>CM068300.1:64815117-66123781 GCA_034768395.1 Linum lewisii
GGTGAACCCTGGTTGGGAAATATTTCAGACATTTTACTATCATTCTTGAGAATATTAGCCATTTTGAGTACTTTCCAATTTTTCATATGCTAACCATCACCGAAATGGCCAAAAACCGAAAAGTGCGGCATTTTGGCTTAAATACCTAGATTTTCTCCAAATTTTGAGGCGAAACCTTGTTGGTAATATGTTTCAGACATTTTACTGTCATTCTTGAGAATATTAGCCATTTTGAGTACTTCCAATTTTTCATAGACTAGCCATCACCGAAATGGCCAAAAACTGAAAAGTGCGGCAGTTTGGCTTAAATACCTAGATTTTCTCCAAATTTTGAGGCAAAATCTGGTTGGGAATATATTTTAGACATTTTACTATCATTCCTGAGAATATTAGCCATTTTAAGTACTTTCAAATTTTTCATAGGCTAACCATCACCTAAATGGCAAAAAATCGAAAAGTGCGGCATTTGGGCTTAAATACCTTGATTTTCTCCAAATTTTGAGGCGAAACCTGGTTGGGAATATATTTCAGACATTTTACTATCATTCCTGAGAATATTAGCAATTTTGAGTACTTTCAATTTTTCATAGGCTAACCATCACCGAAATGGCCAAAAATCGAAAAAGTGCGGCATTTTTGTTTAAATACCTAGATTTTCTTCAAATTTTGAGGCGAAACCTGGTTCGGAATATATTTCATACATTTTACTATCATTCTGAGAATATTAGCCATTTTGAGTTCTTTCCAATTTTTCATAGGCTAACCATCACCGAAATGGGAAAAAAACTGAAAAGTGTGGCATTTGGCCTTAAATACCTTGATTATCTCCAAATTTTGAGGTGAAACCTGGTTGAGAATATATTTCAGACATTTTACTATCATTCCTGAGAATATTAGCCATTTTGAGTACTTTCCAATCTTTCATAGGCAAACCATCACCGAAATGGCCAAAAACCGAAAAAGTTGGGCATTTTGGCTTAAATACCTAGATTTTCTCCAAATTTTGAGGCGCAACCTGGTTGGTAATATATTTCAGACATTTTACAGTCATTGTTGAGAATATTAGTCCTTTTGAGAACTTTCCAATTTTTCATAGGCTAACCATCATCGAAATGGCCAAAAACCGAAAAATGTGGCATTTTTGCTTAAATATCTAGATTTTCTCCAAATTTTGAGGCGAAATCTGGTTGGGAATATATTTCAGATAGGGATGGCAATTGATACCTTACCCTAGGGTATTCTACCCTACCCTACCCGGTCAACGTGGATAATACCCTGTGTTGACTGGGTAAGGGTAGGGTAAGGGTATTCTCTAAGTTGAAAAAGTAGGGTAAGGGTAGGGTAAGGATATGACAAAATTCCTACACACAAAATACCCTATCCTTAACCTCGCTATAAATCTCAGTATTTTTTTATGTAAAATTACAAAGCAAACTATTGTTGACGGTTGATTCGTGAGATGATTCACAATTAACTAATGTAAAAGCACATTATAACCATTAATTATTCACTTACACATGATTCAAGTTTTGATTTAGAATGTATAATGATGATGATAGTAGAAATTGATCGTAATATTTGTATTACATTACTTTATTGACTAATTTATATATATCTAGTGTTTATATAATATTTTTTATTTTATTTATGTGGTTGAGAATGATGTGTTTCGGTATAATCATTATCGATAAGATTGTGTTATAAGAATATATTAAAATATTTAGGGATTTTTTCCGGAAATAGGCTTGGTCCAAAAATCAATTCCCAAAATAGGCTCCATGTACGGTCAATTCCCAAATGGGCTTGTGTTTGCTGACTGGGCATGTATGTCGCCAAATTAAATGGCGATCATTGTTTATCGCCAAAATAAATGCCGATTTTCACCATCTGACACAATAGAACCAAAAATCGCCACTTATAGTGGCGATTTTCAGCATAAAAATCGCCATTATAAGTGGTGATTTTTGGCCTGACTTTTCAGCCCAAAAATCGCCACTTATATTGGCGATTTTATGGCTAAAAGTAGTCTGACACTTTGCTTTCAAAATATTGGAAATAGCATTTTGATCCTTCTACTTTTATAACTTAACAAATATCCCCTATTGTATAAACCGTTCTTTTTACTCCTCTTACTTTGACCACTTTGTATTTTTGTCATTCTATTTTAATTAACATCTTCATGATGTTAATTGGTGCGGATTCAGTACTATACGAGTAACATTAGTCAATTATAAACACCTTTCGAAATACGAACATACAAATCTCAAAATAAAATCTATGTGCACATATTTAACGTCATGAAGACGTTAGTTGAAATGGAAGGACCCAAAATACAAATTGGTCAAAGTAAGAAGTTTAAAAAGAACGGTTTATGTAATAGGGGATATTTGTTAAGTCGGCAATGTAGAAGAACCAAGTGCTATTTTTCTGAACATTTTGTTTTCAAATATGGGAAAATAGCACTTTGGTTCTTCTACATTGCCGACTTAACAAACATCCCCTATTACATAAACCGTTCTTTTTAAACTTCTTACTTTGACCAATTTGTATTTTGGGTCCTTCCATTTCAACTAACGTCTTCATGACGTTAAATATGTGCACATAGATTTTATTTTGAGGATTTGTATGTTCGTATTTCGAAAGGTGTTTATAATTGACTAATGTTACTCGTATAGTAATGAATCCGCACCAATTAACATCATGAAGATGTTAACTAAAATAGAATGACAAAAATACAAAGTGGCCAAAGTAAGAGGAGTAAAAAGAACGGTTTATACAATAGGGGGATATTTGTTAAGTTATAAAAGTAGAAGGATCAAAATGCTATTTTCTAATATTTTGAAAGCAAATGTCAGACTACTTTCAGCCATAAAATCGCCACTATAAGTGGCGATTTTTGTCTGAAAAGTCAGGCCAAAAATCGCCACTTATAGTGGCGATTTTCATGCTAGAAATCGCCACTTATAATGGCGATTTTTATGCTAAAATCGCCACTATAAGTGGCGATTTTTGGTTCTATTGTGTCAGATGGTAAATCGGCATTTATTTTGGCGATAAACAATGATCACCATTTATTTTGGCGACATACATGCCCAGTCAGCAAACACAAGCCCATTTTGGGAATTGACCGTACATGGAGCCTATTTTGGAATTGATTTTTGGACCAAGCCTATTTCCGGAAAAAATCCAATATTTAGTGTACCCACGAACCCTATGGGTATTTGTAGGGTAGGGTAAGGGTAGGACAGTTGAAAACCCGTAGGGTAAATGGTCGGGTATTTTCCAAAGTTATACCCTGAGGGTAAGGGTACGGTTGACCCCATACCCCGACCCTACCCTACCCATTGCCAAGCCTAATTTCAGACATTTTACTATCATTCCTGGGAATATTAGCCATTTTTTGTACTTTCCAAATTTTCATAGGCTAACCATCACCGAAATGGCCAAAAACCAAAAAGTGCGGCATTTTGACTTAAATACCTAGATTTCCTCCAAATTTCGAGGCAACACCTTGTTGTGAATATATTTCAGGGGTTGGTTACTTAAATGATCACTAAACTTTGGACGAATAACCCGTGATCATTAAAGTTCAAAAAATTTCCTAGCCATCACTGAAGTTTGACCGATTATCCTAAAGGTCACTGTTAGCTACGGACATCCATATTTTCGTCCATCCGCCTATGTGGACTTGCCAACTAGTCGGCCACGTCATTAAGTTGCCATGTCAGCTCCTATTTACCCAAAACTAACCTAAATAACCAACCTAATTACCCAACCAACCCAATTACCAAACAAGATCTCTCCTCCTCCCTCCTTCCAGCCACCTCCCTCCACCTTCCCTCAAACAAGAACCCTAATCTCCCTATGTAAACCAAGCTCAACCTCTTCTCCCCAATAACCTAACTAAAAAGAACCCCCAAAAATCAAAATCACAAACCCTAGAAACCCAAAAATTCATTTATCCAAAATCTCAATCTTACGTTCATGGATTCCTGCAATATCCTTCGGCCAATAGTAACCCAACCCGAACTAACTCAAATCCAGCAACGGCGGAGTCGATCCTTATTGTGGATTTCGACATAGGAGAAGGCATCCATCGAATAAGGATATAGGGTTACAGGGCTGCGATTGGGAGTCAGCGATGTGGGATTTCGAGGAGGTGAAGAGCCGTCTGCGATTCGCCCTCCGTCACCACCGCAGATGCTAGAGGCATGGTACCTTCTGTACATTATCCTCTTCAACGATTCAGGAGCTGGCCTCGCTTTTTTTCCGTTCAGAGCGACTTTCGAATTCGTCCAACGTCTCATCTCCTTTTAACAGTGACTTGGATTGGGGAGTTTAAGAGTAGATCTCGCCTGAGGAAAGTTCAAGTTAAAGAATTCGTACTGCTGGATTTTAGGTATTCCAGCAGTGAGTAGAGAAAGCTTTCAATCTCTGCAAAATAGACTCTGTTTCACAACCTCCCCCAGCATCCGCCATCTCTCTTCCATCTTTTGAACCCGAACTTGAACAGGGAATGACCTTCTGACTCTGCATAGCATACATGAATAGGGAACAACATAATGATGTTGAATTTGGTTGGAAATAGACAGATCAGGTGAAGCTTCAATGGGAAGTTGGTGGGGTTTCCCAAAATTATCAAGGAATTGTAGGAGTGAATGGAATCTGGGTAAGGATTTCAGCTTCGTATTTGTTTGGGAGGGAGGAGACAGAAGGGAGAAAGGAAGGTGGAGGGAGGAGGATTGGGGTTTGAAATCGGTTGAGTATTCGAATTGGGTGTATGAGTTAGGTTTGGGTTGATAGTAGATGATGTGGATTTTAAATGATGTGGCATCTTAGGTGGCAGCTCCACGTAGGCGGATGGATGGAAAATTGGATGTCCGTAGACGGTAGTGACCTCTAGGATAATTGGCCAAAGTTCAGTTATGGAAGGGAAATTTTTTAAAGTTTGGTGATGGTGGAGTTATTTGGTAAAAGTTCGGTGACTATTTAAGTAACCAACCCTATATTTCAGACATTTTACTATCATTCCTGAGAATATTAGCTATTTTTAGTACTTTCCAATTTTTCATAGGCTAACCATCACCAAAATGACCAAAAACCGAAAAGTGCGGCATTTTTGCTTCAATACCTAGATTTTCTCTAAATTTTGAGGCGAAACCTGGTTGAGAATATATTTCAGACATTTTACTATCATTCCTGAGAATATTAGCCATTTTGAGTACTTTCCAATTTTTCATAGGCTAACCATCACCGAAATGGCCAAAAACGAAAAAGTGGGGCATTTTGGCTTAAATACCTAGATTTTCTCCAAATTTTGAGGCGAAACCTGGTTGGGAATATATTTCAGACATTTTATTATCATTCTGAGAATATTAGCCATTTTTAGTACTTTCCAATTTTTCATAGGCTAACCATCACCGAAATGGCCAAAAAACGAAAAGTGCGACATTTTGGCTTAAATACCTAGATTTTCTCCAAATTTTGAGGCGAAACCTGGTTGGGAATATGTTTCAGACATTTTACTATCATTCTGAGAATATTAGCCATTTTAGTACTTTCCAATTTTTCATAGACTAACCATCACGAAATGGCCAAAAACAGAAAAGTGCGGCATTTTGGCTTAAATCCTAGATTTTCTCAAATTTTGAGGCGAAACCTGGTTGGGATTATTTTCAGACATTTTACTATCATTCTGAGAATATTAGCCATTTTGAGTACTTTCCAATTTTTCATAGACTAACCATCACCGAAATGGCCAAAAACGAAAAGTGCGGCATTTTGGCTTAAATACCTAGATTTTCTCCAAATTTTGAGGGAAACCTGGTTGGGAATATATTTCAGACATTTTACTATCATTCTGAGAATATTAGCCATTTTGAGTACTTTCCAATTTTTCATAGCTAACCATCACCGAAATGGCCAAAAACGAAAAAGTGCGGCATTTTGGCTTAAATACCTAGATTTTCTCCAAATTTTGAGGCGAAACCTTGGTTGGGTAATATGTTTCAGACATTTTACTATAATTCTGAGAATATTAGCCATTTTGAGTATTTTCCAATTTTTCATAGGCTAACCATGACCGAAATGGCCAAAACCGTAAAGTGCGGCATTTTGGCTTAAATGCCTAGATTTTCTCCAAATTTTGAGGCGAAACCTGGTTGGGAATATATTTCAGACATTTTACTATCATTTCTGAGAATATTAGCCATTTTGAGTATTTTCCAATTTTTCATAGGCTAACCATCACCAAAATGGCCAAAAGCAGAAAAGTGCGACATTTTGGCTTAAATACCTAAATTTTCTCCAAATTTTGAGGTGAAATCTGGATGGAAATATATTTCAATTTTTGGCCGAATGACCTAGATTATGGGTATAAATCCTTTTTCCTTTTGGAAACCAATTAGACAGTAGAATTTAATTAATCAAATTCATTAATTCAAGGTTTCACTTTACTAAACAATTAGCTCATAATATTATTCTAGCTTCTAGATTTTTCTAGGGAACAAATGGCGGCGCCCACTCTTTCTAATACTTAATCATGGCTTAGTTAGTTTGTCTCATATTCTTTGTGATTACGAATCATTATTGAAAGGACATGTCAATTGAGATATAATTAATTAATTACAACAATAATCAATATTGAAAGGGCATGCCTTGATAAATTACCAACGTTTATCATTAATGGGACATGACACAAATTAATTATTCAAGTATTCGATCTGATAGGCCTATATCTTGTTACCGTCGAGTCACCAATCAACCGACGTCATGTGGGGACCTAACATGAATCTCGAGACACTATAATTAATAGTTCACTGATCCTACCATTGATCATTAATGGGACATGACACAATCGTTACACCTATCTGAACGCCCCCAAACGTACACTCTTTAGTTATACGTTGAGGGCGTACCCGTAGTCTTGAAAGGGAATTGATTGATTCTCTCCCAATTGGTTAATTGGTTGGGCCGTAAGCGCGATGATTTATTTCACGGGTGATGTCCTCTGGTTCAAGTCCAAGATGGCCCAGCTGGGCCAAAGAAAAGAATATAAGAAGCATCTGACTCCTTCATGCATGTCCCGCTTGGCTCGGGGGATATAGCTTAGTTGGTAAAGCTCCGGTCTTGCAATCGATTATGGGTTGGATGTCTAATTGTCCAGGTGGTAATGATATATAGTCTCTTGTACCTGAACCGGTGGCTCACTTTTTCTAAGTATTGGCGAACATGACCGAAACATGCCACCAAAAGATTCTAGTGGGACAAAGATGGGTTGTCAAGAACGTAGGTACGATGGATAGTTGGTCATATATCTAGTATGGATCATACATGGACAATATAGTTGGAGTCAGCTAGGCTTACCCCTCTCACATAGACGTTTACTAATCCTTTTGTATACATCTTGCAAGGACGGCCCCTTACAAGGGATCGCCTAAGAAAGCAGCGAGCAAATCACTAATCACTAATCAACCCATTCAATCTACTCAATTTTTCAAGTCAAACCACTCATTAGACCGATTTGCCGATCTGGGATCCAAATCAACCTTTCATCAAATGTTAATTACTTCACCATGAGGAGTAATTAGATAATCTCAGAATCTTAATCTGATGAACATATAGAACCAAAATGAAGGCAAAAAGGATAAATTCCCACCCACCAACATGATTTCATAAATCTTAATTGTAATTAATTAACTTTTTTGTCTGGTTTTCTAATCAACAGATGCTTCCTTTCAGAACTTGACCAAGAAGCCGTTAATTTTGGAGCTATAAGTAGAAACTTATAATAATAAAGACAAATCTGAACTACTGTTGTGTAGAATAAGACATATTAATTATGATTATTATGTCCGAATTCTGTGGTTTTGTACATTGCCAGACACAATTAAAAAGAGTGGCGGGAGTGATTAAGGAATATGTTCTCGTACCTTGATATGGTGGACCATGCATGCAAGCAGCCGTCGGGAATCCTATTTCCTAATTACCCAACTCAATGTGTATAGAATCATTACTCATACTCGATGATACGTATGAATATCAAATACATTATATCGTGATTATAAGATAATGAATCAGAAACAGAAAAATCACACGACTAAAAGGCATCTCATATTCAATGAACTCTCATTGCTCTGTATATCAACTCGTGCATCTGCTATCTAGTCCACGGTATAGTAGTGTTGTTAGACTCCCATATATATCCTCCTCTTGGTATATCAGGGTAATTAACTGCCTATCGAGAGTTGAGTTACACAAGTACTCCCCAGTACACTTTCTCCCAAGATATTCCGAGGCATGTCACAACAACCCTTGATTCCACTCAGGTTATCGAACACACCCACATGCTCATACATCAGTGCTCATCACTATCTCGAATCAAGCCTGATACGACTGCTTGATCCATCTCTTGAATATTAATTGAACATTCCGAGTTATAAGGGACGTCCACTCAGAACGTGCTGGTTTACCAAGAGATTTGCATTTTCGCCCGACAAGTCAAACATGCATATCCAATGAGTGTCCTCCGGAATCAACATCTATCCACATATCCAATGTCATAACAGCTCAGAACTACTGTCAACCTACTGACATAGAGTTTCATTCCTGACCCTCCAAAGATACCAGCAAGCAAAATCCTAAACAAAGATCTGATACTCAATTCAGCGATTACTTTTCCAGTCCTCGACCTTATTAGTTGAAAACACGATTCTATTTCCAACCAATGCTACAACTATATACCCAACTTCCCTCACAAGTGACACAAATCAAAGATCTCTCCCCTTAGTTATCTTTCCATAGGGGTTTTGTTGCATTCTATACGTAAGGCATTAGCACATATCTCCCCTATATCTATATATAGCTATAGCTTTTGGTAAACGTAGTTGCATGAAAATACTACATATATAAAGCTAAAGTCGACCAAAAGAAAGAACCAAAGATACTTACATATGCATGGGAATAGAGGGACCAACCCAACCCCTATTTTGTGTATCGACTGCGTAAAGCACCTACAAACAAAAAGCAACCCAAACCCAACAAAAAAATTTTTTTGAAAATACACCAAAAGCTAGTCTTACAAAAGATTAATACATGATTATGTGTGTGCTATTTGGATAGACCAATCTTGATGTTACTCCAAAGGACTGCGTCTTGACTATCGTCTGGTTGGTGTAAATTGAGTGAGCTCTCTCGAGTTACGACTCATCAGCTGACTTTCGGGTTCATAACTCAGTGCAACTCAAATTCTATGTATAGTCGTTCCAAAGTTGACGATACAACCCATTGGCGAGGAAATGCCTAAGACCATAACCCAGATGTGGTCTCTCACCACATTAAAGCCCCTCACTTTCACTGCTACGATTAATTACTCCTTCAGATAGATCGATCAAGCTAAACTTTATGTTTGTCTAAGGACAGATCTTGCACAAGATGGTTTCATTCACTGCGTCTTAACACTCGCCCAGTTGGTGTACATTCGGGGCCGACCCTCTCGAGCTACAACTCAACCCACTTTTCGAGTCCATAACTCAAATAACATGTAAGAAATTCATATATGTCTGCGACCCAGTGCAAGCCACATTCTCTACAATATCCAGTCCAGTGCCTTAAATCATTTCAAATTCATCGATACAAGTCATTGGCCAGAAAACGCCCAAGACCATAACCAAGATATGTAATTTCTCGCCACGTTAAATCCCATCACTTTTTCACTTCCACGATTAGTTACTCCTTGGTATATAAGAATCACCATAAAGTACCATCAAAACCACGTTCAACCAAGTGTTTAACTAACTGGGATCCGCTCAAATAAAGCCAACCAACCAACCCCCTCTCTCTCTTCCCTTAACCTTGAAGAATAAAAGCACAAACCCAAATCTCTATCCCATCTATAAAGACTACCAACACCCCTCCACACCCTTTCTTAGAACTTCCAACAAATCAAAAATTCTCTCTTTTCTTTCTCAATGGGAAGAAGAAGTAAACCCTCAATTGCATGGTTCATGTGGCTTTTGTTGGTTGGCTCTTTTGAGTTGGAAACACTAGTTATAAGCTCAAGGACACCCGTAATTTCAAGATCAAACGACATGTCGTCGAGGGTAGCGCCGGCCGTTCAGCCGCCGTTGGCCGCCGGGAGAAGGGATGATAAAGTGGTTATTGAGAAAGAGAAGCTTGTTAGGAAAACAGAGTCCAATCTCAATTACATGATGAGCAAGAGAAGAGTTCCAAATGGCCCCGATCCCATCCATAACAGGTACTATATTTGATCTTTGATAAATCTAATGCTCGAATTTATTTCATGGTTCTGCCAAACTTGACTCTCGGTAGTATTTATTAATAGGTAAAAAATTATTACAGAGTTGTTGGGAAAAGATATTACGTTTCCTTATCATTAACGGTCAAAATTGTTGCTATATGTTGGACTTGGGACGAAAATAGTGGTGCATCATAGATGATAGACCGTTAGATTGAACGACCATGTTTTTTTCTGTCGTAGACAACTCTCTATATAGTCATACATTTGAACCTAAATATCCGCTCAAATTGACTGTTTATCAAGTGTTAACTTAAGAGACATTGAATAGCGTGTTGAGCTGCATAACGAATTAATTTATCAAGTTTTAACTCAAGAGAACTGAATAGTGTGTCGAGCTGCACAGCGGGTCATTTAACGACGGAAATTGTTAGTTTAGAAAAGCTTTAAAAAGAGAGCAAAAGTAGGAGTAATTTTATAAAAAACAAAACAAAGTGTGTTATGTTGTGTCGTGTCCCTTTATTCGATTCCTCGCCCTTAATTAAACATGTTTATTCAAAGCTAAGTAACCTTATTATTATTATTATTATTATTATTATTATTATTATTATTATTATTATTATTATATTTTGCCTTTTTTCATTAATTTGATGAGTTGTAATTAATTTACATAATTCAGGAGAGCTGGGAACTCAAAACGGCCACCTGGACGAGCTTAAGAGAAGCTAGGATCAGAAGCTTGATCGAAAAGCTGCATGCATGCCTTAAGCAGAATTAATGGATGGATGAGATGATGTGTGTTTCATGGATCTGAATTGTGTACGTACGGTATTCTTTTAGATCAACGGTTAGATTATATATTGAATGAATTATATATACAAAACAGAAAGATCTATGTATGGATCAGAACCATCTTGCTAACTACCCCAAAACCAAAGCTAATTGATCTCTAGACATCCTTTAATTCCTCTTATTGTTCTTTCTTTCTTTCCATAGGGATAGTAATTATTAATTAAATTTCTGATTTTGATTCTTTTATTATTAATTTTTTTAAATATAAAAATACAGCAATTTTGGTAGTATTATAATGAAGAGATAGGTAGAGTTACTCTAATATTGTAACATAGTTTTTTTTTTTTTTTTTGGCGAAGATGAAGATAACCCTCTTGAAAGTGTCACTGCTTAGTAAGAAAATTCAGTATAAGTTTTTGATGATAACATGACTTTTTTTTTGGGATTAGAAGTGTAATAGAGTAAAAAGAAGATCGGCGCACGACTATTTCTCTGATATTGTAACATGATTTTTTCCACGTTTAGATAAGAGAATTGATCACGAGAACCGGGGTGATCAGAATGAAAAACGAGTTCTGATTTCTCAAACTCAATCTTCATATTTGTAAGAATCATATCATAATTTCCGTGATTCAGATAACTAATCCAAACTAGTGGTAATCTAAAGACGTAGAATAAGAATATTAAAGATTGAAAAAGAGGATGAAGGCATATGGAACTTAGAATCCAAGCCCTAGCTAGCAAGCCATGCAAAGAATGTAGGGAAGATTTAGGGATGGAGGAAAATGTAAAAAGAAGATTAGCACGACTATTTCACTGAATGTAACATGATTTTCCCACGTTTAGATAAGAGAATTGATCATGAGAACTGGGGTGATCAGAATGAAAAAACGAGTTCTGATTTTTAACCTCAATCTTCATCTTTGTAAGAATCATATCATAATTTTCGTGATCAGTTAACTAATCCAAACTAGTGGCAATCTAACGACATAGAATAAGAATATTAAAGATTGGAAAAGAGGATGAAGGCATATGGAACTTGGAATCCAAGCCCTAGCTATGCAAAGAATGTAGGAATGAAGGACAAGTTCCCAAATGTGTATCAATCAAGATCAAGTACAAATTTTAAATGTGTTTTAATTTATTTATAATATTCCAAACTAATTAAGTGGAAAAAGGTGGCATATATATGAGTTCCCAAAGAGCTAAAGTGAAGAAGTGACCACCCAAAGTAAAGGAAACAAAAATTAAAGGTGGGTGTGTGTTTGTTCTTGTGTTGTTGGTCTTTTTCTCATAGATTCTTTTGTTGTTTTTTTTTTTTTTTTGGTCTTTTGGACCATTCAAACTTGATTTTTTTTAAACTAAAGGGGTCAAAATTTTGACTCATAATCGATTTTATCAAACTCGTACCAGTACATCAAACTGATGGGTTTGATAGTATATATGTAATTATGAGTTGTAATTGAATTGTGGTTGAACCATCGTTAATGTAACGTACCGTTTTTGTGAATGGTTGAAGATCTAATTAATCAGATCTTCTGTATTGGTACGATTTTGAGAACACAACGGATAACTATGAGATTCTTTCATGTGCTCTCGTGGCAATCAAAATGTTCTTCCTTTCCCTCCAAGCTTTATCTCTTTTATCTTTATTTCCCCCTTTTTCATCTTCTTTTGTTGTGTATTTTAAAATTTGATTTGAGAGTTTTGAACTTTGGGGGGAGATTCAAAATGGGTAATGTGCTTAGAAAGGAGATTGGAAAGAAGAACCAACAAAAACAGATATCTTGCTAAGTATTGTACTGTTTTTCAAGATGATCTTAGTTCAAAGTTATAGATTTGAAGTGATTTGGATTATTAATGAACATAATCCTTGAAATCATTGTTGTTAATACTCAAAATCATATTCTTTTAATGTAATTTCGAGTCATATTGAGCACACCGATCGTCGAGTAAATTTATCACACAGTTATGTATCTTTTCTTGATTGTACATCTTGTTCATCCTATGAGAGATTTAATACAATGAAAATGCGCTTCAACATTATCAAAAGTACGTGTTAAATTGTAAGGTTGCACCATCTGTTACGCGTTGAACTGGTAGGAACTTTGTATGGTGGTTCGCTCTTGATTAGAGATTCAAGGAAATGGATACTCAGGGTTGAAAGTAGCTAAATCGCATGTACAACCATTCCTTAGTCACCTTCACATCACATCTACTTATAACAATCACGTACACATAAGCAAGCTTGAATCCTGTTATCTTAACTGAAGAGAATGCCATTGCTCATAGCCTTTTAATAGTAACTACATTGAGACTCGCACTTAGCATCTGCTTGAACTCCCGATCGACCCTATATTGTCTACTACCGGTTGTTGTATTCTATTCCCTTCATCACGAGTGTTCATACGAAGCGGTAAACAATTGACGCACAATATATTAAACCAAAACCGAAAATGAACTAGCTATATGGGCTTTTGTCTTTGGATCTCTAGGTACAGCTAATCCAACTCAGTATTTGTCCGGCCCAAAAATAAAGCCCATCTAAATGTGAAGATGCTATAGAACAACTACACGAACAAGCTAATTACATGAAGCTCTTAAAAGAGTACATTTGACAAAAGTGAAGCAATTCAATTGCTAAAGGACGTATACACAGTTCATTAGTACTGTACTCAGACTCGACGAAAACGAACAACCCGAATCGGTTAAGAGCTATGCTTAAAAGGGTTCAAAACCTGGAGTTCATTTGGATCCTACCTGCACCTCCTCCGGCTCCTGGCATCGTTGCAGCGGCCGTCTGCTTCTTTCGAAAGTACACCATTGAACCACTTACGGCCATCAAGAACAGCATTACACCCTGTCGAAAAAGATTCAAACATTAGCTCAGGACTTACGAACTTCGAAGTCAATAACCTAAGCAACACGGCTGGTAGCATAATTCATCAGTTATCGGCTTATCGAAATGGAATGCTCAACCATCCGATGCATCTATATACTTCCTGGACACACTATGACCTGTACAAGGAATATACCGGTGAACATCGGAAGCATGTAATCAGGATAAGCACTCAACCAGCTCTCTTTTAACAAACCATGAAAGCATTCAGCAAGATTTGCCCCTGAATTTGCTGAATGCTTTTGTGGTTTGTCCAGATCGAGTTGGCATAATGTTTGTCCTGATTAGTTGCTTACCACTTTACCGGTATGTTCATCGTTAAGGCTCAGCCATACGGGTTACAGTGTTGCGTAGGAAGTGTATAGATGCATATCTATCTAGCCAGATGACTGAACATGTATTACTAGTTACTAAAACAGTCGTCTTACAGATTGAAAGCACACACCTAATTCCTCTCATGCTCCTAATGTATAACAGATCCCACAACAGCTAAGTATCAAAAAGTTCATAGATTCATATTGCAAGCAGCCGATTTCCACCTAGTCTACCCGGTCTAGATACATCTGCGAAGCAAGATAGCACCAGATATTCCTAAACAAAATTGAAGCAACTGTGTAGGAAATCTGACAAACCTCAAAACCAAGTACTGAAACCTTCTCTTCATCAACAGGCGGTATGCAACTTCGATAAGTAATGTAAGCCTGTGATCCACCTTTCGGTTTCGATGAATCCTCTTCCAAGTTTCTACCTGCATCCGACGCCTCCTGAACTCCACTCCCCTCGGATGCTTCCATGTCGGATCGGTTCTTTTTAGATTTCTCTTTCTTTTCAAGTTTCACATCGTCTTTGATCTCCTTACATTTCAACGGGATACGATATCCAGTCTCGCTGCATCTATACTTCAATTCACTCTGTTCAAAAGGAGAATATACATAGATCACCTACAGCTTCTTAACACATAGCAACACAGTCTTCACTGACGAAAAATCAACTAAGTATCTGATACTAAAACATTCTAGATTCAAAATTCAAGCAGATCGACGATAGAAACAAAAATGCGGAAACCGAACCTTCTCAGAGTATTGGCAAGGAACGCAAGCACCGGAGGGAGCACAATTAAAGGTTACGTTACTTCCACTGGGAGTTTCCTTGAAACCGAGCAAAACTCTTCTCCGGAATCCGCCATTGCTCACGCTGATTCGATTCGAGGAGGAAAAGCTTCGATCAGATGTCAACTTCAGCTGTGGAAACTTGAAAACAAAGAAGAGCGATATAGACCGAGATTGTCAGACTTACGTTCCGTGATTTGAAGTTGAGGAATCAAGCTCTGCGCTAGAGGAGACGATGAAGAAGAACAGCAGGAGCAAAGGATTTCTCCAAATCATCTTTGGCGTTCCTTCGCTGATTTTTGTTGCGTGCTCTGTGATTTTTCATTCCGCTAACGATGAGGCTTTAGCAGGCTCGAGTATGGGCTTAGTTGCAACATGGACCGAATTAACTGATACTTATGTGGGCCGGCTTCTGCCAGGTTACAAATTTAATTCGTTACAGAGTGACCCTATTACTGTGAAATGTGTTACAGATTAGTAATAATGACGTCATTCATGTACTTTTTCATTCATTTCGCGACGTCACCTTGACATGTCATCAAAAACATAATTTAAGGTTCAACAATCTAGTTCAAATCTAAATCTAAACTCATCTAACTTATAAATTTTGGTTCAAAATTAAATCTAGTGAGTTAGATTGATTTAATTTTAGATTTGAATCCGTTTAAGTTGAATTTTTAATTCTGTTTTTTATGACATGTCATAGTAATAGGACCACTCCGTAACGGATTAAGTTTTAGGACGAATTTGTAATCTGACCTATAGTTTCGGGACGTATTAAGTATTTAACCCGTCATACATGCCACGTAATAAGCGACCCTATTATTTGAACGACGCACCGTTTAAAAACGCCAATATTATGCATATATATCAACCCACAATTTCATGTACAAAAACAAGAATCATATAATTAAATCTACCAAGCAATAAGATACACCTTAATTTTATCATCTTCCTAAACAGATTTAAAAAAAAATTACAATTTACTAATTATTAATTAACCTTACACGATGTATAACAAAAGTTACGCAACGCTTATGATGCTGTCGCCACTAGACATCGCCTGAAAAGCAGCCGACCTCCCCGCCGGCTGCGGCGGAGATTGCTTTTCCTCCGGAGGAGAAGAAGTAGACAGCTTCAGCGACAGAGGCAACACCTGTTCCTGACCGCCGGCATCGTCGCTTCGGCTCAAACTCAGACCAGCCATCTTTGACGACGGTGGAATCGGGACCGGACGAGAAGCTTTACCCTTCGATGGACCTAAAGTCAGCTTCTCGAACGAATCGTCTCCGGTGACCGGCGACTTCCCGAGCTGGTTTGTTGCCGGTTCTCGATTCGGCGATGGATTGTCTTCTTCCATCGACGAAAACTGTAATCGAAATTGAAAGTTACGATAACAATTTCAAGTTTCCCCCAATTTTTAACCTAGATATAAAATTCGTGTATGTACTCACTGAATCGGTGGTGATATCGAAGAGGCTCGACCTCCGCCGCCGTCGATTCTGATTGTTCCGCCGGAGGAAGTACTTCTGAGCGTGACTCGCTACCTGCGTCGGCGTCCTCGTCTTCACGAAATTCCTCGAGATTCCTCTCCAATCTCCTTTCCCAACTCTCTGTAGCCCCACCAAGAACAATCTGTGCTCTTCCTCTGTCCACGCCACCCCTATAAAAAAAAAAACTCAAAATCAAAATCGGATCTGACAAATAAAATTTCAATTTCAGCAATTTGTTTACCTCGTTTACGCTCGCCGCTTCTGGCGGAGGCGTGGACGACGTCGTCGGACTCATACCCGGACGCGACGACGTCGTTCGGATCCTGGTTCACCTGATCGTACTGCGACAAGTTGTACATACTCGCGCTCTTCCGGAACGAGTTCATCCCTTGGGTGACGCGAACTCCGAACAGCATGATTCCGTTCTCCGACGCCGGGCTGCAATCGCCGCCGTGGGAGCTTCCATCGGCGGAATTGATAGACATGTCTACCACGGAGACGGAACGGAACCCAGTGATAAAATAAATTCCTTTTAATCTCTGCCGAAAATAGGTATTTTTTTTCCCCTGTGGGAACAAACGGTTTTCATAGACTGAAAAAAGATTTAAAGAGACGACAGATAAAGTTTAAATTGTTATGTCATTATGTCGATGAGTGGATCGTGGCCGTCCGTTTTGATATGGCGTGTTTTTTATTGTCCGTCGATGGAAACGAGGGAAACTGGTATAGTAATAATATCCCAACACATAAGTGGAGGTAATCATAACGAGTAAAAATTAAGTGTCTGCCAAACCGAAAGGTTTACCACTGCTTGGCTTGGGAAATATCTAAGACCATGGCGAGCCACACAATTAACGGGGGACAGTCATGAGCCTGATTTGGGGCAGGGCGTTCAGGAGCAACCAAACATCATTCAACAGGGCACCTCCGTCACGACAACCAAGTGGCCTCCTTGAAATGGCGAGTTGGACTTGTGTTGCTCCATCTTCGATATATAGTTAATAAATAAATAATAATTTGAATTTTCGTGGAAGAACTTGTATTCGGTTGGTCACAAGTTCAAATTCACACTTAAACATCTAAAAATAATAATTGAGATTTTTCAGGTTTATTAGGAGATAAATAAAATAATAGTAAACTAATTTAAGAATTTATCTAATAGGTGGAATTAATGTAGTGGTCTCATAAGAAATATCTGAGAGTTGTTTTTGTCATGGAATGAACGACTTTATTAGTCACGTAACAAATAATTTGTTTACAAACATGTATGGTCATCGACGAAGCAGTTCCTAAATCTCAGTAACTATAGCTACACCTGAAACATATCCCACTTTGATTTATCATTAGTCGAGTGTGGACTAGCTCTACATCTCCTTCCACATCAACCTGAAAAAACTCCTATTTGACGACACCAAAGGCAAGCATTACAACACACAAGCAACTCATGAGAAAGGGTTGAATATATTTGGGTAGGGTATTAAGTCGGCATTTTGAAAACAATCTCTCTTTTATTTTGTTAATAATTCACCCCATACCCAGCCTGATGGGTACTCAATATGAAATGACGTTATATTAGTCACAATATATCATCTGCGTTTAACGTCTAGACCCAGTTCTCCTTCAGTTCTTCACATCACCCCATCGATCGATCGAGCAGTCTATATGCAGAGAGATTTGGGGTTCACCCGATGGGTAGCGGGTACCCGATACCCATTCCGGAACGGGTATGGTTTAAATTTTATACCCGTTTAGTCTTGTGAGACAAATACTAGTACAGATAATACCCGTTTAATAAATAGGTGGATAATGAATACGTGAAATCCGAACCCGTGGGTACCATTCTCAAGCCTACACCAACCATGGATGGATAATTTACACGTATTATATTGAGCACAAACCCAATGATGGAAACCATTAGTAGTTAGTGTTGAAATGGACATGAATGATTTATAATAAAAAAAGAGGCCAATAGAGATTATGCATATAATTGAATAAAAAGGAACGGTGGGAGATTAAAGTTTAATATGGACCGTTAATAGGGCATATTCGGACAAGAAATACTTTTGCCTATTTGGTCAGAGGTTTCGTGCCCTCTCCTCTTTCAGCCATATGGGTTTGAATACGTGGTAGCCATTCTTCACCAACACGTTTTTTTTTTCCTCTCTCTTTTTAGCAATGACTCGATCCGCTAAGTTAATAATTTTACTCGACTCCGAATGTGTAGTTAGTTTGATTCGTCGTGAGGAGGATGGGGTTCATCAACGCTCTATTATTGTTGACCAGATTTACGAGTTGTTGCACAGGGAGTGTGAAGTCAAGTTTACTCATATTTATAGAGAGGGTAATCATGCAGCTGACTATCTTGTTTTGCATAGGGCACGAGATGTCATTAGATGTGTTTAATTTTCCTATTTTTGACCGGTTGATGGATTATTCGTCTCGCTATGATGTATTTGGGTTTTCTGAGACTCGCTTAATTATGAATGAAGGTTAGGTGCGTTGCACCTAAAGTTTTTTCATAAATAAAAAATTTGGTGACAGTTTGATTGATTGATTAATCGACCGAAGTACATGCATTTTATGAAATACTATCTTATTGATTATTTAGTTCATTGGTTGAAGTTGGTAGTCTATTAACTAGAAAAAAGATCCATGAAATTATCGAGGTATCTCAAGTTGCTAGGACGGAAAGTTTTAATGTGATGATTTCTTATACCGGAAGTGTTTTCTCACATGTAAAAGTCAGGTAAGGTGTCTCGTTAATATGATCTAGAGAAATCACTGACTCCACTAATCCTGGTACTATTTTCTCAAAGAATTTGTGTATTGTAATACATGACTAGGTACATAGATGATCTAAGCTCGTTAAATAGCCAACAACTTAGTTGCCCTCTTTCTCGATATATATACTCAATCTAATCCCAATTTCGATCTAACAACTCAAGAAAACCGACCACCTCATAAGAACACTTTTTAATTGGTTTATTGTTTGACATTTAGCATTTGACATGTGTCTATTCCAATTGGTAGTATCCTACACTACAAAAAACTGTCTGTTTAACCGCGGCATAATACACGTTTAACAGCGGCCAGCCGTGTTAAGAAATTTAACTGCGGCCACGTGCCGCTGTTAAATTGGCTAATGGCAAAGTCATTTAACAGCGGCAAAAAGTGGCCGCGGTTAAAGTAAATATTTTTAACAGCGGCCTATAGCCGCTGTTAAATTAGTCCGCCGATGAAAATTAATCGCCGGAGCTCTGGCGATAGAGCCAGAACTCCGGCGACACCCTATTCCGATCGTCGCTCCGTCGCAGTACCAGGACCACGAATCGAGCTCCATAACTCGGCTCTGGAGGAAGGTGGAAGATACTCGATGCTCGAATCGTAGACTTGCTCAGATGCTTTGGAGGTAGGTCTAGATGGGAAGGTTCGGCGGCGGATCTTGATGGAGGAGTTGGTTCGCTGGCTTCCGACGATCGAGAGGTGTAGCTGCTCCCTGTGACGACTTCGGTTTCCTGACCACATTAACAAAGAAGAAGAGAGTAAGAAGGAGGAGGAGAAGAAGAAGAAGAAGAAGAAGAAGAAGGAGAGGAGTTCGTATAGGGATGGGGAGAGAAAGAAAGAAGCCATACCTGCCACCACCGTCACAGTCGCCTCCCTTGACCATCGTCGCCGCCTCCCTTATTGAACGCCACCGCCGCCTTCGTTATTGACCGTCGCCGCCGTCGTCGTTATCTCCAGCGAAGAGGAGACCTGAAGATGTGAAGGAAGAGGAAGAAGAGTCATCCTTAGCTATGGACGGCTGAGATTAATTAAATTGTGTTTGTTGAGGATCGATCGGACGGTTTGGAAGCCTGATCCGTGTGCGAAAATTTAACAGCGGCTGGTGGCCGCTGTTAAACTGTTTAATTTAACAGCGGCCACTTGGCCGCTGTTAAAATGCCGATACTAAACTATTTTAACAGCGGCCCAGAAGTAGCCGCTGTTAAGTTGTCGACGCTAAATTAGACTTATCTTGTAGTGCTATTTCAAGTCCTTAATTCTAATTCTTTTGTTTTTATCATAAACAAGCATATATGGATATCCATTGGTATCCACACAACCGATTAACATGAGATTTCCTAGATTAATGTCTTAATATGGTAATAGGAAAATAGCATTTTAGCCTCCTCTACTTTGCCAACTTAACAAATAGTCACCTGTACTATAAATTGCTCTTTTTACCCCTCCTATTTCGACCACTTTACCGTTTAGGTCCTTCCGTTACAACTTTCGTCTTCGTAACGTTAATTGATACACATTCAGTACAGCATGTTAGCTCCAATAGCCAAGTATTAGCTTACTAAGCGTTTTTTTTTAAGTGGCAGTATGAATATGGAAAACACTCCGGTGCACCCACCTAGGTGGGTGCACCGAGTGCACCCGCTTGCGTATATGAATCGAACTAGAGTCAAACTGTACAACAAATAGGCAACCCCTAAACCGAAGTCAACAAGGCCACTGCCGGCACGAAACAGCACGAACCTCACCAGCGAGCAAGTCCCGACAAAAACCAACCCAACTATCACCCCCCCAAACAGCCACCCAAAAAGCAGCCAACAGAGACCGAACAAGGGGCCTAATAAAAAATCGAAACCATGCCCAAATTTAATGTTAAGGTGACAAAAGCTGGAACGGAATGACCCAGCAAATTAGGCAAAGTAGGAGGGAGTAAAATGAACAATTATAGTATAGGGGTTATCTGTTAAGTTGACAAAGTATAGGGGGCAAAATGCTATTTTCCTATAATTAATCATAGCCAAATCCTAATAAGCATTTAGATCAAAAAAATCATACATTAAAAAAAGAAAAACCATCTCAATCTAAGATGTCCACCCACCACAATTGGAATGAAAAGGGGGGAAAGTAGCCATTGGTGAAAGGTCATCCAATGAACTATGATCCACTCAATTGAATTAATAAGAAGATTCAATAAACTTTGACCACTTGTTTTCCACACTATAAGACAACTCATTAGTGCCTTTGTTTTTGGACCATGATTTTTTTTATGATATGTGTATGGTTGTAAAAGTTTTGGCAAAAGATTAAGTGATCACTTAATAAAGTTTTGTCAATCATTCTTCATAGTATACTTGGGGCAACTTGCTTGTTAAGATTTAGTAATTTGTCTCCAAAGAATTGTCCCATTGTTTAGGTAATGTGAGTTTGGGCCTAATTCGGGCCCGAGTTTGACTATGATTATCGACCCGAAGTGTATCAGCTAGTTCTCTGAGAAATATGAAAAGTCACAAGAGCTTCTACATGGGTGGCCATCTTACTTGATCGTTAGAAAATTTAGAATCAGTGGAAAAGAGCCGATGTTTGTGAAGTTGTGATAGCTAGAATTCGTCGATTATAAAACTTTCAAGAATAAAAAAGGAATGTCGAGCTCTAGATGAGAAGAACAAGCTCAACAACTCCCTCAATGTTAACCTACAGACATTCCAATCGGAGGCACCAGATAGAAGTATCTTGAAAAAATTCACAGTAAAATGTCAAAAGAATTAGAAATACACATGGATATAACGTTCCTACTATACAAACGAGCAAGAAGAGAAAGAAGAGATTCTTATGCGACTCTACTAATAAGTTCACCTTGTACATATAATCATAAAAACTGTAACTTGAAGGATGCTATTAGTCACAATATGAGCTAGCAACCCATACCACCCACACGTCTAACACTTGCACGAACATTTGAGTCTGGCTCATAGTTAAGAAAAATGAATTGAAACATCAAGAGTAAAAAAAATCAAATTACTGAAATTTAACGCGACATGAATCGAATACACAACCTCGTGGTGGTGAGTTAGAACACACTGCCATTACACCACGGATCCGGTTGAGCCTCCATTTTGAACATTATTCTTGTTAACTGTAACCTGATACTGTTTTAAAGCTCTACGAAATGTAAATGTTCCACTTCTTGGCAGAAGAGCTTCAATGGAAGCGGGAACTCTCCTCCACGGAGCAACTGCTTGCAGCTTCAGTTCCCACCGTCACCTCCATTTACCACCACGAGAAGTTCGAGCTTCTTCCTCGAATTCGCAGGTGACTCCCCGGATTCAGCGAAGTCCGAATCCTTTTCACTCACATTCGTAGCTCTGATTTCTTTCTCCATTTCTAACTGTTGCGGTTGCAGAAAATCTACAAAGGACTGAAGCCGAAGCGAGATTTTGTGCCTGATTTGGTGTCCAGCAACGACGATGCCGTCCGAAGCTTGCCGATATACGTTGGAGGTGGTGCTCTCGCTTCGGTCCTCGTTAATCGCGCAGTTTCCGGCATAGCTCCGGTTGCCGACGCCAGTAGGTTAGCCTTTCTCTCTAAATTTAAGAATCTGCAATGGAAACTTGCTCGACCTTATTACTGCAAGAACTATAGCGTAGTTTCAATAATTCCCTGGAAATTGATCTTCGTGGAAGCATGTTAGATCAATTACTTCTGCTTGTGTTAGATGATCGTTGTGATTTTGTAGTTCTCAATCAAGAGCTGACTTATTGACACTGGGATTGGCAGTAACCAGTATATTGACTGGTTTGGTATGGCTGACTATCAAGCCAAAGTCTATCTCAGTGGTGAGATTATCATGAATGCTTCATGGATTCTTTCTGTATCTGCTTCATTTCTCATTTGCGGATAACTGATTTTGCTCTCTTCGCTGAGTAAATTATCAGGTGAATCCACAAGGTGTGGAATGTCGAGTGACATCTTCCCACTTACCAGACCCTGTAGTTGCAGAGTTGTTATGGTAATGCCCTACTGGGAAGACATTAACAAATTTGGGCTTCATGCCTTTTCTCCACAAGTTTTGTGTTCTCAAGCATTGATAGATCTTCTGGTTTCAGGGTATGGGACTCTCTATCATCAGCTACATGCTGCAAGTCTCTAGTAGTTGTGTACGTTCGTAGCTGCATTTTACAAATTGGAGTTGCAGCCGAGTCTCCTGATGGTAAAGCACAGGCTGTGGATGCTGCCACATTGGCCGAAGGCTCAGTTTATCAAGGCGTTATGAAGTCCGGAAGTCGTAAGCAATACTAACGTCTTGTTATCATGATCTGAGATTTATGTTTATATGGTTTGTAAGCTTTGGAAATGGTTTATTTAGCACAATCATTACTTTTGTCTGTTGTTACCTTTGCAGAAAGCTATCTAGCGAACCTATCTCTATATCCTGGGAGGTCACAGCTTCCATTTTTACCTTCCAACACCCAGGTAAGCTTGCCGTAGTTGCTTCCATGATTACAAATTCTGTAGTTGTTCACTGCAAATGAGGTTTGGAAATCTGCAGGCAGTGATCTTGCAGCCTCTAGGAGACAAAGGAATTGTGATAATTGGAGGTGACAAGATTAGGGGTTTCACAAATTCTGACCAGGTGTGCTTCCTTATCATTCCACATCCTCCCTAAGACCACTTCTTCACTCCTTTCTGTTACGATTCTCGAGCTCTAATATTCTCCATTTCTTTCATCGGCCCTCCAAAGATTACAACTATCTAGGCTGCTGGTCTATCCTATTATATGGTGCCCGACACATTTGCTTGATTATACAATCCCTCGTCCTGCAGGCATGGATTTCTTATCTCGGAGAAAAACTGGACGCAACAATGGCAAAACACGCTATCCAAATCCCGTTGGCGATCCATGACCCAGTTTGAGACCAACTAGTTCTAAATTTCCTGACCTCTTCGCTTCCTCATCGCTCATTTGGTACACTTCTCTCAAGGTAACTTCCGTTTAGCCCCATCAGTAGCTAGTATACTTGAAAACAACGAAGTTCGTACGAATCCTGCATCCCAATAGCTTCTGGTAAAGAATGGATGCCATAAAATCTGTGTAAAGAATAGTACTTGGATGCTGATGCCTCTTGATTGCTTGTTCATTCTCCCTCTTCAAACTTCAGAGCTAAGTCTGCGTTGAAAAGGGATTCTTGCGTATTATGAAATGGCACATGTATTTCCAACTCACCACTATTGGAAATTCCATAGTCAGTAGCTCCCACGTTTGTTCTTTAACGCTGGCATCATAACTAAAGAACCAACAACTGGTCTTACAGAATGTCCTTTCTTTTCCCTTGCAAAACTTGCAGAACAAGTCATACCCTTTTCTTAGCTGCTTTCAGCCATGTTACCTGCATTTCGACGGACTCGTAATACCCTTCGAAGATCTCGTCTAATCTGGCTTCAGTCTTTGCAGGACCCGGATTTCACAGCTCCAGAATCGCCTACACGGCTACACGAAACCTTAGCAATGCTGTTTATGCTTCCACATGTCCGGCAGTCTCGAATACTGTTCGTGATTCTACCAGCTTCAGCTCTTTCTTGCCACCGAAATGGCGAAACATCCAACAACACTGTACAAACTCTTGAACTAAAAGAATGATTTTCATTTCATATGTTTGAACCTTTACATCTATGTAAGTAAAAAAAAAAATCGAGCAAAATTATGAAAGAATCGGTTCGCTCTACACCCGAAAAAACTCGAACCGTTGAATCAAATACCAGAAGACTTCTCCCAAGGGAGGAACCCAGTAGCAACATCAGCAAACGTATCAAGCACAAAGTCCTTCAAACCAGTATCCCAAACCTCACAGAATCTGAGCCGCCAATCAGCCGGCTCGACAGCCTCCGTCCCTAACCCGGGTGCTCGATCCCTCGACCCTTTGTTATGATCGTCTCGCCAGTTCGCAACGTAGGTAGACACCCTCCTCGAAAACTTGGCCTTGAAGGTATCCCACACCTGGTACTTGTAATGGTTGATCACAGCAGTAGCTTCACCCACATTCACACTCTCATACCCTTCTCTCAGCTTGAAGTGATGCACTATGTTCAAAACCGACGAATCGACCATCTCGGGCCGTACAAACGACTTGTGCCTCTCCGGAGCCTGAACCCTACAAGTGTACCCCACGGTCACCCCTTGTCTCGGAGCCTCGATTAGCCCCGATGGTCCAAAGCTGTGACACGTCGTTCTCACTTCACCGATCGTTGGAGAATCGGTGTAGTTCGATACCAATCTCCGTAAAGAGTCTCGCCCCGTGGTTTGGTACGAACTACCCAACTGGTGGTGTGAGAAGTAGAAGAACTCGTCCACATCGAAGAACCCTACCCATTTGCATTCGTGCTTAGCCCGAATTGCGCAATGCGAGAACCCTGCCTCCTGTGCTTTAGGCCATGGCCAGACGTGTCTCGTGACATTGTACGATTCGAGCTCGAGCTCATCAACAACGGCTTGTATATCGTCGTTGCTATCGTTGTCGTAGATGAACCATCGGTCCACGCCGAGCCAGGAGTGGTACATTACCCATTCTTTGAGGAATGACGCCTGGTTCCATATCATTGTACAAGTACAAAGCTCGTACTTCTTGTTCTTGGCCCGGGTCAGGTCGGGTCGAATCGGGTTGTAGACTTTCGCTACGGATGGCATTGGTTTCGAATCTTTCGATTCGACCCGGCTTACGGTGACTCTGATTCCTTCGGCTAGCTGAGGCTTATTGTTCTTCCGGATGCTTCTGGGCAGGAGGCAGCGGATCACTTCCTGGGCAGCTGCAATAGCTTCAGTAGTGAAGACGAAGGATCGGTCTGAGTAGTTGGAGCCGGTCGGACCGAAACGGGTCAGACCGAAATGGCATCTGAACTCGGCCGGATCAGCTTTCTTCCCCGGCTTCAGATTCAGTCCTTTAGCTAAGACGACCACCGTGTTCCGATCCAGGATCGCTTCGTAAACAAGCTTCCCTCCGTCGTACTCCGCCGCAGTCTGATTCGTCAGCCAATTGATCTCCGCCGGACGGCGGAGATCAACCCCGGCGGCGGAGTAGTTCGTCCCCGGAGGAGGAAGCTCGCATCTGACGATTGACTTGCTTTCCTGGTAATCGTCGGCGGAAATCGCCGGTCGCGGAACTATTTGGCCGCCGTCTGCGGCGTAAACGCAGTCTAGGGTTTCACCTCGCCGGAGTTTGTTCGATAAGATGAGGAGGAGATGGTCTGGTAACCGGACGCGGCTCTCGACGGCCGGAAGGGGAAGTTTCTCGCCGAGAAGGAGGAGCTCTGTGTGAGGCGGTTGGGGTGGAGTCGGGTCAGACCCGGGACCCGGATGATTGGTCGGAAGAAGAAGAAGATGAAGAGGAAGAAACAAGTGCAGAGAATGAAAGACCTGAATGAAACGTCGTTTGCTCTGTTGAGTCTCTTCCGCTTCCATCGCTGATCGGAGTCCATAGATCTGGGACCGTCAGCCGGCGGCGGCGGCGTGGAATTTTCTGGAGAGAGAGATTGTAATAATTAACAATGGCGGCCGACAAACGGAGGCTGCTGCGGAATTTGCGAGTTAAAGGAGAAGGAAGAAAAGATGAAGGGGTCATCGACGAGTCCTTATGTTTCAGAAAAAACGCGCCGGTCACCTATGTATAAAATCCTTCAAATTGGTCCCGTCCTCAAATTCCATCCAATTTTTCCGTCCAAGGCTGACGTGGAAGATGATCAACCGCCCAGTCATCATAAATAATAATAAAATATTATAAAAATAAAATAAATCAAAATTATCAAATAAAAAATTAAAATATCTCTCACCCTCCACTCCTCTCTCTCCCCTCTTCTCTGTATGACTCTCTCCCCTTCATATTCTGGATATTAGGTCACGTTTTCCTGCCAAGAATTGAGTCCTGGAATGGTTAATTCCGGCGGAATCAATCAATTCCTTGTTTTCCTGTCATTTTACATCGGCCCAATTCCAACGGAATTGAATTCCGTTATGGTCCCTAATTCCGGCCCGATAAGGTTTTCCACAATTCCATCCTAAAATGGACGGAATCATTTAATTCCGCCGGAATTTGTTTTGGTGGTCGATTTTGCCCACCCACTTTCATTCAACTCTGTTCTCTCTCTCTCTCTCTGTGTTCGTACCACTCCACCGGGATCCGGAGCTCCGCCGCTGACCTTTCTTCCTCTCAAAGCATTACACTTCACGGGAAATCCACTCCACCTACTCCGTCGCTGACCACAAAAGCCGTACTATGCCGCCGTCTGCAGCCACGATGCTTTCCCTACCAGAGAACGTCCCCCACAGCGTCCGCAAGGCAATCAACCCTCTCTCCGACATCTTAACAATCGACGTCGGCGGCCAAATCTTCCAAACGACGAAACAAACCCTATCCTCTGCAATTCCCACTCGCGCTTCTCCCACCTCTGCAATTCCAATCGACGTCGCCGGCCCCAACTCGCGCTTCTCCCACTTCTGCAATTCCAATCGACGTCGTCGGCCCCAACTCGCGCTTCTCCCACCTCTGCAATTCCAATCGACGTCGCCGGCCCCAACTCGCGCTTCTCCCACCTCTGCAATTCCAATCGACGTCGCCGGCCCCAACTCGCGCTTCTCCCACCTCTGCAATTCCAATCACATCGGCCCTCGCTTCATCGACAGGGATCCGGAGCTCTTCTCCGTCTTGCTTTCCCTTCTCCGAACCGGGAATCTTCCGTCGAAGGCGAAGGCCTTCGACATCGAGGATTTGGTCGAGGAGTCTATGTTAGGGGTATTTTTGTAATTTCAGGTGGAGCCAAGTTGCAATTCCAAGTGGTTAAATTTGCAGGAAAACAAGGAATTATGAGCTGGATTTTAGCTGGATTTCTGCCTCAATCCAATTCCCCCGGAATCCATCTTTCCGGCGGAATTTACTCCTTTAACAGGAAAACGTGGCCTTAGAGTTTCCCAAAGCTCCATGGAATTAAGCAATTAAAGGCATATCAGATGGAGAAATCAGAAACGAATTATTGATGAATCGAAGAACAAAGGATGCTGAGAAGGGTTTGGATGAGCCCATCCCGACTTCTTCTTCTTCTTCTTATTCGGTGGCGAGAGAACCGAAGACGGCGGCGATCCGGCGGCTTTTAGATTGATGATCGGTAGGGAGATGGCGAGAGGGGGATCAACGGCTTTGAGATTGACGGAGATAGAGGACTCGGCGGCGGCGCTCGAAGGTCGACGGAGGCGTTCTGTGATTTACTCTCCTCGAAGCTCTTACACATCGATCCGGCGGGCCGCCCCTCTGGTGAGGATCACGATGGTTGACATACTTGACATCAAACCCTCTCCCGAGCATTTGCAGACGTCCTCCGCAGGAGTCGGCGGCGTTAGGACAGTTATTAGCTCAACTTTGAAGGAAGAAGCATTTACAGTGGAGCATTTGCAGAAAACAGAGTATAGTGAAAACAGAGCAACAGAGTAATTTAGCCATATACATCAAAATTGAGCTAATGGGTATGAAGGAAAGAAGTGCACTAATTATTAGTTATTAGGGTTTCCGTGAGGAGTCGGCGGTGACTGCTACTTGATTCCCAATTGCGGAAGCTTCGACCTCCAATTCTCGCTGCCCCTTTGTTGTCTTCTCTCTCAATCTCTTACCTGCTACTTGATTCCCATCTTCCAATGGGTGGCAAATTGGTGCATTTCAAGAAGTTGCACATAGCAAATAGTATTCAACCATCCCGTCTATCTTCGCCGACGACAGAATCGAATCCAAGAAGTACCTCCCGCGACTCGTCCGAGCTCTGAACCTGATGTAGAAGGCCATGATGAAGCTCGAGAGGGAATTCTATTTGATTCTCAGATCCACCAGCGATAATCTAGATGTTGACTTCTCTCCTCCCGCGACTCTGTTTCCAGCAAAGCTAGGTCTTCGACTGTTTCGGAAACCCTAACGATGAATCCGTGCGGACGCGACGGAGAATGGAGAAGAGATATCGGAGACGGATCGTGCCTCGATTGTTGCAATGGCCGATCTAAAGGTGATTGCCTACTCCATGATTGCTCTGGATATATCGTTCGGAAGTCCGTCGTCGACGAGTAACTGTGTCTATGTTGACTTCTCTCCTCACCTTTTCTCTATGACTATTTTGCAGGATTATTTAGGAAGGTGAGATGAGAGAGAGTAGTGGAGGAAGAGAGTGGAGGGTGAGAGATATTTTAATTTTTTATTTGATAATTTTGATTTATTTTATTTTTATAATATTTTATTATTATTTATGCTGACTAGGTCGATTGAGTCATCTTCCACGTCAGCTTTGGACGGAAAAATTGGATGGAAGTTGGATGGAATTTGAGGACGGGACCATTTTAAAGGATTTTATACATAGGTGACCGGCGCGTTATTTTCTGAAACATAAGGGACTCTTTAAGTCGATGACCCAGATGAAGGTGATGACGTGGGGGAGTTGACTTGCACGCGTGAATAATGGCGCGTGGGATGACTTCTGTAGTTTTTGAATGAATTAAGGAATTCTTGTTTTGGGTTGATTGCACAAATGGGTAGTTAAACTTTTAGGTATTAACAAAATGATCACCTACATTTAAATTTTAATGAACTTCCAACTTAAGTTTTGAATGAATAAGAAAAAATGTATTATTGTCAGCCTCCACCGTGCTATTTTTCGTGAAAATATGTGCTTTTGAGCCCTATTACTAGAAATAGTCACATTATTTGTAGCATGATTGACTTGTCGAGATATGACAATATCACTTGTAGTTGTACCGTAACTGGTTACTTGATTCGTGTTGAATCGAATCTTAGTGTTTTTAGAGTAATTTGAGAAGTTTGAGTTTCTTTAGTGTACATTATGGTCGTCGTTATCGAGTACTGGTTGCTTACTTTCGCAAGGTTTACGAAACAAGAATTTGTTGATTGGTTGGTTGTGATCTTCCTCGATAATGTTGAGAGTGAGCATTTTGACCTTTTTGTTTTCTGGTACCTCACTTATATTTTTTTGCCTATTTAGACTAGGTAGGGGCACAAAGTTGGTCGTTTTTTGCCCTTTTAGTGTTCAAGAAAGTACATTATCGATGTCTAACAGATGTACATATCATTAAATTTGTATCTTAGGCTCTCAGCTTACTAATTAGTCATACAAGTCTGAATAGCCTTGATCAACAGAGTGTGTTATCGATGTCTAACTGATGTACATATCATTAAATTTCTATCTTGGCATACTAATTAGTCATACAAATCTGAATAGCCTTGATGAAAATATAGTTTTCATGAAAATAATGATGAAAACTTACTTTTCCAAAAGTTAATAATCACTACATACAAAGTTTGAAGCTAAATACCCATTTTGTTGGTTACCCAAACTTAAGTGACCATTCATGTAATTAACCATTTCCTTTTGCAGCTTTGTTTGTTTCTCTGCTTTGAATACTCCAGGCCGAAAGTACAAGGCACTCGTTATGATTGGATGATGTATGGGGGGGAATTAAATAAAGGAATTAATTAGTTATAATTAGTAACGATTTTAAGTCATAATTAGTAACGATTTAATGATGTTTTTGGGATCATTGTAGTTAATAGCAAATAATTAGACAAAAATAATTCGCTGAAAGAATAATCCTTATATTTCGTTTGCGTTTTAGGCATCTTCCAAACGACTCGATTAATTGAACGACGAAATGTACAAAGATGGAGAAATAAAGTCGTCATCGGCATTTGTAAAATCTCACGAGTAAAAAAATCTAATAGTAGAATGTTTGCTATTTGCTTTACATGTCCATGTTTTGTTTCTAAATAAGATATTTACGCGAGGAGGCAAAAGATAGTAAGCAGTAAATTGTACAATCTACCTAAGATGTAAGTACCGATAATATTTCTAGAAGATTTCTAAGAGTCAGGTGTGCGCCACTGAATGAGCAAATTTGTTTGTTGAACGAGTGACGTGTGCAGAGTTTGAAAGGACTCCGGCTGCCAGCACAAGTGAGATTTAGTGAAAAACTACACCTACAAAGGATCACCGAAAATCGTCTGAATCCAAGACAATCATCACTAGTTATACATCTCCTTCAAAAATTACCTACATGAAACTTGAGAACAGACACCAAAATACAACATTCCGACAATCTAATAGTTCTCCATGTTCCATGTGTTATCACTTATTAATATCATACCCCACAAAATCCAAACAGTTGCAAAAGTATGGACGATTTAGTTGATAGAATTGGGTTTGGGAATTGGATTTCAATTCCCGGCCCACTGAAAATTATAGTACAATTATTTGGGTCAATTCCCAATAAGCTAGGAACTAGATTTCAATTTCCAAACCCAATTTCATCAACCAAACAGCACCTATAATTTGGGCTTTTGGCAGACTTCAGAGTCCATGCATAATACCCTTTGGCCCACGTTCAAGTAAGAAAAGTATGGGCCAGCCCATAAACCAAATAACAGATCCATAAGCCCATCAGAAATTGGCACATAAAGCCCATCAACGGCCCATCATAAATTTCAATCAGCATTTAGGATATTATAAGTTCTTATAGAAGTCCAAATCCCCCTAAAAATCTACTACGACTCGACAAACTGGACCGACTCATTAAGAGAAGTTAGACAAAAGCTCTCAATCTATGTCGAGAAAAATATATCAACTATGTTGAATAGTTTTCGTTTAAATAGTTGAGAAGTTATCGAAATCAGTTGAGCTATATTTGAACAGTCATAAGAACTAGTTTAGATGAAGTTGAAACTTTAAAAAAAAAAAAAATGCAGTTGTAATCTATTCACATCAAATAAGGTATTCTTACTGCGACATATTACACTTAAAAAGAATCAATGTGATAGTTAGATCACGACGTCAAACCAATAATCAAAATAAAAATCACTAATATCAACATTAAACTCGATCTAACCATTTCTCACCTCACAACAACATAATTTAATTACATTATTATAATCAATATCTTAAATTTTGATTTTATTTATTTATTTTATACATAATATTTATAAAAAACTAGTTTCCCGCCAAAAAATAATATTTGATAAATGTGCCGACACTTAAAAATTAGTGAAAATTAGTTGACATATAAAGGAGTAGGAGAATATTGCCTTGCTTTTTTCCAAGTCTTGTTTTCCATTAATGAATAAAGAATGCAATCTTCTGATTTTTTATGCACACAATATTCCATATTTGATAAGGACTCGTAAGGGAAAATAGCAATTTGCACCCTTTACTTTGTCAACTTAACAGATAGCACCCTACACTATAAATTGCTCTTTATACCCCTTCCTATTTTGAACATTTTGTCGTTTGTGTCCTTCCGTTACAAGTTTTTGTCTTCGCGGCGTTAATTGATGCACATTCACTACACCATGCTAGCTCCAATAGCTATGTACTAGTTTACTAAGCATTTTTAAATATATACAATTAGATAGGATGAAATTGATGAATAAAATGTGTGATTTTAAAATTCTTCATATTTTCACCATACGCTTAGTGATACCTCCCTGACCAACTTCTTTGTCTCCTACCTCCGATATCTTTATCCGTCTGCGTGCGGATGTGTCCAAATTTAATGTTAAGAAGACAATATCTGGGATGGAAGGATCCAAGATGCAAAGTGGCTGAAATAGGAAAGGGAGAAAAGTAGCGATTTTTTAGTATAGGGAGCTATTTGTTAAGTTGGCAAAGTAGAGGAATCCAAAGTGATATTTTCCCTTTTATATACTCAAAAGTCAAAACTTATTGAAAGCTGAAATACCTTATACACAAAAACAAAAGGTTCAATCATAAAATGGACCCTAATCTAATGCCGACATTGTACCATATTTACAAATGCTATTATTGTTAGGAAAGAAATCACTTTTGGCTTATGTTGTGTGTATGAATGACAATGAGTTAGGTCGAGGCGGGGTTAGGTTGGGAGTAATGCATTGGTGAAGTCGGGGAGAGTTCACTATGAGTCTGGACCCAAACCCGCTAAAATATATGTATTTTTTGTACGAGAAATATGTTCGGCACATTGTATTTTATGTATCGGGGGCCAAGGTCTACTTGAGTTCTAGCTTCGAGTAATAGATACTCAACGTCTGCTTATATTCATCGCTGGATGGGTATTACCCGCCCTAAACAGAGGTCAGACTAAGTTGACCCGAGTGGGTCGGGTTCAAATTGTTATTCCTAGTTGTGTGTGTTTAGAATTAAATGTTGAGCAGAGACTGAACGAGTAAGCATATAGTACATGAAATTCAGATGATAGATAGTTCTAAGAGTGTATAAGTGTGGGTTACTCGTGCATAGGCTATTCACCTCACCCATGGTATTTACTTTATCCATTACTCGATAGATGAGACACACTTTAGCTTCATTAGCGACTACTACAAGTTCAGGTATCGTAAATTTGAGACCGAGAGGTAAAATTAGCCATATGGCGAGAAAAGTCCAAATTTACCGACATTGTCACCCCTTCCCGACGGGTTTAAAGGTGGGCAAACAGAAGTTCGATGATTTCATGTGATCATTAAGCTATTTCTTTCGAGAACTCGAACGAAGAAGATGGGAAGTTTTTGCAACAACATTATTTGGTAGTTCAATCCATAGACCATAGTGATGAAATTGGACAAAACTGATGAAAACTTGGCAGAAAAAATAATACAAGTAGTGCAAACTGATGAAAACTTGGTAGTAGGTTAACCCTACAAAGGGAAAGTCTATACTTCTGGCGCAAGTAATCAGAACTCAGAAGTAGTAGGGCTATTCATTTCCCACCTGCCTACTCTGTACAGATACAACCAAACCCAGACTCTTGCTTATCTTCATCTCGCAATCGATGGAGAGATTTTCGATCTGCAGCTTCCCGACTCGTATAACGCATCTTTCAGATCGTCTTATGTAACGAGGAACTTGATTCTGCAGTAAAAGCATAAGCATGAATTAGAGAGTTTGTAACGAAATAAGCAGACGAAACTAAACAACCAAGATAGAGATTTGCTTACCTGCTAGTGCTTAGATTTGATCGGTCGGAGTCTAGTATCCGGTGTGGAAGGATTCAGATAGCTGCTCTGGGACTTCTCGTGTCGCCTTGAAGTAGTTTGACAGGCGCTTGACGAGGGGAGAGACCCGAATTGCTCCTTGCCAGGTTATGGAAGTCTTCGAATGAGTTGGCAACAAGTCCACACTTGTTATACCTCTGCTGGAAGGTTCTCCCGTTGGGGAGATACCGTCCTCCATTCATGGAGTCTTTATCGAAACCGACTTGGAGGGTGTTTCGTGGGGAATACTGACCACCGTCTGTTCTTCTCCACAGCTTGGAGCTTAAGAAGTCTGTACCGGGGAGCTTACAGCATCTGTTCTCGGTGGCCAACTCAGCGTTCGGTATCCTTCCACTTGATAGAGCCAGGTCGTGCGAGATTTCATCCAATGCCATTTCCAGTCCGTGGACTCGTGACTCTAATGAGTTTATCCCGTTCTGAGAGCTCCCCATGAATCTCTAAATTCAAGCAAATGAGAGTGAAAAGTCAGTTTCTTTTTCGATTATAAGTGCAATCTAGGCGATCTCGTATTAGCCTCAGTAATTGTGGTAAACAATTTAGCTTAGAAACTTTGCTATATCAGACATGACAAGTGTAGAATATCTGCTAAGACTAAGACACCCAGAAACAACAGCTAGATGACAAACAGAGTAAATGGAATCAGAACATTGGTAATTGCACGAACTGACTTCTTCTATGTTAAAAATAATAGTAAGAAGATAGCAATCTTTGTACCTGGAGAAGGTCCAAAAGATTGGACTGCTGGTTCTCAATCTGAACAAGTTGTGCACGTATCAAGGACAGATCTTCAATCTCTTTGGGATTCTCAAGCATATCTTCAGCAGGATTATCCAACTCAGCTGCTTCTTTGATGGTGTGACACACTTCAGCATCATCATCATCATTGTAAGGAACCACTCTTGACCCAGATCTGAACCCACCGGATCTTTGAGGTTTGTCAACTTTGCTGACCTCACTGCTGTTGGTGAAGAGCACCCGCTTAGTCTCTGGGCTACCACCATTTTTCACTTCCTCACTCGAGTAGGGTACCTTTGATTCTCGTAACTTGATGTCATCTTCACAGCTCTTCTCCCGTGGTACCGCAATCTCAACCTTCCAAGCGGAGGTTCTCCTGTGGTCCAATTTCTGTGGCAATGCCGGCCTTGAATTGCTGTCGTTACTCCTTGCAGGACTTTGTTTCTTCGCAGTGGTCACAGCTGAAGCATCCGATGGAGGGGACCTATTAGGTGGGAAAGATTTCCTCAATGGAGGGGTTTTAGATCCAACGTTGTTATAGCTTCTGGTGTATCCACCATTACCATTATCTGGTCCCATAAGGAAAAAGAGCCAAAAGTCACAGATATGTTAGCAAATTTGAGTGGGGAAAGGAAGGTACTTAAAAGCTCAAGCATTATGATTGAGAACCATAATCCATTGACAACATTTCCTTTACAATTTGATGGAGAACATTTATAATGTTCATCAATGACACAACCAAGTTTGATTATTGTATAAAGACAGATATGGGCATTCACAGAGGTTGAATTTGATAAACCAGCATCAGCAAAAGTTCTTACCTCCTGCTGAAGAAGATCTAGAGAGATTAGGAGAAGGAAACTCTTTCTCAGAACCACCATTCACATTCTTCCATAGCTCCAGGGTACGGTTCATAGTCTCACGAACAACCTTTACCTGTTAGACGAAACAATCATACCAGATCTTAAACATCTTTTCTAATTAAACTCTCAAAGCTTCTCATTCTCGCAATTTCTCACAATTGTTTACCTTATCAAACCTCCTGTTCTCCAAAGAGCTCAAGCAGGAAGTTCTGTGATCCTTCGCTGCTTCCTTATCTGCAACAGCTACCTTCCCCAACGCCTCCGCCGCAGCTTTCCTCGCCGCCCAATCCTCACAGCTCAACAGGTCAACCAAACACGGCACTAACCAATCCAAAACGCTCTTACTCGCCGCACCTCCAACTCCCACAATGTTCCCAATCACGCTCAACAATGCTGCTTTCGCCTTGAATCCCTCTCCCTTCACCAGCTTCCCGAGCCTCGGCAGCACCTTCCTCAGCTGCTCCACCCCAGGCTCCGGCGCCGCATCAATCGCCGCCGCAAGACACATCGCCGCTCCGATCTGAGCGTTCAGATCTTGCTCCACCGTCAGCATCTCTATCAGCGGCTTCGAAACCGTAGAGAACGGAGGATCCGTAACCCGAGACGACATCGCCGTCGTCGCCTCCACGCAGGCCGATCTGACGGCGGAGTCGGGGTCCCGGAGACGACGCGCCACCGTGGACACCATCTTCGAAAGGTGCGGAGAGAGCGAGTTCCCGTGGGAGTGAGAGAGAAGCGTCAACAGACTAACGCATTGCTTACGCACCGGAGATTTGGACGAGGAATCGGTGTTGTGGATGCAGTTGAGGAACGGCGAGAACGAGTCGTGAGTCAAGCTCCGGCCGATTGACTCCAGCTCGGCGGTGGCCACGGCGAGTGTGTCCCGGTCGGAGAGCTTGTTCAGGCAGGCTATGACTCGCGGCTTGAGATCGGCGCCGGGACTCGCCGCCGGTGAGATCGGGGAAGAGCGTTTCTGCGAAGACATCGTTGGGACTTGGGGGGAATCGAATCTGATGTTACAGCTTACCAATTTCTTGGCATTGAGTAACGGCGACGGTGGCGGTGGTTTGTCGTCGGAATTAGGGATTTTGGCGGTATAATTTGGGGGAGAGAGAGAGATGACGGTTGCTTGGTATGAAGATTTTTTTAGGTGTCAGCGAAATGAGCATTTAAATGTTGAGCAGAGCAGAGAAGCTGCAGTAGCCAATAAGATTTCCTTTTAATTTATTAAAATTAATTAATTAATTTGAATTATTGATAAATAGGGTTTATGAATTAATGAAAATGATTAGTAAATTAATTTTTGTAGATAAAACCAAAAAATTTGCTGCTAATGAGTTGTGAAATGCTGTTGAGTTTAGTGCATTTTTTGACTTATTGCCTTGAGATCAAAATTTAATAAATTAACTAACTTCTATTTTAGTATTTTAATTTGTTATTATTTTTGAATAACTTACAAAATAGGGTTTATGCCTTATTAACTGAGTAAAAAAAAAATATCAAAGGTTGTTAATCGCATTGACGAAGTCAGAAATTTTGTTAAGTGAGATTAAAAAAAAAGAGATTAATAGCAATATATTATGAATCAAAGTTAAATAATGAAAATTAAAACTCGATATTTTTTGCTTAAATGAGACATAATGTAAATTGCTTTCAAGTGTAATTCAACATCTAATTTTATATGAGTTACATTATTAGATTCAAACTTAGATAGAAACGAGACGCACTATAATATGATAAAGTTTTCACTACAATATGTATAGTAATTATAAAAATTCTAAGTTCAAATCGTAAATAAGTTAATGAAAACACATGTATATAAATAGATGAATTACACTGAGTGAGACTGTGTATAATATCAAAACTTTTCAGTGGGTCCTGTCATATTTTATAAAGCTTGTGAGTTTAAAATCGTAAATAATTTCATGAAAAAATTACGTGTATATACATAATTTTATTGGACCCCCAACGTGACTCCACCACTGGTTAATTGTAACATCATCAACAAGTTGATGCTCAAAAAATGACCGATAAAAGCAAGTGAATATGCAAGAATTCAATGTGTAATTCTCTTTTATTTAAAGATTGATATTAACACGATTCGTAAATAGACCTGAGATCTTGGGTGGGTGGTTATTTATATTTAGGGAAAAAAACTTAGGTTAGTTGTATACTCCTTTTTTCATGCAAAATCCTTTTTAGTACAAAAAAATTAAGAAAATAACACATAATTAATTAATTAATTAATTATGGATTATATATCATTTTCAACTCTAAATGTTTAAAGCAAGGAACCATATATGCTTATCTTAAAAATGGACACATTATGTTGATTGATTAACCATAATTAAGCTAAACTTTCTTAATTAATCATGTCCCAAATTTGGGACTTCCATTGCTGCAAAAGAGCTCTACCCTTTGATGTAAGTGCAAGTTATTCACCCAAAAATAATTGTGCAAATTTTTTAGTTGTTAATGATCAAATCAAACTTGAAAAAACTGAAAAATAAATCATATAATAGAAGGATTCCATGACGATAACAAATAGTGCAAAAAAATGAATGAGATTTTCTGAATAATGTCATCTTTCATCTCTGTATAAGTCATAATTGTGTTTCGCATGTGTTTATTATAATGAGGATTTATAATTATATAGAGGAAAAGAAGCGTTAAATCTCTAATACCTCTTGATCTCATGATCTATCATTAATGTTGATTAGTTAAGTAGAAAAAATTACTAACATAATCCTAATCGAAAACATATTATCTGAGCTAATAGACGCAAATATATTATTGGTGCCACATAAATACATAATAAAGTAATGAGATAATTTAACAATTTTTCAGATTTTATTCTCAATAAACATCCTCAACTTTAAACAGTACGATCCAATCAATTATTTGTATTTTGCTTTTTTTTTCTCTGGTATAAGAACGGATGTCTAGCACCCTTAACTGATCTCAGAACAAAAAAGTGAAAAACCAACCCCAATACAATCACTCAAAATGGTACGCTCAATGTCCTGACCGAGGGGGACGATTCAGGTGAGTACCCAAAGCAAGGTTATACCTGTGATGAGCTAAGAGGTCCGCAGTGCGCTTAACTTCCCTGAAGGGAAACCCGAGAAACCTCAATCTCCATTACACCATTGTTGGATCGAGCATGTTGACCAACCATGCTAGCATCCGCTTTGATAGCTTCAACCGCCGCCAAAAAATTAACCTGAAGCTGAAGCTGGACATTCCTATATTCCAAAATCCCAAGCAATAACTTGCTTCTCAATCTAGTACCTGATATCATCGTATCAGGTGTCCAGATTCGGGGATCACATTTCCAGTCTCCTCCCCAATTCAATGTTAAAAATCAAACCACATCTTCCTCCCTAATCTAATGCACCATCAACCGCTAAACCATCGTTATCTCGATTAATATTGCGAATTACTTAAATCTTGATCCCTAATATTTGGGGGGAAAATGAGTACCCACATGTGAATATTGGAAGAAAGAGAGAGTTAATCAATCGAATTAAGCTGGTGGAGGGTTGCTATTATGTTATTAATTGTGTGGCTTTGTTTTTCCACATTAATTATTCATTCAATGAATCCAAATATTACAGTAATACCTAGCTGTATTATGCTACAAGATTAATTTTTTATTATTAGGGAAAAATAACACTTTAACCCCTCTACTTTGCCGACTTAACAAATAGCCCCTTGTATTATAAATTACTTTGTTTACCCCCTCTTACTTTATTCACTTTGCCTTTTGGATCATTCTGTTCAAAATTTCATCTTATTAAAGTTAAATCTGGGCAAATTCGCACATCAATGAAAAGAGATACTGGAGGTAGGCAGAGGCGGAATCCTCGGACCCCACTTGACAATTTTTTTTTTTAAATGCATGTAAAATTGTAACATAAATGCATATACTTGAATATCGGACCCCATTTGCACTTGATCAAAACTCTTATTGTTCGATCATTTTGCTGATTTTTTTTTATTTTGGACCTCACTTGGCAAAATTTCTAGCTCTGCCACTGGAGGTAGGAGAGGAAGAGTTGGTTTGGGAGGAAAATTGGGGGTGGTATCGCAAAGAATATGGTGAAATATGACGAGTTTTCGAAATCGCATGTTTTATCCCTCATTTTTATCATATACAATTATATACCCAGTTAAAAATGTTTAGTAAGCTAATATATCATATATATGGCTATTGGAGCTGACGTGGTGTGTTGAATGCTCATTAATTAAGCGTTAGGAAGACGAACGTTTGAAACGAAAGGACCCAAAAGGTCAAGTGACTAAAGTAGGAGGGGTAAAAAGAGTCATTTATAGTATAAAGGGGCTATTTGTTAAGTTGGCAAAGTAGAGGGGGCCAAAGTGCTATTTTTCCTCATTTTTATTAATTAGTAATTATGTTTAACTTTAATCAAGATAGCATGTGATAGCATTTGTTAATCTGAAAGGAGATCACAGGGAGAAAGTCAGAAACAGAATTATTAACAGTATTATCACGTGACACCACAAACTCAGAATTATGGGATTATGGATATTTAATTAACTTAGTTACAAGGTTTGTTAATCGTCTTCAAGAATGGTTGCGTCTCAATAACTCGAGTTGTTGGAAGAAGATTTCGAATGAATTTTATAGTGTTTAATAACACGCTCTGTCAAACGAACGGCTCATGAAAGAGACTAAAGTTTGCACACAGTTTCGATAAATCTTGTGCAACAAATTAAGGACTACAGAGACTTCAATAAGCCTTTATACAAAGTATTGGTGGTTTGACAGACAAACTAGTCAAATTAGAACGAATTCGACTGGTATAATCAATCACTACTTCATCGAAAAACATTGTGTTTCGACCTCTACCCGACTCCAAGCTCCTACTCAACCATAACGAAAATCGTCAATTAAACCGGATCGATTCAAGACCTTGTAGAATACAGTAAAACTGGTCACACACAAGTGTAAATAGAACAAAGAATTAAGTGTTGTGCATGAATGGTAGTTGGGCATAATCTACAGTAGCACAGAGTACTGAATCCTCCATACACACACATTAATGGAGATGGGCTAGTTTCAGTGAAATTGAGAGCATCATATTTATTTCACCTTGTAAAAAAATAGTATTTATTGTGCATTGTTTTATTTTTCGGATAAATTTGAAAGGAACATTATCTATCTTTCATTCACGAGTAGATGAAACTCATAAAAGTTCAAATAACTTACAGAGAACATGGCGATAACACGAGATCACTAATAGGAATAGAATGAACTCCAACAGACATATATATCATGTCCAAAGCCAACTAAGCAGTCAATGTATGTTTGTCTTCTCGATAGGTATGCTTAACTTTGATCATTCAATCTCGATTTATCATCTCATAGGAAAAATGACGACTTGGCCATAAGAGTGTTGGTGTGTGTAATCTCACCCTCCCCGGCGATAGCTGGATCGCGGTGTGCATGCGAGTGCAACTGCACCCATAGTACTTTCTTTGTATGTATCCTCTCTGTCAAGCAATTTGTAACCTGTCACAACTCCTCTCATTTCGGCCATGGTAATCGAGTAGACGGGCACGACCTCGGGTTCATATTGTATGTTGTCAAACAATGATCACAAGTGTCTCGAAATAGACTTCCTACTGATGTTTGTTTCATCTCTGGAATAACAAACTCGTCAGAATTGAGAGTAACCTATCTGAATAATAAAAGAATCAAACTTTCATTTATGGAGAAAGTAATATTTAATTAACCAAAGGTGTTTTTTTTTTTTTAAATGGATTAATTATTAGAGTAAGGTCATGAAAGAGAGGTGACACAAGTGGCAATCATGCATGCAAATAATTGTAATTCACTTTTGCTAACTTTCTCCCTTTCCCTAAATTGAAGGGTCATCTATTAATGTGGATGTCCAAAGACATGACAAAATGAAAGCCTAGCTATGAGTGTCAAGTGGAAAATCTCATGTGAACCTTTTTCATGTGAACCTTTTTCATGTGTATTGGTTTGATCCATTTGGGCAAAGGGGATTTTCTACCTTCTCAATGCCTAAGGGAATCTTAAGGTTTGTAGGCTTGTAGCTAGTTACAAGTAAAATCTATGGTATGGTTTGCTTTTCAACTTTGGTAAATTGGTCATGTGGGTTTACCTAATGTGATTGTTGGAATGATAAATGGACTCAATCTGGTATGAAATATCGGGTTTTTAAAAAATTGTAGTAAATTATTGTGAGTTTGAATCTAATTACAAATGCTAGGTAATGACAATCATTCTTGTTTCTCCCATTTTGAGGTTGTTCGCCTTGGTCTTAGAAGGGTTTTGGACTTAAGAGGTTAGTCATTCTCACGTCTGCTGGGAATAGATATGTTTTGGATGATGTTGATCACTGTATATAAATTTGTCTTCATCGTTTCTTAACACCCTGAATCTAGGTTGATCTATTGGCTAATACAAGACTCTCTTGGCTTTCCCACACCCCGTAAAATCAAGTACTCAAATACCCATTATTAAGAAAAATGTTAAAATATATATAATCGAACTACCCTATGATTATCACAACTGATAAATCCGTTATGACTTGGTAAGCCTCCATACTCTAACCACTCAAATTACTCATAAAGTTATTAACCCGAAGCACACTAATTTGTGTCTCTTCTTCAAAAGATCCAGTAAGTTATATTCTCAAAGTAATACCGTGACATTCGAACTTGAAACCTATCAAATCAGGTAACTATATTACCACTAAATTACTTCGTCCATTTCACCTATATAATAAAAGTCGAATTCTCCAACACCAACTCGAATTATCATAATACAACGATTCATGACAGTAACTATATAATCACCACCAAGTAACAATTACTTCATCCCTACAAAATGTAGAAAAATGGATCTAACTTCTTCAATTCCCTCCTGAAAAGAGGCTGAAGATCACATGTGAAACTTTGGATTGAAGGCTACACAATCCTCCATAACCTCAAGGGGAAGAAGAAGAAGAAGATCACGTGTGAGCTTTGACAAAACTATAGCTTCTCATGAATGTTGGATTTGGAGCAATCTTACGATATGACATGTGAGGGAATAACAAAAGCTTTATAGAAGCAAATAGGGGGTAATTGCATAAAGCACATTATTACATTGTCTCTTTTGCTAAAGCTATGATCTTTTCTTCACTTTGTCCAACAACCCAATTTGAGGAACCCTATGGTAGATTCTTAGATTTGGGCATTTGGGTATTGTGAAAGCATGACAACTCTAGGACAAGAAAGGTCTTCTTTTTTCTTTGCATTTCCAACTTAAGCAAAGACAAAGATTCCTTAGCTTTCAAAACATATAGCCTTTTGATTGTATATATATATGCTTGTTGAGTTGTGGTTTGGTTCTACAATAATTTGTTAGATGAAAACTAGATTGCGAATGGTCGCGAGCATGCTAGATGAAAACTAGGTTGTGAATGGTCGCGGGCATGCTAGATGAAAACTAGGTTACGAGGATGCATCGGGCATATTTTGGATACTCTGGTCTTAAACAAGTGAGTGCTTTATTATTGAACTTTTCTACATGATGGTATGTGTAACCTTTGACAGGTCTAAGCCTTATGATGTGAGAGTATTCACCCATGAATGTGAAGATTTTTCCAAGATGAAGCTAACCCATGAAACCTGCGACTCGAGCTCATGCTTGCCTCTTGAACGGGAAAACTTGGGGTGGTGGAAGTCTGATACGAAAAAATTCCTAGTGTTAGAGGAAGTATATATATTGCTCATATCTTTCCCACATAATCATTTAATCGTTGTAATATACATTGTCATCAACGCCAAATTTAATGAACTATAAATAGGAGGTTGGCGTCGCATCATAAATGTGAAATATATGCAAACTTTGCATCTCACATGTGAACTAGTTTCTCCTCGTGAGCACAAATAACTAATACTTTCTCCCCATTCCTCATCGCGTCGAGCAACGACTCAAATTGATACCTCATTTTACACTCATTGTTCTTTTGCAGAAACATATCGAACCATCATACAAGAATCACAATTCAATTCACATGAACAATCATTATACACTCATAAAACTAAAAAAATCAATCAACTTCACTTGAACTAGTTATTGGACCATTAAGTCTTTTGTCGTGAAAATAGAACCAAATATTACATTTGTACAACAAGCATATGTAAGGCAGGTTGGCGCCCTCTAATGAGGGCATCATCCTCTATGCATATAAAAATATTAATCGATATATAACTCGATCAGATTTCACTTATAACTCTTTAAACATATCAAAATCAACCCATGAATCACTTTTAATCCCGAATTTACCATCTACAACAAGCACATTGACTACCTTACCATGTATTGTTGTCACACCACACAAATGAATCGACCATATGGTCCATATCCCATATGCACCCAAAATGGGAACGGGTAAGTTTGTTGATAGATGATAAGAATATGGGCAACAATGAGATGAGAGCTTGAGAATGACACTCATATATGGGTCCTTAGGAATTGGTCCATTTATATCTTTGTTGTTGTTTGACTTGGAACCATATTTCAAATTTTAGAATTGTCTTTGAGATTAATTGCTAGGCCTCCACATGGGTAGGAGAGTGGACATTTCAGTTTGGTTTCTCGGTTTGACCGAAAAACTGACTGATTTTGAATTCATCCAATTCGAAATCGGTCACGGTCACGGTCATGAGTTTGGTGCTAAAATCGCTCATGAGTCCAAAAATGTGAATTAAGTGTCCATATCAGAGAGAATATATGGTTTTCATGTCCAAATCAATGAATTAAGTGCTCATACTCGTGATTAAATGTTCAAAATCATGTAATATTATCCGAAATAGCTTGAATATGGTCGCTATCACTGTTGAGCGAATTCAAAACTGATCACGATCATGATTTTTAGCCGAATTCAGTTCAGTTTGACCGAACCAACCGATTTTCCACCTCATGTGATGCATAGTGGCTAAAACCATTGAATATAGTGGCTTTGGTTTTTTGTTTTCCCCTTATTGGTTGCTTGTGTTCTTCCCCATGTGTGTGTTCTCCCTTTCCCATGGACACAATCACATGTGAGTTTCAGTGTTGGAAATAAAAACAAAAACTTCATCAAGTGACCAATTGGTGGACAAAATTTTAGTTATTTATTTATTTGTTTTGGGTCCATAACATAACTAAATCAATACCAAACTAATTAAATAGGACATTCTTGACCCAATTCGCCACGTGTAAGGTTGTGTTTGGATCATGGTATTTTCAGATTCATTTGTCATGTGGTTTGAGGGATGTAACAAGTTCTTTTCTCCACTCATGTTATTAATGAATACTCACATGTTATCAAAGTTTGTGAAGTCAAATCGAAGGTGTCACCCCAACAGTAAGTGATGAGAAATTACATAATTAACTATATGATTTTCACGTGATTCGTCGTATTCTTATTTCGTACAAAAGTAACATGGTACACGAGATTTGATGAGAGCATTAGCATTTTCTTGATTATGTCTCCAAACTGAGTCCATTATACTTCGTTACTTTGTATGTCATCGATTATAGTCTTCACGTTGCTTTTGATCAGATCCATATCTATGAAGTGAAACTCGTTTGTCCACATATCGCCTCCATTAACTCGAGTGGTATGTGGATAATTTTTTTTTCATGTTAATATCTTTGAACGAATGTAGTAATGAGACATGATACCAACATGTGTACTGTGAAACAATTTAAAATAGACATCAACATCGTCACCCGTTTGAACTTGTCAATACAAAGTTGTTTAAGATGATGATGTAAAATAAGCTCCACACAAATGTCACTGTAAAAGGCGGGAGACAACTTCTCACAAACAGGACCAATGATGGTACTAAAGACTTCGATTTCCAAATATAAGGTAGCCATCAAAATTAGTATTGGATTTATATATGAATGGTATTTGATTGCGTATGTAAAAAAAATACAAGTTACTTATATAAATCATCTCCAACGCTACACATATCATCTTACATCTCACGAGTTACGAAATTCAGGTTCGATGAACTCATTCTCGACAAAATTAAATTAAACTAAATTTTGATTAAAATATGGGATAAATACAAATCAAATCATACTCATGTGACATGACAAGACAATTATTCTTGTCAAAGGTGGCAAAATTAAGGATATTATTGAAGCTAATGTGGGTTTTGATAGAAGTATATAGAACCCTAGCTAGGGTTTATAGAACATATGGGATATGACATCCAATCACCATCTTAGGATGAACAGAAGTGTGTCGTGATTCTACCTACACATAACATGTTACCATATAGTCTCCCTTCAATAATTGTGCATTAATACACCTTCTCCCCACCCATAAGGCCATAAGGCCACATGCAAAATCAGCCGCAATTATTGACCTAATTCTTGTCTTCATTCCACAATACATGTATCCTTGTTTCGTGGTTACATGATCCCGATTCGAAATAGAAACATCGTGAACACCGAGAGGTAAAAAATGGTCGCGGTATGCAGAGTGGTAACTGGCGATGTGATTTTCTTGCCTATAAATATGATCGATCTAGACTTAGGAAGACTCAACTGTGAAAGCTAGACCCACAAGGCAAGCACAAGTTCACCGGGGAGTCGGCAACCATTCCCACAAGTCCTAGGGTTCTTAATCATAGCCTCATAGGCGATTTGTGCGCTTCCTGGATCGTCTTCAAGGTGAGTTACTAGTTCACAGCTGATACGTTACAACCTAACCTGAGTATCGAGACACTATAAAAATCAACTTGGCCCTAGGAAGACTCAACTATGAAAATTAGACCTACAAAGGCAAGCACAAGTTCACTTGGGAGTCGACGACCATTCCTATAAGCCCTAGGGTTCTTAAATCATAGGCGAATTGGGTCCTTTCATCCATTGATGACCTAAATCGTCTCCAAGGTGGGTCACTAATTCACAGTTGATACATTGCCAACATGACCCAGATCGCAAGACACTATAAATAGCAGATCCAACATTGATGAGACAAGGCATAATCAACAGATCCCCACTAATTAAAACGTTTGCACGCTTTATACTTCATACGTGCATGGCATGCACCTACTCACGAATACTTACCACCCTTTTCCTTGTATGCCCTAAGGAATCAGCCCGAGACCCGAGCATGGATTGGAAACCAAGGGAAGGACAACATACCACCACTCAACCCGATTCACTCACTCGATCCTCTATGTCAAACCACTCATTGGACCAACTAGACCTAATAGGCTGAACAAAATGTGTTGACCAATTGCACGATCATACAATCTTGATATCCAACATGCATTTGTCGAAAACTGACAATCTCGTAAGAGTGTTGGTGGGTTAATTCTCACCCTTCTCCAATACGAAATTGACTACAGCATCGAGTCCAGTTGCATCTGTACCCATTTCATTAATTTGAATAGTATCTCTACATAGTAGTCGATCTTTAAACTTGGTAACACCTCATATGTAGTCAACTAACACACTAGGCAAACAAAGATATTCATGGAGTTGTTTGGAGAATTGCAAGCAAAGGAAAATGGGTAAGGTGGCAAAATTGGTTGAAGAGGTACACTCAGATTGTCTTTTTTCTTAATTTGACAAACAAGGTTTCAGAAGTTGGAGAATTAGGTATAGCTAAGCCTTTTGCCAGTGCTGATTAGCTAAGGAACCAACCAATGATTTGTGTGATGATTAAGCCTTAATCATTGGTTTTTGGCAATAATTGTTATTTAGAGAAGGAATATAAAGGAAAGCATCTCTATTTTGTGAAAGGAAGTTGATGGGTCATAGATCAAGATCGGTCCAACCGATCGGTTGAGTGAAACAATTCGGTTAATCAGGTTCAAGAGGCTTATCTTGGGAAGTTGAGAGCACACATCGGGGTTTTTTAGGGAGATTTGGTCCCTACATTGTTAGATGACGGAGATTAATCCTCAACCGAGTTACCAATAATCAGTCGATGACACACATGACGACTCAGCCTTAATTTCAAAGAGTTATAAAGACAGAGACCGAACATTGATGGAGGCGTGACCTAACACACATGTACCACTACAAAAAAGTATGCGTTTAGCCACTGCAAAACTACAACACATGAAAATGCAATAGCAAATAGTTGATGTTACTACAGCAAATCACTATAGGAAATAGTGATTGTCGTGGCTAACATCAACTATTTGCTACTGCATTTTCATGTTGTTGTAATTTTGCAGTGACTAAAAGCAAACTTTTTACTAGTACGCACACTACACGTAATTGGTAGTACTCTCATACACTATACGCCCAAGGCTAGCTCCCCGACTTGTCTACGTGCAACCCCCCGATACTTTTATGTCTCCCGCACTTTCAACGCACCTCACCTTCCTCTTTGTAAGGAGACTCCAAGACAGTTAATGACTAGTTGACATATCGAGTCAATCCAATCAATTTTTTCGAATCAAACCACTTATTATTCCAACTAGTCTAACGGACGGACCAAGACTTGAAATTGGTCTAGAAAAAGTTTCTTTTGCTTGCAAACTTTGGGAAAGGAATTGGCCACCCTTTGGATGAAAGATGAGTGTGTCCATGGGAGACCAAAAGCATCAAGAAGAATTGTGATTAATCGATTGCTTTGAATTGAAAGATTCTTTTGGATTTCAGAGTTTTTGAATAATCATTTCAAAAGGACCCTTCTTTCGTATATTTGGTTGGTAGAGTGTCACTTCATTTCTTCTTTGTTGTAACCAAAGATGAAAGGAATATTGTCATTTTGTATGTGAGTTGTTCGAGCTCTAGTCAAACCAACTAGTATGGTACAAGTTTGTAAACACTAGTACTAGTACTTGCTAGTTATCATTTCTTTTACATGTGATGTAGATCTTTCAAACCGAACCCAAGAGTCCAAATTCAATCAGAATTGGACCAAATTTTGAGCTTTCTAACCTTTAAAAATGTATGTCCTGAACGTCCGAATAGATCAACGAATGGTTCAGTCGAGAGAATCGGGTGGGTGAATGAAGGCAAACTTAGTTCACCTTGGTCCATGTCCACCTAAGAGAATGCTTCCAAGACATGTACATCGCTAGGAGAGTGAAGACGAAGTTAGTCAGATAACAGGAATATAATAGGGGATAAGACGTGTAAGAGTGATTGTTAGGGAATCTAAAAAAGTATCGGGGGAGCCCTTTAAGCGTGTATGTGTAGCGTTATGAGTTGGTAACACAGTGTCCGATGTCATAACTGATGGGATCACCTTCCTTTTGTAGTAGTCTCGATACCTATGACTTAACTTAAGTCACGTGTTCTCTTATGAATAGTGAACCTTTTACCAGTTGACCTGGTCCATAGATCTCTCCGTATAACTCTAGCATTAACAACCTTGAGAGCTATGAGGTTTTTGGGTCTTGTAGGGCTAGCAGACTATGGGTTGGGTCAAAGCTATTGGGATTTTAGGCCTCCGGGGACCCGATCCATCAGAATAGAACCCAAAATGGCTAACCTTGCAAAAGCCATTTGCCATCACTTGTGAGTCCAAATTACCGGCCCATTAACTTGTCCTTGTTGGGCCACCCCACTTTTCAACGAAAATGTCAAAACCCATGGGCTTGAAAGCCACACTAGTATAAAATACACGTGAAAGCCCAATTAATAACTGGGCCAAACCAGGCCCATGTCTAAAGCTATCCCAAGCCCAATTCTCAAGCCACGTGTGCATCTTATCCCTTAACACGTCACTTGAGGGGATTATAATAATCATGCGTTGAATCACCCAATTAGATCAACTAATTGTTTGATTAGTACATCAACCAATAGAGGGTAACATGAAGTAATGTTCAACATTAGGGTTAATCATCACTTAACATTGACCAATTAACCATGAGTCGTATCATTCCTGACGTTCTACTATTGCTCACATACTGTAGCAAATCGTTTAGTACTCGATATAAGCACTCGTGAAGAAAGAAATGGATATTGGTATCGATGATAGACACCATTTAACATAAAAAATCAATTTTGGTATACATTTTATTGATTTGAACCATTTTATATGTGGTTTAATAGCATACCATATCAGATGGTTCGACCAATTTGACTATGTATCAAGCGAATCTAGTACAATTATAGTATAAATGCGATTTAACAATAGTTCAACGACATATTATTAATCTCACTGATTCAGAAGAGATAAATAGTAGCAGTCAGGGGACATACTTCCTTGTTCGAGTTCGCCTAACAACCAATCGATAGCCGAGGAAATGAATGGCCCGGCTGCGCTAATCCTCCTTCAACGATTTACCACAACAACATCCCACACCTGGAATGATCTTACCAACGCAGACCTTATCCCTTCCCTTGCTGAATGCTGTTATAGAATCCCCATTGTTTCGGAGTAGAATACGCTACGTGTCCTAACCAGATTCCGCAGATTCAATCTCTAATACAATTCTAGAAATTTAGATTTTTTTTTCTTCATATTATCGATTGTTACTAGTTAAAAACTAACTATTTTCGAGATAAATAAAAAATTACCATGCACCTTTACTAAATAGGTTAAAGTGACCGGACTTCAAAGTTACCACGTTAGCATACCAAACGGTAAAAATTAGTTCTTGATTCCTTTGTGTGAAATCCGAAAACCCTAATTTTACAAAAACCGGAAGATGAGTCGACTTTGGATAAGTGAAAAAAGTTAGTTTTAACCGCCGATAACAGGTGGCAAACCTTGAATTTACCGGCGACACACTGTAAAAAATTTGTAAAATTTTAATTCCCTTTTATCTCTCCCCTTTGCATGAACAAGTGCTCTTCTCTATTGTTTATATCTCTTTCCCCCCTTCCCTCTTTCTCTCATTTGTTACAATCTCTAAACTCTCTCTACATTCTCCGAAACAGAAGAAGAAGAAGAATCAGAATTTGCAGGATTGAAGAGAGGATTTGGAGGCGGATAGAGGATTCTGAAGAGGAGGAAAAGCTGTGTTTCTGCTTCAATTCTTCCAAGGTGCAAAGGTCTGTGTGGAAAAAATTATTTTGTTGTTGTTGTTGAGATAGTCGATTGAGACGTGATTCTTCGTTTTTATGCCTCTTCGTCGACGGCAATGGCTGTTCTGTGAGTTGTGAAGCTTGAGTTTGAAGTTGTTGTGGTTGCGGCTGAATTGGAAGGGGACTGTAAAAAAAAAAGAGGGAAAACGGACGATCTCTTCCTATCTCTGCTGTCGGATATTCTGGCGCTTCAATTCTTTCCTTTGGTTTGTCTGTGTGTTTACTGGAAATTATTGTATTGTTTGCTTTGTGTTCAAGTAATGGCGAAATTTTTTGTTCGGTTCAGTTCGGTTTGGGGGGATTGTGTGGTTTGTATTCTTCTCAGCCGAGGTGATCTACGAGTTGGAAATTGTGGATGATTTCTGGTTTTTGATGTGTTAGGAGTTCGTTTGAGTTCGGCTATGGTTAGATCTGTTTCGAGTTTGAATGAGCGGGATTTTTGTGGATTTTGCAGGTGTTTTCTGGAAAGCTATGATTTGATTACTGACGAGCAACCGAGAAGCTTTTGGTTTTCGTTTTTCTGGTGTTTTGCTGGGTGCGGTGGTGCGATGAAGAGGTCAAGAGATGAGCTGCATACGCAGCTTAAACGGCCAATGATCTCTTCCAGAGGAGAAACGTAGTGGATTCTATCTCTTTCTCTAATGTTTCTGGTCCCAACCTATTTTTGATTAATTGCTTGTTCATTTGCATCCATCTGAATGATAAGCTAATGTGCTTGTTATGTGTAGATTATTTAGGGTTCATCTGTGGTTTTGAATGTAAGTCACTAGGTTAGAACTGTTGTTTTTGGTGTTTCACTTTTGAAGTAGCGTTTTGGAGAGCCATTGTTCTGAGTTTTGGCAAGGTGTCTACTGTATGGATGATGTGAAAGTGTTTTTTTTGGTTAGAATGTGAAAGTGTTACGTTATCAGAGAATAATAATTTGGCAGATGGTGGATATATTTTCTTTCAGGCAGTAATGCTGTTTTGATTCAATTTGAAGCTGTTTTGATTCAATTTGAAGCTGTTTTAATTCAATTTGAAATTGGTCCTTCGGCTACTTATTTCGTGTGTTAAATCTTTGCGTGTTGAAGTTCCGGGCAACCACAACCCCCGGGAGGAGCAGCAGCAGCAGGGGCTAGTGCCCAAAAGCTTACTACAAATGATGCATTGGCCTATCTGAAGGCTGTAAGGGAAATATTCGAGGATAAACGGGAAAAATATGACGAGTTTCTTGAGGTTATGAAAGATTTCAAAGCTCAAAGGTGTGATCTCAATGAGGATTGTAATACTTTGTTCTGTTTATCAGCTGAAATTGATAAATAAGAAAAGCTAGAAAAAGTGCTGATGGGTTTTGCATGCCAATTTTTTTTGTAGAATTGATACTGCAGGTGTCATAGCAAGGGTGAAGGACTTATTTAAAGGACATCGTGACCTGATACTGGGTTTTAATACCTTCTTGCCAAAGGGATATGAGATCACTTTACCTCTGGACGATGAACAAGCTCCACGGACGAAACCGGTTGAATTTGAAGAAGCAATTACTTTTGTGAACAAAATTAAGGTAGATGGGATGTTTATTGCATGCGTGGAGTTAATTCTGGTATGAAATGCTTTAACCTTATGTGTTATATTCTGCAGACAAGGTTCGAAGGTGATGATCATGTTTACAAAGCATTTTTAGATATTTTGAACATGTACAGGAAGGAAAATAAATCCATCAGAGAGGTCTACCAGGAGGTATTTCATGCTTATTTCTTGTGGTTGAAGTTAACTTTGTGTTTGGGTGCTCAATCATCTTGTTTCATTCTGTAAAAGTAGTAGTCATTTTTACCGAGGAAAAAAAGTTAATAGTTATGTCAACCTTAATTTCAGCAAAATGTTAAACTGTCTCTTCCTTATTGCTTATGTTCTATTGCAGGTGGCTGCACTATTCAAAGACCACCATGATCTGCTCGTGGAGTTTGCTCACTTTTTACCTTATAAATCACCTTCAGCTGCTACTCATTATGCTTCTTTAATTAAGAACTCTATTCTGCGTAATGGGAGTTCTGCAACGCCTGCAATGCGCCAAGTTCTTGCTGATAAGGTCCTTTTCATTTTTTTAATCCCCCTCCCCCTCTCTTTCACCTGTCACATTCAAATCATCCATGAAATTAACATTTAGCTTTTCATGACCTTCCAGAAAGAACGGACTCATCCTGATCGCGATTTCAGTGTTAATCGTCCTGATCTGGATCATGATAGAGCTCTGATGAGAGCAGATAAAGAGCAAAGGAAAGAAAAAGAGAGAATAAAATCTAGAGATAGGAGAGAACTTGATGATAGAGACTTTGAGCATGATGCAAATCATGACTACAGCATGCAACGGTTTCCTCATAGTAGGAAACCTGGTCGTAAGTTGGAAGATTTTGATGCTGAGCATCAGGTTGGTGAGGGGGATGATAACTATGGAATGCATCCCATTGCGTCCACTTATGATGACAAGAGTGCTGTTAAAAGTGAGTTAAAGACTGTAGTTGGTTTTACCTCATGGACATGATATATCAGCTATTTCACTGTGGTTTTCTGGTCTGTGTCGTTGCAGGTGCTTTAAGCCAAGAGCTTGCTTTCTGTGAGAAAGTGAAGGAGAAGTTGCGGTGTCCTGATAATTACCAGGAATTTTTGAGGTGCCTCCATCTTTATACACAAGAAATAATCACACGACCAGAGTTGCAATCTTTGGTATGGCTGTTAGCGCTTTTATCTGTTTCTCCATTGCATTGTCTGTACAACCTTGGTAACAGCTAATGATGCAAATAAGATATAACTTGAAGCATTGTAGACCACGGTTTTAGGCCTGAATGTTGCTCTCTTGTTTTCTCGCTAAGATGTTTCAAATTTCTATAGTGTTTTCATAGCTGAAGTATTTCAGTTTTGGTCCTTTACAAAAACTTGTTCTTCTAGAAATGGACTTGATTGTTTGGGCATGAATTTTTTGAAGCCTGTGCCATACGGTACGTTGGTACATGTGAGGGTTCCACTGTAAGCCAGTTGTTTAAGCATATGCAGTATTTTATTAATTCTGGTTCCTACTCTGGTAATAAACAGCGTTAGCGGTATCAGTGAGTGCATGTACTCAATTTTGGTTTACCAACATTACTTCAAGTTTACAGAAGAGATCTTAAAAGCTAGTTCTGTTCCTTCAATTGAATCATCTTTCTCAAAAACAGGACTCTGACAAATTCTTTGTGTCAGGTTGATGATTTAATTGGAAGATATCCTGATCTCATTGTCGGCTTCAATGACTTTTTGGCACGGTGTGAAAAGAATGGTAATATTCTAACATCATCTGGCATTCTTTTTAAAATGATTAACGTATTGTCTAATATATATCTATTTTGCAGATGGCTTACTTGCTGGCGTTGTGAGTAAAAGTAAGTTTCCGTCCATCTTAAATTTTCTTTGCTGATTGCAACATCGGGCACATTTGCTTCAAGCTAGTGTTCAGGACACTCATAAAACTGAATTGTGGTTGAAAATTCATGGATCCCTAAAATTTGTATTTTGCGTGCTTGAAGATCCAAAACAACTTGATTTATATCTTCTCTGACTGAGGAAGTTAATGTCTTTTCAACCTCTAAATTAACTGAATTGGAGCAGAGGTTGTTTTTGACTGATTCACAAAGATGATGTGGCATGTGTTTGTGTCACTGTTTTCCTTGGAGAGACTTTCACTTTAGTTCTTTCCTGATGGAACAATTGCTTCCATCCAAGTATCTTTGGTACATTACATGCATATTAGAGGTCTTCCTAACTGCTTTTTCTGTTATCCTTTCTGAAGGCAATTTCCTCAGGCCTGCGAAAGCAGAAGACAGACATAGAGAGCGCATGAGGGGTGATGGGGCTAAAGAAAGGGATCGAGAAACGGGAGAAAGAGATGGACTTGACAGAAACATAGCCTTTACCAATAAAGACTCGGGAAGTCAGAAGATGTCCTTGTCTTCAAGCAAGGATAAGTTTCTGTGGAAACCTGTCAGCGAACTTGACCTATCTAACTGTGACAGCTGCACTCCAAGTTATAGGCTTCTTCCAAAGAATGTATGTAGACCGTTTTTTTGGACAGAATATGTAGACCAGTCATATTTGATTTTGGGTATCATCTCAAATGAAGAATTTGATATAATTTTGGTTGTGCCTATTCAGTATCCCATTCCCATCGCAAGTCAAAGGACAAGGATTGGTGGTCAAGTTCTGAATGACCATTGGGTATCCGTCACTTCAGGAAGTGAAGATTACTCTTTTAAGCACATGCGCAAGAATCAGTATGAAGAAAGCTTGTTTCGATGTGAAGATGACAGGTTGGCGCCTCCTTCCAGTTTATGTCATAATTTCTTTGCAAAACCTCTTTACAATAGATGTTTCATTTTCCAGTACATTTTATCAATATCTATGTGTTTAAATCTTTGGTATCTTGTAAAGTCAACTGTGTCTTGGTGATTTCCTCTTTTTTTTGGTAAAATGATTGTTGATTTCGATCCTTGGTATAGCATTTTTCATATTACTAAGATCTTCTTTGTAGGTTTGAGCTGGATATGTTGTTGGAATCTGTAAATGTAACTACCAAGCGTGTGGAAGAGTTGCTGGATAAAATCAACAACACCACAATCAAAGGAGAGGACCCTATTCGGGTTGAGGACCACCTAACAGGTTAGTTATTCCTGAATTCCATGGTATGCTTAATCTTTTTCCGTGTTTTCTTTTGTTTTTCCTGCTCCTCTGACGAGGCTTTTTCTCTCTGTTGTCTTAGCTAAAAAATTTGAGGTGCATTGAGCGTTTATATGGGGATCATGGGCTGGATGTGATGGACGTTCTAAGGAAGAACATGTCTCTTGCTTTGCCTGTGGTATTGACTCGCTTGAAGCAGAAACAAGAAGAATGGGCCAGGTGCCGTGCAGATTTTAACAAAGTTTGGGCTGAAATCTATGCAAAAAACTACCACAAATCGCTTGATCATCGTAGCTTCTACTTCAAGCAGCAGGATACAAAGAGCTTGAGTACCAAAGGTAATTTAATTTAATTGTTATTAAAGAGGTACATTGATGAAGTGTCTGCTTGTTACTTGTTAGTTGATACTTTTGGATAACTATTGAGATTTTATTTTCGCACATGGGTGTCTAATATGCATGAAACTTTAAGAATAGAACCATGTTAACAGTCAGTCTACTTGGGTTACAAAACCACCAAGTTCAACACCATGCCAATAATGTCATTCAGACTTATCTATGAAAGTTTGATACAATCAATTGGTTGTAACTGGGACAGTTCTTGTTAATTCTGTGACTGTTGCAAGGTGTTCTTTCTGCCTATTGTAGCACAAGTATTGGGATCATTGCATATGACCCTCTTGCCTCTAAATTGTAGAACTTGGTTCCTTTTTGTGCTGTAGGATACCATGGTCCTTCTACAAATTGCTATCCATTTCCCATTAAATGTAGGAAATGAGGCCTACTGCCTTTTTGTCATGATTCCACTTCGTTACTTTACCATTCCTGGATGAACTGAGAAGAACAGCTTGAATAATTCTGAAAGCTTACCAGTCTTGGACAGATTACCAAAACATTTCCTTGCGGTCATTTCTTAGCTGACTCCTTTGCTCAGTTGACATGCTAACTGTGATTTATTGTTCCAAAAACAACAGAAAGATTGTCATAAGTTGGTTATGATTGGTTCACATAATTGACATCTGGTGTTCCTTACAGCTCTATTGGCAGAGATAAAAGAAATTAGCGAGAAGAAGCACAAAGAAGATGATGTGCTTTTAGCATTTGCTGCTGGAAACAGACGTCCAGTTATACCTAATTTGGAATTTGAGTATCCTGATCCTGATGTCCATGAGGATTTGTACCAGCTCATCAAGTACTCTTGTGGGGAAGTTTGTACAACTGAGCAATTGGATAAGGTCATGAAGATTTGGACAGCATTCTTAGAACCAATGCTTGGTGTTCCTTCTCGACCTCATGGTGCAAATGACACTGAAGATGCTGTGAAGGCAAAGACTCACATTTCCAACAATGGAGACAGTGATGGAAACCCTAATGGTGGTGCCACCATGGGTGACACCAAACACGTAAATCCTTCAAGAAACAAGGAAGATATTATCCAACCTGAGCAATCAAGTTCAACCAGGGTCTGGTTGGATAATGGGGTGAAAGAAAATGGTTCTCCTGGCACTGATCTTATTGCTCGTAAGAACGATGCCAGTTGCAATTCCCCTCAACTTGATAAGCTACAGACTGGTGCAGCTGAAGCCAGTGAAATTTCTGGGGTCAGTAAGCTAGCTAATTCCAGTGACCGGTTGGCAAATTCAAAGGCATGTCTTGCAACTGGGGTGGAGTTGAGTAACGGAAGACCTAATCCCGAATCAGGTTTGACTGTGTGAACTTAGCAAATTTTACATTTGTCTCGTCTTCTTTGGACTTGTTCGCAAATTGAGCAATTGAATCTCTGATTTGCAACATGTGCTTTCCAGTTCCTGGCGCTGCTTCATCTAGGCCAACTAAGGGCACCATTGATGGTGGAGTTGCAGTAGGGTCCAGTAAAGAAGTTCTGCTCTTAAAAGAGGTCTGTTCTTGTTTTCCTTGAGCTTGTTGCTATTGTTTCTGTGCAAGTTCCTCCTCTTAGTTTGCTCCTGAATTCTTAACAAGACTGAATAGAATCATTGGCAAATGAATTACATTTTGTTCGGAAAATAATACTTGTGGTTTATGGATTGTCGATTTGAAGTTTTACCATCTTTTTGAGTTTCTGATCAGATGTATGTGTACTTGTTCCTCTCCAGACTGGTGAAGTTACATCCACAAATGGGGTTGTTGCTGAAGATCATAAAGCCGGCATATATAAAGCAGAATCAAATGCACAATTAAAAATTGAAAGAGAAGAAGGCGAGTTGTCTCCAATTGGAGATTTCGAGGAGGATAATTTTGCTGTTTATGTAGAATCTGGCTCAGAGGCTGCAAACAAAGTGAAAGCTAGTGCTCCAAGCAGTCATTGTCAAGGAAAGAATGTGGAAGATGAAATATGCAGGGAAGTAGCTGGGGAAAACGATGCTGAAGTTGATGATGAAGGCGAGGAAAGTGCTCATGCTCAAAGGTCATCAGATGACAGTGATAATGCCTCCGAAAATGCTGATGTTTCTGGAAGTGAGTCAGGTGAAGAGTCCTCCAGGGAAGAACATGAAGCTAATGGAGATCATGATGAGAATGATAATAAGGCTGAGAGTGAAGGCGAGGCTGAAGGAATGGCTGCTGCCCGTGATGTTGAGGGTGATGGAACAATTTTACCATTTTCCGATAGATCTCTTGTCAACATGAAACCCCTAGCAAAGCATGTCCCACCAGTATTACGTGACAGAGGCAAGGGTTCACGAGTTTTCTATGGAAATGATTCTTTCTATGTGCTTTTTAGGCTTCACCAGGTAAGTCGTGTTTTTGTTTATGAATTAAATTGTAAGATTGCAACGAGCCTGCTTTAAGGATATTCATTTCATTAACAACACCTCTTGTGTTATTTATAGACTTTGTTTGAAAGAATACAATCAGCAAAGATAAACTCAGCGTCTGCAGACAGGAAATGGAGAGCTTCAAACGATACAAGTTCTACCGATCTGTATGCTAGGTAGTGTATCTGAAGAATGCCCTGGTTACTCACAGTTGATTTGGCATGTTATTAATGTGAATCAATCTTAACAGGTTTATGAGTGCACTTTACAACCTACTCGATGGATCTTCTGATAACACTAAATTTGAGGATGACTGCCGGGCTATAATTGGGACACAATCTTATGTCTTATTTACTTTGGATAAGCTTATATATAAGCTGGTCAAACAGGTATGATCAGTACCGGTGATGGTTATGTTTCCTCTTTGTTCTTTTAAGAATTTAATTCATTAGCATTTTCCTCAGCTTCAAACAATGGCAGCCGACGAGACGGACAGTAAGCTACTTCAATTATATGCTTATGAAAAATCCAGGAAAGTTGAGAGATTTGTTGACATTGTGTATCATGAAAACGCCCGCATCCTCCTTCATGACGAGAATATATATCGAATCGAATGTGTAAGTCTTATCTTAAGTAGTACTTAATTTTGTTTCTTCAGTTTTCTAAACAATTGAGCTTATACAATCTTGATCGAGTTATTTTGTACTGTAGTCTTCCAGTCCAACCCGGTTGTCCATACAGCTTATGGACTTTGTACATGAGAAGCCTGAGGTCACTGCTGTTTCGATGGACCCAAATTTCATCACGTACCTCAATGATGATTTCCTCTCTATTGTTCCAGAGAACAAAGAGACGCCGGGGATTTTCATGAAGAGGTAAGCAGATACAATTTCTGAATCCTTCCACTTCCTGTTTAAAGGGCCAAGCTTAACAATATGAGACTCCCTTTTATTTTTAGCAGGACCAAACGCAGAAATGGTGATGAACTCCAAGCCATGGATGGATTTCAGATTTTCAACGGGTTGGAGTGTAAAATTGCTTGCAGCTCTTCCAAGGTAGCATAACATTTCCATTATGCATATGCTCATAATTTTTTACGAGAATGGAATTGGTATTGTCGTCATAGCCGTTTGATGCAAGCTCAGGAAGAAACAACCTCCAAGTGTTGAGGTTCAATACAAATTAGGTTGATTGTTTTTCTGAGTTAAGATTAGGTTATTATTAGGTCTATCATTATCATTTTCGTAATAGGATTAGGTTTGTAATTAGGATATTATCCCGATTTAGGTACAGATTAGAATTCCTTTTAGGAGTAGGATCGATTTGTACTCTATGGAAAGGCATCTTGGCTATCAATAATATTTTTCGATTATTACTACAAATTAAGACCTTTTTCTTTGAAGTTGATGACTTGGAAAATAGCGCAAATAAGGTGAGCGTTGCTAAGATCTATTTCTAGTAGATTTTTCACATTTTGACAAGCCTTTCATACCACGAGATTATGAACTCGACCCTATTGTGTCGAGCTAACTTGGCCTGTTTTGGGCAGGTATTATCTTACTAGTGATGTGGCTGGATAAAGCTGTTTTTTCTTTTAGACCTATATCGTTCGTGTTCTAACTTTCTTCTATCTTTAATTATCTCAACAAACTACCACAGGAGTATTACGAAGTGTGAATCACTATATTTTTAATAGCTAAACTTCATTAGTCACTAGGGCACTCTCTTTTGAATTGATGATTCTCTCTTTCAAATGCATTTACTAATTTTTTGTACAAGAATCAAGTTGTTTTATTTGAGTTTTTCTTTTATCTTTTATACCAACGGGTTGACTTGCCCTGACCCAAGCCCCGTGCTAATTAACTCAAACTAGAATCTCTTCGTTGTGGGGCAGGATCGGGTATTGAAGTACCCAACTGCCTTAACCCCTTGCTTTTCCAAATCGCAGGCAGATTTAGATGTTTCTGCTAAGTTAAATTCAAAGAGAGCTTACGAGCCCTCTCTGCCAATATAACTGTACATCTTACTGAATCACTTCAGCAAGCAGTATGGTTGACCCGAAAGAGGAGAACACAACAGTACACTAGTGCTTGAGCGGTATCGGTACAAGAGTCCATGGGATGATGGAGATGATCTTATACCTGATATACCTATTATTATAGCCTTTAACGAAGAAGATTGAGAATTTATGATGAAGAAGATGAAGATGAACAAGTTGTCTAGGAGAAACTCCTGGAGATTCCTTTACTGTTAACTGTCAATTTTCAGAGCTCAGCAGAAGTAATGTTCTAACTCTCTGTTACTTTCTCAATCAGTACATGAGTCAAATACTAAAACACAGAAGCTTAACTCTTAACTACTTCCTAATAGTAATTATCTGATATATTATTCACAGCCTCTAACTCAACTTGTTCTCTAACACTCCTCAAGCTGGTGAATTGGAACTTCCCTTTCTGAGCTTAAATACTTGATAGTTTCAAACCCTTATCTGCACTACTCTTCTGGAGCTCTTAAGCGGTATTCTCGAGGTCTCAACTGCTCGTTCATGCTTGTTGAATTTTCCGCTTCCCTGATTCCTCTGGAGAATTTACCTGTTGGGAGCAGTTAAATGGTTAGTTAGGGAGCAGTAAGGTAGAGTTGCTGGCATTTCTTTATTTGCAGGTCAATTTGAGGTCTCAGCTGCAATAATTCTATTCAACTAATGGAGATGTCAGTTGCAGAAAGTCGGTCCATATGAATGTTAAAGATGCAGATTTGAGCTCAGGGTGGAACTATTAGCAGGTTTAGGAGTCTGTTTTCTTCTGTATAGAAATAGATTAGGTTGTTGTTAGGTTTATTTTATCACCGGTCCATATCGGAATAGGATTAGGGCTAACTTGTGTCGAGCTAAGATTCTTTCGGCAGCGAACTACAGTCCTCCTTCCTTACTAGTTCTTTCACGCTTTTAAACCTGCTGATAATCTGTTTCCCTGATCTTTTGCAATGCCAGATATCGTATGTCTTGGACACGGAAGATTATCTGTTCCGGACCAGACAAAAAGGAAGGAGAACTCTCCCGCAGAACGGCTCTTCGTCCCTCAACCAGGAAAAGACTTGCCAACGAATCGAACGATTCCGAAGATGGCTTAAATAAGTTCATAGCTCACTGACAAATTTGACATTTTAACTCCAGGTACATCCCCGTTTCATCGTTCTCTGTTTCTTTCAGAGGTTTCTTACGAACTAACTGCTAGTCTGCTACAATGGTGCAGGCAAGAACTGTCTGTTCGGGACACCTTAATTCTTAGTTCAGGGACGAGCTTTACACACATCCGACCCGAGCGATCCCCTGCTGGTTTGATATGTAGTATAGTGGGGTTTTTGTAACTTGTAGCAGGAACCAAAGTGCAAAAATCCCTTCTTTTTTTCATTTTTGTATATAGAGGTGGTGAATAGGGAATCAGAATCATGTAATATACTTTGGAGATATTTCCCATAAGTTGGATTCATTCATTTGGGACTCTGTTCATTTGTTTAACCTAGCTCTTCAAAGCCCTAAAAGGGCAAACATTGAATCAAAGCAAGCCAAAACCAAAATGAAGAAAAGCCTTGCAATTTCAAGTCAACGGCAATCATGGCACGACACCCCTCAACTCGGCCCTAGTAATAGGGCATTTATCAAGGTTCATAATGAACGTTGTCATGCAGTATCCATCGTGGTCCTGTACCAAGCCTCATGCGGCTGCTTGTTCTGTCTCAGGGATGATGAAGTCGTCGGAGTTGAGGGTGACCCACTCTAGAAGTGCTGACTCGTATGAGATATTCACCTCTATTCCGGTGGAGGGTCATTTGTGTAACATGTCGATCCCTATCCAGAGTGTCTCCTACTAGCGTCACGCAAACCTGAATGCGTCTTACCAAGACATTAGCAGTGGTGAGCAATGAGCATACCGTTGAACAGGAACCAGCAAATAACCCCAAACAGCAAACTAAGCTTGATTTCGAAATTATCTTCGATCCAAGGTAGAAACGGTGACGAAAAGAACAAAAGGTGAATTAGATTCATCCTCAGTGAAAAAAAACAGAACCTGTTGACTCCAAAATTCTAATCTTTTTAAAACAATAATTGGAGAAAGAATCGTACGGTCAAAATTAAAACCAAATAAAAAGCGTCCATTCGCAGCTAGAGCGGAACACCAGCTTTATTATTTTATTAATATTTTCATTTTTTATTATATTAAATATTTTATCCTTATTCCTATACCTTCCCCACTCTCTTTCTACTTTCCAATTTCCAATTTCCCCCCACACCAAACACTTCCGTCTCCGATTCAACTTCTCCCCCACCGCCACCGCTCGCCGGCGACGACCTCAATTTCCCTACGAAATGTCGCTCTCCCGCCTCTCCTCCACCGCCAGATCCAACAACCTCCTCCGTCCACTCTCCTCCTCCTCCCCCGCCAAATCTCAACCTCCACCGACCCCCTCACAATCGAGACCTCGATCCCCTTCACCACTCACAAATGCGAACCTCCATCCCGCACCGTCGACACCACCTCCGAAGAGCTCATGTCGTTCTTCCGCACCATGGCCACCATGCGCCGGATGGAGATCGCAGCCGACTCGCTCTACAAGTCCAAGCTCATCCGCGGATTCTGCCACCTGTACGACGGCCAGGAGGCCGTCTGCGTCGGCATGGAGGCCGCGATTAACAAGAAGGACTGCATCATTACCGCATACAGGGACCACTGCACGTTCCTTGGACGCGGCGGGAGCCTGCTCGAGGTGTTCTCCGAGCTTATGGGACGCCAGGGTGGGTGCTCCAAGGGGAAAGGAGGATCGATGCATTTCTATAAGAAGGAGGCTGGATTCTATGGAGGCCATGGGATTGTTGGGGCTCAGGTTCCGTTAGGTTGTGGATTGGCGTTTGCGCAGAAGTATAATAAGGATGAGAATGTGACTTTTGCTTTGTATGGAGATGGTGCTGCTAATCAAGGGCAGTTGTTTGAAGCTCTTAACATCTCTGCTCTTTGGGATCTGCCAATCATCTTGGTTTGCGAGAATAATCATTGTAATGAAACGTTCTGCAACAAATTTATGTTGAAGCTTAGTGGTTGTCCTGTTATCCTGGAATTGAATTGAGAATTGGATGTTTGTTTATTTTTTGCAGATGGTATGGGTACAGCTGAGTGGAGGGCAGCTAAGAGCCCTTCTTACTACAAGCGTGGTGATTATGTTCCTGGATTGAAGGTGAGAGCTTATACAGCATAATCTGTCATAATTTGGTTGCTATTGCTGCTTTTGGGAAGGATTTTGTGTTCTTTCATTAGTCTGTTGGTGATTTTGATCCGGATTTTGGTACTCTCTGCTTCACTGGTATTGAAGCTTTGTGAGTTGTGACTAATGGAGATAGTTTCGTATGAGCTTGTAGCTTTTGTTATAGCATAATGTTCATGTATAGCTCTGAAGCAAGTATGACTGTAATGGTTTTGCAATGTTTGGAAATAGGTGGATGGCATGGATGTGCTTGCCGTTAAACAAGCATGCAAATTTGCGAAGGAGCACGTACTAAAGAATGGACCCATGGTGAGTCTTTGATCTTCTTTGCTGTTTTACTTTCCAGTTTGTCTGTGATTCCGTAAGTGGTGGTCATTTGATACCGCTTGTTTTAATCTTCATACCAGCATTAAACGTTTTCTCTATATGATTGTTCTTTACAATGGATTTTGTGATTTTTTCCGAGCTCATTGGTTTTCTGCCAGTGAAGGTGTTATATTATTGATATCTGATACCTTGATACTCTTTATCGTATGAATTGTTCTCATTTGGGTGGCTTCTTTACTGTATGAAAGAAAGGTGTTGCTTCAGTTATATGAAAATAAGCTGTACTGTGATGTTTCAACAAATAAATAGGTATGATTAACAAGTTTGCTAGGGAGTGAAAGGAATCTAACAAGTTTGCTAGGGAGTCAATACTTTACCAATTCATCTCTCTTGCAACTACTTCATTGATGCGTCCTAATTTGCTGTGTTTGTGCTAGATTCTCGAAATGGACACTTACAGGTATCATGGTCACTCCATGTCTGACCCTGGTAGCACCTACCGTACCCGTGATGAAATCTCTGGCGTGAGACAGGTGATCCAATAGTTTACTTGTCATCTATGTTTCCATGGATAAAAGAAACACTTTTGATGTTAATAAATAATAATACATCCGATCTCCTATTGATGATATTCAGGAGCGTGATTCAATCGAAAGAGTTAGAAAGTTGGTACTAGCTCATGACATTGCTACCGAGAAAGAACTAAAGGTAGCTTCACATCCAAAGTCATATTCTGTAGTATTTAAATCACCCTTGTTAAATTTCATCAGCATTTGGGATCGGTTATGGATGCTGAATACCTATTTCTCTTGCACCTTTTCAGGAGATTGAAAAGGAAGCAAGAAAAGAAGTAGATGAAGCCATCGCTCAAGCCAAGGTCCGTATCTCGAAATGGTTTTCATTCTTGTTCTTACCACTCCATGCTTAACATTGTCGATTCATGTTCACAGGAGAGCCCAATGCCAGACCCATCTGAACTCTTCACAAATGTATATGCCAAAGGTTTTGGGACCGAGGTACGTATCAACTGAAGTTAAACCTCTCTTTTGCTCGCCCTAATCTCGTCAATCATTCAATACTTCTACCTGTTCATAAAAGTTGAATGCCTATTCAACAATACAATAATCATTAGCATATACGATAGCTAGGCGATTTTTCCATACAAGCATGCCATTAATGTGCTTATGTTCATGTCTACAACATCGATTGCAGTCGTACGGAGCCGATAGGAAAGAATTAAGAGCAACACTTCCATAGAGAACACAGAATTCGCTGGAAGAATCGGTAATATGACTGATTGACTGAATAAGGAAACAGGTTCTTATATATCTTCTCATTGCTACAAACTGGATTATTCTGTACTGTATAGGATCATACTGGTTCCTTTTGTTGGCTTCTTTTCTTTTTGCTTACGTTTCAATATGTAATTTTTGCTTCAAGGCAGCTCACACTCCATTACCTTTTAGTTTGTACGATTTATCTACAGAAGAAATATCGATGTTCTTCAGATAGTCAAATCTCAGCTTCTGCTGCAATTTTTTTTACATGCCAAAGCTTTACATTTTGTCTTTGATTCTGAGTGAAGTGGTTAATTTAAGCTATGAAGGCATCTTTGGAATTTGATTTTGTTGAGCTGGTAAAAATTAGGGTTGGAAGTGAACTCGTATGGGTTTGGGATTATCCGAGCCCGTGCGGGGTTAGGGTACCCCAAACCCGTTTGAGTTCGGGGTTTTGATAAGAAATTAAGGAGTTAGGGTACTCGTAACCCGCATTGTTCTCCAGTCCTACTAAAAATATGACATCCTTGTTGAAAAATGACAAATTTAGTCCAGAGTTTAAAAAATGACAAATCTAGCCTTTGAAAATTTGCAAATCTAGTCTAAAAATTAAAAAAATTGACAAATCTAGCTCAAATTTTGAAAAATGTTAAATTCAACATCTATCATAGATGTTCATTCAACAGTTACAGATATCTCATATGCATCTGAGATATCATCCTCTCATAGGAATAGCCTATTTTGTTTGGACTACACGTTGTCGGCAATAGTGATTTTGCAGTGACACACTGGATTGCCTATAATCGCCAGAGATTATCCCAACTTCGGTTGATACTACATACTTTATAACTTTCATTCCTTTCCTTTTCTCACAAAAATAAAATTTGTCAGACCATTGAATTAGATTAGATAAAAAAAACAATAATTATACTAAATACAATGATAATACTTTTTTGGGCTGGATCGGCCCGTATATCCGCCAATTGATTGATTGTGGGCCTCGTGACCCAATTTAATATTAAGAGCGGTGAAAATCCAGAAAGAGAGAAAACGAGCGGCCAGAGGTAAGAACATGAAACCCGCTTGTTTCACGGACGAACTCACAAAACCCAACCAACATTTCTCACTCCTCCACGTCAGCACAGCTTTACTACCGATCACACCTGTAATCACAATCATTACCACGTTCATCAGCTTTTTGAGGATTTTAGAGCTCCTCCTTCATTCTAGGAATGAGGGTATTTTGGATAAAAATCGGTTTTGACAAACAAAATTTTTTGATTCTTTTCTGACGAACAAGGATCGAACTCTCAACCTCATGGTTAAGAGACAAAGTGAACAACCAACAATGTCACACCTAATGATTGGAGTAGTTTACTATTTAATCAAGAAAAGTTGCAGTGTTAAAAATAGAAATAAAAAGTAAAAAAATTCAACCACACTTCTAAGTAATCTAAATAAAAATTATTTTCTGGTAAACTATTAACACAAAAAATCGGCCAATGGGCCGCAGATAATCTAGTATCCAAATAAAACTATTAAAAAGGAAAAATGTCAAACTCTTCATTATTATTTAATGTCATTTCGCGCACATAATACCACTCAACTCAATCCGAGTAATCGTGAGTTGATTCGATTTGCACTCATGGTTTTGACTTAAAACCATGGACCCATTGCCCAAAACTCCTAAACTCTTGTTTTTACTCATGGCCCAGTGTATTTTTATTTTATATAATATATTAATATTTAAGCTGAATAAAAATGGGAAAAAAAAAAACTGGAAATGAAAACTGCAAGGTAACGACAAACTGACCACCGTCCTGTCATGTCTGCTGTTATTTGATTATATTCTTCTGAATTTAAACCCATTTATTTATTTATAATTAAATTGAGTCAAAGAATTACTAATAATTTGGCCATATCCTTAAAGGCTTGGTTACTCTGGTTAGATTTTCGGTATAATAAGTAATTCGATTTAGAAGATTACACGAGTTAAGTTGAGTCACACTGAAGTCTTCTCGCAATACATGTAGACATATTAAAGGTTATAAGAGACAAAGAAATACTAAGACTCGTAGGCGAATGAATGAGGCATTGGACCTATAGCGTATAAGCATATGAACACAATGTGTATAGTGCAACTATTAGGTCATAACTCATATGTCATCAACGTTAGGATCACCTTGCTATTTATAGTGCCCTAAAATCAGGGTCGTCACCACGTTTCATAGGCTGATTGGTGACTCGTAATCATTCAGCGACGATCGCCCTAAAACACTGTATGAGTACGTTCAACTTTCCTCAATTGAATCTTTCGAATCTGGTTAGATGATATGAGACCACTAATTAATTCGACCCTTCATTACATTATCATAAAATTTAAATAATATATAGGAACCAAATGATTGCATATGATATGGAAAAACAAGACCTAGTTGACAAAAATAGAAACATAAAATGAGAATCAAAATTTACTATAAATGTGTCGTGTTCGTCAAATTTGGCCGTCCACTGTTTATTTCTATATTGCTCCCTATTTTATTCTGGTCAGAGTATCCAATGAGCCACCGTAAATAATAATTTTATCCACTTGATCCCCTTTATTATTTAATTTTTTCACTTTTCACCCAAAATTAATAAACCAAATTTCTGCCACCAGAATCTTTGAACATTTCTTTAATCAATACGCGGTGAAAAGTTAAATTTTTTCCCACGAGTGACTGATTAGCACAGGGATTTATTTATTTATTTACTTACCTTCTTCTTGCGTTCACATCCGCACGTGGTAACTTTTAGAAAAATCCAGAATTTACCCAGGGTGAAAACTGTCCAATGGTAACATTTAAAACTCACTGTTGTTCTTTGGAACTTTCAATGTGGTAAAAAAAGGAACAATTTATGGGGGGTAATAAATTGTTTTCAACTTTTCACTCTGCCAAATGAGGCTGGATTAAATTAAGCCCAACTGGATAGTAATTGTTATTTATGGCAAGTTGGTTGCAGTAATTAATATTGTTATTCATTTTTTAAAATCATTAAAAAAATTAATATTGGGGTATTACCCAAAGTATTTCCCCATTTCCCACATTTATAAATTATATATTGCTCATTTTTTTTAAAACAAAAATATATTGCTCACTTTAGCTTCAATTTTTAAGTTGGTTTTAACCATTTGCTTTGTAAATTATAGTTGTGTGTTACATACGGATCCAGGATAGATTACGACATTATATCATTTCGTCATATTATAATATGTATTGGACTAAATCGAAAAAAAAAATCACTAGGTCAATCTATGTGGGCCGTGGCCTGGGAAACCCCACTCCAAGATCCTTGAAATTGTACCAATTTCCTACCATGAGAAGTTTTTATGGTTTAGGGTTCTTAATTCCAGAAGCCAAGATGACGAAAATGAGATAGTACTTGTAAACAGTCATATTCAAACCCGGTTGAATATGACTGCCTACAACTGATTAATTATCTATATTATTCTTCGTGGATCAAGCGGATCCGAAGTCATGCTTCGTAATCCCCTTCATTCTCACAAACTAAATAGATTGGGTCGCTAAATCTTGTAACTCTAGTTCTCGTACATACAATTGGATCCAAGTTATTGACTCCATTTCATACTTATTGTAATTGCTCCACCTATTTAATGATGAATAATACACGACTTATTAGGTTAATAGAGCTGAATTGGACCTTTCACAAGTACTTTTTTTGCTGACTCGACATGCTAACAAGGCGATTCGATCGAAAAGATAGTTGATAAGATGATTTTGTATGATTTTTAAACGTATGAGATTGATTGAATTTTTTTCATACAAATGGGATTATTTTTTACAACACCCAAACGAATGAGACTCTTGAAGCTAATTACCTGTATCGTGTTTGTTTCCCTATCTTTCATTTCTTATGAGTTAACTTAATACTGAAATTAGGTTATTTGAGTACTTCAAAGCTTAGAAAGGGCACATAACAACCAAACTACTCTGTGTTTTTCTGGATTTGTTTTGTTTTTTTATAGAACTAGAGATTCCCTTTGTTTAGAAATTAATGAATGAATGAGATGTGCACTTCATCGATCATAATTAAGAAATAAATACTAATTTAATTAATTATTAAACACTCACAAACAAAAAATTAATTAATAATTACAATTTGGTGGTAATGAGTGTCGGTTGGTGAGTTCCACTATAGGATTTTGGAGATGTGTGATCTTTGATATCACCCAACTCTTATCCCTTTTACCTATATAGCAAACTATGATCAAATGTGTTATTGTATCGACTTCTCGAACATTACTTCTAGCTTTGTAATTAACATAGATGAATGTTTTCATTCTTCTCCGTGAGCTCATTGATAGCAGCTAAAGTTGATGCACATTCCCACGACCATAAGTGTTGTTGCTTCGATAAGGGATTCGTTAATGTCAAATAATCAGACCAAATCTCGTTAACAACCTCTTACTCTGGTTTGCCATTTGCATCGCTGCCAAGATTGCATGTGCGAACATATCTTTCAACTCATTGTTTTGGACCCAAACTTCCAACTCACTCGATTACAAGAACATATCCCACTTTGTCGATAGGGGGAGAGGATGACATCGTTTAAACTTTAAACTATACATCATTATGTAAATTGTTATTCTATGATTTCTCTCTAAAATACGTATGTTGTAAAGAATCACTGGTCTCTAAATTGGGTTCTAATCTCATCACTATTTTGTACTTGAATGAGTTTAGCAGAAACTACAACTATGTAAACATCAAACTAGTCCGAAAACTTATTGATTTAGTATACAAGACCATGCTTCTAATAATTTTAGAATTTTTCTGTGAGTATCGTTAAACAATATTCTCGAAAATTCGGATAGTATCACAAAATCTCATGTTAAGGTTATTTTCACATTTTGTAAGTCTAATTTTGGGTACATAAACAAATCCAACTTATTTCTCAGAGTATATTTGTATACTATAAAGTAGAATGTGTTGAGTGAGGAATTATGATTTAACTTTTTTGTTTACTTTTATTCTGAAATTTGTCTCATTCTTTACTTACACTCAACCTATGGAATTTCTAATTTTATTCTTCTCCCCTAGTTCATTTTTTTTTTCTAGATCTTTCCAATTGGGGTCAATTTTTTTCGATTTTCTGTGTCAATTTACCGATTTAAAAAGCATTTCACAATACACAACTTGATCAATAATTCAACACGAAACTAATTTTCTAGTGTTTATTCTAAATTTCAAATTAGGTACTTTTGAAGTCTTGTATGAATTTTATGACTGGTTTGACTATAAGCTTGTTCCACGAGACGCGAAATCAGATCGTTTCATTTACCTAACTTCTCTCATTTCAAGTCTCTTACATTATAGTTCATGCATTTTTTTTCGATTATAAGTTGTTTCTAACACCACATATTACTCATTTAAGTCTTTTCCAATCATTGTGAATGTTGTCTAAACCTATTTTGGCACATTTAATGTCAATCTTACCTTATACAAACAAATTAAACAGGATGTATCAAGTTTTAGGCATCCTCCTGCCTCTTATATCATTTACTAGTAGCTTTTTCACATTCGTTAATAACCCTACTTAAAGAGTTAAAGTTAGCCTAAGTAAAATCCAAACATAATCTTAACTTAATTTAAAAGTTTAACAAAAATTAATTAATCCTTTTACTTTAAATTTTACACTTTCATCACCAATGATACATAAAGTACATAATTAAGTCCAAATTCCTAAGTAACTTGTTAGGTTGTACATGTACTAATTGTTTGCCTTACTTTGTAAGTAAAGCTATCAACATTTCCCTTTAATTAACTCATAAGATAGTCAAGTGATTAGGTGCAAAATTACCAAGCCAATACTAGTACCAAAATCAAAGTTGCTTTCTTAGTCCAAAAATGAGCAAATTAGAGTCATATAGTTGTTAAAATGTCACACTCGTGAGGGATTAACTAACTCCTTATGGAATCATTTGATTAAACATTTCATTGTTTTACATGTCATGACTTGTTAATTTAATTAGTGATTTGACTGGAGGATCGTGTGAGTTAAGATTTAAGACATAATTGAGTAGATCATCAGTTGCTTCCTTGACGCTCTAGAGTTCTCCTTAGCGACTTCTTGCAAGGTGTATGAACAAAGAGCAATAAGTGTGTGGTTATAAGGAGGAGGTAATGACGTGTGTTGAGATATGAAAAATAGATAAGTATTGGGGGTGTCCGTAAGTGAAGAGTATGAGGTCTTAGGCATATAGCTTGTAAGCATATGTGCTATTTATAGTTTCTTGAGATCCATACCAGATTGCCACACGTTGTCAGCTGATTGGTAACCCGACTCTAAAAAAACCCACAATTGTCGATGGATGGATGGCTGAGATCTCCTCAGTGTAACCCCAAGCATAGAAAAATTTTGGGCCGTAAAACTCACTCTGTCTCATTGGACCCATTTAGTTACTGAAGTGCATCGACTGGGCGAATGACCAATTTCAAGACTGAACTCTAAAAAAAAAACACCCATAAATGAACAGATGACTAATGTCTCCCCAGCATAACCCCAAGCGTGGACCGTAAAACTCACTCTGTCTCATTAACCCCTTTCTCTACTAAAGTGGATCGACCAGGCAAAACGACCGGTTTCGGGTATGACCCATCAGTCACCATTAACATTAATCCCTGTAATTTACACGACTTAGACACATTGTGATTAAGTAATTGAACTCTAATGAATCAAATAAACCATGATTAAGCTAAGTGTAATATACAATTAGAAGTAAAAGGAGGAAATGCTAATTAGAACAAACAAGAAGTAGCTAGCACAAGTGGTTGTGGCCGCTAGCCTGCACATGTGTGTATACAATTTTCCCCATTTTTAAATATGAATTTTCATAGGCAATTAAGCAACAAATCTCTTCACAGATTTGCAGAAATTATTACAAAATAATAACAACTAGCTGTTCGAAATAATAATAACAATAACAATATGTCTTAACCAAACCGCCCATTTTATGCTAATTAGTAATGATTCATACATAATAAAAACATATGATTTTCTTGAGCTTGGTCAAATGTTCCACAATCCCCCCCCCCTCCTTGGATCATCCACAATGAGAGAGGCTGGAATGAGAGACGATATACTTGAGTCGTGAAGAAATTAGTGACGGATGAAAGAGGTGGAGTAATGACTATGTTGGACGATCATCTAGTTATGAGATATATCGAGCTGGTTGTAACGTAATTAGTAAAGTAAAGAAGGATTGAACTGCTCGATATAGTGGAAGCTAATAGGAAAAGAGTGAGCTCTGTTAGCTAGATGAGCAACAACATGATTACTCTCTCTATAAATGTGTGAAATCTGCACATCCCATTCACGGCGAAGGTGGTATAATGTGGCTGCGTGGCCATCATCATCATGGTCACCTGTCTGGAGAAGTGTGTGACCGCACACTACGAGTCAAGCAGCTGTATTTTGCGGTGGCCCAGGTTCTAAGCCAGCTGAAAATCTGTCACGACACTACTAAACTCGGCCATGGAAATAGAGCAAATACCAAGGTTGCCAGAGAACGCTGCCAAACAGTGTCCTGGTTATCGCAAAGCAAGCCTCCTCCAGCTGCTTGTATAATCTCTAGAATGACGGAGCCGTTAGAGAGAGTATTAATCCAATCTAAAGGTGTCGACTCCCACGAAATGCACATCTCCGTTCTGGCAGGTGGGTCAAAATGAGATGTGAACCGATCCCTATCCACGATGTCACCCACAAGCACCACCCAAGCCTTGATGCGCCGTGTGCAGGGTATCAACAGTGGTGAACTTGCTGGTGAACACTCGGTCATTGCAAGATTGCCAAAGAAACCAACAAGTAATTTTGAACAACATGCAAAGCTCAAGTTTCTGTTAAAACCTCTCGATCCATAGCAGAAGTGGTGTCTAAAAAAACATCCGATTCAACGACTCATTGGCCATATGTATGATACATTAATACTACTTTGTTGAATAATTTATAGGGTTAATGGTTATAGCACTTTAAAAATTCGCATAATAAATTATCAGTTACCATTTGCTAATCCTAGGTTAAAAAATAAAAATATAGTAGAATAATGATTTAAAATTTCAGTTTATAATCAATAATAGTAGCATATTAAAAATAAAATGGGGAAGAGAGATATAATAATATTAAAACCATTGAAAGCGTAAACGCCTCCAACTGTTCATTAAGAGATTTCTATTGTTTATTAATTTAATACTGTTCCTGCTACTGTTGTTCTTATCCCTATTCCCACCGATTCTTGTGCAGCTGCTTTTCATAACAACTCTGTTATTAGATATATTGCGCTTTTTATTTTCGCCTACCCTAAACCCAATTATTTTATTATCCTTCACTTTCCCCTTCATTTTCCTTCCAACCAAACAACACGCCTACCCTACACCCAATTATTTTATTATCCTTTTATTTTCCTTTACTTTCCCCTTCATTTTCCTTCCAACCAAACAACACCTTCTGAAATATCTCCACCCTTCTTCTCTGACACAGTTCCCTCCCCCCAATTATTATTAAAACAATTGAAAGGACAAAGACCCCAACTGTTCATTAGGCTGACTTCAACCATGGTTTTAGGGAGGATGGCAAACTCATTTTAGGTCCCTAAAACTAATAAATCCCTTTCAACCAAGACTTAAATATGGGGAGCTAAAATAGGAGGGAACTAAAAATGGGTTTTAGGGGGCATTTATTGCCTCTTTGAAGAAGGGTTTTAGTGAGGAGAGGACCACCACATTAATTGGTGGAAAGAGGATGAGTGGACTAAAAAGCAAAATAAAAAATGTGTTTGAGGTTTTAAGAGTGAGGTCAATACAATAAGTGCAGGAGAGAGAATGTATTTAGATGAGTTTTTGTTGTTTATTTATTAAACAATATTATTTTTAACTTTAAAGAAGATACTTTGATGAGTTTTTGTTCATTTTCTAAAAAAATTATTTCGTCGGATAACATTTCAACGAGATTCGAATAAATATATTTAATTATAACGACTAAATTACACAAAAATAATTTTACGAAGTTAAAAAAAAGTACCTTGGAAATTAATCAAATTTTATCGAAATGTTCATCTCGAATTATCATAAACAATCATAAAAAAATTAAAGTAAAAAACTTTAATTTGATTCTTCATAAGTTAGATTTATTAAAATGGACAACAGAAAATTATAAGTCTGATTTATTTTAGCTCTTGTCATGATTGGAGCAATTGCAGTTTTCGAGAAGATTAAGAGGCTATATTTCGAAATAAGACCTTAACATTTAGCCTCACGGTTGGAGTCAGCCTTAAGTGGTTTGCTATCCTCACATGCAGCTTCTATTTTGTTCCTTAGAGTCACAGCCGCCACAAGGACGGAGCTGTATTATAATTACAGGGGGCCATCTATAACAAAATCAACTCTGGTGCAGCGGTAAGGTGAGGTCCTTGGTTCAAACCTTCCTTGTGCTGATTATTATTCCTTACTTTCTTTTTCAGTTATGGTGTTAAATTTTAAACGTGTTGGTAACTCAATCTTTTCCTTATTAGTTATTATTAAGTTGCCTGTTTAACTTTCTCCCTTTTTATTTTCATTCCTTATTTCTTTTTTAATATGTTATAAAATTCCAAATGTGATGTTACTATCAATTAAAATTCATTGATTCATACTTTCTCTTCTATTTTTCGGCTTGTCGTTAAGCGCCGATGATTCAATGCAACACAATAGCAAACTTAAGCTTGCATTTGGACTTCGTACATGTCGAACCTAATTCTAGCGATGGATTGCTTCAAAGTCAAAGCTTGATCTCTGATTTATTACCTCCTTCCTCTTGTGAATGATTTTAACAATCCAGAACTGCTTCTAGAATTGGTTTCGAAACGGCGGCAGCATATCTCGCCATTCAACCTCAGCCTCCAGGCTCAGTAATGGTAAGTTATATCTTTGTGTATTAGTCAAAGATAAATCAATCCCTCATTTCATTGTACTTATTATGCATCTTCATTTGTCATCATTGGTAAACTCCTTGTTTCATTTGCAGGGCACTCTAAGATCAACAGAGCAAGGGGGTAATGGTGCAGGCGAAATTTGGGCTGCCAAACACGGCTAGAGATATACACAACTGCAGTGCTGCTTGCAACTCTCGGTCCTCCACTTCCGCCCCGAGAACTAAAATGGCATAGCCTGATGGAGGAGATATCAAAGGTGAGTTACCAAAGCTACCGGAGCACAGTGTATGAGAATTCGGAATTCATTACATACTTCCAAGAGGCTACACCTCAACCTGAGCTTGGGTGTCTCAACATAGGAAGCCATCCCACTCGAAGGAAGGCCTCGACTGGAATCGGACAACTTGAAAAAGTTTGTTCTTAATGTTTCAAGCAACAATGGCACCCAGATGATGACCAAGCTACGAGAGCAATTTCCAATCTTACAGTAGCTTCTGTTCTGTGTCTATAGTAATCAGGTACATGTTGTTGATAGAAACTATATTATGAGGAACTTATCAAGTTTTTTGGGTTTACAATAAAGTTTATTCTTTAATTACTTACTATGATAGTTAGTAATCTTCCACATGTCCTTGGCTTTTCCCCCAGTTTTAATAGGTTGCTTCGGAAAGTATCAAAAGATATCAAGCTATAATCGATGACACAGTATATCTAATTGACAAGGTGGGGAATGATCATGATTTTTAGCTTAAAATGAGAGTCATGATTAATATTAACTGCAACTTAATTTGTTAATTTGTTTTTGAGATGTGAGATTAGTTTATGTGAAGGAAACGATATGTTGTTTTGGTATGTTGTTCTTAACAGAGGAATTTGTTCAATATATGGTCATTACTATGTTAGCATTCAATTTGTCCACTCACTACTTGAAACTCGATACATGCTAAGGTATATCTTCACCCTCTTGAATGTTTGATCTCTCTGAGAATTGTTGTGCTAAACAGAGGTTGTGATTACGAGTGGTCGATTCCTGAACCTTATCATTTTAGACTTCCCATATTGAGTGGATATCAATTTTGAGATCCAAATTTAGGCAATGGGAATCAATAAGATTACAGTCATGGGTTGAGTATAGAAGGTCTGAATGGAGTGAGGTAATGTCATGTAGTGAATGATTATCAGCTTCGTTTTACTTTGTGTTGTTTATGTCTCTGAAAGTCCATTGAGCTTCAATTCTTTTTGTACAGGTAGAAGACATTGCTCTTGGTGTTTGCCACACTTTAGCTCTTCGTTCATTAGGGCTAAGGTGGAAATATTAGAAACTCTATTACATAGCTGGGAAGATGCTAGATGTATTAAGTATAAACTTGAATCTTGTATTTTGGATTGGGTCAAATACCTTAGTAGTCCCGAAACTTTGGGCTAGGTTACAGATCAGTCCCGAAACTTCAATTTGTTGCAGACTTGTCCTGTTAATACGGACTTCGTTACGATGTGGTCCACGCCAACAGGAATTTTTTCTTGCAATTTTGCCACGTCATCCGGTCCACGTCACTTAAAACACAATTAAATAATAGAATTAACCCATTTCAAATGAACCCTGAACTAACCGGTCAATTTAATTTTGACTCGAAAATCTTGAACCCCTAATCCTTTCCTTTCTAACCTAATCTGAAACTGAATGAGAGACTTTCTTCTTCGACCTCCCCTAGCAGCACAATCATGGAGCTGCCACGAATATATACTGCTTACTAGGCTCGTAAACCCTTTTCTTGATCAAACCAGCTTCATTTCCCTCTTCCACCACCTTATCCTCAGCAATACTTTCCAAGTCTTCTTCATCACCAGCCAATGCCAAATCACCTATAGCTTCTCCTTCATCCTCCAACGCGTCCTCGGGGAGAGACCATTACATCACAATCGAATTGAATACTTCAGCAAATAGGAATTGGGGAAAGAAAGAATACCACATATTTCACTCCACGGACGAAGCTCAGCTTTCGTTGCTTCTTTGGTTCAATGCAGTTCAGAAGTGCAGCTGGAGTGGACACTAGGATGTCCGGTTGATGAACCAGCCAGCCCTTCAATCGAAATAGAAGAATCAGCTGACAAATGAATTCAAATCCAATTCAATCGAATCAAAATCATCTTGCAATCGACATGAACCTTGCAGTGCAATTCCATGGAGTTCATCAAGTTTCCATGGTGTGGCAGCTCCATGGTTGCGCTGCAAGGGGAGGCCGAAGAAGAAAGCATGAAGATGAAGGAGGTAGTTGAAAAGCCTCTTATTCAGTTTCAGATTAGGTTAGGAAGGAAAGGATTGGGGGTTCAAGATTTTCGGGTCAAAATTAAATTGACCGGTTGGTTCAGGGTTCATTTGAAATGGGTTAATTCTATTATTTAATTATGTTTTAAGTGACGTGGACCGGTTGACGTGGCAAAATCGCAGGAAAAAATCCTTGTTGGCGTGAATAGGACCACATCGTAACGAAGTCCGTACTAACAGGACGAGTCTGCAACAAATTGAAGTTTCGGGACTGATCTGTAACCTGGCCCAAAGTTTCGGGACTACTAAGGTATTTGACCCATTTTGGATTATGTTACAGAATGCACATTAGTTGACCTGCATTATTACCCTGTTTCTACTTTTACAACCTTTAACTGATGGTTTATTTCTAAATATATCGAATGCTTAAAAGCAATTCCAAATATACTTTTTAATCTTTTCTCTTCAACATGTGAGCATATTTGATCTACGTAAGTTCATGCAAGCCAACCATCACAGAAAGTAAACCAACTTTCATCACTCCCTCTATTTCTCGGCGGGTGAACATACTCGTATCACATCTTAACTACACACGAAGCGGCATCGCGCGCTATAAAATCTAGTAATGATATAAAAGAGGAAAGAGCCACGTGATCACATGGGTAGGGCCTACGTGGGATGCCAGGTAAGATCACAGCCGTCACTGTCGAAGTCAGGAAGTGGCAAAGGCACTACTTACATAATACAGCTGCTCTCTTTCTCTACACAGCTGGCTTTTCCCTGCTTCCTGTTAAATTCTTTTTTTTTTAATTTTTTTTTTAAATTTCACTTTACTTGTTCCCAAGGAGTCCTTAATAAATAAATTCATCCAAAAATAAAATAAATAAATAAATAAATACACACAAGGAATATTATTAATTGGGAATTATTATTATGATTCATTTGCCCCCACATAAAAAGACATATATCTCTTTCTTTTCTTAGCATAAAATACTTTCCTTGGACAATTTGTATTTATCAAGAATATTGTTTGATTTACAACAAAGTAATGAGTGAATTTTTTTCATGGTTATATGGTTGTATCTTAGTCGGGTTAGTTCAATAAGAGGTTTGAAATCAGGGATATGAGAGAAACTGGATCAATTGTGGGTTTGAATGTCGGCGGAATTGAATGGGCTATTTGACACTTGGAACATAAAGAATTTCCCAATACTGCATGAATTGAGCAATTGTTGCACCCAAATCCATGACGGAAAATGATGCCTTAATTCAGAGAATGAGTAGGTTACGTTGAGATATTTTCTTCTCCTTAACATTGAAATTTTATTTGAACATTCCTCGCAAGGTGTGTCGACAACCAGTAGAAAGTATTTGGTAAAAACAGGTAAGGCATATTCAAGAAAATAGGAAACAAAAGTACTGAGGTTTTTTATTTATTTAGGCGAGTGAGTGGGGCCTCGGGCTTGTAACGTGTAAACAGACATACTCAAGATGCACCATGCAATAATTAGGTTATGCCAACATCAATGTTGGATTAGTTTGTTATGTACAATGGTCGTTTGATATGAATTAAGTAATCATGCATCACAAACTACTTCATAACCCGATTACGGATCAATCTATGTCATCCAGGGACAATGAATTCATACCAGCTCAAGGAAACTCTAGAACGTGCGCTCATCTTCCTTAATTGGCCTTTTGGACCTAATAAAGTAATCCAAAACATCGTAGAGCTTGTCAAATATAATCGATTCATTTCACTTATACACCAATCAAAATTAGAATCAGAACCTAGAATATCTCGATAAATCTCTAACTATAAATCATTGATCTTGCAAAACTTGTATTCAAAATGAACTCAATCGGCTAATGTTATCTATATATTAGCAACAAACAACAATTATCACATGGTAATTAAAATTAAAAAAAAACACATATAGGATAAAAATCTAACTATAATTAATTAATTAATTATACGGTTAACCCAACAGATTCCACTCCTAAGTTTCCCTAAGCATTTTTAGTAAATAAATATACACGTCATCCTATTTAGCTAGAAAATCCGATTAATGTCGACAAGCTGTCACATGATTAACAGTTTCCAGAATAACTTGTAATTATCTTGGCATAACATTAAAATGCCTAATTACCAGATAAATAAATCAGATTCTCATTATTCATCCCATAAGAAGAAAAAAAATCAGGTAGCGCACCTCTTAGCGATCTTAGCGCGTCAGTCTTTTTCTTAGATGTTTCTCTTACGAGTCACTCTCCCCCGATCGGGATGGACAATATTCTATATGATGTCTGCTTCATTAGCAACCATTAATGAGAATTGACGTTTTTTCCTAAAAAAAAAATCCCATAAGAAGAAAAAAATCGAAAAATTCTTATCTACCAAAAAAAAAAAGAACAAATCGGAAAACAAATAGCTCTCTACACTATGAATCACTCTTTTTACCCCCTCATACTTCAACTATTACGTCGTTTGGGTCCTTTCGTTTCAACTTTCGTCTTCATGACGTTAATTTATTCGCATTCAGTACACCACATTAGCTTCAGTGGCCATGCATTACTCCCTAGCTTACTAAGCTTTTTTTAATTGAGAATATAAATAAATATATTTTTTATGAATAAATAAGTATAATTAGATAGGATGAAACCGACGTATAAAATTGTGGTTTTAAAGCCCTTCATATTTCACCATACTCTTCACGATACCTTCTCAGTTTACCTCTATGACCAACCAATGGCGAAGCCATGGTTCCAGTAGACCCTGGGTTCGACGTATAAAATACAATGAGTTGAATATATTTTTGTACGATAAAATACACATATTTTAGCCATTTTGGTCCCGGCCACCCCTGGCTCCGCCACTGTGACCAACTCTTTGTTTCCCACTTCTGATATCTTTCTGTGTCGGTGTGTAGATATTTCCAAATTTAATGTTAAGAAGATGGTAGTTGAAACGAAAGGATCCGAAACACAAGTGAGGGAGCAAAGTGATATTTTTCTAATAATCATGTTCATTGGGAAAAAAATTAAAACATGATTCTTTCCCGATTAACACAAATTCTGATTTTCAACAAGTAATTAAACCGGAGATTACACACTAATACAAATTTGGAACTGTCCACGCGCCTTTTTAACTCGCGTGGGTCTCACTCGCTGACAGATAGATAAACTTATAACGAGAAAGAAAACCAGCTGCTATCCAGTTTGGCAAATTTCCCTTTTCGGTCTAATTTCTATAAGAGCTGCTCAATGTTTCTTCTTCTTCCCTCTAACTCCTAGAGAGAGAAAGCTCAACTGTGAGCTACAGAGTTCTAGAGAGAGAGAGAGAGAGAAGTTTCGACATTATCAAACAATTAGAGTTCTGGGTTTTCGCTATTACCTTCTCCTTTAAGCTTTTCAGCCGGCAAATCAGAAGTAAACCGCGTTTTAATCTCTGGTAAAAGAATCCGCGTTGATTTGTATTCCCTTTTAATTTTATCTTCTTCAAAGACTTTGAAATTGACCCACCATTGATTTCAAATGCTTCTCCGTGTTAATCACATTTTCCAGAAGATCCGTCTTCTTCTTCTTCCTGCTGCTTTCCCTTTCGTTTCCTTTCAATGGCGGCGATTTCTTTCCTATTAATACCAACTCTCTCTCTCTCTTCCCTTCTCTAGACCCTAAAAAACCAGAGGGAAAATGGCAGCCGTCGGATTCTTCTTCTTCTTCGTGGTGACGATTCTTTCATCCTCCGTCTGCCTTGGGATCCGTGTAGATTTATCCGGGCTGAACCGGTTCAATGAAGCGCCGGAGTACCGTAACGGAGTCGGGTGCCCGACAACCGGCGGATCCTCCTGCGACCCGAATCTAATCCACATCGCCATGACTCTAGACTCCGAGTATCTCCGTGGATCCATGGCGGCGGTTCATTCGGTTCTGAAGCACGCTTCCTGCCCGGAAAATGTCTACTTCCACTTCATCGCGGCGGAGTTCGACCCGACGACGCCCCGGGCTCTGTCCCGGGTCGTCCGGTTGACGTTCCCGTCGCTCCGGTTCCATGTCCACATCTTCAGGGAAGATACAGTAATCAACCTAATCTCCTCTTCAATCCGGCAAGCTCTGGAGAATCCGTTGAACTACGCTCGGAACTACCTCGGCGAGCTGCTTGACCCGTGCGTGAAGCGGGTCATTTATCTGGATTCAGATCTGGTGGTCGTCGACGACATTCAGAAGCTCTGGAGCACACCGTTGACCGGGTCGCGGGTCATCGGAGCACCGGAATACTGTCACGCGAACTTCACGAAGTATTTCACGCCGGCGTTGTGGTCCGACCCGGTAATGTCCCGGGTTTTCCGGTCTCGGACCCCCTGCTACTTCAACACCGGAGTAATGGTGATGGATTTGGAGAAATGGAGGGAAGGAAACTACAGGAAGAAGATTGAGCTCTGGATGGAGATTCAGAAACAGAGGAGGATTTACGAATTGGGATCTCTGCCGCCGTTTCTGCTCGTGTTCGCCGGAAACGTGGCAGCGATTGACCACCGGTGGAATCAGCACGGGTTAGGAGGTGACAATGTGAGGGGAAGCTGTCGGTCGTTGCATCCAGGTCCGGTGAGCTTGCTGCATTGGAGCGGGAAAGGGAAGCCATGGGTGAGGCTTGATGAGAAGAGTGCTTGCCCTGTTGATCATCTGTGGGAGCCGTATGATCTTCATCGGAGCTCTGTGGCGGGGATTTAGGTTCTTTTGTTTGGTAAATTCTTTTTTTTTTGGGGGGGGGTTCACACATTCAAAGGGGATTCGATTCTTTGATAGATGTGTACAGATTAGAACCAGAAGATAATAGTTTGCAGCAAAGATTAAGATAAGAAAATCCCCTGTTCCTTCATTCCTTCCCCTGTTTCTGGGAATTTGTATTGTTGCTCTGTTTCGATTCATTCTTTCCTTTGAATTTGCCGAGTTGATTTGTGAATTTGTTGAGTGGTTTCTTGGATGAGGAATGGATGATTAGTGTTGTTGATCGATGATCAAGATCGATGAAATTGATTCTCTCTGTTCTTTACAGATTCAAGCAGCAGGGGTTACTCTGTTTTCTGGGTAATAAGACATTCAATCAGTTCATAATTTTACTTCTCTTTACTCTAATTTCGTCTTCTAATCGAATCTCGTACCGTACCATTCAGAATCCTACCCCAATAACTCGAGTTATTATGATGTAACGGTCATGGCAACGCCTCTAGAATCTCGTATCATAGCTAGTGACGTGTAATTATCTTTGCTATAAACATGATTAGCGGACTATCTCCATCTCAACATATGAAGCTAACTACACATCCGGAATCGAGCTGCATCTAAAACACTTAGAAAAACACTTAGAAAACCTCTTTTGATGAGTTACCTAGCTCTTAACTCTGCACAAGCTATCGAACACATACTCGAGTCAATACAATAAACAACCAATACCAAGTAGTTATTTACCCGTCTCTGAATTAACCGAGCCGGTAAAGATTTGAGTGTTGAATGTGAAAAAAGAGTCACAAAAGTGAAAAAAACTACTGCAACTGTTAAAAGATTGTTTACAGAATGCTAATGATTGATTAGAGAAAAGCCAAAAAGATGAGATAAAGATCTCTGGGAAAAAGATGAACAGCTCATAACTCAATTCACAAGTGCTAATATCAGAGTCCTTTTAACTTGTGATCTCTTCATTTTTTTATCTGCAAAATGAAAAAGACGGTTCCTTTACAAAGGGGCGTGTCCTCTGTTCTATGGCTCTGCTTACGGAAGAAGCAAAATCAAAAGGGGAAAGCAAGAAAACAACGTTGAAGAAGAAGAAGAAGGTTTGAATTAGATAGTAACACGTGGGGATTTGTTTTCCCCGTCCGTTTGAGGGGTTTGTGACATGTTCAAACGTTGTTAACACATGGCGATCATATGAATATGAGACGGTTTCTGGGTTTCAGATTACTGAATCAGATGGGTACAGCGCAAGAGCACGACTTGAACTTGTAACTAATGAAGCTGTGAAGTGACATCAGGCATGCTGTATCAACGTTTAGTTACTTGATTTTGAGAGTTCTATGTTTTGATTGATCGATATGTAATCCATAGCGGGCATAGTTTTCGTACGGATGTCAAGGACCGTTGCATCCTAATAATTCGAGTTGTTGAGAGAGGATTCTGAATTTTTTAAAGAAAAGTTATAGTATATTCATCAATTTGGGGCAAACTTTACAATAAAATTAAAGAGTTTACATTAAGCACCTATCGTAAGGGAGGACGTTTCTTAGAGCGGACCCTGCAACCCAATCTGCCATCTTGTTCTGTCTTCTAGAGACGAAAGTAAGGGGGATTTTGTCGTGGGTCAGAAGGATCTCCTTCATTTGTAGTAGCCAAGCAAAGCATTATCATGACCACTCCTCCTTTCGTTCATGCTGGGTATGAACAAGAACTTGGTTGTCCGAGTGAATAATGGAGTGATCCGTTAAGTTTTGTGCCATCCTCAAGGACTCTAGAAAGGTCTTTGCTTTTGCCACCAAAGCTGAAGAACACATGAGCCTACCTGCAACACTGAAATATATTCGTCTAAAATTGACTAGTTAGATAACTCCAGTGTTAGTAAACAATATAAGGAGCAAAGGCCCATGTGTTACTTGTGTGTCATTGGTATGTTTCGCTCAATTTCTCCCTGTTTACTATTGTTCATGTGTTATTAATGGATAAAGGTAACGTACCAATAGAGATTATAAGAATAATTGGAAGTTATTGGTGTAGCAATATAATGATATTTTACGATAAATACTAACCATAGTTGATTATGGCTCGTCGATTTGATAAGATTTTGCATTGTTTTTGTTAGTGTTGTTGTTTATCTAGTACTGATCACCATATTGGGTGTTAAATATTCTAGATTTAGAAATTAGTTCAGTGATTACGTTTCCAGCCTCCTTCCCAAGTGAATGTCGAGATTCAAACCGCAATCTTTTTCCCTAGTCTAGTTTGTTAAAGGCTAATTATTTGAGTTGGGATGAACATGATGATGGTATATATAATTTTCATAGCATTAAGTTTGGCCTCTCGAAGTTGAAAGGTAGCTAATGTACGTGAAGAAAACTCCATGTGAGGGTATAGACATAGCTTGGGATTTGGATCTCCATTATTATTGGATCTACTCTACCAAAATCATGATCATTAGTTCAAAAAAGCATACAATTGTGCTTACTTCTTAACAAATTCAGAAGCTAAAACCCGATAATGATCTGCGATCGATGGTGTACTAGGCTAGAGAGAGCACAATAGTTAAATTTTCAATATTATTTGGGGAGAAAATTAGAAAGATAATCATCAAACTGATCTCTAAATTCAGAAAGTTCGACAACAGATATGATGATCGGGTACTAGATACAGGGAAAAAAACTACAAGATAGAACATGGGTATGTACTTTGGTCTCGTGTGTTAAGTTGGTTTAGATAGCTTGATACTCGATCTTCATAAAGTAGTGTTGAAGTAAAACCAAATGGAATTCAAAGTATCTCGAACATTAGATACATTTAAATAGTGTTAAACAATTGATGAGTGAAATCAGGTCGTACAAGTGTTACTCTTATTCATTCGACCATGTTTTATGAAAGTCCTAGATCATCTATTCAATAAACGAATAGACAAAAAAAAAACGAACGTTATTCATACGAGAAATAGGTCAATTCAAATAACAAATTAAGCATTATTTCAATATTCCAAGTCAACCACTTGTTCTTAAATTGTAGTATTTCCAAGGTGGAAGTAATCATCAAAGACTAATTAATCACATTTTTCAAAAAGGGTTAAAAATGAGCATAGTGTTCAACAATATTAATAGTAATTAACCTAATATAAGTATTAAGTACCATAATTAGTGAGGAATTAGGTGTTCATAACTATCAAATCCATCCCCTTTTGCCGTATTTGAAAATTCGAGGTTTTGTATTTATTGTGGGAGTGAGAATTAAAGGGTTAGTTAATTCTCCAAATTAACTTTATTCAAATAAATCACGATTCAATGAACAATTTTAAATAGGTTTTAATTAAGAGAAATAGCATTTTGCCCCTTCTACTTTGCCAACTTAACAAATAACCTCCTATACTATAAACCGCCTTTTTACCCCTCCTACTTCGACTACTTTTTTCATTTGAATCCTTCTGTTTCAATTTTCATCTTCATAACGTTAATTGGCGCGCATTCAACACGCCATGTTAGCTTCAAAAGTCACGTATTCGCTTACTAAGGATTTTTAATTGGTAATATAAATATGAAATTGTCAAATAAAACATGTGATTTCAAAATCCTTCATATTTCACCATACTCTTCGCAATGCCTCACCAATTTACCTTCCTGACCAACTCTTCATCCCCTCCCTTTGATATCTCTCATCGTCGGTGTGCGGATGTGACCAAATTTAATATTAACAAGACAATATTTGGAACGGAAGGATCTAAACGACAAAATGGTTGAAGTAAAAGGGGTAAAAAGAGCGGTTTACAGTACAAGGGGCTATTTGTTAAGTTGGCAAAGTAGAGGGGCCAAAATGCTATTTTTCATTTTAATTAATATATGCATAGTTTAAGCATTGGGTCGCTTCCCTTTTACTTTGCCACAATTAGTTAGTACTAATATTGTTTAATCTCTTGGACTAATCGATGTATAGTTATGAGGGTTCTCTAGGAAACGATGCTTAATTACTTATATTTTTTACATGGTCAAAATCGATTTTCATATGGCTTGAGAGAAAGGGTATTAGAAACCATAGAAAAAGCTACAGGCTTTTTTGTGCAGTTAGCTTGCTATGTCGGGATGGGGAGGCAGACTACCATCAAGAATCGTTGATAATTTTCAGAGGTTTTGATCGACTGTATAGCTCTAATACATTATCCCTAAAACATGACACTAAGCACAATGTTCTACGATAAATTAGAATTCCTAATATATCACATGAGGTATAACACATTTTGTTTTTAATTTCATAACATCAAATGCAGACACAAGAATAAGATGATATCGGGGAAGAAAAATTAAAGCACACTTTAAAAAATTACATGATTTTCACAGAATCAAACTCAAAACCAGAATATTATCCTCCAAGATTCTTACGGATCCTCATTACATCTTGCCCATTAATTTGAAATGCCTTCTGCAAAACGATGTCGGGCAACGAAGGCTTCGAAGTGAAAGTAGCTGTGGAAGCAACTTGGGCCCCAGGGTTTTGGCTACTGAGCCCAGAAATTGCCAAGGCTGGCATACGCGAGTCCATGTTGTAGAGATAATGGATCAGACCCTTTGGGAACACAAAAGAGTCACCCACCCTCAATTGTTGGGTAAACACTTTGTTCGAAGTGTCCACAAAGCCCACCAAGATGCTACCCTTGACGCAAACTGTGACCTCTGAGGCTCGTGGGTGGGCATGCGGAGGGACCAACCCGTTTGGGCCAATGTCGACTCGGGCCATGGTGAGACCCATCGTGTTCAGCCCAGGCAGGTTGGCAACGGTCGCGAGGGTAACGTTGAACCCGAAAGGGTTTCCCTGGGTATTTCCCGGCTTACCAAGCGCAGAAGTGCCAAAGTGGGACGAAACCACCAGCTTAGGGTTGATGCACGTCGCTCCATTGATGAATGTGGATCGAGCCTGCTGAGGGCTCGAGTCCGCTACACAGTAGTCTTGGAGCGGATCCGGGTCGGGCCTGGCTAGGCCCAATAGGAGGGTGAGGATTGAGAGGGTGGTCTTGATGAAGGAGGGTGAATGGGTTTTCTTCATGATGATGGGTTGTTGAAGACTAGTGGGAATGTGAGTTATTACTTGTGAAGTAAGTGGGAATTTGGAGGTAATGTGTATATATAATAGGTTGGGTGAAAGTGATGGAATTCAATTTCTTGGTGATTGAATTTGTAAGTGGAAAAAGAAATGGGGAAGTTGGATTGAGTAACTTAAGAGCATTAGAAGATGAAATGAGAAGGCAAGTTAAGTGGATTGAATGGGATTGATTGAGTTGGGCCAATGAGGAGCCCACATTTGGGCTTTTTATCATAATAATCTCATTGCTTGTGTTTTTAGTGATTTGATTGATGAAAAAAGTGTCTCAACTTTTGCATCTAGAATCAAAATTGTAAGAGGTTGTTGCTCCAATTTATAAAGTTCTTGAATCAAAATCTCGTGACGGCGAAAAAGTTATCTATCACATGCTTCTTGAATCGTAAGATTAAGTTAGATTTTGATATATGGTCAGTGTTTCGTTTATTTTCGAACATCTGGCTACCATGAACCTTTTGATTGATTCAGTCTAGAAGGCTAACTAGGATCTATCATAAAGCACATTTTCAAACACATGACTTTGAAGTTCCAAGGAAATAATTGTTATATCCCAGTGGTTGGTGCAATGGATTTGGATAACCGGGATTTGAAATCAAGACCACTCAATCATCAAGAGCTTTAATACCATGTCTGAACTGTTGCATTTTTTAGTTGTACGGGTTCAACACTAGTTCTATATTATTTATTAACAATAATCAAAGTAAGCACCAATCAAATGGATAACAAAGCATTTAGTACATACAACTTCTAACACTAGTGACATCAACCAGTTAAGAAATTTATCAGATTAGATTGATTTTCCCGAAATCACTATATAGATATAACATTTTCTAATACTAGTGACATAAACCAGTCAAGAAATTTATCAGATGAGGTTGATTTTTCGAAATCACTAAATAAATATAAACAATTATAGAGGAATTAAATCCAATGCATTGGCTACACGATTCCAATTTAAAAGAAGTTCACAACCAATGCAAACATGCCAAAGAAATGGTTGGTATGATTTCCATATCACTCGTCGCAACCCAAAACGACATAACCAAGCCAAACAAAACGACAGTTGGTGTTCCAACCTTTGGAGTTTTGGATGTCTATTTTGTGTGCTTATTTATATTTTGTAAATTATTTTCAGTTAGGTGGATTCAATCAAAGGGACCACGTAGACCACTTGTCCTATCAAAGCTAGCTATGTATGTGAATTTACATTTGTATATATATGTCACCAAGATATCCGAAGCATTTTTCAGGGTCAACGATGTTGGGAGATCGTTGATGGCATTAACCATATCCTGACAGTATTAGAAGATAGTACCTGAAAGCGCACGAATTTCAGACACAATAGGAAAAGATCAAAAGAAATTTACTGCCATCTCATCTTGTCACTTATCTGATTAGATTGGAAATAATTAAACCATAAATCATCTTATAGGAGTAATCAACATAACAAGAGACTCTTCTTTAGAATTAGAATAAGAGATCTGCATGCCTATTCGCTAAGCAGCTTAGTACAACTTCGAGGATTCTTCTCATCCGACTTACCAAAGATGAGATCGTCTTCCCTGATCACACCCGAATACCCAATTAAGGTTTGCTTTTTTATTCTAACTTCTTGGGACCATTGTGTAAAAAAAAAAACCCAAAATTAAAATAGTATGACCAAATTGACCCAAGACTTAGCACATTAGTCTCTTCTCATCCTCTATCCAACACACATACATATAAAGGGGACCTACTTCTTCACTTCCCTCAAATTGCTTATTCCTCATCTTATTATATTGATCTTATCACTACCTATATAATATAAAATCAACAAAAAAAACTTTTGGCTTTCATTGAATTTTCATAAGTTTTGAAAAGGAAAGCTCAACTACACTATCAATCATTAGAATTAGTCTCACTTAGTTGGTAATTGAGTTGAAATCAAACCATCTTCTCTCATTTTCCCCTTCATTTAACACTACAACAAAGAAAGAAGATTGTCGGGGCTAAATTACAAATGGTCAGAGATCTCAGCTTGAAAACTCTCAACTTTGTTACTAAATAACCAACTCGCAACCCAGTAAGCCGTTGAAAAGATCTTTTGCAGGAAGGTTGGCTAGAGATTTAGTGTAAAAATAAAAACACTAGCCCCACCGAGTTCATAATGAAACTACTTCACTTCTCTTTTATTCTATGTATTTTTTTTCATTATACACATAAAGGAGGAGCCGTATGAGATGAATGATAACACAACTTACCATAAGCTCTATCCTCTAATTTCACCTCAACCACGCCGCCACAAAATCATTAAAAAAAACATATGCAAGAAACGTGTGAATTCACATCTGTTAGTTGAATTTTTAAAGAATTCTCAAGTTTACAAATAAGCCATCAAAATAAATTTCATACAAAAATAGTATGTTATGAATAGGGGTGGCTATTCGGTTAAATCGGTCAAACCGAACCAAATTCGGTCGGTCACCGATTTCGAGTTCGGCTGAAACCTGAGACCGTGACCGCGACCGATTTGAATTCGGTTTGACCGTGACCGAATTCAAATCGGTCACGGTTCACTGAGAAACCGGCGATTGACCGAGTTCCATCTCTTTCGCCGGCGCCGCTACCAAGTTCGGACGGCAAGACGTCGTCGTTGCTTGGTGGCTTGGGGAGTGTAGAGTATGGCCGTATGGGAGCAAAGAAGAAGGAGAAGATCTGGAAGAAGAAGAACAGATCTGAAGAAGAAGAAGAGAGATCTGAAGAAGAAGAAGACGATAGCACTTGATTCCCCAATCGAATCTAGGTTTTTGGGTTTCGAAGGAGACGATAGAAGACGATAGCGACCTCAATCGAGACGATAGAAGACGATAGCGACCTCAATCGAATCTAGGTTTCTGGGTTTCGAATCTAGGTTTCGAATCTGCTGTTTTCTGGAGAAGAAGAGGGGTTGTTGTGGAGGTGGAAGAAGAACAACGGATATGAAGAAGGAGAAGAAGAAGGAAGAAGGAGAAGAAGAAGGAAGGAGGAGGAGAAGAAGAAGGAGAAGAAGAAGGAAGAAGGAGGAGGAGAGAAGAAGGAGAAGAGCGATGGGTGCTGCAGCTGCTGGTTTCGATGGGTGTTGAGCGACATTGGGTTTCGATCGATGCTACTCAATTCGGCCAACTCGACTAAATCGGTCATTGACCGAATTAGAGGTGTCTGACCGATGCCTTCAATCATGTAACCGCAGCCGATTTCGAATTAATGAATTCGGATAATCGGTCACCGAAACCGATTTGAAATCGACTCCAATTCGGTTTGACCGAAAACCGAAACCGAACAAGCCACCCCTAGTTATGAAAATGATAATTACATAAGTAACTATTTCAAGCCACACTAACTACCTTAAAATCATCATATAATAATGAAGCAAAACATAGTAAACTCATCCACTTCCCTAAACAAAATCCATTTCCTTTTAATCCCCTTTTGCCATGGAATTTGGTGTGTTTTTTTTTAAAAATTATGGATCAATAATTGAGTGAGCCCCAAAGAGATCCTTTGATTTTCGGCTTATTATCCATTTTGGTCATTAACGTATGTGGTTTGTAACAAACTGATCATTAACCTTTAATTTGTAACCTACTTGTCATTAACCTATATGGTTTGTAACAATTTGGTCAATCCGTTAAGTCTCCATCCAATTTCTCCGTTAAGTGCTGAGCTGTCAACACAGTCAGCCATCCTAATCAACATAGATATATTAAAATATACTGTACTTTTATTTTAATTGAAAAACTAAAGAAATTAATCTTTTTTATCTCTCTCTGTCTATCTTCCTCAAATCTGTTGACCTCACCACTACAAACCCATCTCCTCCTCCCACCAAATCATCGCACCACCGTGCAGCAGATGCTCGGCGGCGGCTCAGGTAATTCTTCCCTCTCACCATCGCAGTAGCTCAATTTGAGAATTCGTCGATACTTCGGTTTCAAAATTGTCCAGTCGGAGGTGTAAAATTGAACGCGGAATGGATTCAATCATTTTCCCATCGGGTTGTAAGGAATTAAGATGTATAGCAACAAAATAAATAAATTGATTTGAGATTTCATTCTCGTTCTTTACACAAGCAGAGAATAAATGGATTACGTTTCTTCAAACTGTTATAACTAAAACCTATTCTGATTAAAGGAAAGGAAAAAACAGAGTCAGAGCAGAGGAGGTAAAGGAAAGTGATTTCATCATCAGATCAGATGTGGAAAACGTGGTGTTAGGTGAACAATCAATTTCTTCAATCAAACTCACTCACAGACTCAAAGTTCGAATCCATAGCCTCCAGTTCGAAGCTTTTCTTCCTTCGTCTTCCTTCAGCTATGGAGTCCAGATGCAGTTTCTCCAAGGCAGTTGTACTCTCCATGGTTGTGTTAGTTCCTTCAATGGAGGATATTCAACCTAGAGATGGCCCATGCGCCGTCGCCGACGCTGGCGACCGGTGCTGGGTTTTCTGTTCTTGTATCAGCCACTTTCGTCAGTATTCCTTTGGAGATACACCTCAGCAAATGAATCAAACTGAAGAAGAGGAAAGAGCTGGAGAAGGCCCCCATAGGGTTCTTGATAAAAACTGATGAAAATTAACCTTTTGAGATCTAGTGAGGATGAGTGATGGATGGCAGACGGTGGGAATCGGAAGAAGCAAATGAGTGGCGGTGGGAATCGGCGGAAGTGAAGGACTTGCGGCAGGAATCAGAGGAAGCGAAGGAGCGGCTGGGGTCAGAGGAAGCGAAGGAGCAAGGGAGTCAGAGATAAATAACTTTTCAACAAAAAAAAAATTATTGAAATAAAAGTACAAAATATTTTAATATATTTATGCTGATTAGGATGGTTGACTGTATTGACAGCTCAGCACTTTACGGAGAAATTGGATGGAGACTTAACGGATTGACTAAATTGTTACAAACCCTATAGGTTAATGACAAATAGGTTACAAATTAAAGGTTAATGATCAATTTGTTACAAACCTCATACGTTAATGACCAAAATGGATAATAAGCCTTGATTTTCCCTTAAAATAACAAGAAGAAGAAAAGAATAAAGCTTTGGTCTTTGGCTGTCTCCTCTCCACTCTGCACTTCATAAGCAAAAGCCCTTTTCACCGCCATGTGAAAAGGAGAGTAAAGCTTGAGTCTTGCTTATGGAATGATGCCCTGAACTTTCAATTTGTTCTTTTGCGTACGGGTAATTATTCATTTCTTCACCTTTTGGAGTTCATGATTTCCTCTAGAAGGGTCTCTAGGAAACAGACAAGAGTCTTCCTTTGCTCATTTCTGTCTGCACTGTAAAAACAATCATGGAAGAAGAAGAAGAAGGTCTTTGATTTAAAATTAAAAAAAAATTGGGGGTTAATTGGGTCTCTCATGGCTGTGAAACACAAGCACATGCGGCTGCCCATCTCACTTATTAGCTTCTTCTTTTTGTCTCCATTGATGCCCAAATGCTTCTTCTTATCCCTTTCTGATCTTACTGTGTTTTCATGGCTTTCTCTCTTTACCTACTTCTGCTAGCTAACAGGCAATAGTTGATGCTTCCTTCCATATCCTCCTCTCTGTTTTGGATCTTGGCTCTGAGGTGAATTCAGCTTCTGGGTTTTTTGAAGGGTTGTTGAGAGGAGAAGAATGGGTGAATCTATAGTTGCTGCTTCCTGGACTGATGGAGATAAGGTATGTTATTTAACTCAACTGTTTCTGATCTGTCAAAAGGAAAATGATTGTCTCAATTTTGATTTTGTGTGGGGGATTCCATGATTGGTTGCTTATCTGTCTTCTTGATTTGGATTTTTGGTGAGTAGATAGCTACTGATGCTTCTGCTACAAACCCTAGTCTGGAGGTATCTGTTTCCTTTGGAAGATTTGAGAATGACTCATTGTCATGGGAGAAATGGTCTACTTTCTCTCCAAACAAGTACTTGGAGGAGGTTGAGAAGTGTGCTACTCCTGGATCTGTGGCTCAGAAGAAGGCTTACTTTGAAGCTCATTACAAGAAGATTGCTGCTAGAAAGGCTGAATTGTTGGATCAGGAGAAGCAGCAGCAAGGATCAAGGTCTGATGATCTGAATGATGGAGATCTGGTAAGCCATGAATCATCTCATAAGCCTGAGATGGTAGAAGCAAGTGAGTCTGAGAATATGTATGATGAGTGTTGTTATGATGAGCATGATGAAGATCCTCCAATGAATGATGAACCTCAATTAGCTTCAGTTAAAGAAGTAGAAGTAGAAGTAGAAGCTGAAGTAGAAGTAGGAGTTAACGGAAGCTCAGAAATCACTGAGGTAGACAAGCTGGAAATGGAACCAGCTGATTCAGTAGAAAGATCAGAACTTTTACCAACTGGGGATATAGATGAGAAGGAATCTACCAAGGGTTCTGAAAAAGTGGAGGAAGAGAGTTCTGCAACTAGAATTAAAGAGGGTAATGTGAAGTTCGATCATAAGCCGAAAAGTACTCCTGTAACTAAGAAGCCGAAGGCAAAGGTGAATGATCAGAAGAAACCATCTCAGAAGGTAAATGCTTTTGTAGCTCTTCGCAGTTTGATCTGTTTCCAGTACTTCTTGGATCGCAATTTGACTCGTTTATATGGTTAGGTTACTCCAATGAGCAAGGTTAAGGATACGCCAACTGTAAAGAGAAAACCAGCATCACCTGTTACTCAAAGGCCCAAAACTCTACCCCAAGAGTAGTTAAGCCAGTGTCAGCTACTGGTGCTTTGCCTTCTTCTTCACGGTCATCGACAAAGAAGGTTAATGGGACTACAGTACCGACAAAGAGCAAAAGTCCTGTCACGGTTGAGAAGAAGAGAGTAGCTCCTAAATCGTTTCATATGTCCATTAATGTGGATACACCGAAATCTGTTCCGACGCCACGTGCACCTCCACCTGCGAGAGAATCGTTGATAATGGAGAAAATGGGCGATAAGGACATCGTTAGGCGGGCTTTCAAGACGTTCCAGAGGAGCTACAACCAGCCTAAGTCGTCACCAGAGGAAAAGACTTCAGGAGCTAAGCAGGTTCACATCCATATGATTAGAGAGCTCAAATTGTTTAAGAGCTTGATGGTGATCATGTGTAGGCCTCTAATCTCATGTTTCACTTCCTTTGTACAGGTGCCGTCAACGAGTTCAGAAGGTCATGGTTCAACCTCGAGAACTACACGAAAAGATAACGGAGGGTAAATCACTAATGTTTTCTTGATCAAGTTTGTGCTCTCTATAGTAGTTTTGTTGCTTGGAACCTTTTGATTTGTTCCCTAACTTCGGCAAATTGGCCTACCTTTGAATTTGATATTCGTTGAACCTATAAATGCTAGTTTGATGTAGCTTTCTTGAAACTCTACATTCGCTGTTAGTGACGATACGATGTTTAAAACAGATCATACAAGGCAGGCGACGCTGATAAAAGATATGCCAAGGCAGCTCCATCTTCTTTTGGCCTGAAGAGTGATGATAGATCAGAGAAAAGGAAGGAGGTATATTTCAGACTCAAATGCCCTTTTCTTGTGTATGAATTTGCTAACTAGAAGAACTAATCTACTTCTATCTTAGCCACTTACACTAATCTTCTTTCAGCTTCTGAAGAAAAAGGAAGAGAAGTCTGGTGCGAAAGAGGCAGAAACTGCACGGCTTCGATCGAAATCCAAGGTTATTGCACTTACCAAACATTTCTCTGAACCACGCATTTCTATCCAACCATTGCTCATCACTACTTTTTTTCGTTGATTTCTCGCTGCAGGATGCAAACGAGGCAGAGATTAGAAAACTGAGGAAAAGCCTTAACTTCAAGGCCACACCAATGCCGGGTTTCTATAGGGGAGAGAAGGTTATCAAGAGTCCATTAGATAAGGTAATGTGACTTGGTCGTTTCCTTCTGTCATTCATTTCCATTTGGCTGATCTTACAGAGGAGTTGGTAGATGTAGAAATAGTCTTCCAAATTATATAATTTATCAAACCCTTTGGTGTAGTTGGTTTCAAGGGAGGGTGTTTGCTTATGATTGTGATTTTGCTTTGAAAAATTGAACCTTTCATTATTCTGTGAGGTCAGCATCAAAACTGAATTGGTCAGACAGAAACATCACTACCCTCTTGCTTCTTCATCTAGAAGCATAGACCTTTACACAAGTGCCAAACTTTTCATATTATCGCCATGAACGAACATTGCCTAGATTGACTCGAGATTCGAGATGTTTAGTGTAGTAAAACACTCATTCTGACGATGTTCTATATTGCAGGAGGGTTCAAAAACAGTCAAGATATAGCTAGCAAGCCACACATCATCATTCGGCGAAAAGAAGCTCTTAATTTGCAGAGGTAGTTGTTGTTGAATCCTACTTTAGACACCCTGCAGACTGCTGCCCGGGTTCCAGGCTGTTCGAGCCGCTATAATTTACTTGTCAAATCGTGAATCTGTACATTGAAACTTGCTACAAGAGAGAGCCCAGTATAGTTGTATTAGTAGTAGTAGTAACTGGTAGATGTTGGTATCTAAATCTGTTAATAATGTGAGAAGTTGGAAAACCCAGAAAGCTCAACTCTTTGTTCTTGTTTTACTCTGTTAGTAAAAAGCATATAGTAAATGTTATTTATGTTGCAGTCTACAGATTCTTCTGAAGAAAAATGGTACTTCACTGATTCTTTAATGGCTTTTGGTTCGAATCATCTGCTTTTTTGTTCATCACAGTACGTGTAAATTAAAGCTTTCTGTGGCAGCATCCGACCATGCATTCATCTGCATTTATAAATTCCATTACTTTCCAGCTATCACTGTTGCTGTGTTCGTCAGGAATTTAATGGGGAATCTTAACTGTTCTGCTGCCCATTTGGCATCCATGGCGGTATGGAACCGGCCACCAATAAATAGTACCAACAACTCCATTTATGATTCTACTTTTAGTAACGGTTCGGTCAACTTTTGACTTCGTAACACTGTGAGTAGCTCGCAGACCGGTTGATTGGCTTGACCGGTTCGTCGAATATGCTTAATGGGTTTGTTGAGTTGAGCTGTTGTGTGGTAAAAGATTGAACCTTTATAGTTTCTAAGATCGAGATTCGGTCACTACAGGTTCTTGGTATTATACGAACTTCGTAAGATAGCAAGGCACTGGGTGTTAACTTTGTTTCGGATTGTGTTAGTCTCGATCCATGACGAGGATGAAGATGGAGTGAAACCAAGTGTGAAGTTTCAAACCAATTGATGTTGAAGAATCCCCGAATCAGTTGCAGCTAGGGGTCCCGAATCGGTTCTTCTGATATGCATTAAGGCACAACAGTTGACTGGTTTGACTGATTCGTCGAATATGCTTAACGGGTTTGTCGAGTTGCGGAATCGTTTAGGAAAAGATCGAGCCTTTACAATTTCGAAACTCGGGATACAGAATTTGTAGCTAGATCAAGTAAAACCCAGGCTAAGAAAACTGTAACAAGAGCCAAATGTGCAAACTTTGTGAACCCTAATCCCTGTTAAGTAACAGAATGCTATATGCTTCAACGAATTAAAAAAATGCTAACTTACAAAGAGAAAATCAAATCAAGAAGCAAAAAAATTTGATCTTTGAATACACAAAATAGTATGTACAACCCCTTTAAACTCTGCAATTCTACACTTGAACTCGATTTCAGAACTCAGTATCAGATTCACTTGAACTGCTGGGACTTGATACCTTAAGGAAATGCTCAGGCAAGTTTGGAAACCTTACAGGAACCTTAGCTTCTACAGGCGATTTCGGAGACGAAGAACCGTTGGAAGGTCTCCTCTTCCTCTTCTGTAAACTCCTAGCTATCTCCACACAGACATTATCAACCATCCCCAGGAAATCTCGAATTATAACGAACAGCTGAAGCGGATGACCTCCTTGATCTCTCGAGGAACCTCCCGGTTGATAATATTCCGTGGTTCTCTTCACAAGCTCGATTACTTCCTTCTGTGATTCCCTCAGAATCCTCATTTCCTTCTCTGATGACTCCAGAAACCCTTTCATTTCCTTGGAAAACTCGCCTCCTTCTCCGTTGACCGCGCATTGGACTAGACATTGCTTCACTTCGGCAGCTCGAGATGAGATCGAGATGCAGGTGGATGCGAATGAGTCGTAGTCGATCTGAGCTGATTTCTTCACGTTGGTGAATTCCGCGCTTAATCCTCCAACTACTGGTAACCCTAGCATAATGTACTCTTTCTCCTTGTCGTCTTTCGAATTCGAATTCGAAGAATTCGAATTCGTCCTGTTTAAGCTTCTGTCCCGGCTCAGAACTCCGCGTTTACCTTCAGACCTGACGACCTCCTCCACCACGAAGTGGAGCAGAGTCGTCTTCCCATCAGAGCTCTTAACGTCGGAGAGCTTCGTGAGGGAACTAAGCTTAAACGCCTGAGCGTTCCCTCTCGAAGTTCCGGCATTCATCCGATTCCCAGCTTTCAGAATCGCTTCCAGTAGCTTGACGAACAGTCCCCTATTTCTGAGCTCTTTACATCCCATTTCTAGGGTTTGCAGAGACTCCTTCAACTGAGCCACTTCCGAAGCGTAATTCGCCTTGAAAAGCATGGCGTTTGCCCGTGTGAAAGCTGAAGGAATCGATCGGAGAAGATGATACAGAAACGACTCAGCGTCCGCAAGTCGGGTCGGGTCGCCGGTGAAATCAAGGATCTGAGTTTCTTCCTCTTTCGTCGGAGCGATTCTCATCAGCTTCTCGAGTAGCTCGGCTTCCATGCCGCGGCCGTCTGTAAGGGATTCGAGAAGCTCCTTGCGGGAGATTGCGATCGATTTGAGGACAATGGCGACGTTCTGTGACTTTCTCGGGTCGAGAATCACGATCTGGGATCTTGGACTGGTGAAATTGCTGTTTGGATTGGTTGAATTAGGACTCTTTGGGGATTTCCTGTTCGTTGCTACTGTTCCGAACAGAGCTTCCATCAGATCGCCGTCGACTCTGCAATTAATCAATTGAGAATAAAATCAGTTTAAGATTCCGATTTCTGATTAATCTTTCTTCGAATTGATTATTACCTGAAAGAGCCGCTGTGGAGTCTGTCCCACACCATCGAATGATCGGCATTGTTCTTGTTGACTTTGTCCCAATGCAGAGGCTTCAGCTTTACATTACCGCCACTTCCGGAAGACGACGACTCGGCGTTTTTAGATGCCGCCGCTTTCACCGGCGGAGGTGGCGGCGGAGAGCTAGGTTCCTCGGTGGAGGAGGTGGCGGCGGAGCGCTAGGGTTCCTCGGCGGAGGAGGCGGAGGCGGCGCTGGAAACTTCCTTGCAGGCGGCGGCGGTGGAGGCGGCGGTGCTGGAGCTGATCGAGCCGGAGGAGGACTGAATTGCTGTTGAATGGGTTTAGGCCTTTCGGCGGCGGCGGCCAAGGAAATCTCGCCGCCGTGAACGGAAGACGCGTGTTGCGGCGGAATTGAGAATTGAGAAGTCGACGATTTCCCACGGAGGAGAGGAATTTCGTTTCGGCTAGTGCTTTCCTCGTCTTCGTCTTCTACGCTCTGTTCAATCGGAGACTGGAAAATCTTCTTCTGATAACCATTCTTCTTACTCTGCCCTTCCAATTTCTTCCAATACACAACATCCAGTCCATTCTCATCCACGATTAGCCCTTAACATTCCCGCCGCTCCTCACGAACTGCTGCCTCGGTCCTCCGGATCCTCCGGCGGCGGCGGCGCCGCCGTTAACCCTACTCCCCCCTCCATCCTTCTTCCGCCGCCGCGCAATCACATACCTCGACACAAAAAAGAACAGCAACATGGCCACAACGAAAGTAGTAGCCGCAGTCGCCGCCACAGCCTTCACAATTCTCCGATTTCCTCTATCCGATGCTCCAGACGCCGCCTCCGGCGGCGTCCCCGGCGTCGTCTTCGCCGGAGCAGGAGCAGGAGCGGGAGCTGGAGACAGATCGAAGAAAGGATAGAAAGCTTCGAGATTCTGAGATGGGAAAGACTGGGAAGAACAGAGATGAATTGGGTAAGTGGAGAAGAAGAAGATACAGATTAGCAGCCATGGCTGAGCCATGGAGAAAGGAATCACAGAGAGAAGATTGTGCAGAGATTTGGGGGGAGAAAGTGAGAACTGGGAAACAGAAATCTGTTGAGGATTTTTTGTTTGTTTATGGAAATGAGGGGAAATTGCAGAACGAGGAAGAAATCAGAAATGAAATTGGGGGGCGTAGGTGAAAGAGATTTGATTGACAGTGTCAACGGAAGAGAGAAAGTGGTTAGTCTGTTGGTTTCGATTTAGGGTTCTTCCGTGTTCATATGGTTCGTAATTCGTTCTATCAAACCCGCGTTGATTTTTTTTTTTTTTTTTTTAAATTAAGACAGAATTGTGGAACGAATGTTCTTCGATCTTGCGCATGTTGGTTCGACCGGTTGATTTTTTTTGTTGGAGACCGAGTAGTTTTATTGTTTATGGTATTTTACTGTTATATAGTTCATTTTTTTTATTCATCGTATTTTGTTAATAAGTCGTTGCACGCTCCTCGCCAAACGATCATCGCGCGCCTCTCTTCGACGGCTTGTCTAGCGCGCACCCTGGCCAAATTGTCATCTTACCCCATAACGACCCTCTGTCGTCGTTATGGATCTGGATATGGTATACGGTAACGTTGTGGATCTGGATCTTCTTCTTCTTATGGAATTCTACTTCTTTTATTTGGTACCATGTAACTCATCTTTAGGAACATGTTGTTCCGACTTTGACGATTTAAGAACTTGTTCATCTTATCACTGACTGATTGGAAACCAAATCCTAAGACGATCTCAGTCGTTGATAGGTAGATGACTGAGATCTCTTGAACTGTGACACTAAGGAACATATACATTTTTTGACCACGAGACTTTTGAATATGGTAAATGATTATTTTTTGTTTTAACCATTGGGAACAAATAAAAATATGCTTACACTTTTGACTTGGCATTTATCTATTTGTTGAATTTAATTGGTATTATCTTGGCAATTAATGTTTGTTTTTTCACGAGAAGAGGAAGGGATCCACCGGCACTCTGCGGTTATAGATCAAATTTACTAATTGTTGCAGAGAGTGTGGAAAATTAATTAAGTTTACTCGTATTTATTTCGAAGGTAATCATGCAGCAGACTACTTACTGCATTGTCATTGAGCATGAAATGTCATTAGGTATCTATAATTTTCATATTTTCGATTATTTATTGTCCTATTATTATAGCACTTGATTTTTCTGATAATCGTTTTATTGTGAATAAAGATTATGTGCATATAAATATAATCTACCAAAAAAAAATTGTTTGTTTTTTCTTGTTAACATTGTAATTCTTCTTAGATTTTGATAAACAAGGTTGTCGATAATAACCTTTTAACTTTAGTTGTAAACAATGTTTGTACATTGTTGTTAGTCTGTATCTAACTTTTTTTGGTTTAATCATACTATATATGTTTGGATTTATAATTTATAAATGAGAATTTGTATTAAAATGAGTGAAAAATGGGTGAAATTGAAAATGTTAATGGATAGATTGTTTACCTTTATTGAATTAGACGGTGTATCAAGATAGGTGTGTATTATAGGAAAAGTGAAGAAAAATGAACAAGATGTTTCACTTGTGACGATGCTTAGAGATTTTAGCAAGGTAAGACAATCGATTTACCTTTAGGACGAGACTACGATGACTGATTGTTTATCGAATTAGTCAAATGATGTTGTGTAAAGAGAGATTTATCGCAACATCACATGTTTCATAAGATCTTCTAATTAAGGAGTGATTTAGATGGATGTTAACAAAGGAGTGGGGATTTTTTTTTTAATTTTGTAGGTGTTATTAGACATTATCTTCCCGATATTTAGTACAGGGAAAGAGATTTACTCTCACACCTATAGCATAACTCGTCAATCTCTTTCCCAACTAATGTGGGCAATACCCAATAAGCTACAATTCACACATTGGTTTCTCAGTAAGATATCAACATTTTGAAAATTCATCTATTGTCTAATAAATATTCGTCCACCGACATTGTTCAGATTGACAAATATGTTGTCAACCATTTTGTTTTTGCCTGAGGTAGCTCTCGTAGGAGAATACGAGATAGTAATACAGTTATAATAATGTGTCTACTTAAGCCGAGAGGTTTACCATTCTCTGGGTTGGGAGACAACCAAGGGTGTGTCGAGCCACATAATGGGCTGCATTGTCAGCTTGTCGGGGAACCACATGTAAACTCATCTCAGGTTGGCGTCAAGAAACCAACAAATATCAGCGATGATAACATCCCAAGCGGTGTAGCAACTCCCTCTTAGAAATAGATAATGGTACCAGAGACGCATCTCCTTCCATGATTGCTCAAACTCAATACCACAACATCCAAACCTCTTATAATATCAACCCCACACTATATACTAATAAATTTATGTCAAAATCACCCCCACAAAATCCTCACTCCAAAGCTTATGCAATTTATTAAGAAAAGGTTCCACTCATTAGCTGTCTTTAGTAGCTTTCTTTTGGGGGCTACTTAGTGGTACTTGAACCATTACAACATGTAATCAAAGAAGGATTAGTTGGCTAATTTTGTTTGATTATATTAATTAATCATTTTAATTGTACCAATGATAAGGAAAAAAGCTTTCTTGTGGTTGTCTTATTGTGTTAAATGGAACAAGGGGTCCCTCACCATCCATTTATTACCAACAAAGTCCTTTTGTGGAGATGTAAGGCTTATAAGTTATACCAAGTCATGAAGTCAACATTTAGGTTTGACTTTTTTTATTTAAGAAATGGTTGGATTAATTGAGAAATTTTAGAGAGTTAACATGGTAATTGTGATGTATATGCAATTTTTGTTTATCTAAGATTATAATTTTTGTTTATTTTCACTCGACGCATTGTAATTGTACACTAAAAGGTAATTGATATTATGGATTAATAGTGCTCTAGTAATCTTGAAGAACTTGATTGATGAACTCTTATTTTCTTGCTTCGATTTGGATCTCATACTTGTGGCTTATTCTTGACATAAACAAGCATTAGCTGAATGGAGTTAAAGTATGTTAATTTGGTTCCAACGACACACATGTGAATGAAAGATATCTATTGTGAGAACTAGATTGATACGGGTTTCATTATAATTAATTGTTTCTAATACCTCAGGTCACGTTATGAATGAAAGGGCAGAGACACTCTTCTACCATTATGTCACTGTGTCTAAAACAAGGGCTTTGTATGAAGTTGTTGTTTACGCTGCCAATGTTCTCTACGTGCCATGATCATGTCAGATTGTCAAGATTTAGTCCATGCAATCAACAACCCAAAACATCGTTGGCCTTGACAATGTTTTGGTATCTTGGCTGAATTAATAACATCCTCCACTCTATCCCAAATTTAATTTCAAAATTCGTTTTAAGACCCCCCCAATACCAACGCTGACAAGGTGGCCCGTGTGGTTGTCTCGACGCTCTTCTCTCCAACTGGGTCGCATTTTTGTAATAGTTGTTTGACGTTTATTTCGTTCTTAATGTTCAAGCGTGATGTACCTTAAAAAATATTAAAAAATACTAGAATAATAATCTATTTTAATTGTGATGACAACAAAATAGAAGGACAATGTATGTAGTTGTTGGGCAAATATGAGATTGTGTAGTGTGTACTTGTTCCTCCCATGTTAGATTTGACATTTGTTTAATTGGTCAAAACTAAAGTACTACTAGTCACTTTCATAGTTATAAAAAAATTAATTATATTCCTATAAATGAATTGATGCAATTAGATTGGATGAACTATTCCATTTTTGCCTTGAGGGATGATGTTTATTATAAAATCTCTCTCTTCTAGATTATGTTGTTTTAGTCATCAACCACTTTGGCCTTTGCTTTAAAAAGGTGATGTGGGTAATTAGTTTGATAAAAGGTAGAGTTGTGGTTCACTCTTTGTGAAGTAATCGGTTACTGTGAGCGGTTGGATTGAGAGTGGATGATCGAAGTTGAATATGATTATCAGAGAGTCATTTGAGATGTTGACTTGTTATAATTGGTTTAAGATAACTTTGGTTTCTGTGTTGATAGCTAAATTCGTCCGTTGCGGCAGACAGGTGTTATTGAGATGTTATTTGCATGTTATTTGTGATTAGCCTTTATTCGTATGTTATTAGTATGTTACTTATGTGTTATTCGAGTGTTAATTTATCAACAAATAACATATGAGTAATACGGTGTTACTCATCTATTAATGAATGACACATGAGTAACATATAAATAACACACGATTAAGACTTGAATAATGACTAACCATAAATACAGTCGGTCGCCGCAATGATTGGAATTGGCCATAAACATAGAAGGTGAACCGAGTCTAAGACATAGCATCGTTATTGATTTTCGTTATGTTCCCAACTTTAGATATATTACTTTTATATTGTATCATACAAAATATACTTGGAATTTTCGAGTCTTGTTTGCTCGTGAATGAAAAATAAAATTTCTACAATTTGAGTCTTGAATCACCATAGATCGCTGGACCGAATCAATTAAGTAATTAATGTATTTAGAAACTTATTGGAAAATGTCAAATACCTTTTTAAAAAGAGAATTAAAGTGTATTTTTTTTAGTTGACAAATTCTCTAGGAAAGAGCTTTTTTTTATTAGTTGAGGAGTTGCTGAGTCGAATTGAAAGGCTAACCATATTCCTAAATTTCAACTAATCTCTAATTAAATTATTATTATTTAAATCCTCTTCACGCACGCCTTTATTAAGTTAGGATTTGATTTACAGCCTCGAGGTTTTTTAAATGCCTAATTTAATCACTCAACTTGATAAAACTAACTATTTGTGGACCAATTCAAAGGGTTTATTGGTGGCAAACACCTTGAGCCATTTTTTTTTAAATTAAAACATTTTTTTAATTAATTAAATATATTTATTGGTGATTTACAAAACAAATATTAGATTTAGAGCCACCAAAATAGTTTCATTTGCTTATTGGGCCTCATATGTCATGGCGAGCCCACTGAATTAGAGGCTTGAATGTGCTGTTGGGTTCACGATCATAAGCCCACTATAGTTGGGCCAAGTATATGAAATGCTTGCGATCATGGGCCAGAGTTTCTGTAGGGCCCATCCAAGTTTACTGGGCTTGTATGAATATGATATTTTCGAGTAATTTGATTTTGGTTGGCGTCATTCAATTTGTTTCATATGAGTATTATTATTCGATTTGGGTGAGATAGTGCTCGATAGGTTATAAAATCAACGCTAATTGATAGGCCCTAGACACAACCGGGTTTTTGTTTCCGCTCCTGATGGTTCGATTGTTGCAGACATTTATTGGTTCCTTGGGCCTGAGTCTTCCCTTCGTTTATTGACGATTCGGCGTTCGATAAATAAAGCTGCCCATTATGTGGCACGTCAAGCTCTTCGATGTCTCCAAGCAGGCGGGTGATCAACCTTTTAACTTGGGTAGATAGTTAGGTTGCATGTATAGTTATCTCTCGGTCTCATACGGAGTACTTACCTATTGACATAAAAAAAGGGACTAGCTCTACCAATGAAACAACCCAGCGAGCTCGATCCCCAACACAAATCCAAAAGTCCACCAGATCATTGCGCCCTAAGGTTACCAACGTAAAGAATTTAAGTCGTCCCCCATCAATAGTCCCGATCTTAGTAGACCCGAGACACGTGGCGACCCGATTTGCATCCCAATAAGTTAAAAGTAGCATACTAACACCAACATTGATTGGACAATACATCGCCATTCAACCTCCTCACATGCCCCCAACTCGTACGCTCATGAGTTACACGCTCGATCAAAGTCCAAACATCACTTGTACTTCTCCGTCTACCACTGCACATTCACTCCTCTCACATAGATACTTATTACTGTTTGACTAGCATATCTTGTAAGAGACTCACTACAAGAAAACGTAGTTTTTGTCACGGTTTTGGGTACCCTTAGTCACGGTTTTAACCGTGACAAAGAAACCTTTGTCACGGTTTAAGGAACCGTGACAAAATCGACCAAATTTTGTCACGGTTTACCCATAAACCGTGACTAACGTTCGTCACGGTTTATTGGTAAACCGTGACTAAGGGTAGTCACGGTTTACCCAAAATCCGTGACTGATTTGATGACCAAAGTGTAAGTTAAAAATTTTCAGTGACTGAATTTATAATTTGTTCGAATTATTGTATCAAACTCTCAACTTCTTCTGTTACACAATTTAATCCATAAACTTATAAGGTTAACAAAAGGTCCCAATTTTATTCCTTCTGTTTAACAAATAAGTCACTCCAGTTTTCTAGTTATGCAACTTGGTCCTCCGTTAATGTTTATTGTCTTCTTCGATGACTCTGTCGTCACCGGCGGGTCTCCTCCTCTGTTTCTTCAGTTTCTGGCGACTCTATGGATTGGGCAGCGGCGACGGTGAGAGGAGAAGGAAGGAAGAGAATGAAAGAAGAAGAAGAAGAAGAGGAGAAGGAGGGAGGAAGAGAAGGAAGAAGAAGAAGGAGAAGAGGAGAAGGAGGGAGGAAGAGAAGGAAGAAGAAGTGAAGGTTGCAGTAGATAAGGAAGAAAGAGGAGGAGGAAGGAAGCCTCGGATTGCCAGCGTGGTGTCACGGTTTTTCATAAAACCGTGACAAAATTAGTCACGGTTTTTCATAAAACTGTGACTAATTTGTCACGGTTTCAGAAAACCGTGACTAAAAATCCGTGACAAAAACCATGTTTTCTTGTAGTGACTACCGCTCAATCTTCCAACTCAAACCACTCGTTATACCAACCAACCGAGTTAAACGAATAGAAGACTTCATTCATGATGTTCTTGACCCGACCCGACCAACCACTTTATTCTGCGCATTTGTAAACCACAACAACGACACTCTTTACTATTTGCGATGGATCATTGGAACCAATGATTGGTTTCATTGTCTAGATTGGTCTCTCTTATTGCTACTATTATGTGAATGAGATTGAAGCATTTCGATCTTATCAATTGGACAATACAAGTAGTGGAATGTTTAGTGGTTCCTAGTTGACAAGTTGATGTGTTGAGATTTGCTTTAATTTGAGGATTGCACAAGCGTTTTGTAACAACTTATTAGTTGTGGGTTTATTGTGTAATTAACCGTCAACTAATTAGTTTTTCTCTTGTTCTTCTTCCTCAATCTGGTAATATAACTAGGCGATTCTTCTCCTCCTGATGATTGACCCGATATCCTGTGAGGAAACCTCGTTAAATTCTTGTCTCGTCCAATTGATTTCAGTTGAATCATTATAAATTGTGAATCAACCATTTTTTTAATATTAAAATGTTTCACGTAAATTTCATTATTGAAAACAAGGAAGAAGCTAAGAGAGGTTCAAACCCAGAATCGAAAGAGTTAAATTCTCCCCACACACTGAAACGGTACGATTTACCAACACTTTGGAGATCATGTTTGCATTTTACCAACTGGTACAAACGACAACAACACGATTCGATCACACACACTAACCTATCTAACGATCTAAGCACTTTTTCGTACGAAATCAATCACACACTCGTTGAGTAATCCAAATCTATTATTTCTTTAAAAGTGAATGATTACATTAGAGAAACTCGATCAATCTGGTCGGAATCGAATCAAATCGATTACATAGTTTTTCTCCATGGCCCATACCATTGGGGACACTTTCCTTGAGGAAAACACCTCCAATAACTCTTACTTGAGATCCTTTTCCCCACAAAATCATTTCACATAGACAAGTATGAGACATGATCCATCCCCACCATATCTCCAATATTTGATCGATCACGACTGCTCCCCACTATCTTCAAACAACCTTTCCTTGAATCACTCAACCATACCAAGGTCGGTAGATATGGCTCAAGGAACATCATCATAGCATTCCCAAATTTTGAATGGCTGAATTTCATGGATCATAATACTCATACCCTATCTATCCATCTAAGTGGATGGGTTCGGTGACGAGTTAATTTGTTTGCTAGCATATGCGTGTTATTTATATGTTAGTCGTTATTTTTGCTGTGTTATTCACATGGTTTTTAAACCCATATTGGCAAGTCGAACCAATGAGTTCAATAGGTCGAGTTGTTGGGAGAAGGTTATGAATGGATATTATAGTGTTTACTAACACGCTCCCCACAAACGAAAGCCCAATGAAAGGGAGTTGAAGTTTGCAAAGGTCCACCAAGCTTTATGCAAGATAAATAGTTATATTGGGGATACGTACCGGGATTCGATGCCAAGACCTTTCGATCATCAAAGGCTCTGATACCATGTCACGAAAACAGTTGCATCCAAATAACTCGAGTTGTTGGGAGAGGGTTCTGAATGAATCTTATTATGTTTACTAACAATATTCAACCGCTAAAATCATTATAAATATGTTTCTATCAGTTGAATCATCTATACTATAGTATAGTTTTGAATACTTGTAGAGAAAAATAACAAATGAATAACACAGATAATTTGTCAAAAAACAATAAGATTACATGCCTCTTAAATCTTTAATTAATATCATCTCAATGCTTGATTAGAAGAAGAAAAAAACAGGATTAGATATCGCCTAATTGATCAGAGAATTCATATCCCCAAATGTAACAGTTTTGATATAGTTAAATTATTTTACCGGCGGTAAAAAAAAAAAGGAATTTAATAATGTACAGTCCCAGGAAAAAAAAAACGAAAAACCGTTACACAAAAGTAACGGAAAATTTGCCCGGACACTGCGCATAGGGGCAAATTAGCTAGCAGTGCAGCGGTCATTCTTTTTAGGTTTCACTTTCTTCATTCCACTCGGATGAACTGCTGCTCGTTTTCAGCTTTCTAGTCGGAGACTCCGGCACTGACGACGGAGATCCCGGCGATGAGACGGACGACGACGGTACGGAGGAAGAAGGAGAGGTGGACGTTGACGTCGTCGTTGTGGATGAGGCGGTGGAGAGATCGGAACAGGTATCGCAACCGTCTCGTTGCTTTCTCTTGTTGACTCTTTGGTGGTCTTGATTCTTCTCCTTCGTCGTGGTCATGTATCCTCGGAGGCGTTCAACGTCGGCCGGCTTCACTGGTTTCACGATGAAATCCTCTGCTCCTTCCTCTAAACATCTGAGTACAGACAGCGAAAAAGTTAAAATTAAAATTAAAATTGAAATCAAAATTCAGATTTAAGGAAGTAGCGAAATCGGAGGGATGGTGTGAGTGGATAATTACCGGTCAATTCGAGTGATGACATTCTCCGACGACATTATCACCACCGGAATCTCACTGAAAGTGGACGATCCCTGCTCACCGGAGAAATAACAACTCAAAATTAGATCAACAAAGAAATTTCCTCAACGAGCCAGTTACAACTTACAAGAATTGAATGAAGTTTCACTGTTCATGTTTATGAACTGACCTTAATCTTCTTGAGCAAATCGTAGCCGGTCATCTCCGGCATGCAGTAATCGGTGATTATCAGATCCACTTTAATTTTCAAGCTCTGAGGAAAGAGAAATCAAGCAGCCAAACAGAAATCAGAAAAAAAAAAAACAAATCAACACTCAAACTTCACAATTCAAATTTCAAATCAAACAAACAGAGCTCGGAGAACAAACTGCAAACTTACATCAAAGTTACCAAACGATGAACGATTCTGCTCTCCACCGTCTAATCCAAGGAACTGCAGAGCTCTCATCCCGCTATCAACAACCGTAACTGCAAAACAATCAGATCCGGAAATTAAAAAAAAAAGAAAACGAGCAGCAACTGCAGACACTGTTCCTCAATTGTCAAAACTCAAACGGACCTTTGTAAGCAGAATTCCGGAGCAATCGCTCGATGACTTTCCGATCAATGAGGCTATCGTCAACCGCCAGAACATGAACCTCTTCGGCAGGCGGCGGGGAGAAGACGCCGATTCCGGAGTCGACTGCGTCCAGACTCCAGCGATGAGTAGCGATGACGCCGTTGATAGCCATGGATGTGTAGCAGTTTTCTTTGAGCAGAGGAGAGCTGGATGAGGAATCTTTGAAGGAAGAAGAAAGGATTTGTTGTTGGTTTTAAAAGGAGGAAGGAATGGTGTGTACCTGTCTCTGTCCACTCTCTCATAAGCAAATCTTTCGGGAATCTCTCTCTTTCAAATCTTTGAAATCTGCTCCACTTTCTCTCTCCCTCCATTTTTGTTTGTTTCTTTCTTCGTGTCCACCTAATATTTTCTTCGATTCTAACCACGGCTATCGAACCAGAACCGAAATCGTAAGATCGATTTCAGTAGAATATTCAATGGTTCGACCGGAATCAATGTTTTTCGAAAAATAAAAGGAACACAGATTATTTCTTTTTTGGTAGAAAAGCGTGTGCTAGGCACCCTTACAAGGAACACAGATTATTAATACATAGTAATAGATCAACAAATCAATATGGAAGGATCATGAAGGATCATGAAGCATGTATATATAGTATACACACTAATATTGTTCGAAATGGTTATTTTCTGCTAAGTAAAACACGATGATGACTTCATTTATAAAAAAAAAAAACTCAAAATGGTTCGAATTTATCGAATTTCTTAATCAGTTACACAATCACTCATACCATCATACGAGTATAATAATAGCGTTGCTTTTTGTCAATAACCGTTGCATCCCAATAAGATGACTTCATTCATTCGAAAAAAATATTTAAAACTGTTCGAATCTATCGAATTTCTTAATCAGTTACCCAATCACTCATACCATCATACAAGTATAATAATAGCGTTATTTTTTGTCAAGTTATTGGGAGAGGATTGTGAACATGAGTTTTTGAAAAAATGTATGTGAGATTATAACATAAATGCTTATAATTAAATATTGGACTCCATTTGGATTTGATCGAAACTCTTTATTATTCGGTCATTTTGCTGATATTTTATTATGGAACCCACTTGGTAGAATTTCCGGCTACGCCACAGGTTGTGAATGAATCTTATATTATTTAGTAACATGTCCCCTCAAACGAAAGCCCATGAAAGGAGATTGAAATTTGTAAAGGTCCACCAAGCCTTATGCAAGATAAACTGTTATATTGGGGGGTATCGGGATTCGATGCCAAGACCTTTTGGTCATCAAAGGCTTTGATATCGTGTTGCATCACAATATAACTCGAGTTGTTTGGAGAGGGTTATGAATGAATTTTATATCGTTTACTAACATTTTAAACTCCAACCGCTTGAGTTGGTATGGTTTAACGGTCTGACTAGATAATTCGATCTATGGTTATTGGTCAAGTCAAATCATAGATATTACAAATTTAAATGAAAAGGAATTTAAATTCAAATTACAAAAAACGCTTATCTTAATTGCATGATTAATGCCTTTGGGAAACGACTGCCGTTTTAATCAGTCGGCATAAAATTTAAGGGAGCTTGCTCGTTTTTTTACAGTACAGTCGCTGTTTTTACTTTTTACTTTTTACTAGAGTGATTAAATTCTCAACTGTTGTTTTCACCGTTTTGATTTGGGTAAAAGTAACAGACAGCAGAATCTAAAGAGGATTGTGTGGTAAATACTGAAAATTACAAATCCCGTGGTTGCGTGTAGGAATGCTGACCAGCCACCGCACGTGCCCACCTCGTGATTCTTTGGGCTCCCATGTTACGTAAATAAACCTCGTGAAATCACGTTGGTTTTCCTCATACTTGGCTTGTGCTTACTAACAAAGATGGAGTTTATGGGTGGAATCAAGATTTTTAGAATCGGACCGGGGGTCGAGCCGGTAAGATCAAGGGTTCAAAGGTTTAATGGGAAAATCGAGGTCGAACCGGGATTCAACCGGAATTAATCGGTGCAGGAGGGGGGCCGGCTCACGGTCGGACCGGTCAAACCTGGCCGGCTCGGTCCAGCATTGAAAACCCTGGGTGGAATATAGTTATACCGTCGAGCTAATAAGTGGTTTGATTTAGAAGATTGGTTTAATCAATTTGAGACGTCTTGATTGAGCATTCTTCGCAAAACGTACACAGAGAGAAAGTATTAAACATCTAAGTAAAATAGGTAATTATGTGTGTTAGAGTGTATGAGAGAGAGACTGAGAAGTGTCATTGGTTCTTTTGATGAGTTTGAGTAGCTTTGGGTGTATAGCTTATGAGTGTCTAAGACATGTAGCTCATCGGAATTCATGTTGGGTTGTAGTAGGACTCCGATCACACTATCTAACTTTATGCGCACAGACGGCCTTTGAACTGTTAGTGAACTTGTGTGAGTAAACCATGAGTTAGATATCATTCATGAACTATAACTCATCAGAGGCCAATTTTAACCATCGGTACAAATTGTCTGAATTGAACATGAACTGATTAAATAATATAATTAAATATGCACACCCGAACTATTTATATATGAGTATGAATAGTGTATTCCATGTATGAATATCGAAATCTTTGCTTTGATATCAAAATAAAGTGAGTCACTAAGAGGTTGTTTGGTTGATAGAATTGGGTTCTAATTCCCAGCTCAATATAATTACACTATAATTTTCAGCGAGCCGAAAATTAAAACTTAATTCTATCAACCAAACCACCCAAAATTACCAACATAACACTTTGATCATCTCCAAATTTTATTTCTCTTTTCCCTTTTTTTCACATGGTTGGACTTTTCTTAAGTTACAATCTTTGAAGACAAAAATTGAAAGATCAAATCTTGAAGATATCTATTCTAAGTCGGTGCCCTCATTTCCGAGGAAGATTGCTCATTTTGTCGCCAGTTTTCCATGGTTAAAATTTTGTTTGTCTAATGAAATTGACTACACACAATGGTCCTTATTATGGGTCAATAGAGCCAATTGAGTTGGTTATTTAAATGATCACTAAACTTTGACCAAATAACCCGGTGATCACTGTTCTTCAAAAAATTTCCTAACACTCACACAACTTTGGCCGATTATCCTAGCAGTCACTACCGTCTACGGACATCCAATTTTCCATCCATTTGCATACATGGCGATGCCAACAAGGCAGCCACATCATCAATGCATCATAACCAAATCCCAAACCCAAACCTGAACACCCACCCTAATTACCAAACCAAATCAACCCAAAATCCACCAAAATCCCTCTTTCCTCCTCCTCCCTCTTCCTCTTCCTCTTCCTCTCTCCTCCATCACAACAACCTCCAAAATCCACCGCTCTCAATCCCTACCGCCGCCGCCACGCCGCCGCCCTGCCGCCGCCGCTGCGCCGCCACCTCGACATCTCCACGAACAGATTCTCCGGCGAGATTGGTTTCCTCCGGTGGTGCGTGAATCTCGCCTTCCTCAACGCCTCAAACAACGAATTCTCAACCCCTTCCGATTCTCCTCAAAATGGAGCAGCTGCAAGAACCCTAATTTGAGATTCAATTATTTAACAGGAACAATTCCTTCGAGCTTCGGATTGCTCCACAATCTCCAGGATTTGAAGCTCTGGTTCAATCAGCTCCATGGCGAGATTCCCCTGTCAATCAAGAGCTTAACAGCTCTAATCCTCGATTTCAACGAGCTGAGTGGTGTGATTCCTTCGAGCATTAGCAACTGCAGTAATATGAACCGGTGGCGCCAAGTTAAGATCTAGGTTTAGATCCACCGAATCCGAAACCAGCTTTGTACTCGCCGCCAAGCTGGACAGAGAACAGCTTTGCTTCTGCTGTTGCTGGAAACCCACGCGCCGCCGCCTTGTCGTAAGCTCTGGCGGCTTCCTCCGCAGTTCGACACGTTCCTAGCCAGAAGCGAGTCTTCTTCCCCGGATCCCGAATCTCCGCCGCGTACCGTCCCCAAGGCCTCTTCCTGACTCCCCTGTAATGCATCTCCATCTTGAAATCAGCGACTGGAGGCGCCATTTGAAAAAATGAACCAGATCTGGAAACGAAACGAAGATTTGGGTGGTCGGCGGCGGCGGGGGTCGGCGTCGGCGGGGTGTCGGCGGCGGCGGGGGTCGGCGTCGGCGGGGGTGGTCGGCGGGCGGCGGCGGAGGTGGCGGCGGCGGTAGGGAGTGAGGGTGGAAAATGAAGGAGGAAAGAGTTGATGTGTATGGGTTGGGTTTGGGTTTGGGTGTATGGGTTTGGGTTTGGGTGTATGGGTTTGGGTTTGAGTGTATGGGTTTGAGTTTGGTTTAGTTGATGTGGCAATTTAGATGATGTGGCTGCCTTGATGGCATCGCCACGTATGCAGATGGATGGAAAATTGGTTGTCCGTAGACGGTAGTGACTGCTAGGATTATCGGCCAAAGTTGTGTGAGTGTTTAAGTAACCAACCCCACAATTCTGAATCAAGTTAGACGATTCTATCTTAAACCGTGTCTAGAACTTTAAGCTCGCTTAAAATTTGTAAAAAAAAAATTCGCGACTCAATGCTCAGTCCAGCCGCTTGAACTGAGAAAGAAATCTCAAATGATTAGGGTTTCGCTCGATGAAATATCAAGGTTTATGTGACAAGTTCTGAGTGGCTGACTCACTCACCCCTCTTCAACAACGGGGTCGCTCAAAATCACTACAATTCTCAAAGTATAATTATAGTATTTGTCCCATCACAGTAAAGCAAACAGACAATTTAACAAAAACATATTTTCTCAGTGTGTACTAAAACTTTTTTCTCATTATCATTCCGTTATCGTCTACCTCATCTCTAAAAGAAAAGTTGACAGATAGGTTACCCTTACTACCGGAATCGGCATATCTGCTAGATCGGGGTCACAATTTTGGATGGGGTCATCCTTAATAACTGTTGATGGGCAATCGCAACGACCCAATTGCAAGAGTGAGCTCGCCAGAGTACGATTAACCTCTAGATTTGAAATCACTGATTCAACTTCACCATAATCTGATTCAACTTCACCACAAACCCTTTTGTTTAACCCTAGAATAAAAAAAAAAGGGCAAAAGCCGGGTGCAATGAAAACTGTGAGCACAATTCGCTGTCCTTTTGTCTTGTGAAGAACACTCAAACACTAGTCAAGTAATTCACCTACTTCAAACAAGATTGAACCTCGTTGTTCTAGACGATCATGCGAAAACTGTATTAATTTCGTCGTTAACGATTTTGAAAAATGATTATATAATATCACTTGCATTTAAAAATTGGTGGGTCGAAATCATGTAAAAAAGGAATATTGGAAACATTCAGCCGGCTGGCCTGTCATTAGCTACAACCTCCCCAACTCATGGTTCTGATCAAACTACTAAATTATAATTAGAGAAAATCATACCTACTAATTAATATGTTCCATGTGACTCGGTTTTATTTTGTATTATTATATTCCTTCATCGCTATCAACCAAAGCAAATGTACAAATTAAGAAAAATGGAACTTGAGAAGTATGAAAATACGAGAATGATCATTTTGGATTGTACTCGTCTTCATGTTTCACGTGATTTAACGGATTTTTTTATCAGTTATCGGTCTTTTCTTGTGTAAACAAGAAATCTATACTCTTATAACATCGTCGAAGATTTATTAAATACATTTTAACTATATTTTATCTACGTTTATCTTTCTGTTTCTTCTCTCTAGGATCAAATACTCGTTTTTATTCCTTATTCTTCTTGAACTGATCAAACTCAGTTGTGAGCTCTTGTTGTTCAGTATTCGATTGTGTTTATTTTCGATACGAACGACTACTATATGAAAGGATGATGTTATAATTGAATTCAATATGTGTGAATGAGAATTTAAGTTTTAGTCTTGACCAAGTTCAAGTTTAACCACTACAATAATCCTACTACAGAATCTTCTTTATAAAGTTTAATGCATGATCCATCGTACACTTTTTTGTCGAATGAAATTTCACCACTTATTAGAAATCAGATTCGCACACTTCATCATACTCAATAACTCGACATATTAATCAATATCAAGCCCATCGCACAAAACTCTTGTACCACTTGAATAAGCAAGTAACCGAACTATTGGGATCTTCTTCAACCCCAAGATATGACGACTCGTCACTACAAAAAAATTGATCTTTAGCTACTACAAAATTACAACGGCATGAAAAATGCAGTAGCAAATAGTTAGTATATTTGCTACGGCAATCACTATTTCATGTAGTAATTTGCAGTAGCAAATACTATTTGCCACACCATTATTTGCGACGGGGATGCTGAGTGTAGCAAATAGTGGTGTGGCAAATAGTATTTGCTACTGCAAAAAACTACATGAAATAGTGATTGCCGTAGCAAATACTAACTATTTGCTACTGCATTTTCATGCCGTTGTAATTTTGTAGTAGCTAAAGGTAAACTTTTTTGTAGTGCGTCGATAAGAATTTTTAGAAGTCAACTTGTTATTCCCAACAGACATTTGATCCATTAATCAAAAATCTTTCCACACGATACTCTTCGTTATATACCGAATAAACTATCGAAATATCTGATCTATTTTGCATAGTTACATTCTCCTTTAGACATAGTTTAATTATGAGATGCATGCATCCAAGAAGTCTCCTACCTCGTGTACCACCACTAGTATTATATTTTTACTTATAGATTATTGAAGCAACTATTAAAGAATTAGTTGACTTAATTAGATCACTAATCATCAAAAAATCAAATAACTACCTTTAGAGCATAATCAAATCCTGCAAATATGGACGCAACCATAAAGTAAAGGTAAGGGGAAAATCTTTTCATAGTCAAACAAGAATCTTAAATTGGCCCATTGTAAATTTTTGTAATGCCCCCACATAGCTTTAACTTTTTGGGGGTTTCCCTCTTTTTCATCATTATCAAAGACAATTGGAGGTGCCAATCTTCGAGAAATCGATATAATTCAGATGGTTCAGTCAATGTGGGGACGGGGCCATCAGAGAGAGACAGAAGGTTGGACACATTTTGGTGACTTACGACTTGTGCCTCGGTGTCTGGGGGTGTGCTCGATTACCTGGGAGGAATTAAGGGTATTTGTGAAAGACCATATAATAGCTTGGGAGAAAGGTCACTAGAGAGTATATATATGTGTAACTCGACTCCTGATGTGAAGGTAACTTGATATGTCGTGAGGAGGATGGGGGCCACTAGCACTCTACTGTTGTTGGACAGATTCATGAGTTGTTGTAGAGGGTGTGAGAAGTCGAGTTTACTCATATCTATAGAGGGCAATCATGTAATTGATTATCTTGCTAGCTAGCATTGGGCATGGATTTCCCTTAGGTTTGTATAAATTTCCTATTTAGGATCCTTTGTTGGCCTATTTGTCTCACTGTTTTTTTATTTGGTATTTCTGAGACTCGCTTGATTATTAATGAAGACAATATACTAGGTCGGAGGTGCACTTTTTTATGGAAATTAATATCTTTAGAATACGCGTGTCTCTTAATTCTAATGACTCGTAATTAATATGAAATTAAGTTAAACAACTGCAGGATGTCTAATTCAAGATAACGTTATTAGGCGCGTTTTGATAATACATGTCCTTCAATATTTTAAATCAGAAGTATAAAATAGTACAAGTACAACTCGACACTCTCGTTATGCAATTAGTTTGATACATAATATCATGCATGAACAAAGAATGATGATTATTTGGATGTTTCAATGGCATGAGGAGTCATTAGGTGATTAGGACAACTAACAAATCAATGTTATTAACAAAATGTTGTTAATTTGATACGGGTATCTTTCATGTCCCATTTTGAAGTTGTCAATGCTTAATTAATCTTGGACCGTCGTTTTCAATCTCACGTCCAAAATTGGGACGCGTTGCGAGATGTCAATGGCTGAGAACATTCCTCTTTTTTTTTATTAGGGATAATAGGTCGGGAGGTCCATGTACTATTAAAAGATAACAAATAAGCCCTCCTATTATTAATTGCACCAAACAAGCCCCTCTACTTAGAACATATAACAAACAAGTCCTTCCGTTACAAATGTGACAAACATCGTTACTGAATTGTTGACCCGTAGGGTTGTTAATTAGAGTTTACATGTCAGTCGATTGGAATGTCAGCAACCCTTTACTATTTGGATTATTTGTTGCTAATAACCATAAGTCAAAACATAGCTGTTCAGGGTTGACATTCCGATCGACTGACGTGTAAACTCTAACAACCTACGTGTTAGTGAAGTGTCCATTGTGTCAACAATTCAGTAACGCCGTTTGTCACATTTGTAACGGAAGGACTTGTTTGTTATATGTTCTAAGTAGAGGGGTCTATTTGGTACAATTAATACTAGAGGAGTCTGTTTGTTATCTTTCAATAGTACAAGAGCCTCCCGACCTATTATCTTTTTTATCAAGTTGAAACAAACAGAAAGCAATACCGAAAGTGGGTATTTATTTCCGTAATTAACCGAGTTGATTATTTAACACAAACATAAACAAGTAGTGGTTTAATTATGTAATTAGTGTATAGATTACCTAATTAAAGTTTACTTAGTGACGTAGTTGGATAATGAAATCAAAATTTCGAATCTTTCATCCACCAATTAGTCCCTAAACTAGTTGGTCGTCTTTTCATGTGCTCTTGTTGTGTTTAATTATTTTTTTCTATACATATTTGTTTATTCCGGTGGATTTGATCGTATCACCATTGAGTATTTAGGTTTGGATCGAGTTGATCTTATCCATTTTGGGTGAATAATATCTGATTAATGATGGGTTATGAAGTGAATTTGAAGTACTTGTTCGCCTAAACAACATATTCAGTGTTGCCTCAATCACTTTAGTTTGCCTTGACCACTTGACTAGAGTCCGAGACACCTTGTATGAAAAGAGTGGGACATGACAATATTGAGTTTCGGGGGATAATATGGGGGTATGGGTAATGGGTAAATGAAAGGGTCGAACGTACATACCGAGGGAATATTTCCCTTCCAAAATGTCAGGTGGTTATCTCTGATGGACTGGTACCGTATTTATAGGCTGAGTGATACCGTTAGTGATCACCTCTTATTGGTTGATTGTATGGAGGTGATGGACACCGTAGATTAGGAGTTGACAGCGCAAATCCGACCACTTACACTTTATAATTTGGGAAAAGTCGCTTAGGGTCTCTTATTCGGCGCAAAACGAGATGCCGCCTGATCCATGAGCTGGATAACTGGGTCTATCTTTGTCTGGTGCGGCGACAAAATTCACTGAGTCGCCTGACCCATATTTGTCGAGTCGTCTAGCAGACCTATCACCATGTCTTTTGAACTGAAATTTACCTTTTTTCATACAAAAATCGCTTGTTCCAATAAGTATACCCGTTCAGGCTCGACCTGCAGTGGAACGAGGTTAGATATTGATGTATCCATCAACTCGAACTCATTTTCATTCATAAGCAAGACAACATTGCGAATAAAACAAAATAAAATGCAAATATATTGACTATAGACTTCTAATCAAGGACGATATAGTGGTCGATAATGTACTAGGTTAGAGAATCGACTATGGTTTCATTTCCGACATTCACATAAGAAGAAGAATGAAAATAAAATCACCGATATTATCACTGTAACTTGAATAGTCGACGCCTATTATGGTGATCGGTAATATATAGAAAAAAACGAACGTGGGCTAAGTCTGTTTGTTTTGGTTCCACTATTGGGCCGGCTAAACTCCATTTTGGGCCACTTCACTCTGCTTCCGTTAGCTGCGGCAGCTCCAAGTGTTGACTGATTAGTGATTATTCGACTCGTTTTCGCCGGAGCGGGAAAATCACCTATCGATCACGGCGGCCGGCTGAGATGGAGTGCTCCGGAAAGGGAAGCAGAGGACGCTGCGTAGGACCGGCGACGAGGCGCTGCGGAGGTTGCGGCTTCGTCGCTTATTGCTCCGTCTCTCATCAGGTTAGTCTCCCAGCTTCTTTGTTTTGTCCAGTGCTTCCCGTTGATTCCATGCGTAATCTTTGTTGTTCTTAGCTTTCGCATTGGAATTACCATAAGAAAGAGTGTGAGAGGCTGGAGCAGCAAATGAAGCGCGTTGATGTTTTGAACGAGTTCCCTTTCACCTTCTCCGAAGAAGCTACTATGGAGGTACTCAAGTACTCAGAATTCGTACAACGTTCTTTTTTATTGTATTTCTGTGAGATCTGTGATTGCATAGTTGAAATTCATTGGAAATGAACACGGATTCTGGTAGGTGATTGAAAAGAGAGAAACTAGGTGTTCCTTTCTGAGCAAAAGAGGCATCCATGGACTGAGGATGTGGAAATATGTATGCGAATGTGGTGAATCTCTTGGTCCTGCTGATTCCACAAGGTTTCTTGTTTGATGATTTCAAAATTCTCTGTGAATGTGATCATTCCAGTACTAAATTAAGCTGCCCGAAACCTATTCAGATTCGTTCATAGCAGTTTTGTATGATGTTTGATGTGGCTGATAGGCTTAAAGAGGGAAATTGGGATCTTCCAGGCGAGCTATGCCCTTGTTGTGGTACACTGATTCCGTTACTTGTTTTGGTAATCTTTTAATGGCTGTGCAGTTGATTTCATTGACATTTTGCAGGGCCAGCATCTCCGAAACCGATTACTTTAACCAGTTGGCAGGATTACTATGATTGGAGGTGCATACCGCTACATTCGCCTGTTGCTTTGCTTCTTCATTGGGTATGATAAGGTGTAGTTGAAGTAGTTAATTAAAGAAAAATACAGGTTATATGAATCTTTATCTGATTGCTGTAAAGATAGAAACAGAAACTGACTTAACTGAAGTTTAATACTTCAGCCGCTTACTGTATATTACGCCACTCAAATTGCTATTGCGGGTAGATCAGCTCTTGGGACTAGTAAGCGACTGTGCATACACTATCTTGGTATGTGAGGCGATGCCCATGTTTATCTGTTGCATAATCTTGAGCTGTATCATCAAGTTATAGTAATGACTGATGAGCTTGATCGATCATTAATTCTGTTGATTCCATTGCTTATGACCTTCTTCTATGTGTATCTGTTACAGGTCCGGAGAAAGAGCTTTCGCAACTTGCTGCATTTGGGGAGTTGAGAGCACTTTTCCCTGATGTACTGTTGCATGTAGAGCTTATTGGTCCTGCCATTCCGGAAAGCAGGTTTTACACAATTGCTTTCCGTTCTTGTTGAAATAGCAGAGTATCAGTCTCTCGTACATTTTCCCATTCTACTTGTGACACAGAGATGGCGAGAAGATCGATATGGACTGTTACGCCAATTGTCAGGATACACATTGCACCTGCAGATCTTCCACGAGGAACTCTTCAGCTTTGTCACTGACGCTGCGAAGAGGACTTTACCATGATCGTTATAGAGAAATAATACAGGTCTATTTCTTAATTCTTATGCTTATCCTGATGTTAATCGTGTTCCTGAATTTGCCATACATTCTAATACCATGCACTGTGATCAGGATTCAGTTCCTAACATAGTAGTCTCTCCTAATGCTGGCATTCCCGCTTATCCAAGCTGGTTACCTACTATTGTATGTCCTCTCTTCTCACAGATACTTAGTTTCACGGAAACTGGCAAAGATCAGTAGTATTAATTGCATTTTTGTTCTTGATTACTCTGGTTTTGCTTCGAAATGACCATTAGGAGCTGATAAAGGAGATGAACATTCCTGCCGTGTTTACTGATTACTGCGAAGAAGCATGTCATCTAGCTGCAGAATGCATAGCCAGTGTGACTGGTTGTTCCACTAGAATCCCTGTGAGTTAGTCTACAACCGTTACTCGTTTCAACACCCGATGCATATTCGAACAAACTCGATTCGTGTTAAGTTTGCCTCTGGACACTAATTCATACTTTTCCATGTTAGATTCAACTGAATCCTTTTAGGCAGCCATTGGTGGTACAAGACAGCCCCCTTCTTGTTCCTTGCTATTCCAATTGCTTCCTCTTTGGTATGTGAATAGGAGATCCAATGAGGCCATTAGTGAGCCTCAAGCTCGATAGATGGGGTCCGGGATAAGGAGATAAATCGAGTAGGCGCCACTACGAGTACGATCGAGGAAGCACCCGAGCAAGGCTTCTCATTAAGTGCGAGAGAGGACTCCACTCCCATTTAATGGGGATTAGATGTGTTACTGATCCTTTGTTGGTTCGGACGATCGGTTTTGTATAGATAGAGGCGAAAAAACTCTGTTGACGAGTCATTAAATGGAACAAGGTGGGTGTGTCGAACCAATTTGTCCTTGTTGTGTTCTAGTTCGTCGACTTTGGTACTTGGTTTCGAAACTGATTGATCTAAATTGGAACAAGATCAAAGAATATTATTTCCAAAAATCACAAAAACGAAAATCACAAAAAGAATATTGTTTCCTCATTGAGTAATTAACCTGTTCGACGTCGTATGGTAACCGACGAAAAGAGAGGTGTGGAAAAGTACATAAAAGTACCCTTATCCTTGGCTAATTCCAAAATCATCCCCATTTTATACATACAATTTCGTTTCAGCCCCTCCACCGCATGGACCAGAGCAGAACAAGTCAATTTCCCTCCCTGACTCTCATCTCTCCAACCTTCTCTCCCTCCACAATCTCCTCTTTCCCGGCGACGGCGACGACGACGAAGAGCTGCGCTTGCTAAGGACGGTACCCTAACCGATCCGATTCGATGTCCAATTCATCATCTCGGGGTGCAGCACAGCTATTTCTCCTGCTGTTCTGCGTCTTAGGGTTAGGGTTCGGTTCTGATTACGTTCACGCGATCAAAGTCCCCTTTAGGGTCAACGATGTGCTTCCGGTTCTCCCCCGGCAAGTCTCCTGGCCGGTGCTTAACAACCTCCACAGTGCCGTTGACTTGATGCCCTATTACGTCGGATCGGTCACTCCGAACAACGGTACGATCCAGTGGAAGGGAACTTGCTTCCATGAAAACGAAGCTCGAATTAACTTCACACAGGGGGATCGCGACGAGCCTGGTCTGGGCGGTGGTGTGCTCTACCTAAAGGTTCGGTTCTGAATTTCTGATCTAATTGTGATGGAATGGTTTAATTGCTTGGTGAAGTAGTTTAAATTGTAGAAGTTGCGATCAATCGGATTTGATTCTGTTACGAAAAAGTGAAGAGACTCAAATATTCAGATCATCTTATTATTAATTTGACTTTGAATTGATTCCTTTTCAACTGAATGTTATGATGAACTGTTCATCACTGTGAAAGCATATGATGAAGAGTTTGATTTCATTTCATTTTATTTGAACTTTACAGACTTCTGCAGCACATAGTTGGACCTGTATGGACTTGTACGTGTTTGCTACACCGTACAGAGTTACATGGGATTACTACTTTGCTGCTCGGGAACACACGTTGAAGTTCGATTCGTGGGAGGAACAAGCGGAGATGGAATATGTATGATTCTAGTTCTTTTGTCATTTGTTTGAAGTGGAGTAATGTAGCTTTTTCAGAGCAGGTTGGTGATCTTGTAAATTTGGAATTGTGCAGGTGAAGCAGCATGGGGTTTCAGTGTTTCTCATGCCGGCTGGGATGCTGGGGACTATGCTCTCTTTAGTAGATGTTTTGCCTTTGTTCTCTAACACAGCTTGGGGTCAGAGTTCTAATTTGGCTTTTCTAGAGAAGCATATGGGTGCCAATTTCAAAAAGAGGCCTAAACCGTGGCAATCAACTATTAATCCTGATGATGTTCACTCCGGTGACTTTCTTGCTGTTTCGAAGATTCGTGGACGGTGGGGTGGGTTCGAGACTTTGGAGAAATGGGTGACTGGTGCATTTGCTGGTCACACATCAGTCTGCCTTAAGGATGAGGAAGGGAATCTATGGGTTGGTGAATCAGGGCACGAGAATGAAAAGGTGCATATTTGCAAACATGACTAAGTTATCCCGTAAAAATTCTTGATCTTTGGCTGTTCTGCTTCTGTTCTGATTTCTGATGAAGGATTTATTTCTTCGGAGTCTCAGGGTGAAGAGGTTATAGCAGTTATTCCATGGGACGAATGGTGGGAGTTATCATTAAAGGATGATTCCAATCCACAGATTGCTTTGCTTCCCCTGCATCCAGATGTACGTGCACGATTTAATAACACTGCAGCTTGGGAATACGTTCGTAGCATGGCTGGCAAGCCATATGGTTATCATAACATGATATTCAGTTGGATCGACACAGTTGCCGACAATTATCCACCACCTCTTGATGCTCACTTGGTATTAAAACTCCATCATTATATTTTTATTGAACATGCTCGCATCTTGTTCTACATGTAACTTACTATGTTCTTGTGTGTATTCAGGTCATTTCTGTCATGTCTATGTGGACTCGGGTGCAGCCAGCATATGCTGCAAACATGTGGAACGAAGCGTTAAATAAACGACTGGGAACCGAGGTGATTACAATATTTTACCTTTCTCAGCTACTTCGATTAGGTCTAAGGTTTCTCATTTGTGTCGGATCTTGATAGTTACATTGATGTTTCATCTCTTCCAGGGTTTGGACCTGTACGGCATTCTTGCTGAGGTAGAAAAGCGGGGCATCACCTTCGACGAGTTGCTCACACAACCGGAACAAGACGAGTGGATTTACAGCGACGGGAAATCCACAACATGCGTCGCTTTCATCCTGCAAATGTACAAAGAGGCTGGAGTATTCGATCCCATTGGCAACTCTATCCAAGTGACTGAATTCACTGTAAGCTTCCCATCACTCCTTCCATATTTTAATATGATCGCCTCTGTCTCATTACACACTTTCCGCAGATTCGCGATGCATACATGCTTAAGATATTCGAGAACAACCAAACTCGTCTTCCTAGCTGGTGCAATTGCGGGGATGCACAGCTTGATTTCTGTCAGATCCTCGGCGAGTACTGGATGGAGTTGCCTGACTACAACAGCATAGTGCCATACGCCAAGATGAACGAGAACTGTCCATCTCTACCTCCTATCTATGACCGGCCCTCTCGGTGCTAATATTTTATGTATCCGAATCGTAAACAGTTCTAGAATGCCACCTTCCACTTCCTTAAGATATAAGTGCAATACCATCATTCTGAAACCGCATACACGAATACATGCTTGTATTGTAATTTTAAACTTCTGTGTCTGTACATAAAACAGCTACGATAGACAAGTTTGGAGCTCAGGTTTTGTGTTTGCTATGGAACTTGATGAATCAGGATAATACCTATTTAGTTCCCCAGAAACTGTTATTACTTATATATGCTTAACCTCATTGTTACTGTAAACACTTGGACACCTTGGTTTTCTTTCCACAGGGCATGAGAGTGCAGATTCTGGGTTCTTGAAAGAAGACTACTGATGAACAACAAATCCTTTTACATAAAAGGCAAAGCAGGTTCTTCTTCTTCTTCTTCTTCTTTTTACTTTGTAATGTGTTCTATTACAGCTGAAGCAAAAGTTGCAGGAAATAACAGAACTATCTTACATCAAAAGCCTAAATGCAGTAATGTTTAGTAATGGTTAATAGTACTCTCTTGATTATCATCTGCCAAAAGAAACACAACTCCAGATTCACATTTCTCCATCCCAAAGCTCCTCGATCGTCTTGAACGGACCTTGGTCGGAGATGTAATCCTGTCCCAAGCATCCCCGACTTTGCGGAATCTCACCCAGCTTCCTGTTCTCTTCCTCAGTAAATGCCCAGCTGAAGATGTCAAGATTCTCCTTCATCCTCTCCTGGTTGAAGCTCTTCACCACCACGCAGACTTCCTGCTCGTACGCCCATCTCAGGCAAACCTGTTCTTCACCAGATCGCAACACTTATTTTCATATTAAAGCTGAAAACTTGCTTCTGTTTTGACAGATTGAAAGAAAATTGCAGAGAGAACCTGAGCAACAGTCTTCCGTTTGGCCTTGGCGATTTCTCCAAGGACTTCATTTTCCAGAACCCTGTTGCTTCCCCATATGGTTCCTTTGGCTCCCAATGGAGCATATGCACTCAGCACTATCCCATTCGACTTGCAGTAATCCCTCAGCTTCTTTTGTTGCCATAGTGGGTTTATCTCTACCTTTTCAAAACATTTGGAAATCACCAATTCAGAATCTTGAAAACAGATATACTTTAACTCAATTTCAAATTATACAGAGAAAGAAGAAAGTGAGAGAAAAAATTGAAGAAGAGAACAAAAGAAAAGAAGACATAGAAAGAGAACGGTTGAAAATGAAATACATCAACTAGTGATAGCAGAGGCTCGGGAGAGCATTATTTTCGGTCTCGTAATAAGAATTGATTTTTTTACTAACCCCAGTCGTTTTTTAGATGAAATATTCTAATATCTTCATTAATAATAATTAAAAATATCATTCGTATGCTATTATTTGAATTTCCCGAATTCTTTGATGATTTAGCGGATTGGAAGAGAGAAGTGCATGTTAATTGCACTTATAATGGAATTCCAGTAGCCAAAGTAAGCAAAGGTGACTTGCCCCAAACCGAAGTAAACAAAGGGGACTTGCCCCAAACCGAAGTAAGCAAAGGAAGCAAAGGGGACTTCTCCCAAAACTGGGAAACAGATGGTATTCAAATAAAGATACTATTTCCGTTTCGTCTAAAGCTTCTGCACAGATCGAAAAAAGAATTGCTTCATAAAAAAAAATCTAATAAAAAAGAAAGGCAAAAAAGCAAATTTTAGTTTTTTAACAGTTGTGGGGCTGGAAGCGGCAATACCCTTTGGTCGTCCCAAAAAACTTGAAATTTTGGAAGGGTTTTATAAAGAACTCGTTAAAGAAGTAAAAAAAAAATTAGAAAATTGAAAAAAAAACATTTTAGAGTTTTACATTTTTTTTAAAGAACAAAAAAATATTTTTGAATTTTGCAGAAGAAAGAAAAAATCGGTTCATCAAAAAAAAATTATTTGTACAAGAAATACCAAAACACGAAATGGTAAAAAAAAAAACTAAACAAACTTTTCAACTCAAAAATAAATAATAGAAAAAGAAAAAGGTTTGATAAACAATAATGGGAATTATCCACGCAAATTAATTCTAGATATTGGACAAATTATTCACAGGTAAAAAGAAAAAACAAAGATTTGACTAATAAAAAAAAATACAATCCTAAATCAAATAAAAAAAAAATTAATCAAATAAAGAAAATTAAAAAAGAAAAGGAAAAAAATTATAATGCTAAAAGCTTCCATTTCAAATCATTAAAAAGGATTTTGCAGCGAATACAAATTTCGAGTACAGTTTACTCTCTGTTTCAGTGACACACTTACTTGATTCACAGCAGGTGGAATCTTAGCAATGGCGAGGAGATCCGTAAGCTTCTTGCAGGTGAAATTGCTGACACCAATGTTCTTCGTCAGCCCAATCTTCTGGCACTCCTCCATCGCTCCCCAAACACCTTCGAAATCCATAGCCATGAAATCCTCCTTCTTGATCGGGAACTCGTACGTCCCTGGTCGGGAACTCACCGGCCAGTGAATCAGGTACAGATCCAGATACTCCAATTGAAGATGGCTGACCATTAGTTCAAACCCATCAACAAATTAAAACTCAATCCGAACCCATCAAATAAAAAAATTAATCTTTTGTAGCTAATTGTTTTTACTGGAGGCTCTTCTGGAGGGCGAGGAGGACGAGATCCGGGTGGGCGTCGCTGCACCAGAGCTTGGATGTGACGAAGAGCTCGTCACGAGACTTGATCAGCCCGAGCTCGATGGCTTCGGCGATGGCTTCACCGAGTGGCTCCTCCGTCTGGTAGAGAGTCGCCGTGTCGAAGTGGCGGTAGCCGAGCTCGATGGCGTGGACGACGGCGGACTTGGTGGCGCCGGATCCGATCAGGGGTGAAGTCGCTGTGCCCATTCCGAGCAGCGGCATCCTCCGGCCGCTGGAGCTGAGTATCACCTCTGGAACACTGGTCGCCGGATTCGTATCCATCTTGGTAAGCAACTGAAAAGGATGATTCTTTTTTTTGCTTAAATTTTTCTGGGTCAAGAATTGAAAGTAGAAACTAGAAACTTCGAAGCTTGTTGGTTTGTGAGGATGTGATGAATAATCGGCTTTCTTTCTGAAAGAAACAGAAATAGGGTCAGTAAAAAACTGTGGGAATCGGTCAAAAAAATTGTTACTTTTTTAACTGGGTAGTGAAAAACATGTGGTTGATAGTTAAAAATGGTGACTTTATATGGCGGTAAAAGTGGTAACTGTCTTATTTCCCGCCATGTTTGTAGCTGTTATTTCATTGGCTCCGGTTAATCAGTTTTCTCGGGGTTTTGTAGTATTGGGGGCAGTTTCGGAGGAATATGTAGCCCCAATGGCACATTTCCGAACTATGTCCAGATGGGGGCAAAAGCGCGGTCCAGACAGCGCCACACCAACCAAGAGCGCGGCGCTCACCAGCCAGCGCGGCGCTGGCTGGCAAAATCCAAAATTTTGCCCGTTGAGCGCCGCGCCACGTGGCGATAATGCCGTTGCATTATAGCCGTTACCGACCGATAGGGGCAATATGCAGCCAGCGCCGCGCTGGCTAGTGGGCGTAGCGCTCACTAGTGAGCGAGGCGCTGGCTGCGCCGTGCTTTTGCCCCTATTTGGACATAGTTCGAAAATGTGCCATTGGGGCTACATATTCCTCCGAAACTGCCCCCAATACTACACAACCCAAACTCGTCGTGGTGATTTTTTTTTTGGTGAAAGAGCGGGGCTAAGCCCCTAGAAATTAAATAGAAATGACTCTTGGCGAGGCGATCCCAAGCAGATCAAACCTTAACCAATGAGCAAGAGCAGGGTCCGGTTGCGAAAACAAGTGCAACCCAAAATGAAAACGATGACCAAGATGGCGGCGGCTCCTGAAATTTGACATTTTGTTCATCCATTAATTAATGGACCATAGCTTATAAATTTTAGTTACTTAAATTTAAATAACAATGACACAATGGATGATTTGGGTATGTGGGAATTTTAAATAACTACTTTCATTAATTCACTAAAAATATTATCACATGATTATACTTAACCAAACAAAGAATTTGAAATGCCATTGGGAATTCATTTCCTAGTAATTCAATTCCCAAGATTCTTACAAATTCTCGGAAATCTCAAATCCATCGTCCAAACAACTCCAATATACTAATAGAGAGAGATATATGTTGTGTTCTACCTTAATTTTCTGGATCTTATATTTTTTATCCAATAAGCCTGATTGATCTCATAAGTGATTTGATTTTAATGATTGATTAATTAAAGTGTTAGTGGCTTCGGTTGCCCCCGTCTTCTTCGTCGTGGACCTACCTTGTACGCCTCACGCTTTAGGGTCCTTTTTCAATACTTCTCTGTTTCTCACACGCCTTACCCTTTCTACTCCTAGTTCCTTACTGCCATTTCCCTTCCCACCTCGTGAGATACCCACCAAAAGACATCCTTCGAACTGGGCTGGCAAAACTTTCTTGACATCTCACTCAATTCTCCAAATCGAATCATTTACGAGTTTGCTCGGTTTCTCCCAACGGATCAAACATGTATGTTGTATGGCATGTGCAAAAGATTCTATTGTAAATGAAACAACTTTAGTTCCATATATTAGTTATAGGTGGCCATAACATGTTCGACCACACCTTCATTTAAAATATTACCTACTAAGTTTAGATTAGGCTGTACTTAGGAACATTTAAGGTTAGATTAGGATGATTAATTAGCAGCTAATCTGTTCTAGAAACTTCTATCAAGGCTAATTAACTAAGTTTAATTAGTTGGACAACCCTCTTTGACTTTCTGTTTCCTTTCCATCAAAAGTCAAACAGAGAACATCCAAATTCTTTGGGCTAATGGTATTATGCTGAATGGGGTGATTCAGCACCGTGCTGAACAGGGGTATTTTGGTAAAATCATGTATTACGATTCTGACACGTGAACAGTAAAAATATGACACAAAAAAGTTACTATATAATTGAGAAACCACCATTATTTCTCTCTCTATTTTCAAAATTCAAAAATCTCAATTTCTCTTCCTTTTTCTCTCATTTTTTCTCTCAATTTTTCATGAACAAAGAGGAGATTTGTGTGTTCATTGTGCCGAAAAATAGCACGTCGGAGTTGGATCTACGCATGAAAACGTCGGGGGAGTGCATACAACCCTCATAATGTGTATGAATCTTGTATTTTTCATATTTTTCGTGTTCTTTTCTTGTTTGAGGGTGCCAAAAATTGATTCCGTAACATTTGGTTGAGATATGTTGGGTTTCGTAATGTCTGTAACCATTTCCGTAATACTTTCGTTATTGTTTTATAATATCAGTTTTTGTAATATTTTTTATCAATTTTCATAATACTTTCGCAGCTATTTCGTAACATTTTCGTGCTCTTCATGTTACTTTCGTAATCCTTTATTTCCCTCTCTTTTTCTCTCTCAAATACTTTTGTAACTGTTTCGTAACACTTTCGTGCTCTTCATGTTACTTTCGTGTTGTTTCTCCCTCACATTCTCTCATTTTCGTAATGTTTTCGTAGAAACAAGAAAAAAGAATGAAGAAGAAGAGGAAAGAAGAAGATTCTAGATTTGGAATAGAGAAAATAAGAAGAGAAGAAGAAGGAAGGAGAAGACGAAGAAGAAGAAGAAGAAGAATCTAGATCTGGAATAGAGAAAGAAGAAGAAGGAAGGAGAAAAAGAAGAAGAAAATGAAGAAGAAGAACAAAGGAAGAAGAAGAAAGATAATGTATTTCTCCCTCCATTTTCAAAACTCAAAATCATTCATTTCCCTCTCTTTTTCTCTCCTTTTTTCATTTTTCTCAATAAAAACAAGTGTTACGAATTAAGTACCAAGTATTACATTCATTTCTCTCTCTTTTTCTCTCCTTTTCTTTTTTTCTATTTTATGCCCACATAACTAATACGAAAGTAATTCTCAAATGTTACGAAACATGATTCCAAACCCATACGAAACTTGTTATAACCCAATACGAAATTGGTTCTCAAAACGTTACGAAATATGCTATAAAACCATACGAACAAAGTATCAAGTGTTACGAATTAAGTACCAAGTATTACATTCATTTCCCTCTCTTTTCTCTATTTTTCTTTAAGAAGAGGAAGGAGAAGAAAGAAGAGAAGAAAGAGAATGTGTTACGAATTAAGTACCAAGTATTACATTCATTTCCCTCTTTTTTCTTTTTTTTAAGAAAAAGGAAGGAGAAGAAAGAAGAAGAAGAAAGAGAATGTGTTTCTTCCTCCATTTTCAAAATTCAAAATCATTCATTTCTCCTCTCTTTTTCTCTCTTTTTTTCTTTTTCTCAAGAAAAACAAGTGTTACGAATTAGTACCAAGTATTACATTCATTTCCCCTCTTTTCTCTCCTTTTATTTTTATTTTATTTTATGCCACATAACTAATACGAAAGTAATTCTCAAATGTTACGAAACATGCTATAAAACCATACGAACAAGTACCAAGTGTTACGAATTAAGTACCAAGTATTACATTCATTCCCTCTCTTTTTCTCTCCTTTTCTTTTAAGAAGAAAAAGAAGAAGAAAGAGAATGTATTTCTCCCTCATTTTCAAAATTCAAAATCATTAATTTCCCTCTTTTTTTCTCTCATTTCTTCTTTTTCTCAAGAATACCAAGTGTTACGAATTAAGTACCAAATATTACATTCAATTTTCCTCTCTTTTCTCTCCTTTTATTTTTATTTTATTTTATGCCCACATAACTAATACGAAAGTAATTCTCAAATGTTACGTAACATGCTATAAAATCATACGAACAAGTACCAAGTGTTACGAATTAAGTACCAAGTATTACATTTATTTCCCTCTCTTTTTCTCCCCTTTTTCTTTTAAGAAGAAGGAAGGAGAAGAAAGAAGAAGAAGAAAGAGAATTTGTTTCTCCCTCCATTTTCAAAATTCAAAATCATTCATTTCCCTCTTTTTTTCTCTCCATTCTTTCTTTTTCTCAAGAATACCAAGTGTTACGAATTAAGTACCAAGTATTACATTCATTTCTCTCTCTTTCTTCCTCCTTTTTATTTTTATTTTATTTTATGCCCACATAACTAATACGAAAATAATTCTCAAATGTTACGAAACATGCTATAAAACCATACGAATTAAGTACCAAGTATTACATTCATTTCCCTCTCTTTTTTCTTTTAAGAAGAAGGAAGGAGAAGAAAGAAGAAGAAGAAAGAGAATGTGTTTCTCCCTCCATTTTCAAAATTCAAAATCATTCATTTCCCCTCTCTTTTTCTCTCCTTTTTTATTTCCCTCCCCCTTTTTTCTCTCATGATACACAATTTTAGATTCTCTCCTTTTTTTGTTTCTCTCTCCTTTTTTCTCTCAACTACTTTCGTAGCTATTTCGTAACACTTTCGTGTTCTTCATGTTACTTTCGTAATACTTTCATGTTGTTTCTCCCTCCATTTTCAAAATTCAAAATCAATCATTTCCCTCTCTTTTTCTCTCCTTTTTTTATTTTGGAATAGAGAAAGAAGAAGAAGGAAGGAGAAAGACGAAAAAGAAGGAAGGAGAAAGACGAAGAAGAAGGAAGGAGAAGACGAAGAAGAAGGAGGAAGAAGAAGAAGAAGAAGGAGAAGAAGAAGAAGGATGGAGAAGAAAGAAGAAGAAGAAAAAGAAGAGGAAGTATTACATGTGTATCATGACATCAAGTGTTACGAAATTAAGTAATATATACTCTAATAATTCGCAAAACATACACTTTGAGATCTTATTCGTATCAATTTGGACCATACTACGTAATAAGGGGGAGAAAATGGACAAGGGTTAGAACTTCAAGTAGAATACCCACATAACTAATACGAAAGTATATCTCAAACGTTACGAAACATGAACTCAAACCCATACGAAACTTGCTATAACCCAATACAAAATTAGTTTTCAAAACGTTACGAAATATGTCTCAAACGTTACGAAACATGTCTCAAACGTTACGAAACATGAACTCAAACTCATACGAAACTTGCTATAACCCAATACAAAATTGGTTTCAAAACGTTACGAAACATGCTATAAAACCATACGAATCATGATTTGTACTTGAATCAACTAAATTCGTAACATCATACAAATTCCTAACATAACTGATACGAATTCCTAACATAACTGATACGAATTCCTAACATAACTGATACGTATTCCTAACAACTGATATTAATTTCATAAACACTATCAAGAGTGATATCATTAGATTCGTAATTTAATTAGAAGATTTTTGATGTTAAAATTACTGAAAAATCATTTAAAACGTAAGTGTTATGTTAATTTTTTTATCATTACAAGAAAGAGAATAGAAGAATTGTGTACTCTCTTTCCTACTTTTCCATCACTTTCTCCATCACTTTAACACATTGACGAGATTACTATTTTGCCCTTCTGACACTTCCACTACATATATTTAATCATAGCCGTTGATTATTTCATGGACGGCTGAGATTTGATTCAGCACAATTCAGCACCATATTGTGTCGGCACCTGACTAATTTCCAATTCTTTGAAGATTAAAGAGAGGAAAAAGTTGAAAGGAAAGCCATACCGTTGCTTCCTTAATGGTATCGATCAAAATTACATTTTGGTCAGCAACCAAGTTTTTATTGCCATTTCAGTACATTTATCATATTAGTAGTAACATTAAGCTGGTACAACTCTAACCCTCAATACCTCATATAGTATTGAGTATATTGAGTGGAAATGTGGGGTGAGACCGGACCGGTAGCGGGTATATTCGATTACGATCTTTACTTATTTTGGGCATTAGTATTCATAACTCGCATGAGTTCGGGATGTGAGAAAGAGTGTCATTGGACCTGGTACATATTTGTTGGATACTCACAGCTTCAACGAATATGCCCTCACTATGCTTGTAAGTCATAATTTAGTTCAGTTACCCAACTCAACCCAACCATAAATCTAATTACTCAATTCAACTCATGAACTCAGTTACTCAATCAATTACCCAACCCAAAATGAACATGGGTTGAACGACACACATTATACATTGTTCAAATGTTCGGGAATGTGTCCAATTTTTTTTCTTCATAATAATACAAAAGATATGGATACTCGTGAACGGAGTAATTACTCACACCCGTTCTCCATTTACTCTTGGAAGGACTAAACTAGTCCTTCTTGGCGTTTCCAAACGGTTCGCCGTTCAGGTAACAGGGTCGCCCATTACGTGGCACGTATGGCCCTGATAACCTCCCAAGGGTCATGGAGGTAGATATGACTTCTTGGGTCGGGACTTGATTTTCCTTCCTACATGTGTTTGCTATCTATGTTAAATTTTAGTTTATTTTATTTCGAAGAGTGTATGGAAACAAATTCATGATCACCCCAACTAATTCATCATTGACTCAACCCAACTAACTAATTCAACCCTAGACTCACCCATGCTATGTTTACATCTTCTCCTTATCAGTTAGATTGGTTTGGGTTAGTTAGTTAGTTGGGTTAAGCCTAGGATGCATTACGTGACATGACACTTGTCACTAGATGCAGATGGACAAAATTGATAAGTTAACTTGATGATATCAACACTTAACAGAGATTTTGAAAGAAGAGTTGACGGAATGACCACAATATTACAATTGCAAATAGATTAGTGACAACTAGGTTACAAATTAAAAGTTAATGACCATTTTATTACAACTCCTACAGGTTAATGACCGAAATGGATATTAAGCACTGAAACATTCAACAAAATAAACTTTTCAACACGCTAATTAATTGACTAAAACGACAGTCCTCAAACTATATTTAATTTCCTTTCCAATCCAATTCATACACTTTCCTCCCCTGAAGATCAATCAAACTACAGAGCAAAAAACGATGAATCTCAGATTCCAATTCCTCTTCGCCATTGCAGCAGCTCTGCTAATCTCACCAATCTCCGGAAGATTCTTCCCTAACATTACATCAATCCCACCTGGATTCTCCCACAAACCGAATCTCACCTCCGCCTGGGACTCCTTCAACAAGCTCACCGGCTGCCACGCCGGCGTCAACCTCGACGGCCTTTCCAAGATGAAGCAGTACTTCCACCGCTTCGGCTACATCCCAGATTCGCCGGAAAACTTCACAGATCTGTTCGATGATTCGCTCGAATCCGCCGTCAAGACTTACCAGAAGAACTTCAATCTCAACGTCACCGGCCAGCTCGACGACCGCACCATCCGCCAGATCACTTTGCCCAGATGCGGAAACGCCGACATAGTCAACGGGTCAACGACTATGAACTCCGGGAAGCCTGAATCGGAATCGAACGGTACGACGGCGACGAGGTTTCACACCGTGGGGAAGTACTCGTTCTTCCCCGGGACGCCGCGGTGGCCGGCGAGTCGACGGGATCTGACGTACGCGTTTCTACCGAATAATCAGCTGAGCCGGGAGGTCAGGGACGTGTTTGCTACCGCGTTTGACCGGTGGTCGGAGGTGGCGTCGTTGACTTTTACTGAGACGGATAATTACTTCACCGCTGACATTCGGGTCGGGTTTCTGAGCGGGGACCACGGCGACGGGGAGCCGTTCGACGGCGTGTTGGGGACTCTCGCGCACGCTTTCTCGCCGCCGAGCGGGCGGCTCCATCTTGACGGAGACGAGGATTGGGTGGTTACCGGGTTGAGCGGCGGCGACGCGGCGTTGCGACGGCGGTGGATCTGGAGTCGGTGGCGGTTCACGAGATCGGGCATTTGTTGGGGCTGGGTCACTCGTCGGAACCCGATGCGATCATGTTCCCGACTATTTCTTCACGGACAAGGAAGGTTGAGCTGGCACAGGATGATATCGCCGGCGTGCAGCAGCTGTACGGAAGCAACCCGAATTTCAACGGCACCGGTTTGCCGCCGATGCAGGAGAGGGATTCCAATGCGGCAGGTGACGTGGCAGTGAGTAGGTGGGGCCTTGGTTTGATATTGACCGTTGGATTGGCGTTGTTGTTGTCTGTATAAACATTGTTTAAGCCGTCCGATTGATTATTCTTGTGTGACGGCTTCCTTGTTAATTCATATTGGTACCTTATTATTTGTTATTATTCAATTCCTTCTTGGAACTTGGTGTATATTACTATAATGTCCTATTCATTATGAGATATGTTATTAACTTATTAAATTATATTTTTTGGGGTCGAATTTCATTAGGCTAGTTCAATCTTGGCTAGTTATTTTTTAGACGAGTTTAAATTTTGAATTCGAGTTTGAAATTTGGAGTTCTTTTCGATATTGAGTCAACTCGAATCTGATTCATTAGCCGAGTGAAGATCAAATTTTGCTTAATAACCCCAACCAGTTCAATTTGAACTCAAGTTCAAACGTGTACACAAGGCTAAACCACGTGTATTTTTATGTTTTTTATCAGCATAATCCAAAAAAAAAAAAATTATAAATTAAATTTATTGTAACGGAATAAAAAATTTCATTGTCTACGCAAACTCGGATCCAAAAATATTAGTAAGTACCACTAAAACACGAGTAAAATAAATCGAGAAAACAACCCAAAGTCAAACAAAACAAAATAACAAGTGATATAGTATATTGAACTAGTATTCGAGTTGGCTCGCGAATAATTTTCCAACTGTTTAACTCGTGAGCAATCCTAAGTATATCGTTAGGGCTGTTGACGAACCAAGCCGTTTGCGATCGGCTCGGTGTTCGGCTCGAGAAAAGCTCGGTCGTGACTCGGCTCGATTTTAAACGAGCCAAACTTGAGCCAGGACATGTTCGACTCGATAGGCTCGCGAGCTGGCTCGAGCTCGAGAGCCAACTTGAATACTAGCTCCACTATATGACTTATTATGAACTCAATAATGAAACATGTGGTTTGTCATATTCACCAAAAAAATATTCAAAAAAAAACTTGTAAATTTTAGGATAACTTGTTTTTAGCTTGACTCGTTGATGTTTTTTGTCGCACAAACTTCAGATTGGGCTAAAAGCTTGATGCATCAAGTGGTTTTAATGACCTAAATTGGACCTAAACTCGAGTTTGGCTCATTAAGTGTAGTTAACGAGCCAGGCTCGAGTAGGCTCGAGTTCGTCACAAGTTAAAAATTGCAGCTCGAGTTCGAGCTCGAGCTCATCTAAAAAGCAACGAGCCAAGCTTGAGCACAGTGAAGTTCGGCTCGGCTCGGTCGGCTCGGTTCGTCCACACCTCTATATATCGTATAGTGAATGGACATGACGAGTGGGTGGAGAGTGTCGTAATTTCAAAGCCCAAAGCCCTATCTTAGATGAATCTCGGATCAAGGAGAATAAAGCCCAATAGATTGGGCTCGCCACTTAGCTTCGGCCCATATAAATTGTAAACCATAAATAATATTTGATTATTTTTATACAACATCAATATAATAACGATTCAACAACATTTTTATAACAATTATTTTAACGATTAAACCACATACCAATAAATTCATCAATTTCGATTTTGAAAATTAAGTCAGAAATGGGACTCAAATCTAGAAGCTTCGATAATCATCACCTCCAATATGGGTGCTGTTCTAAGCTGGCCAAATTTTGCAGAAATGAAACATGACACATGCAACTATGCTATTGGCTGGTGGACCAATGCATTTAGTTTGGATATTATATTATAATGATTTGAAATTACTTTAATCATCATTTTTTAACACTAAACCAAGAGCTAATGGAGGCTAATCAGTAAAAAAGTTACCTTTTTTTCTGTAGTTGGAAGTGCAGTCAAAAGGAAACATCTAGTTTTATCTCTATTGATCATGATGTTCGAGAGGTAAAACTAGTCGTAATGATGTTGTCAATGCAGGGTAGGTTGTTCGGGTTTGATTACCTTGCAACAAGCTATGAGTAACATGAGGATCGATAAGGGTTGATAAGCAGAAGAGGATTAGAAATGATCTTCTGAAAAGTGTGTAAAAGAAGGAACGTGGTTGAAAACGAGTCGTATAGTGAATCACGGAACGAATGCGAAATGAGAGAAATCGTTCTAACTCTAATGCACGAATCGAATAGAAAAGTAAAGAACACACGATATTGGTGACACAGTTTGGGAGAACCCTACTTCGCGGAGCCTTAGGAGGGGAGACTCAACCCAGAATACACTATGAAGTAAACACGAGTACACAGTACAAGATCGAACCAATTGAACCAGAACAATAGAAACTGGAGCAATGGAACGAAAGCCAGAGAATACAAGGGAGCAAGAAGGAACGAAGACTCAGCTTTCGTTCAAGGCAACAGCAGAGGCCAAGCGACGACATAGATCGTCAATCTCAGTTCTTCAAGCGCCGATGGATGAAACACTAGCAGGGCAAGACTCAACAGCGACGAAGAATATCAGAGAGAGTACATTCTCACTCTTCTCAGCAATTAACAAGGGTTTTATACCCAAGTCACATGAGTGAAACGGTGCGGTCAACAAAGGGTGGATCAGTTAATAACCAGACCGGTCCAACCGGTGAGTCACTAGTTGTTTAGAACAATACATCATGATTTGATCATCACAGAAGAAACAAAACATAAACTATTTCCCAGCATCATACGTGGAAAACCTTCATTCAATCATCCGTTAATCAAAAAATTAATCACTCCCTCCTTATAAAACCTATCATCTTCTTCCCCAATCGCTCAAAAAACTTAAAACAATGGGACTAATTCCTTGCCGGCCGCCATTGCTCTGCCTCGAAGCAACTGATCAAGATTCCAGTACCACCTCTCACTCAAATTCCAAGTTCCTTCACTCTGAATCCTCCTCAAATTCCCCTTCCCTTTCCTCCCAACTCAGCCTCCCTTCCGTTCCTTCCCTCTCCTCCGCCGCCGCCGCCGAAGGCGGCGGCGGCGGCCTCTGCATCGCCACCCTTCACTCCCACTCCTCCGTCTCCTCCCTCGCGCTCTCTCCAAATACCCTCTTCTCCGGCGACGGTGGAATCCTCGCCTGGAACCCAATCCCCAATTCCGCCTCCGTAGCCGGCGCCGCCACGGTGGCCAAGGTCGGCGGCGCGGTGAAATGTCTGGCGGTTTACGGCGAATTGATTTTCAGCGGACACCAGGACAGCAAAATCCGTGTCTGGCGAAAAAGGAGAAAAATTAAAACAGAGTCAATTAAAAAACAGAGCATTAATGATCCGCCCCAATATGACGCCGTAGCGACGCTTCCGACTCTCAACGACAGGATCCGCCGCTGCTTCTCGGCAAAGAACTACGTCGAAGTCCGTCGTCACAAGAAATCGACGTGGGTCCACCACAACGACGCCGTTTCCGCTCTGGCCTTTTCATTTCCCCTGATTTACTCTGCCTCATGGGACCGATCGTTCAAAGTGTGGCGGATCTCCGATTTCCGATGCTTGGAATCGGTCGCGAAAGCACACGACGACGCGATCAACGCTCTGATCGTCGCCGCAGACGGATTCGTTTATACCGGATCGGCCGACAAGACGATCAAGGTGTGGAGGAGGAAGAATGATTCCGTGAATAATAATAAGAGTTTGCATTGCCACGTGGCGACGCTGGAGAAGCATAAATCGGCGGTGAATGCTCTGGCGGTGAGCGGCGACGGGAGGGTGTTGTACTCCGGCGCGTGTGATCGGTCCGTTCTGGTGTGGGAGAAGGGTGGATTGGTCGCCGGCGGGGAGGGTTATATGACGTTGGTGGGTGCGTTGAGGGGACATAAGAAGGCGATTTTGTGTTTGGCGGCGGTGGCGGATTTGGTTTGTAGTGGGTCGGCGGATTGCTCGGTGAGGATTTGGCGGCGGAGGGAGATGGGATTGGGGAAGAAGGATGAGTATTTGTGCGTTGTGGTTTTGGAAGGGCATCGGAAGCCGGTGAAGTGCTTGGCCGTTGATCGGAAGAGAGATTGTGATGAGTATGTGGTTTATTCCGGCGGATTGGATCGTGAGATTCGGGTGTGGGAAATTGAAGTTCCCACTCATTCGCCGATCGTGGATGGGCTCCGGTGACTAATCCGACAATAGTCTACACTATACGCAAGATCACAAGCTAAACATTCAGAATTGGTATTGAGGTTTCTCGACATAAAGTAGATCGTGATTCAAGGGCATTTTGAAAGTCTCTGATTAATCTGTGAGATGATGGCCGAGCACTCCCATGGCCACTGAACATGTGTATCTTTGATGACATTTACCAAGGTTAGGCAATCAGAGTTAATTTGAGTAGAAACTTGTCGAGCTGCCGCCAGATCGACCGCTTTGACTTCCGTAACAATTGGGGATAAGTAGGGGTGGAAAACGGTCGGTTAGCGGTTAACCGTAACCGGTCATCCGTAACCAATTTTAGGCCAAAACATGAACCGGAACCGTACCCTAACTAGAGAACCGAGTAACCGTAACCGGTATTTATCCGGTTACGGTTAGAACCGGGTAACCGTAATCGTAACCACTTTTGCTATGTCATGCACAGTTATTGTAGCCAATTGTTATTTGAATCCATGCGGCTATCCCAAAATCTGCAACTAGTCCAGATTTAATAGTACAACTCCAAAATTGTAGTCCAGATTTATTGTAGCCAAATGTTATTTGCAATTAGTAGCAAAATTAGCACAACGTGAAACTTAGCAGCAATATCAGCAATAATGTTCAAACTATTTATTTAGAGTATTACATTTTTAGGAGTTTTGTGCTTTTTCATTAAAAAATAACGATACAATAATGTTCTCAACCATCCAAGTGGTAAAACGTAACCATAATAACTTTAACATAAAATCATAAATTCTAGAATTTAAGTATACTGGTTAAAACCGGTTTGTGTCGGTTAACCGAATAATTAACCGCAATAACCGTTTACCCGATTCTAGCCAAAAGCATACACCGGAACCGATACAGCTACCGTTTTTCGGCTAACCGGTAACCGTATTTGACCGGTTCGGGTTCGTTGAACCCGAATTAACCGAAAACCGATTGCCACCCCTAGGATAAGTAGAAAAAGGTACCACTCCTTCCATCACATACCTGACCATGGATGTTTGCCATAAGTCGCCTTCGGTTTGGGGAGTCTTTATAAAAGACCCATCACCTAATTAATAAGCTACTCAAAATATAAAGGAAAGGTTGTTTTCTAAGAAATGAAACATGTTATTAGAAGAATTTGTACTAGATAATGAACTAGTAGGAGTATTCACAATAGCTCAATTTAAAAAAAAAAAAAAAAGTAAGAACTAGGCTTGTCTGGAAATTGGGTATCCATCCGAAATTTGATCGATTTGGATGAGAATTATTTGTTGACCCAGTAAAGTTGATGGTTTGGTACCCGATTTAAGCGGGTAACGAGTACCAGGTATGAACCGACGTCGTATTAGCCACAATACATCATCTATGTTTAACGTACTATGCCCAATTTCTTTAGCAGTCAGTCAGTTCTTTACTTTAACTCATCGAGCGAGCAGTCTGTCGTTCCCTTTGAAATCCTAATGCTCTGAAAATCGTAGCTCCATCTCGAAAATCTCTTTGCAATCCATATGCAGAGAGATTTCGGGTTGGGGATGGTTTAGATTATGTATCCGTTTAAACTTGTGGGGCGGTACTGGTAATACTCATTTAATAAACAAGTAAGAAATGAATATGTAATATGCAGACCCATGATACTCTCACCAAACCTAATTTAAACAAATTATAATTTAGTTGTAGAAGGAGGATAACAAAGTGTAGTGGTTAATCTATATTTAATAAAAAAACTAATGAGATTTTTTAATATTGCCAATATTCATACAAAAATGAATTCAAAGATGGTGTATGAGACCTCTAATCATCATTCAATACAAGTGAAATTCTCTTGACAACTAATGTGACTACTATAGGACCTACTCCTCATCGATATGAAAACGGTCGATGTATCTTGTCTCCAAAGAGTATCAGCTCATCAAGATCGCGACTGATATCTAACAAGTTCATCACACTTTCTCCGAACCCCACTTACAAGATTACACGATCTGAAGCCCATTAATTATGTATATGGGCTTCTTGGATAGAGGGCCATCACTTATACTATCAAGTTTTGGTCACATAAAATGTGTTATTAGTAATTAGCAAAGTGGGTGTGCATTTGTTTTCATGCTTTAATTCTTAATAAATATAGATTTGTGGTGACAATTTTGTAAGGTAAACTATCACATCTAATAGTACTATGTGGACTCATTTTATTAATATACACACGTGATCAATTATTAATAAGCATCTAGCCTTGTCAATCAAGATATTTATCGAATGATAGATTACTAATATTACAAGAGAGTTATCTAATTATCTCTTAACCTAACTTTATAATTTGTACTTTGAAAGGGTAATTTGCACCTACCTATGACATCATGAAGTTTGAAAAACTACTTTATTAATCTCTTAATCTTACTTTGTCAAATTAATTAGTATGATTTTGGTCACCCATACACAAATGCATGACATACAAAAACCTTCTTAATAAGTAATTAACCCAAATTAGCAATTATTTCACCACCTTTTGTGCTTTACTAATAGGACGGGAGAACGTGGCGGGTTCGGGTACCCTAATCTTAACCATCACGGGTTACGAGTACCCTAAACCCTCACGGGTTCGGGTTTACTTCCAGCCCTACGTAAATGTTTTGATTTTCTCCAAATTTCGAGGCCGGGCGTATTTGGGCATATATTTAAGACAGTTTACTACCATCTAGGAGAATATTGGCCATTTTGAGTTTTTTCCAAATTTTCATAGGCTAACTATCACCGAAATGGCCAAAAGGTGAAAATTACGGTATTATGGTTTAAATGCCTATATTTTCTCCAAATTTCGAGTTCAAACGTGTTTGGTCATTAATCAGACAGTTTACTACCATCTAGGAGAATATTGGTCATTTTGAGTTTTCCAATTTTTTTTTATGAATACCATATTTCTCATTCATCAAATGGACCAACCCACCAACTTGGTGTGAGATCCGAAAGTTTTTACATCGAAAAAACAACTAAGACAGAAACAAGGGGATGGCACCCGCCTTGTCAGATGGAGAAGAGAAAAAACAACATTTACATACTCAACCGAGTGTGAATGATCCTACTACAAGGAGTGTCCTTAAAAGAAGCTAAGACACTAATCTCGAGTTTGATATTTCGGACAAGAAGATCCATAGTAAGAGCCTTGCCTGCATATATTCTACGACATCGCTCTCGCCAGATATGACTTACAGTAACACCCCAAAGCAACCTGCAAGCACTAGCAAAGGGTGTCGATGCCGAGGCCACAAAAATAATCCAAGAGCTGCAAGCTGACCAGTCACCCTGAGACGGAGTCAAGAAATTAGAAAGGACCGTGCAAACAACAGTGAATGTGAATTGGCATCCAAAGAATATATGATTTGTTCATCCTCGCCATTAGAGCATAAACGATAGCTGGTGTCACAAACAAGCCCCCAAGAGGCAACTTAACTGATGCGAGGATACGATCAAGGAAAATAGTCCAAAGGATAAAAGCATTCCTCGGAACAGTGGGCAACTTCCAAACAATACTAGACCAAGCAACCTTAGAAGGTAAAGGCTGAATGTCTCTCCATACCATGGTAATGGAGTAACATGGCATTGGTTTGCCATTCTAAAGAGGACAAGTCCCACCTAAGATATGAGCAGCAAACATTATCCTCATTTTCATCAGCTTCCTCCACAACCACGATCTAGTGCCAGAGTTCAGAGTCCACATATCCCTGCCTTTAACCCTATACTTATTAACCTAGGCCACCCACAAACTGCCACTTTGAGTAAATATACTCCAAATATGACGAATACAGCAAGCATCATTCCACCACTTAAGATTCTTAACATCCAAACCTCCCAACTCCTTAGGATTATATAGCTTTACCCAGGAGACCTTAGCTTTCCTTTTTACCCCCAAATCAGCATCTGCCCAAAGAAACTTGGAACACAAAACCTCAACCTCCTTAATGATAGCTTTGGGAAGCGGAAAGACGGCCATCCAGTAATTACTCATGCTCTGAAGAACATATTTGATCAATTGAACTCTGCCAGCATAGGATATAAGCTTTGCTCTCCAGCTAGAGATTCTCACTACATGAAAACAGGCTTTTAGTCACGGTTATATAAACCGTGACTAATTGGTCACGGTTTACAGTGAACCGTGACAAATCCGTCAAACCAGAGATCTCTTGACAATCTTATCAATCAAAGGCTTGCATGAGGATATACTTAACTTACCGGAAACCAAAGGAAGACCAAGATAACGAACTGGAATCTTCCCAATAACAAACCCAGTAACCTGAGAGATACTAAGCTGTGTCATCAGAAACACCTCCACAATAAACCTCACACTTGTCAGGGTTGAACTTCAATCCAGATATAAGATAGAAATCAGCAAGAAGTCTACAAATACTTTCCATAGCGAAGACTGACCCACTGGAGAAAATCAGCAGATCATCTGCAAAGCAGAGATGAGTAATTCTCAAAGTCTTACATCTAGGATGATATGGGAGATAGCCAATTTTCATAGGCTAACCATCACCGAAACAGCCAAAAACTAAAAATTACGGTATTATGGCTTAAATACCTCGATTTTCTCTAAATTTCAAGGTCGGGCATGTTTGGGATATATTTCAGACAGTTTACTACCATCTAGAATAACATTGACCATTTTGAGTATGTTCCAATTTTTCATAGGCTAACCATCACCTAAATGACCAAAAACTGAACATTACTGTATTATGACTTAAATGCCTAGATTTTCTCCAAATTTCGAGGCCGAACGTATTTGGGCATATATTTCAGACAGTTTACTACTATCTTGGAGAATATTGGTCATTTTGAATTTTTCCAATTTTTCACAGGCTAACCATCACTAAAATGGTCAAAAACTCAAAATTGCGGTATTATGGCTTAAATGCCTCCATTTTCTCCAAATTTTGAGGCCACACATGTTTGGGGATATATTTAGATATTTTACGACCATCTAGGAGAATATTGGTCATTTTGAATTTTTTCAATTTTTCATAGACTAACCATCACCGAAACGGCCGAAAACTGAAAATTGCGGTATTATGCCTTAAATGCCTCGATTTTCTCTAAATTTCAAGGCCAAACGTGTTTGGGGATATATTTCATGTAGTTTACTACTATATAGGATAATATTGTCCATTTTGAGTATTTTCCAATTTTTGATAGGCTAACCATCACCGAAATGGCCAAAAACTAAAAATTATGGTATTATGGCTTAAATGTCTTGATTTTTTTCAAATTTCAGGGCCGAACGTATTTGGGGATATATATAAGACATTTTACTACCATCTAAGATATATTTTTCATTTTGAATTTTTCCAATTTATTATAGGATAACCATCACTAAAACGGCCAAAACTCAAAACTACGGTATAATGGCTTAAATATATGTCCCAAATTTTAGGTTAGATTTTTCCCAAAATTTTGGGTTACATTTGTCCAAAAATTTTTGGTTAGATTTGTCCAAAATTTTGGGTTAGATTTGTTTCAAAATTTTGGGTTAGATTTGTCCCAAACTTTGGGTTAGATTTGTCCCAAATTTTGCGCTAGATTTGGCCAAAAAATGTGCTAGATTTGGCAAAAATGCGCTAGATTTGGCCAAAAAATGCTCTAGATTTGGCCCAAAATGTGCTAGATTTGGCCCAAAATGCGCTAGATTTGGCAAAACAATGCGCTAGATTGGCAAAAAAATGCGCTAGATTTAGCCCAAAATGCGCTAGATTTTGCCCAAAATTCGCTAGATTTGGCCCAAAAATGCGCTAGATTTGGCCAAAAAATGTGATAGATTTAATCCAAAATGCGCTAGATTTGTCCAAGAAATGTGCTATATTTGTCCAACAAGTGCGCTAGATTTGGCCCAAAATGCGCTAGATTTGGCCAAAAATGCTCTAGATTTGGCCAAAAATGCTCTAGATTTGGCCAAAAAATGCCTAAATTTGCCAAAAATGCGCTAAATTTGTCCAAAAGATGTGCTAGATTTGGCTCAAAATGCGCTAGATTTGGCTCAAAATGCGCTAGATTTGGCCAAAAATGCGCTAGATTTGGCCCAAAATGCTCTAGATTTGGCCCAAAATGCTTAGATTTGGCCAAAAATGCGCTAGATTTGTCCAAAAAATTGCCTAGATTTCCCAAATAATGCGCTAATTCGAGTCCCAAAATGCGCTAGATTTGTCCAAAAAATGCGCTAGATTTGGCCCAAAATGCCTAGATTTGGCCAAAAATGCGCTAGATTTGGCCAAAAATGCGCTAGATTTGTCCCAAAATGCGCTAGATTGCCAAAAATGCGCTAGATTTGTCCAAAAATGCGCTAGATTTGGCCCAAAATGCGTAGATTTGCAAAAAATGCGCTAGATTTGTCCAAAAATGCGCTAGATTTGTCCAAAATGCGCTAGATTTGCCAAAAATGCGCTAGATTTGGCCAAAAATGCGCTAGATTTGGCCAAAAATGCGCTAGATTTGGCCAAAAATGCGCTAGATTTGGCCAAAAATGCGCTAGATTTGGCCAAAAATGCGCTAGATTTGCCAAAAATGCGCTAGATTTGGCCAAAATGCCTAATTGGCAAAATGCGCTAGATTTGGCCAAAAATGCGCTAGATTTGGCCAAAAATGCGCTAGGATTTGGCCAAAAATGCGCTAGATTTGGCCAAAAATGCGCTAGATTTGGCCCAAAATGCGCTAGATTTGGCCAAAAATGCGCTAGATTTGGCCAAAATGCGCTAGATTTGGCCAAAAATGCGCTAGATTTGGCCCAAAATGCTAGATTGGCAATTGCTAGATTTGCCAAAAATGCGCTAGATTTGGCCAAAAATGCGCTAGATTTGGCCAAAAATGCGCTAGATTTGCCAAAAAATTGCGCTAGATTTGGCCAAAAATGCGCTAGATTTGTCCAAAAGATGCGCTAGATTTGGCCAAAAATGCGCTAGATTTGTCCAAAATGCTAGATTTGTCAAAAATGTGCTAGATTTGTCCAAAAATGCGCTAGATTTGTCAAAATGCGCTAGATTTGCCAAAATTGGACTAGATTTGTCAAAAATGGACTAGATTTGTCAAAAATTGGCTAGATTTGTCAAAATTTTGGACTAGATTTGTCAAAATTGGACTAGATTTGTCAAAGTGAATAGATTTGTCAAAATTTGGACTAGATTTGTCAAAATTTGGACTAGATTTGTCAAAATTGATATTTGCAAAATGGATAGATTTTCAAAAACTGGATTAGATTTGTCAAATTTTTGACTAGATTTGTCAAAAAGTGGAATAGATTTGTAAAAAATGTGGACTAGATTTGTCAAAATTTTGGACTAGATTAGTAAAAGAATTTGTCAAAATGTAGACTAAATTTGTCAAAATTTTGGACTAGATTTGTTAAAAATTTGTACTAGATTTGTCAAAATTTTGGACTAGATTTGTAAAAAACTGGATTAGATTTGTCAAATGTGGACTAGATATGTCAAAATTTTGGACTAGATTTGTCAAATGTTGGACTAGATTTGTCAAAAAGTGGAATAGATTTGTAAAAAATGTGTACTAGATTTGTCAAAAACTGGATAGATTTGTCAAAATGTGGACTAGATATGTCAAAATTTTGGACTAGATTTGTCAAATTGTTGGACTAGATTTGTCAAATTTTGGACTAAATTTGTCAAAAAGTGGAATAGATTTGTAAAAAATGTGGACTAATTGTCAAAATTTTGGACTAATTTGTCAAAGGTGAAATGGATTTGTAAAAAATGTGGACTAGATTTGTCAAAATTTTGGACTAGATTTTTCAAAAGGTGAAATAGATTTGTAAAAAATGTAGACTATATTTGTCAAAATTTTGGACTAGATTTGTTAAAAATTTGTACTAGATTTGTCATAATTTTGGATTAGATTTGTCAAAAACTGGATTAGATTTGTCAAATTTTTGACTAGATTTGTCAAAAAGTGGAATAGATTTGTAAAAAATGTGGACTAGATTTGTCAAAATTTTGGACTAGATTAGGTAAAATGGATTTGTCAAAAATGTAGACTATATTTGTCAAATTTTGGACTAGATTTGTCAAAAACTGGACTAGATTTGTCAAAAATTGGACTAGATTTGTCAAAATTCTGGACTAAATTTCTCTAAAACTGGACTAGATTTATCAAAATATGGACTTGATTTGTCAAAATTCTGGACTAGAATTTTCTAATTTTGGACTAGATTTGTCAAAATTCTGGACTAGATTTGTCAAAAGCTGGACTAGATTTGTAAAATTCTTGGACTAGTTTTGTAAAATTCTTGGACTAGTTTTGTCAAAATCTGGACTAGATTTTTCAAGAACTGGACTAGATTTTGTAAAATTCTTGTACTAGATTTGTCACAATCTGACTAGATTTGTCACAATCTGGACTAGATTTGTCAAAATTTTGGACAGTATGGCTTAAATGCCTAGATATTCTCCAAATTTCGAGGTCGGACTTGGTTGGGCAGTTTCCTACAATCCATAAGAATATTACTACCATCCAGGAGAATATTATCCATTTTGAGGTTTTTCCAATTTTTCGTATGCTAACCATCACCGAAAGTGTGATATTATGGCTTAAATGCCTAGATTTATTTCTAAATTTCGAGATAAGACGTGATTGGGCATATATTTCAGGCAGTTTGAAATTTTATTTATTTGTGTAATTAGTTTATTTTTTTATTTATTATGGTGAAAAGTCTCCTTTATTGTGATAAATTATTTGATTTTCTTCAAATTTCAAGGCCTAACATGGTAGGTATTTACTTCATAGAGTTTCCTATAATTTATACAAAAATTAGTCATTTTCATTTTTTCATAAGCTAACCATCACCAAAATTGCGGGTTGGTTACATAAATAGTCACTAAACTTTGACCAAATAACCTGGAAGTCGCTAAACAAAAAAATTGCTATTGACATTACCAAACTTTGACTCATTATCCAAGAGGTCACTGTTAGCTACGAACATCCATTTTTCCGTCCATCCGCCTATGTGGACTTGCCAACTCCACTGCCACGTCATTTAAAATGCCACATCAGATTCTATCTACCCAAAATTAACCTAAGCACCCAACCAATTATCAACCCGACCCAATTACCTAATCTAACCGAAAAACCAAATGAAAAACCAGATCTGGTCAGATCTGAAACTCTCCTCCCTCCTCCTTCTCCAAAATCGCATCCCTCGCCGCCGCCGGGGCAGCTCTGCCGGCCGCCGTGTCTGCAGAGCTCTCTCCCAACTCTGCCTCCCTCCTCCGCTACTGTACTTCGTCGACTGGAGGAGACGATTCCCAGGAGCTCTCCTTGGTTTCTTCCACCACCACTAGATTCCTCAATACTCCGGCGGCGAAACCCTGGGAGCCTGGAGTCCCTCCCTGGCAAATCTCTAAAAGGGAAGAAATCCCACCTCTGGACCCAATCGCTCTTGCGTTTCTTTTGGATGAGTTGCTCAGCGATTCCAGTACCCGAATCAAAATGGAGACACAGTTGGGAAAGGAGAAGGCTGGAGTTCTGCAGACACGGCGGCTGGAGTTCTCCAACTCCTTTTTCTTTCCCCCGACCCTCTACTCACCCTCACAAACCCCAACTCCCGTCTATCTCCAATTCCATCGCCCGACAACCACCAACCACCATCCCTTTCAGATTCTACCCGACGCCCAACCACCCCAACTCCTAGCACCGACTCGACATTAATCTTGTTTCCCAAAAGTCGACATCAATATCCCAGCCTTCTTCCTCCCGTCCATACCTAGAATCAGACGCCAACGCCAGCCATCGCTCCAACGCACCATTTCCAATCCAATCTCAGCCCTCAATTTTCAGTTCTTCTGCTCCCGTTACCTAGCATTTTCCCTCCCACCGCTCAACCTCCATTTGTGTCTTTACTTGTAGTTTCTGAGTTATTTAATTTGTGAGTGGTTAGTTGGTGGATTAAGGTGTGAAGGGTTGGATTCATTTTTATTAGTTTCTTGGAGTGCTTGATCAGTGGTGTTGTGGTTTGTTCATTCGGTTGTTTGGCTTGGTGATTGGGTTTAAAGATGGCCTGCATGATGCTCCCTGATTTTTTTTCCCAAATCTGATGGATAGGTTCCATGGTGGAGGAAGGATGAGGGTAGGTTCTATGGAGGAGGAAGGAGAAGGAAGGAGGAGGAAGAAGAAGGGACTGGTTTGGTTTGGGTGAGGAGTTGGGTGGGATGATCTTGGGTGGGATTTAATCGGCATAAATAAATGAGGTAGTATATGAGTTGGCGAGTCCACATTAGCGGATGGACGGAATAATGGATGTCTGTAGCTAACAGTGACCATTTGGATAATGGTCAAAGTTTGGTATGTCAGTAGCAATTTTTTTTTGTTCAGTGACTTCCGGGTTATTTGGCCAAAGTTCAATGACTATTTATGTAACCAACCCAAAATTGCCTAGAACTGAAAAATTACGATACCTAGACCTAAATGATTTAATTTTCTTCAAACTAAATGATTTAATTTTCTTCAAATTACAAGGCCTAAACGTGGTTAGATTTATATTTTAGGTAGTTTCCTACAAACCACTAAACATTTTTCGTTTTCAAATCGGATTGGAACTCGATTGAATCGAATCAGCCATTAGCCATATAAAAAACCTGAAGCTAGTTACTCCAATTTTTCATAGGTTAACCATCACCAAAATGCCTCGATTTTCTCTACATTTCGAGGCCGAACGTGTTTGAGATATATTTCATACAGTTTACTACCATCTAGGATAATATTGGTCATTTTGAGTATTTTTCATAGGATAATCATCACCGAAATGACCAAAAACTAAAAAAATACGGTATTATGGCTTAAATGCTTTGATTTTCTCCAAATTTCAGGGCCGAACGTGTTTGGGGATATATATAAGGCATTTTACTACCATCTAGGATAATATTTGTCATTTTGAATTTTTTCCAAATTTTCATAGGCTAACCATCACTAAAACGGCCAAAAACTCAAAATTGTGGTATTATGGTTTAAATACCTATATTTTCTCCAAATTGCGAGGCCGAACATGTTTGGGGATATATTTCAGAAATTTTACTACCATCTAAGATAATATTGGTCATTTTGAATTTTTTCCAATTTTTCATAGGCTAACCATCACTAAAACGGCCAAAAACTCAAAATTGCGGTATTATGGCTTAAATGCCTCGATTTTCTTCAAATTTCGAGGCCTAACATGTTTGAGGATATTTTTCAGACACTTTACTACCATCCAGGAGAATATTGGCCATTTTGAGTTTTTTTTTCATTTTTTCATATGCTAACCATCATTGAAATGACAAAAAACTAAAAATTGCGGTATTATGATTTAAATGCCTAGGTTTCTCCAAATTTCGAGGCCGAACGTTTTTGTCATATATTTCAGACAGTTTACTACCATCTAGGAGAATATTGGCCATTTTGAGTTTTTTTTTTCAATTTTTCATAGGCTAACCATCACTGAACCGACCGAGAACTAAAACTTGTCGTTTTATGCCTTAAATGCCTCGATTTTCTCTAAATTTCGAGGCCGAACATGTTTGGGGATATATTTCATTCAGATTACTACCATCTAGGATAATATTGGCCATTTTGAGTATTTTCCAGTTTTTCATAGGCTAACCATCTTTAAAACGGCCAAAAACTCAAAATTGCGGTATTATGGCTTAATTGCATCAATTTTCTCCAAATTTCGAGGATGAACATGTTTGGGGATATATTTTAGACAGTTTTACTACCATAGGGATAATTTACCATTTTGAGTTTTTCCAATTTTTCATAGGCTAACCATTACGAAATAGCCAAAAACAGAAAATTGTGATATTATTGGCTTAAATGTAGGACTGGAGAAAGAGGCGGGTTCGGGTGCCCTAACCCTAACCATCACGGGTTACGGGTACCCTAATGCTCGAAACTTCATCCCAAACCCGACCCCGTTTGAGTTATGGGTTCGGATTCAGGTATCCTATTCTACGTACATATTATTCCAATTAAATAAAAATGTAATATGATATGATAATATAATATCCCTGCTGAAATCATACAATAGTTGTATTTGTCACACCTTAAATGAATATCTTTTACGTAACATTTCATATATATTATTTAAAGGTGTTGAACAACTTCCACTTACTTCCTTTTCATATATCAACAGTTTTTTTTATATGTATTATTTTGGATTGATTCTTGAAAATGCTAGAACGGGTTGTTCGGGTTTAACCATACGGGTTACGAATACCCTAATCAAAAATTTCGATCCCAAACCCGGACCCAAACGATTTATGGGTACTCTAAATCATCACGAGTTCGTGTAATTCCAGACTCGTACGAATTTACTTCCAACCATATTTACTAATGTGAAAATAAGTTAGGTTAAAAGCAGACCATATATCAAGATCCTTTATTTATTAATTAAATAATATATTATCCATCAAATGTGATGATAAAAATGACGGATTACAGAACATAATTATAAGATGGGAAAATAGCACTTTGCCACCTCTACTTTGCCAACTTAATAAATAACCCACATATTATAAATTGCTCTTTTTGTCCACTCTACTTTGTCATTTTGGTTCTTCCGTTTCAACTTTCATCATCTCAACGTTAGATCTGGACACATCCACACATCAACAAAAAGAGATATTGGAGGTACGAGATGAAGAGTTGGTTAGGAAGGTAAATTTGGGAGGTATCACAAAGAGTATGGTGAAATATGACGAAGAGTTTTAAAATCACATATTTTATTCTTCGCATATACTTAAATTACCAATTAAAACAAGCTTCTTAAACTAATACATGACTATTAGAGATAATGTGGTGTACTGAATGCACATAAATTAACGTCACAAAGACGAAAGTTGTAAAGGAAGGTCCCAAACGGAAAAATGATCAAAGTAGGAAGGATAAAAAAGAGCGATTTATAGTATAGGGGGCCTATTTGTTAAGTTGACAAAGTAGAGGGGTCAAAATGCTATATTCCCGAAATAAAATAATGATAATATCTTTTAATGCAAGGCAATTTTAACTTTGCTTAAGAAACACTTGGAAGATTCTAACTAGGTCATCTCAACTTTTCAGCTTACTAATTATTTTAACTTTAGTTTTCACACTGTTGAATAAACTATTATAAAGCACCAAAACCAATGGTTAATAAGAACGTGGACAAGTAGCAGAACAGTGAGCGTGCCGGAGTGGTTATCGGGCATGACTAGAAATCATGTGGGCTTTGCCCGCGCAGGTTCGAATCCTGCCGCTCACGTTTCATAATCATATCTCTCCTAAACAACTATATTGTTCAACCATCTTTTACCAATTTTTGCATCTAGTTGTTGACGGTAAACTATATTAGGAAGAAGACCGTAGTACGGAAAAAAAAAACTCACTAAACTGATCCCGGAATATAGAATATTCGACACCTAACTAATATAGTGATCGAATACCAGATTAAAAAATTACGGCATTTGTAAATTCCATGTGTGATATGATGATAGGCTTTACCGTTTATTGTGAAAGCCCATTACACTGCAATATGATCGAGCCCAATGAGGCCCAAGAAATTTCATTATGGGCCTGAAGAATATATTAAGTAAATTACAAAAGAGCCCTTATCTTTTTGGGTCGAATAAACGAAGGCTTTTAAAACATTACCGGACAGAAAAAGGGTGAAAATGTCAACCTTGTCCATTTATTCTTTTTTATTTTACAACTTTTCGAGCAACTCAACTTTTACCCATGGAACACCCGTAAATTCCTCAAGCTCGGTCCCACCCATCACAAACACCTTCTAGAGTGATTCCTACGTGGCAATTGATGATTGGTTTGACTACACATAGCTAAAAAATGTCAATATTTGACAAAACACATTCATCTAAGTTCTAAAAACACTAAGTATGTCATAATGTGATCAACCGATAAACAATAGATCATAAATACAAATATGATAATTATACACAGCTAGCGACATCTCATGTCTGATACTAGCAAAGTAATTTGTTGCATGATTGACCTTTCTATAAATGTGAATAAACTTGACCTCTCACACTCTCTACATCAACTCATGTAATTAGCTAGTCAACTAACAACAACAGAGTTCTACTGGACCTCGTCCTCCTCTCGGCGTATCAAACTAACTTCATATCAAGAGTCAAACTGTACATGTACTTTCTATCGCTATCTTGAAGGTTGTCACAATTGCCCTGAACTCAACCAGGGTTGTCAAACACACACTCAAGCTCATGTTGCGGGATTTCAGACCCCTCCCCGAAACTCTCTCTCGAATCAATACTCCCACAACTAATTGACCCATCTCTATATTAACCGAGTCATATCCGAGTTAATAAACACCCACTTTGGAGACTCGATATTTAGGAAATTTTTCCAAATTTTTTATGGTAAGTTTTGAGGGGGGGGGGGGGGGGGAACAAGGGGAGTCAAGGATTGGACCTAGGATGGGATGTGAGGGGTAACCCCAATAAGGAATGGGAATTAAATTTGATTCCAAAGTTTGAAACTTTTGTTGCTGCCCCAAGAAATGGAATCATAATCATTATATTTCAGAAATTGATTGATAATTTCTTTGGAATGTACTCATTTTTATTTGGCCTTCTTCTTGATGATCATGATCCCTCTTTTGTCCTTTTAACATTGTGAGAGCTATTATAAGCAAATATAAAGTGATATATGTATTGGAGAATCGGCTCCCTTCTCTGGTTTTGCTTTTGGTAAAGGAAGCAAAAGCTTACATTTTAATGATAGATGTGATAAAAAAAACACCCAATGAGTTTTTATGGTTAGTACCGAGAATGTATATGAATACTGAACAATGAGAGTTTACAGCAGAGTTCAAGTATGTAGAAAGAACGATTTAATCGTATAGAGAAGTTATGAGAGTAGAGATGTAGTCATAATGTGGCTGAGGTGTATTTAATGAACATTTATCAGGGTTACAACCTCCTTTTATACAAAAAATGGACCGACACTTAGCTAGAGACCTATCAACTCAACATTTAATGTCTTTAACCTCCCGTCCCATCAAGATTAAATACCCTCACACCCGCTACACCACAAAGGCATGTCTCCACATACTTGACCACTGAGCGAGTGATTGACCACCACTATTGATCATACAGTCTAAATATTTGTCCAGGTTTGTCCCCCTTCGACCCATTAGTACGTACTTTGACAACACCAGACCTTGACATGGTTCGTTGGGCTTGGATATCTCCAAACCAATCAGATACACATATCGACCCATAACTCGATCCAAGTTCTTGATCACACATGTTAAACAGACTAAAAGTTATGCATAATCACATGAGTCTATCCTAAGATGAACACATCTACAAAAGTAAGAACATCCTATTGATTTCCCCACTCTCTCATGGACCAAAACCAATTCTAGCAATAGGGTAAACCCAAAAGGTTGTGGGCGAAAAAGAACCAAACTTTATAGTAGTGTTTGATAAAGTACTTGGGAAGCATGCATATAATATAAGGTGAGCATGTAATTTGTACACTTAGCTTTTCCATGCACCCACAACAACAAACCACCACCCTGATCTCGCTTTGCTTTGCTTTTACTTTTGGTGCCTGTAGATCTCCATCACTTAGATCAGCTCTTTCATCCCACTACGGCTCCTTATATAATAGCTAATGTCTTATCATCACCCACCACCCATCTCACGGTATACAATATGAGTCTGGGTGTGCGTTCGATAACCCGACAAAAAGTAAAAGATCATTGTGACATGTATTCATATAACTTGAAAGAGAGTACCAGAGAGTATAAGTCCAGCTTGACTCTCGATATGTAGTTGGGACTTGGAAGAGGCTTCAATAAGCCTTTATACACGAACTGGTGGTTATCGGGATTCGAAACCTTGACCTCTTATTGGTCAAAGACTCTAGTACCATGTCAAGAACGGTTACATCCCAATAACTCGAGCTGTTAGGAGAGGATTCTGAATGGATCTTATATGTATGTATAAGTCCGAGTGTGTGTTCGATAACCCGAACAAAGTTACTTTAAAGATTGTTGTGACAGATTGACATACATTCATATAATTTGAGAGGGAGTACTAGGGGATACAGATGCAACCCAACTCTCAATACGCAGTTGGCTTGATATGCGAGAGGAGGATGAAGCACTACAAAAAAATTGACCTTTAGCTACTGCAAAATTACAACAACATGAAAATGCAGTAGCAAATAGTTAGTATTTGCTACGGCAATCACTATTTCATGTAGTAATTTGCAGTAGCAAATACTATTTGCCACACCACTATTTGCGACGGGATGCTGGGTGTAGCAAATAGTGGTGTGGCAAATATTATTTGCTACTGCAAATTACTACATGAAATAGTGATTGCCATAGCAAATAATAACTCTTTGCTACTGCATTTTCATGCCGTTGTAATTTTGCAGTAGCTAAATGTCAATTTTTTTGTAGTGAAGCCTACCAACACTCCACTGTTGTGGAGCAAGGTACATGAGTTGATGCATGTGTGAGAGACCGAGGGACGATGGTCTTCTAGATTTAATTAATTAATAGTTAAAATATATAACTTCTTTTAATTTGTCTAGTAGTGCAGTAATACAATCGGCCCATCATATTTTATATATCAAGCTCATGACCTACTTGAGTAGTCCTGGTTTTCCTACCTTGAGAGGGTAAATCATGAAACTAATGATCTTTCTGGTATTGAACACGAGATGTCATCTAGGGCTGGCATTACGGTTAAGGTTAATGGCAAAACCGATTAACCGACCGAATTCGGTTAACCATCGGTTAACCTATTTAATTTTCGGTCGGTCAGCGGTTAAGATAATTAAGTCAGGTCAGTTGTCGGTCAAACCGAGGTTAACCGACGGTTAACCATCTTTAACCGACCTGACTGATTCACTTATTCCCTCTCTCACTCTCTCTCACGCACAACCTAATTCTAATTCAATTTCAAGGGTCATCTGACCTAATTTCTTTTCTTCCTCCTCCTTCTCTTCGTTCTCCTCCTCCTCCTTATCTTCTTTCTCTTCCTTCTCTTCTCTTCCAGCTCCAATCCAATGGGTCGTCGTCCTCCGCCGCGTCGACACCTCATCTCTGCGCCGAGGCTCTGACGGAAACAGAACTTCAACTTCAAGTCCGACTCCGACGCGGCGACGTCTCCACTTTCCAGTCCTCCTCTCCTGGCCACTCCACCCCCACGTCTCCACTCTCCAATCAACCTCTCTTTCAATCTTTCGACTTCTATCCTCTGTGTTCTATGGCCGCCGACAACGCCTTCATCTCCTCCGTCCGATTTCTGGATCTCTGGATCTGATTTTTTGTTCAATAAAGCCTAGGTGGGGATCTCTGGATCTGATTTTTTGTTCAATAAAGCCTAGGTGCTGGATATGGATGTTGGAGAAGCTTCCGTAGAGATCGGCTGCGGTGGAGGTGGGAAAACGATCGGTCAAAATCGGTCGGTTAAAACAACTGATCATCGATCACGGTTAATGGTTCGGTTGACCGAAATCGGTCGGTTTTTTCATATATTTTTTTCGGTCGGGCAGCGGTTAAGGATTTTTCAAGGTTAGGTTAACCGATTTTCAGAGGTTAATGACCGACCTAACCGACTCCCACCCCTAATGTCATAAGACAAGTATAGGTTTATCTACTTCTAATTCATCGTTGACCTATAGATCACGTTATGATGTATTTGTTGTTTCTGAAAACCGTTTAATTATGACTAAAAATTAGGTGTGCTACCTTAAAGTTATACAAAAACAAAAGTAAAAAATCACCAACCACCCATTTCACCAAATTGCACTTAATGCGACGTCGTAGAAGATGCCATATATCATGACCTAATTTGATGCTCTATCATTTGAGTAGTGAATCTGCTGAAAAAGATGCCAAAAATGGGGGAAATAGTTCTCAAGTGCTGTGAAAAACGTCTCTTCTATGTGCCAATTCCAAGAGTTAGTCGACATAAATTGAATGTTGTTAATGATTAGGTAGCTTGACGGTACTAGCTAGCTTAGATAGACCAACAGAATATTATTTTTGGGCCATTGGTCAGCCTTGAGCAAGACATATACATATATAGATAAGATGAGTCTTATCCAAGAATCCAATGCTCTTAATCATTGAGTAGAGAGTAACACGGATTTTGAATCGAAAGTGATATGTAAGACCGTTATCAGAAACCGAGACAAATAACCCTGTTCTTTTTTAGCTAGATGAGCTGATCATGACATGAGTTACATATGGTTAATGAAATTATGGTCAACGATAATAATTTAAACAAAAACAGATATTTTGAGAGAATATGTTAAAGACGGTTCCTTGGTAAAAGAATTTGTAGAGACATCTATTTAGACACGGGTTTTATAGTTTATTGTAGACAAAGTTTAATTGAAAATAACACATAATGACAGTTTTGCTCTGAAATACCAAAAAGTCAAATGTATTAATTAACTCAATTAAGATTAATACATGTCGTCAGCCATGCTGACACAAGATTAACACATGGGTGGCGGCTTGTATCATGGATTTCGGTATATGTATTAATCTTAATTGTGTTAATAATTAATACGTGTAGCTAGCTAGCATATTTGTTTCTTTTCAGACAATTAATCGAAAACTGTCATCGAATATATTTTTTTTAACCTTGTCTACAAAACTACAAAACAACGTGAAATTCTCCCACCGAAAACACAAGCTGTGTAGGAAGTTGTTGTCTCATTTGGGTTTGCATAGAGAGGTAGGGTTTTGTTTGCATTATCACATTTGGTCATTCTTCTCATTATCTAAGCGTTGACTATACAACTCTTTTTTTGTTGACAATTAGATCCTTTCATCATTATCATCATTGACTTCGTCTTTCATTACTGTTAATCACTATGATCAAAGTTCATTAGTTTTCAAAACAGAATAAAGTTAATTGGATGGCAAAGATGGACGACACTAACTTTTCCGTTAAGTTTAACGGAGAAATTTTTCTTTACAAGTGAGTGAAGATTTTCATTATCAAAAAAGGAACCACACTCAACAAACACCGATAACAGAACAAACTCAAAAGCAAGACACAAAATAAAGCAAACAAAACAAACATAAGCTTAACAGAAGTTAACTTGTCGGAAAATGTTACTACCTGATCGCCTGGAACAATGAGGTTCGATCTTGTTTCAAGGCGAGAGGATCTTCTGAATAGGACTTGTGTGATTTCCTCTCACGATAAGGCGATGTGTGGTAGCTAGTGACTTCACGAGTGACGTAAGCTAGTAACAAAATGGTGAATGAGAATGAGTTATTATGCGTATTGAGAAAATATTTCCTTGTCAATATCAGTCTGTCTCACTGTGATGAGAATAATGTCATATTTATAGTTTAAGCCCCGTGGGTGGTTGTTGTCTCTCATTAGCTGTGGCAGTAGTCTAGGTTATCTCGCCTTCTAGATCATGCCCAAATATGCTTTCAAGTTTCAACGACTTAAACCCTAACCACTTAGAGTTTCACATGAACTTCTTATGTCCACTGTATAGGTTGGGCAACAGATTTATTGTCCCGTCTGTGGGTTTTAGGGTTTCGAGTCGCCCGAGGGTCCTTAACTGATCAGGAAATCCGTCAAATATCCGAACTCAAATTCATCGTCTCAGTGAACTCATCAATTGCCCCAACTTTGTTGCCTTAAAGTAGCAGACTTTTTATCATCGTTCATCCGCCTTAAACCAGACAACCCAAGAACATCCTTAACAAACCAGACGAGCCACCTCACCCAAAACCGAAGACCCATCACCCCCCGACCTCGATCATAAAAACGATAACACAATTTTTTTCGCATTCACGCTAAAGTTCGTGCCATACCAGAACATCAAGTATACCAATAACCCATTATTGTATGACCATGTCACTCAATCATCACCATGTTATCACTAGCTATGGTACTAACCCTACCATAGCTAGATACCATTCCAATTGTTCTTCCATGACCGTTCGATCTGTCCTTTGATCATACATAGCTCATCATGATCATCTAATGTACTTTTTTCTGACTCGGATTCATAAAGAGGATACATGTTATGTTATATGTATATATACACGGTCGTACTGTGTTCTACTGTCCCCAATTTAGTGCCGTTTTAGTGCAATTTTAACACATAGCAGAATGTCGTTCATAGATAGATGAAATCAGACCAAGCAAATCACAGATTAATGTAAGGAAGTAGCTTGACATAGCTCTGATCTGCATAAAGTTTTTAACTTTATGTGCTTGGAGTTAGTTTGATTCTGGAGATTCTTAGCAAATTACAAATTAATTTATAGTCATTAAATTAGAGCATGTGGTTTGTAAGATTTAGCTGTTGGTTTTTGTTATCATTCGTGATGTGTTGCTTCCCCTCAAAAAAAAAAAAAATTGATCTTTAGTTACTGCAAAATTACAACGGCATGAAAATGCAGTAGCAAATAGTTAGTATTTGCTACGCCAATCACTATTTCATGTAGTAATTTGCAGTGACAAATACTATTTGAGACGGGGATGCTGATTGTAGCAAATAGTGGTGTGGCAAATAGTATTTGCTACTGCAAATTAGTACATGAAATAGTGATTGCCGTAGCAAATACTAACTATTTGCTACCGCATTCTCATGTCGTTGTAATTTTGCAGTAGCTAAAGAACAATTTTTCTGCAGTGTTTTTTTGTTACTATTCAGGTTGATCGGGACGTTTAGACTCAGCTGCCACATCAAAATTTGATGAAAATTTTTGACGGATATAGGATCAAGATTTTTGAAATACTTATTTTTTCGGATGAAATTTTTGAAATATTGAATATCACTTTGAAATCATCATCAAACAATGAGTATATCCATAGATTTACATGCCACGACATGTAGATCTCTCCCCTGTATACATCAATGACCACGAGTGACGTCGAATTTTAGATCTGCTGGGTCATACATATATGTTGCGTACATAAATTTATAATTATTTCCTTATTAATATTGCTCCAGTTGAAGTCCTGCATCTACTCCCTGATGTAACCGAAGACAATGTAATCTCGAACCGAATGATATATTCTTCATTAAGTAGTTCTTTTTGTTTTGCTATTCGAACGTATATTTCTTAATTAATTTAATATCATTTATCCAAAAATGATTTCACTATTCTAAATTTAAAACTAAAGATTTTACATATAAATAATAAAAATATAAAGAAAAATATAAAATTTCATTCCTTTATGCATAGAAGAAGGTGAATGTGACTTTACATATATATAAGATTGCACGGCCACTTGGTTTCACTCCTACAACCAAACACCTTGAATAAAGTTAGCTTTGAGTGAAATGAAAGTAACCAATAAATTTATCAATTTTAAAAATAATAATGATATATATATATATATAAATTCTTGATTTGGTTGTCTTTGTAGAAAGATAATGAGTAAATAGAAACCGAGGATTTACGTGATTCGCTAACGTTGTGTGTTGGAACTGACTCTGTAAGTGTCATCATGTAAATACAATGAATTGATCAATAACCCTCTTGATTAGGAGACGCAACACTCATAGAGCCTATGAGTAACGTGAAAGGAATACGATTCTTTGATCAAAACATATGCATGAGTAGTCTCGTTTCTTATATTATATCTATAAGAGAAAGTTGATAATGTAAGTGAGAATAGCCTGGTTGATTTAATTAAATCTCATGTAGCCTACCGACCGATCTAGTATTTTTCAACACACATACCAATCACTTTAATTTGAATCTTCAATATGAGCTCTGAGAGCCAATAGCAGAACTAAAATAGTCGAACACCCTAGGCGAGGTTTAATGTTTGCAGTGAAATTTAAATATAACATCATGGGGCGAGATTTCAAAACACACTAGACATAAACTTCAATTTCAAAAATTGTGTATAATTCTTTTTTTCGTTCTGTCACCAGAAAATCGTCAATAATGACCTAGATTGACCCACCTTAGTTCCGTAATGAATAAATATGAATAATTAGATGTATATATATTAGGTTATTGAAATAAATAAAGTAGGTTAGAGAAAGAGAGAGGAAGAGAGGGCACCAACAGCAATGATAATGTCTTTCCCCAAGCTAAGCTAAGCTAAGCTAACCATACCCCTTTATTATTACTAGAATTACCCGCGCGATGCAGCGGAAAATTTTAGACGACAAGTAATGGTAGTTTTGATTAATAATGATGTCAAATTTTGAGATGGTAGTGAAATGGGCAACCGAAAAAAACCAAAAGACATAGAAGAGTGTTGATTAGCACATAGCGAGATGGTTGTGACATAGGCAGCCGAAAAAGAACCAAATAAATAGAAGAGTGTTGATTGATTAATTGACATAATGTGTAGCACACAAGAAAAATAATTTGGAACAATGACAGGAGGGGCGAGGTTGTTTTTGCAACGTCAATTATGGAGATGAGAATGCTACAAGCCCATAAACTTTACCCTCATAACTCACAAACCCACCCAACACAAGATGACCCACAAAAGACCACTCTTAAAAATCTATGATCCAAGTCTTAAATACTTTAATGGAGGGAAGAAAAACTATTCATTCAATAGTAACTCCCCTTCTCCCTTTATATATAGGATATATATAGAATCATTATTTATTATTATTATCATTATTATGGAAAATAGCAATTTGCCCCCTCTAGTTTGCCTACTTAACAAATAGTCACCTATACTATAAATCGCTCATTTTACCCCTCCTACTTTGATCACTTTGCCGTTAATTTAGGTCCTTTTGTTCTAACTTTCATCTTCATGACGTTAATTAATGCGCATTCAATACACCACATTAGCCCAATAGCCATGTATTATCTTACTAAGCGTGTTTTAATTGGTAATATAAGTATATATAATTCAAAAGGATGAAATCGACGAATAAAATGTGCGGTTTTAAAACCCTTCGTATTTCACCATACTCTTCGTGATACCTCCCCAATTTACCTCCCTAACCAACTCTTCATCTCCTACCTCCTTCGTCGGTGTGTGGATGTGCCCAAATTTGATGTTAAGAAGACAAAAGTTGAAACGGAAGGACCAAAACGGCAAAATAGTCAAAATAAGGAGTAAAAATGAGCGATTTATAGTATAGGGGAGCTATCTGCTGAGTTGACAAAGTAGAGGGGAGAAAATGTTATTTTCCCTTACTATTATTATCACTACCTCCATTTCCACCATCATCATATCCTCACCCACCCAAAAACCCTTTCTCTCTCTAAACTCCAAGCTCCTCTCTTTCTCCCAAATCTCCACCCCACGGCGGCGGCGGCGGCGGAATACTTCCGATCATGAAGAACCCTTCTTCCTCCTCCTCTTCTTACTACCACCATGGCTACCTCCGATCATTCCTCGCGGCGGAGCACTTGGGACTGATAATCAAGTAAACCCCACAAAAGGCTTAAGCTTGGGAATTGAAGCATCACGGTCCGATCTTATACATAAAATACGTATTATATTTATATATTATTATATTATATTCATTATATTATCATGTTATTGCCACCTGTACTGTATTTTCTTTAATTTCGTGTGTTTGTTTGGTTTGTGTAAGGGAGATAATAACAATATGTTTAATTAGATTTCAATAATCAAAAATTATTTTTGGATTAATTATTTGGGGTTATTATTCCTTCATTTTTTTTTTGCTTTGATTCATCTATTTATATTTAATTAATCGTTGATTAGTGGAGTACTGGGTTTGGTTTGAAGGTTAGATCTATCTTTAATTAACATTGAAAGGTTTATTGATTATTATTATGCATGTTAATTTCTTCCATTTTTAGAGCTTGTTTGGGTAATTAGGGTTTCCAATCTTCTTCTTCTTCATCTTCTTCGTCATCTTGACTAACTAGCTATCTAATTTGGCGAATCTCGTCTACCCCGTTAACCCTTATCCATGCAGTGCCAACTGTAACCACGATCATTCAGTCTGGTTTCGGTGCTGGCAATCTTTATTGTCTGTTGTAGCAGATGATTGTTTGTTCGTTATTATTTGTGTGTTAGTCATTTATTGATTGTTGATTTTGATCACAAGCGACGAATAAATAGTTTCTATGAGTAACATACCGGTTCGATAGGAGAAATTTCTGCCGTCCCGGTCACCTCTATGGGCTAATTAATTTTTTGGATTTGAGTCTATAGAGTATAGAGACAATGTGACCGGTAGTATGGTATTCCTTCTCGAACTTGGTTTGTGTTTGTGTTAATAACTAATATAAAGACCAATCTGGGTCCTCTCCCAACAACTCGAGTTATTGGGATGCTATGGTTTATGACATTTGTGCAATGTTTGCCTTCTGTACGATTCTTTTTTTTTTTATATATTATTTATCGAAAATCATAGCATATGAATACGCGACTGTAACACAAATAACGCGAAAATAACACATGTTCGATGAATGTGAATAGCTCCATTAATTCATTCATTCCTATGTTTGCCCCTTCTTAATGATCATGTCGTTCCCTTCTCGTGTTTAGGTTGTCAGGAACATAATGATTGATTATTAATTATGAAATCATAGTCAATTAGCTAATTACTGTTTTTAATTAACTATCATTTATTACTATAGCACGTACAAAAAGCTAGATTATAACAAATTGGTGACTAATCATCATTATTAACCTTTTCGAGTTGCAGAAAAATTATATAAGTATAACAAGATAGCTAGGGCTATGTGTTTCAAATCATATTGATGGTTTCCTAAGGTTTGAATGTGGCATGATTTTAGCCCTTTTCGTCTCGATTTAGGTTTTGTTTTACGTATGGTTTATCGTGGGGTTTTGTAGTTTTGTAGACAAAGTTTAATAAAAAAAAAATGTCCAGTGACAGTTTTTGTTAGTCATGTAATTTCAGCGCCAGATGCTGAGCCAGCCTTTCAACGACTTAAGTCAACAATAATCTCATTAATTAAATGCTTCCAACATATTTGTCATTTTATAATATTTTAAAGAAAAATTTTCATTCATAAGTGGTTTGGTTGATGGAATTGGGTCTGGGATTTGGATTTCAATTTCCGGTCTAATGAGAATTATAGTGTAATTATTTGAGTCAATTCCCAATAGACTAGGAATTGGGTCTCAATTCCCGGACCCAATTCTATCAACCAAACTACCCCTTAATGTTATTTTCGATTAAACTTTGTCTACAAAACTAAAAAACATAAAAAACATATTCATTACGCGCCCCTCATCCTTTGTTAAGTTGGTCTACTGTGGTAAGTACATATGTTGACTAAGTAAATGAAAACAACTTATGTGATGAACATATTTTAATATCATATCATCAATCGTTGCACCTAATAGTTTGAGTTGTTGGAAGAGAGTTCAACATAAATCTTGTATCAATCATGATTAACATCTTGATTTTGGTATAAATAACTGTAAATTATTCCTCTATCGATTCCAGAATCAAATGACTATATACTATATAGGTTGAAATATCTGAATATGGGTAAGTTACAACTAACCAATGCTAAGTCAATCAGCCTTAACCAACGATATGTAACAGATTCTTTGTAGTGCATATAAGTTGAACTGTTTACCATACCCACGTAACATATAGTATTTAGATTCGTTAGGATACTTCGATATCCATACTCTGGTGAAAAGATGCAAGCAATGTATAAATAAATACAGCTGAGCATGCAAGCTATGTATAAATAGAGAGATTCATAGGCAGCAAAAACCATCATACAGTCTTGTTTTCTGCACAAAAAAAATTAAACAATGTAGTTAAAAGAAGCGCCCACCGTGGGGCTCGAACCCACGACCACAAGGTTAAGAGCCTTGCGCTCTACCAACTGAGCTAGACGGGCAACTTGTGATCGAAATCATTGAACAAGAGATATTAACAGTAATTAAAATTCAGAGGTTGTTTAGTGCTTATAATTCTCGGGAGTTTGATCCTTAAGAATATGGCATTGTGATCCTTTAGAATATTGTGATCATGTTTCGTTAATTGATTATAAATGTTATGTTTGAGATTAGAGTGTTGCATCAAATACCAATTACAAGTTGAGATTCTATTAAGTTTTACGTACCTAAGTTGGTTAGTCCAATAAGTGGTTAACCCTAGAGGATCAAAGTGAGTCGGGTTGCATAGTGGGTTGCCTTCTTCTCTTGATCGACTTTTTAGCTTGAGGTATTTGGCATAGTGGGTAGTTCCTTTCAAGTTCTTTAGACAAAGAGTTGTAAGTGTTTATGTAATAGAGGGATAAGCTTGAGGTATTTGGCATATGAGAGGCAGAAAAGTATACGGGGGGTTCCGTAGACGTGTGGTTCCTAAAGTGGAAGAGATCCTTGACGTATAGCTTGTAAGCGTACGTGCCAGGGCGTGTGAGTAGGTGGAACAATGATATATTGTCCCATGAATGTTGCATCATCTTGCTACTTATAGCTCCTTGAAATGCAGTCCAAGCCAGACTGAATGGTGACCCAACTCTGACGCGATCTCGATTGTCAATGGAGAGAACGACTCAAATCTCTTGAATTGTCGCCTATAGAACATTAGTTTGTTAGATATAAGTAGGTTCAAGCCTGTTGAAAGTTCTCCTTCGGTGAGTTGAGCGATCTTATTGGTCGAACTGAACCCTCGACTATGTCCCACCATATTCCTTCAAAAAATTTGTGTATTCTAAATTTATGAATTTTTCAGAATCCTAAAGTTATGTTTTCAAAATATGCAATAAAATGTGAAATTGTTCAAAATTCTTGAGGTGCAAAATATGTTGTTTCCATATAGTTGGACGGCAAACCCAATAATAGGAGAAAAAGCCAAAAAGGCCACTGGCCAGGCCTACATCCAAGCCCATTAACTCCCGGATCCAATCCAAGCCTAGAATAAGAAAAGCCCATAATATGAAAGCCCACTATAGTATCTCTTCTGGTACCTTTGGATCTTATGCGTGACTGTTCGTTTGATTTTGAGTCTGGTTAAAGAATCGTACAAAATCATCTTATCAACCAATTCTTATGCCGAATTGCCTTGTTAGCATGTCGAATCAGCAAAAAAAAAGTACATGTGGAAGGTTCAACTCAGCTCTACTAACCTAATCGGTCAAGTATTGAACCTACCCAACCCAACCCAAATAATCCCCCAAAACCATACTAAAAGTCTATTAGGTTTGGGTAGGGTTCAATACATGACCAATTAGGTTAATAGAGCTGAGTTGGACCCTCCACGTGTACTTTTTTTTTTGCTGACTCGGCATGCTGACAAGATGATTCAGCCGAAAAAATGGTCGGATGGGATGATTTTGTAATCAAGGTTTGACAATGGAGAGGCTTGAGGTTCGTCAAAAGTGTTTCAAGTCTGACTGAGGAAGAAGAAGAAGTGAGTAACCCGTCAAAACTCGTCTAAAAAGGAGATCATATCCCTTTTACCAACTTTGACTGAATCACATAATAGGTTGTTGTCGTGTTAGTTTTACTCCACGATTTTTTTTTTAAACGATAATAAATTAGTGAGTTTAATTATCATGTGGCTTAATTGTGAATTGTGATCAACTCATTTGACTATCAACAAAAATCCTATTCAGTCCATGACATGAAATTAAATTAATTTTATTTTTAAAATAATTATATAAGAGAAGAATTTCGAACCATGTAGCCACTTTAATCAGCAATCATCTCTTGTTTTATTCTCCATTGATTAGATGTTAACCTGATTTGTTTCACATTATCAATATTTGCTAATGTCACAATTTGTAATTACTTTATTTTTCTATTTTGTTTTGTTTTCTAATCAAATTTATGGACTAAATTAGCCAACCGTGATTCATAAAATACGTACATATTATCCATATTCTGTTTACATTTTTCTCCACTCTTATAATTTATCTCCAAGTTCAACCCATTTTTTCCACATTCTGTTCTCGTTGAGCTCGAATACGACTATAAATTCTTATTATTCAGTATTCATGTTTATTTTCAGTGCTAACAATTACGATCAAAATTTTGGCACTATAGAACTCGAATGTATCGTCTCACGCATAGTTAACCTTTTCAACAATCATTCTCATGCTACAGGTCGTTTGGTTTCTGTGATTTGAGAGTGTGCTTTAGATGAATATGTGTATTCAAGAGAAACCATTGTTTTTTTTTTTGGAAAAGTGATTTGATGATGAATGTGCACATTTCAAAGCTCAAGTTATAGGTGATCGAGTTTTGGGTGTTTTGAGAAATGTGATTTGGAAGTTAAATCACACTTCTAATTTTATCTCACATTAGCGGTCCGTTCAAAACAAAAACAAAAATAATTACATCAACCTCCAAACAAGGGTATTCGACAAATATGCATAATTGCGAAACATCTATTTCTAAAACCACAATTATTGAACAGATACCATGTTTTCAAATTACAGAAACCAAACGACCCCCCTAAACAGTTTTTCTTGTGATAGCATTTTATCTCATATGCATATGAGACGTTCATATTTAACGACTATCATCTCATTTCATATCATTTTTATATCCTGCGATTGTAAATCGACAATCTCATATGCGTCTGACATATCAGATATGCTCATCCAACACCCGCGAACATCATCTCAGATGCATCTAGGACACCAACCTCTCTTTTACTAATAAAGATCTTTTCTTTTAGCAAAGCCAGATTTGGTGACAAGAAAATAACGGCTGAACAGTCTGAATCTAATCATCATGCATTATTAAAACTGATCATCAATTCAAAATCTTGTCTAAGTTCTTCTGGTTTGAACTTGGAACAAGGCTTGAGCTTTCTCTTGGTCAACTTTGGACTGCTGTGTAAGTTTTCAGTTGCGGCACTTCAATAAACAAACCTATAGATAGGTTGTTTTGGTTTTAATCACTTCTACCCACTTAGATATAAACACCTTTGAGAGAAAGGAAGACTAATCAACTTTGATTCAAGACTTAATTGGGTTTAGCCTTTTAATGACATACATTTGATGATTGAGACTCTTCTTGCCTGGGATTTCCTAAGATATCACCTCTTGTTTTGTTAGCTTTCTAAGCTGTTCGGTTCGGTGTTGACTGGTAAATTTGTAGTGGATAATTGTTAATTGTGCGTTAGTTGTTATTCATGTATAACTTTTGTCAATGGATTGTCATGAACTGTTGCATTCCGATAACTCGAGTTGTTGGGAGAAGGTTCTGAATGAATCTTTACTAACACGCCCTCTCCAACAGGAAGCTTTTAGAAGAGTTGAGATTTGAACAGCTTTGGTAAGACTTGTGCAATAATTGGGGATCACAGAGGCTTCAATAAGCCTTTGTACATGAATTTGGACGGGACTGATACCATGTCATGGAACATTGCATCCCAATAACTCGAATTGTTGGGAGAGGGTTCTGGATGAATCTTATACTGCTTGCTAACATGCTCCCTCAAACGGAAGGCTTTTAGAAGAGCTGAGGTTTGCACAGCACAGCTTCGGTAAGACTTGTGCAACAGATTGGGGATCACGGAGGCTTCAATAAGCCTTTATACATGAATTTGGTGGTTAGACTGGGATTCGAAACATTGACCTCATGTTGGTCAAAGGCTCTGATACCATGTCATGGACCGTTGCATCTCAATAACTCGAGTTGTTGGGAGAAAGTTCTGAATGAATCTTATATTGTTTACTAACATAAATAACACATGATGTTATTCATGTGTTATTTTAGGGTATATGAATAACGACTAACACACAAATAACACATGTTCTACCACTATCGCGAGAACAAATTCACCCATCAACACTGAATCCATTTTACTTGACATTTTTTCTGAATACAATTAGTTGTCACGTCAGCCTCCTACGGGACCCATAATCCAAATATAGGTCTTCATTTTTTCTTTGAAACAATCAATGATATTCATCAAACCTAAATAAAAAGACTTTGTTTGCACTATATTTTTCTATTATTATTTATTTGAAGTCCTTTGTGACTGCTGCAGCTGATCATCATGTAAAAAACTTGAAGCTTCCTTTCTCCTTCCTTTGTTAATTTTCAGTTCTTTCTATTCTTCCTTGGCAAATTGCATTATAGTACTTTCAATCTGGTAATGATTGTTAAAACTGACTAAATAACTAATAGCAACTAATTTAATCGTGCACAAAGAATTCCAATCATGGACATCCATGGATGATTAGTAGACTTTTCTACGATTCGTTAGACAGATTAAAATGTTATGACCACGATCGTTGATCATATATTTCAATATAAATTTGAATTTCTGGTGTTCTCTTATGTTGATTTCATGATTGAGCGAAGTTTAATAACATTGAAGAATTTGACTACGACGTGATCATTTTTGAAGAAATGAAAATGGACACTAGGATTATAGAATTTTCGAATGATAAGTTTTAATCCAATGTCTTCGTCCTGCTATACACAAAAAAAGTCATATGTCAACTAATTTGGCAAGAAAATTGATTAATAAAGTCTATCTACTAATATGACAGATGAAAATTGTAACGCCCTTTGTTATGAAAAACCAGACGTTGATGGTACCATGTGTTCAACAATGAATTAAAATGGCTAAACGTAGATGACATCTCATGTAGTTTAATCTAATTTTAGATCATACTACAATTTGATTAATGTGTCTCCACGACTCTCAAAGAAATGGGTCACTAAACTATAGACCCAACCAATGTCATGACCCAAATCTCGACTCGACCCATTAATCAATAGAAGATTCGAATATTAACTTTACAGTCTGGCCTAAAACAAAGAGTTAGCAATGATCTTGATGACAACTCGACGCCCTGAACCCTGATTTGACACAAAATTCATTTTAATATTTTGATTTTTTTTTTTAAAGTATTATCATTCATCAATGAAGTGGGTTTTATTAGATAACTCCAAAACCATAATGCATTTGTTTATATATGTCAATATTGTCATCTAATTAAGTACACTTTTATATATGGTCAATCTTGGTATTCTTTATCTTGAGTGTTTCCATTAATTTACATAATAATAGATAGATTGTGAATGGGGTAAGGATTAGGGGTTGTTTGGATCAAAAGTATTCCTTGCCATTTTGGATTTCTCTTAGATGATTAATATTTCAAGATATGAATTTTAATTATTTTCAAATGGGAAAACAAAGGATTTGGTTGGCTGATATTGTAGGGTCCATGATTAATTAATTAATAATTAATATTGCTCTCTATTTTAATTATACTTTCATATCAAAACCATAATTCAAAGTTAAACATACTTTGAACACATCTAAAAAAACACACATGAAAAGATCAATTAATTGAAACAACCCACCCACTTAATTAGATACCCACCCCCATAACAAGAAGAATTTATTTATTTAATTATGTTATTGGACTCACCATTTTCTTTCCACGTGTTACATTACTCATAAACAATCCAAACCATAATTAATTATAAAAAATGGAAAATTTTATGACAACAACTTATTTATAAAAATTGGAAAGTTTATCACACTCCTGACTTGGAAGGCAACGAAAGGCATGATGTGCTATATAATAGGTTGCAGAATTAGCTGTCTGAAGGACGGTAGACATACGAAGCAAAAGAGAGACGTCCAAGAAGTGGGAGATGTCGGTGATGAGGGAACCACCAATACGCAAAAGGAAATCCCTCCCTTGTACCTTCAGAACGACCTGTAGCGCATCATACATGTCCACTAGGCTCCATCCCAAGCCACAACAGGGGGGAGCAATCATCTCTCATAGCCAACATTTCAATAAAGAAATGGTCTACATGGGTAAGACTCTCCCCTTGAAAACAGAAGGCATCATGTGAAATCTCGAACGATGTATGAGGTTGATTGCACCTCTAGACTTTAGGAGTGATCGCCCCATCAACGTTGATCTTCAAATGGGGTAAGGATGTGATAAGAAGGGGGAATGGGGGAGCGGGGGAGAGCGCAAGCAGAGAGAGGAGAGATAGTTTGTCAAGGTCGTGAAGGTAATGACAGTGCAAGACAACTATAGTGTATTATAGGTATTCAGAGACTACCCAATTTCAGGACTTCCACAGAAGCCACCACACGAACGTTCCATGGTAGTTTAGATAAAACCTATCATGAATTGTTTGCATCTAAGAAATTTGAAGTGTTTGGTAAGTCTTAAACAACAGACTGGGGTCGGGCTACCAAGATTTGAAACCATGATTTTTTTTATTGGTCCAAGACTCTGATACCATGTCATGAACATCTCAATAGTTAACTTGAGTTGTTGAGAGAGAATTCAACTTTATACTAGATAGTGAATTTAAGGAAAATATACTATGAATCACAGTCCAACTCTTCTTAATGTTTTGAGTTTTGAGCGTATATAAATTAAGTTGTTTACAAGTGAAGTTCATTACCTTTTAAATTCCGCTAATTCAGTTTAGTGCATCGAATCATTCTAGATATTTCATTTAAATTGTCTGAAAGCATGATTGATGAGACTTATCATACTTTGAAAAAAAAAGCAGAAAAACCATAGACGAAAGATTAGGAATTTGTGAGCCTAAGAGATGCAACGTTACAAAGGAATAATAAAACAAACACGATCTAATATCATGTCTCCCCAACCCTACAAAATTGCAAAATGGTCATCTAAAAAAAACAGTATATCAAAAAGCTGTGGGCTCCAGTTATTATATACAAACAACTGTCCAATCCAAATGCTTTTAAGCCCTACTAATATGCCCAACTAATAATAATCAAATGGTTTAATCTACTTTCAAACCCCTAAACTATGCATACTTAACAAATAAGTACTTAAAAGTATGAACTATAACTTTCATGTCCCTATACAATAGGCAACATGTATGTATACTATTGTCTACAATGATCCACGGTAACTTACGACATCTAAATTTGGTCAAGGATTAATAGAAGCTGGTTGATGATACGATTGGTTTGATAATTGTAGATGAACTTGTGTTGAAGATGATGAATGGATAACTTGTCGATAAAGAATTGTGGCTTCTCTATGATCATACACTACAGAAATTTTGAAGAAAATCGACCTGATTATAGTTTTCTTTCGGTTAAGGAGACGATAAGTTGGAGATTTGAAACTAAAAATAACGACGAACACTGAAATTTAATATAAGGGCTCAACTTTTTGGTGTTGGTTCTTCGAGCAGTGGGGATGCCATATCCAGGTATAGTTTCATCCCTTCCTTCTTGAACTCAATTGCTTCTAAAGACGCTTGTTCTTGGTGGTAGTGGTTTGGTTTTTTTGTAGGTTGACATAAAAGGAGACGTAGAGTTGGTTTACTCTCGACTTTCGAGCATCAGAGATATCATCAACCCATGGGCGCTATTATTGTGGAAATTCTTCGCCTAAAGGATGATTCCCCATCTTGTAGCTTTCAAACGGTTCACCGTTCAGATAACATGGCCGCCCATTACGTGACAACAACCTTTCAAGGGTCATGGTGGTAGGCTTGATCTCCTGTGTAGGGACTTGGTTTCCTTCCAACCTGTGTTTTCTATCTCTCTGTCTTCGTGATGAGCTATCTACTGAAGAAAAAAAAAAGCAGTAATAGTATAGGGGCATGCAAGTTAAAGTTCATAATTAAGGGGCTATTTTGCAAAGTGTGCTTAGTTTAGGGGCTTAAAAGTACACTAACCCTAATAAAATGGATAGTTTATGACCTGATTCACCTGAGAGACAAATGCTTTTGGGTTGTTTTAAACTAATAAAAAATATAAGCTTTTGCTATGCTCTAAGAAGATATGCTCAGATCTCACAGAAGACTCTTAATTAGTACATATGCTTACATCATTAACCACTTGTAATAAATATTCCTTGTTTGAGCAACTACTCTAATCTCCCTCATTAATTAACATTTTAATATACCATTCCCAATACATGGTCAAGATGGACAAATTTTAACTATTATTTTAATTCTATCAACTTTGATAACCATTGGTGCCATGGTAGTGGGAAAGGTTGGCCATCGAAACCGAAAATTTACTCGAAATCGATCCAAATTTGACAGGTTTTACCTTACTACAGTGGGTAATTTGCGGGTACGGGTTTATTCATACTTGAATAGGTCTAAGTATGAGTAGACTAGAATATGTAGTATGCATTTCGAGACACGGTCTCGAGATATACCTAGACATGTTTGATTGGTATTATATAGTATATAAGCATTAGGGAAATGAGCCATTATTTTGATAATGCATTACAAGAAACATGGCCTAGTATAGGAGTTCTGTTGTAGGGATTTAATTATTGCTACAAAGGAATATGGAGACGAGCTCGTTGTAGGGGTTATTGACCCCACCAGTGTCCTTCCATAACCCTTATAACAGACACAGTTTCTTTTACTGATGTTGCTTCGGTTTTGAATGATCTATTATTGACACATTGACTACTAAGATCTGTTTATTCAAGTGTGTTTTAAGTGAATTCAAATTAACAATTTTCACCCTAATTCTATTTTGGTGTTACTGCGTTTCTAGTTTGCTTGTTCTCACAAGTAATATCAGGTATTTAGGTATACTCATCGTTCATACAAGTTTGTGCATGGTTTGAATTTCATATTCATTTAAAGATTTCCGAGTGAATATAAGTATTACTCAATGACACTTTGAGAGGGTAATCAAACGACCCAATCCGGCTCATTGCCAAGCCTAGTTTGGGGATATTATAAATAAATAAAGAAATTATGTCTCATGTGTGTACATATTACATAATGAGCAACTAAGAAGCTTCATCATGCAATGCTGAATAATCACATTTCTACACAATTCAAATAATCTTTATTAATTTATTTATATAATTTGGAATTGGATGTGACTTGACACCCAAAGCTAATTATATAAAGTAATGATTCAAAGATATGCATTTTAGCAATTAAAGTATAATGTTATGGGAAAAAAGATAGCTAGAAAACGAATTAATTAATTAATTAATATAGGAAAAATAGCACTTTGGCCTTTTTACTTTGCCAACTTAACAAATAGCTCCCTTACACTATAAATCGCTCGTTTTACCTCTCCTACTTTGACTACTTTGCATTTTCGGTCCCTTCATTCCAACTATCATTTATGACGTTAATTGGTGTGCATTCAGTACATCATATTAGCTCCAATGGTGATATATTAGCTTATTAAGTGTTTTTTAATTGAGAGTATAAATATATATAAATAAATAGGATGGAATTGACAAATAAAATGTGTAATTTTAAAATTCTTCGTATTTCACCATACTCTTCGTGATACCTCCTCAATTTACCTCCCAAACCATATCTTCATCTCTTACATCTGATATCTCTCTTTGTCGATATGTGGATATGTCCATATTTAATGTTGAGAAGACGAAAGTTGAAACAGAAGGACCAAAAGGAAAAGTAGTCAAAGTAGGAGGGGTAAAAAGAGTGATTTATAGTATAGGGGGCTAATTGTTAAGTTGGAAAACTAGAGAGGGGCAAAATGCTATTTTCCCATTAATATATAATAAAACCCACCTTCTAGGTTATTGCATCCCACCCCATGGCTTTTCTTTTTCTTTGACTTGTGGTAGTTTAATTTTGAAAAATAGGGGTTTTTTTTTTGTACAAGTGGCAGTTTAACCACATTTAAGTAAAGATTTTGTCTTTAGTTTATTAAAATATTTGATTACACATAGAATAATTCCATTTGATTTTTAGTAATTATTATAATATTAAAGAGTGGTCATCTAATGAATCCCGTGCGCATAATAAACAACTCACAAGTCACAAACTTTAGGTTTCAAATAGTAAATTTCATAAATTCACCAATTGGTCATCATAAATTAATAGAATAATAAATTAGTATCTCATAACAATAACCCTATGTGCTATATACCTATAACTACTAGCCATAGATCCTTTTTCCATATGAGAAAATTAAAACATGTGTTTTGTACCTAAGTTCATGAGTGATTTATAACGAATTTCTCCACACTATGTGCCATAAAATTGTAATGTCCATGAATTGACTTACATCTAAACTCGAAAATAGCACCATAAATCATGTTACACTAGCAGTTAACTATATCAACTCAAAGAACGGGTCACGAGGATGATCGGACCTGTTGTAGCAGTTTTGAGTAATTGCTACAGTAGAATACATGCAACGGTTTCCATAACCCCTATAACCTCTACAACAGACGTAACTTCTTATAGTGTTAGATCAACATCCCAAGTCAGAAACCTCATAACCAACACTTATCGATTCGAGCCCGTTGTGATCAAGAAGTGGGTTGGTGAAACATCACACATAGATTATAAAAGCCGGTTGTTAGTTGCTTTATACCTCTCAATTCAATAGATAAAAAAAAACATGGCCATATAGGGTGAAATGAAAGCATGTAATAAGTATGGGGAGCATTTTGCTTTCACTATCATTTTTTCCCTTTACAAAAGAAACCCTAAATTTAGTTTGTTTGCATGGCAAGGAGAGAGATAGCTTCCTCTCATCTGACTTTTCTTCCCTAATTTTTTAATATTATTATTATTATAAATTATTAATTAATGACCCTATTTTGACCCTTTTGTACGTTTTCTCTTACAAAACCCAAATAAATATTCTCCACCTCTTCAAATTATATATATACGTGTGCTATTATGAATGTGCATATATAGTTGTAAACCATTATTATATAATTAAAATGAAAAGTTTCACTTCGGCCCCTTTACTTTGCCAACTTAACAAATAGCTTCTTATACTATAAATCAATTTTTTTTTATCTCATGCTGCTTTGTCCACTTTTCTGTTTGGGTCCTTCTGTTCCAACTTTGGTCTTCGTGACGTTAATTGATCTGCATTCAGTACACCACGTTAGCTCCAATAGTCATGTATTAGGTTAGTAAGCATTTTTTATGGGGAATATGAGTATATGTAATTAGATAAGATGAAATCGATGAATACACTGTGTGATTTTAATCCTTCGTCATAGCTCCCCAGTTTACCTTCCTAACCAACTCTTCATCTCCTACCTTTGATATCTCTCTTTGCCGATGTGTGGATGCGTCCAGATTTAATGTTGAGAAAACAAAAGTTGAAACGGAAGGACCAGACTGGCAAAGTAATCAAAGTAAGATGACATAAAAAAAGCGATTTATAGTATAGGGAGCAATCCGTTAAGTTACCAAAATAGAGGGACCAAAATGCTACTTTCCATTAATTAATCTAATCAATCTAACTCCACTCCTTCCTCTATATATATATAATCCCATCCTCAAACCAAATCAATAAACCTCACCAAACAAGCAAACTCAAAACCCCTTCTTTAAAAAAGAACCATTCTTTGATCTTCAATCATCCATGGAAATGATCACCAACTCCCAATACTCCTCCACCTCCTCCTCCGGCGAAACCAACGGCAGCAACAAGCTCCGCCTCTTCGGTTTCGAATTCGAGTTCGAATCCAACCCACCCGGTCAAACCAACAACAAACCAGCCCATTCCCCGGACGAGAGCGTGAACTCCTCCACCATCACCAAAACGGCGCCGTTTTTGAAGCGCGTGGATGCGGCGATCAAGAAGCGGGGAAGTAGTAGTAAGTTCGAGTGCGAGTATTGTATGAAGGAGTTCGCCAACTCGCAGGCGCTGGGAGGTCACCAGAACGCGCACAAGAAGGAGCGGCTCAGGAAGAAGCGGCTCCAGCTTCAAGCCAGGCGTGCGAGCTTCTACCAGCTCCAGTCGGCTGGCTTATACGGCGCGAGTCCCGCTCGGCTGCTGTATGATCAGGCGTACACGTGGAGTAATGATGACGTGGAGGATGGAACGACGTCGCATCAGATCAGCTTTATGAATGGTGACCATCAGGGTGATTATAATTTGTGTGGGTATGAAAACGTTCCGGCGTCGTTTCAGGTGGATTGTGATGGGTATTATTCGGGTGGGTTTACTTTGACGCAGCATCGGCCGGTTGGTGGTGGTCGGAAGGCCGCCGCCGGTGAAGATGGGAGAGGTGAATTGGATCTTCAGTTGAGGTTGCGGTGATCATGAATTTTCGAATTTTTTTTATTCGGAAGTGTAATTAATTAATTGATTACGTATGATTTCGGAATTTATACGTAGGCGTTGTTTTCCTGCTTGGAATTCACAGCTGGAATTGGCCAATTCCACGGAATTGAATAATTCCTAGTTTTCCTGCACTTTTTGATTACTCATTTCCAGCAGAATTAAATTCCATTATGGGTTTAAATTCCGTCCACAGGCCGGAATATGATTACCGCACAAACAAGAAGGATTCTTTGATTCCTGTTGGAATTACAATGGTTGCCCTTAGCCCCTCACCCTCTTCTTCCTCCTCCTTTGGTCATCATCTCTATCAACGTGACCCAATAAGCTCTTCTCCTCTGCCGGAAGTCGTCGCCGCCGCCTGGTCCAACTCAACTTCATCGTCGACCGTCAACTTCGCTGGATCTAGGAATAAACCCGTCACCAGCTTTCATCGGGCTTCATCTTCTCCGACAAGTACCGGTACCGGCTCCTCACGCTTCCGTTGGTGGTTGAATCGTACGGAAGTGAATCGGCGAGGGAGGTTCCGCCTTCGGAGATCACGACGTAGGCTGAATCGTACGGAAGTGAATCGGCGAGGGAGGTTCCGTCGGTGGTTGAATCGTACGGAAGTGACTACCCAGGAGAAGATACCCGTCGGTCGGAAACGGCTGCGGCTCCGGCTTGGTGTTGGCCGTGAGGAGAAGATAAGGTGGCAAGATGAGGCGGCGGCGGCTTGTGGAAGAAGAAGAGGGAATAGCAGAAAAGGAACAGTGAAAAACCAGAGAAGGAGGTTTCGGTGGATTAGAAATTAGGGGTAATATAGTAATTTTGTTCTGATGGTTGATTTAATTCCAAAATGTCATCAATCGGGAAAACATGGAATCGAATTTCGTTGGAATTGGAAATTGTAATGGAATCAAATTCCGGAGGAATTGTTAATTCCACCGAAATTGGACATTAAGCAGGAAAACGATGCCGTAGTTAGGTAGAACAGTTATTAATATGAATACTTATATTATATTTGTCGTTTTGACTTGTTGTTGTAGAGTTTAATTTAATACATAGAGAGATGGTCAATCAGATTGGTTTATCGTTAATTTGATAAAAAAAAATACTCTCGTATAAAGTTACTGTTTAGATTGTATAAAGAGTGATTCATCAAAAAAAAGATTGTATAAAGAGTGACATGCAGTAATAATTTGTGACGTCTCCTTTCACCTTGGCGACCGTCCTGACGGGACTGGTAAAGACAACTCGTGTCGCGACCTTTCAGACAGTGGGGCGCTCACTCTGTCTATCAGCCACCTACTGCTCTGTCATACCTGTAGACCTGTCAGTCGTAGTCCTTAGAAGACATCCCTCCTGCAGGGACTAACACCAAACACCCCTACGGAATAGGCCCTCAACCAACGTCCAGGGAGACACCTCCAACAAGATGCCACTCATAATAGGACAAGTGGAAGATTGGCTCATGCCACCATGACCATATAAATACTGAGTCACCCATTCAACAAAGGACACGACAGATACACTGACCACACACCCTCATTTTGCACGCTAAAGAGTGCGGACTTCCGCCCTCTCTAGATGGTTAACTAAGTCAAGGTCTTAATTTATAGATAACTAAGCTCGTGCGACATTCTTTTCATAAAAACGTTCATGCGGTTGTTAGAAATTCATTGAACAAAGGATATGCATACATTTTTTATACGTACCGTACGTCATTCGTATAAAAAAAATACGTACCGTACGTCACATTGGATGCGTACATACATGTATACGTACATAGGATATATGGTTAATTTAAGGTACTAGAAGAAGGGACCAATATTGTACATCGTTTTAAAATTAGTTTGGTCTCTAGGTTTGAATTGAATTGTTCGTTTGTTCTTGTTATGTGTTCTACAATTTCTATAATCACTAATCACCCACTAACCTTAATTAATTAATGAATGATTGGGTAATCTAAGCTAGATGATTATGTCACAATTTGTTGATTAATATTGCACTCTTTTATAACAACATGTAATTCAAAATGCTAGCACTCGATTTACTATTTATTACTATAACCAACCTAATAATCAAGTCATTTCATCCGAGATTTTGATAAATGAAGGCACGATTTGAAAGATTGGATGGATAGACTAGCCGACTTATGAAGTAGGATTTACTTAGCTCATGAAGATTAAGAGGACAAGTAGTTCCAACTAGGCCGACAGTTCCTAGCCTAGTTGATGTCGTACGAAAACAATAAACAAGAGCCACAACCACTAGAAAAGAAGATGCTTTAGGCTAGAAGTCCATCAGATTGTTGAGTGGCCGCCCCACATTAGGAAGGCGATTTTGAGCAACTGTATCAGGGTGTCTTTTCCCCGTTTGATTCCGATTAATAGCTAAAGATGCCTTGCACCCGTCTTTCTACCAAAAAGGAAAAAGAAAAGAAGATGATGACTAGCTCAACTTCGTTTCGGATAAGGCAAGTATACTAATATGACTCAGACATTAATATTAATGATGACATTTACCTTGTCACGTGTTATCCATGTTTTTTGTTGACTCAACATCGAGCAGAATTATAATTTTATCTCTTTACAGTTTTGTATAGAGCTACAATTAAAGAATATATATTGGGTGTCGAATATTCTAGGTTTCATGAATCAATTTGGTGATTATGTTTACAGTTTTCTTCCCAGATGAATGTACGAGATCAGATCATAGTCATCTCTTTAGCCTAGTGCATCATCAGTTACTAGATCATTCTTACGTTGAATCAGTTGACTTGGACGAGCCTCGCTCCCTTGCGAAATTTAACTAATTGGGCCTTCTCACTCATAAGGGCCCATTATTAATTGAGGCCTTTCATAATGAATTTGTGGGCTTCTTGTGATTCGTCCAATGTTAGAACGGACCAATATGCTTGAAACCCATTCAGAACTTGAGATCTAGGCTTTTAGGCCCACAGTATAGATAATCACATTTCAATTTAAATTCCTAATTAATATTTTCGTTATCGCTGAGTTGGTCCAATGAGTTGATTTGAGTGGAGGATCGTCAATGTATTGCTCGACTCCTAAAGCTGGGAGGATACCTCGTAGACCGTAGTATGTCATACAAAGAGACAATAAGGGGGGCGATATTGTAAGGGGTAGGCTTGTATGAGAGGTGATATGAGAGATAGAGAAGTAGCGGGGTGCCCGTGAGCATTTGTGGGTTCCTTGGGCATTTGTGTGTTGTGATGTCCTTTTGTTGACCGAGGTATTTATAGCCTCTTGATGAGACGTGAGGGTGCCACTTGCACTTCCTGATTGGCGGGTAGAGTCCGTCACAGCCTTGACCTCTTGATGGAGGCTAGGGCTCTTGTGTGGTTAAACCCTACCTCCTTATGGGTCTCGGCATCTAGTGAGCTCGGCTTGAACTTGGAGTGAATCTGGTCCTCTAGGCTCGACCCAAAGAAGTCGGGACCCATCACTAATAAAAATCAATTTGAGTACAACATGACCATTTGCCATGACATTATATGAAACAAATTAGTATAATTTGTGTGGAAAGAATTGGTATGATCCAATTGGCCAAAGACTAGGCCCTAGGGAGACAAGGAAATGACAAACAATAAAAGTTTAGGGGTTGTTTGTTTGAGACAGTTTGGTTCATGAAGTACTAGACATACACATCAATGTCACAAATCATATCTTATACATTAATTTATAAGTTTTCATTGGTTTTGGATTGCCTAGCATCGAAGTAACCACTCCATCAGTTTGAACTGCTCCAACCACTCATCTCCATATACTTATTTAATTATACACACATCATAACATTAAATGACTATTGTTTCAACTAGTTTGATTGATTACTTACGCTGATGAGTGATTTGATCTGGTGAATAGAATAGATTGAGTGGGTTGATTTGTGGGTTGTAGTCCTTTACAAGGCGTGTACATCAAAATAGTAAGCATCTACATGGAAGGGGTAAGTATTTAGAGTAGGAGTTATGAGAACAAAAATACCAGAGAGCCTGTAGGCATGTATGTGAACCTTGGTCGTATGGCTTGATAGCCTACGACCGAGGGCGTTTAAGGGGATAATGATTGTGTTTAATCACATCAATGTTGTAGCAACGTATCGCCGAGTGATTGGTGACCTGATCCTATCAATATATGAACCGTTGATGAAGGGTTCCGATCTTTCATGCTAGTGACTCTAAGAAGGTGGGGCCTAAGGCATCCCTAATGCTTATGAGACTTACTATTAGTTGGAAGATTGAGAGATAAACAATAGAATGCACAAGCATCCCTTAAAACAAAAAATAGTCAAACAAGCAAATAAAACTACTACCAAAGAATATCTGACCACCAAATCAATTGCACAACTCACTAATTAGCAACAAGTGCTTTGTCACCACCACTAGAATTAGGCATGTACTCTCCTATACCCTTTCTCGTAAACTATACAATTATATCTAAAAGTTTATCACATCTACCTTTAACTCTACTCAAATCATCGATCGTAAACACCAATTAAAGAAACACAAAGGGGTACAAGAAGGTTCACCTCCATATTGACTCTCTGGCGGCTGTTACAGCTATCCCGGGAAACTCAGAGGAGGATACTAGACATGGTCGGACGCTCGACAACGTTAATTAGCTCCGCAGGAGAAATTGGGACGTCACCATCTCCCACACCTTTAGAGAAGGCAACAAGGTTACCGATCAACTTGTCCACCACAGACACTCCCTTGATTTTGATTCCAATATTGACTGTACTCACCCTCCTGAAGTTGATAAAGGTACATGAAGCGACCTTATAGGAACTTGCTTTTTCACCCCGAGCTTCTCCCTTTTCAGCTCTAATCACGCCAAATCCAGCAGCACGGTGTGAACTTAATTACTTTCCACTTGTTACTAATAAGGCTTAATTGATTTAAAAAGTTAATTAATTCTGCATCACTCTATTTTGAAATCTCCATCCACGCGCCGACAGTTCAATTTGTGTGTGTTCCCACGCGCCACAAATTCAAAAATTTCAAATTCATCACTCTTTTTGTCTTGTTCCCCTTCTAACAGTCCTCACAGTCTCTCTTGTACTGTTTCCCCTTATGTAGTTAGGTACTCTGCCCCCCTTCAGAGTTTAAATTAGCTTAATTCACAATCTAATCATTAATCATTTCTATTTTATTAAATTAATCGAATTTTAAATATCATAAATCAAGTTTATCATATCTACGGCAAAGTAACAAAGCGGCAGAGTACCTTGCTAATTATGGTAATTGCTTACAATTTGGATTTATAATCTATGTTATCTGGATAGTTCTTTGTTCCAGGCTGTTTCCAGCTCATTTTGTTTGATAAGTTGGCGATTTCAACCTCCGTAATTTTATTGAACAATCAGAATCGGCCTTTAGACAACAAGAAAATATGTAAAGCTCGTTAACTACGTGTCAAATTTGATTAAATCAAGTATACCAAAACGGAGATTTAGTACATATCTCTGCAATGCCAATCTAAGGGAATAATTTTACCTGGCTTACCAAAACAAAAATCGTAACTTCAATTCTAAAAAGACGGAATCATAACGTGATTTGACCCTACAGCTAATAAAATTTCCAATTCAATTTCAAATTATTACCACCAACCACCAAGTATGAACTAAACCACTAGATTTTTCATTTCCTATATACAAATGGATAGAAACAATTAGAATGTTAATTAATAATTAATTAAAAATTAATTACAATTTACACCTAATTTTCCCCTCCAAAAGATAATTCTGATACCTTGCTTAGTTTGTCTAATCTCTTTCTCTCTCCGCCATTTCTCGCGTCTCTATTAGCTCCAGCTCACGTTCTCAAGGTCCAATGGCGTCTTCTTCCTTCTCCCTCATAATCCTTCTATAACCCCTTTTTTCCGTTGGCGAATTCATCTGCTGTTCCCGTGGAGGGGAATCTGATATAGAAATGTTAAGGAAGAAGATTGTCAGCTGCTAATTAAGAAGGTTTTCCGTTAGGGTTTGTTTCTTCGTGTTTTGTTGTTGTTTATCATTCGGTTCTGGAAATGCCGCCGAACAGATCAAAGTCGGAGAAGGAGGATGCCGCCGGGAAGCATCTCCGGCGGGATCCTTATGAGGTCCTCGGCGTGTCGAGGAACTCTTCTGACCAGGAAATCAAGAGCGCGTACCGCAAAATGGCTCTCAAGTAAGCTACCAGCTCTTCCGTTTTTTTCTTTCTTGTAACGTTTCGTACAGGGATTTAGATTACGTCTGTTAGGGTCAAATTGTTTGAATACGCTTGCGTTTGAACGGAGAAATTCGAATGTTACTGGAAGTTTTGGAGAATTTTGTTTAGTTTGATTAATCGTTATTGGTTCATGTCAACGAAGTGTCAATCATTAGTCAAAACACTGACGAGGATTTTCTTGCGTCAGTGTTCTGGAAATGGAAATGTTTAATTCATATTTTTTCTGGTGGATCTGTGTATTTTTAATGGCGTAGGATAAACCAGATGGGGTTTGGTATTGCTTAAGAGTGGAAATTAGGTTATGCTAATTGTTTGGTAGGATAGTGGTTGGAGTTTCAATGTTGCAGCAATGGATAGTTGTAATCTTCATGTTGACTATTTCTAGCATCGATTCGACCGAGTCTGTGTTGTTAGAACAATTAACGATCGTGTGTATAGTTATTTAGATCTGGAGCTGGTTTTATTTCTGCAAATTTCTTTTAATTTGGATAGTTTATGGCCTTTTGCAACTTGAGAAGTGAGTGGATGCTAATGGTGTAGTGTGTCTCAGGTACCATCCTGACAAGAATGCAAATGACCCAGAAGCAGCTGATATGTTCAAAGAAGCTACGTTTTCCTACGATATATTGTCTGATCCAGAGAAAAGACGCCAGTTCGATCAAGCTGGTTTTGCGGTAAGTTGGCTGGAGATTGTTACCTTAGAAGTATAAGAACTTTGAGGACGTATATACCGGTCCTCTTGAAATTTGAATAAGCTCGATCATTGGCTTGGTCTTTCCTGACTCGATGCATCTAAGCTGATGTTAGATACAACTTTTAACTTGCTGTTTCTTTACAATTGTTGTCATCTGGATAGGCTGTTGAGGCAGAAAACCAGGATTTGGAGTTGGATCTCTCAAGTTTAGGAACTGTAAACACTATGTTTGCGGCACTTTTTAGGTAAAATTTATTCATTTTTTTTGCTTTATTTACTGATGCTTGCATGTTAGCTACTACTCATTTATGTTTTCCTGGTATTTAGCAAACTTGGTGTACCCATTAAGACAACCGTATCAGCTAATGTGTTAGAGGAGGCACTTAATGGAGCAGTTTCTGTTTGCCCACTTGAACTGGGACATCCGATATCTCGGAAGGTGAGCTATTTCTCCTAGCTCAGATGTTAATTTCTCTAATGTGGTGGGTGCTCATAGAGATTACATTTGTAAGCAGGTTGAGAAGCAATCTGCTCACTTCTATTCTGTCAAAATCTCAGAGGAAGAAGCAAAAGCCGGGTTTGTTTGCCGAGTGCAATCAACTGACAAAAGCAAGTTCAAGGTTTGTAACCATCAGACAGTGTTGAGTCCATATACTGAAGTTCCCTGAAGGTGCGAGCCTACAACTTAATATATCTGCTAGTCTTACTACTTCAATGCCTCTTTGCAGTTATTGTACTTTGATCAAGAAGACAATCGTGGATTAAACCTTGCCTTACAGGTATGGAACAATAGAACATAGCTCTCTTCTGTTAGTCAGTAATCTACTTTGTTTTAACAAAAACGTAATCTATTTTGTTGGTCTTTGGATCTATAAAAAAATTCTTTTCTCCTCTGTTATGTATCACTACTGCCAATAGGAGGTCTATGTGAATAAGCTTCATGTACTGGAGCAGTGTTCTCTTCTGGTTTTTCCTAATCTTGTTGAACACAGTGAACTACCTAGTTTTAAGATTCGATCCTGTGATTGTGTTAATGTAGGAGGACAGCACCAAAGCAGGAAAGGTCACATCTGCAGGAATGTATTTCCTTGGCTTTCCTACTTATCGGCTGGACCAAACAGTGAACTCGGTAAAACTGATGGTACCCTGAATATAACTACAGTTTCCTTTCTGTATTCACTTATATGCTTGCTCAATTTTCTCTGTTTCTTTTGTTTGTTTAAGCTTGCTGCCGCCAAGGATGCTGATGCTGCCTTCTTTAAAAAGCTGGATGGCTTTCAACCATGTGAAATAAATGAATTGAAGTCTGGAACACACGTTTTTGCTGTTTATGGTGAGTTCTAGAATTTTTCGTGTCCGTCATCTGTTTAAAAACTTTCATCTCCTATTTCAGTCTTCATATTTCTTGGTGTTGATTCGTGGCATAGGTCTGACTGCTGTACCCTGGATCATCTGTTTCAGGTGACAACTTTTTCAAAAGTATAAGCTATACAATAGAAGCTATTTGTGCTGCACATTTTGGAGAAGAAAAGGATAGCCTAAGATCTGTTGAAGCAGATATTCTTGAAAAGAGGGTAGAGATATCGAAGTTCGAAACTGAGTATAGGGAGGTCTGTAGTAACTGTTCATACTACTTGTTCTATATTTCATGCCAGACATAATATGTATACATTTGCTAACGTATTCGAATAATTGACAGGTTTTGGCGCAGTTCACACAAATGACAAGTAGATACGCCCAGGAAATGCAAGAGGTTTGCCTTCTGAAAGTTTCTCTTCTGGTATAATCTGTGATCATTCTGAATCAATAGATGGTTTCTGATATATGGCTTTGGTTCGTGCAGATCGACGAGCTTCTAAAACAAAGGAATGAAATTCATGCAGCCTACACGGCTGCACCAGCCATGAAGCGGAGTATGAGTAAAAGTAGGAGTAGGGGTTCCTTCAAAGAGACCCATGAAGATGGACAGCCGAAAGATAAGAAATCTTCCACAAGGGATAGACCAAAGAAGAAGAAATGGTTCAACATCCACCACTTAAAAGTAGAAAAAAGAAAGAGTTGCTAATCCATGTAAGCCACAGTTTACTACTCTACCTCCTTTCCGTTCTTGGCAATTCGGTTTGTGGATATCGTAGTTCCTAATCATCGTTTCGTCATTGCAGAATAACCACCGAAAGCAGAACCAAGACGCCTGTTGGTTTATTATCGAAAAAAAAACGCTTCAACGGTAGCTGATTCAGCCATGGTGGCTTTGCTAATCTTAGTGTGATATCGATTTCGTCATGACTAATGACGAAGTGCGAAAGGATCCTTTCGTGTAAATTTTTCTAAGCTTAAATGTGATTGTAAAATGTAATCTTTTCTATGCAGGGCCTATTCCTTTTCTAGATTTTCTTGTTCTCTTCGTGATTGTAAGAACTTATACCTGTACATTTTGCATAATCTATGATGCAGAAATATTTTTTGGTTAGTTCATGGTGTTAGTTTTTCACAGACTGGATTTGTAACAGTCATTGTCTAGTGTTTTCTTACTTTTCAGAGGATCTGACAATGCTTTTGCAGGATACATGAGACACAGTTCCTGGAATCACCAGACCGGTTGCCAGAAGCAGAATCAGCTTCATGAATAGGTATCTCAAATCCAAATCCTTACAGTTCTCTGCTTAAATTTTTACAGTGTTGAATTGATCACACCTATGCCTGATCTCTCCATCTTTCCCTGTCTTGATCTTGTAGTTGCTGACCTTCTCCATCGCTTGAGCGAACGCCTTGAAGAAGGCCGATTCGTTCTTTGCGTAAAGCTCGACGAAAGGTTTCGTTCTCTGGTCCATGTACAGAGCTTCATCCGAGGAAAGCAGCCCCAACCTTTTCTCCAGATTCTGGTAATACATGTTGTCGAATTTCCCCGGAGTCATAACATCGTTAAATGCGCTCATACTCGGGTCTTTCGTATAGTTTGCACACAGTTTCTTCAACCCATCTGCAAACTTCGGATTAAGCGAAGGATCAGTAGCGGAATCCTTGCTGAAATTGTAAAGCCGGTAGCTGAACTCTTTACAATGCGAGAACCCGATCGTATGTGCCCCCATCAGCGTCACCATCTCTTGAATCGTGAACCCTCTCGAGACAAAGAACGCAATGATCTGGGAAACCGGCATTGTTGGCCGGAGCAGATTGCCCTCTACCCGGGAAGCATCCGAGACCAGCCCATCTTTCCGGCCAAGGCGAACCGGGTAAAACGGGCCACCAACAATGGTAACAAGGTTGCGAGTTGCAACAGATAGGATATCCGCGCACGAGACCACATCAGGGCAATCGAGCTCTAATGCGGTCTTGGCACGGACCATCATTTCAAAAGCGTCCCCAGGGAGGTCGAGGTTGAGCTCAGCATCACGCTCAGACTTGTGGAAAGGTGTCGAGGCAATGAGGGTAGATGCGTCGCAACCGTCCACCATACAGTCGTGGAAGAAGAGGCGGAGGACTGCAGCGGCCGTGGTTGGATTGGAGAGTTGCATCTTGGTCACGGTCTCCTTCATGATTGTGTCGAATTTCGGGCATGTTTTGGCGTAGTAGTCGAATGTGAGCTGTTCGGAATGTGCTAGTGGGACGGTCATGAGGACGATGACGAGAGGGAGGAGTGTCGATTTCATGGCGGATTCCGGCGAGGGTGGTTCCGGTGGGGATGGAGATGTGAATGTGGTGGGATGCAATGGTGGTGGTGGCAAAAGAGAGGAGTGAAATTGGGAAATGGAGTGTGGTTTTTGAAGTTGTGGAAGAGAGGGTTTGGTGGGAAAAATTAGGGTTGGCAAATTTAGAAAAATAGAATTGGATGAAATTAGAGTTAGTTTGACTGGATTTTTTTCGAGAGAATCGGATATACCCATTGGGTCAAGTGCAAACAATATAGAGAAGGAATTATTTATTTATGGATAATTTATTGAATTTTGAAGATATATAATTGTAGAGAAAAGTAAGTTTAAATTATTTAAGAAAATAGAGTAAGGGTAGTCTCTGCATGTAGTCTCTGCAACTCAACACCGGAAACCATTGAGCATCTTCTTAGGGGATGCCAAACTGCCAGACAGGTTTGGGGTAAATTGTTCAATTTTACTGGGGCTGATCCCTTCTTTTCTATGCCTATGGAGGCGTGGTGGAAGGCTAACATTGCGGACTACAAGAGAGCTCCGATTTTTGGTTTTACATGTTGGACCCTTTGGAAAAGTCGGAATGAGAAGGTTTTTGAAGGCAAAACGTGCTCTGTGGACAGCATTGTGGAGAGAATCAGGTTCTGGGTGGATATCGCGCATTCAGCTTCTTCAGAGGTTAATTACCTCAAGTGTGGTCAATCCAGGAATACAACAATTAATGAGATCTTTTGGGAGGCAGCTCCAGGCCCTAAAGCTACCTTAAACACTGATGGATCGGTGCGACACAACACAGGAGAATCGGCAGCTGGAGGGGTTATTAGAGATTCGAATGGCCGAGTTGTTGATGCTTTTGCCGCGAATTTGGGTATGTGCTCGATCTCTAGAGCAGAACTTACAGCAATTGTCATTGGTATGGAGCGTGCTTGGAATGCAGGCATTAGGGATTTGGAGATCCAAACCGATTCAACTTGTGTTGTCCACTTGCTGACCGAGGAAGGTAATAGGGAGCATCAACACGCAGCTGTCGTTCGGAAATACAGTCACCTTATTGAAAGGAATTGGAGAGTCACCGTGAAGCATATCTACAGAGAAGCTAATCACCTCGCTGATGCGCTTGCCAACAAAGGCCACACTCTTGATCTCGGAATCCATACTGTGGAAAGTTCGGACAGAACTGTTATCTATTGGGGAACCTACGACTCTGTAGGGGGAACGGAATCCAGAAGGATTGCTGTGTAATTTGGTTTAATTTGTTCGGTTACCAAAAAAAAAAAAAAGAGTAAGACTTATAATGGAAATATGTAACTATAACTTATAATGGGTATGGAACCGGTTACAGGGCTCGTTCCAAAATTTTAATTCGTTACTAAGAGGTCATGTTACTATGAAATGACTTAAAAAAGTAGTTTTACTTGCATTGGCAGTGTACTTTTTCGACTATTTTGTCATGTCATCAAAAATATAATTTAAAATTTAACGATTTGACTCAAATCTAAACGTAAACTCATCTAACTCATAAATTTCAGTTTAAAACTAAATAGTGAGCTTGTTTGATTTAATTTTTTTGGACTAGCTAGTTTGATTTATATTTTGATTTGATATAGTTCAACGAATTTTAATTCTAATTTTAATGAGGTGAAAAAATGGCCAGAAAAGTACATGCTAATGTTAATAAACTATTTCATAACCCATTTCATAGTAATAAAAATCACTTCACAATGATCTAAAATTTTAGCACGAATCTGCAACCGACATGTATTTCTGATACTCAGTGAGTCGGTCTCTGTCGAGTGGGGACCTGGGGGAAACCACAAAGGCCACAATCGATTGTAGCAGCGGCGGCCGGTTTTGCCTTTCCGATGACTAAGTCGGTGGTGCTTTTGGTCGGCAGCAAAAATACAAGGAAGGACGAGATAATGTTAAAACAGAAAACCCATCACCCAAGGATATCAATCGTTTTAATCTTTAGATAACATGTGAAATTAAGTTTGTTACGTTAAATAATAATCTATTACGTAAAAATATTTCTTACGTAATATGTCAAATTAAATAATTACATGATAAAACTGTAGCTTATTGGGTAAGATGTACGTAACAAAGTTATTTCTTACGTAACCTATGAAATTAACCTTGTTACGTAACTGAAGATGTTATTATGTAAGCTATACGTAACGATCATTTATAACTGTTACGTAAAATAGTAAATTGTTACGTAAGCCTTACCTAAAAAAACGCCTGAGGATTATCACACAAAAAACACCCAAGCTAAGTGAAAAACACCCACCAAAAACAAAAAGGGAAGTCCCCAAAAAACCCAAAAAGATACAGAGAACTGAAGAAAATAGGACTCGTAAAAGCAAAAATGCCTCACTAATCGGGCTCAATAACCGGTCTCCACATACCCATCCAACTCCAAAACTCGTCAACTGGTAATAGCCCCGACCACTTTTAACCACCTCCCGGTTGAAAAGGCAACATTCCAAACGACCTCTGAAACCGTCGCCTCGCTCTCTTTGAAGATCCGGTTGTTCCTCTCGATCCAAATCACCCACAAAAAAAGTATGAAGCAATCTATCCTTACATCTCCTAAAACTACTATGAAAGTTCATAGTCTTCCACTCAAGAATAAAATCTCATACACCCCCTCGGCACGGACCCCAAATGGAAAAAAGTTTGGAACTAAAAGCAGTCCAAACTTATACAGAGAAATGACAAAAGAGAGAAACAAGTGCGACACCGACTCAAAATTACCTATACACAAAAAACAAACATTCAAACCGATGAAACTTCTTCTCTGTAAATTGTCCACGGTCGAAATACACCGATGATTAGCCCACACAATGTTGGTAAACCTCATTAATCTCTAGCTCATTTTTGTTTTATTATCACTTAAGCCCTATAGCAATTACATCATCAAGCTCTAATGACAATCATCCCCAGACAACACCCTTACATTACAACCATGATCACCGTCGTTAACCACAGGGGACGAAGCCAGAAATTTCTTATTCCGGGGGCCAATAGAATAAAATAAAATAATTAATTAACTAATTTTACTTTTTCATAATGACGTCATAATTGTACTTTTTCAATCATTTTGCCATGTCACTACTGACATGTCATAAAAAATATAATTTAAAATTCATATTAAATTGATTCAAATCTAAATTATATCAATCTCACTCACTAGATTTAGTTTTGAACCAAAGTTTACAAGGTAGGTGAGTTTAGATTTAGATTTGAATCATATTATTGAATTTTGAATTATTATTTTGATGACATGTCAACGGTGACATGACGAAATGGCTGAAAAAGTACACTGATGACGTCATTAGGACTACTTTGTAACTCGTTTCATAGAAATAAGACCACTCAGTAACGAATTGAAATTTTATGACGAGTTTGTAACCCACCCTATACTTTCTTAACGTTTTAAGTATTTATCTCGTTTAAAATGGGGTCAGGTACCAACTAAATTCGAGTACGAGTATCCGTACCCATCTCATTATCCCAACCCTAGAAATTGATTTAGCCCAATCAAAAAATTATTTTGAATAATTATTAAGATCAAATTAAAAAAATTCGATTTACCCTCAAGTGATCATATCCCATCAAATACCTATCAAAAAAAATAGCATAGTATCAACTCACTTTCCGAAATAAAGATCACGTTTTTCCGCACGTGATCAACGCTATTAAACAAATAATAAAAAACCCATCCCTATGACCTCAGTTGTCTGCTGACGTGGCACATCAAATCAAACCAAAACAAACCCAAAAATAGGCTTGGCAATGGATATTCGGGTCCAGATACTAGGGTCCAGCTTGGGATCAAGGAAGTGAGTTCCTTGATCCATCAAAGAAGGGTATTATATGTATTTTCAAAAAAGGTGGCCAGCACCTCGCGTCGTCGGACCTCTGCCGTCTCGCCGTCGCCGAACCTTTGCCGCCGTCGCCGAACCTCCGCCGCCGGTCCTCCGCCGCCGTCGCCGCCCAGCCGTCGGATCTCCGCCTCCGCCCAGCCGCCGAATCTCCGCCGTCGCCGGACCTCCGCCGTCCCGCCCCGCTACCCTTAGATAATTTATATATTAAAAAAAGTGTTGTGATGTGATTCGAAATCATGACCTCTCAATTTAAATATTAAACTCCTACCACTATGCTACTAAGCACTTAGTATATTATATAATAATAAAATTATCTTATTAAATAGATGCACATAGTTTGTAAAAAAATGTGCACACGAGTACGAAATATGTGTACACTAGTATATAAAATAGGTGTGCACGTGTACGCGTTCACATGTACACACATTACATTATTAAGTAGTGTGCACATGATTTATACAAAATATGTACACACGAGTACGAGTATGTGTACTAGTAAAAAATAAGTGTGCACGTGTACGAATAGGTGTACACATTTATAGATGTGTACAAGATAAGTGTACGTGTGTAAAAAATGCAAGTACATAAATGTGTACGTGTATAAAACGTGTACACATGATGTATACAAAATATGTGTACACTAGTGTAAAAAATAAGTGTGCACGTGTACAAATAGGTGTACACGTGTATAAAATGTGTGTATACGTATACATAAACAAAATGTAGATATAGTGTACATGTGTACAAAGAGTGTGTGCACGTGTACACCGTGTGTACATGTGTACAAAGAGTGTGTGCACGTGTACACCGTGTGCACATATCTACAAGATAAGTGTACACATATACAAAAATGTAAGTACATAAACGTGTGCGTGTATAAAACGTGTACAAAACATGTATAGAAACATGTACACATGTGTACGAAAAGTCTTTGCAAATGAGTACACAGTTTATGTACAAAAGTGTGTACACATTAAAAACGAGTACGAAGCGTCACCGAAAAAAAATTTCCAGAAAAATAGGCCCGACGACGGTGGTCTGGTGGCCGAAAATTTTTTCAAAATCGGAGCTCCGATCGTCCAAAAAATTCATCGGAGAAGTCGCGAGCTCCAGTCGCCGGAGTTCTGGTCGCCGGAGCTCGTCAGTTCACCAGCTATTTTCACTTGAATTAAAAAAACTAAAATTAAATTAAATTATGGGAAATGACCCTTTTACCCTTTTAAGTTAAACCATTAGATCTGGAAAAATAAATCAATGGTTGAGATTGTTCCTTGACACTATCAAAGAAGCTAAATTTGTTTGATGGTAAGCTGGACTCCAGATACTACATATCCACTACCCACCTGTTTGTTAAATGGGTATTACCTGTACCCGCCCGCCGAGACTAAACGGGTAGAAAGTTCAAACCATCCCCGCCCCGACATGGGTATCGGACTTACCCGATACCCATTGGGTGAACCCCAAATTTCTAGTATCTGGATTGCAAAGAGATTTTCGAGATGGAGCTACGATTTTTAGAGTATTATGGTTTCAAGCGGCAACGACAGACTGGTCGATCGACGAGTTGAAATGAAGAACTGAATGAGTGAAGGAGAATCTGGGTATGGTCTGCTAAACATAGATGATATATTATGGCTAATACAATGTTGTTTCATATTAGGTACCTATAGGGTTGTATATGAGGCGGATACCTTGAAACACATCCCCACTCGTTACCCGCTCTAACTAAGTACTGGGTTTGCTCATACCCGTCAACTTTACCCAGTCAACGAGTAATCCCCACCCAATTTGGTCGAATTTCGGGTGGTACCCAATTTCGAGATACCATTACGAAGCCTACCAAAAAAAACTGACTATAAATAAATTAAACACCACCCCCAAACTTTTCCCCACCGCTTCAAAAACTCACCACCACCAATGACGGCGGCCGGAGCTACGGCGGCGCTGCTAGCTCTGCATGTCCTCCCTCTCTTCTTCACTTCAATCCTCTGCTGTCAATCCCCAAATTCCCAATCTCCGACAGCCCAATTGGGCAATTCTGTTCTCAATCTCAGATCGAGGATTAGGAACTGTTCTCCGATCAGGGACGAGATAGTCGAGCTGGCGAACGAGAATGCCACGGTGGATTGGATGAAGCGGATAAGGCGGCGAATTCACGAGAATCCAGAGCTTGCTTACGAGGAGTTTGAGACGAGTAAGGTGATAAGGGAGGAGCTTGATCGGCTTGGTATTTCGTACAGGTGGCCGGTGGCAAGACGGGGATTGTGGCGATGATCGGCGGCGGATCGCCGCCGTTTGTGGCTCTCCGGGCTGACATGGATGCTCTGCCTATTCAGGTGGGTTTAGGGTTATTAATTAGGATCAATTTAAGTGTTGTTTAAGGTTAGCTTTTGGTTCTCATACGCTGCATTGTTTAGTAATTAATACACTGTGCTGATTGGTACTTTTTTTGGTCGTGTGGGGACTATGATGGCGATTCCGAAAAGTTCTGTGGGGCTTTTAGCACTGCTTAGAAATTAGGGGGACTGGTTTGTAATAAACAAATTTCTAATGATAATTTGGTTTAGATTAATGGTTAAAAATGATTAATTGACGGAAATTGATTAACTCTTAAATTATGGTTAATCAAAGATAAACTGACCTTGACTGAACTTTGACAAAAAATAATGAAATAATGAATTTTAATCCTTATTTATTTACATAGGGTATGATTTGCAATATTATTCAAATTTATATGTAATTTTTACAAAGTAGGTAAAATAGATCATAATCAGTACAAAATTGTTAAAAATCGATTAAAATTGGGCAAATTATTTTGGTCAAAATGGTTAATTTTTTTGTTGACCGAATTTCGGTTAGTTTTTGTACTTTTTTCGGTCGGTCATCGGTCAATACCTAAATTTTTAGGGTAGTTTAATTAACCAACTCTCAACCCTGATTAATGATTAAAATACAAAATCAGTGTAATGTTATGCTCAAATTATGATCTTTCAGTTTCATATCAATAATAACCAAAAACAGTGATCTGGGTTTTAGTAATTTAGATGAACCCACCAGAAAGATCGAAACTTTAGGCAAAAACTCAAGTTCTTTTCTCTTGATCCTTTCAGGAAATGGTGGAATGGGAGCACAAGAGCACAGTTGATGGGAAAATGCACGCCTGTGGACATGATGCTCACGTCGCAATGCTTCTAGGTGCTGCAAAGATTCTGCACCAAATGAGAGACACATTGCAGGTTTCGAATTATAAACGACCCGTGTTCTCGAAATCTCTCGAACCAAATTCGTTCAATTGAGTTCTTGTGACCAAAATATGTTCGAAATTTGTATATGTTCCAGGGTACTGTTGTCCTGATCTTTCAACCAGCAGAAGAGAAAGGGTTAGGAGCGAAAGACATGATAGCAGAAGGTGCATTGGACAATGTGGAAGCGATTTTCGGAATCCATGTAGCTCATGTGTTCCCTTCAGGTTCTGTTGCTTCCAGGCCGGGCCAGTTCCTTGCTGGATGTGGGAGCTTCAAGGCGACGATCAGGGGGAAAGGCGGTCACGCTGCCATTCCTCAGAACTCCATTGATCCGATTGTTGCAGCTTCTGCTTCGGTCCTCAGCTTGCAGAATATCGTCTCGAGGGAGACCGACCCTTTCGATTCTCAGGTATGGAGGAAACTAGTACTAAGTTGTCTTTCCTTTCTGTTTCAATGAACTGTTAAGCATCCTAGCAACTCGAGTTATTGGGATTTAACGGTTCATGACAGGTTCAATAGAGATCTTATACCATTCAATACTACTTGGTTACTTATGCAGGTGGTTTCTGTTGCAATGATCAACGGAGGGAGCGCGTTCAATGTGATACCGGATTCAGCCACGATAGCCGGATCGTTCAGGGCATTCAGCAGGGAAACATTCAAGGCCCTCAGAGAAAGAATCAAAGAGGTACCGAAAAATTTACGAAAATTTTGTTTCATTTCCGGAGCAAAGATCGAAACTTTTTGTTTAAACCCTGTTCCTGGTGCAGGTCATAGGAGCACAGGCAGCAGTCCACAGATGCACATCAGAAGTGGATTTCGACGGGAAGGACCACCCGAACATCCCACCAATGATCAACGACAATCGCATCTACGAGTTCGCGACGCAAGTCTCGTCCGACCTAGTCGGAGAATCCAACACCAAACTATCACCTAGCTTCATGGGGAGTGAAGATTTCGCATTCTACCTCGACAAAGTTCCTGGTTGTTTCATGTTTTTAGGAGTTAGGAATGAGGAAACTGGGGCCATATACCCACCTCACAACCCTAATTTCTCATTAGATGAAGATTCCTTCCCTTTAGGTGCAGCTCTACATGCATCCTTTGCACATTCCTATCTCTCGAATTCGAGTTCTTACTGCTAACAAAGTTCCTTTCTTGAGTAAAAAACTTAGCTTCATAGATCATAACATTCAGAACAAGTAAGACATTCAAATACAATAGAGATATAACTTATGGACAAGATATTAAGCCTTTCTGGAAAGGCACACACAGATGCAGAGTTGTTCATTGTCACATTAGAGTTGGATCCTTGCAAAGAGGTAAGTAGCCATGGCAGAAATTAAAGCTCCAGTGGCCATGGAAGGGACCGAGAATGAGGCCGAACTCATCGTGGGTCCGGGAGATGGAGCCATATTAGGCATATCAGGCACTCCGAGAAGGGCATCCATTCCAGGAATGTCCTCAGCAGCAGACGCAGAAGCAGCCATGATCAGGACAGCTGCAATGGTGATGAAGATGAGTTTAGCAGCCATGGATTGATTCAATGTGAGTTGTGGAAGAACTGAACTGTGGAAAAGCTTATATATATATATGGATTGTAACTGAGATGAAGATGAGTAGAGGTATTGCAGTTTTTGTTCGTTGCTCTAACTGTACTGAATTTTGGAACTCTGTTTTGGACTGTTTAGGGTCTCTTTCAAGGTTGCCGAACTGTTAAGCTACGATGCTGCTTATTGTCATTTTGCAGTTCATGTCTTATTCTAGAATTCCGGCTAATTTGATAATAATGGTTCTCCTAATCATAAAGGGTTTCTAATTCTGTCGTATTGGAGCTCAGAAATTAGGAACCATCGCCTCGTCGCTGCGGGGATTTCTTCTTGAATGTCCTCGCCGGCGATAATCAGAAATCTGGAGTTCACCACCTCCGTTCTTATCTCCTCTTTCCTCAAACCGCACTGCCAATTAAAAAGATTGGTAAGGAAATTTGGAAGCGGTGGTGCGGCGAACCGGGGATATCGGCGGAGAAAATTTGGAGTCGGAGTTCTGAGTCCGGCGGGGAGGGACGGCGGCGGGAGACGGGATAGGTTGCCGGGAGAAACCCTGAAATTTGGGTTAAAACTGCCTGGGGCGACGTCGTTTTGTGAAAGGGATTTTCCAGAGGTTGTTTTGGTTGGCTCGAGCTCCGACCAGGTTTTGTGGGCTGTCAAAAAATAGCCCGACCCAAATTCATTTTGGCCCAAGAAATTTGGCCAGGCCCCCAATGTTGCGCCTATCAGGCCTAGGCCTAGAAAGGGATTTGACCCGACCCGGACGAAAATGGCCGACCCGGAAAGTTTCACGCGTGCATGTCACGCGCTGAGAGTGGGCTTCACTCGCTGACAACTAACACGCGCGCGTGGGATTAACATGAGAGTGGGCCTGACGCGCTTGTAGAATACACGCGCGCGTGGGCTTTCTGGAGAGTGAAGCCCACTCGCGGTGCGTGACATGCACGTGTGAAACTTTCCGGGTCGACCATTTTCGTCCGGGTCGGGTCAAATCGCTTTCTAGGCCTTGGCATGATAGGCGCAACGTTGCGGGCCTGGACCAAATTTCTTGGGCGAAAATGAATTCGGGTCGGGCTATTTTTTGACAGCCCACAAAACCTGGTCAGAGCTCGAGCCAACCAAAACAACCTCTGGAAAATCCCTTTCACAAAACGACGTCGCCCCAGGCCGTTTTATCCCAAATTTCAGGGTTTCTCCCGGCAACCTATCCCGTCTCCCGCCGCCGTCCCTCCCCGCCGGACTCAGAATTCCGACTCCCAAATTTTCTCTCCGATATCCCCGGTTCGCCGCGCCACCGCTTCCAAATTTCCTTACCAATCTTTTTAATTGGTCAGTGAGGGGTGAGGAAAGAGGAGATAAGAACGGAGGTGGTGAACTCCAGATTTCTGATTATCCGGCCGGGTCGAATAATCCTCTTATTCTACGCCGCCGGCGACCGTTCTTTCTCTTTCTTCGTCACCGGCGGTGAAGATTTGATTCTTCCCCTGTATTCTACGCAGTTGAAAGCGAACAAATCATAGCTCCCGTTCATCTGCGTCTCACTCGATCACGGTATTGCCGGGATTTCAATTTCAATGAACTGATGGCTCTTCTGCAACTTGGTAACCTCAATTGCTTCTGTGTATTGATTTCTAGGGTTTGAGAGATCTTAGAAACACAAGATAGAATTAAACCCATATAACTTTCACATCAATTTATCTAAAACCTTCCACATTCTTCTTCTACCATAACATCTATGACATGTATTGCATCTAGTTAAACCCCCACAAAATCCATAGCCATAACTGATAAATGAGCTTCAAATCTCATACCAGCAGCAATTAATCCCTTATTCCCCCATTCATATATTAGCTAAGCAGATTCTCAAGGTTTTACGATGTGCCAAAGGGGGTTCTTAGCAGTACACGTTGCTGAGAAACAGAGGAAGAGATTCATTGTACCATTGTTTCAGGTTCTGTTGGACATAGCTGAAGAGGAATTCGGGTTTGATCATCCAATGAGTGGATTGACCATTTCTTACAGTGAGTGAAGAAATCTTTGATTCTGTTACTTCAAACTTGACCAGACCATGAAGAGATTTAGATCATTGGAGTTGGTAGATGATGAAAGAAGCATACTTTTTTTTCCAGTTTTTCCAGTAACAGTTAGCAGAGAAGCTGTAAATTTTTGTAACTAGTCTCATTCAGTCCCATCAATTAAACCCTACTGATGGAATTCATCGCAGTTAAGTTAGGGTTTACTTCGAGTTTAAGTGTATTATCCGAACTAACCCTAACCTTAACCTATATCGCATCTATACAGAACCTATACAGGTTAACAACTTAACCATTCTAGTGTAATGCCCAGCTGTCTACCAGAGGAAAACAATGAACAGTCGTGTAGCACAAAACATATACACAGCTGGTGGTTCTCTCTTGAAGCCATTTGTGATCCTTCACCACCCGCAAAACGACAACCCATTCGACCCGACCCGGTTTGAAATTATGGGGAAAGAAGCAAACTTTGACACCATTTCTTAAATGGGCAAGCTCTGGCTTACCACCACTCACTTGTATCTGCGCCATGTGAATGACATAAAAGCAAACCCCTCTCTTGATTACATGACGACAACCCAGAACCGTTGCAGTGAAACTGGCAACCCAAAACCCATGCAAAAGTTTGAACCAAACCAAACCAAACCCATCAATATAAAAAGACACAATCTTTCTGCAATTTCTGCAATTTCTGCTAAGAACCCTAATGGCATCATCACGTTTCTTACTTGTAGCAGTGCTTTTGATTCTCTGCATGACGCTTGATTCCTCAGAAGGGAAGGATCGCTTCTTATCTTCTGTGGGTATGTATGTTCTTCTTATCCTAACTAGACATAGGATTGAGTTATTTTGTGTGGTTTGAATTCGAATTTGAATTTGAATTCCAGATTGCGGACCGAAGTGCAATGCGAGGTGTAGCAAGCATTCGAGGCCGAATGTGTGCGTGAGAGCGTGCACGACGTGCTGCTACAGGTGCAGCTGTGTACCACCTGGGACTTATGGTAACAGGGAGCTATGTGGACGATGCTATACTGATATGACTACCCATGGGAAAAGGCTCAAGTGCCCTTGAAATTTGGTTTCTTTGGTTTTGATGTTTTGAATGATGTTTCTGTTTTTGAGGTTCTGGTTTTTTTATGTGTGCTGTGAGTGAATGATTTTGGTTTGGGTTTCTAATGTACTTTTGATTATGTTTCATAATAAAATCAGGAATTTTGTATGTGGTATTAGCTACAAAGCTAGCTAGTCTTGCAAGTTTGGGATATGGTTATCCGATACCGGTTATGAACACTAATCTCGGTTATTTTCTACGTTATGATTATCCGTATGGAAGTCAAAGAATGCCGGTTATGATGAACACTAATCTCGGTTATTTTCTACGTTATGATTATCCGTATGGAAGTCAAAGAATGCCGGTTATGATGAACACTAATCTCGGTTATTTTCTACGTTATGATTATCCGGAAGTCAAAGAATGCCGGTTATGATGAACACTAATCTCGGTTATTTTCTACGTTATGATTATCCGTTGGAAGTCAAAGATGCCGGTTATGATGAACACTAATCTCGGTTATTTTCTACGTTATAGAATAGTTTTTGAACTCTATTCAATTTTATCTAATGATTAGGCGCTGGAGTGTCTCAACAAAACTAGTTCATCCTAGTAACTCTACTGAAGAAGATGCAGAGATAATAGCTAAGGCAGTCCGTCACAATGAGGCACTACAGCTAGTGGTGGGATCGTCGTTAAAGAAGTAACTCAACTACTAGCAGTCAACCCGAATTTTAAGCTGTTTTCGGTTCGACGCTCAGCAAACAGAGCCTCCCATTCTTTAGCACGTCTGGCTCTTAGATATCTCTCAGGGGTGTTGCTGGTAGTCCTCACTCCCTGAATAGATTGTAGTTGATTTACTGCTTCAATCTAACTTTACCATACAAAAGAACAGGCCCAACAGTTCACAAAACCCAAATCCAACACTTCATTAATGGGCCTCTACCGGCCCACTCCCGTTATCAACGGGCCTAACCCGACCCACTTTCCGTTCCTTCCTTCTCCACAAAGCGACAAAAACACAACGACGATTTCTTCATCTACCAAAAAACAGAAGACGACAATTTCACTGCCGAGATTAGACAAACACGTTGAAAAGACGAAACAAGCCTCTAACGTACACGAAAATAGAAAACAAAAGGACAAGGAAGTCGCTACAAGCAATGACGACATCTAACCTTACGTCACGTGCCATACGTATTATGAACAACGAGCTGAGCTCAGCTGTTCATACGTCGGTATTCAATTCCAAACGCTTCTGATTCTGACATCTGACGATGAAGAGCTAACATCAATGAAACTGATTCTGATTTCTTTGGTACGTAGTTTCACGTGACTAGCTATCGGTTCGGGTTGCGATTGTACCGAGAAGATAGAACATTGATTGCTGGATTTCGTGGAGTTTTTTCGGTGTTACAGGTAGGGCTGTATACGAGCCGAGCTGCTCGTGAGCCGTTTCGTGAGATCGGCTCGTCGTAAACGAGCTAGCTCATGAACAGGCTCGTCACATAAATGAGCCGAGTTTGAGCCGGTATGTTGGTCGTCTCGGGAGGCTCGTGAGCCAACTCGTTTCGTTAGCTCGTTAAAGCCAAGCTCGTGAGCTGGCTCGATTGTAACTCGTATAATCCTAATTCATAAATGGTAATTAAATAATCAACCCTAATAGTGGAACAAACTGATGCACCAGAAGATGTAATATGGTAATTACTAATTACCGTAATGGCTAATGCCCTAGAATTACTCTAATCCCCACTCTATGAATCACGAACCCACGGCCAACGGTACATCATTCTTCTTCTTCTTCTCCCCTTTGGCATCTTTTACTTTTTGACAGTTGCTAATTTGTTTCTTGAGATGCACGCTTGGAAACGTTCATATGGATTTGAATTTGTGATTTTTTTATATTTTCTATATTTTGTAGCACCTGCATTGTATTTTTGTATAATGTTTGATTTCTTATATTTCCGATATTTTTTATCCCGAGTTTGGAGAGTCTAACAAGGATTTGGCTCGTTTAGTATTATAAATGCAAATCTGGCTCGTTTAGCATTATAAACGAGCCGAATCCGAGCAAGTTCGTTTAACATAGTAAACGAGCCGATCCCGAGCCGAGCTCGAGACGAGCCCGAGCTTAGGCAACCTGTAAACGAGCGGCGATTTTGAGCCGGAATCGAGGCATAAACGGTATTAAGCAACCCAATGCGGCGTACATATATTTCTAACATAAACGAAACACATAGAACACCAGGATTACGTGATTCACTGACGTGTCAGCAAACTTTCACATTCAGGAACAAGAAACTGAAACTTATGATCTGTTTCCATTACTATCCAATTCCACGTTCTTCTGAATAAGCAAATCTTCACATTCAGCAAACTTTCCCATTCAGTGGCTTGCTGATTTTGGTTCAACACACCAAACTCTGTTCAACCCAATCATACGAGGTGGAACAGTTCCGAAAAGACTCGATTAGAGCTCGAGAAAGGTCCTCATGTATCTGTCAAGAATCGTTACATCCCAATAACAACTCGAGTTGTTGGAAGAGGGATGGATCTTATATTGTTTACTAACACATTTCTCAAACGAAATCCATGAAAGGGGATTGAAGTTTGCAAAGGTCTACCATGCCTTATGCAAGATAAATTGTTATAATGGGTCTACCGGGATTCAATGCCCAAACCTTTCAGTCATCAAAGTTTTTGATACCACGTATTGTCAAGAACCGTTGCATCACAACTACTCGAATTATTGGGGGCTGATTCTGAATGAATCGTATAGTGTTTACTAACCGTATCCATCACAAATCAATTATTATAGTCAATCTACTGGTCAATTAAATGCTTCAAATTTTCCAAGATAAGAACAAATTAACTTGTAACTGCAACGCAAATTAAGTTGGTTCTTCTTTTTTTGATGAATGGTAAATTATCATATAAACATCGAGGCAAAGTTTGTACAGAAAGAAACCTCAACAAGGTCAAAGGAAAACGCCAACCCCCAAAAAACCTAACCGCCAGAAGCGCCCTGTAACACCAAACCAAAACCCGGAATCCTCCAAACTACACATGAGGCAAAAAAACCTTTATACAGTGGTTCCTGAAACAAAGAACCACCTGCTAACCTAAACCCCCCAAAAAGAATCAACCTGGATCAAAATCATGATGCCAAAGTGACATCCACCTGCGGATCTCGGCCTGAGAGATGCAACTCGAAGCCCTCAACCATCTGCCCACAAGAGTAGCAATCTTCCAAACAATTTGATCTATAGATTTCTCTCTACTTCTAAAAATCCTATCATTCCTCTCACCCCAAATACACCAAAACAAAGCATGTAACAACCCGGCCTTAAACTTCAGGAACTCAACTATACAGTTCCTAGCCTGCCAATTGCGAATGAAAACCTCGACATCGAAATGGTTTGGCCCCCAAATGGCAAGCTTGGAACTAAAAATGAGCCACACCTGTAGAGTGAAAGAGCAGGAAAGGAACAAATGCGACACTGACTCGAGGTCAGCTCTGCATAAAACACAACAACTAGGACCAATGAAACCCCTCTTTTGCAGGTTATCTAAAGTGGAGATGCTTTTATGGAACACCTGCCAGAGAAAACCTGTAATCTTTGTCGGAACAGAATGAAGCCATACCACCTCCAGAGGAAAATCGTCCACCCCTGTAACCACCTGCTGAGATAGGACCCGAAAGAAGGAACTCACCGAGAATTGTCCATTATGAGTGAAGCGCCATACGGGAGCCGGAGGACCATGGGAAATCCACCCGGAAGCATACTCCTCTAACATCGTCATCAGCGAAGCCTCTCCTCTTCCGCACCTCCACGAAGATCGGTTGTCAAAGGGATACTCCACTCCGACCTGTCAGACATAACAATATAATCGGACACAAGAGCGCCCAGAGATTGAGCTACCGCCGCAATCCTGGGAAATCTATTAGCAACACTCACCCCGGAATCCAACAGTCAAACCAAAAAGACACCCCCCACCCCCTGGATCGACCCACGCGTAGTCCCAAAATCTAGAGCTGTTTTTGACAATATCTCTCCAAACAGATCGCCCTGCATAATGAGGATCCCAACACGGTTTCCACTCAGATCTCCCTGCACCACATTTCTCCAAAATTAGTTTGCGCCACCACGCATTTCGTTCTGTCGCATACCTCCAACCCCATTTCCCGAGCAGAGCCACATTCAAGCGTCTAAGATCAAGAACTCCTAAACCTCCTCTAAACCTTGGAGTCTTAACCATCTCCAATTGACCAAATGTGGCCTTCTAACCTCACCACCTCCTTCCCAAAGGAAACGGTTTTGAATCCTCTCTAATTCCTTGATAACAGTCATCGGAGCCTGAAACAGCGAGAGATAATAAATGGGGAGTTGCGAGAGAACACTCTTGAGGAGAATCATTCTTCCCCCAAATGAGAGCATCTTGGCTTTCCAAGTATCCAACCTCCTTCTAACCTTAGCCACCAGAGGATCCCACACCTGATTGTAGGCCAATCTATTTCCCAGAGGAAGACCAAGGTAGGTAGTTGGAAGAGAACCTAGAGAACAACCAAGAGTGTCGGCAAGCAACTGACCATTCAACACATCTCCAATCGGGTACATAATAGACTTATGAGCATTCACTTTTAATCCTGAGACTGCCTCAAAACAAATAAGAATGGCCAAACCTGCTGCACTTGGTCCACCGAGGCGTCACAGAAAACAACTGCATCATCAGCATACAGAATGTGATGAACTTCCCCTGAGCGAGCGACCTCATTCATATAGAACCCTTCAAGCAAGTCAGCTTCCCTAGCTTTTTCAAAAAACCTTGAAAGGATCTCCATCACTAGAATGAACAGAAGTGGTGACAACGAATCTCCCTGTCTTAACCCTCTAGAGCTAGAGAAATATCCCTTAGCCTCCCCGTTCATAATTACTGAGAAAGAGGCCGAGGAGATGCATGCGGAAATCCAACCAATCCATTGCTCGGGAAAATCCATACTTCTCATGACCTCAAACAGACAAGACCAACTAACATGATCAAAGGCCTTCTCAATGTCAAGCTTAATCACCAACCCTGCCCGACCCGACCTACATCTAGAATCAATCACCTCATTAGCAATCAAAGCGGCATCCAAGATCTGTCTACTCTCTACAAAGGCACATTGATTTTCGAAATGCAAGATCCAGTCACCCTCTTGAGCCTCTGCGCCAACATCTTGGAAAGAATCTTATAGAAAGAGCTAACCAAGCTGATAGGTCTAAGATCTCGAATATCCTCAATGGTGTCTTTCTTAGGCAACAAACAAAGAAAGGTGTGTTAACTGCCCGAGGAAGGATCTCACCCTGCATGAAACCTTTCAGTGCGTTCATAACATCATGTTTGACTATACCCCAATGCGATTTGAAGAAACCCATCGGAAGACCATCCGGACCCGGAGCTTTATCGTTAGCACACTTCCTAACCACCCCCCACACCTCCTCTTCTGAGACAGGGACGGTGAGGCTTGCCCGACTGCTCTGATCAAGCATGCTAAAGCCCAAACTCCAAGGAAAGGGGCGGGGGTCCCAAGGCTCCCTATATAGCTCTATGTAAAAATCCACCACCGCCCCAGCCAAGCTCTCATATTCGTCAAACATCACATCACCAATTTTCAAGGCCGATATAAAGTTACGACGGTTGTTTTGATTTGCAATCTTGTGGAAGTAGGTAGTATTCCTATCTCCGTCCTTAATCCATCTGTCTCTCGATTTCTGTCTCCACGAAATTTCCTCTCTTTTCCACATTCCAAATTAAGTTGGTTCTTCCTTCCGTTACTAAATCGTTTCCTTTTTTCAAATTCCCTAATTGATTAATTGACTACCTTTACTAAACCGTTTCCTTTTTCAAATTGCCTAATTGATTAATTAACTACCTCTTGATTGTTAAATTTTTCCTTGACCAGCACATTAATTGCTTAATCAATTTCTGTCTTTTTTAAGTTTTCTGTCATTAATTTAAAACTTCAAATTTACCGAATTTTTTAACAATAGAATGTGATTGCCAGGTACATAGTCGAGTTTTTTTATCCTACTAAATCTCACATGTTGGCAGGGACCTTAATTTTATGCAACATGGTTTCTTTATGCATAATCTAACTCGTTTTGCGGTCCAAAATGAAACTTAAGGGCCTAGCCTAAGGGTATAGGACCATACTTAAACGTCAAAACTTATAGGTTCTTTATGCATTATCTAACTCCAAAATGAAAATTAAGGACTTAGCCAAAGCTTTAGGTTCATCCTTTAACGTCATAGCCACCTCCACCCCTAACTTTTTTTTAGTTAGGATAGTGCACGATCTATATCCTCCTTAACGTTACGGTTAACAAGTTGATTATTGAATTTGTATTAAATAAAAAAAAACACGAGGTATCACATATCAAATCTCCAACCTTACCATGTTAGAAATGCGTACATGTACCAAAAACCGCCGTAAAATAGGGAAAGTCAAGTCGGTTCTGAACTCCTCTGTACCTATATAAACACTACCTACACGTCTTGTTCATCATAACCCAGAACAAGAACACCTTCAAGAACCTCAAAAATGGCGGCCAAAACCCATAAAGCACACGTCTTGATACTCCCATACCCAAGCCAAGGCCACATAAACCCACTTCTCCAATTCGCCAAACGCTTAGCTTCCAAAGGCGTGAAAGCCACAATCGCCACTACCCACTACACAGTCGCTTCCATCTCCTCTTCAGCCGTCTCCGTCGAAGCCATCTCCGATGGCTTCGACGTAGGCGGGTTCCCTCAGGCGAAAGACGAGCAGACATTCCTCCAGTCGTTCAAATCGAACGGGTCCAGGACTCTGTCTAGCCTCGTCGAAAAGTTCGAATTTTCGGACTGTCCTGTCACTTGCATAGTGTATGATTCTTTCCTGCCGTGGGCGCTCGACGTTGCGAAATCACACGGCGTTTATGGAGCGGCGTTTTTCACGAATTCGGCCTTGGTTTGCAGCATCTTTTGTCGGGTTAGCAATGGAGAGGTTGAGCTTGGAATGGCGGGCAAAGAAGGTGGTCTTGATGTTCCTGGTTTGCCGAATTTGGGGTTGTCTGATTTGCCGACATTCTTGAGGTTTCCTGAGAGCTATCCGACGTATTTGGCTATGAAGATGAGTCAGTATACGAATCTGGAGATGGTTGACTGGATATTCTCCAATTCGTTTCAGGAATTGGAATCAAAGGTTGGTGAAATGAAATGAAATCTCTTAACTAGCTTATGATAAGAATTGAAAATGGTTGCTTAATCAAAGGTTTATGGTTTGTCTTCTGCTAACAGGAAGCAGCAAGTGTGAAGCAGCATTGGCCGGCGAAGCTGATAGGTCCGATGGTTCCATCGGCTTATCTCGACGGCCGGATCGACGGTGACAGAGGATACGGAGCTAGTCTATGGAAGCCACTAAATGAAGAATGCATGAACTGGCTGGAATCAAAACCAGCTAGATCAGTAGCCTTCATTTCATTTGGGAGCATGGTTTCACTCTCAGATGAACAGATGGGAGAAATTGCAGGTGGGTTAGAGGAAACAGGGGTCGAGTTCTTATGGGTCGTGAGAGATTCAGAGCTAAGCAAGCTCCCCAACAAGTTCCGTGACTCGAGTTCTTCAAAGGGTCTGATAGTTTCGTGGTGTAACCAGCTCGAACTGCTTGCACACGAGGCTACAGGATGCTTTGTGACACACTGTGGATGGAACTCAACGCTCGAAGCGCTGAGCCTCGGTGTGCCAATGGTGGCCATGCCGCAGTGGACTGATCAGGTCACGAATGCGAAGTATGTCGAGGATGTTTGGAAGGTCGGGGTTAGGGCTAAGGAAGATGAGAGTGGGATTGCTGGGAGAGAGGAGATTGGTAGGTGCTTGAAGGAAGTGATGCTGGAAGGAGATAGGAGCATGGAGATTAAGGAAGCTGCAAAAAAATGGAGGAAGAAGGCCGTGGAGGCGGTGAGCAAAGGAGGCGATTCGGACAAGGAAATCGACAGCTTTGTTAAGCATCTCGTGAAGGGTAGTTGCTAGATTTCAGAATCATACATGAATAAGTAGAGAATCATGGATTTCAATAAGAGTTTCAGAGGTTATACTTGTATTCTGTTTCGAAATTCCAGAAGCTCTGTTTTGATCACAGCAATGCTAAGCAGATCAAAGAAAGGGTGGTAACATTGAAGCTTATCGAAGTTATGCTTATACATTTCTTATATCGTGATTCGTGACTATTCGAATAATACAAGCATACACTAACCATATACATAACGATCAAAATACCCAGATTTCGTTCTAGGCAGTAGCTAGTTCAGCAGTTTCCGAGTTTCTGAGTCTGCTTGCAACTCCTGAAATCAGACAACTATGAATCAGGCGAAATTCTCGGACATAATTCGTCTCTCGTTTTCAATATTTCGATTCAAACTTATTGGTAGCAGAAGAATGAAGGTTTACCTCTCTTCTTGAGTTTGTTTCTGAAGCTTCTTTTCCTGCTAAAAGCAGTCTCCTGCAGAACCATATTTAAAAGAAATCAGTTTAACTCAAGGAAACAGAAACAATGTTCGATTGTGGGAAATCAAGAAACAGAAAAGTACCACTGGAAGTCCCATTCTTTCAGCTTCACGAATGGCGGAGACGAGATCACGATTGGAGTCGGTGTACAAGCTAGTAACAAGACCGTACTGACCAGCTCGACCTGTGCGGCCAACCCTATGCAAGAAATCTACAGCAGATGTTGCAAAGTCGGCCTGGAAAAGAGAGCTTCATCAATGTCCTTTCATGATTTGATAACAGTGTAACATGAGTATATGTAAAAGTGCCATATGAATCAAGCATCTAAATCAAAGTACCTGAACAACATGTGAGATATTTGGAATATCAACTCCACGAGCAGCAGCATCAGTGCACACAAAGATTCCACCGTTCTCTCTGAAATCATCCAATGTACTTGCGCGTTCTTCTAACGATCCCTCCTTATGGTACCGGTAACATTCAATCCCAGCTCTTTCCAGTATACCAGCCACTGCTTCGACCGCCTCAACCGTATTTGCAAACACCATAGTTCGACTAACACGGTTACTAGACTTTTCAGATTCATCTCCTTGCTTCAAGGCCTCTATCAGTGCATCCACCTGGCTATCTACCGTAACCTCAATCCACCTCCGCTCCAATCTAAAACGTAAAAATGGAGCAATCAACATTGAAGTCAAAGCTAGGAGCAAGATTGAAAATGCTTACAAGTTGCAATACCTGGGATTGTGGCAGTGGAGGTAGCTTCCGCTAATCCAGTTGGCCTCAGGAAACATCCATTTCAACACTGCGCCAGCAGTTTTCTTCCCGTTAACGGGAAGGGTAGCTGCCACGAATATATACTGCTTACTACGCTCGTAAACCCTTTTAATTCTTCTCCATCCCCTTTTCTTGATCAAACCAGCTTCATTTCCCTCTTCCACCACCTCATCCTCAGCAATGCTTTCCAAGTCTTCTTCATCGCCAGCCAATGCCAAATCATCACCTAGCGCTTCTCCTTCATCCTCCAAAGCATCCTCGGGGAGAGACTCGGAATCTTCTACTACTTCAGCAGCAGCATCAACAGCCGGGGATTGACTTGTCCAAGACAGAATCTTTTCGTCGTAACGAAACATGTTAATCAGACGGATTACTTGGTTCTGGAAGCTACCACAGAGAAGCATGTCTGCTTCGTCAAACACCTACCAGTCATATTCGACAACAAACCATTACATCACAATAGGATTGAATACTTCAGCAAACAGGACATGGGGAAAGAAAGAATACCACATATTTCACTCCACGAACGAAGCTCAGCTTTCGTTGCTTCTTTGGTTCAATGCTGTTCAGAAGTGCAGCTGGAGTAGACACAAGGATGTCCGGTTGATGAACCGGCCAGCCCTTCAATCGAAATAGAAGAATCAGCTAACAAATGAATTCAAATCCAATTCAATCCAATCCAAATTATCTTGCAATTATACCTGTCTTCCACACACTGCCGCAACTTTGAGAAGTGGATCTCCATTCTCATCACATAGACCATTCGCCATACGAACCACTTGATCACAGAGCAAAACATTGGGGCAAAGAACAAGAGAAACACCACGGGAGGGAGAATCGGAATCATTTCTGCCGGTATACAGCTTGTGAATCAGTGGAACTAGATAGGAATGCGTTTTCCCGCTTCCAGTCTCCGCAGCAATCACCGAATCCTTCCCGGAAAGAATCGACGGGATCGACTCGGCTTGGACGAGAGACGGCCTTTGGAATCCGACATCAGTTAGAGCTTTCGCGATAGTTTCCGTCAGGCCTAGAGCAGTCCAGGAGACGCTTTCGTCGGCGAAGAACGTATCTCCTCCGTTGACAGGAGCGGCGGCCGCAGCTGTAGTGAAGCGTCGACCGTTGGATAGTGAAAACGGGACGGATAGAAACGAGTGAGCTCGTGTCAATTGAGAGAAGAGAATCTTCGGCGATGATGATGATGATAGCTTGTAGAGATGAAGCACTGGAGCAGAGCGATGAAGTAGCAGCATTTTGAGTTCCTATGGAAGAAGAAGAATGAAGAAAGAAGATTAGGTTTCGGGATGTTCAAAGCTTAAACCTTTAAAACCCTTGGATGCTTGCGTTCTTAACGGCGTCGTTTTGTTGTGGATGGGTTGCACGCAGACTAGGACCCGTGGGCCTGCCCGCACAGGAACAGAAAGTTTATGAATCATGATCAAACCGATTAGATAAACTTGCAATCTTCTTGTAAACTACAAATTAAGGTACATAAATCTCTGCTGTAACCCTATAGTTCATGACATTCATCTTCCCTATAGAGGCTAGCTTCCTTCCTTTGAAGCAATCGCAGCATTTAAACTGTATTTGGTGAAGACATCTGTTAGCACAGCTTTTTCCCTGACCTTTAACCTGCACAGAAATGGGGGTTTCGAAATGAGAAAGGAAGCAGATTAGCAGAAGCAATGTCCAGGAGCAGGATAAGTCTGAGAAAAATCTCACCTTTTGGACGATCCTGGGATTGCTAAATTGGGAAGCTTGTTCAGTTTCTTTTTGGTATCAGGATTACTCTTCTTACTCTTAGTCCCCTTTTTGGGTTTCTTCGATGATGATGATGGTGAACCATTTACGCCTTTCTTGTTAACAACAGCATTCGACTTTGATTTACTGGCGGATTCCATGCTTTCAGTTTCATCAACAGGTTGCATTTCGTGGTGATGATCTTCGTCTTCAGATACGGAAGAATCATCCATATCCATATCGATCCCTGCCAATTCCTCTCGAGATGCGCGGCTGGAGCTTGAGCTTGCCATCCTGCATTTTATCTGCTTCTGAACCTTACCAAACGCTATGCTTTGTCCAGAGAACTGTTTCACAAACCTGCATAAGATCAACCCTAGAAACTAAGCACTTGCAAACTTTGCAAATAGCATAGAAGTATCATAAGAAATGAAGCTAAATAACCTGGCTGCATCCATCTCAGACTTGAAATCAACAAAGGCAAACCCTTTGCAAATGGGGTCTTTCGTCTTCTTGTTCCCAGAAACAGCAGGTATGATATCAACGATCCCACGAAACTCCTTGAAAGCTGATCTCAAATCCCTTCGGACATTCCTTTTCTTTGGTAGGTTGCTTACCTGTACCCTAATCCCACTAGGTACAGCTTCAGAAACTGGAGCATCAACAATGTATTAGAAACTTAGAACATGTTACAGAGTACAGACTACCCAATTGATGAATCCATGGCACAAAGTAAAACGTTACCAAAATGACTCACTTATCTTCTTTGAATCAACTTCTTTGGTACTCGGCTTGATGGGATTGTTCTTGAGGTTATTAATATTCGCAGCTTGAGCAGCTTGACTCTGCTGCATTTCGTCGAGCAGCTTGTCTTCAATAGAAGTGTCGTATACTTTCCCTTCGCCAAACCCTCGGGGCTTCATCGCTAGCCGTTTCTGCATCTTCTCGTACGGCAACAGCGTCTCATCGTCTTCACCGTCGTCGTCATAGTCATCCTCGTCGTCCTCCTCCTCCTCCAGAAAATCGAAATCTACATCTTCATCGGCGAATTCACGGCTATGTATAACAGTGGGAACGACAACGCCGCTGCCGCCCTTTCCCTTCTTGAACGCGTAGCAAGGAATTCGACTCCGTAGTTTCTCCGGGAAGATATGAACGCTCAGATTGGTGAGATTTGTTCGTCGGCATCGGTGCTGCGCGAGAGATAAGGACGAGTGGGTTCTGAACTGAGTGAGGTGCCACAAGGTGCAATTCTTTTGCTGATTCTTGCTAAAGGCTTCTGAGTGGAATAGAAGGGAGAAGGGAAGGGTATTCGTCGGAGAGATGCTGGTCGCGGCGGAGATCGGAGATGTAGTTGCCGCCATTACTGGTCTTCAATTTCCCGTTAGCTAGAAGCTCAGTGAGCTTAAGCTGAGTTTAACTTTCAATCTTCAATCCACAGAAAGGAATAATTACACAAATACCACTAAACTATAATTTCCTTTCATATTCATCACTGAACTAATTTTCATGACCAAATATCATCAATTTTGTATTTTCAGTGTATCGATTACCATTTTGTTCTGTTTGGACGAAATGATGACATGGTATGAATATGAAATAGCCTAGTCACCACATAATAGTCGAATCTCTATGAAACAAATCAACGATAGACAATATATATGAGAAAAGGGTTATGGCCATTTATATTTAGAGTCAAACATGGAATAAATTATTCGAGCTGACCTCAAAATAAATTAATATGGTACTTTGACCATCTTCGTTTATTTCATGTTATCATTTCATTCATAAATCGAACAAATAATTAATCAATAAAATGGAAATACAATTTTAATGATATTCGGTAAACGAAAAATAGTTCAATTCGTGTGTGAAAGAAAATTGAAATTCAGAAAATGCTTCACGGATCCACAGGCCCTGACTTTGAGACCATTTTCATGGGCTTTCTTAGCCCAAGCCCAAAAGATATCCTCATGTGCATAACTTTGAAACCATTTTACTAGGCTTGGGGCCATAAGATAATAAATGATACAAGTCTAGGCCGTAGGGCCAATTAGGATGATCAAACATTCAGACTTGGTATTGATACCTCATTGATTTTAGAACGGTTAGCTTTCAAGGATGCATGTGCATAGTATTTACAATACAAGTGACGAAATGTGGATACTAAAAGTAACACTATCTTTGTACTCGACCGTGTTTCAAAACCAGAAGTTTTTACACCTTCTAGAGGCCCGATCATAGTTCGCATATGCACCTATCATGATTATTCTCACTTCATATTTACGCCTAAGTATTGTTCCCAGCTCGGTAAACATAGTCGGGAAGTGGTAAACCTATCAGTTTAGATTGATGCTTAAGATCAAATATATGAATATCTCGCTATCTCCCACAGAAGCTACACCTATGACAAAAAAAACATACAGTATGAAAATCATCGTCAAGTTCCTTTCCCAACAATTTGCCTCGGATCTTACCGAGCTACCTCTTTTCTGCCAAACTCCGACCGTGCTTACCCCTCCCTCGCTATCCCCCCTTACCACCCCGACGTCTTTCCTGGACACACCCTCTGCAGCAACGCCTAAAAATAAATGTGGATGTAGCGGTTCTAAACCCGACCCCATGGTGGAGCCACGGGTTGGGTGCTTCGCTCTTCCTCGGGCATGATTCTCCATGCTGTAGGGACTCCTTATCCAATATATTACGGATCCTTTCACTCTTGAACTAGCGTGTAGGGATGCAGTTGCTTGGTGTGCCTCTTCGCGTATTTTTCAAGTTGATTTCGAAGGTGATGACGAATTGGTTTCCAAGGCAACGAAGGATCGAGAGCCCGTGGTGGGATCATCATTCAATTATATTGACTGCCAGTCCAAGCTTCAAGCTGCTCTCGGTCCGTCGTTCAGCAAGCCGAGCCGCCCATTCTGTGGCACGTTTGGCTCTTAGATATATATCTCCTAGTGGTGCTACCGGTAGTCCTCACACCCTGAATAAATTGTTGCTAATTTGCTGCTTACCATCTTGATTCTCCTCAACTATAAGAAGCTAAGATTGAAGTAACTATAGACTATAGTCTCTATAGTAGTACATTATTGATTATATGCATGGTGGACCAATTAACCAATGTGCCCAACCATTAATACACCCGAGCCCTACTGCACTCAGACCATAGCAAACTAACAGCTCCATCGATCGATCAGCATCAATCATCTCATGTTCATTTTGGAAGGATGCCATGCAGAAAAGGACATTAGGGTTTTTTATGGTATGAATGCTTCAGTTCTCGTGACAAGCTTATGGGGTTAATTTCATGGCCTATGTATGGTCCCCTATCCCCTGCATTATGTGTTCTATGTATTGTGTCCTACCTCTAAACCCTAGCTTGCAAGACGTGATAAACGAAGAGAGCTGGCGATTAAGATGAACACGAGATTTAACGTGGTTTTCAACTCTAATGTCGACTATAGTCCACAAAGAGAAAAAGTTATTACATTGATAGGTCAAAGAGACGAATAGAGAAAGATTGTTACATGTATGGTGGCACAAACTTAATTAATAGGGATTAGGGTTAGGTTAGGGTATAGAATAAGAATGAATGACGACTAAACTACCCTAACTAAACTAAACCTAAACTCCTAACACGATTAGTATTAACAGTGTACTAACCGTGTTCTAACAGTTTACTAACACAACTAAACATGTTTTAGTGGGGTTTTGTAGTTTTGGGGACAAGATTACTTAACAACGTACACTATCAATAGCACATTGCTTAACACATTGTACAAAAATAGACAACATTAACATGTGGGTGGCGCGGCGCTACTCACATGTCACCATTGCCTATTTTTATACTTTGCAACGTAATGTGTCGTCGACAGTACATTGTTACGTAATTTTGTCTCTAAAACTACAAAAACCAAAATTGATCAAGACAATATCTATCAATGATGAGGTCATTTTATGCATCGGCTAACTGAACATTAATCTCAACCGTACAATAACGAACGACTTAGATCACCATGAGGAAATCCTATGCCAACATCTATAATCCTCAATTGATCCTCTTAGAGATCATTAAACATCCTAACTTCACTGACATATGTCATGAACCGTTTCATCCCAATAACTCGAGTTGTTCTGAATGAATCTTATATTGTTCACTAACCACATAATCGTAATTAAACTATGGAAGATACCCTAATATATAAAAAAAATTCCTATCTCTATAAAATAAAAATTGAGAGCTGGCAAGGTATTGGCATGGGAAGCAGCCTCTGCATAAATGTCAGACTGCTGTGGTCAAAACTGCATACTCAGAAACCCATGTAAGATCTGTCTATTTTTTAATATTATTATTCTATATATTATTATCACTGATTTTCCTGAAATTTTGTTTAATATTTAAAAAATAATATATATATATATATATATGAAGATAATAAAGTTGTTAACAACGACAAGCCGGTTTTCATAACCTCAAATTGTAAAATTTTGTTCATATCGAATATGCCTAACCTTAGACTTTTTCCCTAATTAATAATTAATTAGAGGGTTTATTATACTAATTAATATGAGTTTTCATGAATAATGCATGATAATTATATAATTTAGAATTTAGGTTTCATGATTTTAATGTCAGATATTGTGAATGAAGTTGACGAGTGGTTGTCTTTGAGTGATTTTGAAAGGAAAGCAATCGACTGAATAATAAGACATACCAAAGAAATTGTCAAAAATAAATAGATATATTAAATATTAATCATCCTGGTTAGACTAGTTAGTTCGGTTGATTGAGAGTTTAGGGGTTAAGACGTGTAGATAGACGTTATTAAGCTAGCGTGTAGATAAGAGGTGTAAGGCGTATTTGAGAGTGTAGGGGAGACAGAGAAGTATAGTGGTTGTTTGTAGGCAGGTTGAGAAAGCCTTGTTCGTAGGGGCGACAAAGGCGTCATTAGTGTGTGTTAGGTGATCAAGCTTGTGTCGTCAATATGTTTTTGTATATATCCTCATGATCTAGATCGATTTGTCACGTATCATCGGCTGATTGGTGATCATGTTCATAGTTAATCTTTGTTGTCTAGTGATGTTAGGACTTGGATAGTCTAGATTGAATCCTAGTTTTGTTCTCAATCTATGTTTTCTCAGCTTGGGTCCGATTGGTCGAATTATATCATTCGTACTGTCAGTTGGGTCGTTCCTAGTCATGGATCATCAAATCATTTTTCTTCTTCTCATTTTCTCTTTATATTTATATTTCTATTATCGAATTTGTTCATTTTTATGTGTTTTTGAATTGAGAACCATGTTGTTGAATCCAAAATTAAGAAACAATTACATGCAAGCTTTAAAGTAGTGTACTAGAATAAGAGTTCGATAGTCTTTGATCGATTAACTCCATCCTGAAATTTCACATTATAGCTAAATCGAAGATTCGATTCATGTTCACACAAACAAAATACATTTTTGTGGTCAACTATTTACCGTTTCGGTATGTCACGAGTTATTTTGAGTTTGGTGGTCATATTAATTATTGTGACAGACATTGTTTTTCTATAATAATATAAAACGTAATTAAATTCAGTCCAATCCATAGCATAGGACATTAAATCTCTGTTTGTAACAGTCATCAATTGCATAATTAATTAATAACAACTCTTTCTAGGTACAAAAGAATTAATTACAACCCATCACTGTATCATCAGCTGCCAGTTATAATAAATTAAATTCTGCAATGAAATGAATACTCAAAATTAATTGTTTTTAATAATAAAATATTACTTAACTTGTTTTTAACTCAATGAAGACATGCATTTACTATTTGGAGAACTCAATGAAGACATTATCTTCCGGATTAGGAGTGGTGACAAAAGTTGGATTATGTCTATAAGACATAATCCATAAGAGCCATTAGATCTCCATATATTAGATCCAATGGTGGAGGGATTATATTAATAAAATAATGGGATCCCACTATTTATTGTGTCATATTAAATATTTTTATTACCTCAAATTGCATTATATTACCCTTTTCCATTTTCATTCCTCTTTTAACCGTTGCCACAAAAAAAAAACCGCACCCCATTCTCTCCCAAATCTTCTCTGCATTCAGTCGCCGAACCCGCCGATTCAATCTCTACATTCAGCGAACCACTACCGGACGTCATTCCACTGCCGATTCCTCAGTGCTCGTTTTGTGTTTCCGATTCGGTTTCTGGTGCGTGGTGTAGCCGCCGTCGTTTCCTTTAATCTCGTTCGACCTATAATCAGGTTTTGATTTCTTACTCTACATGTTCGATCAGACCTAGTTTTATTTGTCGATTGTGTTGGGTTAGGTTTGTGAACCAGCATTCATCTCAGATATATGTTTTCTACTCTGATTTTCGAATGACAAATACTATTATTAGGTTAATACTATTATCAAACAAGATTAGTGTTCGAAGAGTCTGATTTGTGGTTTAAGAGTTTTGAATCTTGTGCGGACCTGTTTTGAATCTGTATTGTAAATGGTGACTGCAACTGTGATTTGTGTGTGTGATTTGTTCATGCTAATAATAGTATGTTATGATTACTATTTAATTGCCGCTATTATGATTGATTTTGAACATTTACTTGTCTCCGAACACAATAGTATGCATATAATAGTATTGTAGTTTTACTATTATTGATTGAGTTATACTGTGTTGTTTGGGGTGTAGTTTGGTTGTTCCAATAATTGTATATTAGGAATACTATTATTCTTTGATCAGGATGTCTTTGCCTCATGCAGATACAATTAATCTTGGATCAGGATGACTAAAACTCCTATTCAGAAAAGTGGGAAAATGATTAAGTTGGTTGTATCCAAAAAGCCGAAGCCGAGGAAACCTGTTGTACCAAAACGTCCGGTAGACAGGAATGAACCGGTGGATAGGCCGGATCAACCTACTGTTGGTGAATCTCAAATGAATACACAGCAAAGCAAAGCTCGGTACTAAAACTCCTATGAGCATAGTCTCTGTAAAATGATTCGACATCCTTGACAGTTTTGAACTCCAACGCCTCCCAATCAAAAGCTACCTCAGGCACATCTAAGAAATTGAACAGAAACTAATGGTAAATAATAGTATTTATGTAAAACACGTATAAACACACACTAAAATAGATAAATATCAGTACTGTGCGAATAACGAAACATCAGAATTCATATAATACTATTACTAGCTAGATAATAGTGTCGGTTATTTGGAAACTAAAAAAAAATGAAAAATGAACAAAATATACACTGAAGATCCGACTGAAGACGATTATAAAAAAAAAAACATAAAAAATAAATCATTTATTATCTTATTGAAAATCGAGTTCATAATGAGTAAGTAAAAAATGAAGGTTTAGAAATAATAGTATTGGCTGGATAATAGTATTCTCTCCATACTGTGGCCTTGCAAAAATTCAAGATTGACAGAGATGGTGCAGTATTCTCAGTCGTCTCTGAATGATTTACTTCGATTGAAAAAAAAGGAAGTAAGATATTTTCGGATTTGAGCAAGAATAATATTAGTAATAATATGGTAACTAATATAAATGATTGATTGCAAAGAATAAGAATAATATCATAATATAAATGCCTCCCCAAATTGACTCAAATATAATCAATGCAATTAATTCACTCATCCCATAATTAATCAGTTGGTTTGATTATGGAATCTCATACTATGGCTGTGAATGAATATTGTTGAGGTGACATAATTTAAATTATGTCACCATCCTTTGGCCGATTATCTTCTTATTTCTATGTATTAAAAAAATAAAAAACAATTTGTACATACATACTGGCTACTATAAGTACATACTTGCAGATACATAATGATTGACTGTATTATAAATCATGACACATAATTTATATTAGTATTTGTAGGGACTTTGAATGTTGCCTATTGCAAATTTTATTAGGAAAGTTCAAAATGTTCGATTTTGATGGCCCCGCGGTCATTCACCCTTGGACCCCAGAACGGTAGATAGATTCGTCATTACAATCTGCACGTCCTGAAGGATACCTATCTTAGCTAGGAATGATGGGCACAACGCCCCCCCCCCCCCTCCTCCAAATCAAGTTCCATTAGCATCAGAGAGTAGTGCATCTGTCAGCCACGAACTCTGTTGATCCATCAGTCAAAAGACAGACCATACCGCAAGGACTATCACCAAGGGAGACCCACTACTAGGAGCCTGCCACGTGGAACGACGACTCACGCCTACATGACCCTGTAAATACCGGGTCATCCATATAGTAAGGGACACACTGGGACCACACGTCTGATACTGCACGCGAAAGGATGTGGACTTACGCCCTCACTAAAGGCTGTAACCCGCTCATTACACGCTTTCACCATGCACATACTCTTACCCACAAACTAACACCCTTGTCACACGCCTTGCAAGTAACCGCCCTCACCGAGCTTAAGGCACATCAAAGACGTCCAAAATTTAACCCTAAGTCAAACCACTTTATTGATCCACTAATCCAACTGGACGAATCAAATCTTATAATCAACTAATAAAACCATTACACACCTTGAAAAAAAATGTTACATGTTGAAATCCACAAGTGAACCATATTAAAATCAATTTAATATTTTCATTAATTAAATAATTTTCAAAGAAAATTTATACGAAGAGCCCAAAATATTGAATAGACTTTTAAATGTCTTATACATTGGCACATGTCTCAATCTCCCATCTCACCGACTCCTCTCTATAAAACCATTTTTATGGGTCCTATTTTCTTTTCATTTTTTTTCCAAAATTAAATCAAAGGGCTAATTAAGATAAGAACTCACAAGAACCCTAATTATAAGTAATAAACCAACATCAAATTAAAAAAAAAAATTCTCTATTATAAACAATCAAAATGGTAATCTTTTATTGTCTAGTCAACATCCACTTGATCATTACCCAAAACCAGCATTAAAGTGGAAGCATAAGCACTATAAGCCTATGTAGTCTTATTACTTTTTTCATGGATTTGAGCAAGTGATTGAGTAAACATGTACACGTACGTACAATTAACATTTGATTTTATATAGTAATATTAAAATAAAAAAACAACAATTGTGATGGGAGCAACCCAACTAAATGTGTGAACAAGGTGCAACTCGGATAATCATATCTAAGAGGTTCAGTCCAGAAGATGAGTGAACCAGTGTTTTTACCGATGATCAAGCCCTGATGAATTGACCATGATATTGAGGAGCAATAATCAGATTTAAGAGGTTCAATCCAGGAGATGAGGAACATGGTTTTCACATGATGATCCAAGCCCTGATGAATTGACCATGATATTGAGGAGCAATAATCAGATTTAAGAGGTTCAATCCAGGAGATGAGGAACATGGTTTTCACATGATGATCCAAGCCCTGATGAATTGACCCTGATATTGAGGAGCAATAATTGTTGTCATGAACGAAAGCTCATGAAAGGAGATTGAAGTTTGCAAAGATCCACCAAGCCTTATGCAAGATAAATTATTATATTGGGGCTATCGAGATTCGATACCAAGACCTTTCGGTCATTAAAAGCTCTGATATACCAATGTCAAGAACAATTGCACCTTATCTCTCTTACATTCTCAATACACCTTACCCCCTATTTTACCTAGAAACTAACTACTCTCTATCTACACGTTTTACTAAAAACGCTCAAACAAACTTCAATACAGTCAAGAACGAATGAACGTCTCGAATTAATCCATTCGATCCTACAAGTTGAACCACTTATTAGATCAACCCGTCTCGGATGAAAAAAAAAAAGCTAAGGGGCCTAAAGGAGAGGGGGGAACAGTGCTGAAATTGATGCACCCACTACGATCTGGGGTCATTTATTTAAGTGGTGAAATTGTTTGATCTTTTAAGCTAAGTGCCAAATTTTTTAGCACATGGCTCGTACTTGAAAGCAAGAGGAAAAAATACATGTTTCAATAATATTAGGAAATTAAAATAACAATTATTAAATATATATTTCATTTTCCTTCTGATCTACAGCACAACCCCATTTCTCTTCCTCAGGATATGGGCTGCTGATCATTACATGTTAAAAAAAAAATACTATTGAATACATTGTGGATTATTACTGAGTTATCGGGTATAACTTGTGACGTGCGATGTAAGCTCGATAATGGTGATCTGATGATTGCAGAGATTATCTTTTTTTTTCCCAGTGATTATTACTACACGTACGATTATTTCTTAGAAGTCTTTGGTGGGGGTTATGTATGTGTTGTGATGGAATGAGAAGGTATATGTGTAATTGGATATCTAGCTTCGTTGATAGAGGAGGATTCATTGCAGCAGCATATATAGTGTTTGCTTTGGGGGCGGTTGTTAGCTACTTGTGGAGAGAGCGCGTTGCAGGCGGTTTTATGGTACTGTAGGAGCTATCCCAACTGTTGTTCTTTCGTAGTAGGTCAAGTTGGAGCTTATTGTCTTGTATTTTTCAAGGCAAACTCTAACTTTTTCGTTTTTGCATAGTCACCTTATTGTTTGATTTTTTCGATGAACTACCACATTGGTAGTGTCATCCTTTGATGAAATGAATTGAAATGGGTCAAACACTTGGTACATCCTGAAATTTTGGTCTGGATTATAAGGTGGTACGTACTGAAACTTCAAAATATAATGTTACAAACTGGTCTCGAAACTTTGGATCATGTTACCATTTCGGTAATGAATTTAAGTAGGTATGACATTATAGAGAAACCAATCTTGATCTTGTAGATGATTGAGTAATGAATCGATCCTTTCTTTTGGGGGAATTATTGGCCAAAAATGGGTACTTGTGCTGATCAAAAGTATTGGTGTGTACCCATGAAATCTTGTTCTAATATTGGAGACATGAGAGATCCAAGAAAATATGTTTGTTATTAATTCACCTAAGCTTATTTCCTGTTAATAATCGATACATGGGACATGATCTCACAATAGCCCTTATAGCTCAGTGGTAGAGCGTCAGTCTTGTAAACTGAAGGTCCGTAGTTCAATCCTGCGTGAGGGCATTTTTTTATTCTTACTTTATGCAAAAATGTGTAGGTTCATATACCACTCCACTTTTATTCCCGTATCATTTCACTTTTGATCTTACACCGAATATCACTCAACGCTCATTTCATTGCATTGTTAATTGTTCTCATCCACTTAACCAAAAGTAATTCTTTTCATCATAATTCTAACTAGAATTGCTAACAAGAACGACTAACGGCCTATGGAGAACACTTGCATGCGCAACACCCCTAAAGGATATATTGTTGGAAATGCAAAGCTCGGTTGTTTTTTTGGGGCCAACCTCATTGTTGAGCCCCAACAAAAAGATCAAGCTTGCACTTGCACATACTCTACGGTTCATAAGCTGGGTGAAACTGTATTATCGTTGCCCCAAACTAAACTTCCTGGGGTATTCTCCTCCCACCTGCAAATCTAATGGTTAATCACGGCTGATTTCTAGCAACCAAATCTGAAAAAAAGTGAACAAACTCAGTATATAAAAGAGAGGTATAAGATTAACGAAAGACACAGACTTTCGATTTCTCTCTTTCTGAAGTGCATTTTTCCGTGATTGAACACACGACAATTACATATGTCCCAACATGAGAACATAGGTAAGCAAATGCCCAAATGAATCTATCAAAAAGGAGACGAAAATATAAGGCTAAATGCATCGAGTTTCATAGCAAAGGATAAAAATACACATAGGGCCATCTACGTACATAAGTTTAAACACTTTAAACCTATCAAAAAAAGATCGACTTTATTGCACTTATCGTGACAACTCATACTATAAAAAAGTGTAAATATTTATGCATATAGTTGGAAACACATTATGATGTGTGCATAAAATTTGAACATATAAAGTATGGTATAGAGTTGCTAATTAGACCATGTTGGTCGTTGGATGTTAAGGAGTACATTCTCTTATGAGTTAATGATGTAATAATTAATGACATATTGTCGGTTTTTAAATTTCTCTATAGAGTTTTAGTAATTCACTCATCTAAGACGCTTTGATTCGAGTTGAACTTGAAATATAACGATCTTGTTTTGAGTTTTTGTTATCAGTTATTACTGGTTCGGTTATTGCATTGTTAGGAACTGTTGCATCACAATAACACGAGTTGTAGGGAAAGAGTTCTGAATGAATCTTATTATATGTACGACATGCATACATACGTGATACGAGATTGAAATTTTTTTGTGTAAGTCAGTTGCAAATTTTGTTATCAACTGGACTGAGTCGTGAGATGACAGAGACTAAGCGCAACTGCACTGCACCTAGTCATTTGATTGTGAGAATTCATATCGTTAAACAAGATCACTATTGGATGAATCTTTGTGTCGTTAAAATAGATCATAGAGTTCATTAGAATCAGTATCACAATCACAGTTAGTCCCTGAAATTAAATCAGAGTGAGATGAAACTATAAAATAGTGAAACTTTTTTACTAGATATAGATAAATAATCAAGTTTAATCAGACGTAGTATTACCATATATACATGTCTTGGAATTTCTTAAGACTTAATAATTAAGCACACACTAAACACTCTTAAGCCTAAAGTCTTTCTTAATTATTGATGAATAAAATACAATTTATAAAAAATAAATTAAGTGTATAATTATAAATCGATAAATAATTAGAGTAATTTGATTGACATTTCATAAGAAGACGAGAAGAGGAGCGGATGCTGATGCTGATCATACCATTCTTGTTTTGTATTGCCTCCTAGATGCCTCCTAATTATTATTTCAATAATTTTTGTATTATCATATGATAATCAATTCTACATATTAAGTAATTTTCGAAATTATTTATGTATTAATTCATGAGAAAGATTCTATAATTTTGAGCGGGTAGCCTTTAGGAAACTAAATGAAAGATTCTGTAAAGAGTTTTAGTTGGTCTGTTATTACTCAATCGTCAACAGGATTTTACTGATCCTATTATACATGAACAAACTGACAAGAAATAGTAAAACGTCTCATCACCATCACCGCCGATGTGAGTTGAGTCCTCATAACTGACACATAACAAGATAACCAGTGGGCTTCCAACCTTGTCTCGGTAGGTACGTAAGGAGTGGTTTGGTTAATGGAATTGGGTTTGGGAATTGGATTTCAGTTCCCGGCCCAATGAGAATTGAAGTGCAATTATTTAAGTCAATTCTCAATAGACCGGGAATTGGGTCTCAATTCTCAGACCCAATTCCTTCAACCAAACGGCCCCACGTGCAATCTTGAAAGAGATGTCATGACGAGTGTTGCACTGGTCTAGTTAGGCAAATGTACCCAAGCTAGCGTTCATGAAGATCGCCCCAAATCTAAGATGACAAATTGACCTGTCAGGCGACAGTCTCCTTAGACCAAAATTTAAAGATAATTCTCAAGTCGTGACCCATCAGTTAAACAATTGTGTAAAGCAAGACTTTCTAGTTGGTGGAAGAGCAACAACTAAATAAATATATAGTGAGTGTGTCATTGCGCCATCAAGTCATAATAAATTAACTATAAGATTTGAGCAATAATTACTGCTCAGAACTGTGTCACCAATTTTTTTAGAGTGAAATTTATTTATGATCGAAGAATTTGTATACGAGCCGTTCGATTATAAATGAAAAAAAAAATAGTAGTCCAACTAGGCTATACAAGTGTTGAAACTAAGCTAACATATCCAAGTGCTTGAAGACTAATATATAATTATACACTAAATATGATCAATATTATTAAATAAAAAATTAGATTTAACTTTAGCTATTTAGGTCTAGTAGACCATGACTCTAGATTGTGTGGTAAGAATTAAGAATTTAATCTTTAATTTTATTCAATTTACGTGATTAATTTAATTAAAAATATTAAAACCCCAAATTGGATCCTATTGTGTAAAGCCAAATTTGTAAACAAGTTTAATATGAAGAGGGAGTGGGGAAGTGTAAACGTATGATATAGTTTTTTTCCTTTGACTTGGAGTAGCCAATTACGTCTCTAACAAATTAGATTAATGGAGGGCAATAGAAATTAATCAATTATATATGTCATGATAACATCAACAATTTTGAAATTTACTAAAGAAAAAAAAAATTATTTACTCACTAAAAATAAGAAATTAAGGATGATTAAGATCAATTGTGTAATTTCGTGTGGTTATGTCCTATTGGTAGAAAGTACTTTCTTTGTTTGAAATGATCTCGTGTTCGAGTTTCAGAACCGTCACAAGTGGACATTTAATTAGATTTCTCTCTCTTATAGTGTACTCCGATCCTTGTAAAAAAAAACTCAATTTCTCGCATTTTCTGCATTCACTTATGTATCCACAAGACCACAAAAACAAATTGCTACTGAACCTCGTCCATCTCTCGGCAAATCACACTTTTTTTTAGAAGAGCGGGTGCGAAGCACCTTTAATATAGATCACTGAAGTTTGTCAGTCTCTGCTACGCAGCTAGTGTATCTGAGTGATAATGAGACCATGCATGGAGTCGTTGACATGTTGTCCGTCGAGGACGACCTTTCTAGCACCCAAATCCCAAGCCGTGCACTCATCAAATCAGATTACTTACATAGCAGGAGTCAAACTCTGCGTATACTCTTCACCATCCTTTCTCTCGAGCTATATTAAGGTCTGCCCACATCAATGGCTAACTTCCAATCTATGTTTTAGCCAAACTAATTTTGATTTGCACATCTAATCATTGACCATTTAAGGAATGATATCAAAACATGTTGCAAAATCACATTCCAATTAAGAATTAGCAATCAATTTCCCAACTCTAATAATTAGGTCGGTCGTACTTAGTTCAATTTCTCATCTTTTAGAGAAAAAAATTTACCTTTTATGACCGCCTCCCTTAAGATTTTCCCACTAATCAACATTGTTTTTACCACAAACGAATAAAACAAATTAACCTTCTTATTTACCCAAGTGAAAGTAAGCCTTTTTGTGGTTAACTTTTTTGACGGCTCATGTTAATTTGGATCCAATGAATTTTTGTGTTGTTGAATTGACCTAATTCTTAGACTGTTAGACTACAAAATTATGTTGTCTAGAATTGGATCCTTGCCTCTAAGTTTTACCAAATTCGATATGTAAGCATCCTTTATGATCCATATGGATTTGATTCAATGGTGTTGCGTAGAACACTTGTAAGATTGGAAGTTCATGTAGTTCGAAATCTCAAAAGTTTTCGAATTCGGATTAAAAATCTTCTTATAAGAACACACTGCACTCAAATAAGATCTGTTAAAAAAATTAGAAAGAAAATGTTTTCACCCTTGACGAGGGATCTTATAAGGGAGGTCTACAAAGGTGTTCCTCCATTAGACTTACCATGATTGTTGTAGAGGTTACCACGGCCCTGTTGGACAACAAAGAGCAATCGTCTCCCAACACTTATCGGTCGCTCCACATACAAATGACTTTTAACTCATCTCAAATTTATAGCTAGAGATCTTACTTAACCCCTTGGTCACATCCCACGTATCTCGTGGACCATTATTGAGTCCTAGTTGGGAATTGGTGTTAGCTAGCCTTGAAACTATCAACCTTCACATAACTTCATTTGATTGCTTATCCTCAAATCATTGACGCCTCAAACAAGCTCGAGTAACCTAAATCTTGGTACAGACCTTCGTTAGACATAATCCATAACCTAAGTACCTTAAGTTTAGACAATGTCATCCATCTAACCCAATTAATATAAATTCATGTGTTTTTAAGGTAAAAGTTACATTCTTGTCTTTACTTCTGTAATCTATGAAAACACTAAAAATATTATTTATACAAATTAATAAATACAAATAATATACGTATTAAAAACAAATTGTATTATTATAAAAAATTAAAAATTAAAAACGTAAAAACCGTTACAGTTTCCCGGCAAAAACAAACCAACTCTTCCTCAGTCCCCCCACCAAAAAAATCAAAATTTACCTCCAAAAATCTAAAAAACCTGAAAATACAATTAATAAAACCCCAAAATATTAAAATAAATAAATAAAATTACATCCCTTCATATTTATATCGAAAACCCAACACTCATTTCTACCACAATAACATCCAACTCTCACACTTCACTCCTCTTCCAACCTCTCCATTCTCCGGCAACCTTCTTCCCTTTCCGGCCACCGGAACCGTCGCCACCGTCACCGATTTTTCTCGAATCGGCACAGAAAAAAAGATGGCGGCAAACAGGGGATGAATTAACAAAACGTCTCGAATCATGTCGGCTCTATCCTACTCCGATTGCTTATCGGATCTCCTCTGCGCTGAAGAATCATCGGAGCTGTTCTCCGGCGACTCGCCGGCGGAGTGCTCATCGGACATCGAATCGTCGTCCTGTACGGAAGAATCAATCGCCACGTTCATCGTCGATGAGGACCGGTTCGTACCCGGTTTCGATTACTTGGCCCGGTTCCAGACCCGATCTCTAGATGCTTCCGCTAGAGAAGAAGCTGTCACATGGATCCTCAAGGTATAACGTATTCCGATTTTGGTCACGATTCCGATCCATTATTACAAGTATTGCCACTGAAGGAATCTGAGCCTTTGGATTGGATCTCCTTTTTGTCATCTTATGGATACTCACACCGCGGGTGTATGTACCGTTTCGATGCAGGTGCAGGCATACTATAATTTCTCCCCTCTAACGGCGTATCTCGCCGTCAACTACCTAGATCGGTTCCTCTACTCACGCCGTATGCCGGTAATAAGACTCGCCGTTTATCTTTCAGATTGAAGCAATTAATGAATTAATAATTAATAATTAATAAAATAATAATATTTAACAATATTATTTCCCGGGAAACGGCTAAAAACTCGCGGGTCTCAAGGAAAGCACTATTTGACTGTTGACTAATGAGACTAATTACGTTTGACTATTCAAACCTTGCTTAAACGACGTCGTTTCATCAGACATTTATCTTATTTCATTTTTTTTATGACAGAAAACGGAAGGATGGCCGTTGCAGCTGCTATCGGCGGCGTGCTTGTCGCTGGCGGCGAAGATGGAGGAGCCGATGGTTCCGACGCTTCTCGATCTCCAAGTCGAGAGCGCGAAGTTCGTGTTCGAGCCGAGGACGATCGGACGGATGGAGCTTCTCGTCCTGAGCGTGCTCGATTGGAGGCTGAGATCCGTAACGCCGTTCAGTTTCATCGGATTCTTTGCATGGAAGCTGGATTCCACGGGGACGTATCCCGGGTTACTCATCTCGAGAGCTACGGATATCATTTTGTCAAACATCCAAGGTACCGTACGAATACAAAATTGTATTTACTACTGCAAATTACTAAATGAAATAGTGATTCCGTAGTAAATATCTACTGCATGCATTTTCATGTTGTTGTAATTTTACAGTAAACTCTTTTTGTACACTACGTATACTCATACAGTATTTGTACACATATATTCACCGTATACATTGTCTTGTACTACAGAAGCCAGCTTCGTGGAGTATCGTCCGTCGAGCATTGCCGCGGCGGCCGTCCTTTGCGCCGCCAACGAGATTCCTAGCTTGTCTCTCGCGAATCCCGAACACGCCGAGTCTTGGTGCGACGGGCTAAGCAAAGTAAGGAATCGAAACCCATTTTTCTCTTTTTTTTGTTTCACCACTTCTAGGATGATTCAACGATCTATAATCTCTGATTATCACGTAAAAATCTTATCTTTTTGTATTGTTAACGGCAGGAGAAAATCTTGAGTTGCTATAGGCTAATGCAAGAGCTAGAGATGGACAATAATAGCAACCGGCGGATGACTACGCCGGAAAGTTCGTCGCCGGTGACGGCTACGGGAAGAAAGAGGTCAATTACTACTACCACCACCACATCTGAATCGGTATCTTCATCTTCTTCATCGTCATCAAGTATCAAGAGGCAGAAATTAAACAATTTCTCGTGGGTAGATGATGACAAAGGAAGCTCATAAGGTGGGTGGTGGGTGGAGAGAGAGGAAAAAAAAAATTAAAAATTTGGAAAAGAAAGGATTTTTATTTCAAATACATGCAAGAAAAAAAAATTGAAATGCTCATTTTAATAATCCTCAGAAAAATATTTTGAGATGAGGGTTTTTGAGCATTGACTCTAAAATATATATATATATAATAATTAATAATGTAAATAGGGTTTGGTGAGAGTTTGGCAGATTTATTGATTTTTTTTTTTTTTTGAGAGAGAGCTAGAGTTGCCTTTAATGCATTTGCCACTTTGATCATTGAAATGAGTGGTGGAATTGCAGATTCCCAAGGGTGGGGAGTTTACAAAAGGAGGGCTTTTTTATATTTTTTATATTTTTTTATATTTAGGTTTGATTAAATTTAATTGTGTGAGAAAAGGGATGAAGAAGATGTCAAAAGAAGTGGGTTTGAAGTTTGAAGATTGAAGCTTCAATGGCTGCAATGAATGAAAAAGATGGAGTTTTGGAGGGACCCTTTGGTTTATGATCAATGGGGTTGGTAGAAATTTGAAGCAATCAAGGGAGGTAAACGGTTCGGATTGGAATCGGTGGCTTTGTTCGTTCGCCTTCTTTGATCGATTCTGATTAATGCCCTGTTGACGAGGAACGGCTTGTTACGACTATCTTGAGAATGGGGTGTCACCAAAAGATGTGTGCTTTTCCATGGAGGAGGGCTCACACGTGTGTGTGCTTTTTTTGGCGGGAAAATTACAGGCCCCAAAATTTTATTTTATTTTTTATATTTTTTTTTTTGGGTTTCTAAAATGGCTCTTGTGAGGTACAAGAAACCATATACAGAGTGTGTAGAAGTGAAACCTAAGTCTGGTTTTTTTTGTTCTTGGTTAGAAGGGGAGGAAGAGAGAAATGTTGGATTTTTTTCTCTTCCAAAAAGAAAAGCAAAAGGAAAGGTCTTTGGGGCCTTCTTGATCATGGGTTCTTTCTGTAATTTCATTTTTGTATTTCTCTCGATTTTGATGGAGTATAATAAAAATAAGACTGGGGATGTTTGGTATGTGAAATTTGATTTCGAATTAAAGGTTTCGAAGAATTTCATATATATTTTTTCACATTTTGAAAGCAATATTCAAGTCTCAATCCAGAAGGGTTAATCAGGGTAATTCGTGACACGTAATGAACAACCCTGTTACCTAAACAACGAATCATGTGAAAACGTCAAGCAGAAACTGATGGTTTCGGTTATTTGTTGGAAGTCATGATTTGGGGTAATTTGGCTGTGATTTGTACAGTTTTTTTTTTTTTGGTGAGAGTGAGGTAGGCAGGTTTTTGTTTCCAGCTTGGTGGGTGGTGTTCAACCAATCCCAACCTTTTCGAATCCCGATTTTTGTTGGTTGGGTGAGGCCTATGGCCACCCTTTGTATAGCGTTGTTGATATTTTAATCGGCTATTTTGATAGTAATATATTCACCATTCATCGAAAAAAACGTCAAGCAAATACTACACTCTTCAACTGAAAAATTTCCTCAACAACATTACATTCTAAATCCGGTATTCATAAGAATCAAAATCGCAAGATCCAGACTTTTAAACAACCCATTCTGTGTTCTGGCAAAGGGCACATGTGATTGCATTAGCAAAAATATATATACTTTTTTTTTTTTAATTTGTAGCTTTGCGATTTGTTCTTATTTACAATCCTATCATACAGAAAAGAAAAGAAAAAAAAAAGCTAATTTATAATAATATTATATGGTTTGTAAAAGTGTGGAATTTAGTGAAGGCTCCTTCCCACTGGTGCTCTCTGGCTTATTTGATGGAAGCGACTGATCTTTTTCTTTGGCTGCCCCTATAGCCAGCCGGCCCTTTTGGCCCCTCCATTTGAAATAATAATGCACATTCTGATCACGACGCTCCTTCACACACCCCCGCTCCCCTCCATTTTGCCTTCTAGTCTTTTACAACCGGACCGGGACGGGTTTAGGATCTGAAGTGATTGGTGGATGGAAGACGGTGTGGTTTTTCGGTATGTTTAGGTAAATGTAAGTCGAAATGTGATCAGACTATAAGAGACTGTGTCTGTTATAGGGGTTGTGGGAAGATATGGTAGGGGGTTATAACTTATAACCCATACAACGGTCATTGTAGCGGTTATTCATAACCCCTGTTGTAGGAGTTTTGTTGTAGCGGTTATTTATAACCTCTACAACATGTCTGTTTTCGGAATTCGTTGTAGCAGTTGGTAAACCTCTACAAATGGAACTCTTACAATGGACCTTGTTTTTTGTAGTGTCTGATCACTGAGAACATTGATCGATTTGTGGTCTAGATAATGTTGTTGTTGCTCTGAACTTGAGAGATGCATGGTTGAGCACAAACCTTGATAAGACCGTTGGTCTTTAATTATGTCTTCGCTGAGCTGAGCTGGATCATGAGTCGATGCAGATTTATGGGTTCGCGACGATTAGTTTGAGTGGTTGAGTCGTTTACTAGCTATATAACGGATCAGAGAGACTACCGATCAATTGTGTGATTGGTATGCATACACTGAATGAAAAGTTTAGACCTGAAATTGGTTTAAAATCTCAGAGATTGGAGTCCAATCGTATATGGATGTGAACCAGTGATCAATTGCATCTTTTACATAGATGTGTTTTCAGACTCGAGTGAGTATGCACAAATATACACTACAAGAAAATCAATCATTGGTCACGATAGTCACCTATTAACGTTGTTTTATTACAAAAAATTTGTAGCTATCAATGAATGTCTCCTCTGCATAACAATAAAAGATCTATGTCATTGAAGGTAAAAAACAAAAGACCCACCAAAGAATCAGAAAACCCATAGCTAGTCACCTAACAAATTAAATCACCTACTTGAAGGGGGTAGATTTCAATTAATGGAGTAGGTAACTTCCACAGGGAGAAAAACAGAGCAGCCAGGTACACTTCACATGAAAACATTGTATAGATCTTGATGGGCTATAGTCCATATTCGGTCGAACCTATCATTGACTCGGTCGAATCAATCATCCAGGTCCAAAACGAAGACATGTCCAACCAATCAAGTAACTACACGTGGCGACCCAATCCAAATTTTGAACGGCTGTAAATATAACATGATCACAACATTGATGGAGCATGACCCTACACACATTAAACACCTCAGCCATACGCCTAAGACCCACTTCTCACCTACAGGGTGGTGCATGCTCTAATACTTCTCTATCTCTATGTCCAAACGCATACCCATATGCTTACTACCCTTATGCCTCGTGTCGAACTTCCCTAAAGACTCCAAGGTGCTCGGAGAGAGCAGATGTTTCTACTCGATCTTTCAGATCAAACCTCTTATCACACCAACCGATCCAATTGGTCCAAACATGTCCTTATTGAATAGAATAAAAGGGTGAAGAGAGATGTGACCATATGAGAATGGAGTAGTTAAAAAGGATGTTGTCATGTTGCCCTGAATCCCCGACACAAGACATACATTATTGCATCCATCTATGATAGCAAGAAACACATAGAGCTTTGAAAAAGGCTTCACAACTTCCAAATGTGTTTTTTTTTCTTCTTCTTCTTTCTTGAGCCTATTAATTCCTTCATGCAAACCATTTTTTTCTCTATGAAAATGAGAGAAGTCGGTGGTTTGGTTACATCATTGAATACATTTAGAAAGAGAGAGTTTTATTCATATGATGAATAGAACATTAGGTACAAATTTTCTTTGTTGGACTAATGTCTAATCTTCCTCCTTTCATTTATGATGAGCTTCTCGTCGAATCGGTACTAGTTACATGTTAGTATTAATTATGCGTAGTTGAGTTGGCACTTGAGATGGTGTCGACTCTGGCTGTCGTGGGTCGTTTGCATCTCAATAAGTAGAGTTGTTAGGAGATGATTCATATTGGTTTTCTTCAAATGAAAATTCTCGGTAGAGTTTGAAGTTTGCACAACTTCTGTAAGTATTGTGCAACGGGTTGGGGGGTTTTGGGATATAGAAACCAAGATCTCTTGATCATTTAAGGTTCTGATACGATGTCATGAACCATTGCTCGTCAATAACTGGTAGGTAGGGGAGGATTCATACTGATTTTATATTATTCACTAACAGTTCCTAGTATGCTCTTATTTTGAAGGTATATTTCCACTTCTCTGTTAGTGGTAGTTAATAATATCATATACTATTGTTTCATACCAGTAAAAATAGTCAAGTTAAGACATTATAGCTCTATGCACATTTATAAATCGCATTTCTCTATTTTGACGGATGAGAAATAATATTCAAGGTTACTGATTTTAAAAATCACAAACTATAGCGTATTATAATTAGAATGCTTAAACTTTTCAAAACACCAAATCTAGCCCTGCTTTTGAAATCGTGAACGCAGTTTGTCCTTGTTTGTAAAATCTTGAAAGTTAATGACCGAATCACAATTTTTTATGACACGTACATTCACACGCGTGTGTTGCCACGTGGGACTAAATCGCAACTTTTGATAACACTTACACTGACACGTAACAATATTTTAATGTGTTTAATGTATTAAACAGCCCATGTGTGGCACCAAGTGTCAGTGTGCTTGTCATCAAAAGTTGTGATTAAGTCATTAATTTTCAAGATTTTACAAACAAGGACAAATGGTGTTAACGATTTTAAATCCTGGGCTAGATTTGAGGTTTTGAAAAGTTTATACATTATAATTATAATACACTATAGTTTGTGTTTTTACAATTATTGACCCTAATATTTTATAAACTTTATATGAAATTAGATATAATACCCATAAGACAAAAGATTCCATATATGCATACCAAAATGCAGGGTATACGCTAACACATTGTTTAAATTAATGTCAACTAGCGATAATTAGCTTTTATTAAACATAATCCCCATGCTTTCATAATAATTTAATTTTTCATTTCTTTGTGAAAGAAATTTCATATAAATTAAATAAAATTTGTATCATTATTTTCCACGATGTTATAGGATTTGTACAGTGGATACCAACAGCAATGGTGTCGGAAATCCACTTTGGTGAAATTATTAAAAAAAAAATTATGAAGGAAATTATTAATTTAATTTAAAAAACAAGATAAATTTTTTTAAAAAAATTGTTTTTATGACAAAATTAATAAGGGAAAATAGTAATTAATAATATGGCCTATATTTGTGGGTGGGGGATGACGTGTCATATTTTAATTCGGCCAGCAATTGCAGGCTGCTACCCTGTGGAAAGATTTGGACTTATGTGTACCAAACAGAAACTAAAGGGACCATCTTTTAATTCCTTTTTTTCCTGATATTTCAAAACAAGTACAGGAAAATGCGATCATTAAATTAAGAAAAAAGAGCACTTTGGTCCCCTCTACTTTGGCGACTTAACAGATAGTCTAATATATTATAAATTTCTCTTTTTATCTCCTTCTACTTCGGCCACTTTGTCTTTTGGGTCCTTTCATTCCAATGAACGTCTCCTTAACATCAAATTTGGACACATTTGCACACCGACATAGAGAGATATCGGAAGTTAGAGACGAATAGTTGGCCAAGGAGGTAAATTAGGGAGGTATCACGAAGAGTATGGTGAAATACGAAGAATGTTGAAACCGCACATCTTATAATTCGCCGATTTATAATCCCAATTAAGAAATGCTTAGTAAGCTAATGCATGGCTATAGGAGCTAGCTAATGTGATGTATTGAATGCACATCAATTAACGTTATAAACACGTTAGTTGGAATGAAAGATCCGGAAGACAAGTTGATCGAAATAGGAAAAGATAAAAAAGCGATTTATATATAGTACATGGAGCTATCTGTCAAGTTGACAAAGTTAGCGGGAATTACAATTTTCCCTTAAATTAATTAAAAGTTTGATTAATCCCTAATATAGAATTAAGAAGGCCACAAGGGAAAGGGAAAGCACGACTTGATTTTAATGGACAAGGAATGGGACAATCCATGGGGACATAAGACGACAATTTCCTATCTACTTTTTTTAAATAATCAAAATTATTAAATATTAATTAAAGAAAACATGTAGAAACATTTAGCAAACAAAAGGACTAATTTTGTACAATTAATATATAAATCCCAAATCCCAAATGTAATTAGGTTGTTAAACCGGATAAGTTAATTAAATATTTAGTATTATTTTTTCAAAAACAACTAAGTATTTTTAATGTTCTAATTATGGAGGTAGAACCCTAATAACATGAAATATTTTAAATTACATATATATAATTCAGTCAAATGTTTTAAATCAATTTGATTACGTCACTGAAATTAGTACAATCATCCTTATTTTAGATACCTATATTAATTTATCGTGCATGATACTACCACAAACACATAGTCTCAAATCCCATTAAAGAAAACAACGAGAATTCCTCTATTGATGAGCTAATACACGATAGAAGACATTCTACAGACGCGATCTTAAGCCATCCTTGGACTAACTAGTCAGAAGCACCAACAAAAGCCAGTTTCGAGAAGACGGTGAGTGTAAGTAATTGCACAAAACCCCATCCTTGGACTAACTAGTTATAAAGTAAAGTTATAAATTAGGTTGACGTGTAATTTCGATTAATCACTAATCAGTCCTTAGTGTATCGACACGTAAGCAGTAAGTACTAGTACCACTTTCATATATGATGACGTGTAAAGGAAGCTAAAAAAGAGAATGAACAAAAAGGAGGTAATTAAAAAGAGATGGCAAAGATTGAATTCATCAACTATTGGATTTCGTAGGTTCCCACACATTATTAATTAACATTGGCGGTCACCTAATTTTGAGTTGTAACATTATGGTCACCTAACTTTTGTTTTTATAACAAAGCACTCGTATAATATGTTTAAACAATGTAACCAAGCAACTATTTCGGTCACTTTTGATGACAATTCCGACCAAACTGACAGCTAAGCATGCAACATCATCAAACATAATGTTTTAGATGAGTTAAATCGGTTGAACCCTCAAAATAAATTGAGCTAAATTAAAAATCAAACCAATACTTTACAAAAATGGCTGACCCGAACATAAATGAGTGTTCTATTACAAAATGAAGTTAGGTGACCAAGATGTTACACCGCCAAACTTAGGTGACCACCAATGTTTTTTTTTTACTTTTTTTAATGATCATGTTAACTCTAATATTAGTGTGTTATTCTAGGACTTAATTATTATAAGTACGTACTACACATCACATAATTATAAGATTTTATTATTAAGTGCTTAGCTGAAATAAAAAACTAGCAATCATGGCCGGAAAATTTAGATAATTGTTGTCATCTATCAGTTGATTATTATTTTTCAGTCAGTTTATCTTTTAGATCGTTCCAAATTTTGTCTTTTTAACGTTAATATGGACACATGTGCATGCCACTTTAGCAACTAGTTCCTCAATTTAGTGAGTAAGCATTAGTAAGGTATCACGAAGAGTACGAGTGAAATAAGAAGGGTTTTAAAATTGGTAAGCATCGATAACCATTAAACGTGTGCACCTAAACTAGTTTTTCAAGTCACAATACGTAATAACACCCAACAGTTTAAAACCCGTATACTAATCTTATTAGTCTGAATATAATTATCGGAGAACCCGAAAGATCGATATATAAAGATAGAGTAACAAGTTGTTAAGAATTCTATACATGGATGCATGCCCCTCCTCCATAGCTTGCAATCCTAAGTATATAAAAACCAACCCTCAAAAGCCAAAACTCCTTTATCTCAAGCTACATTTGGTAGAAGGTGAGAGCAGAATCTTCTTTTTTTCACAAGTGTGTGTATGTATAAAATGGAGGACCCCTAAAAATTTCAGCCTTCCATATTTCAGAGGCTCCTCCAAAGGCTGTAAAAGGGTTCTTTTTCTCTTATGACCCCCCCCCCCCACTTTATTTCCCTGTTTGTTTCAGGGCAGCAGCTTGAAGGACTTTGGAAATCAAAGAGATTTTTTCAAACTTTGAAATCATTTCGTATGGTTATACAGGCTGGTTTGTTGAATAAGTGGTTCGAGCTGGAGGATATTGAGTGGAAACGCTTAGAAGGCTCATTGGATGATTTCGTTGCAAGGTAGATAGACTAAGAGTAGTAAAGTGATTGATAAAGGAGGTGAGTTGTATTTAAGGGAAGGATAGATAGAGAAGTACTGTCGAGGGTTGTCTGTAGGCGAGTAAGTGATGCATTTGGACGGTTGCTTCCAAGGCAGATAGACAAGGAGTTGTAAGTGTTTGATAAAGAGAGGGTAAGACGTATGTAAAGGAAGGAGAGACAGAGAAGTACCAGATGCTATCTTGAAGTGAGTAAGTGAGGCATTCGACATACAAGTGTATATATATATATATATAAGTGTATGTATCCGAGGTATATAGTGCAATATCTAGGGTTATATTCCATCAATGCTGAGGTCATCTTACAATATCTCGAAAAATTAAACGAAATAGTCACATGTTATCGACTGATTGGTGTCTTATACTTATCAAATCAATATCATATTTTATTTTTGGATATTGTTCATATGCTGAAAGCAATGACAACACCCTCTTTCTCCTTTTTGTTACACAATCTTTATATCTATAGAGCAATTGTCCATTGGGTAATAAGAATAAGATGTCACATTCCCTTTGGCATTGGCTTTGCTTTATGAAAAAAAGATAAAACAAAAAGGGGCAAAAAGGAAAGAAGAGAATATTAGTGTATCAGCTAGCTCAATAATACACATATCAAAAACTTCATTTTGTCTCTTTTTATTAGTAAAGAGAATATTACATTGCCAAAATGCTATAGGTTATGTGCATAAAGCTACGTACGATACACATTTTTACTATGTAAACAACCGTAAAAAAAAAAAAACCCGCTTACCTTCACGACTTAAGAGGTACGTTTTTTTTCGGTTGGTGCAGTCAAATATCGACGATTATAATGAAAAAACTTGGTATATTCTGATTTTAATTTTACTGTTGAGTGTTATGCAATTCGATAGGATGAAGAAGAGAATATGAAGACAAAAAAAAATCGAATATTACACGTAAAGACACTAATAGAATCGAGTCATGTCATTGATAAGTAACAACACATAATTTATATAGAGTAAATAGTTGACTTACGCAAATAACTCAGAATCAATATATACTACTAATAATAACCAATATTAATATATAAGAGATAATACCTAAGAGAGTAAGAAGTTATTTATCTCTACCAAACAACATACCATATAGATATACACAAGTCAAGTATAAACTAATTAATACATCATGGTCAATGGCGAAGCCAGGATCCTAGTAGACCCTGAGCCCGATACATAGAATACATCGGCCGAATATATTTTTGTACGGAAAAATACATGTATTTTAGCTATTCGGGTCCAGGAGACCCTGGGCCCGGGCCAGGGGTAGACTCCCCCTGGCTTCGCCACTGATCATGGTAGAGAATATGAAGGGAAAGAAAACAAAAGAAAAACTATATATTTTACGCAAATACACCAACCCATATTATCGATTGACTGTTTGAATGCTGACACTCAAAAGTTTCTGTTGCGACAGATAATTTTATTCAGATGTTACCCCGGGTCAACCTCTCTCAAACCAAGCTCCAAAATGAAAGCGTGTGGTTATAAATTTGCAAAAGTAATCAACATAGCCGACTAAGTTGATCACATTTTAACAAAATAATTGATCTAGAGAATGAAAAATCGTCAAACTTGTACACTATATATACACACACATAGGCCTATAGGCTATAGATGTGGTATGATTGAGTTTGTAGAAATTGAAGAAATTTGGGGCATAGAGGAGCGTTGTTGTTGAGCTTTCCAACTCATACTTTGGATGCCAATATATATATCAAATGGGGATCGTGGGCAACTATCGAGGGAGCGTTTTGAGTATTGGGTTTGGATTAGGACCTATTCATTTCTTTATGGAAAATAACACTTTACTCACCCTACTTTGTCAACTTAACAAATAGCTCCTACTTTGACCACTTTGCTGTTTGGGTTCTTTCGTTCCGAATTTCATGTTCATGATGTTATTTGATGCGCAAGCAGTACACTGCGTTAGCTTCAATAATCATGTATTAGCAGTGGCGAAGCTAAGACTCAAGTAGATTCTGGGACCGATGCATAAAATAGAATATGGGACGAACATATTTTGTGTACAAAAAATACATGTATTTTAGCTATTTGGGATCAGGGGACCCTAGCCCCGCGCCAAGGTGAACTCCCCCTAGCTTCAGCAATGTGTATTAGGCTTACAAAGCATTTTTTTAATTGGGAATAAATATATATATATATATATAATTGGATAGGATGAAATCGATGGATAAAATGTGTGTTATTAAAACACTTTGTATTTCACCTACTCTTTACGTTACCTCCCTGGCCAACTCTTCGTCTCCTACCTCCAATATCTCTCTCCGTTGGTGTGCAGATTTGTCCAAATTTAATGTTTAGAAAATGATAGTTGAAACGAAAAGGACCCAGAAGACAAAGCCCCTGAAGTAAGAAAGGGTAAAAAGAGTAATTCATAATATAGGAGCAATATGTTAAGGTGGTAAAGTAGAAGGAGTAAAATGCTATTTTTTCTATTTCTTTATTATGGGATTGGTACGTATAGTGATATGTGGACAGGCTCTCCGCGGGTGGCGCGGATTGATGCTGTTGATGCAGGGCCCCTAAGGTTCTGATTTTTCTTCACACAAATGACTTCAATTCGATGGCTTTGTGAATTCTTCTTTGAGTTCAATCATCAAAGAACACCCTTCACTATACACTAGTCTAATGCTCTGCTCTTCCATTATCACCACTAAGTGCTACTACAACAACCCAATTGTTTCAAATGTTGTTGTTGGGGTCGGTATAATTTCGATGAATGGTTGCATTTCGATAACTCAAGTTAGTGGGAGAGGAAATTTTCTGAATGAATTATATATCGTTTACTTAAACACCGCCCCCCTCAAACGAGTGACTCGTGAAAGAGTATGAAGTTTGCACAATTTCGATATATATGACTTGTGCAATAGATTGTACACAAATTGATGGTTACCGGGATTCGATACCTAAAGGCTCTGGTTACCGGGATTTGATACTGGCATCCCAATAACTAGAGTTGTTGGGTGAGGATTTTGAATGGATCTTATATTGTTTACTATCAGTAATATATGTTCTGTATGTACGTGCGTGAAAGTAATCTTTGGTCAGATAATTTGGTAATTATTTTATTTTATTTTTTCATAGAGGTCATGATTCTGTTTCACAACACACTACAAAAGAAATTGATCTTTAGCTACTGTAAAATTACAACGGCATGAAAATGCAGTAGCAAATAGTTAGTATTTGCTACGGCAATCACTATTTCATGTAGTAATTTGCAGTAGCAAATACTATTTGCCACACCACTATTTGCGATGGGGATGCTGAGTGTAGCAAATAGTGGTGTGGCGAATAGTATTTGCTACTGCAAATTACTACATGAAATAGTGATTGCCGTAGCAAATACTAACTATTTGCTACTGCATTTTCATGCCGTTGTAATTTTGTAGTAGCTAAATGTAAATTTTTTTGTGGTGTCACTAATCAAGTTTTGATTAGTTCTAGTCCACTCATATGGCTCTTGAAGGTAAAAATTAATGCTTTTTGTGTTTGATTTTAATCTTTTTGTCATATATATGAATCAATATTGATATGATTTTATTTTCACATCTAAGATTTCACAATACATGGGCCTAAGTGTGGAAAACACAGCCAAGCCAGCTACCAAATGCTTCCAAAAATGGAAGAAAATTTGGATTAGTGTTCAACTTTTCCTAGTCACCATTGAATTAGTGTTAACTGATATGTTCAAGCCGAAAGTAATTTGTCACTTTACTAATTAATTAATAATTTGAAAATTAACACTTTGATCCACACTATTTTTGTCAACTTAACAAATAGTCTTTTACGTTATAAATCATTTTTTATCACCTCCTACTTCAACCAGTTTTTCTTTTGGGTTCTTTGGTCTCAACTTTCATCTTCATGACGTTAATTGATGCTTATTCAACACACCACTTCAATTCTAACAGCCACATATTAGTTTACTAAGTATTTTTTTTAATTAGGAATATAAAATATATATATAATTAGATAGTAAAAAATTGACAGATAAAAATGTGTGATTTTAAAACTCTTTATATTTCATCGTACTCTTCGCGATACCTCCTCAATTTACCTCCCAGACCAGCCCTTCGTCTACTATCTCTGGTATTTCTCTCCGCCGGTGTGTGTATGTGTCCAAATTTAACGTTAAGAAGACGAAAGTTGGGATGAAAATAACTCAAAACGCAAAATGGCTAAAGTATGAGGGATAAAAAGAGCGATGGACTATCCGTTAAGTTGACAAATTAGAGGGTGTAAAGTGTAATTTACCTATAATAAAATGATTTCCAACTTAACTAGCTATAAAGTGGTCGCAAATTGAGGGTTAAGACCAACAAAGATTTGGGGGAGAAAAGTAGAGCATGTAATTTTGTTGGGACTTGGGGAGGAAGAACACAATTATAGAAGTAGTTAGGGAGACATTAATAATATTCCCAAAGCAAAGAGAGTGTCTAATTAACATTGTTGTCTGTCTCTTCTTTGTAACTAATCACATCAACTAATTGTGGTTTAGTGCTAGTAATGTCACATCTTTATCTATCATGTCGAAACACGTGTGAATGTACATCATCCTAACACTTTGTTAGTAGATTCATGAATAAAGAAGAAGATCATTGAAATACTAGACCAAATTAAGAAACATTTAGAGATGGATTGAATGACAGTTTGGTTGATAAAATTGGGTTTCAATTCCCGACTCGTTAGGAATTTACCCAAATAGTTGCACTACAATTCTCAGTGGGTCGGGAAATTGAAATCCAATACCCACACTACAAGAAAATTAGAGAATTATCACAGTTCTTTAGTCACGGTTTAGTGAACCGTGACTGATTTGTCACTGTTCTTATATAACAGTGACAAACAGTCATGGTTTATTCAAAACTGGCCAGACCCAATTCCATCAACCAAACCACCCCGAAGTTTCATTTATTTATGAATAGATGTACAGAGTGAGTAGAGTTGATAAAACTTAAAAGGTAAGATATATATGATTAAGAAATGAGGTTAATCGTACTTTTTATATTAAGGGTATAATTTTTGAAAATATCACATCCAATTGCGAAGCCAGGGGAGTCTACCCTAGGCCCGGGCCCAGGATCCCCTTGACCCAAATAGCTAAAATATGTGTAATTTCTTGTACGCAAATATTTTCGGTCTATCTTATGAATCAGACCATTGTCTACTTGTATCCTGTCTTTGCCACTGATCACATCATACAAGAATTTTGTAGGAGAAAAGAATACAACTATACACGAATTTCACGAGAGAAAAAAAAAAACGACAACCATACGTACTATTAATTCAGTAGTTAATTAGACATAAAAGAGATTAAACTTTCCATAGGATACCACTTTTGAACACAAAACTAGTGTGTGATAGTACAAAATCAATAGTAATTACTCAAAGTTGACATTCTATAATATTCTTCATGTAAATTAAAGAAAATTTTAGCTTTTGAAAACGTGGCTTTGTTCTTGCTAATTTCTCACATTCAGAAAGTTAAAAATCTCAAATTTTTTAATTTTAAAACTTTGCAGGCACAAAGTACAAACATTTATCCAAAGCTATACTTCACACTTTAGGAATAAATTCCTCACCAAGAAATAAAGAACTAAGGCTATCCATTAACCATGACTATGAAAAAGATGATGCTTATTTTTTACTTTTTGAGTTTTTTGTTATCGTTTTTTATTTAATCGTATTAGTACGGATGGTCTGATAAGTTGAATCTTGAATTACTCATTAAAACGGTATGATGTAATTTTAATATATTTGTGATTCATGAACTATTTATAAACAATTTGAATGGTCAAACGATATTTTGTTGCATTTATCAATTTGACATCTCTATCAGACAAAAATTCATCAAAAAAAAAAAAAAGACATCTCTATTAGATTTTGAAAATAACGGAAAAATATGTATTAATTCAGGAACACACTTTCTGTACGTTTTTGGTCATAGATGACTCTGTCAGGAAACGACCCAGATAACAAAAGATACTAAGAAGATTAAAGTTCAACCCATGAAGATAAGACTACTGGCAAGTTCCCTGAAAAAAAAAATTAAGAGCCAAACGGACCACAAAATGAACAGTTTTATTACCAAAATGTCTTACAAGGCAGAAACGCAGAGAATAGACTAACGTTAAAACAACAAAATTTTATCAATTATGAAATTTACTTTGCACAAATGATTCCCGTGTGCTTCCTCCTTTTGTCTCTTAATATTCCCCAAAAATGAAATCCCTTTTTTATAGAAGATATTGTACAAAGAAAAGTTCAAGGTATTAAAGTGAATCGAATTTTATTGTAATATGTATCGAATTTCTGTTTGTATCTTGTAATTTATGTCAATTCTAGACAGGGAAAAATATGATTAACTGATTGTTCATATAGAAATTGAGTTTTGATGTCCGCATATCAAATTCCTACACGCTGTACTAAGATTTTCGTATCTCATATCCACCTCACAACATCTTCTAATACATTAAAGCATATTCGCTTTTTTTTTTCAGTTGACACGTCAGCGTTTTGGGGATTTTAGAGCTTCTCCTTCATTCTAGGAATGAGGGTATTTTGGATAAAAATCGATTTTGACAAACAAAATTTTTTGATTCTTTTCTCACGAACAAGGATCGAACTCTCAACCTCATGTTTAAGAGACAAAGTGAACAACCAACAATGCCACACCTAATGATTGGAGTAGTTTACTATTTAATCAAAGAAAAGTTGCAGTGTTTTCAACGTAACAACAAGAAAGCATAATTATAATGCTTTTATTTATTATATTCCAACAATTGATAACAAATTTATAATTTTTTACCAACATATGAATTAAATTATTATATATTAAAAGGTAGAAAAAATTCAACCACACTTCTAAGTAATCTAAATAAAAATAAAAATAAATATTTTTGGTAAAATATTAACACAAAAAATCGGCCAATGGGCTGTCTACAGTTATTTTTTAATTCTTTGGCAGGTATACCTTTAATTTTTTTTTAAATATCTTTAGTTTTTTAAATTTCAAATTATATTTTCTATTACATGTCAACAATGACGTGGTAAAATTGCCAAAAAAATACACCGCTGACGTTAGTAGGACTGCTCCGAACCCGTATTAAAGTAATGAGTTCACTTTGTAAAGAATTTAAAATTTAGGAGGTACGAAGACACTCGACTGAGTTTGGAGATGATAGGAAGCCCCGTGGCCAATTCGAAGGCGCTGTGTCCAGACGTACTAAATATTTAATGTTTTAAATATTTATCTTATGTTGAAGTCGGACCAACAGGCCGCGACTAATCTAGTAATATAAATATACGAATATTAACATACTCTACTCGATTCAGCCTGAATTCACTACCAATGTGCACTCAATTTATGTTACAAAAAGAATTAAATTTCACCTTGTTTGAATAGGTAATTGACATTTTAAAAAAAAATTAATCGACCATGAAAATTAAACTTACAAAAAAACTGAAAATCAAACAATTTCCAGTACATGCTTCTAAACATGTTTCCAAAACTTTTGGGCTTGGTACAATTGTAAGCCCAATAATTGAAATTTGGTTCAATTTCACGGGCCAGGCCCAAGAACATTAAGGCCAGCTCTTATATAACGGGCCTCGAATATTAAAAGGAGAGTATGTAAAGAAAGCCCAACTTGCTGCTGATTACATTTGGGCCATAGTTTATTTAGTCGTGTAGGTTGATACGTCACTCTACTATTCAAAGATAACAAACAAATCTTTCTACTAAGTTTTGATCAAGTGAAGTTTTTATACTTATAGACTATTAATAAATTGGTTTTTCATTACATATTTCATCTAACTACGTTAATTAGGCTGACGGGCACTGACATGATCTCATATTGACACTGACTAAGCGTCGAGTCGACATTTTATTAAAAAAATGAAAAATAGGAGGATGGAAAGTTGGAGTTGAAGTGGAGTATTGAATACATATTAATTAACGTCAAGAAAATGGAAGTTGGGACGGAAGGACCCAAAATGCAAAGTGATTGAAGTAGGAGAGGTTAAAAAGAGCAGGTTATAGTATTTTTTTTTTTTTATGAAGTTTTGTGTGTATATATATAAGTAAAGAGGAAATAAGTGTTGTACATTACCTCCCCTGAGGCAGCCCTATACAAAGGTCGGTGCACCCTGGACTCCTTGTACAGAACCTGATAAAAGTTTATTGCTGCTTCTGCAAGCCTAGCCTGACCACTTAACTGAACACCTTCGACCACCAAACCATCAAGTTGCTTCAACCGACGTTTGTAGTTAGCAATTTGATGGAAGAATCTCGTGTTCCTGTCACCTTCTTTTAGCCACTTCTCACCTGCTTTTTGTTTCCAGAAAATCTCTTCACGCTTCCAAAGCCTATCCAGATGGCATTTCAAATCTATTCTCCTACGCCTTCCTTCTTCATCCAAGGGTCCTATTTCCTCCGACCTGTCCAAAACCATAATCTCCTCTAAGCATTTGTCAATCTCCTGATCAACCCTCTTGAACACACATCTGTTCCAATCTCTTAGGCTACCTTTCAAGTCCTTGATCTTTTTGGCAAACAAAAAAATGCTATCTCTCTCCTCTCTCGGTTCCTCCCACCGACCCGAGACGAAATTCAGGAAATCCTCATGCTCCATCCACATATTCTCAAACTTCCACGGTCTTTGAACTCGAGGAAATCCCGAGCACCCCACCACTAAAGGGCAATGGTCAGAGCACGAGCGAGGCAAAGCCTTGAGACTACAACCCGGGAAATGAGCCTCCCAGTCCCCCGAGGCAAGAGCATGATCTAACTTAGACAGAGTTGGGCTCGGATGGAAATTTGTCCACGTGAACAGGGCCCTCTTAATGGCAAATCAATCAGCTGAAGGTCCTGAATGAGATCATTAAACCATCTCATTTGGACTCTACTCCTAGGCCCCCCACTCACCTGATCTTGAGAACGGACTAAGTTAAAGTCACCCACAAGGACAAAAGGCACATCCCACCATGCCACCACCGCTCTCAACTCATCAAGAAAATCAACCTTTCGGGATATATCACACGGTCCGTACACGTTAACCAGCATCCATTTGAAGCCATCCAATCTATCTGTCAAAACCACCACCACCACAAAGTTTCCAATCCACTCTGCTTCCAAAGTAAACCGAGCATCATCCCAGCACGACAGAATACCACCGGAGGCCCCAATCGACGGTTTTGCCGACCATAGCCATCCTTGTCCTCCTACCAAGCTCCTAACCAATCTATCATCCACCCAAACTTAATTTTGTTTCTTGGAAGCACACAATCAACGGTCTAACCCCACGAACCCGCTCTTTAACCCTAAATCTCTTCTCACTAGAACCAAGACCTCTAACATTCCACACCAGGATATCAAAATTCATCTAGGGTCTTAGGAGGAAGCACACACCTGTCGCCACGTCTCTTGCTCTGTCGGTCACTTGAGAGCTCCGGGGGAGGACCCAATCTCTTCAGCTCTCTATCCGTCCATGACAACGGTCTTGAGGGGGATCTCCTGCTACGAACCTCCTTTGCAACCTCCAGTGCTGCCCCTTTCTCGAGAGAACCTTGTGACTCCAACTGGATAGCTGAAGCCACTGCTCGAACTGCCTTGCACAGCAAATCTTCCTCGCCATCGACTTGGCAAGACTCCGTGGAAACTTCAGGACAGAGATATTCAGAGACCCCCTGATTAACACCTTCTTTCCTCCCATCAGGGCAAAAGTCCAAATTTCGGAGATCGCCTCTTCTTTGCTCTGACGGAGCTTCCAGATTATCTGATCCCAATTGACTCCCCTCTAATTCCACACAAGTTCCATCTCCACTAGACTCCACTTCGGCGTGGTGAAGCGGAGCGTTTAGCAAAGAAGGGCTTGATGCCATCTGCCAAAGACTCTTCTTACCACCACCCATCCTTATGCTAAAACTTGGCCCAGAAAACACTAACTCGACCCCCACTCCATTATCCTTTAGGAAGGCTGGCCCGCCTAAATTAAACCCAGCAGGCCTAAACACATTCCAGTTGCCCAAGGCCCAATTATCCAATATCACCTTAAAGTTCCCAATCCTTAAACCTTCTGAGCTTAAGGTCAGACCTGGGTAAGCCGCCGCCTCGATATCCTTCACAAAAGAGAAACTTCCTTTTGCCTCTAAACTCACTGCTAGTTCTGACGAGCTGATACCCTCTGTCACATCCGCCACCTCCGAGGTCTGTTGACTCCCCTCTAAACCTATACCGTCAGACTGACCCATCCCCATCAGCCTCGTACCTGCCTCGAATATCGCGCCGTTTTCCACACGAGAGCACTCACCGGAGCAAAACTCCGCCGGCGACGAGCATTCTCCCTGCCACAGGACGGAGTTACCTAGAAACACCTCTGACTCCCTCTCTAAGCGAACTTCTTTCCCTTTTGTGCTCACCACCCCTCGAACCTTCGGACCGGCCGACACCAACGGTACGTTTAACTCCGGTACCACCGTCACCGGAAACACCTCTCCTCCCACCGTTATTGGGATTACCTCAGGCAACCCACCCCTTACTCTAACTTTTACTCGCAGCGACGACAGATCTGGGCCTCCAGTCGAGTCCAGGAATTCCCCACACACCTCCCCAATGCTATTGGCCAGAGCTAGGGACCGGAGATGCAGAGGTATTCCTCTAGCTATTACCCAGCAATATTTGAGTCCCAAGCCACTGTAGATCTCCCAGCCATCTTGATCCAGGGCCCCAACATGATTCTAGTTTGCCCAAACGAAGTTCTCTCAAGCGCCAGGATCCGATTAACCTCTGACGGAGACGCGCACTAAATAAGCCAGAGGTCGTCACCCATGGGAAACACCTCTGAGGATGAGGGGATCCCCAGTGACGTGATGCCCATCCTCTGAACTCCTTCCAATTCACCTTCAAGCCCCCTACGAATCTAAACAGCAGACATTTCTCCAAGTACCTCGTCCTCTCCTTTAAGCCTTCCTCCTCCACTCTAATACTAATCTTCCCATTGTCACTCACGATAGAACACCTTCCACCATCTGGAAGACCTTTCTTTTCGACAATGTCCGCAAATGTACTTGACTTAGCACTCAAGCTTGTGTCCACCTTCACACCTAACACCCGATTGGCCAAAGACAGGATAGCTGACCAACCCCCCGCCGCCGACTCTCCTGGAATGTCCACGAAGAATACCTTACCACCCGCGCAGCACTCACTCACCCTAAGAATCTGCTCTCCCCTAGCTCTGTACCTAGCCACGACCACTTTTCGCCTCGCCGAAGCTTTCACACACCCTTTTGGGAAAAACCAACTGGAGCGTTTTGCCACCCTGATGACTTCAGTCAACCATCTCAACTGAGCCTCTTCCAGGAACAGAAAGTGCGACCCGCCGGGAGAGGAGACTTCGAGTTTGAAGTCAGAGCCAAACCGACCACCTGAATTGGAGAAGATGACCGAGCAGCCCCGAATTTGCACTTCACCGTATCCTTGATCAGACGACAACCCCTTCCCCAAACCTAGACTAACCCCCTCTCTCCCTCTCTCTAACCCTTTCTCTCTCATCCTACCTTTTCCTTTTTAATTTTATAAATAGTTGCTAATTAGAGCAGGTTATAGTACATGAGGTTATTTGTTAAGTTGACAAAATAAATTGAGTAAAATGTTAATTTTTCTTTTTATATTTAGAGGTTAGATAGATTAGTTTTATTATACAATTGTGGAGGGTAGTTATCAATGCATACAACCAGTGGCGGATACAAGAGGGTAATGGCGAAGACAACATTCTACTAGACCCTTGGTCCGATACATAAAATACAATCAACCAATCAACCGAATATATTTTTGTACAAAAAAATACACATATTTTAGCTATCTGCATACAGGGACCTTGAGCCCGGACCAGGGGTAGACACCCCTTCGCAACTGCAAGAGGGCCTCCCCTAGCCACAACACAACTTATTTTCGGTGAAAAACTTTGATGGTATAATTTGCTCTATATTTAGAGTTTAGATGCAATATTATTTATGATATGTGGCCCGTTGCATTGCATTATTCTATAATTCGGCATAAAGTATTGAACTAATTTTTCTATACTTCGGTCTAATGTATTGAATTATCCTAGATCCACCGCTAATCAGAGCTCAAGTTCACTTCCTTCCTTCTTCTCCCCCGTTCTCCAGTTTTTACATAAACAATACTTCCTTCTAGCTTTAGGCTTTTGGCCGTCAGAGTGTTTTGCGTTCTTCTAGCTGATCTTTATGATTAATATATGAAAGTTAACTTTCTTTTGTCACGAAAGAAAATACATCTTTCATCATGAACTATTTCATTCTAATAACTCGAATGATTGTTCGTGACGTTTTAAGTTTTCCTCGAAATGTGCTAGAGTAAGAAGATATTTCTTTCAACTTAAGGTGCTACAAAGTCTTAGAAAACGTGTGGATGTTAAGAACTAGGAGTAGGTTTTAGGTACATTTGATGTTGAACTTTGGACAGTTGAGCATTTGATGCTTTGAGATTTTTGTGTCATCCCCAATTCATTTATTAAGGAAGATGGGATGGTTTGAACTTCTGTGGAGTCTATCTGCTTTTAACTTAACTTTTTTTCTTGAAGTTGCAGCAGAATTGAGTGCTTGATTTGAGAGTGTTAATGTGCCTAGAAATGCCAAATTCATTTATTAGATTGAGATGTGATTGTTTGACCTTTTGCAAAAATGGGTCATTGGCTATAAACTTGTTCTCAACCTTTTGGTTTTGATGATCCCATCTCGAGTTATGGATCAATGGCTTCGTCTGACATTTTGGTTGTCCGGTGCTTAGACATGGTTCACCATTTGATTTAGATAGTCAGACCCAGAAGTCACGAAGGAGTCTTTCTTGATTGTTGCGGTTAGGGTTTCGTTCTTTGAGAATAGCGGCTCATGTGGTAAGATTCATTCACTCGATGGTTGAGATTGTCCATATCTCATTTATGGATGCAAGATTTCGCTACATCCAGATCCCGAACTATAAATAATGCATTATCCACACTACAGACAGACTGAGATTGAGAAAGAGAAAACATTCCGTCAGTACCACTCAAGTGGGTTACTTGTTGAGCCGGTTTTGTCGTCTAGTGACCAGGCTCAGTGGACCATAACCAAGCCTCATGATCTAAAGAGCTCACATGCTTAGAGTTACACCTAGAGGATCTTAGTCTTACATCTATCAAAGGTGGCAATACATCTAGAAACAGGTCTCTAGTCAGTCGACAATACGTGGCGACTCAATCCGAATTTCAAGAAGTTATAAATGATTGTCTGAACCCAACATTGATGAGACACATGATAGTACCACACCTCCACTTACACCTAGGTTTGCCTCACCCCGTCCGCCTACCAACAACCCCGGTACATCTCTATCATTCATCTCCTCTGCTTACTAAAACGTCAAGGAGGTAGCCGTCGACTCTCTCAACTCACTCAGTCCTCTAGTCAAACCACTTATTGAACCAACAAGCCTCACTAGTCACAACAATGCGATTATTTGTTTGACCTTTTGCAAAAATTGGTCAAACTCACCCTTCCAAGTTCACATTGCCACACTCTTCAAAGTTCAAACCACCATCATAGCCTCATAGGTAAACAGATTCCCAGATGAACATTTATCATCCAACTCCCTTGTTCATAAATCTGCAGACATTTTTCCAGTTTCTCACTGTATATCTGAAATGGGTAATCTTTTTTTCACTCTAGTTAGCTGTCCTAGTTGGCAGAATGTCATTCTTCTGAAGTGGGATCTGCTCTCTGTTATCTGCCAACTGAGGACCATAGAAGTAAAACCTAGAGGGCCAGAGTTGCAAGTTGTCCAGTCGATTTCATCAATAATATATTCTTCTTTCCCTTTTCTGTTGGTTTTCCATGTGAATCAGTCCTTGATCGTACCATAAATTGTGACCTGAAATGAAACTCCTCTATGAACAACTCTCAGTTCTAGCTAGTTCTCTGCACTCTGCATTCAGTTTCTGCAGTTGGAATCTAATAGGTTCTGGGTAGGGAAGAACAGAATCTAGTAGGTTCTTACTTTAGCAGTAGGTGGGGAAGAGCTTTATGTACTTGTTCACATGATAAAATGTTCATTGAGGAATTTAGGTATTCAGCTTTTTGTGTGTGTATATGGTTTAGGCAGAATCTAATATAGAACTATCGCTCAAGTTGTTGAGAGAGGGTTTTGAATGACAACAAAATTTCGGTATGGACACTTAATTTTGTCTGCCATGATGGACAAGTTACTTGGATATTACGTTGAGTGTTGCATGAATAACAGTCAAATAACACCTAAATAGCACTCAAGTAACATGTTATATGGGTGTTACTCGAGAGTTACTAAAGTGTTGCTCGAGCGTTATCTCGAATAACACTCGAGTAACAGGTTGCCTCAGTGTTATTCGAGTGCTATTTGGGTGTTATTCGATTATTGGGACGAATGACTCGTGAATGAGTCTGAAGTTTGCATAGCTTCGATAAGACTTGTGCATCAGATTAGGGGCCACAAAGTCTTCAATACACAGAATCGATGGTTATTGGGATACGAAACTTTCAACTCCTTGTTGTTCAAAGGCTCTGATGTCAACAATCAATAACTCGAGTTACTGGAAGATGATTCCGAACAGAGTTATTGTGTTCTTCATCTCTGCAACAATCTGATTGTGCTGTGAATCATTTTTCGTTGGAACCTAATGTTTGCTTGACTTGATAACAGTAAAGTATCGATCTTTTCTCTCGTAAAGACCCGATTATGTAGGCTAGCAAGAACAAAAATGAACGCTGGCAGTTGCAGACAAGTTCAATCAATTGATTCTAACTTTTTGTGCATGCTTGGCGTTATCTAATTGTGACACCTCTGCAATTAGGTGCTGTTTCTGGTATACAGGCTATTCAATCCTTCTGTTTTGATCCCCAGCTCTCTTGGTAGCTTCTTGCATAATGAGTCTGGAGAACATTATTGGTGGGAGCCATTTTACAGATAATGCATGCTAGTTTGTTCTAAGAAGGCAGCCATAGCTGCACTTTTGTGGGGTTCAGATCACTTGGATTTGAATTGAGAAGTTTGCTCGGGCGGATTGGTCTGCTCGGTTGGACTGGTTGGATCAATGAGAAGTTTTAGGTGGTTTGAGTTGGAATTCCTACGAGCCTTTGAGCGCCTTGGAGACTCTGATTGAGTGTTGCTAGAAGATGGTAGTAAGCATTTTATAAGAGGGTAATTAAGATGTTTAGATAGCACAAGAGACAGAAAAGTACCAGGGAAGTGCTCGGTATGAGAGTAAGGAAGTCTTAGGTGTATGAGTGTACATCTAAGACGTTTGGTGTGTGTGGTAGGTCATCTTCCAATTTTGGGATCACCTTGTTTTCATAGCTCATTGAGATCCTGGCTAGGTAGCCATGTGTCGTCGGTTGCTTGGTGAGACTCCACTGATCTTGTGCTAATCCTAAGTGTGAGGCCATGTCGCAGGTCTTGGCTTGGTACTGAACGACTTAGGAATCCGAACTGGTGATGGGTTCAACCCGATCCGTACCATGGCCTATTAATCCCAACTCCCCTTACATCCATTCATGAACTAACTCTTGATTTAAGGCATTTGGTGTGTGTGGGGTCAGTCATTTTCTCGTCAATCTTGGGATCACGTTGTATTTTATAGTCATTGAGATCCAGGCTAGATCGACACGTATCATTGGTTGATTGGTGAGACCATGCTGAGAAGTTAATCACAACCGCCTAGTCTATGAACTCTCTCGTCAATCTTGGGGATCACGTTGTATTATCAGTCACTTGAGATCCAGGCTAGATCGACACGTATCATTGGTTGATTGGTGAGACCATGCTGAGAAGTTAATCACAACGCCTAGCTACGAATGGATACTCGATCACCCTGTGCTAATCCTAGGCGTGCGGCCATGCCATACGTCCTGGCTTGGTCCTGACGGCTTTACGAGTGACCGGTTCAACCCGATCCATACATCCATTCATGAACAAACTCTTGATCTAACTTTTCAGTTCTCTGTTATTGGTTTAGGCGTATTCTTGCCATCAAAATTCAAGCAAGCTTCTCACAGAACACACTAACACAGAAGAAAACAGACATATGTACTTGCAAGACTCCAAAACAAGTGTCAGAAACCCATTCCTTCTTCCCCTCTTTCTTATCCTTTTTTTTTATAATCTATGTACTGTACAGGAAAGGAAGCTCCTTTTCTCGACAAGTTACAAGAACCCATTAATAATTCTTTAAAGATCTGGTTTGGAAAGACTGTCTGACAATGATTTCCCGTGATCCTTGAGATTCAATCCATTTCCATATTACAGGAACCAATTTGATTGGAAACTTCTCCTTTTTCTTGTAAGAACAGAGCACAATTGATTGATTCATCAGCTGTTAGCTTCGGAGATGCTCTGTAATGTTGGCCGCCATGACTTCGATCTCAGTACTGCGGCGTTAATCGGAGCTGCCCTTCGTCGATTCCTCTCTTGCTTGGTCGCCTGTAAAAAGGAGAAACAGAATCGAAACTCAGAACTCAGAAACAGGGGATTTTTCAGTTGTCAAAGAAACAGAGCTCTGAAGAACAGGGGATCAAAACTTCAAAGTACCTGGAATTTGAATTCCTTATCTGATTTCCTGATTCCCTGACAATCTGGAATTGGAATCGTCTCTTTCCCGTCAACAGAATCTGCCCCCTGTTTCTTCATCTTGGCTGACTTCTTAGCTCGCAGAACCTTCACCACCTCTGAGACAAAATCAAAACCCAGTTCGAATCAAGTACAACCCAGAACAAAGATTAATGATGAATAATCTGATATTAATTACATACATACCTTGAGTTGTTACAAGGCGGTAGGCATGGCCAAGAGCCAGAGTATCAGTAGGCCGGAGAAGCTTGACTCTGGTGAACTGAACCGCCGGCGCCGGCGCCGTCAAGTCGCCGGGAGCAAGTGGGATGATGAGAGAGACGTAATGACCAGGGTTAAGCCTCATGATTTCGCTAGCCGTGACTTGCCAATACAATCTCTCGATCTTGCCGCATGGATGCTGAATCACTAGAGCTGCTGCATCAATTGCTTGGCAATTCCCCATCTTTTCTTCTGTGATTTTTCTGTCTCTGGTTCTTGAAGAGAAGAAAGGGGAAAGAGCGAAATGAAATATGGAGCTTAAAAAACAGACTAAGAGGGAAAGATTGGTTTATAAACCAGTTGCTCTTTTCGGTTTCTAAACTTACTCGAAATGGGTTGACCTAGTGAAAAAAGATTCGAATTTGTATCGAAATGTTTTGAATTCGAGTCGTGAGGCTTATGGGATATATTTCGAATTAACCCTTTTCTCCGTGGAAAATCTTAGGGCTAATTTCTATTTATAATCAAACGATATTGAGAAATATCAAATATATTGTAATGTGATCATAAATGAGAAAATTATACATAGTTAAAATTTAAAAGCATATAGTACTTAATGTTAGCAAGATAATTAGCTGCATAAATGAACGTGGAAAGAGCATTTTTTCTTAACAATCTAAAAAATCTTGGTTATTGCAATAATGAAATCGAGTTGGTTTCGGTTCATGTTTTTTTTTAGAATTGTTCAACTTGTTGTGGTAGTGATTGTATTCACCCGGCTGTTTAGGTGTCAGATTTTTCTCGTACTCGTCACGTGAAGTTAAACGGGTGCAAAAAAACAACCATCCTCACCTATCAGGTAACACCGAAATAGACTAAAAATACCAGAATTTCACCATAAGTTAGAATTATTAACATAACTTCAATGTAATAAACTGAACTTTAATAAAAACCATAATAAACTTAACTGAACTTCAGTAAACACTTGAAATTAACAGAAATATGAACGACTTTGTTATTTTTTTTTTAATGTATATAAATGTAATATTGTATGACGACGTTTTGGTAGTGGATATCCATCCGAACGAGGTATGTATAAGATTTTTTTAATCTTATCTATATCTTAATTTCTCTTTCGTAGAGCTATCTAGGTAAAAAAAATTAATAACAAGTAAATTATTGGTGTAATTTTTTAACGTGAGTCAATTGATGTTTCTATCTATATTTTACAAGAGTAGGCAAAGGATTATGTCATGATTAAAATGTCTTTTTTAAAATAATAATAATAATAGTCTTTGCATCACCGGCATGGACCGTTTGCCACGTGGAAGGATGTCCGGTGATGAAAACTTGAAGGCATGGCCGGTCATTTTCCGGCGAGGTGGCGACAACGACGAGTCAAACTTTTTTTATTGTCATGTACGGTGAGAAATTGATGAAATTTCTTATATAAGAAATGGTTATAGTATCATTCATCGTTAAATTGTACTATTCATTTATTTCATAAAAAGGAGTCTCTCGATCTTCTCCTTGTTTTGTTCTGGGTTGAGACCATAATAATCTTGAGACTCTTCTGCGATGATTCTTAATGCATATTGGGCTGAGTCTTCCCTCTCGAGACTTCGTGGATGAGGAAAACCGAACCACAAGAACAATCTATGTACATTAGTTTTTTCTGTAGTTTTCGTTGTGGTAGTCCCTTTATTCTATGATTCTAGTTTTACTATCTCTATAGTTATTTAATATAAAATTTAAATACTGATAATTTTTTTAGTTTCTTTTATAAAAAAAGGTTAACTTAACTAAAAAAAAAAGAATCTCTTCATAATGTTCCCACTTATGAAATTATTCTTGTTAGTTTCATAATGTGTTGTCAATGTGTGCCTTTTTAGTGTACAATTAGTGCCATGAAAAAAGAAATCATTACCATGATTAAACCATAATCATATCCTTAAATAATTTATCAACATTATTTCAAAGGAGAACAAAACTACAACAAGAAGAGGGGAATCAGGATCTTAGTTGAATTTAATAATTGAGAATCCTAAATTTTATATATATCGTATTCAGGTGAATATAACGATCGCCATAGTTAATTAGGTTCAAAAATCTCATCCAGGGTGGTTGAAAATACACTTATCAGGACAATCTGAGTCGTACATCGTTGTACAACAAAGATTAATTCCTAGTTGGGTTATCATTCAGTCAATGATCACACACTTAGATTAGTCCAAGAACGACCATGCTGACTGAGTGATACAAGCTAGCTAATCAAGTTCAAGAGACCAATCTAGGGATGTTGGAAACACACTTAGATTTTTCTTAGAACAATCTAAGCCTTACATAAACGGACAACAAAGATCAATTCTCAGTTTAGTTACCAATGAGGCGATGGCATGTAGCGACAATGATCTATAATACAAACCGAGCTAAATATTGATGAAACATGACCTCACACACCACACGCCTTGATCATATGCTCATACGCAATACATACAACGTTTTCCCAGCTCGCCTGCCTACTGAGAACCCCAATACTTTTATGTTTCTCCTACAATCCCAATATACCTATTACTCTCTTCTTTACTTATACGCTTACTAGTCTCTGTTCATCACGCATTGCAAAGAACGCTCTTCAAATCAACCGAGCCGGATCCATAAGTCAAACTATTTATGGTACCAACAATATAGTTTTGTAAAGAAGAATTAATTGTGACACTTAGATCGAGCAATTTTGGTTATCAAGGCATTATTTAGGCAATTCTTTCTTCTCATAATGCTCTTTTTTCCCCACAAGAGAAGAAACACTCACATGCCACTCATTATGCCCTTTGATTTGTTTTTGGGAAACTTCAGCTCTGAATCCAATTTCAATCTTAAAGTAAAAGCAGAAAGTATAATAAAATATTAAATTTAAATTAAATAAGTGTATGATGAAAAAAACATAGAAACAAATTAAATTTTGATAAGCAACCATAGATTGCCAACCTAATTTTATTCACTTCGAAATGTGTTCTGGGCTGGTTGTCTGATCTAATAAGAAGAAAGTTCGTCGTCTAGCTGGCTTCATATTACCTCGTATGTAAGAAAATGAGGGTAGTAATCAATACTTAGGCGATGCACATGAGTATTTTAGTAAGAGTGTAGTGGAGAAATGTTTCCATGTTATAAAAGTGCATGAAACCTGTTGCGGTGGTGTTGCTCAGGTATGTATAGGTGCAACGATACTGTTATCATCCTGCTGTCATTGGCTATTGAGTATGGATGCGTCGTTCATCGTTAATGTGGCATACACTTCTTTAGGATCGCTGCACGTGTAATCCGTAATAATATAATAATAAATATAAGCTCTTCTCCCAATTTTTTTTTAATTAACTTTGGGTATTGAAATCAACCTGACACTTGTTGTACCAGAGTCCAATGCAGCTTCAGATGGACTCAAGCAAGACTTATCTTGCCACATAATTAAAGCAACTCTTATTTTAAGCCAGATAGGCTAATCCAATCCCCAATAAGCAACTTATATTTACTTTGAAATATTCAAATTCCTAACCTAAATAACACATTAGTTCACATACCCGAGTATATTTAATGATCGAGAGGTCTTCGTTCGAATTTTGGTAACACCAAAACCGTGTACATGACTTATCAAAACTATATAAACCCCAACTCTTATGAGAGCTTCAGTTTGAGGGGGTGTGCTAATAATTAATATAAAAAACAATATGAACCCTCTCTGAACGACTTGAGTTATTGAGAGATGTAACGGTTCATGACATTCAACATTAGTTTCCTACTTGTTTCACCTAGCTATGTTGGTTGGTCTGATCATAAATGATTCAACTTACAAAATTGCAATAGATTGAGTTGGATGATGAGTTGTCTTCCCACTCCTAGATCTCATGTGTACAATCTTGTGGACGGTTCAGTGCAAGGTGCATGTGTATACAAAATGAGGTACGTGTATGGTGTACGATGTATATATGGAAAACAAAGAAGAACCGGGCAATGCCCGAAGACATGTGTGCTCAAAACATGTGGGTGCACGTGCTTAAGGCTCTCAAACGTACGATGCAAGACGTGCACGTAGGTAAAATGGTAATGCCACCCCCCATGTTAGAGTTAACTTGCTATTTATAACTTCTTTACATGTGAGTCGGGTCGCCATGTGCCGTCAGCTGATTGGTAACCCAACTCTAACGTGATCTTGACCAGTGAGGAGAATGACTCATATATCTCTCAAACTGCAACCCCAAGACTGCGCATTAGCCTATCGGACTTAAGTAACCTCGGGACTCTTAAACTAACCGAGTAATTCTCCTCAAGTGAACCGAGTTATTCCATTGGTTAAACCGAACCCTGAGCTATAAACAAAACTTGAACATTGTAGTACATGTGTTGTACATTATGACACAATCTAATTTCATCACATCACATGCCAAACAAAGACCACACTAAGCTAGCTAGTTTGGTTTGAAACATATTATTAAGACATAATAGATACGATTAAGAGGTCGTGTGGGATATTATATTGTAATGATTCCAAGTGTATATATGTTAGATTTCTTCAGGCGTTGCTTCCTAAGCTAGTTATTAAGACCTTAATTAATTCTAACATATAGTAAATCTAGAATAGTCCTCATGAGAAGGATCTTTGACTCATGTGAATCTGTTTCATAAATGCTATAAGCTATAAACAAATGTTATAGTCATTGATAAATCCGATGTTTTTGTCTACAATTTCATGACTTTGTTGTTCACGATGATCGTGGATTTCATAATCGTATCGTATTCTTACACAAATTGGAAAGTCTAACGGTGTAAATTTTTATAAATCGCAGTTGAATCATAATTGTATTGGATTAATGTCCAGATAAGTGGTTTACTGTTCAACTAGTTGAAAGCATTGGCCGCACTTGTGTGCGGTTTTGAATCACTGTTCATCACATATTTTGTTATGATTGTTTAGAAATTTAATTCACTTGTTTATTATGATTAATGAGATGTCACGATTCATTATGTAAATTTTAAAGTACTATTTATTGTTATGTAAATTTGTGCAAATGATTCAAAATATATAGAAATTAGTAATTTTGAAAATTAGAAAAATTCACGTTAAATATTCTTCCTGCCGTGCATGTGATCCAAAAATCACATGCATAAACACATATAAACCCCCTCTTTCTTTGGAAATTGATCTCAGATTTATATGCAAACCATGTGATGTGTTGGGTGGATTATAGCAAATTATTATACTGTAATGATCAATAAACCCAAAAAATGATGTTGTAGGGAAAAATAGCACTTTGCCCCCTCTACTTTGTCAACTTCACAAATATCCCCATGTACTATAAATCGCTCATTTTACCCCTCCTACTTCGACTACTTTGCCGTTTTGGTCATTCCGTTTCAACTTTCGTCTTCTTAACATAAAATCTGGACACATCCACACACCGGCAAGGAAAGATATCCGAGGTAGGAGATAGAAAGTTGGTTAATGAGGTAAATTGGGGAGGTATCACAAAGAGTATGGTAAAATATGAAGGGTTTTAAAACCACACATTTTATTCGTCGATTTCGTCCTATCTAATTATATATACTTATATTACCAGTTAACGTGGTGTACTGAATGCGCATCAATCAACGTCACGAAGATGAAAGTTAGAACGAAATGACCCAAACGGCAAAGTGATCGAAATAGAGGGGGAAAACAACGATTTATAGTATATGGGGCTATCTGTTAAATTGACAAAGTAGATGGGGCCAAAATGCTATTTTCCCCTTAAATATATGCCCTAAAGTTCATTAAAATTATGGTATAATTGAGTGGTCATGGTCCATGAATTAATTCAAGTTAGGTTTAAGATTGAGTCATGCTGCTTAAGTTATACCTAAAATGTATTAATTTGTATAATTAATTTTTTCTGTATACCTATTTGTGGGACAGCCAACAAATTGGGTAGTTAACTTGTGCCTTGCCTTGTAAACATTCTACCAAATTTCCCTAATTAAAAACTTAACACATTGTATAATACTTATACACATGGAAGAAAATAGGGTCGGGTTGAGTTCGGTTGAGTTCAGCTGAGTTCGTATCGAATATTATGTATCTCGAGATAATATTGCATGTACGTGTGATGTTGAGTTTTTATCAAGCATATACATAGAAAATAAGATAATCTTACATCACTCCTTGGCCAACCTCTAATATGGCTTCCTCCCCTATATTCCAGATTGAAGATTAATGTCGATGATGCTATTAACTATAATCACGGAGGCGCCATCCTGTTACTCATCCATGATCCAACAAAATGTCTCCTCTTTGTAAAAAGTATCTCTAATCCTAGCATCACTAGCCTCTTTATCATCGAACTATTAGCTGTCAGGGATGCAGATCGTGATCTTGGTTGAACATTGGTAGACATATATAGAAAGTGATGCAGGCACATGTCCTGTCCAATTTTTCTAATCGGCATAAGAAGGTGGCGTCCTCATTTCTGATATTTACTACTTCTTGGACACCTCCCCCTATGCTAAATCTCTCAGTCGTTCCGTATACGAAAAATTCAATATAGCTCATTATGTGGCTCGCCATGTTTTTTAATGTCTCCCTATTCAAAGTGTGATAAACATGACGGTTTCAACAAACACTCGATACACTTTCCCTCTCTCCTCCAACATCCTCTAAACTACTAATTCCCTACCAAACAAGGCCTTAATCTATTATATTTCTGGTCAAAGGAAAATTAATTTATTTTCCCACCAAATTAAAGGGTTATGGTTGCTTTGTCCACATTCTTCAACTTTAATACAAACCCCCAAACTCAAACAATTCATTTCCAACTTGTTTTATGGAGGCCTTGGGTTTTATAACACTGCAGTCAAATTTTCATAATAATGTACCGTTGATAGCACATTATCGAATTATATCCGAAAATAAATAATAGTGTCGACACCGAGATAGTGCCGCCCTGACTGGCTTAAATGCTAATTGTATGTTTATTGAAGCCAGCCAGCACGGTGCCATCTCATTGTCACTATGGTCTATTTTTAGACATAGTACAATGTCTTGCCGACAATATATTGTTACGAAATTTTGACTATAATATTACAAAACCCGAGAATTTTGGAATGTTATTTTTTTTGTGCAACATAAATTGGACAAAGGGAATGTGTGTGGCATAACATCAATTATATTTTAGCTTATATTATATGATCGATCGGATCATGTTCCCCCCTAGGAACTCTCTTTTGGTACATTAACCAACATAACTGAGGTTTTGCACCTGTTCTCAGATCTTGTCATGGAATTCTAGCTCAAATTTCTGAACTTTGTCGAGTAAGTAACTAGTTTCAATTTGTCAAAAGATTTTTGGGGACAAATTAGAGCCACGAATGTGGTCCTTTGTTTGTACTTGATTTGGACTAGATGATGATGGGAGTTGAATGTTGTCGTTTTGGGATTCATTATTCCGAGTTTAGGGATTGAGTCAGTCTGTGAAGAACGGTTGCATCCCAATAACTGGAGTTGTTGGCAATGGCGGAACCAGGATTGGTATAAGGGGAGCCAAATTATAAAATGAAAATGGGTGCCATCGGCAAAAAAAAAAAAAAAAAAAAATTGGATAGTAGTAGAAAAAAAATTATTAATCTAATACTACGTAAAAATACATAATAAATTGTTTGATTATAAGTTGCTTAATTAGTAAAAAAAATTATATGTGCCACCGACAATTTTTTTCTTCAAATTTGGATGATTTATGATCAAATATTGTAATTATTACATATTATAAGTTGATTCCGAGTAACTATTACGTAAAATTTAAGACAACATTTCACCGAGACATCGTAGTGGGGGAGCCGAACTTCAAATACCCCGGCGCCAAACTTCGAAAGTACCAAATATTACCGGGGGAGGGGGGCGTCGTGGCTCCCCTAGCTCCCCCCTATCTCCGCCATTGGTTGTTGGGAGAGGGTTATGAGTGGATCTTATAGTATTCAGAGTTTAGGGATTGAGTCAATCTGTCAAGAACCGTTGCATCCAATAACTGAGTTGTTGGGAGAGGGTTATGAGTGGATCTTATAGTATTTACTAACACGCCCCATCAAACGAAAGCCCGTGAAAGTGAAGGAGCCCATGAAAGGGGATTCAAGATTGATAAATTGCTATATTAGGGGCTAACAGGATTCGATGCCAAGACCTTTCAGTCATCAAAGGCTCTGATGACGGCTCGAATCAAACTCAACTAATCTTTTAACTCAAATTACTTATTATTTTGATGACTGGGTGTGGATTTGAACCTGTGGACTCTTTGATGGAGGTGTAGTTACTTCACCGGTAGATTACAAAATCTTCCACACTCGAATTAGTTATTGAACCAACCACTCTAACCGAACAAAACTAAATTATATCCCGTTACACGTAACTCTGGTGGAGAATGAAATTCAGCATCTTTTTTAAACTACATATAGTTCAGCATCTTCATGTTATTGCAAGTCCACGCACGTACATAAGTGGAACCTACTTTGGGGTCGTTTGGTATAGGGGATTGAGAATAAGGGGAAATATGAAAAAAGGAGAATGGTGGAAAAGTGTTTGTTAAAAGTTGGAGGATGTTAAATTACATTGTTTGGTATGTATATTTGGTAAAGAAAATAGGAGGGGAAGACAGTGGGTCCCATTATTCTATTTGGGGGAAGTCAGAATTTCTGATAAAAGTAGAAATTGTCAGAATACACATTCTGAAGACAATAAGAAACTCTGGGTATCTGAAATACAAAACTCCAGCTCCATTAGACAGTAAACAAACAAGGATATCTCAGAATACAGAGTTTCCAAGAAACACAGCTGAATTTCCCGTATACCAAACAACCCCTTTTTCTTTTGTAATTTCCACAAGGAAACCCTAGAGAAAGGAAAAAAGAATCTCTTTTCAATTAGCAATTGGAATTTTGGGCTTAAAAGTTAAGCTTTTGATTAAAGATAAACATGGAATCCTACACTATTGATAATGCGTTTTAAAGCTATTGTTATTAATAATGTTCTCCATTATTAATAATTAACATGCTCTTATGCTCTTAAGTAGTATAATTGTACTATGAAGACTCGCTTTTGCTACGGCTCTGGTGGGTTTCCCTTAACCAAACTACTGCTTATGAGTCATCGGCTGAGTTAGAGTTAGCTTTTACATTCAGTTGTGCTCTCTCATATATGGATTGGTACTTTAAAAATATCATTGTATTCATATAATCCGTCTACATGATTCTGTAGTGTATAATACAACACTTGCAGTTGATTTTGCTTAAGATTTTTTTGCTTAACTCGAGAAAAGATGGGGCGGGGACGCTAAAAGAATCGACTATTGAGCCGTGTGAGACAAAAAAAAAAACTTGAGTTTATAGTAAATAGATATTTACAATACATTTTAGTTCTCAAAATTGTCCCTCGTCATCCATGGCAATTACATGTCATTTGGGCCCACACCTAGACTCTCCTATCTTCTCTCTCGTAATTTTGTAATTACCTCACTCAAACTCATACGTCAAACAAGAATATTACTCTCAGTATCAAAGTTAGCTGTTCGAGATATCTATTTATTCAAAATATCTCATGTCAAACAACCTCTTTATAATTTAGATATGTATCATGATAAAAACACAATTTGATCATACTCATAATCATCATAACATAAAACATCCTTCAAACGTCAATGAGATAGATGCTACAAGTTCAAATGATTAGTATAATCTTAATAGATAATGCATCATAATCTCATATTATAATCTTAATCATCATCCCAAAATCTCTATGAGGATCATTCATATGATGAAATGATCTAAATCATTACATGCTAAACTAGATTATAGTCATAGCAATGAGATTGTGTGAGATAGATTAATCTAATATAAATATATATTGTTGTAATCATTGTTTTCAATGCCTTATCCTGCCTCCCGGTTGGATTGGTCCGACCGTGAACCAGTCAGCTCTCCGGCACCGATAAATTCCTGTTCAATCCTGGTTCGATCTCAGTTCAACCTGATTTTCCCATTAAACCTTTGAACCCTTGACCTTGCCGGCTCGACCCCCGGTCCAGTTCTGAAAACCTCTTGTAATCTTTGATAGAAACCCATAATTGGGTCAACGGTGGGTTGTGTGCTCGAGGAGATATGTATAAAATTTTGCAACAACAAATTGTGCCATGTAATCAAGTGCCAATTATTAATACAAAAAAAATTGCACTTAATTTCATGCATCCCATCACTATAACATAATAAATTCTAATTATAAAATTGAATTCATGTGGAATCAAAATGGTCCAATATCCCGAACGAATTTTTAAGTCTATATGTTAAATACGAGACATAAATTTTGATATAAAAAATGTACATGTAGGATGACGTGACCCTAGGTGGCGGCCTAGGTTGGCCCACCCACAGTTTCACCGCAAAAGGTGAAATTTTTTATTTTTTATTTTTTATTTACAAAGATAGTTCTGATGGAGACATCGAGATAGCAAACATAAGAAGGAAGAAGGAAAATCAATTCCCAACCCAGAGATGGTCAAGTCTACCTTCATGACCCTGAGAGGTTAATCAAGACTGTTCGTGCCATGTAATGGACGACCTTGTTACCTGAACGGTGAACCATTTAGAAGCGCAACGAAGAAACACCACTCTCGAGCTAGAGAATTTGTTCTACAATAGCTAAATGCAAATATTAAAGGTCACATTGAGTTTGTAGTGATCATTTAAGATTTAACTTATCTTTGTAGTGATCAGATGAAGTGGGTCAATATTCGGGCTACAAATTTGGGCCTAGCCCAACGATAATCAGAAGCCCGGCCCAGTGCCAGCTCAGCATTGTCAGTTGCCACGAAGGCACAAACTAGCCGTAAGACTGTAAGAGCGAGCGCAATTCTCATGGGACAAATCAGAATACAAACGGCTCAATCTGACGATCTATCATCTTTCTCGAAACCCTAATTCTCGAGGTAAACGAACAATCAGAGATTCAGAGCAGCAAAGATTTTCCTCCTTTCGTTCTTCTGAAATCTTGCAATACAATACCGCCATGGATTCAAGCATCAAGAAGAACCGGAAACCAACCACTCCGGTGAAGGAATCGCGATCGCCGCATGGATTCCAGTCGAAACCTCGCAACTCCCCTGCTAAGGTCTCCGAGAACGCGAATCCGAATCTCTCCCGATCGATTTCCATGGCCGGTTGCTCTTCCTGTCATCTGACCAAATCTGGCGGCAAGTCTCAGAAATCGGGACAGAAAAACCCCAATTCTAGTAAAACCCTAGTTCCGTACTCGCCGAGGAACAAGCTTCAGCATCGGAAATTCGTACTGGTGAAGAAGAAGAATCCGAGGAAGGAGGATAAGGTTTCTTCCGGCGAGCGCCTGTTTGTAGCGTACGAGAGCTTGAGGGCTCAGCAGGAGGAGTTCTTCAAAATCAGAAATGACGGAGAGGAGGAGCCTCGCAAATCCCTGCCAAGGTCTCCGGTATGCAGCCTCCTCTGGATTCTTCTTCTTCGTTTTTCCCATCTGAAATGTTCCTGGCTCTGGAGAATTTGGGTGTGGATTCGAGGCTTTCTGTTTCTTCTTCGTGGGACGCTAATCAGGGCAGGTTAGCTAATGCTACATTAGTCGGATGAACATACTTTGAAAGTTGACTGTATAGTTGTTTGGGTTTCTGGGAAAATAGCTTACTCATTGTAGCATTTCAGTATCTCCAGGACATCAAATGGAGGGAACAGAACAAATGTGAGTTGGGTTTCTGCAAGAACTTTGTGTTTCAACTGGATTGTATGTACTGAATTCGGATGAGTTATTTACAGAGCTCTGAATCATGTGCAACAATGGGAGGGAGCAGATGGAAGAAGAAGCAGCAAAAAGTCACCAGACTAAACCCCTTTCAGCTGAGGACAGAGGTATACGATTGATTTTCAGATGGCTTGAACTTTTAAATCGTATTGCAAGTATCTTAAGGGTTGTAATATGATATGTTGCAGCAAAGGGGGAAAATGAAGGAGGAGGAATTCTTGAAGAAGATTCACGAGATGATGACAGAAGAGAAGAGGCTGCTGATTCCAATTGCACAAGGTCTTCCCTTGACGACAGACGAACCCGAGGTGAGAAAGCAACTTGTTCGATGATATTCGACTGATAGGTTCATACAGTAAATTGAGAATTTGCTACAAATAACTCCATGAAACACATCATACTTGAGCTCAAGAGTCCTGAATTTCAGCACCTTATCAAACCTCCGGTAAAGGAGAGCACGAAGCCAATCGATTTGACCCTTCACAGCGATGTACGTGCAGAGGAGCGTGCTGAATTTAACCAGCAGGTATTTCTTCAAGAAGCTTATGTTGATCGGCTAGTGTAGCTTTTATACACCGATCTCTTCATGCTGAAGGCATTCTTGTGTTGTCCTATTGTTAGGTATTAGAGAAGCTGAGTCTCTATGAGAAATACAAGATGGAAAGGGAGAGGCTACAGAAGGTAAGTGCAGTATCTTTTTCCGGTGACATTCAGATGTAGAATCGCAGCCACTGTCGTAAAAGGTTTTTAATCATGTAGCTGGCAGAGGAGGAAGAAGTTCGACGATTGAGAAAGGAGCTTATTCCGAAAGCTCAGCCGCTGCCATACTTCGACAGACCCTTCATCCCTCGAAGGTAACAAAAACATTCTCTAACTTGCATAATCGTCCATGTTCAACACTAACTAGTAACTCTCAACTTTGTTTTCACAATCACAAGGTCGATGAAGCAGCCAACGATCCCCAAAGAACCGAGATTTCACGTACCTCATCATAAGCAGATCCTGGAGTGACTTCTTAAGCACTTGCACCTTCCATCAATGACTTCGTAGCTCTATTCAAACAGCAGGAGAAAGGGATGATTTTGATTTCATCATCATATATGTGTATAAGAGGCAACTAGCTTGGTTGCAAATTTTGGTGGCTCTTTTAGTTCATTACGTGACTTGATGAACCAAGTTTGATTACTAAAATTTAAGAGTCTAATTGAAACTAAATAAAAATTTAAGGGTCAACCTACAAACACGAAAATTTTCATTACTACAAACATAGGGGTCTATCTGAAACAAAATTAAAACGTTAGGGTCAAATTACAAAACAAAAGTTATAAGGACCAAAATGTAAACAGAAATATAAAGAACTGAATTGTAAACAATATCAAGTTATAAGGACAACAAACAAAATTATTAAGAACCAAATTCTAAACAATATAAAGTTATAAGGACGAAAATGTAAACAGAAACATTAATGACCAAATTGTAAATAAAATAACTTAAGGCATTACAAAAGGGTGTAGGGTGTTATCATAAGTTGCACCACACTCAATAAACTTCTAACAAAAAATTAGTAGCCAAAATTATAAAAATTTGCACCTAATAATATTGTTATGGTGACGATAAGAAATGTGTTTTGAGCATGTTAGTGAATTCAATTTACGTTCACTTTTCATCAATAATATAAGAAATAAAAGATTATTTTGTGTCTCTTGACGTGATGATCAAATTAGAAAAGAAAAGGAAGGTGGCAAGATGATATTATATATAATATATTATATACTACTGCAAATCCACGTATGTACGTAAGTGAAACCGACTTTAAGCACCCTAGCTAGCCTAAACTGGTAGATATTTAGTGACCACTTTTTCCATAAATCCCTATGTTAGGAACCCTAATCCGAATTAAGGATAGTGCATAAATTCCCAACTCATTGTGTTGTCAACCACTAAAGAACCTTTTCAAAAGATTGGGATGATGTTATGGTATATGAGCGGGAAGAAGAGGGCGATTGCGTCTTCTTTAGCTGCGATATGCACCACCGTAGTCGCCTTGGTGATTTTGGTCGCCCTACTCCACTATCCCACGGTTGATTCTCGTGGGAAGTTGGTGGGGACCATTCTTATATTCACCTCTTTCACACAGCTATCCGCCATAGTATACGACATGATACGTAACTCTTTCAATAATTAAAATGAATTAAATTTTAGAAACAACACTAATTGCTAAAATTTCTTTTTATTTTTTAGCGTTCTATTTGGGCCACAGAGGCAGCATCCGAGTTGTCCATTGTTACTTGTTTACTTGGACTTCTCGGATCTGCCTTTCTGTTCATCTACGGAATCTTGTTCAAAAACAAGATTATTCTGGTAAGTTGTTATATATATATTTTTTTAATAATGAATTATAATTGCAACGGTCATTTACTAACTATTTTTTTTTTATTGTAGAGTCGACATTGTATTGCCATGCTGAGTAATATAGTGCTATTATTTGTGATATGCAGGACGCACTACGCTCGTCGTCGTGCTGTCCTGCTATCTTTTATCGAGTCAGCCATCCTGATGCTATTGATGAGATTCTCATTGATAGCATCAACTAGGAGGTCCTCAGGTAAGAATTAAACAAACTTCATTAGTATTTTGTTTAATTTTATAACATTAATTTTACCAACATTAATTTTATCTTAATCAACAGCCCTACGTACGGTTCTGGAGCTCGAGATCAAGGCGCCTTCGATACCAGATCTCGAGATTCAGTCTTCCATTCTGGTGAGTCACTACGTTTCTTTTGACATTCGAGTTGATTTTTCTAGTGGTAGATACATTTTTGCAAATTTGATTTTGATCGAAATTTTTGTTACTACTAAGGATTCCGATGAGGAGGAGGACATTCCTCCACCACCGCCATCTACACCAATCGCCCTTCATGGTCCAGATGAGATACCTCCTCCCCAGCATATTCCTCAGGACCCCGAGCCGCATCGTGCAGTTGAGGATTCTGATGAGGAGGAGGACATTCCTCCACCACCGCCGTCCACCCCAATTGCTTTTCATGGGCCAGATGAGACACCTCCTCCACAGGAGAGGGTTCCAGATCCCGAGCCGCACCGTGCAGTCATAGTAGCAGTTCAGCTACTACCACTCACGTCCTCGACCATTGCCCCGTTGAGGATCGCGTGAGGGTGCTGGAGGCTGAGGTCCAGCGCTTGAGACAGCTGTGTAGATATGTTGTTATTCCGTAATTAGTATTGTATTTATAAAAAAAACAACTCCCCTTAGAGATATATTATTTGTATTTGATTTCTTCAATCACAAAACCAATGTCAATGGTCTGAAAAACAATGTAAATGTAATAAGAGTTAAATCTTGCCACTGTCATGAACAAAGCCCCACTATAAATTTACTGGATCATGTCCAGATAGATGGAATCTCCTCTGAAATTAAATTGAAAAAAAAAAGGTACACATTAGATAACAAAGAAAAGAAAGTGATAAGATGATATTATATATAATGTTATGGAAAACACTCCGGTGCACCCGGTGCACCGAGTGCACCCGCTTGCGTTTTGATAGATAAATATGTTTTTAAAATTTTGTTTTTTCGAGGATAAGTATCTACATGTCGTTAAAAGATACATAGAGCGATTTGAACGAAAAACTAATTTGGTAGACCTGATGATCTATCATATTGGGAAAAAATACCGCTATAGAAGGAAACCTAAAGAACATTAGGTATAATCTTATACTATGATGACTAAAAATTTCAACTAAGCTCAATTTAGACTTATTAAGATTAAATTTATTGATTTAAAAGTTCAATTCAATGAAAATACGACTCTAGATAGCATAACAACGCAAGCGGTGCACCGGAGTGTTCACCTGTTATACATAACATATTATATATTGTGTAACACCTACTAAAACGTGTTTTCAACATGTGATATTATATAGTATATTTCTTATTTCTAAACTACCATTTATATGATAAATAATTTGGCGGTTAATTCTGATTTTCGAAATCGACAATGCAACTGCACATCACCATCATCATCATTAATCGTCTTTTCTTTATTTTAAATTTGAAAATTACCTTATAAATTTGAATATTTATTATAATATATTATATATAATGTTATATATAACTTTGACTTATTGGTATTATATATAAGATTGACAAAATAGCTTTAAAATGATAATAAGTTCATTGCAAATACAAATGAAGCAGAAGCTTTATCCTCATTTCGACGGAGGGTAAGCTTCGTCTTCATTTTCTCTGATTTCTTTTTTTTTTTTATAAAGTTTGTGTGTATTATATACTGAGACAGAGGAAAGAAACCAGAAGCAGAGTAGCAAACAGCAGAAGACACAACAGCCCAAAAGCGGCTCAAAGGTTCAATCTCTTAACAAACGAGATCGAGCAACCAAAAACAAAATAGACCCTAGCCGTTATCAAAAATCAGTCTTCGCCAGCGGATGAGATCAGTGGCTGAGAAACTGCCGTTGACGAGAAGCCAATCTCCGACAGTGACTCCAATCCGATGAAAAGTAGAGACAGGAGGGTTAATGGTGTCGTTGAAAATGCGAGAATTGCGTTCTTTCCAAATAAACCATAGGACCGCATGAAGTAGCACTTTCATAACTGGAGAGAAGCTCTTGTCACAGTTCAATTCTTTCCAACCTATCATGAGTGAGGCGATCGAAGAGTGGAAAGGACCGAAGATGGAAAGTCGTGAACTGAGCAGAGCCCATACCTTGTTGGAGAAAGCGCACTCAAGGAAGATGTGCTTCACTGATTCTAGATTAGTATTGCAAAGCACGCATTTGTTGACAAGAGTGAAACCTTTTCTTTGTAAATTATCCACAGTAGCAATTTTGGAGTAGAAAACTTTCCAGCAGAAGCAAACAACCTTCGTGGGAGCTGCAGTTTGCCAAATCACCTTTGCCGAAAAGTCGTCGCAGCCCTTGAAACTTTGAGCGACCAGTGTCTGACGAAGGGAAGAAACAGTGAAACGACCAGTCGGGTGAATCGGCCAGTGTATGTAAGCAGGGCCTTCCGTGAACAACTCTCGTCGAATGTTGGAGAGATAGAGTTGAAGATTGTTCCACTCTTCTAAGGCACCTCCTCGAAGCTGAAAACGAAGAGGAATGCTCCAGGTCAGCCTGTCAGAGAAAGAGACCACATCAGTAATCAAAACATCCAAGGAAAGGGCAGCGGCCACGATCCTTGGATATAAACGATATAACCTCACATTTTGCACCCAAAAATCACTCCAAAAATCACACATCCCACCCCCCGGATTGATGACACCGTAGGACCAGAAAATTGGACTCAAAGATACGACCCATTTCCACAAGGAGGAACCGGCAGAAGGGTATTTCCAAACAGGTTGCCAGTCTGAAGAGTCGGTTCCACATTTCAGCTTGATCAAAGAGCGCCACCATGCGTTTCGTTCTACAGCATATCTCCAGTGCCATTTGCTCAAGAGCGCCAGATTAAGAGATTTGATGTCTTGAATACCCAGGCCACCTAAAACTTTTGGTGTTTTGACCATATTCCAGCCAACCCAATGAAGCTTGTTCAGATCAGAGGTGTCGGACCAAAGAAAACGATTTTGGATTCTTTCCAAATTTGAGATCACCGATGAGGGAGCTTTGAAAAGAGAAAGGAAATAAACTGGCAGAGAGGAAAGCACGCTCTTGATCAAGGTCACACGACCAACCGAACGAGATAAATCTAGCTTTCCAAGTGTCCAATTTACGTTCCATATTATCGACAACCGGATCCCAAAGGGTCGACCCAAAACCCTTGTTGCCGAGCGGGAGGCCAAGGTACGAGGTTGGCAGAGTTGCAGCTGAGCAGCCAAATAAATTTGCCAGGGACTCAAGGTGTTGAACCTCCCCGACGGGGAAGACAGCTGACTTATGGAAATTGATCTTAAGGCCCGAGACACATTCAAAGCAAATAAGCACTGCCATCAGATTTTGAACTTGGGCGGACGAGGCTTCACAGAAAACCAGAGCATCATCTGCATATAAAATATGGTTCACCTGTCCCGAGTTCGAAGTTGGATTCATGCAAAAACCGCTGACCAAGCCAGATTCTTGGGCTCTAGTAAGCATCCTAGAGAGGATCTCCATGATGGTGATGAATAAAAGAGGAGACAGCGAGTCTCCTTGGCGCAGACCTCTCGAGCTCCGGAAATATCCTGCGGATTCCCCGTTGACAAGAATAGAGAAATGTGCGGAGGAAATACAAGCGGCGATCCAATCCACCCAACGACTCGGGAAACCCATCTCCTTCATAACCAGAATCAAACAGTTCCAATTCACATGGTCGAAGGCCTTTTCAATATCAAGTTTAAAAATCAGACCAGGTCTTCTACTTCTGAAACGAGAATCCAAGAGCTCGTTAGCAATAAGCACGCATCCAATATTTGTCGGCCACCCACGAAGGCGCATTGCTGATCGGAGATAATATTCGACATACACAACTTAAGTCTGCCTGCGAGGAGCTTAGAGAGAATCTTATAAATGACTCCGACAAGGCTTATAGGACGGAGATCCCGAAATTCTTCCACAACATCTTTTTTAGGGATTAAGGCCACAAATGTGCTATTGATGCACGGAGGAAGGGTCGCCGTCGAGGCAAACTCGATGATCGCTGCACAGAAGTCTTCTTTGATCACAACCCAGTTGCTTTTAACAAACTCGAGTGTAAAACCATCTGGGCCGGGAGATTTATTCCCGGCACAAAATGTAATCGTCTGCCAAATTTCCTCTTCACAGAAAGGCGCCACCAACCGTAAAGAATCTTCAGCCGTGATGGAGTTGAACTGAAGAAGACAGGAAACGGTCGAATCGGAAGAGGATCAGCATAAAGGAGGGAGTAAAAAGAGATGGCAGCCGCTTTTATCTCGGCTTGACCATCTACAATCGAACCATTGAAAGTGATACTATCAATGTTGTTCCATCGTCTTTTAGCATTGGCCACACGATGGAAAAACCTCGTGTTACGATCTCCAAGACGAAGCCAATTCTCCTTGGCCTTCTGATGCCAGCAGATTTCTTCATACTTCCAAAGTCGATCCAAATCACATTTCACTTCAATGCGACGACGAACCTCGAAATCGGATAATCCCACTGTTTCGTCCCGAGCATCCAGCTGATCGATCTCCAACAGATTGCCCGCAATTTGGGTTTGAACCCTCTTGAACACTGCATTATTCCAAACCTTCAGATGAAGTTTAAGGGCTTTGAGTTTCCTACCCAAAGCTAACATTTTACTATCAAAGACGAAAGGCTGCCTCCAAAAGTCCTCCAGAGAGCCTTTGAAATTCTCGTGAGCAAGCCACATGTTTTCGAATTTCCAAGGCCTCATGATATTAGGCATCAAACCACAAGACAGAAGAAGAGGGCGATGATCAGAGCAAGCACGAGGTTTGTCGATAAGATTGCACCCGGGAAAATGAAGATCCCAATCCGAAGTGATGAACGCTCGGTCAATACGAGTTTGGGTCGGATCGACGCGAAGGTTCGACCAAGTGAAAGAGGCACCCCGGAGAGGCAGTTCAATAAGACCTAAATCCTCAAGCCAGTCGTTGAACCATCTAGCCTCAGTCCTGTTATGAGAATGACTTGACGAGTCCTCCGGAGAACGAATAAGGTTGAAATCACCTATAAAACAGAAAGGGAGATTTCACCAGTCCGCAAAGCTCCGAAGTTCATCGAGAAACACAGCCTTTTGTGAGTGATCGCAGGGGCCGTAAACGTTGATAAGAGCCCAGCCGAATAACTACCCAAGGCCTCTGATTTCTACGAATCCTGTGATTTGAACCCATACTCATAACTACCCATAAATCAAAATCTCCAAAAGTTAGATTAGGAAAGTGTAATTTCAGTTCACAATTGTTAAAACGATAAATTTTAAATTGAAGGGTTGTTGTCATACACAATATAAAACTACAATTTTTAAGGGGGTAACAATCTAACATAGAAGGTACCAAATTTTGAATCCATCTGACCTTTGAGTCTATGAATATATATACCTGTGGAGGATGTGTCTCATCTGGCCCATGAAGGGCGATTGGGATGCGGATGGTGGTAGTGGTTTTTTGTGTATTTTCAGTGGATTTCGTCATGCTGCAGAGACATGTATGAGACGAAATCAACCGAAAAATACACAAAAAACCACTACCAGACGGGAAGAGACCAAGGATTGGTTGGAGTTATGACGAGGAGCTATTGAGCCAGGGCGTGTTCGGTTTCTGTTTTGTTAGTGGGTTGAGTGTAAAGGTTACATGAGTTTTGGGTGGGGGGAGGGGGGTGGGGTGGGTATATATAGCCTTTGAAGGAGGGCAACAAAGAAGAAGAAGAAGAAGGGGAAACCATTGATGACATATGATATTGGTTGTCATGTGTTGGTGGTGGCTTGCTTTAAGAAAGGTAGTGGGGAATTCCATGAGTTGCAAAAAAAGTGACTTAGAATAAGAAATAAATGAGAGGTGTCTAAGTGTCTTGTAAATTGTAATGTGTGCAAAAAGCTTTGTTTAGGTTATGTCTAATTCTTGTGGATCAAACAATATTTATAGCTCATCGATCCAGATTGAGTCGAATGTGTCAACAATTGAGTGACCCAAACTGAGAATTTCATATATATGAGACGTCAAATGTCTAGTTGGCTCACTTTTAGTTCCAAGCTTGCTATTTGGGGGCCGGACTACTTTGATGTCCAGAGTTTCATTTGGGATTGGCGAGCTCGGAAGGTTAAAAGTGAGTGACAGAGTTTCAAAGATAGATTAGTGCACGCAGTGTTTTGGAGCATTTGGGGGGAGAGAAATGATAGGATTTTTAGAGACAGAGAGAGGTCGGTGGTCCAAATTGTTTGGAAGGCTGGCTTGAGTTTAGGTAGGTGGCTTAGGGCGGGAGACCGTATCTCTCAGGCAGCTTTACAGGCGTGGTTGACGATGTGGCAGAGGCCTTTTGACCCTGGTTGAGAGAGAGGGTCGAGTTTTCTGAACCCATGACGGGTGGGTTTCAGCTTTTGGGGTGGGTTTTTACTGATACTTGTATAGTGGTGATACCTTTTGAGGGCGGATTGCTGGGCTTTTGGGGCACCTTTTTGGGTTTCGGTTTACAGGTTTTTGGGTGGGGATTGCGCTCCTTTGGTGGTAGCGTGGAGGCTAAGGTTCATCCAGTCTCTTTTTGTATAAACGTTTTGGCACGTTGAGTTATATATATACCATCATTCATCTAAAAAAATATCTAGTTGTGCACTTTTACAGATGATGTGTCATAGCTAAGATATGGTAAGACTTGTGGTTTAACTTGGATACCTTTAGCAATGGTCTAATTGCGAAGAGCTCAAAAGTCATCTTCACATTTAAGGTTTAGGAAAGAGGAAAGAGAAACTCTCGTTGTCTAATTGAGCTATTTTGTCCTTCTTTCATGGGTTTGGCATGAAGCTAAAAAGGTTCATTAGGGGCCGTTTGGTTGATGGAATTGGGTCCGGGAATTGAGACCCAATTCCTGGTCCATTGGGAATTGACTCAAATAATTACACTACAATTCTCATTGGACCGGGAATTGAAATCCAATTCTCATACCCAATTCCATCAACCAAACCACCCCTTAATCACAAAAGTCTATGCCTATATGGTGGTAGATTTGAGTAATGGGTGTAGGTTTTAATTTGAAGTAAACTAATAATTAGTGACTCTTGGAAAGTCTATGATGGGTTCTAGCATAGAGAGCTAGACCAATGGTGATCAACGAGTCTCAACAGTCTAATGGTTACATGTTTAGGGTTTGATTGAGGAGATGATCTGGGCCCTTCGTCTAGCAATGGTCAAGATCTCATCGTAAAAACCCAACCCGAAACCCAAGAAATAGCATGGTGACCTCATCATTAATGATGGGATATAACATAACTCCACTTACCACGTACGACTAAAGCTTATACGTGTACGACTATCTACCATCAACCTTCAAGCAATCTGTAGTACTTATCTATTTCTCATACAATCTCGTACGCTTTGCCCCAACATACACAACCAAACGCTTATTACTCTTTGTCCATACGCTTTGTGAGGAACCGTTGAGGTGGACTACTAAGGCGTACAAGGAGCTGAAGGTGGACAAACCAACCTACTCATACTCCATCTTTTCTCCAGGTTAAATCACTTATTAGAGCAACTAGTTTTGTTAGATAAAACATGCGTGTATTGTTTGTTTGTTTGTTTTTTTTATCTAGTACCCGTTACCATAATTGAATTCAAATAACTAGACTTTTCGAGAGTCGTTGGTTCACTTTAATAACGATACATGCATGATCACCCAAAACCCTATTACATAATCAAACTCTAAGAACACTCATCCCAAAACGACACCCATACGTTACAACCATGATCACCCATAACGGTGCTATTACCACCACCACCGGCGGGCAAAAGGAAAGCCGGACAATCAACTTCGAAATTATACTTGCACGAAATCGAGTTGCCAATTTCCCACCTCAGCCGTCCGTACACCTTGATATCCACCGGCACCACTCTGGAGGACTTCAAATCCTCGGCCATCAGTTGAGCCATGTCGGGAGAAAGTTGCATTCTTTCTCCCGACAGAATCTCCGACCACTCTCCGACTTGCTTGCTTCCCAAGAAACCTCCGCATAGCTCCACGGGTAGGGTTATGTTTTGGCCGCGGTACAATGCATAGGCCCCCATGCTATAGTAGTCAATGTCATGTAATCTGTTTGGGTTGCGAGATGAGATGTTCACTTGGATGGACGTCGTAAGGAGCCTGTTGTAATTTACAAGTTTGACACTCAAGCAAAACTTGTTAGCAAATATATAAAACTAGTCATAGTACTTATGGTAATTACCAATTGAGTCACTACTTTCTAGGTGCAACATTTAATTTTCTTTATTTTATTAGTATTGTAAGGGTGGCCAATAGGTGGAAGCCACCTCAACCTGTGGGTCCAGATCATTTAATTAAAAATAGCAATTTGACACTTTGGTCATATAAATTTGTTGTTGTTGCGTCAGCGTCACCGAAACAACCCAAAAAGAACCACTAGCAACCACCGTCCGATCCAAACAAGACAAACACATCTGCACCGTCCATTTTGCATCATTTCAGTTTCCCAATTTTTTAGTTCAGTACTGAAAGTCTGAAGAAAGCAGAGCTATGACTATGAGATCGAAACACGAAACTTTAGGGTTTTCAAAATTCAGCGAAAATCAAATCGAAATTTTGCTTTTCATGATAGAGATCTGAAACTAATTTGACGTACCTATTGGAGTCTGCGAAATTGAAGGCCTGGAGCGTTGCGTCTTGGAGGTGAAATGTGGGATTTTGTGGACCAATGGTCCACGTTAATAGCAGGTAGAGGCCGGCAACCATGGCGACGGCGGCGACAAAGGCGGCGGCTAGCTCGATATCGGAGATGGGTTTTGGCGGCCGAGAAGGAGGACTTGTCGGAGGTGGGGAGGCTGCTGGGGCGGCTGGGACGGTGATGGAAGAGAAGGAGGAAGGGGAGGATTGCAGCTTTTGGTCGGAGTGTTTGCCGGACGTCGTCATCGTAGGTGGTCGGAGTGTTTTGTCAGTGAAGATGTTTGGATGAGTTGAGATGTGGAGGAGGGCTGTGGGGTTGTTTGAGTTATATACAGGATCCGTGGTAATTAGGGAACAGCTAATTATGATTAAAAGAGGAATTAAGTGTGAAGTTCTAACATTTCCATTTCAAGCACTCTCATTTATGCTAACCAACTAATACTAACCTTATAACTTTTCTTCTCATCCTCTTCTGTGGCGGGTTATGGAGTTGTTGTAATCCCATGGACAGGCGGTCGATGGTAAAGTCAGAAGGCTCCAATGTTCATTAGCTTTGGTGGCAGAAGTAAAGACGCTCTTGGAGGCCTTGAGGATTGCTGAAAAGATTTTGAAGCGTTCTACAATTCACTCAGATTGCCAAGGTCTTGTCCACGCCCTACGTGGGCGCGAGGAGGATTGGTCATGGCAGTGCTTTGCCTGGTTAATTCAGATGGAAAAATATCCTCCTAGCTCATGATAGGATTTCTCTGATCTTCATTCCTAGGAGATTGAACAAAATGGCGGACTGGATTGCAGCAGGGTCAGCTTGTAGGAACGTCCTCCCTTACGATTGTGTACTTAATGTAAATTCTATATCTGTGATTTAAATTGTTGTCATTAGATGAGTAAAGCAGTTGTATGAGACTTGATTCGTGAATCATGATAGTGTTTAGGCGTATTCTAACGGCCTACATCAAGTGTTTAGTGTGTGTTTGATAACTCGTGCAGAGTTAAGGGAAGTTGTGACAAGTCTTTTAACACTTTGAGATATCGGAACGTACAAGTGCAACTCGGCTTTCATTGTGCAATTTTTTACATACAAAACACCCTAAAGAAGCATTATGAGAGTAAACCAATTATAAATTGTTGCAAGAAAGTTGAGAATGGCAGATTTCAGTTTTAGCAGAACTAATGTCTGACAGTTGAACTGATAAATATAAGGAGATTCAACTTCAAAGCAGCACCTAAACCAAGATCTGTATCAAAATTCAAAGCCCTAGAGAGAGTGTGCTTTAAGGCAGGGGGGTACAAGCTACACCAAATTTCGAATCTCAACTAGGTGGCCTTACGATGCAGAAAAGTTCGATCTTCACTGACCAGGGCCGCGAGTTTGCAACCTTCTCCTCTCCAATTCAAGCTGAAACAAAAGGAAAAAGGAATCGAATCAAATCATATGCGTCTATGCAGTCAATGTTAAAGAACAACAGTCCTAAGTATGGTATTGTCATGCTGCTGAAGATTCTTACCACTTTCTTCACCCGGTCATTGGCAGCAGCAGTTCCTCCAGTAACATTCTCAGCTAGGTACGGGCTACTAACACGCACTTCGTTCATCACAACTATAGAAGTCTTGTCCCAGCGGACCGGAAGCCTGGTTCATTAGTATAATATGAGTCAGCACAAGTTTTTGCAGCTCACATTCCGTTATTCGTAAAACAAAGCTACAACATTGACACAGAGGCATGCAACAAGACTATCACAAACACTAAGCCATGAAGCCATGGAAGTACTAGAACACTGAAGAAAGCACAGCTAGTGTGAATTCCAATGGCTAATGAATAAACAACGTCGAAGGAGAAAGGAATGATAAACAGCTAGAACTTAGAATTCATTCGAGTTTGTCTGATGAAGCGTTCCCAAACTCACACCACAATGAACAGGACATTCCAGAACTAGCAGAGATACAATATCTTGAACACAAATTCTGCAAACCAGCTAATTCTCATTGCAAAAACTAATACTTGAACAGTAGACTCAATGGACAATGGTAACTGAAATTGAGGATATGAAATATGAACATACGTCTTAGACAAGGCATCATAGATTCCCTGAGCCTCAGCAGTGACACCAACACCAATCCTCTGAGCATCTGCTTCCGCTTGCCTTATAAAATTTTCCCCATTTAAAACCAATCAAAAAATCCCTAAAAGTAAGTAATCAAATCACAAAAATTGGCCACATGGGTTTGCTCACCTGAGTGCCAATTCCTCACGAGCCTGGAGACCTTGCAAATCAATATAGCACTTCTTGATGTCGAGTGGATCCTCCGATTGACCTAGAAAGTTAAACTCCTTAATGTAATTCGTCTTCAGGAACCGTAGGTTTCTCCTCGGCCCAGGCTTCGATCCCTCTTGTGCAGCACAAACAGAAAGGAAACACAGTTAAGGAAGAAACTAAGAACAAAATCTCTTCTCTCGAGCCCTGGAAGTTGTTTCGACGGATTATTAACAAGGAAAAATTGAGAAGGATATGAAGGACGAGGATGTTGGAAGGGCGGTCGAAGGTGATGACTTGGCCTTCGAATTCTTCGCCTAAAGTGGTTTTGATGGAGAGCAAGCAGCCTACTGCGAAGTCCTCGCTGCTGATGTTGCTACCTTCCATGGCTTCTTCTTCTTCTTCCTCTGTTGGTCTTCTCGATTCAGCTTCTTCGCTTCATAAACCTGTTACATGTTTTCTGGTTATTTTCTGCGTGTTAATTTTTATTGGGCTGAATAATTGGTAAATGGGCCGAATTTAAGGGGCAATTTCAGTGAGTGGGCCTACAGCCCAGCAAGCAGGTTCAATTAACTACTGATGTGTTTCTATGTGACGGGTAGTTTCGCTACGACGTCCAACAGGCGGGATATCGGGTCATCATCAAAGACTACCATGGGCATGTCGTCGATGGAAGGGCTGAAAAATTCCGTTGTCGAGCTCCAATTGTGACCGAAGCGAAAGCGCTTCAGGTGGCTGTCTCCGAAGCGATCAACTTTCAAGGTAGTTCACTTATTCTTACTGATTGTCTTGAAATTGTTAAGGCTTTGCATTCAAAAGTGGAGGACTGGCCATGGGAATGTGCTCGGGTCATTGCCGATATTGTCCGAATGATGGGTATGGTTGATCGTGTGACGGTACACCATTGTGGTCGGGCTGCAACTTTGGAAGCTGACGCTGTCGCAAAGAAAGTCAGCAGTGATTTATTAGCTTCGGGTTGGGTTGAAGCTTTGTTCCCTGTGTAGTGTACATGTGTTTTGTTGGCCATGTTGTCTGTTATGAACAACTTTTTTGAGCATATTGGAAGCTATTGGTAATATAATAGTTACCTCGTTAAAAAAAAAAAGGTATAAAGCTAAATATGGTGATATTATTAATTGATTATTTTGTTAAGTTGATTTCAATATCTAACGACTCTCGAAAGGATTAGTTATTCGATATTTAATATAGTGATGGGGAACTAGATGAAGAAACAAAACAAAATGAATAATACATGTTTCATCTAACAAGGCTAGTTGGTCTAAAAAATGGTTCAATCTAGAGGATCGATTGAGTATGAGTAAATACCTTTCATTTCCTTATACACCTTAGTAGTGATCTCTCGGTGGTTCCTCACAGGTCGTATGGAAAAATAGTAGTATGTGTTTAGTTGTGTATGTCGGTGCAAACCGTACGAAAGTGTATGATAAACAGAGAAGTATATTAGGGAGTTACGTCATGTCCCATCAATGAAGAGGTCACCCTACTATTTATTGGAAGGTTGCGATCTTCACTAATTATTGGTTACCCATTACTCAAATTATTGGTTACCACCATATAGGCATAGACTTTTGTGACTAAGTCAAATTACACCAAATATAATAAAAGAGTCAATTAGTACATAGTGCTTGGCCATGATTCAAGATGAACAAACTAAGTTGACCCCTATAGAGTGTACAAGTGCGGATCTACTATGGTGACAACGTTTTTTTTTTGTCACCATAACAACACTGTTAAGATACCAATTTTTTTATTTCTGGGTACCAATTTTTCATAGTAGGTATTTGATTTCAATTTGCAAGTACCAATTTTTATAATAGGTACTTGATTTGTTAAATTTAGGTACCAATTTTTTCATAGTAGGTACTTTATTTGGATTTACAAGTATCAATTTTCATAATAGGTACTTACTTTGTTGATTTTAGGTACCAATTTTAGTATTGTCACGGTAACAACAAAAATAGTGTTGTCACCATAGAAATTGCCGTACAAGTGTTATCACCATTAGGGTTAGCTCAATTAAACATGGAGGTGCATGTGTAATGATAGTAGAGGTGAAAGAGATATGGAAAATGCATTCATGAGCTCCTCCATTTTCTTTTCGGTTCGGTTGTCAACTCGAGTAGCCACTCGAATTCAAACTCATTTGGTTCGATAGAATATTTGAATCATAGTTGGTGTGGGTTGTACATTAGAACTATATACCTAGTGACCTAGATTCAAGAAGAAGTTGTATGATATGATCAATGGTGAATTTAGAATGATTCAATGCACTTGTCCGAATCGTAGCATGATTCATTAATATACCAAGTCTTATATAAAAATAATACTAATCAAAATAACATACGGTTAAAATTCTAGACCCGATAATGAGCTGATTCGTGGCTCCGAACGACATACATGTAGTTGCCATTGCATATGATATTGGTTGTTGCACCAAACGTAACCTTAGTTGAAGACTTGCGTATAGTTGAAAATTTGTTAAAGAATATCACACAAGCTAATTTTTAATCTCTCGTAATAACTCGAATCATCAAAATGCAAGAATAATTTCTTTTGGTACCTATAAAGAAATGACCCGATTACCGGTTACCGGTTACTAATTTTTAATCTCTCGTAATAACTCGAATCATCAAATTGCATCATTTCTTAATGAATGTCTGTGTTTCCATGTTCTTTATATTCTTGTTTAATATACATATTTTCTTAATTTATTTTTTTATTAGGGAATAATTAAAAAATTAGTGTTACAAAATAAAAGACATGGACGAGGAACAGCACGACAATTATTTACATGACCGACATCATGTGCAACTGGACAACTAATCAAAATATACATTTCTAAGTAATTAAATAAAGGGAAAATAGCACTTTGACCCCTCTACTTTGCCAACTTAACAAATAACCCCCTATACTATAAATCGCTCGTTTTACCCACTCCTAGTTTGACTAGTTTGCTACTTGGGTCCTTCCGTTTCAAATTTCATCTCCGTAATGTTTCTAATCAACCCAAACCCCCAAGGCGATCCTCAAAACCATCACCAACAACCCCACATCCTATCGACCGAAGCAACCAGAGATAAGATGAGGCAGAACCACCACAGGGCCCCCCATCCCCTTCTCAAACACGAACAATAGGGTGTTCAGGGATGTAGAATCGAACTCGCAGGTCGTTGCCTTTTGGGTTGCACTGTTAGTAAGGAGGTGTGGTGTGGGGGGGGGGGGGGGTGCTGGGTAGAGATAGGTTGGATTTTTGGGTGGATTTGTGTCGGATCAATACCGGCATAGGGTAGAGGATCGCGTTTGAGATGGGGATGGGGGGCCCTGTGGTGGTTCTGCCTCATCTTATCTCTGGTTGCTTCGATCGATAGGATGTGGGGTTGTTGGTGATGGTTTTGAGGATCGCCTTGTGGGTTTGGGTTGATGTTTGGGGGGCCGAAGGCCGCCTTGCCTAGTTGATTGGGGGATCTTCCTCTTAATCACCTATGTAGATATTGGTTGGTGTTCTTGTGATTAATATATATTTTCATTTCATAAAAAAAATTGTTTCTAAAGATTGTTTAACTATGAATTAAAATTAAGTTTTGCAACTAAATATCGTTTAATTATTATTGTTGAATTTAGAACCCACAAGTGTCCCAATTTGTAAAGAATAAAATATCAGCTCACAAGTAAGCCACTCAACCCTAATTTGAAGGTACATGATTTGTCACTAGCTACATGTTACTTTATGCCAACTACCCTCTTCTGTCATTATATGCAAAATATCATTTTCAATCCAAATAGCCATTTTAATTATTAATTTGATTAGCTACTGTCTATGGTTGTGTAGTGGGTACCATATAATTTAAGACACTGTTTCGCTCGGTTGGTCTGATCATTTCAATAAAAAGTTTAACTCAGAGGATTATTAGTTTGAGATGTGAGTGATGCACAGATCCTGACCAATGCGCCTTGAAATTTTGGTGTGTGCCACGCAGGGTGTATAAGGACAGTAGTAAGCGCCTATGTATAAGTAAGAGAGAGGGTGATGCACAAAGAAGTATTGGGGTATACCATGTAGGGTGTATGTAGCTGCGTTAACCATGTCTAGACAAATTGACGTATTGAGTTTAAGGTGTATGTTGTCAAGTATTAGGTCATGTCATATCCATATGTATAGGTTACTGGAATCGGGTTGGGTCGTCACGTATCATTGGTGGATTGGTGACCCAGATTAGAGGCGATTCTGACCGTTAACTACAAAGAGCTGAGATCACACTAACCTGAAACCCTAAGCGTCCAATGCATGAATCACTATTGGGCCTAGGATGTTAACTTTTGGGCTACCGAGTCGACCGGAGGAGTCTAATGAACAATGGTTGAACTAAGACCCATCAATAAGTGCGAAGGTAAATCTAACATCTTGAATGTAATTAAATTGTTAAAGTATTGATTAGTTGGGTATGTGAATGTGTAATCTTAGTTAGTATTTACTTAATTATGATTATGAACATTTTGGTAGTGAGTTATGATTTACACCTAATATTTAACAAACTATAGGAATGTGACACCATAAATAACATCTATGCACTAAGAGGGGCCGGCCTTCCAATATGCAACAAATCATAAGGGTATTTATCATGCATAATTTGACTCAGTGCACGATCTATGGTTCTCTATAACATAAGCTTCCACGGAAAAAAAAAAACATCCAGTCCAATTTAAAGACACTGGAAAAGTTGTTCCGATAGATAAATATGCTTGTCATGGTAGATGACAGCTAAAGTTGTTCATAGATAACACATGAATAGTGCATGATGTTATTTATGAGTATGAATACCACACAATGTGAACTTACCGGTCAATTACGATAAATTTACCAGTCAACACCGAAACCGAACCGAATTTCTTAAAGCCCAATTTCTCAATGCACCAATTTTATTTGGTTTTAATAATGTGAACTTTCTGCAACCATTAATGGTTGAGCTGGCCAAAGAAATCCAAAAGCCAAAAAGCAAACAAAAACTGAAATGCTACTTTGACTCCATCGCCATTACCAACAACAACCACCACCAATCTCTCTTCTTCCTCTAATCTATCTTCAGAAAACCCAGAAAACAGAGCAGAAAACCAGACGCCATGCCTGAAAAGCTCGACAGAAAAGCACTACCTTACATCTATGGAAACACTACCAAAGACCATCATCATCCTCCTCCTAATTTCCTTCCTTCCTTCACCAGAAAGCTCCTTCAATGGACCTTCTACTACATCCTCCCTTTCATCGTCTTCCGCCTCTACTTCTTCCCTTACCCTTCACCGGAATCCCTAATTCCGTCCGCCGTTCCTCTCAATCTTCCCCACAAGGTAAAAACACTAAAACCCACAAGAAAGCTTCAGTCTTTTTTTTCCGCCGTCCGTTAACTTTAACGGCGTCCTCTGTTTTTCCCCCCTTTTGCAGAATCCCCTGCATGCGACTACACCAGAGGCAAATGGGTCGCCGACAAGGCGGGACCTTTGTACAACGGAACAACCTGCGGGACGATCAAAGACGGCCAGAATTGCTTGAGCCACGGGAGGCCTGACATGGGTTTTCTCTACTGGAGATGGCAGCCGCACAGTTGCAAGCTCCCTAGGTTTGACCCCAATGAATTTCTGCGAATTTACTCTGATTCCCACATTGCGTTTGTCGGAGATTCCATGGCTAGGAACCAATTGGAGTCGCTGCTGTGTATGCTGTCATCGGTCTCGTCTCCTGAGCTTGTTTTCACTAATGGGGAAGATAACAAGTTCAGGAGATGGCATTTCGGGTCACACAATGTGACTGTTTCGATCTACTGGTCGCCATTTTTAGTCAAAGGTGTGGAGAAGGGGAAAGAAGGGCCGGATCATAATGAGCTGTATTTGGATCAGATTGATGAGAGGTGGGGGAAGGATTTGGGTGAGATTGATACTGTTGTTCTGTCAATTGGTCACTGGTTCTTGCATCCTGCTGTTTACTTTGAAGGTGGTGATCAATCTGATCATAATGTGCTAGGTTGTCACTACTGTCCTGGCATGAACCATACTGAAATCGGGTTCTATGATGTGCTGAGGAAGGCGATTCGGACCACTCTTGACTCGATCTCCTCGAGAGGAGATCGAGATGTGGTGTTAACGACGTTCTCGCCATCACATTTCGAAGGGGATTGGGACAAGTTTGGTGCTTGTTCGAAGACCGAGCCTTCACAGGACAAGGTGTTGGAAGGGATGGATGCTGATATGAGGAAGATTGAGGTCGAGGAAGTTGAGTATGCAAAGATTCGTCGTGGTAACTCGAAGGTGAGATTCGAGGCGTTGGATGTGACTGAGCTGTCGTTGATGAGGCCCGATGGACATCCGGGGCCTTATATGCATCCGTTCCCGTTTGCTAATGGTGTTAGCGAGCGTGTTCAGAATGATTGTGTGCATTGGTGCTTGCCTGGTCCTGTGGATACTTGGAATGAGATACTTGTTCAAGTTATGAAGAGGTTGAGGAACCAGTGATGTGTTGTTGTTCTTGCTGCATTGTGTACAGAAAGATCTATGGCCAATATGCTGTCAAGATATCAGATGAATGCCTGGACTGGTTTGAAGGGTATCCAAAGCTTCAAACTTTCCTTTTGTATGATCTGTTTGTTTGATATAATGACATTACAATCATCATTTCCCCACTTTATACTAACGCCATTCTTTGTTATCATCATTGAGCTTCATAGTTCACACCTAACTTCATAAAGTTCACAGCTTTTCATTATCATCTAGTTAACCCGGGACCATGTTTCGGTTTCTCGGAGATTAAACGAATTATTGTACAACTGTGGCAATGGACAATGTTGCTGTACATTGCCCCTGATTGAGTCAGTTGAATATGAATCTGATGAAAGCTTGTAAAACTTCTACTGGTGGGAATCTTCATTGATGAATGCAATTTCCCTCTCTTGTAATAAATAGTTTGCATCTTATGAGAGGATTTTGAATGAGTTGCCTCCATTGCTCAATCCTTTCGAGTTTGTGTAGATGATCACTTGGAGCTCTTTGACACATTCAGCCATGGAAGGTCTCTCGTTGCTCTCTGTCCGAACGCAGCGAGATGCCAAGTTTGCAAACATGGCTACAGATTCCATTGAGTACGAGCTCCGGCTCATGTCTGGATCGATTATCCTTCTCAGCTTCTTTCGGTCGTTCAGTATGTGTCTAACCTGAAAGTAGGAACAAGATCCATATCTAGCTTAAACCATCTAGGAGTATTGGTTCTGTACTTGAAGTGAAGCTATTCCCTTACTTGCAGGACAAGGTTCTGGTCAGTTGGTCCTTGGTTTAGGTCCACTGCTCTCCGACCGGTCAGCAGCTCGAGAAGAACCACTCCAAATGCATAGACATCACTTTGTAGAGTTAGCTTTCCTGTCTGTTGGAAAAAACCCATCAATGTGATTAACTGATTATGGTTAATTGCAGATTCAGCTGATTGTTCGACGAAAGAGTACCTACCGATGTGTACTCGGGATCGAAGTAGCCAAACGTCCCGAGAACCATAGCAGTCACATAAGTCTCTTGGCCCTCTGGCATCAACTTAGCCAACCCGAAATCCGAAATCTGCAAAGATGATCAACATTAGTTAAGCAATTCTTGTCTTCTTCATCTGAACATGGATAAAGCTTGAAGCTTTGTTCACCTTGGCTTCAAAATTGGCACTGAGAAGAACATTAGTGGACTTGAAATCTCTGTGAACAATTGGTATCCCAACAGAGGAAGAAGAATGCAGATAAGCAAGTCCTCTTGCTGCTCCAATTGCCACCTTTAGTCTTTGTGTCCAGTCCATCTTTGCTTCGCCGATTCCTGCATCTCGAAAATCGCAGATTTACTTCGACTTGAACACTCGAAAAAAGGGGTTTTACTTTGACAAAGAAGTACCATTGAGGTGATCTTGGAGGTTCCCATTTGGCAGATACTCATACACAAGAAACCTCTGCTTTCCATCAGCACAATACCCTATTAGGGACACCAGATTTGGATGATCCAGTCTGCTCAAGATATCAACTTCAACTCTGAACTCTCTTTCCCCTTCAGCTGCTTTGAATGAAGGTAACTCCATCTTCTTAACTGCTACTACCTGGAAAAACCAAAGCTTTTCCTTCATTGCCTACTCTTTACTTAGATTAGATTAAAGGTTAATGTCATGAACCGTTGCATCCCAATAACTCGAGTTCTTGGGAGAAGGTTGTGAATGAATCTTATATTGTGTATTGGGATGCAACGATTCTTGACATGGTATCAGATCCTTTGGTCAAGGTTTCAAATCCCGATAATAACCAATTCGTGTATAAAGACTTATTGAAGCCTCTGTGGTTCGCAATCTATTGCACACGTCTTACCGAAACTGTGCAAACCTCACCTCTTCCGAGAGATTCGGGGACGTGTTAGTAAACAATATAAAGATCCACTCAAAACCTTCTCCCAACAACTCGAGTTATTGGGATGCAATAGTTCTTGACAGTTAATGAATATGTTTTCGATGTCGTAACATCGAAATCATGTTAGCCTCCAATGTAACCAATTCAACACCTGGTGGCCATCTGCAAACATCAATTACCTTTCATGCATGTAAGGAATGTCATATAAACCAATTATGAACCTATTCCAACAACTCGAGCTACTGTGATGGGATGATTCTTAAGTTAGTTGCACGAATTTACCTCTCCAGACCTTAGAGTCCCTTTGTAAACTCTGCCAAACCCTCCTTTCCCAAGGAAGTTCTCCTCCCCAAAGGAGCAAGTAGCCTCCTCCATTTCCTTGAGCGTAAACACCGATGATCCATGGCGCCTCTTCGCGGGTTGAACCGGTTGTCGCTCTTCCAGCTTCCAGTACTCCACAGGCCTATATTCCCCTGCAGAACAATCACACAGAAACAGGTAAACATGTTCATCCTTTTTCTGGGTTACAGAAAAGAAAAGATCAAAAGAAACATACATGGATCACTATGATCCTGAGACTTGCTTCTCCTTCTCTTGTTCCAAGCAGAAACCAACCCAAACGGCATATCGAATCCTAGTCCTTCTTCCCCAAAACAGGATCTTGAAAACCCAGATTTGGGATCAAGGATTGAAGCTTGGAAACAGGGTTAGGTGAAACAGAGAAATGGGTGGAGCTGAATTGAAGATATGGGGTGTCATCAGAAAATAGCGTGGGATCGTGGGATGATGAGTACGTATGGAGCAAGTGAAAGGGTAGCTTCAAGACAGTATACAGTCGAACTACTGGGTAAAGAGAGAGAGATATGTGTTAAACTTAAAAGCAAGGTAGCCGTTGGGAAGCAGCTTTCATATTTGGTATTTTCTCTAATTCTCTTTGTTTGTTTTGAAGATTTTTTCCTTATTTTGGTGGTGCCCTTTGGAAGTTTGAGATTTGGATTTAGTTGGTTTTGGATTGGAAGAATATTATGCTTGAAGGTTGGAATTCAAAACTGACGATCTTTTCAGACTGTCCGACCCTGATCAGTGCGATTAATGATACTAAGTATCGATGGTCATGACAATGTTTCAGTTACCTCAGGGGGGGCCTTTCCAAATTCCTAGAGCAATGCCCCGACTCATGTGTTCGATTATGCCCTCGACTCTCTAACTCTAAAGTTGACAGAGTAGCTAGATATGCTAGGCTAGTCCTCCTCCACCACCCCGACTGGATTTCTCATATGTAACCCCTTAGAGATATTTGGTTTGTCGACATCAATGGAATGTTTTTTCTCGTTAAAAAAAAGCTTGCGGTTGATGCATTTGCTAGTCGGGTTACAACTATTTCATTGAGAAATTTTTTATTTATTTATGAATTTCGAATTCAAATACCAATTTCCAAATCCCTTACTTAGAAATTTTATTTTGGTGCAATGATTTTGACATACTAATCCATTATTATTTGGGGAAAAAAAATTGTGTGGATGTGACCATAGGTATTTAATTGATGGATGGTGATTGAGGGTGTTTGGTTTGTTAGTTTGTGGACTTTATGAACAAAAATTTGGTTTAAACTTGGAATGTCAACAACAACAACAAATGAGAGAAAGTGGGGAGCTAGAGATTGCTTTTAATCAAACCTTCTCTTCATTAAACAATTCTTCCATTATGGTAGTTTATATAAAAAAAAAAGATGATAGTTTCTATACATTTACAGTCAAACGAGATTCGGAAATATCGAGTGAGTTATAAAGAATAAGAAGAAATGTAATAAACACCAATAGACATACCATGTCCAAGGCTAGCTAACAGAGAGTGGTTCAAATATCGGTAAATAGGGCTTCATTCATGGTATTTCAAAGAGATCAGGATACAACCCCAAGTAGAAGGCTAGTGCTCGTTACCTCCAAATGGTAAGTGATCCGAGACAGAAGTGGTAAATCCGAACTCGTCTACACCATTCTTCATTTGTAAGCAACTTGTCATGCGCCACATGAGCCACAAAAATGCCACATTCGAGGTCAATTTCTTAACAATGGGCTAGATTTGTCAATTCTTCGAAATTGGGCTATACTTGTCAATTCCTTAAACTGGGTTAAATTTGTCAATTACTTAAATATGATAGATGTGTCGGTATCTTAAAACTTGGCTAGATATGCCAATTCCTTAAAATTGGATTAGATTTTTCGGGTAAATTTGTCATTTTGTTAAAAAATGGGCTAGATTTGTCAATTCCGTAAAACTGGACTGAAATTGCCAATTGCTTAAAACCGAGTTAGATTTTCCAGTTCCTTAAATTTGGGTTAGATTTGTCAATGTCCTAAAATTGGACTTGATTTGTTAAAACTGGTAGAAATAGGCTAGATTTGTTAATGGCTTAAAATTGAGCTAGATTTGCCACTTCCTTAAAATTAGGCTAGATTTGTTAATTACTCAAAACTAGGCTAGATATGCTAATCTCTTAAAACTAGGCTTTATTAGTTCTCCTTTTCACCAGAATAAATAAAAAAAAATTAAATTATTTACACAAATAAATACGATTTCAAACCATGTACAAAACTAGTAATTTTCGTTCAGGATTGGGCGAATTAGCCCAGAAACCAGACGAAATATGCCCGTGACTCTAATTGGATTCCTGACCGGTCAGAATCAATAATGGTCGAATAAAAAGAAAATATGGACTACATTTTTCAATTCATTAATACTAGACTAGATTTGTCAATTATTTAAAAATGGGCTAGATTTATCAATTATTTAAAAATGGGCTAGATTTATCAATTATTTAAAAATGGGTTAGATTTGTCAATTTCCTAAGATTGAAGGTTAGATTTGTCAATTGCTTAACTGAAGTAGATTTCTCAATTAGGGCCAAATTTCTTCATCCCTTAAAATTGGGCTGAGTTAGTAGCGACCGATCATCGGCGGCCGGCGATTGCGAGTCCGACTACTCAACCGCGAAATCAAGTCTTCTATCTCCTCCGATCACAGTCTGAACTCAGGCAAACAGAGCTCGGATCCACTGCGGCGGGAAAGATCCGTTACCTCGTATCAGATAAGTAATGTAGCTCCTCCTCCTTCCTCCATTGTTGCCGCTGTACAGTTTCTAGGGTTTTTCACGGAATTCGTGCTGTAAAAATTCAAATTTTCAATCTGTTCCTTTGCCATGGATCTTCATCGATCACAAACCCTTACCAGATCAGTTTCATTCTTTAAAGGGTCAAACTTTATTCTTCATGGATCACAAATCCAGAAACAGAAAATACATCATAACAATTGAAAAGATAGATAGAGAGAATGAGAGATCAAGCATCTGCTAATTGGTATCCCTAGCTGCATTGTTCTCGAGGTAATCATCTACAGCTTCAAAGGTCTTCTGAAACAGCTTCTTAAACTCTTCCCTATTGAACTTCTGCTTTGGATTGGTACCAACATAGCTCCATTTCACTCTGGATCCCCTGTCCCGACGCTTCTTTGGAGCAACTGATATAGTGATCTTGAACCTCTCATATTGGTTCAGCATTCCTCCTTCCAGGAGGGACCATTTTATCGTCTTCGTCTCGTGATCCACATACACTATCCTCTCCTTAAACGTCCCGACTAGACCTGCATATATCCCAGATTATACATCAAACCCTGCAGCTAAGAGATCACAATGTGTACAAATTATATACTGTACATTGTTTTAGTACCTTGAGTGAAGGAAATCTCGCGGATTGAGCCTTCGCTGAACCCGTCACCGCTGATTACTTTGATATCTTTGTAGATGTGAGACAAGGCTTTTGGTAGTAATTTTGTGGAGACGAAGACGGCTCCCCAGAATGTATCTGCTGATGAGATGACATTGAACTCAACTTCGTCACTGCAAGAAGATGTATCAGCACAAGAGTGAGGTAACAAATGGGAACTAACTGTTATCTTTGTATGGATGATTGATCTGATTGAGTATTTTGCTATGTACCTTTCGTGTTTGTCGGGTTCTTGCTTGGGCATATCGTAGCCGTAGGGTTTACCCTTGGCATCAGGATTCCCATGACGAGTATACTCTTCATTGTCACTGTTTGGTTTGTTGTTCTGTTTTTTGTTATCAGGTCTTTCAGGTGATAAACTGCCACCAGCTCGTTGAGGATGTCGAGGACGAGGGTAGTTTTCATCATCAAGGTCGATCTTTCTACCATCTTGATTCCTTCTTGACGAAGGACTTATGGAACGACCACCAGTGGACTGTTGAGGACGTCGAGGGCGAGTGCTGTCTTCATCATTACGGTTGGTATTTCTCCCATCTTGGTGATGCCTTGAAGGACTTGTGGAACGACCACCAGCATGCTGAGCAGGATGTCGAGGACGAGTGTTGTATTCATCATCATGATCGGTCTTTTTCCCATCTTGATGATGCCTTGTCGATGAAGGACTTCTGGCATGGCCATCAGCATGTTGAGAAGGATGTCGAGGACGAGTGTTGTATTCATCATCATGATCCGTCTTTTTCCCATCTTGATGATGCCTTGTCGATGAAGGACTTCTGGCATGGCCATCAGCATGTTGAGAAGGATGTCGAGGACGAGTGTTGTATTCATCATCATGATCTGTCTTTTTCCCATCTTGATGATGCCTTGTCGATGAAGGACTTCTGGCATGGCCACCAGCATGTTGAGAAGGATGTCGAGGACGAGTGTTGTATTCATCATCATGATCCGTCTTTTTCCCATCTTGATGATGCCTTGTCGATGAAGGACTTCTGGCACGGCCACCAGCATGTTGAGAAGGATGTCGAGGACGAGTGTTGTATTCATCATCATGATCCGTCTTTTTCCCATCTTGATGATGCCTTGTCGACGAAGGACTTTGGCACGGCCACCAGCATGTTGAGGAGGATGTCGAGGACGAGTGTTGTATTCATCATCATGATCTGTCTTTTTACCATCTTGATGATGCCTTCTCGATGCAGGACTTATGGAATGACCACTACCTCGCTGAGGATGTCGACGATGAGTGTTGTCTTCATCATCACTGTTGATCTTTTTTCCATATTGATGCTGAGGATGTCGAGGACGAGTGTAGTATTCATTATCACTATTTCGCATATTGGTCTTGTCTCGACCTCCATGCCTTATCGGTGAAAGACTACCACGATGACTACCCCTTCTCGGCGAAAGACTACCACGATGACCACCCCTTCTCGGTGAAAGATGACCAGAACGACCACCCCATCTCGGTGGGGTGCTAACTCTCGGCATTCGAGGAGGACTCACCACTTCATCTTCCTCCTCCGACCCAGATTGATCCCTTGTGACATCTTCATCTTGTTGTTCCTTTTCTCCCAATCAATGATTGTACAAACATCACACAGATCCTGATTAGGATCCTTCCACCCAGCATACAAACATTCCCCGAATGGCGGACCGCTCCTGAACAAACAAGCATAATGTTGAAGTTGAACATGCCAAAACCGAACCATTCTCGTCGCCCCACCACCTTCATTGTTCACGTACACGGGCTTGAAGAGCGTACACGACCATTTAGACGCATCTTCCTCGACATTATTAGCTGTGGCACTAATCCACCACTTGGTAGCAGAGGACCTCACCAAGTACTTGTTATTGTAGCAACACTTCAAATGCACCAATCCGTCTCCGGATCTCGCCTTCCTCACTTCGAATTTCGTATACTGATTCGCTACCGCGCTTGCCTTATCATCTTCCAAGGAGAACTGGAGGAACCCATGTTGCTCCCCTCTTTCACTTCTGTAACGCAGGTACTTGTGATTGTACCTCGACTTGATCACCACAAACTTGGGCAGCACATTGTTGGCATAATTGGCCCGTTTCGGAATCCTAGTTTCGCGCAAAGACTCCCAATCGATGACCGAGCAAGCATCGCATAGGTCCTGGTTTGGAGATTCCCACCCTGCGTACAAACAATCGCCATAAGGAGGGCCGTTCCTGAACAAGCAAGCGTAATGGTTGAGCTGGACATGGAGGAACCGAACCACGATCAACTCCCCATCATAATCGCCATCAACAAGGACTGGCTTGAACAGAGTGCACGACCATTCAGATCGGTCCTCTTGAATTTTGGCACCCGACCCGCTGATCCACCAGCTACTGGGAGATTCCCTTGCCAAGTACTTCTTGTTGAAGCAGCACCTGAGGTGAACCAACCCCTTCTCAGTGGTCGACGCCTTGACCTCGAATTTCGAGTAGCGACTCATGGGATCGTCTTCTTCGGAGAACTGGAGGAACCCGTGCTGATCCTCCCCCTTTTCGTCTCGGTAGCTCAAGTACTTGTTGTTGTACATGGACTTGAGCACCACATACTTTGGCAACTTCATTCTTCTTGAATGAATCAAGAATCAAAAGGAGAAGAGATTTTGGATTAGAAGTAAGAATGTGAAATGTGAGATGTGAGGAATATGGTTCTGATTAGGGTTTGAATAAATAGAAGAGTGTTCATCAATTGACTTGCTGTTCTTGGTCTTACTATATTGATAGGTGACATTTTATCAAACATGTAGAGTGCATCATGAAGCATTACTTAGAAAAAATTGATAAATATTTCAGTTGACTAACTCCAAGTCTTTTTATTTGTATTTGTAACATACTTGTGGGTGGGTCTTTGTTTAATACTACCCACATGTGAATTTCGGGTTGGAATTCGGTTTATGAGTATTTCGGTTTAACTAGAAACGGGTTAGAATGGTTAAAGATTCCTTTTTTTTTTCTGGCGTAGATAGCTTCAGCAAGGGAAAGAAGGATGATCATGTATTTGTGCGTAAGAAAATACTAATTGAAGTCGACAAGTTTACCAGAATGGTTAGAGATTATGGTGTTGATATTGTGTCTAGAACGTAGTCGGGTTTCCGGTTAATTTGACGAGTGGTTTGTTTCGGTCAGAAAACCAAACCATTAATGACATGGTGCTAGGTTCATGTTGTTATAATAATGTTTTCACTTGAGATCTGAAAATATGATAAGAAATGTGTAAGTATGCTTGCAACTTGCAAGTTGCATCATGTCTATGACATCATTTTACAATAATAATAATATAACGCCTAAATAAAAAAAAACTCGTCGGGTCAAGAGTTTCACCTTATCTATAATTACAAAATTTTCGCCCAATTAGATTGGTTGGTCCAATAAAGATCTGACTTGGAGAATTAGATGGGTTGAGTCGGGACAATTGTTTTTTCTGGCGCATCTTGGAGGCTCCTCTAGCGTTCATTGCAAGATGGATAACAGTGGATGATAATGATTTAGGTAAATAGAGGACTAAGTCGGATTCATGAGAATGAGAGACATAAAAAAGTATCAGGGTTACCTGTAGGTAAAGTGAGACCATGAGCTAGCGTGCAGACTCAAGACGTATGAAGTAGGTGAATTAAGTAACGTTCTATCAATGTTGGGATAACTTTGCCATTTACAGTGCTGAAATTCATATCAAATCGTCACGTTTCTCTAACTAATTAGTGACTCGACTGAGGATCAATCTCGAACATAGATGAAAGCTGAGGGAATCACTTAGAAAAATTAGAAAACAAAATTCAGTAAGTTGTCACGAAATTCCCTAGAAAATGCAAGCGTTGACCAACTCCAAGTCGTCGTCTTCATCTTGAGATATAATGACATTTTATTTTTATAATATTAATAATAAATTAATAAAATTAAAAAATAACAAATTAATTGACTTCTCCTCTCATTAGTCATTATTAATCACTTATTCCCTTTAGCCAGCCTGACTTTATAAGTAAACCATTCTCTTCCAAAAGGTTGCAATTTCTCATACACAACTTCTCCCCACAAAGTTTGAACCACCGATCAACAATGTCGCCGCCGTCCTCGTCAGCATCAGCCGGTGGCTACGTGGCGGACCTGAGAATGACGTCATCGGCCAACGATGTGTGGGGTGCATCTTCGCCTCCACCTCCGTCTTCCCCGACATTCTTCCCAAGCTTTACGAAGGAATCAAACCCACCAAGCGCGATGGCTACTCCCAAGAATCCATGCGCCAAATCACTTATGGCTATGCCTCAGGTTAGTACATCCTAATAACTCAAATTGTTCGAAGAACTTTATAATTAGTTTTTTTTTAAACATTTTTTAACGTGCTCTTTAGTGAAAAAATTCATGAAAGAAGATTGAATTTTACAATAATGATGGATCAAACAAGTAAAATAGGGTTAATTACTTGATACATCTTGAAATTTTACGTTGAGTTATAAAATGGTCCTGAAATTTTAAAATATTACAAAATGGTCCCAAAATTTTGAATCGTGTTACGATTATGTCTCCGGACACGTCATCAAAAATTTACCATGTCACCTTTGGTACATCATAAAAAATAATGAAATATTATATTTTTAATGATGTGTCAGTGGTGACATGAAAAAATGGTCTATCACTGGCGACTACAAGACTGGATCGTAATATGATTCAAAGTTTCAGGGTTAGTCTGTAACATTTTGAAAGTTTAAGACCACTTTGTAACCCAACCCAAAATTTTCAGATGTATTAAGTATTTGACCCAAATAAAATTGTTATATTTGGTGCTCACTAGATTCGTCAGTTTCTTAAAACTATGCTAGATCTGTCAAATTTTCCGATCATAAAAGCTTTGATACCATGTAGAAAACAGTCGTAGATAATTAGTTTATGTAAAAACAAATGATGTATTAGGTTTCGGAGACTCGGTGGAGCCATCGATCGAGGAGATAAAGAAAGTGGACCACGGGACAAGGACGGTGAGCTACACAGTTACGAGAGGGGGGTTCCTGAACCACCACGAGACTTTCGACACGACGATAAAGGTGACTCCGGTGGACGGAAGTAGCCCGAGGGGGCTCGGGTGCATTGCATTGTGGAGCTGTAACTACACCGGAGCAGACGGTGGTTTGAGCCCTGAAATGGTTAAGGAGTTCATGACTAAGACCTTTGAGGGCTTGGACAACCATCTCAAGAAGCTTAGGCTGGATTATACAAGCCCTCAGTGAAGGCTTCATTAATATGCATTTTGATTTTATGAATAAGAGAGATTGATTACTTATATCCATTGTTGCTGTGTACCCATTTGCTTCCTCAAGCTCATATACTTGAAAGTTTCCCCCAACCGTTTCATTTCAATAACTCGAGTTATTGGTAGAGGGTTCTGAATAGATCTTATATACTAACACACTCCATCAAACGGGGTCCATGAAAGAGTATTGAAGTTGCAAAGGTATGTCAAGTTTTATGCAAGATAAATTGTTATATTGGGGTCTACCGGGATTCGATGTCAATGACTTTTCGATCATCAAAGGTTCTGATACTATGTCATGTACCGTTACATCCCAATAACTCGAATTGTTGGGAAAGAGCTCTGAATAAATCTTATACAAAGTAATTTTATAGCCTAGTAAGTATGATGCTTGACAGGCAGATGATAGCCTTTTCATAAACTAGTTAATATGGAGAAGTGTTCCATAGGTGTTTTAAATGTTGTCATTTATGCCCACAAAAGCCTCATGAAGCTTGGTGAAATTTAATTTCAAGAATTTTACATAGGATTTTATCGTTTTAAGACTACAATCTTAGATGGTAGTCTAGGTTAGCCCACCCCTAATTATGTTATTGGTCTTCTGAGTAGTGGGTTTCGACAAATTGGTCATACATTTTGTAACAGAGTAGTAATCAATTTTAAATTCTCATAAAAACCTCTCCCCTAATATAAGATCTCTTAAAAGCATGTACAAATGAATGATCTTAATTGAGAGCAAAACAATAGATTATAGGGATCGACAAAACCTGTCCTGTCTTTCTAAACAGTTTGAACAACTGTGCCTCATCGACAACGAAGTCTAGAATTCGACATAGAGCGACGCCAACGCGAACTGAGAACCGTTGTTGCTGCTTGCCCCTCCTATGTTCACTCCTTGCACTTGAGTCATTTCTTCCAATCTCATGTTATCACACAACTCCAAATCTTAAAAAATTAGTAAGAACAACAAAATTTCTCCTTTTTTTAGGGATTATTCAACTAAAATTTCATATTATGACGACCGCAAAAACAATAAAATACCACCAATTTAGTGCATTAAAAATGCACACCAATTCTTCAATGGAAGTAAAAAACTTCCGGCTGGTAATTTTTTCCCCCAGTTATGAAGGCTATAGAGGTAACACAGATGGTTTAGAGGGCCACCTTGGTGTAGAGCTGTAGAAGAGCAAAATGGAAGCAGAAAGCACGAAGTTGAGAGAAAATAACACACACAAGTTGGAGTATATTGAGATAATTGAAGCAATGAAGATTAGATATATATATATACACAACACAACACAATCACACACACATTTTTTCCGTTATGAAGGCTATAGAAGTAACAAAGGCGGTTTAGAGGGCCACCTTTGTGAAGAGTAGTGTAGAAGAGCAAAATGGAACCAGAAAGAAGGAAATTAAGAGCAAATAACACACACAAGTTGGAGTTTATTGAGATAACTGAAGCAATGGAGACTAGATTTATATACACAACACAGTCCACACACGCGCTCGCGCACACAGAAACACACATTTTTCAGTCATGAAGGCTATAGAAGTAACATAGATGGTTTGGATGGTCACCTTGGTGCAGAGTAGTGTAGAAGAGAAAAATGGAAGCAGAAAATGAAATTGAGAACAAATCACACACAAGTTGGAGTGTAGTGAGACAACTCAAGCAATGAAGATGAGATATATACACACTGTCATACACGCGTACATTTTATTTGAAATTTAGCTCCTAATTGAGACCTTTTATGATTCTAAGAGTTAAAGAAACCCTAAATGAGAATGTTAACCACCAAACTACAACTAGATTGAGTTTCCTCATAGAAACCTTCCCATAATATTGGATCTCCTATGTGTACAAACTACCAAGTAATTATCTTAATTTGGGGTAAAACTATATATATTATATAGACGGACAAAACTTGTCCTGCCTTGCTAAACAAATCGAACAACTGCGTCTCATTAACGGCAAAGTCCAAATCTCCGACATAGAGCGATGCTAGCGCAAACCATGGGCCATTGTTGCTTCTTACCCCTCCGAGGTTCACTCCTTGCACTTGAGACATTTCTTCCAAACTCCTTATCTCGCACAACTCCAAATCTCCAAAAAATAATAAGCACAACAAAATTACTCCTCAGAAAACTAAGAATCTTTAGATCATAACGACTACAAAAACAACAAAATACCAATAATCTAGTGCAATAAAAATGTAATCAATTCTTCGATGGAAGAAAAAGGTTTCAGACTAATAAAAATATTTTCAGTTATGCCTATAAAGGTAATAGAGATGATTTAGAGGACCACCTTGGTGTAGAGCGGTGTTGACGAGTAAAATGGAAGCAAGAAGCATGAAGTTGAGAGAAAATAACACACACAAGTTGGAGTGTATAGAGATAACTAAAGCAATGAAGATAAGATATATACACAACACAATCACACAAACACACAAATTTTACCCGTTATGAAGGCTATAGAAGTAGCAAAGACGGTTTAGAGGGCCACCTTGGTGTAGAGCGGTGTAGAAGAGCAAAATGGAAGCAGGAAGTATGAGAGAAAATAACACATACAAGTTGGAGTTTATTGAGATAACTGAAGCAATGGAGATTAGATTTATATACACAACACAGTCACACACGCGCGCGCACACACACATTTTTCCAGTTATGAAGGCTATAGAAGTAACAAAGGTGGTTTAGAGGGTCACCTTGGTGCAGAGTGTAGTGAGACAACTAAAGCAATGGAGATGAGATATATACACACGGTCTCACACACACATTTTATTCGAAGTTTAGCTCCTAATTGAGACCCTTTATGAGTCTAAGAGTTAAAGAACCCCTAAATGAGAATGCTAACTACCAAAACTACAACTAGATATTGATGAGTTTCCACATAGAAACCTTCTCCATAAAATTAGATCTCCTAATAACATGTACAAATGAATGATCTTAATTGAGGGCAAATTAAACTATATATTATGCATCATGTATGTGACATAAGTATACAATACTAAGACGACTCAATTTAAAAAAGACCTTGCATTAGTCAACAAATATAAGAAAATGACCTCTTGTGTTTGGTCCATGGATGTATAAGCTAAAGAAAGGTCAAATACTAACACATTTCGAAATTTCGAGCCGATTTACCTACTGGTTTTGGAATTTCAAAACATTACAGACTAGTTCTAAAATTTTGAATCTTGTTACGATTCAGTCCTATAGTTGTTATTGGCGAGAACATATTCAGTCCATTTGCCACGTCACCTCTGACATGTCATCATAATATAACATTTTATTGATTTCTTTGATGAAGTATCAGTAGTGGCGTGGAAAAATGGCACTGACATGTCATAGAAATATAATATTTTATTAATTGTTTGATGACATGTCAGAAGTGATCACGTGGCAAATTGACCCAAAACATGTTGTTGCCATCGACTGCAGAACTTGATCGTAACACGATTCAAATTTTCAGGATTAGTCTGTGTAACATTTTGAAGTTTCAGTACATTTTTGTAACTCGGTCCAAAGTTAGTTCCCTCCAACTAGGTCTTTGTTTAGCAAAAAGATTCCATTTCATGACGAAGACCATAAAAAAGTCAACGTTTGGATCCAGTTTATATACATATAGTCTTACGTATTTTCCCCATCACAAATAACAATTCATCTTCTCTCTTAGCTTAAGACTACCAAAAGCAAATGACTTCCGGCGAGTACTCGGAGAATGTTCAGATGACGTCGTCGGCGAACGACGTCTGGGGCGCCATCTTCGCCGCCACCAAAATTTTCCCCGAAAAACTTCCCCACTTCTATCAATCGATCACTTCCACTAGGCGCGACGGTTACTCTCAAGGCTCCTTGCGCAAGGTCACTTACGGCCCAGGTTCGTTTATCTTTCTGTGATCAGATGTCTTTGGTCTCTCGATAAGAATTATCAATATCTTGATTGTGACTGAATTTCGGGAAGTTGTTGTAAGTCAAGTTATGATATACCACTAGGCCTTGGAGTCGGTTGATCATGGTCAAACCGGACCGAATTTGGTTGTCACTGAATTCGAACTCGGCCGGAAACCATGACCGTGACCGAGGCTGAATTCAATTCGGTCAGACCATGGCAAATTGACCATATTCAACCTATTTCGAACAATTTTTAACGATATTATATGATTTTGGACTTTTAAATCATGGATTTGAGCATTTAAACATAGGTATAAACATTTAATCCATTGATTTGGACATTTAAATCACTTATTTCTCTCCAATTTGCATATTTATTTCCCGTTTTCAGACTAATAATCAGTTTTTGGTCAAATTCAGTCATTGACCGAACTAACCAAAAAGCAAATTGGGCATCAAAATTATAACCGCGACTTTTTTCAAATCAGTTGAAATCGAAACCGATTGATAATGACCAACTAAATTCAGTCAATTTTTCGATCAAACCAAAAAAAACAACCCGAAATGACTACCCTTATATACCATTTGTTTCCTCATACTTTTATAGTGTACCTAATAAATAACTGAAAACAAAGAGACCGGTTAGTTCCACTTGGAGACCGGGTCAATAAAACCAGGGGTGAATCTAGGGGTAGGTTCCCTAGGCCGTGATCCACCACATTTTCAGGTCTAGAGCTACGAAACCCTCCTGGATCCGTCCCTGGATAAAACTCCGTTAACTTTGACCGTTTGAATGTGTAGGTTTCAGCAGGGCAGTGGAGACGGCGATAGAGGAGATAACGGAAGTGGACCACGCCAAGAGAACGTTAGGCGTCAGAGTTACCGGTGGGAAGTTGGTGCCGGAGCACTACGACAGTTTCGAAACCACCGTGGTGGTGACGCCGGTGGGCAACAATCCAGCGAGGGCGGCCGGGTGCCACGTGGCGTGGAAGTGTGAGTTCACGAACGAAAGTGGGAGTTTGGGACAGGACGTGATGAAGAAGTTTGTGAGGGACAGCTTTGCGGCTTTGGATAATCATCTTCAGAAGCTAAGCAACTCCGGCAAAGAAAACGATGAAGAAAAATTAAAAATTAAATACATTTGTTTTTTATTTTAATTTAATTTTATGAAATAAGGGATATTAGTTTGATAATTAATGCCCACTTCTGTATTACTACTTTTAATTATTTGCTAATTTTTAATTAAATTCGTATTCTTCTCGTGAGACTACACAAGGTACAAAGTCCAAACCATTCATCTAGACTGCAAAGAGATTTTCGAGATTTTCGAGATGATTACTCCAACATTTAACAAACACTTTTCCACCATTCTCCTATTTTCATATTTCCCCTTATTCTCAATCCCCTGTACCAAACGACCCCTATATGTAGTTCGTGTTTTACTAATGGAGTCAGTATTATTTCACAAATCGACTAAATATACCCTTGACATAAATATTGTAAAACACGTGTTGCGTTAGTAAAATTACGGACTGTGTTTGTAAAATATTTATTTTATCCCCTGTTTTTCTATTTCTAACCTAGTTTCTTTATTTTAGGGTTGATTTGTAAAACATTTGTATTTTTATTTGTTTATTTTATGAATAAGGGAGGGTTGTTGGATTAGTTATTATACCGATTAATTATGTAACAACTTCTGTAATTTCAGCTATGGTTAATGTTATCTATGACGGTTTGTCGGATATTTCGTAGGGTGTGCAAAAGATAATAGTAAGCGCTCGTGTACATGAGAAGAGTAGACATATTTAATGAGCGTGAGATTGAGAAGTATCATAGCGGTGCTCTTTTGGGTGTATGAAGGAGTCTTAAGTGTGACTATGATAGGACATATGAAGCTCAAGGCAGTTGTTGTCGAGTATTTGACCATGTCCCATCAATGTTGGGGCAAGTACGTATTTACAGGTGCTCGAGATTCGGATCGTCACGTGTTGATGGTGAATTGGTGACCTGGATCGGTGGAGATCCTGGCCATCCAACTATGAAGGGTTGGGATCGGCCTGACCTCCTTAGGCGCATGATGCATGGGCCATGGTTAGGCCTCAATGGTTGGTCCTGAGATGTTTGGTCGAATGGAGCATACTCCTAAGCGCGTATGTGTGGAGTCTTAAGCATGTCAGTGAACATTTATACTTTAGTTGTATTGACTACTCTTATGACATGTCTCATCAATGTTGGGGTCATATCTGTATTTATAGGAACTCGAGATTTGAGCGAGCTTCAGCCTAAAATAATTGGCTCAATAACAATTAACATGTAAATATCCAGCATCAAAAACATTAAAGTTGTAGGAAATTTGATTAAGTATGACTCTTGAGTATTGACTATTGACTCTGGCTGGGGCTTGCAGCTTGCTATATGAAAGCCTGGCCCATATTTCATTGGGCTGAGTAACACTAACACCCATGGGCCTAAAACCGGGCCCAAAAGGTGAACAAAACCAAACCGAAATAAATAAAATCGAAAAATAATAAAATTTTCTGTTTCACCATCTCTATACATTTTATGTTCAAATGGCTAAGCTAAGATTCCACGCACAAAAAGATGGCTAGCTTACCTTGACTACAACTAGTACAAACTTCACAGCCATGACTCATCAACACTCGACACACAACAACCAAACAGACGAGAATCCTCCTCGAGTTCCGGTCTAGTCCTCTTTCGAGTCACGTACCAGGTACACACTTCCTTTATCAAACTTGTGAATCGTCTTTGATAAGCAGCGAAACCTTGTGACTATCAACAGAAGAATGTGCACTACTACTTCGACTGTATCCTTTTCGTCGCCCTTCATCCTCTTTAATCTTACCCCATAGTATCGTGTAATATCCCATTCCACACACAACCGTTCCTATCACACTATATATATACACACACAACAAAGTTAAAAAATTTGTGTGATTTAACACATATAAGAAGAAATTCATGATTAAATTTTCACTAATTTACCTCCCGTAATGTAGACCGTTTACAAAGAAGCCTACGCCGAAAAAAGTAGCCCAGACGATTCTGAATGGCTGAAACATGGACGCATATAAACCGCCTTTCACTCTAGCGGTCCAAATGTGAGCGCCGCTCCTAATTAAGCTTCCGAAACTTGCCTAACAACGACGTGAAAAAGTATCGTAAGATCTACGTTGAATCATCTCGTACATATGTACACAATGTAGTTGAATAGTGTATAGATTAAGATTGAAATGAAGAAACTTACTGCAAGAAAAATAACGAGGAACTCCATGCTATGAAGATTCAACTTCCAAGCATTGATGTCTCTTTCCATAATTGAAGCAAAGATTGCACATTGAACTGTTCCAGCTAAGCTGTAAAACGACGCTACCTTCATCACTTCTGGATGTCGTTTCACTGTGTCCATCTGCCCATTTAAATCGGATAAATGTAGGTTATTAACGAGTTAAGTCATTCGTGTTTTGGCTCAAAAAAACTGCTAAAAAAATCGTTTGAAACTCGGCTCGTTTGTTAATGAGCCGAGTCTGAGCCAACTTGGGTTTGACTCAACAGGCTTGTGAGCTCGTTGAGCCTGACTCACGCGCCAACTCGTTTATGACTTGTGATCTGGCTCGTTAAATGATCAATTAGTGACTAGCGAGCCAGCTCGATAATGGGTTCAATGGTTTAGCTTGCAAGTCAACTCGATCAAGAACTCACTTAGGTAACGATCAAATTTTGTTACGAACTATACACCAAGTTTTTCCTAATGGTTATCGAGCTAAACTCGTTAACTTTATCGAGTCAATCATGTTACACTTATCGAACCGAGCTCGTTAACTATTCTGCACAAATGAATAAATTAGGTTGTGAATTGTAATTAACCATTACATACCTGAATATTGTTCCAAACCGAGACACAAAACGACGACGCAGCAAGCATAAGGCAACCAATGGTCCAGCTGTCGTCGGCCAGCGAGTAGAACACAAAACGGTGTCGTTTTGCTTCGAGATGCCGGGAATGAGAAGCAGCTTCTCTTATGTATGGGCCTTTGTAGAGTTGCACGATTACTGCTCCGATGACTGAGACCAAGGTTCCGATCAGCTTGAACCTGACGGTTGACTTTGACAAGTCAAAGTCAACCGTTTTGGAAGCTCTGAGAAGGATGTCGAGGATGAAGGAGAAAGCTGGAGTCAAGAGGCCCATTGCACAGACGACGATCGGTGAGCTGTAGACTAGGCCCATGAATGCCAGGTTTTGGGCCAGGGCTATCCTGTAATGGGCCGAGGATTCGTTAGTTAAACTAGTAACAAGCCCATATGTCTGGTATAACTTGAGGTCGGTACCATCAAACCCGTTGCTACCCGTTACGCTATTCGCTCGAGCTGGGTATTGGATTTGATCGAACCGAGTCTCTAGTTTGCCTAGCTTTACCTGGTCAACGGGCATTTCTCACCTACATCGACCAGATTTAGGGTGGTTACCCGATTTTTGTATAACTTAGGTGAGGCTATACTTGCTTGGTAAGATTTTGTTTTATACCTAAATATCCATGAAAATTTGAAAATACATGTCTAAAATATTCAAAGAAAACGATCGAATACCCATCGATTCTATCGGGCTCTTGTAATTCTCGCAAATGATCAGTTAGTTAATAAATAATATAAAAACCATTGTTAGATTTTCTCCCGATAACCTGAGTTATTGAGATGCAACAGTTCATAACATTGTACCATAGACCTTGATGATTGATAAGCTTTTGTTTTATAATCTCACTAGCTCCGATCCCGATTTGGGGGCGCAAGAATAACCAAAGTTGTGCAAAATTAGACTTTAACAAGTGCTTCCGCTTCAAAAAAAAACATAATATTAAACTCTCTTCTAAGAACTCGAATTATTGGAATACGATAATTTTTTACATGATAATTGTGTAGCTAATTCTGAGCAACTAAATTTTGGATTTCTTAATTAATTAGTAAACCAAGTGGGTTTGTGTCATGATCATTCCTTTTCTTGTGTTCTTGTCGTGTTATTAATTTGCTTTGTTCAGTTGGAAATGACATCCATTAATCCTTGAAATCGTTCTAAAATGAGTTTCAGATCGATTATTAGTTGGACCAGCTTATGGTGCTGAAGCCGCCTACGTGTAGATTCATTCAAATGTGACGAACGAATCTACACGTAGGCGGCTTCAGCACCATTTTAGTGCTGAAGTTTCAGCACTCTAATATTTTCCTTATTAGCTGGTTAGATCACGATTCAATCATGATCTAGATATGAAACTGAGAGATTTGACATATGATCAATAAGGAACTTTAACTAGGTATTCACATGTAACACAGTACTAAGACTCAAACACGATATCTTTTCAAACATGAACAATTATCACTAAAACAAGATCACCTGAGACAGAGACGATTATCGTTGTAAACAGTTATTAAAACGCAACCTACTCACCCAGGGCGGAACCAGGATTAGAAAATGCCCTGAGCCGAAATTTATTACTAGAATATATATTACGATACATATATTATTTTACTTTTAATATATAATGCTATTTGTCATTAGATCATTGCGCCCGATATGTTTGTTTTTAAGATTATTAGTATTATTCTTGAAAAAATGAAATTAGAATGTGCCACCGGCGATTTTTTATTAATTTAAACGATTTATCATCAAATATTGTATTTTTACTCATTCATAAGTCGAGATAAAATGGTACTGGGCTTACTCAACCCTCTACACATGTTGACGAAACATTAGCATTAGGGAAGGGTATGGTTAATATGATTGATTATATTATTAGGGTTTTTTTAAGAGACAAAGGTATTAGAATATATTTAGTTGTTAAGTTTGAAATTATAACAAGGAACTGAGCCAAATTAAAATAACACTGAGCCGGATTTAAATTTTGCACTGAGCCGGATTCGAAAAAATCACAAATTTATAATCGATTTAAACGCTCGGGACAGAAAGTTGGGTGAGCCGGGGCTCGGCCCGGCTCCCCCTAGTTCCGCCCCTGTACTCACCCGGTAAACCCCATGAAGAAGTACCGCCCGATGAGAGGCAAAACAGGTCGCCGCTGACTCCCTTTCTCGTCACCCTCACCAATCACTGCTCCCAATGACGAACTAGATCTGTGGTAAACCCACGAAAACGGAAACAGAAACAAAGTCCCGAGAACGTTCGTATACACCACGAACACGAAAGGACTCATCGTCGTCGTTGAGGTAGTAACACCGTTACCCTTCAACGTCGTCGTGGTCCCACCGGAGAGGACCGTCTTGGTCATAATGGTGAGTGCAATGGTGCACCCTTCCATCCCAACCATCCCCACAAAAGGTACCACACTCTCTATCATCAACGAGCTAACCTCGTTACCATCGGAATAATATTCCGCCGCCTCTCTCATTTTGTCGCCGGTCGTCGGGGTTATGAGTTTCCGGTGAGTCGTCGACGTCGTTATTATTTATAAATGGAGAATATAGGGAATATAATTTATAAAGGGGGAAGAGTAGCCTTTGGGGAAAATGGGAAGGTAAAGGCGGGACGTAGCGGCTCGTGCGTAGTGACTCATGCGCCATGCAAAAGGGGCGGGAAGGTGACGTGGAAAATCTGTCGTGTATTATTATTTGTCCTTTTTTGATTGGCTATCGTGGTTACTAGTTGAGTCAAATTAGGGTATCTCGTTTTTTTTTTACTTCATGAGTTAAAATAACGGTTAACCACTTGGTTAGAGTTTGTTGAGAGCTAACAAGTGGTTGAGCAACACTCTTTGGTGGCATTCTCGTGCGGGCCGAGCTTATCCCTGAAGCAGGACTGGAGTTTGGTTGGGTTGAGTTGTCTGAGAAAATAGGGCATGCCCAAGCGAAACTTGAAAGTCTAATAGGTTGTTTTTGTCAAGAACTGTTGCATCCCAATAACTCGAGTTGTTGGGAGAGGGTTCTGAATGGATCTTATATTGATTATTAACAGTTTTGATAAATGAAGTTGGCAAGACGATTGTAATGGAAACGAGAATTGTATTTGAAAAATTAGCAGAGCTCTATTCTCATTATGATGAGATGCTCAATTTATTCATCCAAACGACTTATATATAAGTTTTTACAAAGAAAGGACAATTACGTATCATACATAAGAGAAAATGAAACACGGGTAGGAACCAAATAAACGAGATGGAGAGTGAAAAAAAAAAGAGTAGATGCATGTCAGAATCGGGATTCTATAGAGAAAACATTCATGACCTCATGAGACATTCTCGAGCTATGTACACTAACTTCTCATATATACCACATGTGGTAGATGCCTCATATCCTTTTTTGATAGGTAACTCTACTAAGAAGTGATTGCAACTCTTTATCCTCAATTCTCATCAAAATTGTGTCATACGTTTACTCGAATATCAAGATGAACCTCAACAGTCAACTCGTTATAATCTGTTTTTAAACCGTGAAATTTACCATTTACTCATTTGGTTTAAACTTAATATTATCATAATTCATAAACTATGATAACATCATGCTTATATTTGTACTATACGACCAACAATGATTCAAAGTAGATATCCACAAAACTGATTTCCCTTTTGGCATTTCTTTTCTTTGTCGTGGGATGACGCAATTAGGGTTTTAATTAGGAGATGGAAGAACTTATTATTCTTTGGTGAATCTTTAGGTTGTGGGGATTAGTGGCCACAAATGACCACGGCCCCACCCTTAATTAGTAATTAATGAAATATTAATTATTTTGATTAATCGTGGCTTACATGGCACCTGCCTCAACAAGAATCCAACAGTTACCTAAATAGTGAACCATAATTAGTGGGAAAATAACACTTTGGGACCCTTTATTCTCTCAACTTAACAAATAGCCACCTATACTATAAATCACTGATTTTACTCTCTTTTATTTTGGTCACTTTACATTTTGGTCCTTCCATTCCAACTATCGTCTTCTTACATTAAATCTGGACACATCCATACACCAAATGAGAGAGATATCAGAGGTAGGAGACTAAGAGTTGGCCAGTGAGGTAAATCGGGGAGGTACCGTGAAGAGTATGGTGAAATACGAAAGGTTTTAAAATCAAACGTTTTATTCGTCGATTTCATCCTATGTAATTATAAAATACTATATTCTAGTAAACTAATACATGGCTGGAGCTAACGTGGACCGTAGTATACTGAATATGCACCAATTAACGTCATAAAGACCTTTGACTAGTTCTTATTATAAGATCGTGATTGGATCCGCAGATCCAGCATTTTTTTCTCTCTTTTGAAACGAGTGTTGGAATTGATTTGAAGGACTGAAAATGCAAAGTGGCCAAAGTAGGTAAGGGTAAAAAGAGTGATTTATAGTATAGGGCTATTTGTTAATTTGGCAAAGTAGAGGAGGCTAAAGTGATATTTTCCCTAGATTAATCATTGGACGAGGAGATTCTTTTTCTCTATTTTCCTTGATTCCGTCAGCATCCCTCCGCTAATATCAAACGCCAAGTTGGCTAATTTTTTAATTTGATTTCATACCTCACATTTTTAAATTAACACCTTAGCACGATATGAAATTAAAATACTAACTGAAGAGTTAAGAATGATTTATGATTACACCTAATTATAAATTTTGAAAATCTTAGAACATTTCATTCACAATCAAACAAGTCTCAGACACACCAAGTACATTATAACTTGACCAATAGGTCAATAATGAATCAGAAATAGGGAAAATTATACACAACAAGAGGCATCTCGTGCCCAATGCTAGCTAAGCAGTCAGCTACATGATTGCCCTCGTGATAAATATGGATGATCTTGACCTCCCAAGGTCCTACACCCTCTGCATCAGCTCATAAATTTGGTCCACAAAAAGCAAAGTGTCGATAGACCCCTTCCTTAAAATTTACATATGAGGTAGAAAAAGTAGAACTTACTGAATTTCCCTACAAATTTTCTATTAGATGGGTCACAAATAGGATAATTCATAACGAAATAAGGTGTAAAAACATCTAATTTCATCTCATATTAACCTTTAAATCATCGTATTTTTTTTTTTGACTGAATTTAAATCATCGTAAAATTGATATTATTTGACCCAAAACAGGTCCATTACATTTGGTTCATTTTTAGATTGTTTTAAGGTAAAAAATTAGCCGGCATTTTAATCGAAAATTCCCATTGTGCTATCAGCCAATAGGAAGCTCCGACTTCACTAAATTTGGCTTAAAGTGTGACGTAATATTTTAGATTTATTTAATTAATTGAATATGTCGGTTTGGATGTATATTAATATTAACAAGTCATGGGCTTGTGGCAGCCTTCATGACCAATTTTTATCAGTAATATTTGGTTGGCTCAATAAATTATTCGATCCGGAGGATTGTCCGAGTAGAGAGGTGAGATGTTTTTCTATTCTCGAGATGTCTTGGAGTCTCTTCTTGAGTTGTTCCTCACAAGCGTATAGACAAGAGAGTGATAAGCGTTTGGTAGTGAGAGGGGTAAGGCGTACGAGAGAGAGAATGTGAGACAAAGAAGTATCGAGAGTTTGCCCATAGACGGTGACGCTTCTGGGCGGTGCCTCGGATCACTACAAGCAGAGGATGATAAAAATCCGCCCTACTTTCGACCTGTTTCCAGTGCTTTTTGCAGATAGATAAACGCTTTGGTGGGAAAAAGATGCCGTTACGGTTTTAGCAGCTGGAAAATTGATACTTTGCTGTTGTTGACACGGAAGTGACGAGACCTAGAGGTCAGAGGTTAATAAGTGTGCATGTTGTCAATACTTAGTAGATGAAGCTTAATTCTTGTCTTAGTAGATGAAGCTTAATTCTTGTCTTATCAATGTTGGGGTCTACTTAATTCTTGTCTTATCAATGTTGGGGTCTATTGCTATTTCTAACGTACGTATCAATGCTTGTCGAGTGAGTCAAGTAGGCCTAACTTACCGAACCTGGCTAGATAGACCGTTCGTCCGGTCGTCCCTCGGCCATGGTCCATCACCAATGAATCTGGTTATATATCCCCCAAGTGTCAAGCTTCATTTGACCATTTTCACTGGTCTTTTATACATTTCAAGAAATCTTTCAGTTCAATCTTTGTACAACATTCCTTTACAGTCTATATTCTTGTTCTTCCTTTCTGGAGAATCTTCATTCTTACTTCTCTTCCTGGTAATTTGGCAACAGAGGAGCATTTTCACTGCTTGAATGATGTTCTGCTCCAACACTCTTGCCTAAATCTGCTTCTTTAGCTTTACCCCAGATCACCATATAGAATCCAACCACAATGAAACCTGCTCCAATCACACTGCACAGAAACCATAGTAGGCTAGTTGGAATCGAAATGAACAGTGTCTGCAGACAAATTGGGAATATGTGAAACACAAACCAGACCTTCCAAGGTATAGCGTATCACCAAAGCAAATGACACCAACTGAAGCTGCAATCACTATACCAATTGGCTTGAACATCGACACGAAAACCGGCCCTGTCCTGTGCAGGCACCATGTAGATGCACCAACTTGGAAGGCCGAGCCGAGAATCCCCTGCAGTTTCGTAATGAACCATCTTACGACATTTCTCGAACTAAAGTGAGATGATGTTCGATCGCCTACTTACTGAGTAGAGAACACTCATCCATCTTATCTTTGGTTTCAAGCTCCAAGCAGCAATGTCTCTTTCCATGACCAAGCAGACTATGGTAGACAGAATGGCAACAAAGAAGCAGTAGAAGAATACAATGATCAGCTCTGCTGGATACTTCCTCAGGATCAATGCCTGAAAACACAAAAACATCGATCAATTCTCTGTTAACTCAGATTCATGCCTTGTGTTTTCTTGATCCTTTACACAATGTCTCTTACCTGTATGATAACAAAGCAGGAAGCCATAACACAATCTACTGCAAGAAACGACCCGCCAAGGACCCAATTCAACTGCTGCAAGAGAACTCGTTTCGACGAATCTGAAGTCGAATCTATCAACGGAGGACCATCATAACATGTCATGATGAATGCACCAGCCATTGATACAACAGTGCCTACAGCTTTAGCTATGCTACTAGAGGCTTTCCAATCAAGCTTTTCCATCCTACAACACCCTGTCTGATCAATTTAGCCCCAATTTCCCAATTTCAAAGCTAGACTGAAAAAAAAGGCAAGAAATAACCTGAAAGTAACAGCAAGAATGAAGGTGAATCCAGGGATTAGGTTTAGCAACGCCGTGGCTAATGTAGGAGAGCTTAGGTTAATCCCAGCATACCCAAAAGCCTGCGCTAGAAAGCTGAAGAATCAAATCGCCCCCAGAATTCAGAACCCGAGTAAAAATTAACAAAATTTGACACAACCTATTAAGAATCAGATCAAATTAAGCTCACCCGAATAGACCTAGAACGAAGATTCCGCAGAGAATTGGGAAGGTAATCGGAGGCCTCCCTGACCTAGAGAAAAACCAGAAAAATCAGAGTAAGGACTGGACGAATTTGAACAGAGAAAAGTGGTTGTTGAATTTTGATCGAACCTATGGAAGATTAGAGAGAAAGGGAGGATGACTAAAGAGGCGAGGAAGTTGGAGTAAAGGACGAAGATGAAGCTGCTCATCCCTTGAGACATGACTTGTTTGCTGACGATCATTAATCCGACTTGTGCACATTCCGCCATTATCATCCCTGCAAATGGACCTGCAAGCTTCATTCTTCGCACCTTTTCCCAAAGATCCCTTCACCTTCTCCCTCTGTAAGTTTTGCTTACGCTCAGTCGAAGCTGGAACCAGAGAATCCAGTGGTCAACGAAGAAGCAAAAGTCAAAATATCAAATTAGTATCTAAACTTTTATGGTTTTGTAGTTTTAATCCCTTTTCTTTGAAATTGTCAATTAAAGGGATTCATACAGCCCAATGAGTTTTTTTTTTGACGAGCCCAATGAGTTATCAGATATGTAGCGCGAATGGGCTCAAAACAGATTATATAATTTATATGGGCCTGAACAATTCTTAACGGCCCGTTAAGGAGCTGCTTACGAGAAACTGGGATCGCACCTTGAAACATGTGTACAGGTTGGACAGAGTCACTGGAAGCACCAAGCTCTATCGCTCAAGTGCTCCAAGAAGATAGGGATGGTGTACATTTTACTCTTTAGAGAGTAATGTGTCTTTGTTCTTTTAAGTTTCCTTTTACCACATAAAAAAAGTAGTTCGGTACGGAAAACTGGATAAGAGAGTAAGGGTATGCCTGCTCGACATGCTTTTGTATCCCTGAGAAGCGTTCTCAGAAGGTGTAAAAGAACAAGGTAGTAAGTAGGGGTATATGGGGGATAAGGTGTGTCAGAATAATGGGTAAGAATAGAGAGAAAGCCCCTCAGCGTGTTAAGCGTATAATGTTATGAGTCAGTGGAGGATCTTTCTGATGTCATAAATGACGGGGTCATCCGTCATCTCTATTTTATAGTGGCATCAGGATCTTTGTCTCAAGTCATGTGTCTTACCGTGAACATTATTCTTTGATGACTAATCTAAGCCATGGGAGAGATATAGGGTATATAGGGCTCTTCATGATAACCCTAGGTGAGCTCTGGTGTTATCGTATTGGTGTTGACCATTGAGCCTTTGTAAGGGTTGATGGTCCCTGCAGCTTTTGAACATGACCTTAAGACTTGACCCTTATATAGTACTAGGGTTTGTCCATCAATACACGCACGTAATTAAGATTGAACTTTCACAATCTAGCTTCAAAAAAGAAACACACTTCGTTTAACCTGCCAAAGTTCAAGAACTCACGAAGATAAGGAAATTTCATCTCATAACACTCAGCGACACGACAATATTCTCGAGAGAGAGGCTAAGATTAGAACGATGTGACGGAATGAAGCAAGGAAAAGAGGAGACAAGGTAATTGTGAATGCTAATTGGAACTATAGTCAAAACAAGAATAATTGAAGTGGATCTTTTTATTGTGTGATATTTCTTTCATGGGTGCAAATTGTGATTGCCAGCTTGTTACTTAGTTGTTGGTAGTATGAATGTGGAGGTGGTTGTGGAAGATATGCATAATGACTTGTCCTAATCTTTAAGATGCATAAAGTTTTCAACTTTTGTGTTTATTGAGATATCATAGCTAGCTACCACACATTGCACTATATCATATAATGTATTTGAAATCAATTTTCTTTTTACCATAACTTTACTTGATTTGTGACATCATCTATTGTTGTGCTCATGCACAACTATTCAAGGTTTTTTTAATGTATTTTAAATTATAAAATATCTGTCTTAATGAGATAATTTCAGCTATCACTACTACAAGAAAATTATACATTTATCACAGTTTTTTTAGTCATGGTTTCGTGAACCGTGACTGGTTTGTCATGGTTTACCAAAAATCGTGACAAACCAGTCACAGTTCAGTGGATAAAACGTGTTTGTCATGGTTTACTCAGAAACCGTGACAAATTTTGGTTCATATAGTCACGAATTTTTAAATCGTGACTAAATTTATTTGTCACGGTTTATACCGTGACTAATAGGCCCTTAAAACCATGACTAAAAAGTTGTTTTCTTGTAGTGTATCTATATATCACACCTCTTGAATAATAGAATATATTTTAGTTTGTTTATAATTTATATTGTAACCAAACTCCTGTAACAATATTTTTCACATCTACTCACGAGGGTGTAGATTAACACGTCGAGTTTTCCATCTCTTCATGGTATCAGAGCTCATAAACTAACGAGCCAAATCTCTTTTGATATGGTCACAATGAAGTTGAATGACAAAAAGACAAAAGACACTTGTTGAGTAGTAATTGAGGAGACATGTAGATGTATAGGTTGGGATATATGTAGCATATGCACTAGTGGCCAATATAATAATGTTACAACTTAGAGATCACTAGCTTAGCTAGACTATCAATTACAAAGGGAGAATTGGACTTGTTCTTAGGGATCGGACCACCAAATTTAATGTTACATAGAATTGTCTATTTTGAGGGTGGTCCAATAGTTTCAATCATTTTCACTTGTGTGTCACATTTTAGTTTAGTAGCTCATGCACTACACACTTGTGTATGGACATCTATCATCATGTACTCGTCTTTTCTTTCTCATTAATGTCGTTCTGAAGATAAGGAGGACATAATTAAAAGAGTGGTCGAAATTTCGAGGGTTTCAGCTGAGAGTTAGTTTGGTGATAGTGTGCATCGTAATCTCGACAGTAAATAAAGGTTTTACTTTTGAATCGAAGATATTGGCCGACACTCCCTAAAGCTAAATCTTCACTAAGCTACATTGTTTCTTGTATCTAAGCTAGGCTTCATGTCGGATATTCATATAGTCAAAATTTAGCACAGATGTTAGATGTTTGTTGGGTGTTATTGGACATTTTCACCGTAATTATTTTTCTCATACTTATAAAATGCACTATTTCTCTTCTACTTTTTTTTTTATGTGGAATGACTCAATTATAACTTTTCTTTGACATTACACATCTACTAGTTGTCTAGTTGTGATCAGATGTCTTCAGTCTCTCAATAGAAACTATCATCTACTAGTTGCAGTGACTGAATCTCCAAGAGACTGTTGTCAACCGAGCTCTGATAACAGTCCAGTTGAATGCTACCCTTCTCGTTCCAAAAACTAGCTAATATATTGAAAATTTTCCTCGCACTTATAGAATGCACTCTAACTCCTTCCACTTTCTAACGTGAAATAACCCAACAATTTTTTTTAGTTTAGTTAGAAAACATACCAAGCTGTCAATGTTTGAACAGAAGACAACTGAAAAGAAGTGGGCAGCTATAAAACCAAGCAACTAAAGCCTAATGAAGAGAGGTTGGTCCCCTTCTCCAAAGCTGAAAAGCTATACATAGAAATAATTGCATTGGTTTTTGTTTGGTTATAAGGGAATTGGTTTGGCTGATGGAATTGGGTTCCAATTTTCGGCCTACTGGGAATTGCTAATTGCATACAATTCTCGGAATCGAAATCCGATTCTCAGGCCCAGTTCCATTAACCAAATCACCCCTAAATAATTGATGATAGCTATAAGCTAACATACATACATAAAGAAGTACAAATCTTACTAAGTTTTGAAGGATATTGCTCTTGTCTACCAAATGAAAGGAAATCATGGTGAGGATATGAACATTAAGAACGTGGGTAAATGTGTGTATGTTCACTACTATATGTATGCCTTGATTGGGACAAACCCTAGTGGAGCTCATTCACACTCAATGTGTGAAGGTCTCAAAGGTTTGATTCCATAGCTAGGACTATTCTATGATCTCACATTGCTTGATGTTTGAGTAAAATGCACTTATTGTTATTCATGGTTGGGTCGGGTTACAAAATGGTGTTGGATTTTCAAAATGTTGCGGACCAGTCTAGAAATTTTGAATCGTTTTACAATCCAGTCTTGTTGTTGCCGGCCATTTTGCCACATCACCACTGACACGCTATCAAAATATAATATTTTATTATTTTTTTATGATGTGTCGGTGGTGACATGGAAAATGGATGAAATATGCTGTCACGGGCAACTACATGACTGGATCGTAACATAATTCAATGTTTCAGGACTAGTTCACAATATTTTGAAGTTTCATGACCGCTTTGTAACTCATTCTAAAGTTTCGGGATGTACTCAGTATTTGACCCTATGCCTTAATGTATTTTTAGTATAAGATGTCACTACATGTTTATCTTTAATAATATTGGTTAATTTTTTGTTAATAATAGGAACATTACACCTTCACTAACATCTCAACGTTAATATGATATTATCCTATTTAAAACAAACCTGCATGAATTTGCGTTGAATTACTTTTTAAAAGAACTCATACTAGTATGTGACTTTTTAATACATCTCTAAAGAAGACTTAATCGATATTAAAACCTTACCCAATTTACATGAGACAAATGTATATAAAAACTATAGGTTATATCATAAATAATTTGACGATAAGGGTTAGATGTCTATCACCTTATTATACCCAACATATAATTGGTGAAAAATTTAATTACATGCAAAAATAATTTGGATTTTAATTAAGGCCAATCAAGGGTCGTAATTAATTTTGGCTTTTAGAGAATCAGAATTTTCACCCACTCTCTGAATTTTTGTGCAAAAGAGGAAATTAGATAAAATTAATTACGTTTTAAAAGTAATATTAACGTACAAATAATTGCATGGTTTAGCATAAGACATGTTTTTAATTAGGGGATAAGGTTTCCAAATCAAATCCAATGTTGTTTGTCCTAAAAGAAACCACCCCCTTATCTCATCAATAATTCACAATCAATTGGGTAGTGGGTAGGAGGAATCGAAGACACCAGATTTACGTGATTCACTAATAACGTGTTAGCTCGGAAAATAGAGTATCATGATCCCAAAGCATATAGAAAAAATCACTCACTACTCATTCGTTGTTTGAAAAGTCTCTCCTTTGATTCGCCACAACGAAAGCTAACCAACCAAATGATAGCTATACAAGTTGATAAATCTCGATCAGTTAGTCACCCAATGAAGGGAAAAAAGACACCGAGCTAGATACAAAGCTGGTTTTTCAATACATAACTAACACATTCACTAGTCAATAAGTTCTTGGCCGCTTTTTTTATTTTACCGTGAAACCGCTCTTTGCATCATCAGAGAAGCATGAAACAACAACCACAACAAAACCTAATCTTGACTAAGAGATCCTCGACCGGCATCACAGACCACCCAAGCACACCTTAAAATAATTTTGAGCTCTTAGTGTGAAACATATTGAAAACAATTTTTTTACCATGAACCACTCGTCTATTAAGGTACAAAGCAGCGTACAACCACAAAACCAAAAGTCACAAAATGAGAAAACTCACTCCCACAGAACTGAATCCTGCCAGACTGCCACCCAATCAGCCTTAGCGTTTACCCACTCTAGAAGTGAATCGTACCACGAGCTAGATCAGGGCGCTCGGCCTAAAACCCTACAGCTAGTTGGGTGGCACTTTTATGAGGGGCAAAAGTAAAGAGATCCAAAGTGAAGAACAAGATAGTATTGATTCCATCTCTTTATAAGTGACTAGTACTATAGTACTAGTGTAATACAAGAAGGTGACTTTAGGGTTTTGCAGAGTTAGGACAGAGACCAATCGCCCTAACCCATTGGCTGTTGCTCGTACCATATAGTAGTAGTTTGTACTAGTACCATACATCTTTTTCTTCTTATTTCCTTCCTTGGCTGGGGCAAATAAAGTCATAATCGAAAGTTGAATGATCGATAGGTAAAAGATGGAAGCAACAAAATCAAAACACACACAACCACCCAAAAGTTGGGTTTGTTTCATTGTAATTCAAGTATGAAACTTTAGGTAGGGTTACAAAATGACCTTGTAGCTTCAAAATGTCGCAGACTGATTTTGAAACTTTGAATCGTTTTATGATTCAGTCATGCAGTCGATGGCGGTAGCATATTCCAGCCATTTTGTGACATCATCATTGACATGTCATCAAAATTTTAATAAAATATTATATTTTTATGAGATGTCAGTGTCATTGTGCAATGTCACCACTGACACGACATAAAAAACATTATATTTTGATGACGTGTCAGAGTTCAGGTGACATGGTAAAATGGCCAGAATATGTTATCGCCGACTACTGCATGACTAGATCATAAGACAATTCAGAGTTTCGAGACCATTCTGTAATATTTTGAAGATTCGGGGCCATTTGGTAACCTGTGACAAAGTTCCAGGATGTATTGAGTATTTGAGACAAATTGCAATCCAACCAATCCAACCTCAGGTACGGTAAAACTGGTCTCACTACAAAAAAATTTACCTTTAGCTAATATAAATTATAACATAATGAAAATGCAGTAGCAAATAGTATGGCTACATCAAGTATTGGTGTCGCAAATAGTATGACTACATCAAATCAGTACATAAAATAGTGATTGTCGTTGCATAACATCGACTTTGCATTTTCATGATCTTGTAATTTATAGTAGTTAAAAGTAAACTTTTTTGACCGATTGTATTTCGAATGATTTTTTAAAATTTCGGGTTTTCTTGCCAAGCCTATTTCTTCCCAAGTAATTTGTACTAATAACTAGGGAAAATTTTCCATTTTCTTCATTGTGAGCCAATCTAGTAAACAATGAGTGAGTTAGTGCAAAAGAATAGTCGGTAGCTCTAGCAATTTGATCAACCAAATTCTGACAATTACCTAACCGATAACATTTTTCTTTTTCTTTTTTCATTTTTTACCCAATAAACAAGATCAGTGCAAATGTGTAAGAAGAAGTTTAACAGGCCCATAATTTGATGTGGGCCCTCTGCCCACTTGGTGGCCCACTTCTGGAAAGCCTGGCCCACCAGCTTTAGCAGCCTAACAAAAGGATTAGGAATACCATGTTTTTCATTTGCCTGAAAAAATTATGATTCTTTCATCATTGGGTTTGGCAACCACTTCTAACCCTAATCACTTTTTTTCTTTCTTAAACAAAATCATCATTAAGCATTAAGTATGATTCCAATATATGATGCTCATGGTCGAGCTGGTAAAACTGTCGGTTAGTGCTGGAATGAGTACTCGGAGATTTCGAGTTTGAATTGTGGTGTTAGTTATCTTTCTTGATGATGTTAGATTTACCGCGTTCTATGTCTCCATTTTAAGCGAGATTTCATAAGTTTTTACCTATTTCACCAACCAGTTCTGGGTCTATTTGATGTTGTTTTCTAATGTTTTCATATGAGTTGCAAGCTATAGGTGTCAAAGGAGGATCCAAGATGAGTTGGACGAGATTCGGAGCACTTCATTACGCTTTTTGGGATCATTTTGTGCATCACTTCTCATGCCCTTCTTCTTACTATCTATCATTGTACTCCGAAAGGAATGATGACATAACAAAAAAAAGTATGAAATCCATGTAACAATAACACAGTTTTTTTAACAGTTTTCGGTCCTACTTCGAAGGCCTGCACCTCAGAAAAAAAAATGTTTTCACACTTTTCACTTCTACCTTAGTCGCATGTAAATGTACCTCCTAGTTGGCTCAATTTAAGAACTCATCAATTAAGAAATCCCCCGAGACAAAAAGGTGGCCGAACCATTTAACCTCCACTAAACATTGTCCGAACCAAACTCGCACCATATGTTTACCAGACATCGATAAGAAAATAACATCTAACTTGGAATCATTTTCTCTTACAAGAATAACCTAATCGTTTGATGTTAACTATTATTTATCGACGAATGTAATTACAGACACATGTCTAAGGATAAATTTTGAAATGGGCATTAATACTGACAAAAATTCACCAATCATTGTGATTGCTGAACTTTGCTGCAATTATTAAGTGAGGGTCTCTGTGCATTGGATTCAGCAGAGTGATGAACACAAAGAAGAGATTGCAACTAATAATTTAGGGTTTTGGGGCAGAGTGAAAGTAAGGAATTGTTGGGGACACCGATGATGTTGAGCTACCAATAATAATAATAGAGCTGTCAAAGTGAGTTACTGGTTGCGTTAATCGGGTTACGAGTCTATAAGAAGTTACGAGTCATATAAACTAATATTGAACTGTTAGTGAGTTATGGTTGGTCGAGTATTATGATTTTTGTGGATGTGGATCATTGTCTTCTTGGTCCGTGGATGTACGTACTCAACATACTACTGAGTAACCATGATAATTCTCGTGTTCGTGTATTGTTTTTTTTTGTGACATGCTAAGGTATTATCATGAACTTCTCCCAACAACTGGGGTCACTGAGACCATGACATGATATCAGAGTCTTCTCACAGTTCAATTTGACTGAAAGGTCTCGTGATCGAACCATGTTGGCCTCCCATATAACCATTTCAATTTGCACAAGACTTGGTGTATACGTGTACAAACTTGAATCCCATTTCACGAACATCTCCCAACAACGGTTCAGGACAATAGCTAGGTTCATCGTGTTGAAGGTTCTCCTGGACATATATATACGGATTGAATTGTGGTTCAATCTAATAACATGCTCACTTAATACACAAAATTTAAAAACCTTCGAGTCAAGCGAGTCACAAATTATGTATCCATTTAAATTATTAATCAGACTAGATCGAAATAATCGGATAATTTTTGCTAGAAAATTTTCAATACAAGTGAGAATGGAGGAAAACACAAAGAGCATCTCCAACTACAATCCCATGTGCTATCCTTTCTGTAAAGAAATAAAATTAAATTAAAAAGGTAATTAATTGAGAAGAAGATAAAACAATTTTGACAAATAAAGTAACTTTTATATTTATAATTTATATTTAGTTAGTGCTGTTGCTTGACATTGAAATGACATTTGTTAGGGACATTCTTATATTTTTATGAATATTATTCTTAACATGTAAAAGGAAATTCCATATATTATATAGTTTTGATGATATTAATATATGATGATGATGATGTGTTCTGACATTTATACTGTATGGTATGGCTGGTAGTTAGGGAGAAATTTTTTGCATTGAGTTTTGTCAATTTTACCCCTAATGTTGGGGGAGAGGTGTGTAGTTCGGATTTTACGGTCAATATTACGTAACAATGTATGAGTAGTGGTACATTGTCAAACTATGCTCAAAATTAGACAATAATGACACCGTGAAAACGACGTGCCAGTCATGCTAATAGCATCTATTAATAATGGTGCCAGCCATACATGCTAATAATATGATATTGCATGGTTGGCGGCCATGCATGATTATACACTGTTTGTTAATAATAATACTAATTATGTTTACTGAAACCAGGCAGCACGGCGTCGATTGACTAATTTTGAATATAGTTCAACAACGTGTCACCGACAATAGATTGTTATGAAATCTTAACGCCGAAGAAGACCACTTTATCCGTTATTGATACCATTATTCTTAGCTTAGGGGGGTACTATATATGAATTGAACACACCATATTCTTTAGCTTAAAAATTCAAAGTGTATCATGTGCCTTATGCAAAATAGGTTATGAAAATGTGATATAACATGATAGTTTAGGGACAGAGAGATCCAAAGTAGGTATATTCAAAGAATTTGATGCTATAGCTAGCTTTTTAGTTGTATTAGTAGTATAATCACGAACATAAAATACGAACACGAAACAAAAAGATCTGTTAACTCAGTTCTCCTTAGCGAGAAGAGTACGATTGGATGTGCTGCTAAGCTAGGATATATCATTGACTACGTACAATGAGAAACAAGCTATCAGATTTATCTGACTTCTCTACTAAAAGAGACAAAACTGGCCGATAGGACATGCTCAATTATACCAACCAGTACTCAACATGCCCCAAAAACCTGACCTCCTACCGCCTCCTTTGAACTCCGTCCAACTCAATAACAAGTTAGATCACTGAAAAGCAAAGTCGAATTCAGTCGTCCATTCTTACTCAGACATCGTAAAATAACTCGTATGGATTGAGAACAAGAGGGGTGAATTCATTGGAGGAGTGATTTGATCAAATGTCACAATCAAAAGGGGGATGCATCCCCACATATCTCAGTCAATGTTTGTCTTCAATCCACCATCAAACAGTAGCTGAGAGATGCTCTTTCAAAGTTGGACCCTCTTTTCATTAACTCCTATGTATATCTCTTTTATGATTGTGTTTGTGTGAGTCATTTTCATTTCTCTGATGGCTAAAGTAGCTAACATCATCAAAAAGACCCCTCCTTAAACCCTAATTGCTTCTAACTCTCTAAACCCTAAACTTTCCAATCAATCAATATGATCAATTAATCATCATATCTTTGTATTCCTAAATCATTGATTAGATGTTAAGTGTGATTAGTTATGTGTTCCTTGCATGCATGGCATGGAACACTTGTAATGCACAAGTTTTGATGAGTACTTACATGTTGGGTCGTGGAGAGATATGAGTTGTAGCGAGCACAATTCTCGAAGAGGTTTCTTTCCTGAGGGTAGCTTGCTTACGCACCATGGATGTTGCGTTAGCAGGGGGCTTCGCGAAAGCTCGAAAAAGACAGTCTGTAGGAGACGATCTCCGATGTGAAGAACTATATATATCCAACAATACTTCAGCAACGTTGAAAGTACATACCATAAGAGCCTAAGGCTCACACCACATTTTGGACATGTGACACGATCACAAAGGCAAACCACACAATTCAAGAGTATTATTCACTCTCATAAAAATTCACCAACAAAAGGATGTCACACGACACTTTACACAAATTTAATGTGTTATAAATAGGAGGCCAGTGTCTCGTCATAAATCTCGAAATCTTTATATCAAACAACCTATCTCGTTATGGAAACATTACTTTAACGTTAAAACCACAGAATAATTCGCGTATCGACTTGATCTTTCAAGTACATGATCATTGAACACAATCAATCTACCAACAACATATATTAAACATGAAATTCATGCAAATTACAAATATACATATGCTCTAGAAATCAAAATTGAATGCTGTGTATCTGAAAGTGTTGATCAATCACTGTCCATTTGACCAACATTTTGGGCTAAAGGTGTTTTCTGAACCAAAGCGTGTGGGAAAAAAAGACTGAAAATTTTCAGGTCAGCCATTTTCATGGCTCTGATGGAAAGAGTATCATCCTTTGTATATATATAGTTTATGAGAAAGATCTGATTTTTATCTTGTGAGTGGTGGATGTGCTAGTAATTATTGTTATTTTTGAGTGGGGAAAGTGTACAAAAAGCTTTTATGGATGTTTGTGTTCTCTGTTATCGGTTTGGATGAAAGTTTTGGTTCATCGTCTCGAACATATGTTGTTACTTGGATGATATATCTTAAATGTTGTTCCACGAACAGTAAAGGGTGTCGCTCATTTTGTTGCAAAAATTGCTCTTGGATGTGATAAACACGTACGGTGAATATATGTCTAAGATGAATGAATGATTATCTGACTTTTTTTTCCAATGGGACAACCTATGGATAATATAGAGTAGGATTTTGAAGATTAACAACCGTAAACCAATAGGATCGGAGTGTGCCCTGTGACCAAGAAATTTGTGACGAAGTTGCCTCTTTGCAGTAAGTGTGTGATTTGTGCATGCACTTCGTGTTTGTTATCTCATTGTTAATGAATAATATAAACCAAATATTGAATTTATGCCTAACAACTTGAGTTATTGAATGTTACATTTCGTGAGCATGTTCATTATCGAAAGATCTTGGATTAGAATTCTCGTAGCTTCCCAATTCATTACACTATACTTACTGAAGTGGTTAATATTAAACTCTCTCCCAACAACTGATCAAATTATTGAAATGTAACAATTCTCACAAACAAATATTAACCTAATAATCTTAATTTTGTTTTCAACCCATATTTTGATAATTATTTATTTATGGAATTTTGTGCAAAAAAGTAAACCTTTGCAAAAAGAAAAGACTTAACCCTTATTAAATATAGTAGTTTCACCACGATGAAAAAGGCTGTGTAAAAAAGTGCTTAAAATAGGAAGGATAAATAAATAGTGTTTTACTTTATTATTATTATTATTATTATTATTATAGAAATTATTATTAGTGGCATTGGATTGTGACACACAAAAGGATCACACGTGACATCTCGGATTCTTGCACTGCCTAGCAAAATTGGAATTTATAGAAATTATGTTTACTATTTAATTATTTAGTTATGAAATTTTGATGTGGTATTTGAGATATTACTCTAATAATTTCATCATCAAATTAAGCACTACTCAATATTTATTTTGTGTTCTTCTACTCTCGTGATATACTTTTTTGTCAACATCTTGACTCACTACAAAAAAAAGGTAGTTTAGCGTCGCTCAGACGCACGTTATGGCGTCGGTCTACAAAACCGACGCCAGATGTGGTGACGTTAATATTTAGCGTCGGTTTTCGGTCGACCGACGCTACGGCACAGACCGACCGACGCTAAATACGCGTTCACATCACAAAAAAAAAAGCTGCAGATGCAGCTGCTTCTTCTTCTTCCCTCCTTCTTCTTCCCTCCGTCTTCTTCTAGCCTCCTTCTGCTTCTTCTTTTAGCCTCCATCTTCTTCTTCTTCTAGCCTCCTTCTTCTTCTTCTTTTTCTTCTTCTTCTTCCCTCCTTCTTCTTCTTCTGCAGATACATCAAAAATCCAGTGAGGAGGAAAGCAAAAACCCTAAATCCATAAATCGAAGTATAGATCTGACGAAGTACCTTAGGAAAAGGTGGAGCGGCGGCGGCGGTCTTGGAAAAGGTGGAGCAGTGGCGGCGGCGGCTTTGGAAGAGGTGGAGCGGCGGGGCGGCGGTGGCGGTGGCTTTGGAAGAGGTGGAGCGGCGGGGGCGGCGGCGGCGGCGGCGCGCCGGCTTTGGAAGAGGTGGAGCGGCGGCGGCTGAAGAAGAAGAAGAAGAAGAAGAAGAAGAAGAAGGTTTGGGTTTAGGAGATGAAGATGAAGAAGAAGAAGAAGAGAGGTTTGGGAGTGGAAGATGAAGACGGGAAAAGAGAAAGATAAGAGAGAAGAGAGGAGGCGACTGAATGAGAGGTAGGCGTTCAGCTCATTAGGGTTAGTATTTAGCGTCGGTCGACCAAACGACCGACGCTAAAACGCGAGATTCTATTTAGCGTCGGTCGACCGGTCGACCGACGCTATCCTCTTTCGTTTCAACCGACGCCAAAACGCTCTTTTTTTGTAGTGACTACCGTTAACAACAAACAAACTAGCTAACTGACCTTCACTTGTTAGCAATGACGAAACTAGGAAGAGTTAGCCGTTGGGGTATGGGAGGAGCCTTGACTCACCCACCCCCAGTACCTAGTGTGAAATCGTATGTAAAAATTTGTATTTTTTCGGAGTTTGGTGTTGGGTTATTCGAAATTTGGTCTCTCACACTTCTTTGTTTCAGTGAAATATTTTCTCAAATTCAACTTAATTTGTACTCATAATCAACTTATATTAAGTAATAATTATAATATCTGATAATCAAACTTTTTCTTGTAAAATAATATTTTTACTTAGTATTAGGTTCATGATTTTTTTTACTATGTCTATAATTGTTTCGATTTAATAATTCAGCTCCCCCCGGTAACCAACCATGGTTACGTCTGTCCACAATAAAGATTTTTGACACAAGAAACTACCACATAACTTCCTTCATAATCCATCTCCACGTGGATCACTTGTCAACAAAGGTTGGCTCAATCAAAAGTTCCGCTCTAATACCACTTGTTAGGATAGCACCGCCACCAACATTTAAATACTAATATAATATTGTCTGCTTTGAACCAAACCCGCACATATTTGCCTTAGAGTTCTTTCCAAATATAATACACAAGTTATTATCCAATACGATGAATCTAAACATATTATCAGCTAGATATACATTTAATTTCTTACCCGAAAAGCTAGCTCGAAACAAAATAACATTACTCAACACATCAACTCTTTATCAATGCTGAAAAATTTCAGTGCAGTTGACCCAATTCCATACAGGATCCTGAAGAATCTTTTGCAATTACAAATTACGAGCTGTAAGTCACAAATTTTTGTGACAGATTGATTTATATTCAAATAGGTCCACCATTATTTATATAATAATAATAATGGTGAAATTATTAATTTACACGTAGGATAATAGTTGGCATGCACAAACTCTGATTTCCTTCACATACTCAAAACTAACGAAGAAATAATATGGCTTTGTATTTTGCATTTTACAATGTGGAATCCAGCTGCTTCTATGAAATTTTGGCCACCAATTTCTCAATATTATTTTATAAATTAGGAAAAATAGTTTTTTTATACTCTAAATCGTTCATTTTATCCTCTCATACTTTAACTACTTTGCTGTTGGGTTCTTCTGTTTCAACTTCCGTCTTCGTGACATTAAATCTGGATACATCTGCACTCGACGGAGAGAGATATCGGAGGTAGGAGAGAGAGTTGGTCAGGGAGGTAAATTTTGAAAGGTATCATGAAGAGTATGTTGAAATACAAAAGGGTTTAAATCACACATGTTGTTCGTTGATTTTATCCTATTTAATTGCATATATTTATATTCTCAACTAGAAAATGCATGACTATTGGAGCTAATATGATGTACCGAATGCGCATCAATTAGCGTTACGAAGATGAAAGTTGGAACGGAAAGACCCAAACGGAAAAGTGGTCGAAGTAGGAAGGGGTAAAAAGAGCAATTTATAGTATAGGGGGCTATCTGTTAAGTTGTCAAAGTAGAGGGGGACAAAATGCTATTTCCCTAAGCCTAATGTTTAACATTTATACTTGAAAAATCGTCATGGGTCTCCGATCATCTATGAGTTATCTGTTGTTTAGACTAGGTGTATCGCTACCAGCGAGTCCATTCAGTGGACAAAACTTCCTGAGCCTCAAATCCCAATCCTTAGCCCCCTGAAGTATCTCAACGAGTTCAACATTTGTGATAGTATATCCACATAGTGAAACCCTAACAAAAAAATTATTATATATCCCTTAACACGATACTCCCTACAACTGTAGAGAGTAATGCGCATGAGTGACAGATCAGTCAATATCGAGACTCGCTCATCCTCTGTCAGGCGAAATCCATGATATCTATCGTGATAACGATAGATCATTGATTTCTCCATATGAAAACAAACGTAGAACAAACTAATGAATAGAAGAGATTAGTTCAAATTTTGACATGAGAAAACGATAGATCAATGATGATAGACAGAACAAGAAGACAGAAGTGTTGGAAAATGTTTTGAACCATGTAAACAAAATTCTGTGTTTGGAAGATAAGATAATACAGTTGATCGCTTCAAGGTGAGCACAGAAGTTTAGACCATATTTATAATATTGTACCAAAAATAAACCTAAATTCATGTCTTGTCTTATTGTCCACACAAACTTAATTAGTTTTTTTTTTATTTGGTTAATATTCCATTGAATTAAAATGAGAATCACAAGTGTTTATTTTTGTTTAAAATATTTAGTCTCATGCACAAATTATTTAACTAATATTTCATATGTTTAGTAATATTTCTCCTAGTTGAGTTTAACAAAGAACATGTGTTGATCGAAACAGACTCACAGGTGGTAGCCAAGGCAATTAATGGTTACTAATGAGTTTGGTGTGACGATTCAAGCGTGTTGGAACCTCCCCTTCCTACCGAGTTTGTTTTGTGCGGAGAGATGGGAATTCCCAATATGGTCTAAACTTAAATAAGATCGATAGCTCCAAACTAATATTATAATATATATATAATATATATATATATATTATTTGGGTATTATTGATATTAGTATCCAAATTTTTTATTTATTTCTTTTATATAATAATAAAATAATCCAAATAATATTACAAAATTCCCTCAGTACTGGTACTATTCTTAATCATGTCAAATCTGATCAAAATCATAGATGTCAAGCTTTTTCCCAATAAAAAAAATGTACTTTGCATATCAATCCATACCTAAAGTATAGACCAAGATTATATATAAATAAACCGTATCTAGATACACCTAATTATTTGTTATTGATCTCTTCTTTGAAGACATTTTCATAGTATTTTTATGATGTTTTGGACAATTTTGTATGTGTTTTGCCCCCCCGGATCTCGTGTCGTTTTGTACGTTTTTGTGTATTTCAGGTGATCTAGGATGATTGGGAGACGATTACGGGAGGCTGAACAAGGGTTGTGATCGGTTTCACTGGAAATTGAAGGAAACACAATGTGTTTCTCCAATACACGTAGTGTATAGATACAAGGTCGTGTTGAAATCCCACTTTTGGGATTTTAATCCCGGAACAGATTGAGAAAACATATCATTGATTCTCAACCCTAAGGAAAAAAAAGATATTGTTAGAGATTTTTAGCAAGTGAAAACTCGTGTGGTCATTATTCGTGCATCATATCTCAACTAGTTTCAACAACTGTTCAATTTGTCTACACACCGTGGGAACTAGTTAATCCGTCCTTAATTATAACTACAAAAATGAGAAACTTGACGAAAAAGGAAGAGGATATTTGTCTGCTTTTGAGAACATTGCTAGATAATTTTGTTTAATATGCAATCTTTTCTTAGCTTTTGACAAACATTAATTAATATTTTTTTTCATTATTCCATATTAATTTAGTTATCCACGTGGAATTTTTAGATAATAAAAATAAATTATGGGAAAATAGGAACATAGTGAAATGGAGAAGGGAATGGGAGGAACAGAGAGATTCCATCAACCCTTAATGGGGAGAAAGGGATGGGTCTATGTGTTACTCAAACAATCTTCACAAATAAGACTCCTTTTTTCATTTTTTAAAAAAATAAAAAAGGAGGATTTAATAAGGTTTTTAAAATTATTTCGCTACTAATTAACAACCTGATATTAGTATAATATTGTTCGTTTTGGATCAAAATTGATTGATGTTTGAATTCATTTCAAAATATATATGCCAAGATCTAGATGGTTAGAGCTCCATCAACGGCGGCTGATGCCTCCGTACACTCAACCAATGGGGTGGAGGCGCTAACGGTTTTGCTCAGACTATAAATACATGAGCAGCTCCACTGCAAATGAGGACAGAACATTCTCTCGGTACGTACATTGTACACATTACCTTGAATACCCCTTGATCATATATCGTCTAGAACTAACTACTAACTCACTCTTTCTTCATACGAGGTATCTTGGAGCCCACTCAGGCGACAATGATACTTCCTTCAATTGGGAATGTTATCGAGAGTACTCCGCATATGCAAATTGGACATATTCAACATAGATGCATGAATATTGAAGCATGGTGTGTTTATGATTGGAAAGAAAATAAACAATCACTAAAAATAAAAAAAAAATTATTTCATTTCAAAAAAAAATTATTTAATCTAATAGAAAGAAAAAAAATTCTGTAGGAGTTATTTATTATGAATTTCTAAAGTAATATTGATGATTGAAAACATGAAACTAGAAGAAAAATATATATTAAATTTTTTGAATTGATAATTTCAGTTCTCCCAAATTAGAAAAGGGTTTGTTTATCCTCACTTTTGGATAGATTAATTTGCATTTTACTAGTAAGTACGACTTTAAATATGATGATTCAACTGTAAATAATAATATAAGATCAAGTCATAATCCTCTCCCAACAACTCGGGTCATTGGGATGCAACGATTCTTGACAGAATCAACCAGTCTGGTATTTAATCATTGAAAAGTAACAAAACTAAAAGAACTAGAGGATGAAAATGAGACGACACATCCAATAAATCTATTTTTTTAGGTGTCTTTTGGGTCATATTACTTTCATATTTACATATTTTCTTCTTACATATTGAAATTGAATCATATGAAATATTTTATGATTGATTTGTGGTTGAGAAAATCTTTTAAATATTTTATAATTAACTTGAAACCAGATGTTAGTAAACAATATAAAATCTAACATACCCAGGTATTTTGGATCCTTTTGTGCTAGAATTATTGGCATTTTCGAGATGCTTGCACTTGGTGTTTGTGGGCTGGTGTTTTGCAGGTGGATATTGAGGGAGATGCAGAGCTAGTCACAACAAAGCTTTTAGCAGGTTTAATTCGAGCGTACCCTGGTGGAGCAATCATTGAGGAGATTGGAGGGGAGCCCCTTCTTGGCGTTTTATGACGATCCGTCGATCAGGTAACAGGGCCGCCCATTACGTGGCTCGCATGGCCCTAGCTAACCTCCCGAGGGTCATGGAGGTAGACATGACTTCTCGGGTTGGGACTTGATGTTCTTCCTCTTTTTTGTCTGTGCATGCTGTCTCCGTATCTCCGCAAGGAGCTGCCTTTGGAAATATATATATATATATATATATAAAATCTATTCAAAACTCTTTCCCAACAATTCGGGTTATTGGGATGCAACGATTCTTTGACATGGTATCAGAGCCTTTGACCAAGTAAGAGATCAAGGTTTCGAATCCCGATAAACACCACTTCATGTATAAAAGCTTATTGAAGCCTCCATGGTACCCAAATCTGATGCACAATTCATATCGAAACTGTGCAAACCTCAGCTCTTCTGAAAGTTTCGTTACTATTGAATAAATAGTGTTTGCTTCCCTCCATTAAAGTATGTAAGGCTTGGATCATAGGTTTTGAAAAGTGGTCTTTTTTTGGGTCATCTTGTGTTGGGTGAGTTTGTGAGTTGTGAAGGTAAGTTTATGGGCTTGTAGCATTCTCATCTCCACAATTGACGTTGCAAAAACTGTCTCGCCCCTCCTTTCATTGTTCCACAAATTTTTTCTTGTGTGTTACGCATTATGTCAATTAATCAATGAAGACTCTTCTATTTCTTTGGTTCTTTTTCGGCTGTCCATTTCACAACCATCTCACTATGTGCTAATCAACATTCTTCTATGTCTTTTTGTTCTTTTCGGTTGCCCATTTCACTACATCTCGAAACGTGACATCACTGTTAATCAAAACTACCATTACTTGTCCTCTAAAATTTTCCGCTGCATCGCGCGAGTAATTCTAGTATTAGTAAACAATATAAGATCCATTCAAAACTCTAAACCAACAACTCGGTTCTTGACACTAGAAACTTCCATTCATGGCATGGAATTGATATCTAATGAATTAATTTTTTTATTACCTAAAAAAAACAAAAGGTGAATGCAGAGAAGGGAAACGAACAAACAAACCCACATGTTAAAGAAATCAATATGGTCTCCTGCAAATTTCAGAAGCCTGAAAAAAATATAACGGTTGACTTTTTTGTCCATAATATTTGACCATATATTAACTAAATTATAGACCAAATTGTAAACTTATAATTAAATATAGTATCAACATGATAAGATTAGGGGAAATGTTTATTTACCTTTTACCCCATTTTGCATTCCTTTTTTCACTTTGATCTTCTTGTTTCACTACAATGTGGGGTCGGTCTTCACAATTTAGATCGGGTTGCTCGGTTAATTTAACGCGATTTGTTTTAAACGGGTATTATTAATAAACTGAGAATGATGACATGGAATGAAGATGAAGAACTAGAACATAAATACGAGATTAACGTGGTTCTCTAAGAAAAAAATACACGTACATCCATAATTTAGTGGGTACAGTTCATCTACACCGGCCCGCCCGTAGTAGTAATTAGAGTATTTATCTCTAATGTTTGTCGTAGCAGTAGTTAGGGTATTTAACTCTAATGTTCACCAAATATTAGAGTTAAATACTCTAACAACTACTGCGGCCAGACAGATGTACACAAATCGTATATACCCTCTAAACTGGCCAGGCCCAACTCATATATACCACTACAAAAAAAAGTGTCTTTACCTACTGAAAATTATAACGGCATGAAAATGCAGTAGCAAATAGTTGATGTTTGTTGCGGCAAACACTCTTTCATGTAGTAATTTGCAGTAGCAAGTACTATTTGTCACACCACTATTAGCTACACTCAGCAACCCGTTGCAAATAGTGGCGTGACAAATAGTATTTGCTACTGCAAATTACTACATGAAAAAGTGATTGCCGTAGCAAACATCAACTATTTGCTACTTCATTTTCATGCCGTTGTAATTTTTGCAGTAGCTAAAAACAAACCTTTTTTTTGTAGTGCATGGAATGAAGATGAAGAACCAGAACATAAATACGAGATTAACGTGATTCTCTAAGAAAAAAATTCACACAATTTAGTGAGTACAATTCATCTACACCGCCCGCCCGCCAGCCCGTAGTAGTAATTAGAGTATTTAAATCTAATGTTCAACATAGCAGTAACTCTAATGTTCACCAAATATTAGAGTTAAATACTCTAACAACTACCACGACCAGACGGGTCTACACAACCCGTATATACCCTCTAAACTGGCCAGGCCCAACCCATACACTAAACATGACATAAGGAAAGCACACAAGAAACAACATTTAACAAAGATTTTTTGCAACGAATCAAACTAAACGGTCATACATTCATCAATCTGATTCAATTCTAACAACATTTACAGAGAATACCCTCCATGATGAAGGCATTGGAGTTAAATGGTATGTACAAATCTGACTTATTATTACTGAAGGGTAGCTGTTGTTGTTGATTCATACGTATATATAGTTTTCATGGAAGATCATTATTATCATACGGTCCTCTAAAAGTCATTGCAACAATTAAATAAAAGAGAAAAAACAGTACTGAAAAAAAGACACAACACAGAGCTATAGCTATAGCTTCAATGTGTCGAATTAATGAGCACTCTGAGGGGAAAACTCAGTGGGGCCCACATCAAATAATAATTACAATCATGTCATTGTTTTCGGAAAAAGATTCGGAATCGAATCGGGTTTATGAAACACCATGTACATCATAACGTGTCCAGTAAGATAATTTTTTGGTTTTGAAGAGGTAACTCTTTGTTCAATAGATCAGGAAACGCGAACAAATGGCGACGAGGAGACTATATTGGCAACTAATTTTCAGGTAGTCTTCCTTGTCTAGCGGGTTTTGCGACCCGATTAGCTTTACGGTTTAATCTCATGGAAATAAATTGGGGATGAAAGGGCTGATACATAAAATGTTGGAAATGCTACCATGGAGGCCATTAGGGGTGGCATTCGGCCGGGTCGGCCCGGTTATCTGGCGGACCAATAACCGTCCTAATATTTGGCCGTTTTTTTTAACCGCCCGACCCGGACTAGTCGGTTCTGTTTTTCTTACCGTGACCGTGGCCGACGGGCGGGCGGGCACCACCGGTTATACCCGGCCTAGCTTGAAGCCCAACATTTGCCGCCCAAATTCGAATCCAAATGCAGCCCAACTGCTTCCAAACCCAATTGGGCTGCATAATTATGGGTTTTAGTAGCCCAAATAATTTGTTATTTCAATTGTAGCACTTAATTTGGGATATGTTAATTTCATAATTTAGTTCGTACTTCGTACTAACTTATTAAGTGACACAATTAATAAAAATTAATTATGAAATACTAAACAACTAACCAAATAATTAATTCCGAAAACTAAAAATCTGAAATCCCAAAATAATAACAAAAATACTTCTGTTTAATAATAACTAATTAACATCCGAAATTGCGAATACTAAGAGTTCGAAGAAAATAAATTTAAAACATAACTATGTGATGATCCCAACTCTCGTCAGTCATCCATATAGGGGTGGCATTCGGCCGGGTCGGCCCGGTTATCTGGCGGACCAATAACCGCCCTAATATTTGGCTGGTTTTTTTAACCGCCCGACTCCGGCCCGTTATTTGGTCAGTCTGGTTATAAAACCGCGTTGACCGGGTCGATTACGGGTAGGTTTTCGGGTTTCAGGTTGGGACTGCCACACCTAGAGGCCATAGCATTCCCGAGGCCACTTGTGGACCAGATCTTTCAGCCCGTCAACCAGAATCTTGCAGTTAAGGAGAGAGCGGTTGGCAAATGACACTATTTCGAGGAGAGCACGAGCTTAAGACCACAAAAAGCTCCAAGATCAGCATCTCCAGTAGGTTAAAGGGTAAAAATAGAAAATCATACACACCAATATATGAATAAACTCAATTTCTCACGCTCTCTACATCAGCTCCTGGTCCACAACAACAAAGTACTGATCGACTGTGTCAACCCCCTTTCCCTCCCATCAGCGTATGAAACTATAACTACAGACCGAGAATCGAGCTACATCTGTACTCTCACCCCAAAATCATAATCATTAATTGCACAAAGAATCAAAATTTCAAAAAATTCTGGTTTGGTGGGTGGGCTTATGTATATTATATAAAGCAAGTGTTGTTTAGCCTATAGCCTTAGCTTCTTTCCAAAGACTGAGACATACCCACCTTTTATATCTCTCTCAAAGATAGATTCTTTCTTTCTTTCTCTCAAAGAAAAATAATGGAAGAACATCTAAGCCCATTGGCAATCACTCATCTTCTTCAGCACACACTGAGGAGCTTATGCATCCATGAAAATTCACAGTGGGTTTATGCTGTTTTCTGGAGGATCTTGCCCAGAAACTACCCTCCTCCCAAGTACTAAAGATCGTTTCTTTTCTTCTTGTTTTGGGGTTCTGGGTAGGGTGTACAGTAGTACTTAGTAGGATCAAATGTATCTAATCATTCCTCTTTTTTTTTTCACTGCAGATGGGATGGTCAAGGTGCTTATGACAGGTCCAGAGGCAACAGGAGGAACTGGTACTGTTTTTTTTCTTCTCACATTTGATCTTGTCACATCTCAGTAACTCGATTTGTTGGGAGATTGTTCAATAGTGGTGTGTATATTACTTATTAACACGCGCTCCCTTCAAACGAAAGTTTGAAGTTTGTTTCCCTTGGGTTATAGCTAGTCTTGTGCTTGTTAACTGGGGGATGACGGTGCTTGAAACCACGATCTTCTTTCTTCTTAAAGGCTCTGATACCATATCGAAAAACCGTTGCATCATCCAGTAACTTGAGTTGTTATTGGGAGAGGTTTTCAACTTTGGTGTTTACATTACTCACCCTTCAAAAAAAAGTTTGAAGTTTGCGCAACGTCGATTAGTCTTATACAACTGGGGGCTATCGGGGCTTGAAACTATGGCTTTTTGGTTCTTAAAGACTCTGATACCATATCAGATTCACACTCCCCCCTTCAAACAAAAGTTTAAACCTTGCACAACTTCAGTTCGTCTTGAGCTACCCTGGGCTCGAAACCATGACCTTTTGGCCTTTAAAAGCTCTGCTACCGTTGCATCATATCATCCCAATAACTCGAGTTATTGAGAAAAAGTTCGACATTAGTAGTATTCATATTACTCATTAACAGATCCCATTCGTTAGTTTTTCGTGTATGGTAATACGGTGTTGAGAGCGATGCACAGGATACTGGTGTGGGAGGACGGGTTCTGCAATTTCGCGACCGCAGCAGCAGGAGAGTCGAGCTCGAGCATGAACAATACCGAGTGTCCAAGTAGCAGCTCTTCAGTCTATGGAAGTGAGTTTCAGGGCCACTATCATCAGCATCAGCATCAGCATCAAGGGCTGCAGCCTGAGCTCTTCTTCAAGATGTCCCATGAAATCTACAACTATGGAGAAGGGTAATTTAGTAATTGTAACATCTTAATTAATTTGGTTCTAAATTTGTGATTAACCATGATTAATTATGGGTTAATTGCAGATTGATAGGCAAAGTTGCAGCAGATCACAGCCACAAGTGGATTTACAAAGAACCAAATGAGCAAGAGATCAATTTCTTGTCTGCTTGGCATAACTCTGCTGATTCCGTACGTGTTTTTTTTTTATAATCATGTTTTATTAATATTTAATTGGGAAAATAGCACTTTGCCACCCTCTACTTTGCCAACTTAACAAATAGCCCGCCTTACTATAAATTGCTCTTTTTACCCCTCCTATTTTGACCAATTAGCCGTTTTGGTCCTTCCATTTCAACTTTCGTCTTCGTAACGGTAATTCAAGCGCAGTCAGTACACCAAGTTAGTTCCAATAGCCATGTATTAGTTTATTAAGCATTTTTAATTGAGAATATGCGTATATATATGGTTAGATAGGATGAAATCGGCAAATAAAATGTGGTTTTAAAACTCTTCGTATTTCACCATACTGTTTATGATACGTTACGAATTTACCTCCCTGACCAACTCTTCGTATCATACCTCCGATATCTCTCTCTGTCGGGTGCGGATGTGTCAAGATTTAATGTTAAAAGGACGAAAGTTGAAATGGAAGGACCAAAATGGCAAAGTAGTCGAAGTAGGAGGGGTAAAACGAGCGATTTATAGTATAGAGAGCTATTTGTTAAGTTGGCAAAGTAGAGGGGGCCAAAGTGTTGTTTTCCCTATTTAATTTAATCCGACAACGTTGTTAATTAGATTATTTTCGTAATGATTAATGATTAATTATTTTTCGTAATGATTAATGATGATTAGTTTCCACTTTTACAGCAACCAAGGACATGGGAGGCTCAGTTCCAGTCTGGTATTAAGGTAACATCTTTTACCAATCTTTTTCTTTCTCGAAAGTCAAACTCGTGGTCGAGTGGTTAAGCACTTGGTCAAAGGTTGTAAAAAAAATTGTGTTTTAAGTAGTTCGACTTTCACTAGATTCAACTTTGTTTTCTTTGTTTTCGTGATCGAGTGGTTCTTTGTTTTCGAGTAAATGAGTGGTAAAAAGGAAAAATGTTTTTGTTGTAGCGATCTTGGGTTATTTCCTGACATATGGTTACGATAGTGAATTTTTGTAGGTGGGAGTGTGGGACTTGAGTTTAATTTTTTTTAGTACGCTTAAATGGTAGCGGAATCAATGTGGTTAGAAATTCTTTGTGAGATTTCAAGATAACCAGTTTAAAAAAAACTCGTCATAGACGTGGATTTCAAAAAAATTACACAAAATTTTATCTCTCAAATAGACCAGTTTGTAGTGATCTGGTTTATCGCACCCTAGTTTCCGTCATTGCACCTATCTAAATGGTTGTTCACATTCGAAGACTTCTCTGTCACAACGAGAAAAAATACAGATAGTTCAGAACCTAGAAGTCTTACCCTAAATTTTGTAGCAGAAGTTGTAATCAAGACTTCAGAAACATACCAGCATGCTCTAGAAACAGAACGACTGAGTTAAAACCTATACCGCTGAGTCGAAAAATGCAAACCCTCTTACTTCATTTGTTTGTAGTTTCTGTCAAGAACCATTATATCCCCATTATTGAAAGTTGTTTCAACATTGGTTTTATATCATCCATTAACGGTTTCTTCAGCAGACCATAGCCCTGATAGCGGTTCGAGAAGGAGTAGTCCAACTCGGAGCAATAAACAAGGTGATCGAAGACCTAAGCTATGTAGTACTACTAAGGAAGAAGTTCAACTACATAGAGAGCATCCCAGGCGTTCTCTTACCACACCCTTCATCCGCATCTTGCCCGCCCTCGACATCGATCCTCCCCTTTCGAATCGACCCTTTCGGCAACCCAATCCTCCCTCCGCCGCCTCACTACTACCATGGCGGCGGTCCGGAGTTCTACGAAGCTCCGCCGCCATACAAGCAAATGATAACTCCTTCCATGAGCAGCCTCGAAGCCTTGCTCTCCAAGTTACCTTCCGTAGTCCCTCCGAAGGAGGAGGAGACTACGACGACGACCGATGAGGATCGTCGGAGGCGGCATTGTCGTCGGCGTGATGACGCGGCGGCGGCGGGGGAGAGTAGTAGCTCCGCTGAGTTTCAGCTTCACTTGAATTGTAGCGCGGCTGCCAATAATGGGTATTTTGAGTGACCATGTTGTTATTATACGTAATTATGGTGATGATTGTGTAATTGAGTATGTTTAGGATTTTAATTAAGAGGGATGATTGTGTTTGGACGTACTAGTGATGCTATAGTAGAGTGTTTAAGTATATGGTTAATTAAGATTTTGTAGTGCTTAATTTTGCTAATTTCATTTTAATTAGCAAATGATTGACTATTGATTTTTTAAAAAAAATTAAAGAATGGTATGTTAACAATATAGTACAATAAATCTTGTCATGTCAAGTAAAAATTAGTGTGCAATAGGTACACAGATTATTCTATGACACTACAAAAAAATTTACCTTTAGCTACTACAAAATTACAACGGTATGAAAATGCAGTAGCAAATAGTTGATCTTTGCTACGACAATCACTATTTCATGTAGTAATTTGCAATAGCAAATACTATTTGCGATGGGGATCGATGCTGAGTGTTGCTTAATTTTTATTTTATGAAAGAATGTTGGTGTATTTTAGGGTTAATTTGTGGAATTAGTAGGGTCGTGAACATTTTTTATTGAAGTTATAAGTTTTTTTTCCACACTTAAAAATTTGACGACGATACATGGAATGATTGAAAAGGTAACCAAGCAAGTCAGCACGTACAATGATAATACAAACGATGCTAATTTTTTCTCATGAACATCTCGTCACACATTATATTTTCAAATATATGTGATGTAACAATATTTTCTTGCATAAATTTTAATGACAAATTCAAGTGGTACGATACAAATTGAAGTTATGATACAATGTAGCATTACATTAAACAAAAATGAAGTAATGTGGAAAGTGTAGGGACTAAATAGAAAATAAAGGAGAAAAGAAGGACTCGGGGTGGAAAATTTTGTATGCATGTGATGTATCCATTGACGTACGAATGACGTCATTACTACTATTACGGCCCAACATGCATTCATGGGCCCCTCCTTGTCTGGCCCATTAGTTTTTCTTGAGCCTATACCAGATGGGCCATTGGGCTGGACTGACAATATATGTTGTCATGAGGTTATTGCTTGTAACCCAATTTCTAAAATCCATGTATTTTGAAAATTTAGAAATTAAGTTGTCCTCTTGTTAGCTAGACAGTCTATTTCTTTTGTACTAAACGATACATGATTTTCCTTCTTTTTGGTTGTTTATCCAATAACGATCGTCATATTGGGTGTTAGATATTCTAGATTCGAAAATCAGGTTGGATAGAAGAGATAAGGACGGAGGTCGAAATGGATTAATAGAGAGGGATATTTTCGTCAATGCATCAGAGTAAATGTCCAATTCCATATGGTCTTTTTTGGCAGGAAAACAAGGAATTATTGCTGAGAATCCTACTTGAATCTGATTCCGCCGAAAATGGGTAATTGCGGCGGAATTTAGCAGTTTAGGAGGAAAACGTGGCCTATATTTCAATCTCCTCAATCAAGTGAATGTCTAGATTCGAACTGAAGTCGTTTCCTTCAGGGCCGTCCAATGAATTTTGGAGGCCCTGTTCCAAAATTATAGTATAGTCATATTAAAAAATGATAACATATACTCGGTTTACTTGTATTAATATGAGCTGAGATGATTTGGGGCACGTAAAACTTGACTCACGACAGATTTATATTATATTTGGAAAATTCATGTCATTCCTAGCCTACATGAATTTTTATTAAAACAAAAAAAAATTGTGAAAATTTAATTTATTTATATATAAATCAATAAAATTAATACCATATAAAAAAAGACCAAAATAATAAAGAATATAAAAATTTAGAAAGAAGACAAACAGTGATTGTTGAAACTTGAAATGTAACCTTTATTTCATTTTGTCAAAGCAAGGAATTGAATCTTTGCCCTTCCAAAACAAACCAACAAGCTAAGCGACTAGCCTAACACTGCATTAATGTCTTGTTTTGCATAGCATTTTATAATACATTTCTCAGGCATTTCTACTTAACCCAAAAATTTTGAGGCCCCCAAAATTTTGTGGCCCTGTGCCGGAGGGCAAGCCAGCACACCCTAATGGCCGGCCCTGGTTTCCTTAGCTATATAAGTTTTTCCTTATTTTCTAGTCAATGAAAAGATGTTGACTATTTGCATGGCTTTTAGCCCAATTCAGCCATTTGGGCTCAGAAATAGCTCTATTCTTCTTTCTCTCTCTACCTCTCTCTCTCTCCTCACTTTCCATTAGCTCATCTTTGCTTCTTTCCTTCCTTTCCCCAAAATCACAAATCAAAACAAAAAGGAAAGCATAAAAAAACCATTCTTTAGCTCTTCCTGTCCACTGTTTTTTGGCTGTTTACTCTTTACTCGTTTAGGGTTTTTCCTTTTGGACACATTCCCCATTTTTATAACACTCAATCTCCCCATATTTGAGCTCCCATTAAACAACTGTATAACCTTACTTTGTGGTGGGTCTGATTTGCTGTTTGCAGTAGCTAATTAGATCTGTGAATTCTCCATTCTGGGAGTGAACAAAGTTCGCAACTTTGACTGCAATTCAGGTGGGGAATTTCTGATTTTGCTTGTACCCTTTTTCATCTTTCTGGGTTCGTTTAAATTCTTCAGTAATTGTCGGTGGGTTGATGATCTTAAGAAGAAAGGGTTTGTCCTTTGTGGGATGCTGAGATACTGAAACAGCAAAGAATGATGCTTTCATCTCTATCTCCTACTGATTCGTTGCCCTACAATGGTGGTATTGATTATCAGAAACAGTCTTCCTCAGGTAGCAAAATCAGTCCAGCTATACTGTTCATCATTATAATCTTGGCAATACTCTTCTTCATATCAGGGCTTCTTCATTTGCTAGTTAGATTCCTCATAAAGCAGAGGGATTCTGGTTCAATGTCTGACTCAAATCGAAATCCGGAGATTTCTGGGAATGATACTTTCCAAAGGCAGTTACAGCAGCTGTTCCATCTTCATGATTCTGGGCTGGATCAAGCCTTTATTGATGCGCTTCCTGTGTTTCCTTACAAGGATGTTATGGGGATAAAGGAGCCGTTTGATTGCGCTGTTTGTTTGTGTGAATTCTCGGAGAAGGATAAGCTTAGGTTGCTACCAATCTGTAGCCATGCCTTCCATATAGATTGTATAGATGCATGGTTGCTGTCTAATTCCACTTGTCCTATATGTAGAGGTAGCCTTCATTTGGCTAAGGTGCAGTTCGAGAACCCGGTTTTCGATCTCGAAGAGGAGAGGGAAGATGATGAGGTGGGTCGGAATCAGAAGGCTGGAGAGAGTGCTAGCATTATGAATTCAAGGAGGGTTTTCTCTGTTAGGCTTGGCAAATTTAGAAGCCCCATTACTAATGAAGTAGTAGCAGCAGCTGTGGAGAAGAGACAGGAAACAAGTACTAGTACTAGTACTAGTAGCAGTGTTTTGGATGCCAGGAGGTGCTTCTCAATGGGTTCTTATCAGTATGTTGTAGCTGATCTGGAATTTCAGGTTGCTTTGAGCCCTAATTGCAGCAATAGCAGCAACAGAAGAGGTGTGGTGAAAGGGAGAAATGGGGAAACTTTGAATTCTTGTGATGTTGATGGGAAAAGGATTGACATTAGGAGTAAAGGTGAGAGCTTTTCTGTGTCCAAGATATGGCAATGGTCTAGAAAGGGTAATTTGCGTGCTGCAGGTTCATCTCAAACCCAGATGGGCATTTCTTCTTCTGTTCCTGTTACTGTTGATTTCCCTTGGAATGATCTTGGTAGAACCAAACAGCAGTGTACTTAGATGAAGGTACAATTGAAATTATACTCTCTCTTTGTATCATTCATCAAAATTTGATTATCACCCTTTACTAAAGCTCTTCTTTTCCTTGTTGATGATGAGATTCTTTACTGCAATCTGTGGTGTGAGTCTCTGTGACTTTTCCAACTTACTTTATTAGTCTTTAGTCCAAGCCTTAGAGATGTGCTTTTCCTTTATACTGAAATGAAAGCTTTGATCTTTGAACAAGTGAAGCTGAAGACAAAGCTGATAGTTGCAGAGTTCCTTAGTGAAAAAGATAAGTCTACAAGATGAGATGATGCTTCATATAGGGTTATCTCTCAGCTTTTCTTGTAGTACATAAAGGATAAGTAGTGGAGTCAAATCAAGTTTAGGACAAAGGGTATTTGGTGATTAGTGATTTAGTGGTGAAATTTTGTTTCGGTTTGGTTTGGGAGAAATTCTGCCAAGTTTGTTGAATACGTTGCATTCTGAGATATCCTTGTTTGTTTACTGTTTGATGGAACTGAGTCGTTGTATTTCAGATACTCAGAGTTTCTAACTGTCTCCAAAATGTGTATTACGATTTACTTTTATTAGAAATTGCGACCTTCCTCAGGCCACTGTCTTCCCTACTATTCTTTTTACCGAATATACATTCCAAACAAGATAATCTAACCTCCTCCAACACCTTTTCCACCATTCCTCTATTCTCATACTTCCCCTAATTCTCGTCAAACGACACCTACATCACCTTTCCGGGTTTGAAACTTGAATTGACAGTGATATCTGCAGATGAATTTTGGCCTCTTGTGTGTGGAAAAAGTTGTTAGTGAGACTCTTGTGAGGTGATTTTGAGAGAAGGGTTTTGTCTTTGGAATGATGAAAGGGAAATGAATGCATCACTCTCCATTGGTAGGGCATAGGGTTTTAATTGGGCATGCTGCTGCTGTTTCAAAGTCTTTGATATGATTCATTCACATGAAATTATTTGATTGTTTTCTTCCTCCTTTCGTAGGCTCGACAACGGTTTCGTTCGAGTTTGGATAGTAAATAACCAACTATTATATACATAAAATATCTCATTATAAAAGTATTTTTATATGAATTATATTGACTAGTTTGGGTTTAGTTTGGATACTTCAATATCCATACACTACTCATACCCGAACGTAATGATATTCGAGTTTACCTATACTCTAAAAATATCCGGCAAACTCGGGTTTTACCCTGTTTGACCAATTCAGGTTCGGGCGGATAATCATAATAATGGGTATCATTGCCACCTTTGATTGATGAATGTGTGGTAATGGTCAACTCCCAGAATTCAATGTCATTGTTAATCAATTGCTTAGCTTTGATATGATAGTGAAGAAAACTTGTTGAAAAAGTTGCATGTGATTGATAATTTGATGTTAAGACATCCTTTGCCGTGCAGAAGAAGTCTTGTGAATAATTATGACCAAAATAAATGTTTTCCCTTCTCGAAAAGAATACTAGATTATGATCGAAAAGAAGAACTGGATCAAATCAATTTATGATTCATCTTAATCTTGCGTTAAGAACTCGAAATCTTAACATATTGGTGGTGAAAGATTGTCGTTTGAGGCTGATATCTATTTAGGAGCTATGTAGATCCATTCATTTATCTAATCATTAGCGGAATGAAGAGCAATAGAGGGAAAGAGAGAAAAAAAACGACGACAACAACTGAGGTTAGAGCCTGGAGGCTAATCGACAACGACCCTACTTGAAGTTTGGGTCGACGATGACAATGGTGTGATCTCCTACGGCTACAGGACTAGGATGGTTAACGAAGACGAACATGTTAGATTCCAGAGTGTCGGTATGCGGGCATAAGAAGCATGTGGGCAAAACTATAGAAGTATGCAAAAGTGTACTTAGCATGGATGAAGTGGCCAAGCAACGTTAACGTTTTTTTCCCTCGTGAAAACCCCTGAAAATAAAAGACTATAGATCATGCATCATTCTAACTAGAAAAAAGAGAAAGAAAAGAACAGGATGAGTTGGGGGAGAGTCGAGTTGCGATCTGAATGAAACCTGATTTCAAATGTATTGAGTCCTGATTTCACAACCAAGCAGTTGTAAAGTGTGAAAGAGAAAAGACAAAAGACAATCAACTGTCCGAATCAAGTCTACCGTAACATTATTGTATTTTCAAGTAGTCACCAAAAGTGACGTATGAGCCACCACCATAAATTAAAAAAGAACCAATTCATCACTAAATATTAAATAACCAATCTGTTTCGTCATTAAAGTGTTTCAGTTGTTGGGATGATGATTTCATGCATTTCGACAGAATACAGTGACGTATTTGTATACTCTGAATCAGGCTGAGTAGCTACATGTTGACGAAAGCGACGCCGTATTATTAACGACTCTGAATTAACTAACTGTCACGGCACATTTTGTCAGTCGTGACGTGAAGTTGAAGCAACTGTGGGCTCTATACGTTGCTTGCTTCATATTCTGTGCAGTATTCTCTTGATTAAATAATACTAAAACCGATTCTTTTTCGATTATATACGGTGACAACACTTATTAGTACTGAGTTTTTCATACGATACATCGATTTGTTCATCTAGGGTACCTAATTTCTTGATCTTAGATACCAATTTTTTCATATTAGGTACCAAATTTTTCATCTGACTTATTGATTTTAGATACTAATTTTCCGGTATTTTTGAAAATGTAAAAGACTCTTATTACTGTTGTTAGGGTCAAATGTTTAAAACGTCCCGAAACTATACGCCGAGTTACAAACTCATTCTATAATTTTTAATTTGTTACATAATGATCCTATTACTATAAAATGGATTACAAATTAGTCCTAACGATATCATCAGTGCACTTTTTTAGCCATTTTATCACGTCAATAATGACATGTCATAAAAAAATATAATTTAATATTCAGAACTAAATCTAGTGAGTTAGATTGATTTAATTTATATTTGAATCAATTTAACCTGAATTTTAATTTCTGTTCTTTATGACATGTAAACGATGGCGTGACAAAATGACTGAGAAAGTACACCGATAACATCATTAGGACTACTCTGTAAGACTATAACTCATTCCATAGTAACAAAACCACTCTGTAACGGCTCAAAATTTTAAGACGAATTTGTAACGGATCAAAATATATTTTCACCATAAAATTTACCGGGACAAAAAGAGACAAACCCTAGTAATTTGAGCAACAAATAATCATAGTAACAAGACCATCTGTAACGGCTCAAAATTTTAAGACGAATTTGTAACGGATCAAAATATAATTTCACCATAAAATTTACCGGGACAAAAAAAGACAAACCCTAGAAATTTGAGCAACAAATAAGTAGCAATTAAGCGCTTTAATCATTGTTAATGGCCACTTAACAAAAAGTTTAAACAACCAAACCAACCCACTCAGAGACAAAATGAGAGGCTAATCCAATACAAACAGAACCATCCACTCACTAATGTTCCCTTCTCTATCAGCCTCAAAACACACACAGCAACAAATAAATGTACACATAACCAAAAAAAAGAACCAGAAACAAAAGGATTGAACCTGAAACTGAGGAATTAGCAGCAGATTCATTTCTGGATTTCCCACTCTCTCTCTATATATATGCATACCAAAAAAGACTGTTTCATCTCACCCCCCCCTACTAATTTCTCTTTCCTTCTCACACCTTCAGAATACAGTAATGGACACCGAACGATTCTTCGTAATAACGACTATGCCTACGGAAGAGTAATGAGAGAGAGGAAGAACTCGTACGTGAAAGTGGCTGGCTGTTCGATTTACAAGTCACGCGGGAAGTTGTTGATCTGTCCTTCCTCTAGCACGTCTTTGTTGTCGTTCTTGTACGCTATCCTTATACGCATCACGAGTGGTTTCTGGGGATCGGTGGGAATAGATCATTAATGTTATGGCTATGGATATCGAGTTTTATGAAAAATGAGGATGTGACGATGTACCTTCCCGTGTTGACTGTTGGTGACTTTCAATGTCTGTGTGATGGTGTCATTGCCGTTAGCGGGTAGGCTGTTACCGCTAGCTGGGTCTAAGTTCAGTTGCAGAAACTGTATATAGGGTTCTGATCAGTGAGATAACAATACACTAACGGTGAAGTGAATGGAAACGGTGGAGGAAGGTTAGCGTTCATTACCTTTGGAACTGCAGCCTGGAAAACGAAGTCGGTTAAGACATTACTGGACAAGTTTGTGAAAGCGGCGGAAATTGTTGTTGTCTGGGGTTTGCAGGTTGCTTTGAGAAGTTGAAGGTTAGCCGCAATGTGCTGCTCTCGAATGCGACTAAAGGTGGATAAGATGGACCGTTATCCGCTGTTGAGAAAGAAACAGTAACGAAAATTCAGATATTTAAGAAAGTATGATTTATCGGTGTATACGTTGGCTAGACATTTTACCAGGCTTTGGTGGAGCTGGAGCGAAGCCATCCATCAAATCCATCATATTTGAAGCTGTAGAAGAAGCGGCATCAGCAAGGGGAGGAGTTGCGGCTAGCACATCTAATGAGGTAACTGCAGGTTTATTCTCTTGAGCAGACAATAAAACATCGGGTGTGGATGAGCTGTTGTCTTGTGCAGGTATGGCACCAATAGACAACAGATCTAATAGAGCATCTGTTCCAGCCTTCGGCGTCTGGTTTGTGCCTTGAGAAAACCAAAAATTTGCAGCATATCAAGATCACGTAAGGACGTCACGAAATCGTGTATGCACGAGGGTTGTATTTCAAATTTGTATAGGATGGGTTACATCAAAGTTGATATCAAACTGACCTGATAGTGTGGCAGGTGCTATATCCACACCAAGTAGATCCTGAAGAAAATCGCTGCCAGAGGAACTAGGAGCGGGTACATCGTCGGAAAGATCAAGCAGATCTACCAGAGGAGCTGCAGAGGGTTTGGCAACTCCATTTGGAAGCTTCACTGCAGTACCGGAAGAAGTTGAAACAGTATTTGGTAATGAACTAGCTCTTCGTCCGCCAAAGGTAGCTTCATCCAGAACTGGCATCCGCTCGACAAGAGCAGACCTGCAACAACAATAATGAACTGTTCTTTACCCAAGGGAAGCAGCGGGAATAACAAAAACAAGATAATGAAAACCAAAGGTGGGTCAGCTGAAATACTAATGGCATACCTAATATTCTGGTGCTTCTCAATTATAGAGTTGAACTCGAGGGATCTCTGCTGCAACTCAAGCACAAGGTTTCCTTTGTGCTGGAGAACTGTTTCCTTGATCCTCCTGCAAAACCATGCCAAGGAAAAAAAAATTGAAACTGCTGACGCCTTAAGTTGAGATGCATTAAATCCCTTAGAAAAGTTGCATCAAGCAACTCCATGACATCATTAAATGTACACGATCTAATGGAGTGAAGTATAGCTTTATTAACTTGCTCAACACAAGCAGCTTGAGAAATTACCCTGAACAAGATGGAAAGCGCGAGGATAGCTTCAATAGAGCAATCAATGCCATTGCTTTGGTTGTTAGATCAGAGGCTTGTCGCTTTAATGCATTCTCAACAACATCAACAGCATCAGACTCTGTTACCTGCTTACACAACCATTAGTAACAAGTTGACAGTTTAAGCAAGCTGAAGTATGAGAAATTTACTCACTGTAATCGGATCTTCAACATTAAGCATTCCAGCATTGTTCACCAACAAGTCCCCATATTCTCCTATACACCAGACTGCCACTCGGATAAGAGTTTCCTGATAGCAGTATAATAGTTAACTTCACAGAACGAAGTTGCATGATAACTACTTAAAGGTAGTTTTTCTACAGGCAAATATTCTGCTGTATCCACGCTTTAAAATGACTACTTAAGGAGAAAGCTAGTCGGAAAGCACAACTGCATGAAAATTGAGATCTCATCGAAAAAGTCAAATACCTGTTCTGCTGACTTCTGGAATAATCTGTACAAAGCTCTCACGGTATATCCATGGAGATCTGAAGCATTGCTGATGACAACAACTAGGGCATGCCATACTTCATCTTTTACAAAGTTTCCAGCCTGTTGACCTCCATCAGATCAGAATCCCAAAATAACAACACAATAATAACAGACACACGAATAAATAAAGACCTAAGGTAGAAGAGACATCCCACAGTTTGGAAGCAGCATACTAGTAAAGCAATTATGGATCTTGGCCACAGTTTAGCATTTGAAGACAACACAATGGAAGTTTCTTGACAAAAGACATTATATCTTACCTCTGCTAGAACCTTAAGCATCTGATCAATATACCAAATTTTCTCGGGCGAATACCTAAAACATACATAAAGAAAATAGTCAGAAAGAATTATCATAGAAGTGGATGAGGTTGAAGGGGAAAATTAACTATGTAAATACCAGTCTAGCTAGCTCTCCTTCGGAAGCCAAAGAAGTTCCTAAATATTCTAGCTAACATGGACAAATCATACTATGAAAAGTTGTTTACAAGAAATACATTTTATTTTTCAAATATTTGAAAGTAATCATTTAACCATCACAGTTCAATATCTTAACCAAAAAAAAATCACAGTTCAATATAAAGCGTACTCCAAGTGTCAATTAGACAAACCCAAGGAAAAATTTCTCACAATAGCTAAGATGCTTGTACATACGGAAGCATGCGTAATTCCATACCAAAATAAACAAGTACACTGAGTTCATAAATAACATGACTTACTTTTCAATGATGGAGCAAATTCTGGCAGTCAGGTCTCCTTTAAACTCTTGATCACTAACTTCCAAGTAATCAACTAATTCTTTAGTTAAAGGTTTTACATTGCTTTCATTGACCAAGAGGTATATCAGTTCCAGTGCTCTTTTCCTAATTGATGCATCTAAATCCTGAAAAGGGACAAGTGACAAGCTTAGCAAATTTTACAGAACTAGAGAAAATAAACGACCTTAACTTCATTAGCACTTTAAAATAGCTAAGGTATATCTTACAACAACAAAAGAATCCCTGATCATCAAAAAAATTCTATTGTAACAAAAGCCATGAATTTCTCGTGAGATGAGTAGCTAGGTATAATAGTAAGTCAACAATAAATTTGATGTTGTCTAATGTGTTCAAAAGACCTTAGAAAAACTACCTTTACACACTCCAAAATTGTTGCACGATGTCTCTGCACTGCTTGAGCATCTACAGATATAGCCCTCATCAGCATGTTTAAAGCAACATATCTGAAAAACAAATGTAAGACTTCAGTAGAATATATCAGGGTTCAAATAGTAGAAGTGCATGAAAAAATATGGCTACAGACTTGCGTAGAAAAGGTGACTGAACCGAATTACTGGAACCACAGTTTAGCAAACAAAAGGTTAAAATGCTAAACCCCCTTAAAAAGGATCACAACCTCCAAGGAAAATACACTTTAAACAAAATATTTTGTAGCCAGGTAGACAAAAGTTTTAAAATAGTTGATAAAGTAAATCAGTATCTTAATATATTAACCATATCAAGAGCCTTTACACACCTGATATTGTTGTCACGGTTTGACAAAAATCTTCCTAGGATATTAATAGCAAGGACTCGCAAGCCACCATTATCTTCAACGCTCATTATGGTTTCAACGCATTCATACAAAATAGCATTTCCTGCATTCTTATTTGACTCTGTCTTTGTTGCCACCTGAAATTAGAAAAGAGAGCGCAAGACTATGTATGAAGTTTTCAAGCAAGACCTTAAATATCACATTATAATCTACAACTGTGACTCGTAAAAATGGAAAAGATGAATATAGAAAATATTTAGAAGATACAGTAGTTCCACACCTGAGCGAGTATGTCATTCATAACATCACTAGCATCAGCATCTCCGTGGCCTAGCACACGCAAGAGCCTGAGCAATCTAATATGAAGAAAGGGGTCCGTGATCCCAGCAATGTCATACTCTGGTGCATATGGGCTGTTTACAAGATCTTTTAAAGTCCTGACCAAACCATCTGTGCATTTCTGCAACAATCATTTCAAATCTTTGTCATAATATGTTGGCAAAAGCACCGTCAAAATTTTCTGAATACATGCTAAGAATTGAGTTATTTGTATCAAGCAGCCTGTCAAAGGCTACTAACACAAAGAGGCACCACTAGCCGAAATTGACAAGATACATGAAATGATACAATTGCTGGCAAATCAAAAACAACAAACTGATAACAAAAGGTTTGTGAGGAATCCTAATCTTGTGGTTTGAAGGAAATATGCAGTAACAGAGAAACAAATGAAGATAACAGCAATATAGCAGTTTAATAAAAAGCATAACTGATATGTGGAGGATATATTGAATAAGTTAGGAATCTACCTTTCTAAAATGTTCCAGGGCCTCGGGACTGACTCTACAAAGATCTGTACATAGTTGAACTCCTGTAATTAAGACTCCATGATGCTTTTCTTTAAGTAAAGCTGCAACAGGATTAATGAAATTTTCAGCCAGATCTGGGACTTTCTTTATAATCCTTACGGAGCACAACGCTGCCTGTACACATAGCACAATCAAATTATAAGCAACTGCTCATATTGTCAAAAAAACAAGACAAGCTGCTGAAGTACGAAAAGCAACTAGAAAATCAATTATAAGAAGCCGAGATATACTTATCAGACAACATAGAATAAAAATGATGTTGAACCAATATAAGCCGTCTTACTTTCTTCCGAATGTTTGGGTCTCGAAATAGCAGCAATCTTTCTACTTCTGGAGCAAGATCCCGTGCCATTTCTGCTGAACAAATATTTCCCAAAGCACAAAGAGCAAGCCCCACAATATACTGGTTTGTGTGATTAAGATCTCTAAATACTTAGGTTAAGCAAACCAAGTTCTTGACAATAAAATGATAAATCTGAACACCAAAATGTTTTTAGCAATAATAAAAGCAAGAGATATACGTCTGTGCACAGTCAAAAAAGTTCAAAACAAAAACTGAACATATAAATTGAGAGGATACTGTTTTAGGGAGTTCGTGACCAACATTAGTACTTCCTGTCTTTCATCAAGAAGCAGCATCAAACCAAGATACCCTATTCTCTTCTCAGGAAATCCCGGTGATGCAATTAACTTCAGGACCTCCATTTGCCCGAAATGCGTTGGATAGCCAAGCATGTGAATAAACATAAGCTTTGCCAGGTTACGATGTCTGAAGTCATTATCGTTTTCATTAACTGAAGCACGAATAACGGCACACTCTTTTCTGACAACAGCGCGCTCCTCTGCAGCAGTTTTGCAAGCACGTATTGCCCTAATCATGTCCCTGAAATGAATGTTTCGGCCGACAAAGCATATTAATAATTGGCACACATATCTTCCTCCTGTTAATGATTTTTCTTACTAACCCTAACCAAGAAATATGTAACACAACAAGATCTCATACCAACTAACATGGAACCAAACAAGATCTCATACCAACTAACATGGAACCAAGCCATTATAAAGAAGTAAACGACATATCAGGCAAAAGAAAAATTAGACCTAACTGACATGAGAAACTCGCAACGAAGACTTCACATCTAGTCAAGCGAGTTTCAACCTCTTATACATTCTTAACAATTACAATCTACAAGGAAGTATTACTGATCAATGCCAATTTTTGCCCAGCCCATTAAGCGTCAACTCCAATGTATAAAACTGAAGAACACCAACGCGAATTATGAACCATAGTTCATCCATCAGCTAATCCAATGAGTAAACATCAGCTGAATTCTTAAACTTATATTCATTCAGTTACCCCCTATATTCTCATAAGAACGACACAAAATCAATGCATCACAGATCCAGAAACGCGCATTATGCTATTCAATGTCACTAAAGAATCAAGCTCCAAGCTATCCTAAAAACTCCCAAAACCACAATTGTGCATTTGTGGAATCGAAGATAAGCAAGCCAATTCAATGTCATTATCTACATCCTACGCTGGAATCAGTTCATAATCTACTTCACAATCTTCAACTTCGACGAAAACCAAATTACTCAAGAATCTCATAAACCTCCCGAAATATCGTTTTGCGTTGATCCAACACGTTAGCACTCACCTGAGACGCGTGCCGGAAGAGAACGGATTCATGATTGCGTCCGCCTGGAAACTTGCAGCAGAGCTCAATCAGATCCAGGCAAATATTTTCCACGACGGTGATGAAAAGATGAACCGATGATCAACTACGAAGCTGTTCTTCCCCTCCCTCCCGAATCAGACGCCGAGCTTGGATTCAGCGCGAATTCGAAGAACCGAGGATCCGAACGGGAGGAAATTCGGAGATCTGGGAGAAGGAGAATGGAGAATTGGATCTGAGGAAGAACGAACGAACGAAGTGATATTTTTGTGTTTCTGTTTTAAATTCTCCACGGAAATGAAATATTTACTGTAATGCAAAATCGGAGAAGAAGAAACAGCAAAAATTATTATCTAATCTTTAATTACCCGCGACCAGTGATAAATATTTAATTATAAATTATAAAAGGAAATTCGAGTTATTAATTTAAGGGAAAATAGCATTTTGCCCCTCTACTTTTTCAACTTAACAAAAATCCCCCTATACTATAACCCCTCCTACTTTGTCCACTTTGCCGTTTTGGGTCCTTCTGTTCCAACTTTAGTCTTCGTGACGTTAATTGATGCGCATTCAGGACACCACATTAGCTCCAATAATCATGCATTAGCTTACTAAGCGTGTTTTAATTGGTAATATAAGTATGTATAATTTAGATAGGATGAAATCGACGAGTAAAATATGTGGTTTTAAAATCTTTCGTATTTCCCATACTCTTCGTGATACCTCCCTAACCAACTATTCATCTCCTACCTCTGATATCTCTGTTTTTCGGTGTGTGGATGTGTCCAGATTTAATGATAAGAAGACGAAAGTTGAAACAAAATGACCAAAATGGTAAAGTGGACAAAGTAGGAGGGGTAAAATGAGCGATTTATAGTATAAGGGGCTATTTGTTAAGTTGGTAAAGTAGAGGGGGCCAAAGTGCTATTTTCCCTTAATTTAATTAAGAAAAATAGCACTTTAGCCCCTCTACTTTGACAACTTAACAAATAGCACCCTACACTACAAATCATTGTTTTTACCTCACCACTTTGCCATATAGATCCTTCCATTCCAACTTTTGTTTTCCTGACAGTTCGTTGAAGATGATGGTGTACCCTTTTGTCGATATCGAAAGTCTGGTATTTCGTAGAAATGTTCGTCTCGTAATTCGCGAGAAAACAAGATCTGGATATTATCAGTTTTGGTTTACATTACACTATAACAGAGTTGAATCTTGCAAAGACTAATCTAGCATCTCCATAAGCTAATATGAACTATAGAAGGGTTCAGGCCAAAACTGAAACATTCTTCCCACAAAGGTTCAGAAGCCATTGCCATATGCAGCAGAGCTCGACCGGACTCGAATGCCACCACCACCATAGTGGTGGCTATACATAGGATCACCATAATCGACAGGCTTAAACACCGAGGAAGCCTCGCTCTTCTTCTTCTTCTTCGTAGTATCGTGCTCTTGAACCGCTCCAAAGACTACCTCATTGGTCTCCTCATGGCTCTGCTCATAGTAAGTGTGTGGAGCTCCAGTGACTGATGATTGGTATCGACGAAGATGATGATTCTGCTTCGACTGCTTCTGAGACTGCAAATGAGAATGAGAATGAGGATGCTGCTGTTGTTGCTGTTGCTGCTGTTGAGGTTGCTGTTGTTGTGGTGGTGAGCCCCCATCTTGGCCGCTATAGAAGGACCGGCCTTGCCTCCACCGCTGCATCTTTTCAGCATCCTTGGACATGAAAGCGTACGTCTTTCTCCTCGGGGTAGGAGTCCTGGCTTCGACCGTGGGAGGCTCGTCTTCGTCTCGAATTACGTAGCTCTCCTGACCAGGCCAGCCAGCTGTGTTTCTCTGCTGATGCTGCTGAGTTTGGAACTGATAGGTGGTAGTAACTGATGACTTCTTCCTCAATCCGGGTACTATTCCTCCAACTATCTCCATGAATGAGGCGCTTGTGTTGGCGAAAAGCTTCCCGAGAGATGCGAAGAAGGTCTCCTCTTGCTTCTCTTGATCATCGTCGGTTGGGATCAATGGTGGCCGGACTGATTTAAGCGGTTTCGGAGATGGAGATGGAGCTGCTTCAGCCATGGTAGGCTTCATTACACCTTGATCCTGCATCTGATTAACATACAAAAGTTCATGCCACTATATCCTTCAATGCAGTCTCCATAAACTAACACATAGAGCCAAATCGTTTCTCACTTACGAGTTGTGGAGAAGCAATCGTTCCCATCCTACGCTGGAGGAACGCGATCATGTAACCGAAAAGGCCAGCTGCTAGAAGCAGTGCAATCTCTGCTGAAAAGAAATAGCATCAGAACCAAAGGTGTTATATGTTAACAGACAAACTATTCACAGAACAGTTATGAAGATAGCTAGGGTTTTTACCAAATGGGAAGCCACTTCCATACTGATAAGCACAATCATCAAACTGGAGCTGTATCTCTCTAATGGCTTTATTCCCTCTGTCAATCACAAGTAATGAACAGCTGCTTCCCATGTAAACCACATCGAAATCACTCGAGAATTTCGCATCTTCACTCGCTCCATCTACATGTCCGCCACCTCCATTCATTCGCTTCCCTCCGGCAATAGTCGTTACCCCTAGTAGTCAAATCATTTCAGAAAACAAGAACATGAACACAATTCTGCAATGTCATGGCAGCTCGAGTCGAATACCTGAATCACTGATCTTCCTGATAGCATTGTTCATCGTGTCAGCAACGTATATATTCCCTCGATCATCTACCGCAACTCCCTTAGGGTTATTCATCTTTGCCTCACCGGGTTTCCCATCGACATATCCAGAGTATCCATCAGCAGATCCAGCAACCAGCTTAGGCTTAGTATCTGCAATTGTTTGTCAACATGTAAACCATCACTAAGCAAGTTTAGCTTAGAAATCTCAAACCATCACTATCATGATCCCTAAAGCACACCAACTTACACATAGACATGGAAGAAGGTATCTTGTAAAGGTTATTGTTAGCAGAATCCAGAATCAGAAGCTCCCCACTAGGCAAAACTTCAACAGAGTGAGGATCAATCCCAGCTTTGCTTCCATCGAACATGGTCTCCACAGTGTAACCAGGCTCAAACTTCATCAATGGACGACCAGTCATAGCTGCTAAAACAGACCAATTTACTGAGTCATGCGACCAAAACAAACAGTTGAAAATGCGGGTGATGCTACAATCAGCAGATCTGAAACCTGTTTTGCTGGAGGCCTTGAGCGACCATATCCATTTCATGATTGCAGACAATGTGTTGGAGAAAATCCCATTAACGATTTCTGCAGAAGAAAGATAAACAGATCAGCTCAAAGAAGCTACACCAACTTCAAACCCAGTGAAAGACACTTACTTGCAGGAGAGTTGACAGGAGCTGAAGAGACCCCACAAGCAGCAAAGAGAACCAGTAACACAACCCCCAAAACGAACACATTCTTCTTCCCCATTGTACCCATTTCTCGCTTGGAACGAAGAAGACTCAAGATGCAGACATGGGTGAAAAGCTTGAAACCCTAGTTGAGATGCGGGTGTGTTGAAGGTCTGAAAAGGAGAGAGCTTTAGCAGCAGAAAGAGGTGCCCAGTAAAGAGAAAAGCTTTGGGGAGAAAGAGACAAGAAAAGATGGGAAGAGAAAAGGGAAAAGGAAAGTGAGGTCAGTCAGTGTGCTGCTACTGTGAGCTCTTGGGTTTGTGATTGATGATTAATTCTAAAGTTAGAAAAATTTACAGATAAAATCAGATTTATGTTTCTTGTTTTGTTACAGATCATACATTGATTCTGTATTTAATAACTCTGTTCCGACCAAGCTTAAATCAGCCATTAATGGATCCCTTGTGGTTAATCTAATTGAGCCAACTTGCTGCTACTAGTACTACAGCAAGTCGCTCATCCACGTGATTTAACAAAGCCCACACAACACATTCCCAGCTGTCTCCAATTGAGATATCCAAAGCATTACAGCTTCCATGGATATATTTTCGATGCAGAAAACTGAAACTAACCTATCCAAAAATGGATTCCGGGCTTATGGGTGAATCGGTGGACGGATTTTGGTTTTGTGCTAATCGTGTTAATGAATAACGATACATATTGATGGTTTAGAGTACAAAAATTTCTTAGATTTTGCCTTCTACAACGGGTCAGCTAATGGTCAGGAATCTCGGACCATATAACGTATGTCTCATGAAGAGTTGCTAGTGTGTGGAATGATGTCTGCTAAGCGGTCTTCTCGATGTTGTTAGCTAAGAAAGACGGGGTATGTGTCATGTTAAACGATACATATTGATGGTTCAAGGCCCAATAGTTTCTTAGATTTGACCTTTTACAACGGGTCAGTTCATGGTCAAGGATCTCAGACCATCTAACGTATGTCTCATGAAGAGTTACTTGCTAGTTGCTAGTATGTGGAATGATGTCTGCTAAGCGGTCTTCCCGATGTTGCTAGCTAAGAAAGACGGGGTATGTGTCACTGTTAAACGATACATATTGATAGTTTAGGGCCCAATTGTTCCTTAGATTTGGCTTTCTACAACGGGTCAGCTCACGGTCAGGTCTCATGAAAAGTTACTTGCTAGTGTGTGGAATGATGTCTGCTAAGCGGTCTTCCCAATGTTGCTAGCTAAGAAAGACGGGATATATGTCACTGTTAAACGTCTCGCTATGTGTTAGAGACGTGACAACTCGCACCAATCGTGACTCTAGTAGCATGATGATGATGATTTTTATAGACAAAAACAAACTCAATTCTCATTTCTTTGGTTGGATGTCTTGCTATTTACAAACGTCATTTGCAGTACCTTAAAAATGTAGTCCAAGGATGTGAAATGAAACACTAACTCAAAAGGGCTCTCTTAACTGTGAAATGAACCAACTGTATCCAGATTGTCCTCTGTACATGTACTGAATCGATCTTCGATCTTGTTCTGTGGCTTCCAACACTTGATTTCTCGACTCCAACGGTTTGGCCCGGTCCCCCCGAAAACGTTACCACGAAATGGACAGTGAAGCAGAGCAGGGGGAGGCTTTTCGATCGTGAAGTGGGATAGAAGGCCGGTCCCTTCCTCGTTACGTGATCGTTAGACAACACTCTCGAAAGAAACATGGGTTGTTTGCTGTGTATTGATAACCCTGGGTTTGGTGCTCGATCCGTTCACGAGGCCTTGCAGGAGTTTGACTACATCAGCTGCATCGTCGAGGAAGTACTTGGCCTTGCTCGGTTTTTGCCCACGGTGCAGGCAAAGACCTCGGGAGCAGCCGGGAGGGCTGGACACGACACTCTGCTTAGTATGCTCTCGAACATGTCTTCATCCGACCTGTCATCTCCGATGCACATCACGAAATCAGGTGGGCTGCCGTTTTTGGCCATGTTATCCAGGACCTTCTCGGCAACAACACCCTTGCTTACACCCTGTACATTAAGGAATCGAGAAGGTTAATAAGACGACATGGTTTCGAGTAGTCAATGGGATTCAAGGAATGAGTTAGGTAGTTGGTTTAGTTTCAGTTACCTGTGGTTTAACTTCCACGATATGTTGACCCCTCTCCACAACTACCGGCTCGTTCGCGAGGACGTTCTCGAGATGATCCATTAGTTCCTTCGATTGACACGAGCCGAAATCAGGATCAGCGTATTGATAGTGCCATACTATAGCACTTTCCTTGATCTCTATACTTGAACCATCTGTGGCCTCTGTGTACAGTCTCATAATAGGCTCGACGATCCGTTTCCAATCGAGATCAGCAGCCACCTGGTAGATTTCCCAATCAGAGCTTTTATTCCACCTGCAAATGAAAAAGAGGAAATGAGCAAGAAAACATTGGATTATGAACACTACGAACAAATCTAATAAGGTAAGGTTTTAGAGAATCAAGTTGTGCAATGGCCATAACCTTATGAAGAAACCATGTTCAGCTGCAATTCCGAGCCTGTCGCATGGGTCGAGCCAGTCACTAAGTGGACTTCTCGCTCTTCCACTTACGATAAACACAGTGTTATTGGGATCACTGGATAGAGACTTCAGTACAGAGATTACTTCAGGATCAGGATTCTTGACCATGGACTTCTCGGGAATAACAGTACCATCATAGTCGAGAAAAATCGCTCTTCTATGCGTCCTTTTGTAAGCTGAGAGAATACGGTCGACGCCCAACCTCCTGAAGCTTGGGTTGAGAGACACAACTCTGAATCCAACCCCCCAACCAATGCTCCAGCACCTTTTACGATAATGATCTTGGCAGGCTCTCTCCAGATCCTGCATGAAGCTGCGTCCCCAATAGGCAACGTCGTGAGTACTTACATACTTGTAGTGCTTCTCATGCCGCAACTCTTTACCAGACTCTTCCATGGTGATGGCCAAGCTCAAGGCATCACCAACGGCATCAATGTCCCATGGGTTTACCCTGATTGCTCCACTTAAAGAAGGTGAGCAACCGACAAACTCGGACACGACAATCATGCTAGTACGTGGAGAATCTGGCTTTATACCCAAAGCTTCATTCATGAATGGTGTTCCTTGCCTGCAGACGATATACTTGTAAGGAACTAAGTTCATCCCATCTCTCACGGCATTTACTATGCAGCATTCTGCCAGAGCATAATAGGCAGTTTTCTCATACCGAGGAACAGGACGATCAATCAAAACCACAGGCTCATAATCCGGAGAGCCATAGACCTGGTTTATCCTACTAGCAGTTGAATAGGTTTCTTTCCTGGTTTCTTGAACATCCTTTCCCAAGCCCCTTGCTGGATTCACAATCTGAATCATGACCACTTTCCCTTGCAAATCTGGATGTTGCTGCAAAAGTTGCTCCATAGCCAATAACTTGAGACTAATGCCTTTGAATATGTCCATGTCGTCAATACCAAGAATGAGCTTTTTCCCCTTGAACTGCTCCTGAATCTCTTTAATCTTGGCAGCTGTCGCCGGAAGATTCATCACTGACTCAAGGCGGCCCATATGGATCCCCACAGGCAATATCTTAATGTACACTGTCCGACCAAAATAATCAAGTCCAATGTGTCCCCTCTTAGATTCGTAGTCCAGCCCCAGCATTCTACTGCAGCATGAAAGGAAGTGCCTAGCATAATCAAATGTTTGAAACCCAATCAGATCGCAGTTTAATAGCCCTCTTAGTATTTCATCACGAACTGGAAGTGTCCGGTATATTTCTGATGAAGGGAAGGGGCTGTGCAGGAAGAATCCGAGTTTAACCCGATTGTAGCGCTTTCTTAAAAAGGTTGGAAGAACCATCAAATGATAGTCCTGAATCCACACATAATCTTCATCTGGATATAGAACTTCCATAACCTTGTCCGCAAACATTTTGTTGGCAGAAACGTAGGCCTGCCAAAGAGAGCGATCAAAGCGATCACCGTGATCTGGGCACATAGGCAGCATGTAATGGAAGAGAGGCCACAGCTGCTGTTTACAGAAACCAAGATAGAACTTCTTCCGAAGCTCTGGAGGTAGAAATGTCGGCACACACTTAAAATCCTCCCGCAGCTTCAAGGCAACTTCTTCTTGTTCACTAGGATCTACATCCACCTTTAAACAACCAACATAATAAAACTCAGTTTCAAGTGGAAACCCATCCTTCAGTTGAAGAAGAAGAGAATCCTCATCCAAACTAAAGCACCACTTTCCAGTTTCTGCATCCTTTTTAGCATGCAGAGGCAACATATTTGCCACAACAATTCTCCTCTCGTAATGAACATAAGATGAATCCTCTGAGTCATCATCATTGTTACTCCCATAACAATCCACGTCAGAGATAATTCCAGGGACAGTCATCACTCTAGGAAGTGGCGTTGGAGATTGAGGAATGTCGAGCAGGTTTCCAGAAACGAGATCTAAAAAATTTGTACACGATCTTGACACCATGGCTCATAAACCTTGAAGGACAATTCTTTCCAGTACAGAAACTCTTAATCAACTGCGAACAAGGAAAAAAAACCTGTTCAACATTAATAAATATGTGTGGAACAAAGTGCTGCCCAGTGCTTACTACAGAACTTTATTTTTAAGTACACACAGCAAACAAACACGTTCAAACAGGCAATCACAACCCAAATAACAAAGATGGGTGAATTTATCTACGAAAAAAAACGATGACACATGACATTAACACACATACAACAGACAAAACTCTTGCAACTTCACAAGCATTTACTCCCAGCCATTCCCACCAGACTAATAAGCAGCTTATCAACATTATGCATCCTAGGATCCTCTCAATTCAAAGCCACAAGACAATATCCTAATCATATTCTTATTTCCTACAGTTGAAAAGGTTCTAAGAACACGTAGCTTGTTGACTGCCAAAATCAGCGCTACACAGTATCAATTATGACAATAAAACAAAAAGATGGATAAGTCCGCCATCAGTTAGAGCTAACCAAAAGTTGGTAACAGCTACGGGAGCCCTCCACAAACTACACGTTGAATTCTCGTTAAAATTTTTATTTTCTTTCTTTACACTATACATGATGTTGGCCCAAAAGTTCAAACCCAGGATCTGATTGATGTTTTTATCCTCATATTTACCATCTAGGTCAACCCTTCAACATAAATTTCAATAAGGTAATTCCCACATTGACCAATATCACTAAGATTACTCCCAGTCTTATCAAGAACAACCATCTAAGACACACAAAAAACATAGCAAGCCCTTTTATACAGCTCAATCCAAAAGAGAAACAAAAAATAGTAGTTTTCTATAAGCAACTAGCTCCCATTATAGAACAACCAATACAACAAAAACAAAAGGCAGTGCGCACCCAAGTATAGCACGAGTAGGTTATCAATTATCATACACAACCCCACTTGCTATTCAGAGAAACGAATTAACTATGGACGCCGTTCTTCTTTATACTTTTTATTCAATATCCTAATTCAATCAAAAGCCAGTCCAATTTCACCACCACTAATCATCGTTTGATCTCAAAATCCAAAAGTCCGCCGGCCACGAAGATTTCAAGTTTTTTAACACCATCACCGAATAAACACAACTTTCTAGATACTTATCTTGCTCTAATCGCCACCGAAACCGCCAAAATCATGAGTCAATAACACCTACAAACAAACAGACAAAAAAAAAAAATCCAAAGCAGATCGAACGATCATCTAACAGAGAAAACAAACACAGACAGCTCGATACAGCGCAAAACGCTACTAACAAAGTCAGAAGCTCCTTCGACGGTGACTAACAGCTCGAACAAACTTTGAACAAACGAATTCAACTTCCATAGGCAGTAGTACACAGAAAACGGATCGACGACGGCGAACAACAGACATAGGTTATATCGAGGGGGGGATCGTACCTGAGCTGTGCGGCGGTGAACAGACCGGCGGCGAGTGTGGTCTTCCCGGAGATTGGGAGCGGGACGGATTTGTAGCGTGAATGGGAGAGAAAGGAATAAGGATTGAGATGGAAGAAATGGAAATGTGAGAAACGAGGAGATTTGTAAATAGGGAAGGGGGGGGAGAGAATTTGGATAGAGATGAACTCGACAAATTTTTAAATTAATAATTTTTTTTTTTTTGTGATTATTAAAATATAATTTCTTGTACAGTGACATTTTCTTTTTGCCCGTTTCATTTGGTTTGGACCACGTTTCCCGTTTTTTCGTCTCTCTTCCGGCACTCTACTGATGTTACCATTATACCCTCAGCTTAAAATACAGTTTCGAGATGATAATTACGAATTACATATGAATGTATTTTGCATTAATAAAATTTCACATTTACTCATTGATTAATTCCTACCAATATGGATAATTCTAATTTTTTTTTCTTGAGGGCACGTGTGTAACGAAGTCGTATCGAGAGATAACATATATTTACAACTTATACAATTTCATCAGAGTAATAAAAAGTAAATAATTATGTATCGATTTAAATACGTTATGAAACTATGTACCAAAATAGTAATTTTTGCCTATATGTTGGGCGAATTCACCCCATTTATGGGCATTTTTTGTGATTCTGATCTAATTTCTGACCGGTCAGACCAAGAAACTCTACCTTCTAACCCTATTTGGGCGAATTCTCCCTGCAGAATGAGCCTAATTTTCCCAGAATGGGCTAGAAGGTAGGATTTCTCCCCTTTGAAATTATGGTTTAGGGTTTTCAGGGTCAGCTTACGATGGGAGGCTACAATTTAGAGTTTAAGCTACTATTTTGGTACATAGTTTCATAACATATTTAAATCGATACATATATAGTTAATTAATTTTTATTATTTTGGTGAAACCACCACTTCACTCTTTGAGTATAGGATTTCGTGCATGAGACTCGAGAAATGACCCTAAATAACCAAATAAGATGGAGAATTAAACATGCCCCAATTTGAATTAAAAATTGAAATTAAAATTACATACTACATGGAGATGATTTCGAGATTCAAGCGTAAATTAAAATTACACACTACAAGGCTGCAGACCATCTTGATAGTAGGGGCTTTTCCCTGTCGATCGACCATCATTTGATTTCCACTTCGGACTGTAATCTTGGTCCTTTTTTCGCTATAACTCTCTGGGTATTTTCGAGAACAAAAAAAGGAGAATATCGTATAAAGCAAAAGCCAAAATTAGAGACGGAACAACAACATTAGTTTATCTAAATTTGACTTTAAAACCTTTTTTTTTAGTCATTCATGAATCAGTTTCCTCATAAGCACTATTTCTTAAGTATCCATCATTTTCTTCGTAATTGTCTTTATAAGGTACATATCTACTAATTAAGATTAATTAGATTGGTTGCGACCTAACCCAAGTTTAAAAGCTTTAATCCTTTTTAATTGGCTTTTGAGAGGTTAGGCAAGTCTTTGTTTGGACGTGAAGCTACGGCCATTGGAGGATTGACGATTGATGACTTCCAATGAGGAGTTAGTGTCTAATGTTTTCAAAATCGTGTTGGTATCGAGGGTCTAGTTGATAGGTGATTCGCTCGTTTGGAATGACAGTAAAAGTTTAATTGAAGGTTGATGGAGAGCGATGATTCTTGTATGTTGCGTTGGCTTCGTATAAGCGGTTTCTTGCAAGACGGATAACACGGGGGTATAGTCAGAACATATGTAGAGTAAATATAGGTGTAAGCGGGGTATGAGCGGATAATAGAGAAATATCGAGAGTGGGCTCTTTAGGGATGTTTAGCAATTGCCCTTATAGCTCAGTGGTAGAGCGTCAGTCTTGTAAACTGAAGGTCCGTAGTTCAATCCTGCGTGAGGGCAAATGATTTTACAACATATTTTTGGACTTATCAAACAAAAAAGAAAACATAGGCGTGCAGTGTTGGACGTATGGTCTGGTGTATGTGTCGTCTCCTTGTTAAATGGATCATGAACCTGATTTATAGAGCCACATTGGCATGAGTCTACGCGCCACACGTGTCTCTTTCGGAGTTGATATCTTCTACGAAGCATGATTTTGGCTCTTGGATGAGGGCCTACTCATAGGTGGATGAGTGGTATGAGGGCATGCTGTGGAATATGTCCCTTACACTGGACATTGACAAGCTTGCAACGTAACACAGAGTAAAAAGTAACTAACTGATATGACAGGCCCTAAATCTAAGTTTCTGGCTCTAAAATTAGATTATGTTTTAGTGGGGTGCCTGCCGCCTAGCCGTGAGGAGACGTGTAGCATGAAGTCTCCATTAGCTGTCTGGGTAGGTGGAGTTCAAGGTCGATAAGTGGCGGAGAGCAGATGAGTCGTCTGGGCAGGGACCCATGAGATTTGGGTCTGGTGGACATCAATATGATTGTGAATCTTTCACCAAAATAGTACGGTACAACACAAATCAAGTACTTTGTGCAAGGATGAAGTAGGTTGAGGGCAAATTGGACAATTAATTAGCATCGAATAATCTTAAATTAAGAGTCTAATTAAGATCGGGGTGAAATGTGAACTTCCCAAAGTCTTTAATAAAACAACATTATCCACCACTAGGTACGAAATAATAGCCATAGCCCAACACATCTTAATTTGGTCAAAAAAAGGAGGAGATTAGCATCAAGCACAAGATCAACATAGACTTGATTAATGGCTATTAAATTAAAAGACCATGATTCCAACCTAACTCTAGCTACTACCATATCAAATAATCTTACTCTAGCTAAATTCGGTCGATTTGGATGGGATTACCCGTTGACCTGGTACGGGCAAACTGGGTATCCAGTTTTGAGCAGGTAATGAGTGGAGACAGGTTTGAAGGTATCCGTCCATACCCAACATTACAAAAAAGTTTGTCTTTAGCTACTGCAAAATTACAATGGCTTGAAAATGCAGTAGCAAATAGTTGATGTTTGTTACAGCAATCACTATTTCATGTAGTAATCTGCATTAACAAATACTATTTGTCACACCACTATTTGCTACACTCAGCATCCCCGTCGCAAATAGTATTTGTTACTGCAGATTACTACATGAAATAGTGATTGCCGTAACAAACATCAACTATTTGCTACTGCATTTTCATGTCGTTGTAATTTTGCAGTAGCTAAGGTAAGCTTTTTTGTAACCCGATGGGTACCTAGTATGAAACGACATCGTATTAGCCACAATATTATATCATTTATATTTAACAGACCAGACCCAATTTCTCCTTCAGTCAATCAGTTCTTTACTTCAACTCATAGATCGAGCAGTCTGGTGTTCCCTTCGAAACCCAAATGATCTAAAAATTGTAGCTACTCCATCTCGAAAATCTCTTTACAATCTAGATACAGAGAGATTTGGAGTTTAACCAATACCTATTATGGGGCGGGAATGGTTACCCGATAGCTAATTTTTAATTTCAAGCTCAACATTATTACTTTTGTTCACAATTGAATAAAATTAAAATACACCAAGTATTTTATATAATATTTAATTAGTCGTTTCGATGGGACCGGATCAGCATCCAAACCTTTTTGGGTTTGGAAAGTTCCAAACCCAATTCCAACCATTAGAACTAGTTTGACCCTTTGACCAATCTAATGGTCCAGATTTAATAGGGGCATTTAAGACTTTACACAAATAATTTAATTATTATATTTAATTAAATATTTTAATATTATTTTTTATTTAAATACTTTGTTTTTAATCAACTCACTGCCGCAGCCACGGCTGCCGACCGCCGGTCTCCGTCCGGTCGCGGCCGCCGATCGTCGGTCGCCGGCCGCCGGTCGCCGGTCGTCGGCCGCCGGTCGCCGGTCGTCGGCCGCCGGTCGCGCGTCGCCGCCGGCCGTCTTGGCCGGCGGCGCCGCCACTTTTTTTGGGTGACTTTTCCGGTTACTTTTTCGATGACATTTTCCGGTGACTTTTTTTGGTGACTATTCCGACGAGGACAAGTTAACTAGTTAACCTGATTTTTACTATTAACTTATTAGCATGATTTTTTTATTCATAACTAGTTAACTAGTTAATTTGGGTTTTTATAGTTAATATGTTTTTCAGTGACTTTTTCGGCGAGGCTCCGGACACCACCCAAACTCCGGACTTCGCCGGCCGTCGCCGGTCGCCGGCGACTTTTTCGGCGACTTTTCCGGTGATTTTTCCGACGATTTTTTTTGCGACTTTTCCGGTGAGGACAAGTTAACTAGTTAACCTGATTTTTATTATTAACTTGTTAGCATTTTTTTTAATTGATAACTAGTTAACTAGTTAAATTGGGTTTTTACAGTTAACTAGTTAGTTAACATGTTTTCCGACGACTTTTCCGGCGAGGACAAGTTAACTAGTTAACCTGATTTTTACTAATACCTTGTTAGCATGATTTTTTTATTGATAACTAGTTAACCAACCGAGTTAACTAGTTACCCAACCGAGTTAACTAGTTAACCAACTGAGTTAACTAGTTACCACCAAAATTTCCGTTAACCAATTGAGTTAACTAGTTACCAAGTCATACTAGTTATCTGATTGAGTTAACTAGTTACCCAATCAAGTTAACTAGTTATCTAATCGATTTAACTAGTTAACTAACCAAGTTAACAAGTTATCTACTCGGGCTAATTAATTAACTTGTCGAGTTAACTAGATAACTTGTAGTTAACCTGATTTTTACTAATAACTTGTTAGCATGATTTTTTGTTGATAACTAGTTAACCAACCGAGTTAACTAATTATATTAACTAGTTATCAAAATTAATCAATTGTTGTTTGTAATTAGTTAACTAGTTAACATTATGATTTAGATAACTAATCGAGTTAACTAGTTAACCAATCGAGTTAACTAGTCTAACTAGTTATCCAATCGAGTTAACTAGTTAATTAGTCGAGTTAACTAGTTAATTAATCGAGTTAACTAGTTAACCAGTCGAGTTAACTAGTTAACTCCAAATCAATTTACCTAGATAACAAAAACATCATTCCAAATATGTCAAACCAACAACAATACAATACACCACCTCCATTAGTTCACCATTGACGGCTACTATTACTTTTCATTCACCACTCATTGCTGTTGTTTCTTTTATGAAATGAATAATATACTGTTAACTTTTGATTACAAAATCAAACCCTATACAAACAAAACAATATGAGGATTAGAGTCATCTTCATTATGTTCAAATTCCCACCATTCTTCCCATGGGAGCATCACAACAATATCTTCTCCCTGCACCATAAACAACACATCATCAACAGTTCAACACAAAGACAAAAATAATACAGCCTTAGTCACAGAAGCTCACTTTGTTAGGATCGTAAACATCATGGAGTATCATTTGCGAGCATGAATCTGTAATGTCACTCTTCTGCTCCGAGGTTGCTCCTAGTTGAGACTTCTTGTGACCACTAGCACAATCCCCAACAATACATGTTTGGCTTCAATCCCTTAAACTGCATTTCGTCAATTAGGTGCAGCACTACTTATAGTTCTGCACTTTGACAATAGCCATTGGTTATGACTTATGGTGCTATAACTTACAACATCAGGAGGAAATCCCTTCAACTCCATTTGCAGTAGCAAAGTATGTGCCTCCTTCAAACAATCATGAAGCTTAACAAAAAAGATTAAGATGGAATAGCAACCTGAAATCTGGGAAGGTACAACAACAAGCAGGGTAATGCAGTCCCATGGTTGCAATCTGAAATTGAATCGAAATACAACAGCCTCAAAGATAAATCTGAAATTTAATCGAAACACAAATTGTGAATGAGAAGGAGAGATCAGAACCCCACTTATCTAAGAACTTATCACCGAGCACGAAAGGGTTGTGAGCAATCCAGTCCTTCAAATGAGGGCGTAGGTCGAGGACGAAGGAGGGGCCGAAGTCATGGATCTCCATCCAGAACTCGGCGTAGGGGGCGGTTGAATTGGATCTGGGAGCCGAAGCAAGCGCAGACCCTCCCACAATGGTCCCAGCCCCTGAATCCGACGAATCAGCTGCTCTGCCCTGCTGACCCACCGTTCGCCATCAGATATGATCTGCCACGGATCTGCTCCGCCGCCACAAGAGAAGACGAGGAGGAGGCGACTGGAGGGAGGATGAATCGGAGGAGAAGAGACGGGAAGGAGGTGGCTGGAGAGAAGATGGATTGGAAGAGGAGGAGGTGACCGGAGAGAGGGCGGATTGGAAGAGGAGGAGGTGACCGGAGAGAGGGCGGATCGGAAGAGGAGGAGCTGACCGGAGGAGACAATCAGGAGAGGGGCACTGCTTTGACGGGGGAGTAGGTATTTGCTAGGTTAAGTGATTATTTTTGGAATTCCAAAAACACCCTTCCGTTTAATTGGTTTGGAACTTTCCAAACTGAAAAGCTTGGACGCAGATCCTCTCCCCGTTTCGATGGAATAATCTTGTTTAATCAAAAGTGAATAATACGTGTACATTCATTCATTAAAAAAAAACAAGGCAGTCGGGGTAATTATGTTGTACGATGAGGGGCAAAATGGTGAATGGACAATGGTGTTTAATTAAAAAAATTATTGAAAATAGGATGTGTATGTCGACGTGAGCTGCGTGTGATAGTACAGTGGTAACTGGTGAGGGTATTGCCACGTGGAAATTTCTTTTTTTTTTCCGATAAGAAGTTTTTTTTACGGTAATTATCCAAAAAGTAGTTAAAACCTTATCCATATTACAAACCATATTTCTTATCTCCTACGGCTGTTTTTTTATATTGGTTGATAGAATTGGGTTTGAGAATTGAGACCCAATTCCGGTCAATTGGAATTGACTCAAATAATTGCATACAATTCTCATTGGACCGGGAATTGAAATCCAAATCCCAGACCCAATTCCATCAACCAAACCACCCAATAGTAATTTAATTACTAAAAGGAGTATGTTAATGGTTAAATTCATTTGTTATTAGCCATTATTCATATGTTATTTGCATATTATTTATGTATTAATCACACGAGTTACATTACACATGAAATACGATCACGATACAAATAACAAACGAATAAACATGTATGTTGCTCATCATCACCGAAACCATTTTGCGTGTAAGTTTCGAGACTGAGTACTACGAAGAAATATGAGAGGAACTCTAAATCTTATAACCCCGAAATTCCTAAACAAATAATACCACTACAAGAAAATTGATTTTCAGTGACGGTTTTTTTCGTTGTTGAATGTCAATTTTTTCGTAGTGATATACATATACACACAAGAATATCTAATACTTATAAAATACTGTTTGTTTGGTATAAGAGATTGAGAATTAGGGAAAATACGAAAATAACAGAATGTGAAAAAAGAGTTGTTAAAAGTTTGAGAATGTTAAATTACCTTGTTTGGTACGTATATTTGATAGAGAAAACAGTATCAGGGAAAGACAGTGAGACCCATTATTCTATTTGAGAAAGTCAAAATTCTTAATAAAAATATAAATTCTCATAATACATATTCTGGAGCTCATAAAAATTAAAAACTACGAGTATCTGAATTAATATTATAAAGACAAGAGACACGATATAACGTGGTTCCCAAGCTATGAAACTTGGTACGTCCACGAAGAAAGAGAGAGAGATCTTATTAGGTTTCGGAAGAGGGATCAAGAGGAAGAGAAGATGATATGTGTGGCGGCTAAACTTACAACTGAAATATATATACTAGTTTAGCCGCCAAGCTACAAAACCCTAGCTAATTATTATAATATAATAATAATACATAACCGGAGTTAACGGTATGTCAACAGCCTCCCTCAAATTGATGTTGGTCTCGACACATCAATTTGGTTGATAGGTACCAATGTCTGCTCGTGAGGACTGCTTTAGTGAGGATGTCTGCGATTTGATCTTCTGTATTAAGGTAATGTAGCTTAATATCCCCATCTTGAACCAACTCTCGAATATAGTGTATGTGTGTTTGGATGTGCTTTGTCCGATCATGGAGAACTGGATTGGTAGCAATCTGAATAGCACTTGTATTGTCAGCATAGAGTTTGACTGGGAGTTCCACTGGACTGCCGAGTTCAGAAAGAAGACGGATAACCCACATAACTTCTGAGCATACGTCTGACATTGACCGATACTCTGCCTCTGTAGATGATTTAGATACCCTGTCTTGTTTCTTACATCGCCAGGCAATACATGAGTCACCAAACTTAATGCACCACCCGGATGTAGATCTCCTTGTATCTACACATCCCGCATAATCAGCATCCGCATAAGCTGTAAGACTAGACGTACCAGATGACGGAAAGAAGATTCCCAAATTTCTTGTTCCTTGTAAATACCGCAGAATTCGAAAAACAGCTTGAAGATGTGTAGTCCGTGGTGCTGACATGAATTGACTTACCACTTGAACAGCATAGCTCAAATCTGGTCGTGTTGAGGTAAGATAGATGAGGCTGCCGACGAGGCGCCGATAAAGAGAGGGATTCGGTTCAGCCTCCCCATCTTCACGACCGAGTTTCACATTTACTTCCATAGGTGTGCTGCACGGGGTACAGTCTGCATAACGAGCTGTGTCTAATAAATCTCCAATATACTTTCGTTGACTAACGAAGATCCCCTTCTTAGATCGTTGAATCTCGAGGCCAAGAAAGTATGAGAGTGTACCGAGTTCCTTAAGGCTGAAGTGACTATGTAAAAAACGTTTGACATGGTCGATTCCCACCAGGTCATCTCCAGTAACAATCATGTCATCAACGTACAGTAACAAGACAGTAATACCTCGAGGTGAGCTCTTAATGAAGAGAGAGGGATCATTCTTGCTCTGTGAAAAACCATCAGATATAATAGTATGTTGAAACTTTTCAAACCAGGCTCGCGGAGCTTGCTTCAAGCCATATAGGGAACGTTGAAGCAGACAAACTGTGTTATCGGAAGATGGGGTATAACCAGGAGGACGTTCCATGAAAACAGTTTCCTTCAAATCTCCGTGAAGGAAAGCATTTTTGACGTCCAGCTGTATAAGAGGCCATTGTCGTTGAGAAGCCACGACAAGAATAGTTCGCACCGTTCCCATCTTGGCAACAGGTGCAAAGGTTTCGTCGTAGTCAACACCAAATTCTTGACGAAAGCCCTGAGCAACAAGGCGAGCTTTATATCGCTCGATAGAACCATCTGGTTTCTGTTTAATTGTGAAAACCCATCGACAGCCAATAACAGAAGCATCGGTCGGTCGTGGAACGAGTTCCCAAGTATGATTGGATTCCAAGGCAGAAATCTCGTCCTGCATCGCCTGTACCCACATCGGATCTTGGCTGGCAGCTTTGTAGTTAGTTGGAACAGGGGCTGAAGTAACTCCATAAGAAACAAAATCAGTGAACCTGGAAGGTAATTGACCACGTGTGCTTCGTTGTGGTCGAGTCGGTGGTGGTGTGTGTTGTAAGGGGCTTGTACTGGGAGGTGAAGACTCTGGCTCTGAAGTCAAGAGTTGAGATGATGAGCTAGCCGAAGAAGAGGATACAGGAGTAGATGGAGGAGTAGGAAGAACATCATCAGTGGAAGTAGTAGTAGGCATTGGTGAAGCCACAAAGAGATTTGGATCAAAAAGAGCAAGCAGAGGAGGTTGCGATGTGGAAGATGAGGACGGAACTGTGGATTCAGGTGCCGTATAATAAAATTCACTTTCGACAAAGACGACATGATAGGCAACTCGCATACGTCGCTTCTCGGGATCATAGCATAAATATCCCTTGTGATGATTGGTATATCCCATAAACACACACTTGGCAGTCTTCGAAGTGAGTTTGGTGCGCTCATGACGTGGAAGAAGCACAAAGCACGTGCAACCAAACACACGCAACATTGAATAGGACGGTTGTTTCCCATGCAGCTTCATGAAGGGAGAACAATTGCCTATAGTAGGTGTGACTTGTCTATTAATGAGAAAGACAACTGTAGAGATAACCTCTGGCCAAAAAGTGGAAGGAACATTAGATTGTAAAAGGATGGCACGAGCGAGTTCTAAGATATGCCGATTCTTCCGCTCAACAAGCCCATTCTGCTCGGAAACCCCAGGGCAGGAATGTTGATATAAAATACCCCGAGAACTCAGGAAGTCGAGGAGGTCATGAGATGAATACTCCCCGCCAGAATCCGATCGAAGCACCTTCACAGTTTTATGAAATTGAGTCTGGACCATATTAATGAAATCCTTAGCCACCTGAGCAAGATCGGATTTAAAACGAAGTAAGTAAACCCATGTATAACGTGTTGCTTGATCGATAAACAAGGCAAAATACCGATAGCCAAGTCTGGATGAAACAGGAGAAGGACCCCATAAATCAGAGTGAACAAGATCAAATGGTTCTGTAATGTTGGTGGAACTAGAAGCAAAAGGAAGTTTACTAGTCTTAGCACCAATGCATGAAATACAATAATGATCCGACATACGAACATCCTTGGACGACAATCGAACATGTAATAAATTATTCTGAAACATATATCCGAGTCTAGCAAAATGAGGGTGGCCAAGTCTAGCGTGCCACAAATCCCAAGTCTTATGAGCATTATTAGCCGAAAAAGAAGATGCAAAAGAACATGATACTGGAGTTTTAGAATCCGCCGATGAATCAGCTAAGTTCGTCAAAAAGAAGTTCCGTCCAGCTTTACTTCCCGTCCCGATTACTTTCTGTGTCCTCAAATCCTGTATCGAACAACCATTAGGGGAAAACGAGACAACACAACCATTGTCAGTGAGCTGGCCAACAGAAATAAGATTAGGAACCAACGACGGAACATGTAATGCATTACGAAGTCTCAAATTCTTCATGGAAATATCACCGAAACCTGCAACAGGAATTTGTTGACCACTAGCAACTTCGACAGCCATGTTATGAACAGGAGAATACGTCTTAAACAGGTTTCCATTGCCAGTCATATGATTAAAAGAGGCGGAGTCGATAAACCATATAAGATTCTTACCAGATACACCGACAGAAGCAAAGGCGGATTGGATAGCAGTAGGAACAAAGCGACTCAAAGCATCCTGAACTAACTGATCAATATTAGGAGCAGATGATGATGAAGCCACAGAAGAAGCATCACCACTCTGAGGATACGTGTAGAAGGCTGTTGGACGAGGTTGAAAGGAGGCTGCACCAACTGAGTTATGTTGTGAGGTCATACCAGTAGCACCATGAAAGCCAGCCGAAGTCCCAGAAGAAGGAAACCCTACTGCACCACCAGAATTAGCGCGGTACGAGTCATTGCGAGCTTTGCTTCGGCATTCTGAAATAATGTGTCCTGGTCGTTTGTAGTAGTTACAATAATTCCTTTTTCTGCAATTAGCTTGGGAATGTCCAGATTCGCTACAGTGGCGGCAACGAATCTCTCCAGACGAAGGACCTGAGAACCGAGGACGATAATTATTGTAACGAGAGTTTCCAGCAGCAAAGACGTTACCCATAGTTTCACGACCTGAATTATCAAGCTGAGCTTGAGTTTTCAAACGGGTTTCGACGCGAACCAGATCACCAATCACAGTATCGAAATCTGTGGTGTTGGAGCTAATCAGTTGAGATCGTGCAGCTTCAAACTCAGGACGCAGTTTTATCAAGAATTGAAGAACACGAGATCGATGTCTCTCGGTCTTCATCACGGCATTGACAGCAGCTGGGAGAACGGAAGTACTCAACAAATCTTGCTCTGTCCAAAGTTGTTGAATAGTGGTAAAGAAGGATATGATATCGAGATCGCCTTGCATGAGTTTAGCAATTTCGAATTCAATTTCGAAAACCCTAGATGAGTTGATTTCACCATAGGTCGTCTTCAGGTGATTCCAGACATCGGCAGCAGCGGTAAACGTCCTCAATGTAAGAGCAATATTGGGTTCAACCGAAGCAAGAAGCAAGGACCAGACTTTGGCATTATTGGTGTTCCAAATCATCTCCGCCGCAGTAGCGGCTTCTGCAGCAGCTGCAGCTTCCTTCCCGGCTGCAATAGGAGTGGAGCTGGAGGTCGAGACAGGCTTCGTAGCAGTTCCATCGAGATATGGGAGGAGCTCTTTGCTTTGAATCAGATAACGGAATTGAAATTCCCAGATGGCATAGTTCTTGCCGTTGAATCGGACGGAGACTGTATCGGAGTTGTTGGATGTCATGACGGAGGAAGATCGGTGAGGCTCTGATACCATATAAAGACAAGAGACACGATATAACGTGGTTCCCAAGCTATGAAACTTGGTACGTCCACGGAGAAAGAGAGAGAGATCTTATTAGGTTTCGGAAGAGGGATCAAGAGGAAGAGAAGATGATATGTGTGGGCTAAACTTACAACTGAAATATATATACTAGTTTAGCCGCCAAGCTACAAAACCCTAGCTAATTATTATAATATAATAATAATACATAACCGGAGTTAACGGTATGTCAACAAATATAAAACAAAGAAACAAAAATATCTCAAAATATAACTGTATTTTCCATTTGTATTAGACATCAATTATTAGTACGTATTTGTGCAAGTAGTTCAATTTAGAAGTCAACAAATTGACTCTCACTAGCATTGACGTCCACGGTCCACCACTTGTCGTAGCGCCACCGGCATATATAAGAAAGAACAGCATGTCTCAACGCCGGCCGCCGGCCGAGTACAACGACGTCGGAGGTTCCGCTTACGTGGATCTAGCTTAATTACAAACTTATATTTTAAATTAAAAAAAACTCAGACGACGAAGGTACATTTATATATATGACAAGCGCTCCAGTACCCACAAGGTATCGATACCCTAGCACTCTAAATTCACATTTTTAAATGGTTAAAGTTTAAATAATGAGTCCTAAATCCCTTGTAATAAATCATGACCACTAGTGAATAATGCTTACTCCCTAAACACTGAATTCTGACCCTCAAACACTACTTCATAAGCTCAAATCCTAAATCGTATGTAAAACTCTAACTTTTGACCAAAAGTTCAAATTAAAATATCATAAACCTCCAAAATAAACTCAAAACCCCAAACACTATATCCTAAACCCTAAACACTAAACTAAGACTCTCAAACTTTAAAATTCAAACATAACTGTGATGAAATTTTAGTGATAGGATATCGGTACCCAGTGGGTACTGGAGCGTTCACCTTATATATATTATGCCCGAATATGCTCTATGTCGATTTCGGGTATTTGTATTATTAATTATTTAAATTAGTTGAAATATGCATGGGTATATGCCGGGAATAGATCATGGGAGCCTGCAGGTCTTACACGTGGCTGGTCAAAGGAAGAAACGTGAGGACTGGTGCGGTGGTGGGGACCACCGGACGATGGTTACCCGGTCGCCACGTGTAACGTTTCATGAAGAACGGAACGGAGAACGCAATGCATGCATGGGATTTGGATCTTAAGTAATCTTAATCCTAATTAAGTTCGGACGAGTCTCAAATTAATGATGGAACAATCTCAACATCGTAATTAGGGTGCAATTTGGTTTGAAACCAAAGTTTTCAGAATCGGACCGGGGTCGAACCGGTAAGGTCAAGGGTTGAGGGTGTAGTAAACCTATAAGCTTGGGTACATATTATGATTGTGTGCATGACTATCTTGATATATCCTACGATAGCTACTTCAGGCAAAAAAAAAAAAACTAGATTTGATTTAATCACTATTATGAACTGATTATATCAATCCGATTCTTAACTAATCGACATAACAGTTCGGTAGGGTACAGTTTTGAAAACCCATTAAACACACATGTTAATTAAGATCATACTGTCACCAAATATCTCAACACTAGCTAGTATGATATTGTCCGCGTTGTAACCAAACTCACATAAATTTATTTATAGTTTCCTTTTCAAAAAACTTCATACTAATATAATTGGGTACACATCTAACCATATAATGATTAAATTATTATCCAACTAAAAAGATCGTTTTGATAGCCATTGGCGAAGCTAGGGGGAGGCCACCCTGGGCTCGGGCCCAAAGTCCTCTAGACTCAAATAGCTAAAATATAAGTATCTTTGGTGCAAAAAGTATGTTCGGCCTATTATATTCTATATATCGGGCTCGGGGTCTACTTGAGTCCTAACTCCGCTACTGGTCATATGTGGTATCTGTTCTAAAAGAGTAAGATGAATGAACCTATATACAACCGTTTCTTGCACGTTAGGAATTAATATGATATATGGATAAGATGATGCTATTCCAAAAAGTCAACCTTCTTTGACAAATTGTACCCACATACTTTAATATGCTCAACAACTCTATCATCCTTTTATCTCTCCGTAACGAAACTCAATTATATATGTAGAGCATTTGATGATCGATTTTTTTTTTTAGTTTCTAATCGCGGTATGATCTCCAATCTCTTGCACAAGATTTACTAAAGATGAGAATCGTTTGAAGGGACGTGTGCTAATGAATATTGAACTCTTTTTCAATGACTTGAGTTACTCGGATACAATGATTCTCGATAGTGGTGTGCCAGTCCTAGATAGAGAAGATCTGAGTTATGTTCGTGCAACCACGAAGTGTTATGTTTGGGGCTCTGACGTACATTTTTCCTTACCGATGTATATTAACTCGCTCTCGAAAGTTCTTCTGTTCTTGTCTTGTAGTCAATGGCGGTATTAGGGGGGAGCTGGGGGAGCCACGGCGCCCCCTCCCCCGGTATCGAGTCTAATATTACATGTATTTTTTGGTATTTTTGGAATTTGGCGCCGGGGTAATTAAAGTTTGGCTCCCCCACTACGTTGTTTCAGTGAAATGTTGTCTTAAATTTTACGTAATAGTTACTCATAATCCACTTATAGTATGTAATAATTAAATATTTGATCATATATTATCCAAATTTGAACAAAAAATTGCCGGTGACACATATAATATTTTTTTATTAATTAAGCAACTTATAACCAAAACATGTAACTGTGTATTTTTACTTATTATTAGATGAATGAAAATTTTATATTATTATCCAAATTTGAATTTTTTTTTTTTGCCGGTGGCACCAATTTTTGATTTATAGTTCGGCTCCCCCGTATACCAATCCTGGTTACGCCATTGCTTGTAGTACTCATGTTAGGCACGTATCTGTATCACCCTCTATAGATTAAAATGCACCAGATGTAACTTATGTCTTACATTTAGTGCACAATTATCACTAATAAATATTTTTTCTTAAGCTTTTTCCTAAAGTAAATGCTCTTTGTCTCTAGGTTTTTGTTAATTAAATTAAAAAGGGTTAGGTTAATTACTATATATATAGCCTTTGACTTCAAATTAGCTAAGCCAATGAGCAAAAGATTTTTACGTGTAGTGGGTTACGGGGCCCGACACGGCGGCCGCCGCCCTCTTTTGCTCCGTTGTCCTCCGCCACGTCGGTCGGACGGTTTGCACTATAAAAATAAAGTTCAGTTGATGTCGACAAATCAATGGCTAGGGAGTGGGTATTTATAAAGTCAACGATCACTCTGTTGGGGATTTGATGTGTGAATGAAGGAATGAGCTAAGTAGTGTTGAATACCACATTACTAATTGATGGGAAAGTGGAGCTGGATATAAGAAATCAAGCTCACTTAGGTTGGTAAAAGGCTTGAGATGGTGATGGGCCCTCGCGCCGTAGTCGTCGCCTTGGATTTGGATTTGGTCAAAAGATTTGATTTGATTCAACTCTTTTGCTACCCGACCGATTTGGTTTGACCGGATAAGTTTGCTAGCTAATTGGACATGATGATTGTGACCTTTAGAAGATATATATTTGATTTTGATTTTGATTTTGTTTTATGTGTATGGCTAATGTCACGGTTTTATAATCATAAATAATTTATCTCGACTCGGAAAAAAATTGATATAATGAAAATTTGAACTAGATGATAAGTTTTTTCCTTTTCTTTTAAGGTAACTTCCTCACAAATCAGAGAGATATATAATCATATGCATTTCAATTTATTTATCTACCCCACGTGGACAAGTTTATTATAGACTCTGACTTTGGAGATATCGAAGAGTTTGACGTGTCACATAATAGGCAACTCTGTTAGCCGAACGACAAACTATACCAAGACGAAGAGTCGTTGCCGTTGCAACAAAGGAAGGAGTTGATACCCAAGACAATGGATATCCACCTAAAAGGCTGAAGAATTAAGTCGCCCTGAAAGAATCCTCGCCTTTACTGGAGTAGCATCTCTCCCAACATCCACTTTTCCGTCCATCACATGTGCCAGCAGAGTAGACAGGCATCCAAATTCATGATTATGTACACATATTTTGTACACTTGATAGATATATATACATATATGGGATGATCACAAATGCAATTTAATGGAAATTGATGATGTGAGGAATGATGCAAAAGAGGATATGGTTGGATAAGCACCAATCGATAAAGTGGGCAGCCGCCGCATCAAACCCTAATTAGTTTCCTATCTTCCTTTCCCATTATCAAAAGATATAATAAGGGGTTGTTTGGTTGCAGTGATATTGATATTGATAACTGCAGATATCATGATATTCTGGATATCATCGTTTTTTCTGTCCTGAATATCAAGATATATGGGGCCAAAAGTGATATCAATATCACTCAACAGATATTCATGTGGGGAGGTGAAATATCTTCAGAGTGATATTGATATCACAGTTTTTGGACAATTCTATCCTCACTCAACCTTCACAATGTCATCAACTCCACTACCCCAATTTATTTTTTCTCATTTTATATTGTCTCGTGTTTATGTATTTTTATATTTATTTAATAATTAAGATAAATAATTATGATTTAGTTTTTAATTACTTAATTAGAATTAGAATTCACCATCATGAAAATTATTTTAACTTTTTATTTTATTTTTGCTAGAAGAGGGAGATGTTTTAGCAGTAAATATAATACTAATTATTTTCTTAATGAATGCGCATTTACTATTCTAAAAGTATAGTTAACTTGAGTAATTAATTTATAAATACATTCAAGAATTAAAAAAGAGAGATTACAAATTTTAATTTATAAACACACATGCTTTTTAATTAAATGTTAAGACTACTTTTATACTTTGTTCAAGCAAATGAGGGTATTTTGGTACATTCATCCATGCACTCACAATTCATCACTCATTTAAATATCACTACCCCAAACAGTGATATCAAACAATCACTTTTACCAATATCAATATACTAACATATCTATATATCTCACATATCATGATATGTAGATATCATCCAACCAAACGAAACATAAATTGATGGGTATGGACGAACTCGAAATTCGACTTGAACGAGTAATGAGTGAAGACGAATTTGGAGGTATTTATCTTGTACCGACTTACGCCGGGTACTTGTTATCGATATGCAGTTTTCTTAGATTTGATATATATATATATGCACTCTATCTTCTATCTATATTATATGTATACGTTTGCGAATAATTGAACAGATTTAACTTTTTAAATTCTTCAGTTTTTTTATTCTTAATTTAAATTGTTAGAACTTTCAATTGAAGGGAACAACTATTCAGGTGGGGCAAGGAGTCTCAAGGGACTCGTACCAACCTGATCATTGCTCTGATGTGGAGTATTCGGAGGGTTCGTAACGATTTCATTTTTCGAAATGTTACACCGATTTCGAAGACTATTTCTTGCGGAAAAGACGGTTGCCGAATGAAACCTGTACGGGGTGTCCAACACCCTCTCTGGATCCGCGAGGCCACATTCTAGTCCAAACATGGTACCTAGTTCACCGCCAGTGAATCAAGATCATAAGGAAAACAGTACAAATAAAAGTAATTTCCACACCAAGAGGATTAAGGCATAAGAATATTGAGCCGAGCCGAGCCAGACAAGAGGCCCACGGGCCTTCGATATCAACATTCTGCATTTTAAATGGGCCATTTGATAAGCCCAAGCCCATATCCAAACTGTAATTCTATTCATAACTAATAAATAAATAAATAAGCTATTGTATTTGTATACATAATAATGTACATAAATAAATGCACAAAACTTCTCTCTATTACACATTGTATACCATACCTACTTCTAAAGTTGATGCATGAGGCACACTAAGCCCATACATGGGTCCTCTACTATTCCTCCTCAAGAACTCATACCCATAGTTCATCACCAACTTCTTCAACATCCCCGAGCCTTGCTTCGCCCTAACGTGCGAGTGCCCGACTATGTACGCTATCCCGGCCTCCCTCGCCTCCATAAGCTCCCGCAACTCGTCCCTCACACCCTTATCAACTTCGGGACTCATCGGGACTATGAACCTCACTCGCTTCTTTAATTGGTTCGTGGGTCCTGATGTCTCAGCTGGTTCGATCTTATCGATGTTCTCCTCGCTCATTCGTATCCGTCATTGTGGGTTGAGCATGTTCCCACAACTTTCATCTTATCATCATCGTTGTCTTCTTTCGAAGGGTCATTGTTGCATGATTCTGTGGTAACACTGGGTGTTTTTGATGATTCTGTGGTCCCACGGCGTATGAACTCTGCGACACTGCACACCAAGTCATCCTCGAACTCAGCATCGTCCTTTTGGACATCGCGGTAGCCATACCTTACTATGCACCGGTACATCCTGTACTCGCGTGGGCCGATGTGGCCCACTAGGAACCGTTCCTCGGGCCTGACATGTGGCACGGGGACCGATTTGACGCAGAGGAAGACTAGTACCTGGTGGAACGCTGGTAGGTTCGTGACGAAATGGGAGAAGATAGCTGGAATTCCTGATACGAGCTCGGTGTGTATGATCCCGATTCCCCTGACTCGAACAATGCCGAGGCTAGGACCTAGGCTAAGGAGCCAATTGATCGAGACCTTGTTTTGGACATCGAATTCGTACTTCTTCAACGAGCCGTAGTGCCAGACACACATGATGATGAGGAATGTGAATGCCAGTGCAGTTGGGACCCATGCTCCTTGTAGGAACTTGATCAGGGAAGCTGAAAAGTAGAGAGCTTCGATCGATCCGAAGAAGAACACGAAACATACAGCGAGGAACACACTCTTGTTCCAGCAGAGAACAATCACTAGGGACATTAAGCAGGTTGTGACCAGCATAACTGTTATAACTGCCAAACCTGTTTTGTTCCATGTGAAGAAAATCAGTTAAAGAGGGTATTCACACTATTCACACAAAGATTCAATCTTTATCAGTTACCTGAAGCATTTCCCAACCGTTTCGTGTCCCTGAAACCGATCGTAACAGCCAGACACAGCAGCATCAGGATCCAATTAATTTCGGGGATGTATATCTGACCGTGGACTTTGGACGAGGTGTGGACTATTTTGACCTTCGGGAAGCAACCTAGTGCTGAACACTGTTTGATGATTGAGAAAGTTCCTGTGATGATTGCTTGGCTGCCCACTACTGCTGCAAGTATGGCTATTACAAGAACTGGCCACCTTAGTTTATCTGAACCGAAACAACGCAGAAGAATCGGAGTTAGCTAAGCTCTAAGAACTTACAAATCATGAAAAATGAACTGATTGTACATTACCAGGGACAGATACATAGAAACCAATCTGGTAATCATTTTCCATGACATGGTGGGTAGAAAGATATGCAGCCTGCCCCATGTATGCAAGGATCAAGGACGGATAAACCAACGACGTGAAAGCAATCTGCATCGATAACGGGGACTCGTTAATAGCCCTTAGAGAACCAACTCTGCATCTCTTATTTGGCTGATGAATATGGTATATGACTATATGAGCATATACCTTTATGGACAATTGTGAGAAGTGACCGAGATCGGCAAACATAGCTTCCGAGCCTGGTTCGATAGGAAAAAAATCAAATCACAACATTATCCACTAAAAACCCGCTTCAGGAATGCTTGGAAAAGGATGAATTCTGACAGAAAACTAACCTGTTATGCACAACAAAATCCCTCCCAAGGACATCCACCCTCCTCTCTGAGTTTTCTTGAGAAACTTGTACATGTAATATGGTGACAGAGCTTGGTAGACTTGGGGATTCCAGTAGAAGATATTGTATATACCGATTGCACTGATGCACAGTAGCCAAATCAGAACGACCGGTGCGAATAGGAACCCGACACGGTGGGTTCCATAATGTTGTAGGGCGAACAAGGCTATCAGTATCATGCATGAAGCTGGGACTTCAATATCTGCCAAATTTGTATACCAAGTGTGATTAGGAGCCTTGATCACATCATAATGTAAACATAAGCATTATCTAATCATGGACTCAACTGTTGAAATGGGAACATGTTTGAAACTATCTGTTAAGAATGTTACATAAACCAACTCGGAACCTCTCTTAACAATTCCAGTTCATGAGTTGTAATGATTCTCTACACGGCATCTATCGCCAAAAGCTCCTAACATCGAATCATGTTAGCCGCCCAAATATAACTAATTCACTCGCAGAAAGATTGGTGAACTCTGTGCAAACTTCAATCCTCTTTCATGGTTCTCCACTATTGGAATGTAACGGTTCGGAATTGGTTTATACAACATTCGTTAACACTTTCAAACTAGAAATGTCACATTACCACACTCACACATCACATCAGAAGAAACTAGTAGACTAACTGTAATGAAAGCAATAGAAAAGATGGCTGATTTCAAACAAGTCAACCTTCATCAACTCTGGCTTTTTTCCAATTGGAAGCAGTCAACAATGCACTGAGAACTATTTTCAAGAATGAAATGAATGATTGTAAGGGAAAAGAGGATAGTTTTTACATTTGTGATGCTCCTTTGACACTGAAAGCTCCACCCCAGAAACAGCAGAAAACACTGCAGCAACAACAACAACCAAATCACAATCATTGACCTTAACAAAAGCTGCTGATTTCATGAATTCCCATTTCACAAGAACAGACAAGGATGAAGAACAGTTGATTTACCAGAAAGGGCAGGAGTCAGAACACCATCACCAATCACCATACAAGTCCCAACCAAGGCCAGAACAAGCAAGATCCTCTGCAGAACCCTGTGCTTCTCCATCGTTGATTTCAAGCTCGAATTGGAATCAAAATCTTCCTCCTTAATCTTCTTGTACTCAGACAGCTCCTCATCTGCCACCTGACGATTGGGGAGCGAGTTGACCCGGGCGTGTCGACACAGCAACGAGTAGAGAGCAAAGGTGCCTCCTTCTCCATTGTCATCAGCTCTCAGAACTATGAGCACATATTTCAGCAAAGGCACCAAAGTAAGCGTCCAGAACACAAATGACAGAACCCCAAATATCTCCTCATTCGTCTCCGAGTGGATTATATCCTCTGCAAATGTGCTCTTGTAAACATACAAAGGGGAAATGCTTAAATCTCCATAGACTACTCCTAAGCTCTGGTACGCTAGTGTCAATACCGTCCTCCATGACTCTTTCTGCAAGATGAAAAATTTCAAAATGAATGAAGATTCAAACTTTCTGGAAAAATGCTGCAACACAACAATCTTAACCTCGACATTTTTAACACGAGCTCCTGTCTCCAGATCCATTCTGTTGACTTTATTCCCTCAGCTGAGAGAACTAAGCTCCATATAAACAACCCAACTTCCCCAATAGGAAGAAATTACAGTGAGAAAACGCGTAAAGGTAAGCAATTAGTGTCAGTGCTGTTGAACAACCACGAGAAGAAGAGAAAAACAGAGTATTGCAGGTGGGTTAGCAGAGTTCTTAATGCAGAAGAGAATTAGGGATTTATAGAATGAAATTTGGGGGGTTTGGTTGGATGTATACAAATTGGGGAGGCAAGAAATCGGTAGATTTGGAATCTAATGCCTGAAATCTGTCTTTCTGATGGCTTCCAGAGAGATGAACAAAATATAATATTTTTTTTTTTTTTTGCTTGCGAGTGTGTAGCAAGCGACTGTTGACTCGGTTTTTCTAATAAACATTTTAAATTGTCTCATAAGTAATTACTAATTAGTATTTAAAAATTACCATTAATTAGTAATTAGTATTGAATTATCATTAATTAAGAGCAATTTTCAAACTTTTGGAAGAAGATTTGTTAGTGTTATCAATCACTAAAAAAAGATTTGTTAGTGTTATTTTACGATAGTCTAATTATCCGTATATCGATAAATTTAATCACAATCGAGTACAATAGTCTAATTATACATGGTTCTGAACAATTTTATATTTTTTTTTTTGCATAATTAGACATAAAATTCATTGGGTAACACTGAATGTAAAATTACAGTATAATATTACTGATAAACCAACTTGAGAGAGATGAGCTGGGTTTTAGGAAGAGGCGGTCTAGAACTAGAAGGAAGAGTTTGATACAAAGAGAGCTTAACTTTCACGAACGATTCAAGGTATAATCCTAGCAACTAAGAACACGTGGTAATAATTGTCTCAAACTCACCAAAACTATAATCTCGTCGACTAATACATGCACATGTTAAATGTTCATACCGTAAATAGTGTATGTCCTGCTCATACAAACCGATCAAATCATATTCATATCATAAAACTTGTTCCAACCTAGTCGTCTGGCCCAGTAGTGGAAGCCTAAAGGTGTTGGTCTTCAAGTGGTCCTTGTACCTCGAAAGCAAAGGGGGGTAGTAGTTAGTTCAGGTGAGTGAGGCGACGAGAATATGAGAGAGAAGGGGTGACGTACCGCGGAGCGTTTGTCCGCTGGGTAAAAGTGTTGTCCCCCTGTCCCGTGGAGAGTAGGAGGTATTTATAGTACCTTTGTCTTGGTCGCCAAGGTTGGATCTTAGCGTTCGTTGTAGACTCCACAGGATGTCGACACGTGTCTGTGTTCCTTCGAAAACCCTAGAGGCCGCCGTGTTGGGTCATCGCCTTGGGCCGACTTGCTTTATCCGGCTTTGCTATCGCTTGAGCTTGGTCCTTTAGCCACTATCGCCTCTAGCGATGTCGACTGTGGGCCGCTGTTGGGCCCGAGGCTGCTGAAGGGAAGGGCCTATCAATTGCCCCCAAACCCTTAGCCAAACTTTACTTGGGTAATGGCTTACGATTGCTTTAACCGCCTAGCTTGTGGTCGCTGGAGAAGGGCCCATCAAAACTAAACCAATGTTTCATACCAAACCAAAAGCAAGTAAGACAAAAGCAATAGAAGCCACAATATTGATGGTCTCAATGGATTACTAAATAATTAACAAATTAATCTCCCGACAAATGGATATTAAGGATGTAATTAAAGGCAATTGATGTCTTTAACACAATTAATTAGATAATTAGCTGTTGATTAGCCGATCAGCCAGCTGGCATTCTTGATGTCAAAGAAAAGGACCGACAAAACAAATGGTGTTTTATTAATACCTCGTTAGTTATGTAATTACTAATGGGTGCTCCTATTTGTAGTCCGCGTTTTACTAACGCAGTCCGCATTTTTAACATAAATGGACAATTATGCCCTTGCAGTCCGTATTTACTAACGCAGTCCGTTTTTACTAACGCAGTCCGTCTTTTACTAACGCAGTCCGTTTTTACTAACGCAGTCCTTTTTTACTAACGCAGTCCGTTTTTACTAACGCAGTCCATTTTTTACTAACGTAGTCCGTTTTTACTAACGCAGTCCATTTTTTACTAACGCTGTCCGTTTTTTACTAACGCAGTCCGTTTTTACTAACGCAGTCCGTTTTTTACTAACGCAATCCGTTTTTACTAACGCAGTCCGTTTTTTACTAACGCAATCCGTTTTTTACTAACGCAGTCCGTTTTTTACTAACGCAGTCCGTTTTTGTTAAAAAGGTCAAAACAATTCAAATAGCACTTTAAAAATTTAAAATAAAATAATAATATTGATAAAAAATACTGATGAAAAAATATAAATGTTGAAATAAATTCATAATAATGAAGTAAAATTATATACGCCTAAAAATTAATCTTTGATGGAAAATAATATATTGTTTAAAATTATATAATTCTTCAAATTAGAGAGAAATTATGTAATAAAAAAAGAAAAATTACACATTCAAAACTACAAAACTAAAATACATGATATATCATTAAAATAAAAAATAATTTAATATCTTAAAAAAAATTGAGCAACTATAAACTATTACATATATCCGAAAATATCCGAAAATATAGATGTTATTGTTTACATTTAGTTTGATGCACCAAAATACTTTTTCCATAATTCAATTATATCTGTATAAATAGATTCGAATTGAGTCACTGTTACGTCCTTATTGTACTTCCACAAAATATTGATGGGAGGCATAGGACAGCCATCACGAACATGTATCCGCATGAAGTGGTTTCCTGTATGCAAAATCCATAGAATACCGTACGGTGCAGCACAACCAGGAGCAACACGTAGTGGAAGGTTAGTGGTTGAAGCATCCCACTTACTTTTCCCGTCTTGCTTACGGATACTAACACAACATATGACCCAATTATACATGGTAGCGAACCCTATCAAGTCAAGTGTATCCATCCAATGATATGGGCCGCATGGTGTTTGTGTTGTGAAATTAATTCTTCTGATGTTATGATCGACGCCGTCGTTGATATTTTGATAACAAGGATGTGATCCCAATTCCGTAGACAACGTTGTCCTCATCAGTGTATAGTGATTTTCATCCCCACGAAGTGCATGCGAAATAACTCTAAAACCACAATGACCATCCGAAACTGGGTTATACCAATGGTCAAAGTAATCTTGAACAGCCGATGGAAGAGCCCAACATACTCGAAATCACCTGCATATCCTACATAGTTTGTCTCGAGAGGCGCACCGTGTTCTAATTTGAAATAAATATTAGTTAGTTCACTCATACACACACACACACATAAGAATTGTATATGTATAGAAAGTCAACCTGACGGAAGATCGAAGGTAGAATATGTAGACCCATGTTGTGTGAACGTCGATCTATTTTGTGATGAAGTCGTGTCAGGCCGTTTGAAATTTGGGGAATTATTTGGCGTAGGGTACTTTTTTCTTGCATATTCCACTCCAGAAGGGTTTCGGCTTGTAGACTTATTTGGTCGGCCTTTGCAAGTTTCATTTTCTACTGGGTCCTCAAGATCTTCATCTTCGGGATGCAATTGTCTATGTATGGTTTCAGCTATGATTCTTCGTAATGATGGATCAGACGCACGGACTCCTTCGAAGAGACTATCTAGATGATCAAGATCTGATTCTGGCATCGAACCCGCTTGGTTGTAGCGTAATGTTCTCCAGAACAAAGTGTACATCCTGCAAATGGACTCGTTGACCTTTACGATGCAAATCATGTAGTTTGCAAGCACATAATAAGCCATGTGTTGTAACAATTGTACAACCACACCTTTCATTCAATCCTACACCAAGGACCACACCCCTATCATACTCTTCGTGCATCAAAATGATAGCATACGTAGCCACATGACCAGCCAAGGATGAGAACAGGCGACCGTGATTGGAGGGTATGTGAACGCTGCATGATTGCTCCAACGAATTCCGTATATCAACATGTTGCCCCTCCAACAAAGTGTGCGTACGTTTCCAAACAGTATCCAATGCAAGTGCAGAGTTAACTAAACACAATTTTAAAGCAGCGTGAGAAGACTCAACCCTTGAAGTAGTAGTGTTTCCAAAGTGCATGACCTTGTTTGTGTAACACTTGACAAACTTCTTAGAATGCGACATCCATGTATTGTTTAGATAACTAATCATACCTGTTGATAATTGTATTTATATAGGTGAATCCGGCTAATGATACTATAAATATAATTAGCATGTTAATTATATTATATATAAGATTGGTTTTCAAGGACATCATTGAAAAAGATGGTTTATACTTGAAATAATTGAGTATAATTTTATGAAAGTAAATATGAAAATATGATCATGAACATAACATATGAATCGATGTACTTCAGCTTAGTTATCGGTCGGATCACTCCATCTCAACTCAACATCACAAGCTTAGTCGTGGCCCGTGAAATCCATGGCGATTTTAGTCTTTCATAGTTGGGTGGTTAAAATCGCCTCTAAGTTGGGTTACCAATCAATTGAGAACTCTGGTGATTTGAGGTGGATTCAGAGAACCTATAAATACGAACTTGATTCTATATCATTGACAGGACATGACTCAATACCTGACAACATACGTCTTAAGCCACATACGTTCTTTCGTAGGCATGCTTAAGGCTCTACAATACGCACAAGGGACCAACCCTGATGCTTCTCAATCTCACTCACTAAATATGTCTATAAATGTCCCTCATATTATAGAATGTCTCTCTGATAATACACCTGGTGTGGAACCACACGACAACACCTAGGCACTTTGGATAGACAGGACGTCCCATTCTCATTCAATCAACTGATCCTCCAGGTCAAACTTCTTATTGAACTGGTCAGACCAACTGGACGGAACATGAACACAAAACATAGAAATTTGTTAACTCAATTCTTTTTCGCCAGAAAAGTAAGTTTAAGATGTTGTCAAAACCAAACGATTTCTAAATAACATATACAGCTGAAAAACATATGAACCAAATTTAGCCGTCCATTCTTGTTCAGTGTTATAACCCAATAATTTTTTTTGGTGAGTCATTGATCATAGACAACATTTTTAAAAAATTAGATGGTAGGTGGGATTTGTGAATTGGCCATTGAGGATCGTTTTCAGAACAACCAAAGGCCTCCTCATTATCATCATATTCATTGACAACCACATTTTGAACAACCCACAATCACAAAATAATTTTTAGAAAAAAAAATTATGACAAAACTAGCTATTTAAAAAGAAAAATTAGGTGATGACGAGACAGAGAAGTATCAGAGTTATTTGAACAAATTTGGGTATAGCCGTATAACATCAGTAAATTTATATTAGTTGATATTCTCTAATATTAAGATTTAGTCATTCACATCCTGACTGGCTAAACTTGCCATGAGTGATCTGACCCATTGGACGACCAAAATGCGATGAGGATATTGTTGTGAGTAACCTTATTGGATTCAAAATACTAGACTAACTTTGTACATCCACATAATTATATTACAATACTTTCTTGACATTCAAATCTCAAATCATCAAATCAACCGTCGTGTAGATATACTTTTGTTTATATTGTATCAAACAACTAGACATCGATCTCCACTCTCCAAGTGGGGTTCAAAAGCTTCCTTCAGCATGTCGTTTTCACTCTCTTTTGTAACGACAATTCTAATGTATTAAATCAACTCGTTCAGGAGAAATGTAATTATTGTTTTTACTCAATCAACCAAATCAAACCATGTGTAGACATGTTTGTATTATTCTTATTAAAAAGAATAATAATGCATATCTCAATTCTCCAAGTGGGAACTTTTGAATATTTTTGCTATCTTTTTCAAATGTGTGGACTCTTTCAGCAATATTTGAGGTTGGTGGTGGTAGCTACACTCTAATTAGTTAATATTTAGGAAAATAGCATTTTGGCCTCCTCTACTTTGCCAACTTAATAAATAGCCCCCCATACTATAAATTGCTCTTTTTACCCCTCCTACTTTGACTACTTTGACTTTTGGGTCCTTCCATTTCAACTTTCATCTCCGCAACGTTAATTCATGAGCATTTGGTACCTCGTGTTTAGCTCCAATAGTCATGTATTAGCTTACTAAGCATTTTCTAAGTGGGAATATAAGTATATATAATTAGATAAGATGGAATCGACGAATAAAACGTGTGATTTTAAAACCTTTCGTATTTCATCATACTCTTCATGATACCTTCCCCTCCCTAACCAACTCTCCGTTGGGTGCGAATGTCTCCAAATTTAACGTTACGAAGACAAAAGTTGTAACGGAAGGACCCAAACGGCAAATGGTCAAAGTAGGAGGGGGTAAAAAGAGTAATTTATAGTATAGGAGGCTATTTATTAAGTTGGCAAAGTAGAGGGGGGCAAAATGCTATTTTCCTTTATTATTTTATTAATTGTTGAGTTTTCATGTGGCGGCCGGAGAAGTCAAAGGTTGCTAATAAAATAATAATAATAATAATAATAACTTGTTTAGGAAAAAAAAAAAGGAATTATTATTATTGACGTGGCTTCATGCATGGATGTGGTGGCAATTGTTTGATCGACAAGGCAAACAAAGGTGGCATTTTTGAATTATTATTATCGCCATATGGAGAAAATAAATTAAAAAGTTATTTTTTACTTAAAATATTATTATTATTATCGCCATATGGAGAAAATAAATTAAAAATTTATTTTTAACTTAAATTATTATTATTATTATTATTGAGAAAATTAGTTTGTAGATATTAATTTTTTTTGTAGACATGTGAATCTCTAGGATTTCTATGTTTCCATTTTGGGGAATTGAGCATGTGTGATCATTCAATCAATTATTTGATGCAAATTATTTGTTGAAATGTGTTAGTTGAGAAATATGTCTTTTATTTTGATTATTTTGATGACTAGGATGGTCTGAAGTTGATATTGAAGGCGACCCGTTTCAAGTTCTTGTTATTGTCGTGTTTTCTTTGTAAAAGATGGTGATGTCATTATTTTGGATATTTGCTGCTTTTTCGCTGCAATTTATTGTGATTTCTCGAGCAGCTAATATGGTGACCCATGTAATGGTGGAGGGAGGACTCAAGTAGGCCGTGCACTTGATATAGAAAGCCGAATATATCATTATCGTAAAAAATCCAGAATCCTACACAGTGGTACAAGGACAATAGATGAAATTTTTCTAATTTCATCCGAGCCATTTTTCAGAAGAAGCAAGCAATTTGGACCTTCAACCATTTGGTATAATTTAGAGGATGATCATCTCATCCCCGATCCCAACGAATTCGAGTTGTTGCGAGAGAAGTTCAGAAGGTATGAACTTGAATACAATATGTAGCATAATATCATACCATGTAAGTCATTCTCACCCTCAAGATATTCATGTGAGGCACTTTCAGATTAGCAGCACCAGCTCTGCAGTTCTTCCTCAGGAAAGCATACAAGTAGTTAATCACCAGTTTCTTGAGGAAGAAGGAATCTTTTTTGGCCCTCACATCTCCATGAGCTAGCAGATAAGTGAACCCTGATTCCATTGCTTCTCGCAGCGCTGAGAGCTCGTATTCCAAGCTCGGATCTTCATCTGAAGACATCACACTTGATGGTAACAGTGTTCCTGATGGATGATGATCAGCTGCTTCTGATGTTCCTGGCTCATCATCAAGTATTTGATTGTTCATTAAGAAGGGAGTTCTCGGATCCTCAGTTTCAGCATTCTGGCCTTCGTTTCGAGGTGATGATACAGATATACTGTCCATGTCGAAGTCGATGAGGTCCTTCTCCAAGGCGAGATCAAGAGCCTCTTTTCGAAGGAACTTCTCGAGGCTCTCTACAAGGAGGGTCTCAAACGACTGGTGATGCTCCTTCCTGACATCTTTGTAGCCATATCGAGCTACACACCGGAACATGTGGTAGTCCTTGGGGCAGACTCGTCGAAAAAGGAACCTTTCCTCTTGTGGGACTACTGGTACTGGTACATATTTGATGCAGACAAAGACTATGGTGGATTGGATTGCTGGAAGGCTCAGTAGGAACTGTCCAAAGATCGATGGAACTCCCGTTACAAGTTCGTTGTACAGCAATCCAATGCCTGGAACTCTGACTGTCCCGAGGTCAGAGGTTAAGTCATGCATCAAATCCATGGATATCTTCTCCCTTACCTCGCTCCGGTACTTGAGCACACTTCCATAGTTCCAAATGTACATCACGCAGAGGAAGAACGAGGCGAATGCTAGAGGAAGCCAGCCTCCTTCCAAGAGCTTTGATAGAACTGCTGATAGATAGATGAGCTCTATTGATCCAAACACAAGAGGGAACAGTAATGCAAGAGCTAAGTTGGTTTGCCATATGAGAAGCATGACTAGTGTGACTAAGATGGTGGTTACGAGCATCACTCCGACTTCAGCAATGCCTGAAAAGAGAGACAGGATTCGTTAATTCACAATAAAAGATCCATTCAGAACCCTCTATCAACAACTCGAGTTATTGGGATCTAACGGTTCATGACAGCGAGGAACCGAAGAATGACAAAGAGATTGAACTTGTGACTTAACCATATGCATTGGCGATACTTGTGGTGCTCCGGAAGATGGCAACTACAATGATGCACATTGTCATTAGGAAGTAATTGATCACTGGGATGTATATTTGACCCATTCGTCTTTTCGATGTGTGGATGATCTTCAGCCTAGGGAAGCATCCAAGAGCCATGGATTGCTTCACACAAGAGAATGTTGCTGAGATCATGGCCTGACTGGCAATCATGGCTGCAAGGGTGGCTATGATGAAGACTGGCCAGAATAGGCTCTCTGTTTAGAAATTCGGAATGTAATGTAAGTATTCCAAGCTAGACGTGGACAGAAAATTCGACATATAGTTTCATTTTGCTTCACTGTTCTACCTGGAACTGAATCATAGAAGACTCTGCTAGCAGACTCAGGATGTTTCATTAGGAATGCAGCTTGCCCCAAGTAAGCCAAGAGAAGACAAGGGAATACCACAAATGTGAAAGCAATCTGACAAAAGAAGGAATGAATATAAGTTCAAGAAATGAAGAGTTAACAAAGTTCAAGAAATGTTAAGGGAACAAACTTGTATGGCTTTCACAGAGAAATGCCCTAAATCTGCAAACATAGCTTCAGCTCCTGCAACAAAACTTGTATGACTATCGTATGTCCGGAATTATGAACTTACTAGTTGACTAATGGAAGCTTGTTATGGCAGGAATTACCGGTAATGCACAAGACACAACCACCAAGAGCTGACCACGCATCGACGCCATTCTTCTGGAAGAAGAAATAGATATAAGCTGGATTGAGTGCCCTCAGGACAGAAATGTCATATGCCACTAGATTGTATACTCCAACGGCACCTAGTGAGAAGAACCATAGACCAAGAACTGGAGCAAACATGATGCCGACTTTGCCTGTACCGAATCGTTGTATGCCAAACAAGGCCAAGAGGATAACGATCGATACAGCAACCACAGCATCTGCAACCAAGGGAAACCTGATTATATGCATTTTTAGTTAACTGAATCACTTGTTCTTCTTTACAGACTGTAGTTGTGGTTATGGAGATGTTGAATACATGCACGACTTTCTCTCGATATGAATGACATGTAGATCAAGAGGAGTTTCGAAGAGAGATGCAAAGATACCTACTTGTACCAAATCCAGATACTTCACCCTGGAGACCACTTGTAGCAGACATCACTGCAGTATGCAAAACAATGGCATTAGCAGATTAGCATCATCATCATGATTCTGAATGGATATTACATTATTTACTGACACGTCCGAATGACTCATTGAAAGAGCCTAAAGTTTGGATAGTTGTGCAACATATTGGGGGCCACAGAGGCTTCAATAAGCCTTTATACACGAATTGATTGCTACCGGGATTCGAAGCCTTGACCTCTTGTTAGTCAACGGCTCTGATACCATGTCAAGAACAGTTGCATCCCAATAACTCGAGTTGTTGGGAGAAGGTTTTGAATGGATCTTATATTACTTACTAACAGATATAAATAGTACATAATGCACCTGATATGGCAGGGGTAAGGATACCATCTCCAATAACCATGGAAGTCCCCATCAGAACCAAAAGTAACAGAACTGTCTTCAAGAAGGATCTTGTTTCCAGGAGTTCCTTAATGCTCAAGGCCCTCTCCAGCTCCGGAGTGGGCAACTTCAGCTTGAAGCTCGAGATCTTTTCATCGGATGGCTGATGATTTGGCAGCATGTTAACCTTTGCATATCTGGAGATCAGTGAGTACAAAGCAAATGTTCCTCCTGCAAAACCATTAATGTATTCATTCAATGTCTGCAACCAATCTGAACCTAACAACATGAACTCGAACACTAACCTTCCCCATTGTCATTTGCTTTCAACACCACAAAGACATATTTGGCTAAGGGAATAAGAGCAATTGTGTACATAACTGTTGATAATGCCCCTAACACATCAACTTCAGACTCAATTGGAACCTTGCTGAACACATCAGTAAAGACATACAAGGGGCTTGTCCCCATGTCTCCATAGACCACTCCAAGCGTCTGAAATGCCAATCCAATTGTTGCCCAAGTGGAGACTTCCTAATACACAGTAATTCAGCAAAAAAACTTAGCAATGGAACTATGTACTATTTCTGAGTTCTTACCAAACCACAAAGGACAGAAAGCTAAAAGAAAGCAGAGCTAAGTTTTAGTAAATAATAATCCTCTCCCAACAATTCGAGCTATTCGATGCAATAGTTCTTAGCCTTTGACCAACAAGAGGTCAAGGTTTAGGCTCCCGGTAACAACCAATTTCGTGTATAAAGGCTTATCGAAGCCCCGTTGCCCCCAATCTGTTGCACAAGTCTTATCGAAGTTGTGCAAACTTCAGGCTCTTTCATGAGACATTCGTTGTGTTGACAAACAATATAAGATCCATTCATAATCCTCTCTATTGAGATGCAACGGTTCTTGACACTATAATACTGATATACCTTACTGTGATGGCTGTGAGCTCCAGCAATCTCCATGGCTTCAACATCGAAAGAGTCAACTCTCTTGGCCTTCTTCACCAACCTCCTCCTCATAGTCCCATACCCACTTCCTCTTCCTTGTTTGCTTCCATCATTACTGGTACCAATCAAAGACAAAGGAGGAGAATCTGAATCCACTTCACTTCCATCAACCCATATCCACTCTCCTCCACCACTCCCTTTCCTACCTCCACTCTCCAGCAATCTCTCGCAGCACTCTTCAATCCTATCTCCTCCTTCTTCCTCCTCCATTGATGCCTGCTTTTGCAAAGAGCAGTGTTCTTCTTCTTCTTCTAGCTTAGTAGCAGGTACTGTAGTCTTTTAGACCATGTGGGTTGGCTGATTTCATTCATTTTCTGAGTTAGATGTTTGTTTTTAATTGGTGGGGTTCTTCAGCATGGCGTAACCAACCAGGTTGGTATGATTGGGAGAAAGAAAGCATTTTTATTTTACAAAAAAAAAACGTTATCTTTTTCATTGATTGAGGTGAGTGATTGCAGAAGTCCGTACTTCAATATAGGTATAGGTTTGTCCACTTCTGCTCTGGCGTATTCTCATCCAATCAAAACCAAAGAGACGGTCTTGGCTTTGGGTGAGCTTCATTTTGATGACTAACTGACTAATCATTCGTAGTTCCTTTGATTTTGAGATGAGAATGGGCTTCAGAAACAAGCCCCAAAACTGGGCTGGATTCGATCTGCGTGTCGTACGATGAAGCCCTTTCCAAAGACCAATTCGACAGCTGAGCCATAGAAACACAACCCTCCATAGGTAAAAGCTCCAATGATAGCGTAAAACGAAGATCCTACTGAAAGTGAGTTTCAAAAGACTGTACCTTGGGGCGTAGGTAAATCCCTGACCAAGTTATGGTTCCAGGAAAATGGTATAATTCAAACACTTCAATCTGCAGCAGGAATTGTAGTTTCGAACTTCTACTAATTCCTGAGCAAGTAGTTAAAGAAAACATGTATGGAGGCAAGTTCATACTAACCAGTCTATAGTCATAACCATACATCTGGGCAGATTGCAACCGATCAGTTCTCTTAAGTTGAACTGATAAAAGAATGGTGACCTAAAGAACAACACAGCAAAAATGGAGTCAAACTGCTTTGGCATTAACGTTGTCACATGAGCAAAATTTCTGGCATAGGGCAGCTAGGAAGAAGCATCGGAGGAGATAGAGATTTGACTCAGCCTATCATCTCTATATCGCCTTTGATCCGCAACCATGGAACCCAAAACCTCCAAAAGCTCGTCCAATCGCTCCTTAGGTTCCTCCCCTGCTGCTTTCAGAGCATGAACGATGCTCTCGATAGTAGACAAACATCCAGCTTTTGGCTGACGTCTAACCTCACTGAACAAACTAGGCTCCCCCAATTCCAACTTCAGATGTGGCAGAAGCTTCAGCCATGGGTTCTCCTTGTACATCTTTTTCGCCTTGGACCATGTACCATCCAGAACAATCAGATTCTTCACTTCAAAATCCATCCCTCTCAGCTCATCAACGCTCACTGATTCATCGCTCGGATACAAAAGCACCGAGCTTGCAGGAACATTCAATTCAAACTCCTCCTGGTAATCTTGTTCACTGCCAGACACATTTCTCCTGTTTAACTTCTGAACCGTAAACCCATTTTCCAGTGCAAATTTAACCACCAATGGAGAAGCCAAAATCTGGTCGAAATTCGAAAAACTGGACATCAATTCACAGTTCAAATCAACAATACCTCCGCCTTTCAAGATCTTCATGGTAATGATACAAGTCGAAGCCCCACCCGAACCCGGAATCCGGATAACGAAGCGGGCGTCGTATTGGACGTCGTTAACAATATGCAAATGGAGATTGTTAAGGCCTATCTTGGCGATTCTGGCGGAGTTAAGAGGATGCTTGGTCTCTAAACTGTGCTGGAGAATGGTAACGTTGACCTTGTTTTGAAAGAGGCCGTGGTGTCTTAGCTTAGCGCAGAGGCAGACCTGGAGGGGTTTGGAGCAGGAAGGACAAGTGGGTCGCTTCTTGTTTGAATCGGAAGATGCCATCACCGCCATTTTTAGGGTTTTCGGGCGGCGGCGACAGCACCAGGTGGTCAGGGAATCGAAGAATGGAGGAGGTCGTGGACTGTAACAGAGAAGTATGGCAGTCCCTGGGATGTACCGGGTCGGTATCCGTGTCTTTATGAAGACCCGGTTGGCCATCGTCGTCGTAAGAAACTGATCTGTGCCGGAGTAGGCGGATTGTATTTGTATCCCATCGTGCATTCGTGCTCAGCTCACTTCCAATGGGCTTCAGAAACAAGCCCCAAAACTGGGCTGGATTCGATCTGCGTGTCGTACGATGAAGCCCTTTTCAAAGACCAGTTGACAGTGTGACACGGGTCGCTGTAAGCTTTCTAGGGTTTAGGTATCGTGATCTTTTTCTGATCCTTTCCCTCTTCCATCTCTGAGTCTACTGATCGTGAAATTCGAGCTCTGAACAAGGTCAAGCTTCGTTCTTTCATGTCTTTGTTTCGCATATGATCGTTTGATTTTGCGCGCTCACTCTGGGAAACTGGAAAGCCTTGACGCTTGTTGGTTGTTTGTTGATTGTAGGGTTCCCTTTTGTGAGAACAATGTCTCGCGTTTACATTGGGAATTTGGACCCTCGAGTTACTGAGAGGGATTTGGAAGATGAGTTCCGTATGTATGGCGTTCTTCGCAGGTGATTAACGTTTTGCACTATGGGATCCTTTTATGGCGTTCAAGGAATCATCTTTGTTTGTTTGTATTGCTGTGATTTGGTACTGTGGCTTAATCGATGTGTTTGGAACAATGATGCAGCGTTTGGGTTGCTCGAAGGCCACCGGGTTATGCATTCATCGAGTTCGATGATCGTAGGGATGCTATCGACGCAATTCGTGCATTGGATGGTCGGTAGTAGAACAGTTCTTTATCTGTTTCAGCTCATGATAGTTTCAGTTCCTTAGCCATGTCTTCTATGTTGAAGTCTGTTGTTAGTGTTGCTAATTGTGCTACCAAAAGTTGATATTGAGAGGAATGTTCAGGTAAAGTTGATCCTGATGCTGTAATTTTGAATCTGCAGGGAAGAATGGTTGGCGTGTCGAGCTTTCACACAATTCCAAGGATGGTGGTGGAGGCCGAGGCGGAGGTGGACGCAGTGGGCGTGGTGGAGGAGAGGATTTGAAGTGCTATGAGTGTGGTGAGCCTGGTCATTTTGCTCGAGAATGTCGTGGAAAATTTGGTTCTCGAGGTGGGGGAGGCGGTGGTCGTTATAGGAGTCCCAGCCCTCGACGTCGTAGGAGTCCTAGTTATGATAGATATGCCCGCAGGTGCGGAATCTCAATGTTATCCCTGATGGTTCTTATGTTCTAAGTGATTCTACATCATCATTGGTGTTCATTACTACTTACTAATGTTGTCGACGTTGCTGGTAGGAGTTTCAGCCCTCGTGGGAGAAAGTCGCCTCCTCTTCGACGTCGTAGCCCTTCTCCTCCTCCTCGCCGTCCACGAAGCTATAGTAGGTCCCCTCTGCCTCAGTATCGCCATGCCCGTCGTGATTCACCCTTTGCTAATGGGTATGACAATCTGACTTGTTTATGCCTTTCTGATATTGCTATTTGTTCATGACTTTGATTCATCAAAGTTCCATTGGACACTGTCTAGCAGTGTTATCTACTGCAGTTGATGGGAATCTGTTTGCTTTTTCAGCAGGGATTAGAGCTATGGAACGAGGCGAGACAAATCCTAATGAGTGAAAGGAAGCTTGAAGCTTTCGGTAGTGCGCTATAGTTTGTTAGGAGAACCAGCGAGATATATGTATATGTTCCTATCCGTACAATGAGCCCTATTATGATACTGGTTTGGAGTGGCTTCACCAAACTGTTACTGCTATTGGACATCGTTCTATGTCGGCTAGCTATCACCGCTACTTGGAGGTCCCTTTCATACTTATAATCGCTACCTTACTATTGTTCATTAGTCATGTTTTTTCTTCTATGAATGTGTTCTGTTGCTTTGTATTTTCATCCGTTATTGTTTCTGAAATATTTGTGTGTTTTATTCGAGGAGGTATGCTCTTCAGCTATTCGGCATCATCTTGCTCCTTTACTGCATCTCTGCCACGTTTCTACTCGTCTTTGCTCAATAATGTTGAGCTTGGCATCATCTTGCTCCATAACTGCATCTTTGAGAATGGTTGTCTTCATCTCTGCTACTCGTCGTTGCTCTACATAATGTTAGGCTTGAACACAGTGGCATCATCTTGCCCCTTTACTGCATCTCTGCTTCTCTGCATGTTATCTACTCGTCTTTGCTCTGAATAATGTTGAGTTTGACATCATCTTGCTCCATTACTGCATCTTTGAGAACAGTTTTCTTCATCTCTGCTACTCGTTTTCTACTCGTCGTTGCTCTGCATAATGTTAGGCTTGAACACAATGGCATCATCTTGCTCCATTAGTGCAACTTTGAGAATGGTTTTCCTCATCTCAGCTTCATAATGTTAGGCTTGAACACTGTGGCATCATCTTGCTCCATTAGTGCAACTTTGAGAATGGTTTTCATCATCTTGCTCCATTAGTGCAACTTTGAGAATGGTTTTCATCATCTTGCTCCATTAGTGCAACTTGAGAATGGTTTTCCTCATCTCAGCTTCATAATGTTAGGCTTTAACACAGTGGCATCATCTTGCTCCATTAGTGCAACTTTGAGAATGGTTTTCCTCATCTCTGCTTCTCTGCACGTTATCTACTAGTCGTTGCTTTGCATAAATGTTGAGCTTGATCACAGTAGCACCATCTTGCTCCGTCACTGCATCTTTAGACAACAGTTTTCATCTCTGCTTCTCTGAACATCATCTTACTCGTCGTTGCTCTGCATATTGTTGAGCTTGATCACTATAGTCAAACTCGGAAGCATAGGGAAACATGAGGGAAACTTGATGCTGCCAGCATTGTGTTTAAAGCTTATGTTCCGTTAGAGCTACTAGCCTCCGCTCTTTTCTGCTAGTTGCTTCAAGAAGTTGAAGTTGTGGTAATACTTACTCCCAAAATTGAATCGTCTGCACTTCATTGGTGTTACTGTCGGTCTTCTAGTGTTAGTAAAACTCCCGGTGGCCTGAAAGTTGGATGCCATTGCCTATTCTCTTCTGTCTGGATCGACGAAGCGTCTTGTGTTCTTAGTTTACATGTCGGCTCGTCTTGTATGGAATCCCAGTAGGTAACTGTGTGTGATGCAGCTTGCTGAAAACCAAAAATGGAGTTTGGCTCTGGTTTCTCTCAGTTCAGTTTCTGTTGTATCTGATCATAGTAAACTGTGTATATCATCATCATTTGTTGCTTTGAACTACAGTCTGTGTAGGCTATTTTCTATTTTCATTTCCATTAGGTGAATTCCATTGATCAATTGTTATCGTTCGACACCAAATGCGATAATCTGCATCTTCTTGCGTCAATTCAGCATTATGTCCTCTCTTAGGTTTCCTACTGTCTTCTGGATATTCGTAGTCCTCATGTTTCAGTTCACAGTTTCTGGGTTTCTTACGCGACCTTTGCATTGCACATGAAATCGTTGCAACGATGGACATTAACCATTGGTGATCCGTTAGCGAATAGTGTGTACATAGCCGTGTTCTATAGCAGGACTGTACGAAACGATAGGAATGCCTGCTAATATTTTGCTTACTCGAAGTACAGTACAAACATTCTTCAAAATGACAGATAAAAGGAAACATAAACCCAGCTTAAAGATGTGGAAACCTCTAATTTATTCAGTGGCTTGTCAACAGATGAGCCTCCTAATACCACTAAGGATTTTGATTAAAGCATTGATTCATTTCCAGAACTTGATTCATTGAGCCTTTGACTCGATCACCTTCTTCGCAAAGGATGGTAGGCAAAACGCAGCGGCATGAATCTGGAAACAGTAATGGAAGCAGTTAGATTATGATATGCCTTTCCAAACAGTAATGGAGATAAAAGAAAAACACTAACCTCAGAATTGTAGAACTTTAGCGGCCCTCGTCCCTTGTTATAGTCAGTGTTCATGTCTATTGAGCTCACTGGATGTTTGAAATCAACAGTGGGTCCTTCGGTAGAGCAGAGCATGAAACCAATCACTCCACTGCAAGAGAATGAGAGCCGAGAGCCGAGAGCCGAGAGCCAATCATGATGCTTAGTCAAGAACACGATAGGAATCGTAATTGAAGATGGATTGATATTACCTTGGATATGTAGGAACTGTGGTCCATGCATAGTTCACCGAGCCTTTGAAGATCTGGCGGCAGTTTGTCACGATATCTTCGATGATGTGCATATGAAGCCAAATGCTTTCTGCCTGAGTACACACAACTCCTCCTGGACGAAGAGCGTTTGCTACCGACTGGAAGAATGGCTTCTCGAACAATTCCTGTGCAGGACCTGTTGTGAAGAAGTGATAAGAGCTTAGGTAAAAATGGAAACTTTTCGATTTCCGACATTGATGACTATGAAGGGATCAAGCAGGTTTACCTATAGGGTCAGAAGAGTCTACGATGACTGCATCGTATGTTCCTTTAGGAACAGCCTTCAGAAAAGCAACTCCTGCAAAATTTAAGAACTTCACATATACATAAGCAGAATAAAACAGATCATGCAGGAAGAAGAAGATAGGATTGAGAAGTCGTGTGCTTACCATCACCAATATGGAGGTGAACACGGGGATCCTCGTATCCAATGGCTACTTCCGGGAAGAACTGTTTAGAAACCTACAGAATATGGCACATACAACATCAGTTTCGTGTTCTGCTGTTTCAGAACGTAGCATGAGATCATATTTCGTCACTTGGAACGCTAAAAGGAAACGATCTATGCCATAAACCTAGCATCAGGAACTCCCAAACTGACTCAAATCAACGATCACTGACAACGCCAAGGAAGACATAAGAGATATACTAAAGGTACCGTGTCGAAACTTACATCGACAACCATCTTATCGATTTCACATATATCTATCTGCTCGACAGAAGAATGCCGGCCAACTTCTCTCAGTACACCACCATCTCCTCCACCAATAACCAAAACCTGAAGGCCAAAGTTCAAAGATTGAAGTGAAAAGCTAGAATCAAGCAAGGCAGGCAGACAAAACAATCGAATTTCGATGAAGTTGCACAAGACGAAATCCTTCGAACAGACAAAAGAATACAAACTACAATCATATAAGCTACTTAAGGTATATAACTACGAATCTGGCAAGGCAATTCGTAGTACAGGACAGAGTGGTTTTGAAGCTAATTAACAACAAATTGTGAAAAACCTTCTTAGGATTGGAGATTGAAGAGAGTGGAAGGTGAGTGATCATTTCTTGGTAAGCACATTCATCTCTTTCAGTCAGCTGGATCACTCCATCCAGAACCAGAACCTTCCCATACGTAGCAGACTGCAAAAACCAGCAAAAACACTTTCTTCTTGCATAAAAAACTCCAAGTTAGTTCATCAAAACGTTAGACAAGAGAATCAAATACCTGAAAGACCATAACATTTTGATAATCAGACTTCCCCTGGAACAAGATCTTCTCCACCTTCAAAGAATGCGCCTCTCCTGACAGAATCCCCAATTTTCAAGACTAAATCAGACGAACCCAGAACCTGAAATCAATCTTCTGCACAAACCACGAAATTGAACGGAACATACCAGCCACATTGGGCTTATCTCGGAGAACCAGCCGGGGATGACGGTGGATACATTAGGGGTTCCATTGTCAGCTTCCATGGCTTCGCCGGCGGCGGCTGTTGCTCCGTTTTCGTCTCCGTCTCTCGGCCTTTTCACGGGCAAATCGGAGGACGCTGCTACAACAGTTTCTTCAGTCATGGGGGATATGATTTTGCAGTGTGGGCCTTTTTGTAATCGTTGAAAGTTTGAATGATTAATTGGGTAATTACTGAGAAATAAGGGGGGAAAACACACGGAGGTGCTCTTCTGCTTTATATAAAAGCTGGTTTAAGCACGGAATAATAGCTTTTTTTTAAAAAAGGCATAGAATAATAGAATAGAATAAATTTCTTTTTTTCCATCAATAATACAAATAATATAGTTATTTTTTTTGACAAAAAATAATAAAATTAATTGCAATATGGCGTCTGTGTTTTATTAACGCAGTTCGTATTTTGTTACAAATTCGACTCATGTAAAAAAAAATATTATTGATAAGATGATAGTGTTGAGAGATTAGAGAAAAGATGTTCATGGTTTAGTATTGGTTTGAATTTGTGGTTTGTTTCCCAGTCTGGACTGCTTAATCAGGTTTCAAGGAGACTAAACGTGCGTTTAGAGTTCTTTTGGGGTATTCTAAGTCTTTCGTCATTGTACGATTGAGATTAGTTCTCGGTTGGATTATCAATCAACTGATGACAAGTCGCGACGCGGCCCAGACCCCAGTACACTATGAATGGTAAAGTTATCACAGCATTGATGAGACATGACTGAATCCACCTATCACACACGCTCTAGGTTCGCAGGCTTACACACACCCAAGACCCCTCTTATTTGCCTACGGGAAAAATCCCTGATACTTTTCTGTTTTTCCTTTTCTTAAATACGATTTATTCATATTTTACGTCTTACAAGGAACGCTCACGAAGACTCGACGTCTCTGTTTTTTTATTGAACTAACCAGTCTAACTACGCGAAAACAAAATATAATATTTGAGTAATGGTCATTAGTACTTTTAAGAAAATTCAAACCCACCAGTAATAATTAGCAAACGGATGACGTGGAGGGCCGCCAATGACAGGTGGCAGTAAACTCTTCGTTGGGAGGCAGATCGTGCGGTGGCGGGGACGGCGACTTTTGACTTCTTACACTCTCCGGCCGCCGGCGCATATTGCAAAATGTAAATTAAATTTGGAAAAAAGGATTATTTTGCAATCATTATTTCTTAAGTAGGCTTGAATTTCTTCATATTTCATAATTACTTGGAAATTTATGAATTATAGATAGCGTAAGAGTCAAGTTTGGTAATGATGGCCATGCAAGTGCTCGTGGGTAGGCGCATCTCACTATCTAAGCTTATGTCAAACCTATAATTAATAATAACAATTGATTGGTCTAATGAGCGATTTGATTTGAAAAATTGAACGAGTATGAGTGAATTGGTTGTATTAGTAAATACTATAAGATTCATTCAGAACTTTCTCCAAAAACTCGAGTTATTGAGATGCAATTGTTCTTGACATGGTATTAGAGTTTTTGATGGCCGAAAGGTCTTGCCATCGAATCCCAGTACCACCAGTATAACAATTTATCTTGCATAAGGCTTGGTGGATCTTTGCAAACTTCAATCCCCTTTCATGGGCTTTCGTTTGAGGAGCGTATTAGTAAATACTACAAAATCCATCCAGAACCCTCTCCCAAAAACTCGAGTTAATGGGATGCAACGGTTCTTGACAGGTTGTATGGTCTACATGTTGTTTTTTCGAGATCTTAGAGTACTTCTCGTCAGTTGTTCCTTACAAGAACAAACAAAATATAGTAAGTGTTTTACTATAAGAAGGGTAGGCGTATGATATGATATGTGAAACAAAGAAGTATCGAGAAGTTGTCTATAGGCGTGTGGTGAACAGCCTTGGATGTATAGCTCGTAGGCGTGCAAACTAAACCACATGCATGTGTATGTGGTTGGTGGAGTAATGTCAAGGCTCATCAATGTTGAGAGTCATCATGCTATTTATTATTTTTTGAGATTCGGATCGAGTTGTCAGGCGTTGTCTACTGATTGATGACACACCTCTATAACGATAATGATTGGTGTTGCAAGGAGAGGGTCGAGATCTCCTCGGTGTAACCCTAAGTGTGGAGCCTTGAGCCACAAGGATAATACTTGTATACTAGATCTTTGTGTACTGAATTTTAAGTTATTTTTAAAGCCATAATCGGATGGCTAATAATAATATTTTCAAGGCCATGGAAAGACGTGGGAATGGTATATATTGAAAAAGATGGAAGGGGAAAGTTTTTCTCCCTTTATTCTCTTCAAAGTGGTAGACTAGTCATGACCATGCAAGGAAACACAAAAGGATGGATATTAAAATATTCTCCTGGATGGTAGTAAATTGTTTAAAATATATGTCTAAATACGTTCAATCTTAAAATTTGGAGAAATCGAGGCATTTAAGCCATAATATCGAAATTTTTAGTTTTTGAGCATTTTGGTGATAAAAAATGAAAATTAACTCAAAATGGACAATATTATCCTAGATGGTAGTACACTGTCTGAAATATATGCCCAAACATGTTCGGCCTCAAAATTTGGAGGAAATTTAGGCATTTAGGCCATAATACCGCAATTTTAAGTTTTTTTGGCATTTCGGTGATAATTATCATATGAAAAATTTAAAAAAAAAACTAAAAATGCCAATATTCTTCTAGATGGTAGTAAACTGTCTGAAATATATGCACGAACATTTCCGGCATAAAAATATGAAGAAAATCTAGGCATTTAATCCAGAATACTACAATTTTCAGTTTTTGGCCATTTCAGTGATGGTTAGCCTGTGAAACATTGGAAAAAAAACTCAAAATAGCTAATATTCTCCTAGATGGTAGTAAACTGTAATATATGCCCAAACATTTTTGGCCTCAAAATTTGGAGATAATTTAGGCATTTAGGCCATAATATCACGATTTCTATGTTTCTTGGCATTTCGGTGATGCCTATGAAAAATTGGAAAACACTCAAAATGGTCAATATTCTTCTAGATGGTAGTAAATTGTCTGAAATATATGCCCAAACACGTTCGGCCTCAAAATTTGGAGAAAATTTAGGCATTTAATCCATAATACCGCAATTTTCCACTTTTTTTGGCATTTTGGTAATGGTTAGCCTATGAAAAATTGAAAAAAACTCAAAATGGCCAATATAATTCTATATGGTAGTAAACTATATGAAATATATGCCCAAACATTTTTCGCTTTGAAATTTGAACAAAATCTAGGCATTTAAGCAAGAATACCAAAATTTTCAGTTTTTGCCCATTTCAGTGATGGTTTGCCTATGAAAAATTGGAAAAACACACAAAATGGCCAATATAATTCTATATGGTAGTAAACTATATGAAATATATGCCCAAACATTTTTGTATTCGAAATTTGAAGAAAATCTAGGCATTGAAGCTAGAATACCGCAATTTTGAGTTTTTAGCCATTTCGAGATGGTTAGCTTATGAAAAATTGGAAAATAAAATGATCAATATTCTTCTAGATGGTAGTAAACTGTCTAAAATATATGCCCAAACACGTTCGACCAAATTTGGAGAAAATTTAGGCATTTAAGCCACCGCAATTTTCCATTTTTTTGCATTTCGGTGATGGTTAGCCCATGGAAAATTGGAAAAAAAACTCAAAATGGCCATTATTCTTCTATGATAGTAAACTATCTGAAATATATGCCCAAATATTTTCGGCCTCGAAATTTGAAAAAAATCTAGGCATTTAAGCCAGAATACCGCAATTTTCAGTTTTTGGCCATTTTGGTGATGGATAGCCTTTGAAAATTTGGAAAAAACTCAAAATGACCAATATTCTCCTAGATGGTAGTAAACTGTCTGAAATATATGCCCAAACACGTTCGGCCTCAAAATTTGGAGAAAATCAAGGCATTTAAGCCATAATACCGCAATTTTCAGTTTTTGGCCAATTCGGTGATGGTTAGCCTATGAAAAATTGAAAAAACTCAAAATGACCAATATTGTAATGGATGGTAGTAAATTGTCTAAAATATATGCCCAAACATTTTCGGCCTCGAAATTTGAATAAAATCTAGGCATTTAAGCTAGAATACCGCAATTTTCAGTTTTTTGCCATTTCGGTGATGGTTAGCCTTTGAAAAATTAGAAAAAAACTCAAAATGACCAATATTCTCGTAGATGGTAGTAAAATTTCTGAAATATATGCCAAAATACGTTCGGTCTCAAAATTTGGAGAAAATCTAGGCATTTAAGCCATAATACCGCAATTTTAAGTTTTTGGGCAATTTGGTGTTAGCTTATGAAAAAATGGGAAAAACTCAAATTGGCCAATATTCTCCAGATGTTAGTAAACTGTCTAAATTATATTCCCAAACATGTTCGGCCTCGAATTCGGACAAAATCTAAATATTTAAGCTGAAATACCGCAATTTTCACTTTTTGGTCATTTCTGTGATGGTTAGCATATGAAAAATTAAAAAGAACTCAAAATGGTTAATATTCTCTTGGATGGTAGGAAACTTCCTGAAATATATGTCCAATCACATATGGCCTCGAAATTTGGAGAAAATCTAGGCATTTTAGCCATAATACCGCAATTTTCGGTTTTGGATAACTTCAATGATGGTTATTAGCCTATGAAAATTTGGAAAAAACTTAAAATTGATAATATTCTTCTGGATGGAAAGAAATTGCCTGAAATGTATGTCCAATCAATCTGGCCTTTGAAATTTGGAAAAAATTTAGATATTATTTCAAATTTTTGGCAATTTGGGTGATGTAACGCCTATGAAAAATTTGAAAGAACTCAAAATTGCTAATATTCTCCTGGATGGCTGGAAATTTCCTGAAGTATATGCCCAATCACGTATAGCCTCGAAATTTGGAAAAAATTTAGCATTTTAGCCTTAATACCACAATTTTTAGTTTTCGGCATTTTCAATGATGGTTAGCCCTATAAAAAAATGGAATACTTGAAAATGGCTAATATTCTCCTGGATGGTAGGAAACTCCCTGAAATATATGCCAAATCACGTATGACCTCGAAATATCAAGAAAATCTAGGCATTTAAGTCATAATACCGCAATTTTTAATTTTTGGCCATTTCGATGATGGTTAGCCTACGAAAAATTGGAAAATAACTCAAAATGGCTAATATTCTTTATGTGGTAGGAAACTAACTAAAATATATGCCCTATCACGTATGGCCTCAAAATTTGGAAAAAATCTAGATATTTAAGCCATAACAACTCAGTTTTCAGTTTTTTGCCATTTCAGTGATAGTTAGCCTATGAAAATTTAGAAAGAACTCAAAATTGCTAAAATTCTCCTGGATAGTAGGAAATTACCTGAAGTATATGCCCAAATAACGTATGACCTCGAAATTTGGAGAAAATCTAGGCATTTTAGCCATAATACCGCAGTTTTCAGTTTTTGGCCATTTATGTGATGGTTAGCCTATTATGTCCAATCAAATCTGGCCTCGAAATTTGGAGAAAATCTAAGCATTTTAGTCATAATATCGTAATTTTTACGTTTTGGCCATTTAGGTGATGGTTAGCCTATGAAAATTGGGAAAAAAACTCAAACTGACTATTATTCTTTTGGATGGTAGGAAACTGCCTGAAATATATGCAATATCACGTATGGCCTCGAAATTTGGAAAATATCTAGATATTTAAGCTATAAACCGTAATTTTCAGTTTTTAAATCTAGACCATTTCGGTGATGATTAGCCTATGAAAAATGGGAAAGAACTCAGAATAGCTAATATTTTCCTGAATGGTAGGAAACTACCTAAAATATATGCCAATCACATCTAGCCTCAAAATTTGGAAAAAATCTAGATATTTAAGCCATAATACCGCAATCTTCTGTTTTTGGCCATTTTGGTGATGGTTAGTCTATGAAAAATTAGGAAAATCTCAAAATGGCTAATATTCTCCTAGATGGTGGGAAACGACCTGAAATATATGCTCAATCACGTCTGGCCTCGAAATATGGAGAAAATCTAGGCATTTTAACCATGATACTACGCTTTTTCAGTTTTTGGCCATTTTAGTGATGGTTAACCTATGAAAAATGGAATAAAAAACTCAAGATGACTACTATTCTTCTAGATAGTAGGAAACTGCCTGAAATATATGCCCAATCACGTCTGCCTCGAAATTTAGAGAAAATCTAAGCATTTTGACAAATATAGTGCAATTTTTGACAAATCTATTATAGACTTTGACAAATCTAGTCCAAAATTTGGACAAATTTAGTCTAGTTTTTGACAAATCTAGTACACATTTCGATAAATATAGTCAAAAAATTTGACAAATCTAGTCTAGTTTTTGACAAATCTAGTCCAGTTTTCGACAAATCTCGTCCAATTTTTGATAAATCTAGTCCATTTTTGACAAATCTAGACCAAGAATTTGACAAATCTAGTATAGCTTTCGACAAATCTAGTCCAGTTTTTGACAAATCTAGTCTAAAATTTTGACAAATCTAATCAAGTTTTTGACAAATCGAGTCTAGTTTTTTTACAAATCTAGTCCCAGAATTTTGACAAATCTAGTTCACTTTTTGACAAATCGAGTCCAATTTTTTACAAATCTAGTCCCATAATTTTGACAAATCTAGTCCACTTTTTGACAAATCTAGTCCATAATTTTGACAAATCTAGTCCACTTTTTGACAAATCTATTCCAAAATTTTGAGAAATCTAATCCAAATTTTAGATAAACCGAGTCTAGATTTTGAGAAATCTAGTCCAAAATTTTGAGAAATCTAGTCCAAAATTTAGATAAATCAAGTCTAGATTTTGAGAGATCTAGTCCAAAATTTTGACAAATACAGTCCATAATTTTTACAAATCTAGTCCAAAATTTTGACAGTTCTAGTCTAGAATTTGAAAAATCTAGTCCAAATTTTGACAATTCTAGTCCCAAATTTTGACAAATCTAATCCAAAATTTGAAAATGTAGTCTAGTTTTTGACAAATCTAGTCCACATTTCGACAAATCTAGTCCAGTTTTTTACAAATCTAGTGCAAGAATTTGACAAATTTAGTCCAAAATTTTGACAAATCTAGTCCAATTTTTGACAAATCTAGTACAATATTTTGAGAAATCTAGTCCAGAATTTTGACAAATCAAATCCTGATTTTGACAAATCTAGTCTAGATTTTGACAAATCTAGTCTAGTTTTTTTACAAATTTAATCCACATTTCGAAAATCTAGTCCAGTTTTTAGACAAATCTAGTACGATTTTTTTACAAATATATTCCAAAATTTTGACAAATCTAGTCCAGTTTTTGCTAAAATCTAGTCCACATTTTGACAAATCTAGTCCAAAATTTTGACAAATCTAGTCCAGTTTTTGCTAAAATCTAGCAGTTGCTCTAGTCAATTATGACAAATCTAGTCCAGAATTTTGACAAATCTAGTCTAGTTTTTAACAAATCTAGTCCCAAAAGAAGCCCACTTTTTTATAAATCTACTCCAAAATTTTGAAAAATCTAGTCCACATTTCGACGCATTTTTTTACAAATGTAACGCATTTAGTCTAGTTTTTGGGACAAATCTAGCGCATTTTTGAACAAATTTAGCGCATTTTTGGAGACAAATCTAGGGTATTTTGGGACAAATCTAGCGCATTTTGGGAAAAATCTAGCTCATTTTTTGGAAAAAATGTAGCGCATTTTGGGAAAAATGTAGCGCATTTTGTGACAAACCTAACCCAAAATTTGTGACAAATCTAACCCAAAATTTGTGAAAAATCTAACCCAAAATTTGGGACAAATCTAATCCAAAATTTGGGACAAATCAATCCCAAAATTTAGGACAAATCTAACCCAAAATTTGTCCGCAAAAAATGCGCTAGATTTGGACCAAAATTTTTTTTAGATTTGTCCAAAAATAGGCTAGATTTGGCCCCAAAATTCGCTAGATTTGGTCCAAAGTGCGATAGATTTGTCCCAAAATGCGCTAGATTTGCCCAAAAAATGCGCTAGATTGGCCCAAAATGCGCTAGATTTGCCCAAAATGCGCTAGATTTGTCCAATCAATTTGGCCAAAATGCGCTAGATTTGGTCCAAATGCGCTAGATTTGTCCCAAAATGCGCTAGATTTGCCCAAAAATGCGCTAGATTTGGCCCAAAAATTGCCCTAGATTTGTCTCAAAGTGCGCTAGATTTGGCCCAAAAATGCCTAGATTTGGTCCAAAGTGCGCTAGATTTGTCCCAAAATGCGCTAGATTTGGCCCAAAGTGCGCTAGATTTGGCCCAAAAATGCGCTAGATTTGATCCAAATGCGCTAGATTTGCCCAAAATGCGCTAGATTTGGCCCAAAAATTGTGCATTAGATTTGGCCCAAAAATTGCCTAGATTTGTCCCAAATGCGCTAGATTTGGCCCAAAAAATGCCTAGATTTGGTCCAAAGTGCGCTAGATTTGTCCCAAAATGCGCTAGATTTGGCCCAAAGTGCGCTAGATTTGGCCCAAAAAATGCGCTAGATTTGGTCCAAAGTGCGCTAGATTTGTCCCAAAATGCGCTTAGATTTGGCCCAAATTGCGCTAGATTTGGCCCAAAAATTGCCTAGATTTGTCCCAAAGTGCGCTAGATTTGGCCCAAAAAATGCGCTAGATTTGTCCAAAGTGCGCTAGATTTGTCCCAAAATGCGCTAGATTTGGCCCAAAATTGCGCTAGATTTGGCCCAAAAATGCGCTAGATTTGGTCCCAAAATTGCGCTAGATTTGGCCCAAAATGCGCTAGATTTGTATACCAAAAATTTCGCTAGATTTGGCCCAAACAATGCATTAGATTTGTCCAAAAGTGCGCTAGATTTGCCCAAGGATGCGCTAGATTTGTCCAAAAATGCGCTAGATTTGGCCCAAAAAATGAGCTAGATTTGTCCCAAATTGCGCTAGATTTGGCCCAAAATGTGCTAGATCTTGCCCAAAAAATGCGCTAGATTTGGCCAAAGTGCGCTAGATTTGTCCCAAAATGTGCTAGATTTGGCCAAAAAAAATGCATTAGATTTGTCCAAAAGTGCGCTAGATTTGTCCCAACGGTGCACTAGATTTGTCCAAAATGCGATAGATTTAGCCCAAAAAATGCCTAGATTTGCACAAAGTGCGCTAGATTTGGCTAAAAAATGCGCTAAATTTGGCCCAAAAATGCTTTAGATTTGTCCAAAAATGTGCTAGATTTGGCCCAAAGTGCGCTAGATTTGGTCCAAAGTGCGCTAGATTTGGTCCAAAGGTGCGCTAGATTTGTCCCAAAATGCGCTAGATTTGGCCCAAAAATGCGTTACATTTGGCCCAAAATGCGCTAGATTTGTCACAAAGTGCCTAGATTTGGCCTAAAAAATGCCTAGATTTGTCCAAAGTGCGATTTGTCCCAATATGCGCTAGATTTGCCCAAAAAATGTGCTAAATTTGGTCCAAAGTGCGCTAGATTTGTCCCAAAATGCGCTAGATTTGTCCAAAAATGCGCTAGATTTGGCCCAAAGTGCGCGATTTAGATTATTTCCAAAAATGCGCTAGATTTGTCCCAAAGTGCGCTAGATTTGCCCAAAAAATGTGCTAGATTTGGTCCAAAGTGCGCTAGTTTTAAATTTGTCCAAATATGCAGCTAGATTTGGCCCAAAATGCATTAGATTTATCCAAAAGTGCGCTAGATTTGTCCAAAAAATGCGCTAGATTTGGCGCAAAATAAGCTAGATTTGTCCCAAAAATGCTTAGATTTGTTCCAAAATACGCTAGATTTAGCCCAAAAAAGTGCTTTAGATTTTTTCCAAAAATGCAGATACGATTTGGTCCAAAGTGCGCTAGATTTGTCCCAAAATGCGGTAGATTTGTCCTAAAATGCACTAGATTTGGCCCAAAAAATGCGCTAGATTTGGCTCAAAGTGCGATAGATTTGTACCAAAATGCGCTAGATTTGTCCCAAAGTGCGCTAGATTTGGCCCAAAAAATGCGCTAGATTTGGTCCAAAGTGCGCTATATTTGTCCCAAAATGGGCTAGATTTGTCCCAAAGTGCGCTATATATGGCCTAAATAATGCGCTAAATTTGGCCCAAAAAATGCGCTAGATTTGTCCCAAAATGCACTACATTTGTCCCAAAATGCACTAGATTTGGTCCAAAATACGCTAGATTTGTCCCAAAATGCGCTAGATTTGGCCCAAAGTGCATTAGATTTATCCCAAAATGCGCTAGATTTGGCCCAAAAAATGCATTTGATTTGTCCAAAAGTGCGCTAGATTTGTCCCAAATTGCGCTAGATTTCGCCCAAAAAATGGCCTAGATTTGGTCCAAAGTGCGCTAGATTTGTCCCAAAATGGGCTAGATTTGGCCCAAAAAATGCATTAGATTTGTCCAAAAGTGCGCTAGATTTGACCAAAAATGCGCTAGATTTTGCCAAAAAATGCGCTAAATTTGGCCCAAATACAATTTGGCACAAATGCGCTAGATTGCCCAAAATGCCTAGTTTGGCAAAAATAGCTAATTTTGCCCAAATGCGACAGATTTTCCAATGGCAGAATCTAAAATGCGCTAGATTTGTGCCAAAAATCCTAACCCAAAATGACTTGATGGCAAATCCATAGGAAAATTACAAAATTTGTCAAAATCTACCAATTTGGAAACTACCAAATTTGTCAAAAATCACCCTAGATTTGTGAAAAATCTAACCAAAATGCGACTAATTCCCAAAATTGGACAAATCTTGGCCCAAAAATTGGCAATGTACCCAAAATTGTGACAAATGCTCCCAAAATTTGGGACAAAATCTAACCCAAAAAGGGCGAATTTCTAATAAAAAAATTTGTGAAAATCTAACCCAAAATTAGTGGAAATCTAACCCAAAATTTTGACAAAACCAATATTTGTGACAAATCTACCAAATTTGTGCAAATCCTAGATTTCCCAAAATGATAGATTTGCCCAAAATGCTAGATTTTGCAAATCAAATTGCCAAAATGGCTAGATTTGTCAAATGCGCTAGATTTGGCCAAAAATGACTAGATTTGTCCAAATGCGAGATTTGTCTCCAAAATGGCTAGATTGCCCAAAAATCTTAGATTTGCCAAAATCCTAGATTTGCCAAAATGCGCTAGATTGCAAAAATGCCTAATTTGGACAACTAACAAAATCTAGATTGCAAAATCTAATTTGTCCCAAAATCGCTAGATTTGTGCCAAATGCTAGATTCCCAAAATGTGTAGATTGCCAAATGCCTAATTCCAAAAATTGGACAATTTGCCCAAAATGGCAAGATTTGCCCAAAATGCGACTAGAATGGCCTAACAATCAAATTTGTGCCAAATGCGCTAATTCCCAAAATCTAGATTGGACAAAAATCTAACCAATATGTGCAATTACCCAAAATAGTTGGACAATCTACCCAAAAATTGGACAAATCTAACCAAAATTGTGAAAATCTAATCCCAAAATTTGTGACAATTCTAACCCAAAATATGGACAAGATCTACCCAAATTGAAAATAACAATTGTGCAAATTCTAACCAAAATTGTGATTTTGACAAATCTAACCAAATTTGTGACAATCTAACAAAATTTGTGACAAATCTAACCCAATATTTGTACAAATCTAACCAAAATTTGTGACAAATCTAACCAAATTTGTGCAAATCTAACCAAATTTGTGACAAATCTAACCCAAATTTGTGACAAATCTAACCCAAAATTGTGACAAATCTAACCAAAATTTGTGACAAATCTAACCCAAAATTTGTGACAAATCTAACCCAAAATTTGTGACAAATCTAACCCAAAATTTGGACAAATCTAACCCAAAATTTGTGACAAATCTAACCCAAAATTTGTGACAAATCTAACCCAAAATTTGTGACAAATCTAACCCAAAATTTGTGACAAATCTAACCCAAAATTTGTGACAAATCTAACCCAAAATTTGTGACCAAATCTAACCCAAAATTGTGGACAAATCTAACCCAAAATTTGGACAAATCTAACCAAAATTTGTGACAAATCTAACCCAAAATTGTGACAAATCTAACCCAAAATTTGTGACAAATCTAACCCAAAATTTGGGACAAATCTAACCCAAAATTGTGAATCTAACAAATTTTGACATCTAACCCAAATATTTGTGACAAATCTAACCCAAAATTTGTGACAAATCTAACCCAAAATTGTGACAAATCTAACCCAAAATTTGTGACAAATCTAACCCAAAATTTGTGACAAATCTAACCCAAAATTTGTGACAAATCTAACCCAAAATTTGTGACAAATCTAACCCAAAATTTGTGACAAATCTAACCAAAATTTGTGACAAATCTAACCCAAAATTGTGGCAAATCTAACCAAAATTTGTGACAAATCTAACCCAAATTTGTGACAAATCTAACCAAAATTTGTGACAAATCTAACCCAAAATTGTGACAAATCTAACCACAATATTGTGACAAATCTAACCCAAAATTTGTGACAAATCTAACCCAAAATTTGTGACAAATCTAACCCAAAATTTGTGAAATCTAACCAAATTTGGAAATCTACCCAAAATTTGTGACAAATCTAACCCAAAATTTGTGACAAATCTAACCCAAAATTTGTGACAAATCTAACCCAAAATTTGTGACAAATCTACCAAATTGGACAAATTAACAATATTTGTGACAAATCTAACCCAAAATTTGTGGACAAATCTAACCCAAAATTTGGACAAATCTAACCCAAAATTTGTGCAAATCTAACCCAAAATTTGTGACAAATCTAACCCAAAAATTTGGTACAAATCTAAACCCAAAATTGTGACAAATCTAACCCAAAATTTGTGACAAATCTAACCCAAAATTTGTGACAAATCTAACCCAAAATATGGGACAAATCTAACCAAAAATTTGTGACAAATCTAACCCAAAATTTGTGACAAATCTAACCCAAAATTTGTGACAAATCTAACCCCAAATTTGTGACAAATCTAACCCAAATTTTGTGACAAATCTAACCCAATTTGTGACAATCTAACCAAAATTTGTGACAAATCTAACCCAAAATTTGGACAAATCTAACCAAAATTTGGGACAAATCTAACCCAAAATTTTGTGACAAATCTAACCCAAAATTTGTGACAAATCTAACCCAAATTTGTGACAAATCTAACCCAAATTTGTGACAAATCTAACCCAATTTGCAAATCTACCAAATGTGACAAATCTAACCCAAAATTTGTGACAAATCTAACCCAAAATTTGTGACAAATCTAACCCAAAATTTGGACAAATCTAACCCAAAATTTGGGACAAATCTAACCCAAAATATGGGACAAATCTAACCCAAAATTTGTGACAAATCTAACCCAAAATTTGTGACAAATCTAACCCAAAATTTGTGACAAATCTAACCCAAAATTTGGGACAAATATAACCCAAAATTTGGGACAAATCTAACCCAAAATATGGGACAAATCTAACCCAAAATTAGTGACAAATCTAACTGAAAATATGGGACAAATCTAACCCAAAATATGGGACAAATCTAACCCAAAATTTGGGACAAATCTAACCCAAATTTTGAGACAAATTTAGTGCCTTTTTGGGACAAATCTAGCGCATTTTCTAGTACAAATCTAGCACATTTTGGGACAATCTAACGCATTTTGGGAAAAATCTAGCACATTTTTGGGACAAATATAGCGTATTTTGGAAAAAAAAAATCTAGCACGTTTTTGGGATACATCTAACGCATTTTGGGACAAATCAAGCGCATTTTTGGGACAAATCTAGCACATTTTTTGGGACAAATCTAGCGCATTTTGGGACAAATCTATCGCATTTTGGGAAAAATCTAGCACATTTTTTGTGCCAAATCTAGCGTATTTTGGGACAAATCTAACGCATTTTTGGGACAAATCTAGCACATTTCGGGAGAAATCTAGCGCATTTTGGGACAAATCTAGCGCATTTTTTGGACAAATCTAGCTCATTTTTTGGACAAATCTAGCGCATTTTTTGGACAAATCTAGTGCATTTTTGGGACAAATCTAGCTCATTTTTGGTACAAATCTAACGCATGATGTGATATTACTGCTTGTGTTTTGAACCTACGATTGACCTAAGAAACTCCCGTATTTGATCTTGTTGTGCCTTGGTGTGTGTTAGAGTCATTTTACATTAATTGCACTTTTGTTGCACGAGGGCCACTTGTGGACCAATTCGATGTCTATTGGAGTTGTTTTTTTTTGTGTGTATTTTCAGGCTTTGGCATGGTAGTACAGGTGATAAGGAGTCCATAGGATCAAACGGGAGTTTAATCGGAGCTCGGATGAGGGAGATAGAACCATTGCAAGTTCGAGTTTTCTGCACCCATAGGAGTTCTCCGCGAGAATCTCAACATTCTCGCCGAGAATGTATTAAGGAAGTGAAGGCTATTTCTCGTCGAGATTTCCAGTTGCTTTGCAAAGGGGTTCTCGGCGAGAACTCCAAAATTCTCGTCGAGACCTTTAATCTTTTCCGGCAAATCCTTCATAAAGCAGCTGCAACTCGTCTATTGGGGGAGACATAATTTAGTACTTCATATTTCGACGGAAAACCGACTCCCAACCCATTCTTCACCTCTTTCAACCCTTGGAACCATAGGAAACACTTGAAGATCAAAGTTGGAGCAATTGGAGCTAAGGATTGAAGCCTCTCACCTTAGATTGGCATCTTGAAGTGTAAGAGTGAAGATTCCTCCATGGATGCTATGGTAATCTCCCCTTTTCCATTTCAGATATTCTCCATGGTTGTGCTAGGCTAAACTTTAGGGTTTAACTTTGTGGGGTGATAATTCATGCTAGGATAGATGGGCGATTGTTTGGGTTGAGTCCTCCATAGTCAATGTTGTAAGAGGTTGGTTCTTAATCCTTGTGCTTCTATGCCATGATGAGCTTGACTGGTTTTTATGGTACATTCCTATGTCATTCAATGTATGAAAGTGATTGGATGATGTTGATTTAAGGTTTAACGATTGTAATTGATGATTTGAGAGATTGAATCACTCTTTTGCAACCATTTTTCTACTTGGTTTCCTTGTTGGCATTTTCACAAACACTTGGTGTGCATCGGAGTTTTTGTTCAATTAGAGGTTGAAAGACCTTATGATTGTTATTCTAATGTTCTATGATTGATATGAAAGTATCTTGCATCATTGTCTTGTGTTAGGAGATGTTAATTAGGAGATTACGTGTTTGAGCATTTCATTGAACTTGATTAAGATACTCTATTCCTTTGTTTCTATTGTGAGAGCATAGTTCATGTGGTTTAGGAGTAGCGAATCAATCTTGCGAGAGCTTATTGGTTCTATCTAAGTGTTGTGCGTGGCCAATTGATTACACATTGATGCTTGTAACTCAAATTGACTTTCATTTCTCTTGAGTATGAAGACGATCCCCATTAAGTTGACCTCCTCTTCTCTTGTTTGAACTTCAATCTTCCTTGTTTAGTTATTGCCTTACTTGTTTAGTTTTGTTTATGCTTTTTAATCATTTGATCAAACCAAACTCTTTCCAAATGTTTAGACCGTCTACAAGGAGTGTGAGTATTAGTCTTTGAGAGAGCCCTCCTATCAGCATTACATCGTGCAAACCTTTACGGGATTAGGTTAATTGGATGAAAGTCCATTGTTATTCGGACGGGAGTCAAATCACAGGTAGAGTTGCTATGCTCCAGTGAGGAATCAACGGCGGCCGAATCAACTTCCAATGACAACTAGTTTGACCTAAGCATCAACAAACTATCAAGAACCGTTGCATCCCAATAACTCGATACATCATCAAATTTCTAATACTAATCCACTCTTCTAATCTAGGGGGATAAATGAGTACTTTTACTAATTCACTAAGTTACTTAAGTAGTCCATGACATGATCAACCAAACAAGGAATTCAAAATCCCATTGAGAATTCATTTCCCAAGATTCTTCCAAATTCTCGAGAATCTCAAATCCACCATCCAAACGACCCCTAAGAATGGGGTTTAGGTGAGAAGGAATTCTGGAGTTTCTGTTGTATTAAGCTCAGGATTTACACAGGGTTATATAACAGAATAGCCTACACTAATCAGGAGATATCCTAGATAAATACTTACTATGAATACAAATACAGTGATTATGGAGATAATCTCTCCTATTTCAACATTCATGGACTTGCAGCAACGCCTTTCTCCCGGGCAATCGAAGATGAAAGTATGGAGAGATCGTGATTCAAGAAGGTCAATGCTGTCTCGCACTCTGATATGATCTTTGTTACCGAAGTGGGTTCGCCACTCGCTGTTTCTGAAGACCCAACCGCAAGTGCTGCATATGAATCTCTGAGGTTTCTCAGGTTGCCCAGAAACTGTACAGAAAGAAACATCATGGATTGATCCAATGTAAGATTTTATTAGTCAATGTTCTAAGATCTTCCCAAATCATCCATCATGATCAAATACGTATCAATGATCAAATACCTTCAGAAGCATCTTGTATGCTTCCAACAATCGATTAGCAGCAGGCCCGAATCCATGGAGCTGTGGCACTTCCATCATATGTGTCCACGGGCGAATTTCCTACACAACAGATTTGGAACTATGAATGCACCAAAGAATAAAATGTAATCTCAGCTAAAAATGCAGAGTCAGTTTTCGCTATGTCGTAGGGAATCTGAATTCATATTTCTTCTATTAGTCTCCGTCCACAACCCAACAAACTAGCATGATTTCATGCATAGGAGCACATTAACATGGATGAATTATAAAGAACCAAATATGGTAACATAAAACACGTTAAAAGAACCCTGGTGATAAATGCTATACATACCTTTGTGTAGATCATGTTGAATGATCTTGCAGTTTCTAAGAAGGACGATAAGTGTTGCCGAAGTTGGGATTCCACCTGTGTGTACTCCTCTCCTGGATTATAAGCATGCTACAGAAGCCAACATCCTTCATTAACAGCTTTCCAAGAAAGGATGGGTAACATTTAATAAGAAATGGTTAACATATCAATGATTTTTTAATCTTATCAACTACCACAAGAAACACGGGAACAAAACAAAGTTTTGTACACAAACTTAGAAATCTAATAGATAGGGCACTGAGAAGCATATTGAAGCTTGATCCTGAAATGATTAGCAGTCTTGCATCCTAAAGTTCACCAATCAAAAAGATAGTGATGAAGATTAACCTTTGATGCCAAATCATCAACTTTCTGCTGAAGATTTAAGAGAATCTTTGACTGCTCTGAAAACTTAGTCTCCAACTCTGATACATCAGGCCTGCACATATATACTTTCAAAAGATGAAACTAATGTTCCTACATCTCATGAAATGGAACATCTTTTAAAGGAGGAAATGGAAGTTGTTGATCATGTCGTAGATGTCTTCCAACATGATGTCTAAGAGTGAGCGCTTAGTAATTTAACTAAACAAGGATTTCAAAGGGATACAGGGAAGTCATTCCAGCATTATACCAGGATACGTTAAGGGTTCTTTAAGGAAACAGTCGAAAGATTCAACATCAGTAGCAGCATTCATAAATAAAACATTTCCAGCGGATTGAATGTCATAGACTTAAGACTCCAAGCTTGTCAAGATGATGCCATAAATATTAAAAGACATTTGACGTGCCAAACAATGGTTTGATCAAGAGGTTTCATGTGATGCCAATAGCTGGATACAAGGACATAAAACATAGAAAACACGCTTACAGTGGATATATGGATTGAATCTGAACATCTGCGGGGAACAACTTGCACTCCTCTGAGAATATCAGAGCTTGTTTCTCTGCAATTGAATCTATTAGTTGTATGTCTTTTGCTACCTGCTCATCGATGCTGCATAGACATGGAATTCAAATTACAGAGAGAGGGAAGCATACCAAGATAAATGAAAGCAACTGATGCAGAGTTCAATAGGATAAAGGCAATAAATTTGACCTCCATTCTGGATTATCGGCATAAATGCTAGCCTCAACGAGATCAACTATTAAACGAAGCATTTGAGTTCGATCTTCATAGCTTCCTCGTCCCTGAAGATTTTACCATAAAGTTGATGTTTAAATAAAATAACAAACTCCCTCAATTTTTCCCATGTTCAGTTTAATCCAAGTGAGTGAGTGACTATCAGGAAGTTTACACACGCATACAGATACAAGTCAGCTATTCTGCAACTTACTTGGATGGTTTCTATATCTATAGTTGGTGTGATGCCCAGAAACTTGGCAATCTCAGCCAGATCTGCAAAATGTGGACACTTAACTCCCTAATTACGATGGTGGAATTGGAAAACAAAACATGATATTTTAGTACTGACATCTACAGAGAATAATAATCTTAGAGCTTGACTGGTAATTTGAAACTTGCTGAACTAGAAATTGAAAATTGAACAAGTGAGCAAAGAAAGGAAGACAAAATGCAATTGAAGAACAAGAACTAACATTGTATTCGAGAAGTTTCTTCATCACGATCCATGCCATCTCCTTGTAGATTTTGTTGAGAGAAGGGTGATTTATCACCTAACAACCTGCAATTCAAAGTATCCAAAAACTCAACGGGATCAGACCAATTTGAATCCCGATCCAAGAGCATTAGAAGATATAAGCAACAGTACAGAGAGAGAGACTTGAAGAAAAGCCATTCGAGGAGCTCATAGCGTTCCATGCCGGCGAAGAGGAGAGACTGAGCAGGAGCGTCGGCTCGCGGATAGCTCAAAACTGATAGCTTCTTCTGTATCTCCTCCATTTGCTTCGCCGCCATCAGTCCAAAGGGCACAACTTCTTCCGATCAAGTTCAGACCAGACGTTGAGGACCAAAATGGTAATTAAGCGAAAAATGAAGATGTATTTTGGTACAATAGCATTTTAGCCCCTATACTTTGTCAAGTTAAAATATAGCTCCTACAATATAAATTGCTCATTTTACACTTCCTACTTCGACCACTTTGCCATTTGTGTCATTCCGTTCCAACTTTCGTCTTCGTGGCGTTAATTGATGCGCATTCAGTACACGTTAGTTCCAGTAGTCATGGACTAGCTTCCTAAGCATTTTTTAATTGATAATATAAATATATATAATTAGATAGGATGAAATCGATGAATAAATGTGTGGTTTTAAAACCCTTCGTATTTCACCATACTTTTCGCGATACCTCCCCAATTTTCCTCTCTGACCAACCCTTCATTTCCTACCTCCAATCTCTCTCTGTCGTTGTGCGGATGTGTCCATATTTAATGTTAAGAAGATAAGAGTCAGAACGGAAGGGACCCAAACGACAAAATGGCCGAAGTAGGAGGGGCAAAATGAGCAATTTATAGTATAAGGGGCTATTTGTTAAGTTAACAAAGTAGAGGGTGCCAAAATGCTATTTTCCCATGTATTTTAGTCAGATTTTAAATTATGTATTGGGCCAATAGAGTCCAAAGATTAATTTGTCTATATTGGGCCCATTACTGAAACCAGACAGGCCCACTAGACACAGTTCGCATCCTCGCACGAAACGACTTGTCGTCGGGTCCCCAATCTTTTGCCCGCAAAGTTCGGGTCGGGTTATCCATAATCCGCCGCCATTCACCTTCAATCATCGTTTTCTTCCGCCATTCGAATTTTCCGATCCTGGTTCACAGCTTCCGCTTCTCATCCTTCGTCGGCCGGAGGTTGAACTACAGGCGTACGCTCTCTCTTCGTACAAATGGTAGGTTTATTCGTTGACGTTTTCTTTTTCGTCGGTTGGAGTAGTAGCAAGTGTGTCGCGGCTGAGCAGCTCTAATCTAATCGATCGTTTCTATTGTTCTTTCGTTTGTTTCCTCAGTCGAATCTCGGCGATTCGTTTCTTGCGGACCTTGACGAGCTATCGGACAACGAAGCTGATGATATCGTAAGTGAACTATCTGTCAAACTTTTTTCTGGGTATTGATTGGACTAGGGTTTCTGTCTCTGCTTTCGGTACTGCTTAGGGATTCTATAGGATGATAATAGGTAAGCAAGAAAGAATTCATGCTCCAAGGATGATGATGATGATTGTCCTGTTTATTAGATAAACAGTATGTTTTCAAGTGGCTGTTGCTGTCTGCTTAAAATGCCTTGTGGATACTTTTGATGGTTGTTAACTGTGGAAGTTTGGTCTTTTCTAACTCTTCGTAGGAAGAACAAGATGGCGATGTGGCAAACATGGATGAAGATGTTGATGGGGACTTGGAAGATATCGAAGCTCTCAATTACGACGATCTAGACTCGGTGTCGAAACTTCAGAAATCGCAGAGATACAATGATATAATGCAGAAAGTGGAAGAAGCATTAGAGAAAGGTTCTTACACCACGGACCAAGGGATGGTCTTGGAAGATGATCCTGAGTACCAGCTGATTGTGGATTGCAACTCGTTGTCTGTGGATATTGAGAATGAGATTATTATTATCCACAACTTCATTCGTGATAAGTACCGGTTGAAGTTCCCTGAGCTGGAGTCGCTCGTGCATCATCCCATTGATTATGCTCGCGTCGTGAAGAGAATCGCGAATGAGATGGATTTAACCCTTGTTGATCTGGAAGGTCTTTTGCCCTCGGCCATCATTATGGTTGTTTCAGTGACAGCATCAACGACAAGTGGTAAGCCTCTTCCTGATGATGAGCTCCAAAAGACTACTGATGCTTGTGATCGCGCTCTAATTCTTGATTCTGCGAAGAAAAAGGTTCTTGATTTTGTGGAGAGTAGAATGGGATACATTGCACCGAATCTGTCTGCCATTGTTGGGAGTGCTGTGGCAGCTAAACTCATGGGTACTGCCGGTGGTCTCACTTCGTTAGCCAAGATGCCTGCTTGCAATGTTCAACTTCTTGGGGCCAAGAAGAAGAACCTTGCAGGGTTTTCTACTGCCACGTCTCAGTTTCGTGTCGGTTTTATTGAGCAAACAGAGATATTTCAGAGTACACCCCCCTCACTGAGGATGCGTGCTTGCAGACTGGTGGCTGCAAAATCGACACTTGCAGCCCGTGTTGATTCCATCAGAGGAGATCCTTCTGGAAACACTGGAAGATCTCTTAAAGAAGAAATTAGCAAGAAAATAGAGAAGTGGCAAGAGCCTCCTCCTGCCAAGCAACCTAAACCTCTTCCGGTTCCTGATTCTGAGCCCAAGAAAAAGAGAGGTGGGCGACGCCAAAGGAAGATGAAAGAGAGGTAACCCCTTCTGCCATCTTTCATCCAACTTTTATTTTCTTTTCCTGATTTACATCAACTTTGTCATTTCAGATATGCAGTGACAGATATGAGGAAGCTTGCCAACAGGATGCAGTTCGGGATCCCTGAGGAGAGTTCTCTAGGTAAAAAATACCTTACATTTAGCATTTCTTCAGATGAGTAATGTTTAATATTTAGGTTAAGCAAAATGATAGAAGTAACCCTTGGTATTGTAGAGGTAGTTTCTGACTCCAGTGTGATCCTTGTTCATAGGTGACGGCCTAGGAGAAGGTTATGGAATGCTTGGTCAAGCCGGAAGCGGGAAGCTCCGAGTAGCAGCTAGCCAAAACAAACTTGCCGCTAAAGTAGCAAAGAAGTAAGCTTCTATAGTTTCTCCTCCCTGTTTAATTTCTCATCCCAGCCACAATCTCTGCATAAGAACCACTTTCCTGTGCATTCTTTCCTCGCTGCACCGTTGCATAACTCGTCTAATTTCGTGCCGTAACCTTATCCAGATTCAAGGAGAAGCACTACGGCAGCAGTGGTGCTACATCCGGTCTGACATCGAGTCTAGCGTTCACACCTGTACAGGTTCGTATCGTAATGGTGTGTCTGATGATTGTATCTTCGTACAAATCTCCTTCTGGGAAACAGTTGCTAATGCTTATCTGAATTTTGTATTTAACAGGGGATTGAGCTGACCAATCCACAACCTCATGCACACCAATCGGGCGGAACTCAAAGTACCTACTTCTCGGAGACCGGTGCCTTCTCGAATATCAATAGGACTTGATCTGTACAGCATATATGTATCTGTAAGATTGACTATATGATGATTCGTCGAGCATGTCGCAACTTGAACCAATACCTGTGAGCAGTTTTTGATCTATCCTAATACTTGAAGACGTTTTGTGCAAGTTCTTCAGTTTACTGGTTTGGTCAGCTGAAATGAAGGGATGAGAATGATTCTGTTAGTTGCTTCTTCTTGTTGTTGACATCGAATGTTCTCGTTTGAAACTTGGCTCGATAGTAAACGAGCTGATCTGGGTTAGTCATGGTTTAGATCGATATGCTCATGAGTTGGCTTGGCTCATGGGCTTATTGAGTCTGGCTTGCAAGCCAACTCATTTATGGCTTGATAAGGGCTTGATTGGTGGTTCGTGAGTAGATGCTTGTAAAAAATGTGTAGTAGGTATAGCTCGAGACTCGTCAGGAATCAGACTCAAGTTTCACACAAACTTCAAATTTCTACCTCAAGTTCGACTAAAAAATAGTCAGTTGAGTTTAAGCTTGATTGAATTCAGCTCAACTCGACTCGTGAACAACCCTAGTATTTGGAGTTTGTGTTTCAATCTTTAATGCAATAGACAAGCGTAACAAAATCAAAAAATTAACTCGGTTGTCGGCCAAAACTATATCTCGAGGTTCATTGTCGTAATCTCTTAGGTGGTTCGTACTTTCTTCTTCTTTCGCAGCTTATACTCTTCATATAACTGCAGCGCTAGCTTCGTACGACCTAGTTCCTTCCGTGCTCTCTCATTCTCCTTAACTTCTTCAAGTACTCTGAAATGCTGAGAGAATTTCGTTTTCAGCTCTTCCTCGTCGGGTTTTCCTGCATCATCCTCCGTTTCGAAGCCACTAGTTCTGGGAGCCGCCCCTTTGTGTTTGCTCTTGCTACTTGGTTTTCCAGCGTTAATCGGCAAGCTGAACGACTCTTTCTCGAGTGACAGATCTTTAAACGCTTGCTGAGGGGAATTGATGGTGAGGTATGCTTGACCGGGAGCGGTGCTCATACTTGCAATGCCAGTGGCTGCATTTGAGATCGCCGGGTTGTAATGTTTCGAGAGAAGGTTGAGTTCCCATAGTACTGAAGCAAGTGCGCCACTTAAGTTTGGGTCCGTAGCATATGGCTGGTATCTCTGCATCATCATCGACGAATTCCAGTAAATGACAATGGATCAGATGCTGAATACTATTGAACGAGAACACTGAAGCTTACCGCGATCATGCCGGAGACTGACCCTCCACCGGAATCATTTTCCAACAAGTTACGACACTTGACATTCTTCAAGAGTAGATGTCTCACAGTCACCAGTGCTACAAGAAAGTGTTGAGAGACGATAAACACCAGATGAAAGGCTTTACATGGATTTCAAAAGGGTCAGGAGAAAAACCAATATCATACCAGCCATTGCCTCGGCTGATCCAGAGCAGAGCGAGAACGTGGCAAGACGTTTCGCGAATGCAGCAGCCTTTTGCATGTCATGGTGTCTATCATCACAGAGCATGATCTTCAATGCTTCAGTTAACACCTCACCCTGGTCTCTGTAGAATTGTGACATATGAATGAGCATTAAACCATTAGCTGACAGAGTAGAAGTTGCGACAAATTAGAGGATGTTACCTTCCAGGTCTATACTCAAGTATAAGATTATACAGCTGAACAAAGAAGCCTTGTAAATCAACATTCAGAGCATCAAGGTTGATCCTCATGACTCTGAATGCAACAATACAGCATCGAAGGCGCTCAGATATAGTCAGTCCATTTGCGCACTTATCAGACGATTTATCCAAACTATTACCAGCACCAGCAAGCCTTTTCAAGTAATTCATCAGGTCTCCAAGGTAATCTAGATCAATTAGGTGAGAGAACTTCCCCAATCCGCTTAGACAAGGCGAAAGCAGCGGGTGGGATGTACTGACAGAATTTCCATTTGCATCGGAACTGAAAAAAACAGAATAAAAGAACTCTATATCTTAGAGACTGGTGAACAGCAAAATCTAAGAATCAAACAGTGGCACGAAAAATGAGAGAAGCCATTCCGGAGTCGTGTATTTCAACAGAGTTAAACATGACATGTTACAGAGTTGCAATTAATGTTCATAGTTAACAGAACGAACCTGTTTGTGGTTGAGTGCATTGTGTGCTTTAGTACACGGAAGTATGTCTCAAAGACAGCAGTCAGCGTCTCTGACTGCATTTTTATCTTCTCGGTAACATCTGGTGTGAAGGCTGCAGCTTTGTAATCTGCAGCGACCTAGCAAGGCCATTTTCAGTATCCGCGATGTCGTTAGTATAACACAGGAATCTACATTTAGTCTTGATGAGCATAGATGTTCGTGATATGTACCTCATCTCTCATCTTTGACATCATTTCTTTTCTACTTCTTTTCTTGTCATTCGGTAGATCTTGGGTTGGTTCTTCGGCATTCTTTCTCTTCCTGTTCTTCTTGTACTTGGTTTTGTTGTCCTTACCGAAATCTTTTTTAGGCTTCACAAGATCTTCATCAAATGCCAATGACATGAATACCTAATATGTCCCAGAAGACGTAACAGTCATGAAGTCAGAATCATTCAAAATGAAACAAAATACATAGTGATGTACATTGGAGGCCTTCAACATCCAAAAGGTTTTCTACCGAGTTTCTGGTTATGAGAACAGTTATATTATAGGTCAACCATAAATGTCAATAATGCAAGTGTGATTTATTGATATATAACATGAACAGCACAGAAAAAGTGACTTAATCTCCTACCACAATAGAATCAGGATGCATTTGGCAGTTTTGCTTTTTAACACAATCAGCAATCATCCGGACAGCTTCAACAGTTGCTTCACCTCCATGCTTTCCCTCATTGGAAAAAAGTGACTTGATAGTGTCGCAACTAAGTTTTCTGTTCAAATTAATAAATAAAGAATAATTACACAGATCACTATCTCAAAAGCAGCAATCTTCAACAAACAACAGACACCTTTAAGATAAACAGGAAAGTTGTACAGTAAGGAACAGTTGAATGACTTCCATACAAGAAAACTGAATTTTCCAAGACAGTGACAGAGTCAAGATTGCCCGTCCAACTGATGTTAAGTCACTCAGAGATGGAACATTTTATTTTTGTTTGCCATGTCAAGACTCAAGCTTATAAAAAAAACACATTAGAATGAAGGTTACATCAACAATAATAATAGAAACGTACCTTACAACATCATCTGGGGAACTTATGTTTGCTACCACGGCACCTAACAAGCTCTCCCAGAAGTTGAAGTGCGGAGCTGCATCCAGCAAAGTACATATACAACGGACAGCAACATGCTGAAATTTGGAGTCCTTCTCCAGTGTCACAAGTCGCTGCAGATATGCCTGTTAATTTGCATCAAAACGAAGTTAACAACACAAGATCTTGATGAACTTTGGAGTAAAATGCTCCATGAATCGACACTCTGATCTTAAAAGAAACTGGAACAAAACAGGAGTGATGAACATCAAGTGGTCTATTCATACAAGTCATAATAGAATCAAAGCTCAAAGGCACACCCTTGAACGGAACATTGAGCAATGTAGTTCCATTAACTCAGGGACACAAGCAAGAAGGTGAGGATTCAAATAAGTGGTTGCTCTACGTCAGAAACATTACATTCAACTAACGTAAGCAGTCGGAGCCAGTAGATAAAAGCAAAACCTTGTATGTGGACAAAAGAGTTGATTCATAAAATCGAGTCTTCTTCACTTCTTTGGAAACTTTCATTTCTAGCTCCTTATCAGTTGGAAGCCTTAATCGATATCTGGTAGGCACAGTAGCACAGTTGTGAACTTCTTTTGTTGGCAACTGAATCTGAACATATAAATGTGATATAATAATGACAATACAATAGAAACAAGAACATACCCAGGGATTATGCTTTTGAAAACAGCAAGTAAGGACAACAAGCTGAATTTCACAATGGTTGGATCATCATCCCGGCAGAACTGAAGTATTTCTTTCAGCGACTTTATGTTATCCTCAGGATCAGCTTGCAATGCAATTCCAAGCTCTGCTAGTCTCTGCTTCTTACTTTGAAATACTTCTTCTGCTGTTAGATCCTTCTTAATTTCCGCCTGCAAGGTGGAAACCAACATAAACCCAACGGACTATCGAACAAGCTAAAACTACTGCAATACTGCCTAATCACAAATGCAAATATACATTTTTTTCCCTTCTGAATTGACAAAGCAATGAAGTATATGAAGGTCCTCAACCATGGCCATTAAATATACAAGAGAAGAACTAACAAAGTACCAGTGCAGCAGCCTGTGGAGCTTCTTCTACTGTCTCCTCCGCTTCAATAGAGTCCTTGGCTACTTTCTTGGCCTCTTTCCTGCTCTTTTTCATCTTTGCCCTCTTTTCAGCCTTGGTTAACCTTACCAGACCCATATCCTTCTGATCATCATCAGCTCCTCCCTCGTCAGTCTCCGTATTTTCGACTTTCTTCTCATTTACTGCATTCAGCAACAACTGGAACATTACCAAACACACTTCCCAAGCTTAAAATTAAAAATCAATTTGCAGGTCGTTGAGCACACACAAGGTCTATAATAGAGCTGCCCGTCCAAAGTCTTCACCGGAAGTGCATCGACTGGATCAACTTCAACCTTCTTCGCTTCCTTCTCATCCTCTTTAGACTTCTTCCGCAACTTCTTCTCATACAAAGCCTCGAGAGCATCTTCTTCCCCTTTGCCTTTCGCATCAGCAACTCGGTTCACATGCCTATAAAAACGCAAGAAGAGATTAATATAGCTAAAAATTTAACAGCTTGAACAAACACAAGGATAAAGATAGAGAGAGGACTTGTCAATGGTTCGGGTGTCCAATGTAGTGAGGAAGCCTGCGAAATCTAGATTATTGTTGACAAAGTCCAAGTCCTCATCAGAGACTTCGATTTCATCTTCAGGGACATCCGGCGGAAGAGCAGGAGGCAACACTGTCTTCTGCTGCTTCTTCCTACCCATTTATAACTAACAAAAGAAACCTAAACCAGTGTGATTTAACCTAGGACTAGTCACAGGGGAAGCCTTCAATACTGGAGAACTGCCGTCAAACTGAAGTGAAGAGGCTTCTGCAACTAAAATGTCATCCAGTACATCTGCATCAAATAAAGTAACTGGTCAGCTACTTCACACCATTGTTTAACGGTTGAGTAGCAATCAGAAATCAAACAAGACCTATCACAAAGTTCAAAACGCATAGCCCTAATGATTGGCAAGCTTGAAACAAATTTCCATGATTATTAGCTGAAATACAGTGATATTGAGGAAGATGAAGAGCAGGAAAAACGCAGAGACCTAATAATTCAAATTTGAAGAGCTCATGAAACCCTAAAAACAGATTGGGATATCATGGACGATAGGTTTGTAATGACTCGGCCAAACAGAGTAACCGAATTGTATTAATTAGAAAGTAGGATGAGCTATTTGGCTGAGTCATTACAAGGTTCGGCTGTTCCTACCTATATGACGACTTCGGAGAAAACGACGGCAATAGGCTAACGGCGAGCTTCAAGGTTGCAGAGGTCGACCTGACGGCTGGCGCCTTTTTTTTAACAGGGCTGAAGAGGTCGACCTAACTCCTCCTAAGGTCGAGAAATTAAAAAAATAAAAAATAAATAAATACAGTAGAAAGGCTATCAGGCCCGGCCCATAAAAAACATGATCCAGCTGTAAACATGGCCGGAAGGCCCAAATCTTCTGCAAAATGACAGCCCATCCTCTCAGCCCGGCCCAAAATTGCTAAAACTTTTTATCACCCTCACGGTCCCATAATCAACATTGTCGTCGATATCCATCCAAGCCGTAGTAGCGTTACAGGGTGGGTTCATATTTGTTAATAACTGATAGGGCCCAGCCTGACGACTGTGGGCCTCAAAGGAGCCCACCTGAAAGCCCACGAGAAATCAGTCAACGATTTGACGATTTGTTGACCTGGCCCACGTAAGGCCACGACTGAAGGAGTCGGCCCAAAAGAATGGAGAAAGTCCACCTCTTTACCCTAGCGGACTTAGGGTTTCAGGGAGGCCGCAGCCACGTGTCATCATCACAGAGGTCACCACGGACGGCCACGATCAATACTTGGTGAGCACGACAGGAGGACAGCCTATAAATACGGCACTGACTTCCTGGCAGACGAGAACACAATTTTACACAGGGACGAACCCTCGGTACGTCATTCCCGTTCACTACCTTATTCCTTGCAATCGCCCAGATCATTCTTGAACTTACTATTATTCCCCTTTCTCATCATATACGAGGTACACTCCACCGCACTGAAGACCAGAAGACTGGGCTTCCACAACTATTGGGCCAGATTATTAGTCCAAAACAATGACTAATTATATAAATAAAAACCTTTGACACGTAGGACTCCCACCGCATTAGCTATCACAATAGAATATTATTATAATAATTTATTCACATGCAAATGACGATACATACGTATATTCGATCTACGTGGACATCGTATAATACAAGGGATTGTGAATAATAAATAATTAAATAAATGAGTTGGACACTTCAAAGTTTCAACAACTCCCACTAAAACCAAACTGACTAAAGACTCCACTTTGATTTTTTGTCTTGTTTTATTTTCGACCCGCGGCTAACCGAAAATATCTTTTCCAACCCGATTGAGTTTGACCCAATAAAATCTCAATGATCTTCGTTACGACTTGAATTATCTCCTCAATTGATAGTACCTCTTTAGTTGTCGTGGATCACTGATGCCTAAAGGTGAGATCGAATCAACTCAGCATTCCTTCCCTTTCGGTATCCACTTGCCAAACACCAAAGACAACACACTAGAAAGTAGAAACATACATCTCGGAATGCCAAAACTTCAACCACGAAAAGATCGAGTATACGTAGATAAAATGTACAAGCCGCTCAAAGAATTGCACCGCCCCGAGTCTCGTCTACTAATTCCAGACCGTACTGCTCCATCAACGTTAATCTCAAGACACATGAGAAGGTTGCCAAGTCCGAGTGGTGCAAGGAGGGAAGCCCTATACTCTCGTCATTGACTATGAAACTGGCGAAAAAAAAAAAAACCAAGTTGACCCGACTCATGAGGTCACCACCAACAGTGGAGCCCAATGGCCCATGCTCTGACTGGGGGTCAGTAAGGTCAGTGTCAGATTAGTTTGACTTAACGTCAGTGACCTCATGTCCTGTTTGTCAACTCAGAGCCGAGGACAGGGCATTCGTAAGGGCGTGCCCGTTACTTGGGAGTCCTGAAGACGATTCTGTCCTGGTGGCCATCACTTCCATATGCATTACGAGACACCAACAAAACTAAAACTCGACTTATTAGTCCCTTGACGAATTCTCATACAAAATACGATACAAGAACGATTCCTACCATAATTGAATCACATACCATTAGCTTCACTTTTCCCCATCCGCATAAATTGTCTCCTTTCTCGGAGCTTCTGTGTTCGTTTCCTCTGTTTCAGATGATGCCAAAGATCATGCATTACCATAAATGTACAGTGCTCAGAGAGAGAGAAGTGTCGTTTTGAAATTGTCGTCGCTGTCCAGTAACAAAATCGAATCAAGATATTACGTCATTGTTAATGGCAATCGTTTAATCGATTATTGTTTTTTCTTTTATTTCCATTGCTATAGGATAAGCATCACGAGTCTTTGACATTCCAACGCCCTAACCATTACTCTTCTCTCTTCCATTTCTACCACACAAAGAGAGAATTTTCAGACTTCTTTGTTTCAATTTGAATAAGATATCGTTTTTTAATCGCAATTTGTTCTTGATTGTTGAAAAAGACAGAGGGATATACAGAATATTATAAGTTCCACAGTCCTTTCCCAACACAGTTGGATTCCACAGTCTGTGAAAAGAGAGAAACAGAGATAGAAAGAACTCAGCTTTCCTTTTTTTTTTTTTTTGTGATTGTTGAGCTGCTTTCCTTCCATGGCTGCCCGAAGGATCTCTTGGTTACTCTCTCGCTCCATTTCTTCCTCTTCTGGGTCTGGATATGCTCTGTTTTCTAGAGGTACTACCTACCCCTCTTTCCTTTTTGTCCCTGTTCTCGGTACTTTGTTTTGGTCTTTTGGATGATAAAGAAAGCTCAGTTCGTTGGATGATGAACATGTGATGAAATCTGCAGATGGGTTAATGGAAATCTGTTTTTTTGTTGTAATCTTACCATTTTTTGGGTTTTGATTCATATGGTCTTGCTGTGATATTGTACTGAAAAGGGTATGTCTATTGATTCCTTATTCGTATTGGGTCCTTGCAGATCCAAGCTTTTTTAATTGCTATCCATGGATTCATTAATTATGTACTGATTCTGCCTAATTTAATACAAATCCGACCAAATTGTCGATTTGGTCTTATGTTGTCCAGGAGGGAAGAGATCAGTAGGGTTGTTGGGAAGTGGGATCAACAAGTACACTACTGCTGCAGCTGCTGAAGAACTCATTACTCCACCTGTCAGTGTTCCTCATACCCAACTCCTCATTAATGGCAAATTCGTTGATGCTGCTTCAGGTTTTACACTCTTTGTTCCTTTAGGGTTTTCCCCCAATTTTTGTTGAAACCATGTGTTTAATTCGATTTAACGGACCTGTATAGGTAAGACTTTCCAGACTCTGGATCCGAGAACTGGGGAAGTGATTGCCAATGTAGCTGAGGGTGATACCGAGGATGTCAATCGAGCTGTCGCTGCTGCTCGCAAGGCGTTTGACGAAGGACCATGGCCGAAGCTTCCTGCTTTTGTGAGATTCTTTTGATTAATGTCTGTCTGTTAAGAATCACGTTGAAGGTTGGAATCAGGATGATTGATTCTGTTGTTTATGGTGTATAAATGTTTCAGGAAAGGCAGAAGATACTGTTGAAGTGTGCAGATTTGGTGGACAAGCACAACGATGACATTGCAGCTCTCGAGACGTGGGATAATGGCAAGCCTTACGAACAGGCTGCTAAAGTGGAAGTTCCGATGTTTGCCAGGCTCCTTCGATACTATGCCGGTAAATGCAGTGCTTGGTTCTTGTGGATGTGATTGTTTTGGTTGGAGAACTCAGATTTGTGCTTCTTGATCCTCAGGTTGGGCTGATAAGATCCATGGCCTTACGATTCAGGCAGATGGACCGTACCATGTGCAAACCTTGCACGAACCGATCGGGGTTTGTGGGCAGATCATTCCATGGAACTTCCCTCTTCTAATGTTTGCCTGGAAAGTTGGCCCGGCTTTAGCAACTGGGAACACCATTGTTCTCAAGACTGCTGAGCAGACACCTTTGTCTGCTCTCTACGTGTCTAGGCTGTTCCACGAGGTGATGCAATACGATAGTACTTATCAGTTAGCGCCCCTTTCGTGTATTCGATATAAAAGTTCATGTCTTTTTCACTTGGTTGTACTTATGTGTTAATTTTTGTTTCAGGCTGGACTTCCTGATGGTGTTTTGAACATAGTTTCTGGGTTTGGTCCTACTGCTGGTGCGGCTATTGCGAGCCATATGGACGTCGATAAGGTACCGCTTATTCACGAGAGTTATTTCTTGTAATGATTTTGATTTAAAAACTTACAGTGAGTTGTTTATATTTGCAGCTTGCTTTCACTGGATCAACTGATACAGGAAGGATCGTTCTCGAGCTAGGAGCGAAAAGCAACTTGAAGACGGTCACTCTCGAGCTTGGAGGGAAATCCCCTTTCATTGTCTGTGAGGATGCTGACGTGGATCAGGCCGTTGAGCTTGCTCATTTCGCTTTGTTCTTCAACCAGGTACGATTGGTTCACACATATTTCATCACAATGTTTCAGTTGTTGCGAAGCTCAATCCTCGAAATCTTACAGGGCCAATGCTGCTGTGCTGGCTCTCGTACATTTGTACACGAGAAAATTTACGACGAATTTGTCTCGAAAGCCAAGGCGCGTGCTTTGAAGCGCACCGTTGGTGACCCCTTCAAGGCCGGTATTGAGCAAGGCCCCCAGGTAACTTGCCCCTAGTCTCCAACTTTGAATTACTAGCTTAAATACGGAAGCTTACCCGTGGAAAACGAATCGTCAATAGATTGATTCAGATCAGTATGAGAAGATCCTCAAGTACATTAGATCCGGTGTTGATAGCGGAGCTACCCTTGAAACTGGAGGTGAACGATTCGGTTCCAAGGGCTACTACATCCAGCCTACTGTCTTCTCAGATGTCAAGGTATGTCGTTGAACCAAAACTGTGCACCGCAATACAACATAACTCGAAACACAAAGTTTATCGCCATCTCTCATTTCTAGGATGACATGCTGATTGCAAAAGACGAGATCTTTGGACCAGTTCAGTCCATTCTGAAGTTCAAGTGAGCAACTTTACTAACCTCCATTTCCCCTTTTCTTTAGCATTAATCTTTCTAACCCTTTTGCACTTCCCAGGGACATTAATGAAGTGATCAGAAGATCAAACTCTAGCCGGTACGGCCTAGCAGCCGGTGTATTTACCCAGAACATCGACACAGCCAACACCTTGACAAGGGCGCTAAGAGCTGGGACGGTGTGGGTCAATACCTTTGACATATTCGACGCTGCGATTCCCTTCGGTGGATACAAGATGAGCGGTCAAGGAAGGGAGAAGGGTATCTACAGTCTGAACAATTACTTGCAAGTGAAGGCAGTTGTTACCCCTTTGAAGAATCCTGCTTGGCTATAGACTAATACTACAGTATGAAAGCTCTGTAGCAAGTGTTCTTTCTGGGTTGTGAAATTTATGATCAAACTGAATAAAAGAGAGTATCAGCAGCAACAGATGATGAAGATGATTTCCAGACAATGACGACAAAAGAGGTGGCTGTGTGTCATAAAGAGGGCTTGTGATTTTACCTTATGGGATTCTCATCTCTCTTGTTTGTTTGTTTCTTCTACTGTTCATCCTTTTGTGTTCAACATTGCTTCAAGTTCTATGAAAGTGACTTCTGTTATATCAATCTTTTCTGAATTGAATTGAATTGTCTGTGTGAAATGATCACTCTTTCTGGTATGAAGAAAGGAAGGGGTTAGGTTCAGTTCATTAATGGTGGAGTGAGCTGGTTTCTGTGCTCCGTTAACAGCTCTGAAACTGAAACACAGAAATTAACCATCTTTCTTGCTTCCTCAGCTGGTTCTGCAAAAATCCTACTGTGATCACTGCAACAGAGAAGGCAAAAGATTTCACCTTTCTCAAACTATGAATCACAAAAAGCTTGCAGAACCCTAAGGACAATACTGATTCATACCCACAAACGGCATTACATTCAATGCATACAACCAACACCCTCCACTTCTTTGACTATTTAGCAGAAGAACTCAGAAGCAAAGAGTATTCACAAACCCAGAAGAACTCAGAAGCAAAGAGTATTCACAAACCCAGAAGTTCTCAGTTCCCACAACAATGGCTTCCAACCACCTCTCCAAGCATTTCTGGCAGGTTATCTACCCCAGCGACTTCCAAGAAGGAAGACTGGTAAGTCTTTCTGAATCCCCAACTAAGTAAAACAGATCTGTTTTTGATCTTTTGTGCTTGCTCTGTTTCTTTCTGTTGTTGTTGATGCAGAAGCTTTCGGAGGAGTTCGTGACCAAGTACGGCCGCCGCCTCTCCAACACGGCGGAGCTGAAAAAACCCGACGGGAAAGTTTGGAAGATCGGACTGAAAAGGGAAAACGAAGATCATAAATGCAGAGTCTGGCTCGAGTCTGGATTCCGCCATTTCCTGTAGCACTACTCCATTGCAGCTGGGTTTCTCCTCATGTTCGAGTTCCGAGGCTTCTCCTCCGATTTCCATGTCCTCGTTTTCGATTGCACATCATGTGAGATCGTTTACACGATCTGCCAACCTGCACTCGAACTGCAGCATTCCGTGGAGGATCCTGACTCTGATTTGTGGAGCAGAGTGGAGGCTTCCTCGATTATCACGGGCATGAAGTTTCGCTCTAAGTTTGTAAAAATGTGTGCAGCGAGCAAGAGAGCGATCGAGAGCAATCCGGAGAATCCATCGTTTCTGATCTCCATCCTGAAATACCATCTTGTTGCAGGATTCATGGTGAGACATTTCTTTTGAGCTATGATTCACAAATTGTGTTTTGCATCCATCCAAAGCACACAGCTTTAGGGTTCTTGTTCTGGTTTTCTCTGCAGAACTTTCCGACTGAGTTCACTCGTATCTACACGTGGGAAGATTCGCAGCAGGTGAAGGTGCAGGTGTTCAACGAGGAGGAGGAGCAAATGCTGGATGAAGTGATGCTTAACATGTCCAAGAACAAAAGCAATGGGATGAAGCTTGTAACCGGGTGGATGTCTTTCTGCAGAGACAATGATCTCAAGGAGGGAGATGTTTGCCTGTTCGAGCTTATCGATCCTGCGTCTAAACTCTTCACGGTTCGCAAATTCCACGCTCGTAGTGCCTGATATCATTGCACAAGACTTGTGTTCTTAGGCTTTGTTCTGTTGTTTAGGATCGATGAACTGTTATCTCTATGTTGTTTAGGATCGATCAACTGTTATCTCTATGTTGTTTCGGATCGATCAACTGTTATCAAATCCAGCATCTTTAACCACTACATGAAACCCTAATCACTTACACATGTTCTTGTTCATCTCTTCATTAATCAATGATGGTTGCAGTAAACAATGCAATGTGTTCTAAGTTCTGAATCATTTACACTCAGGAAGTTGGATCTTGTACCTAGGTTTATCACTACAGTAAGAGTAGAACATAAGCTTCCTTCTTGCCCAATCCATAGCCAAACTCTGCTCATTTGACAAGCTAGCGAATTCTGATCCATCCACGGGATCCAAGCTCGAAGGACTCGTACCAGTATCTTTCGAGCAAGACCCGGAAGCTGGATTTGGGATGCAACCAGCCAATTCAGCATCCCCGATCGAAACGACGAACGGTGCATACTTGTAGTTAACTGGGTATTTCCCACCATGAGTTGCCCATTCTGAGCCATCCCATATTGTTGCATAAACGTTCATTGGCTTCAATGGGTAAGCTGATTGGTACTTGTACTCCCTAACTGGTACACTGTCCACCAGAAACCTGCAAACCAGAGTGGAGAAACTCGGTATCATCGATGTTTTTTTCGAAAGAAAAGTTTCGAGCTTTGGGTTGACTTGCTTGCTTACACTATGTGGTGACTGTTCCAGATGATGCTGTAGTTGTGGTAGTCCTGAGTTGGATCAAACCAGAAGTTGAACTTCTCTTCTCGTCCTGTGTTGACACTCCCGTTTGCGTACACGTTGGTCTGCAAGTTCCAGTCGTTCTTCCTGTCGTGCCCCAGTATCTCGAAGTCGATCTCGTCGTGGTTGTGTGGGTAAGTTTCTGCATTCGACAACTGCAGAAACAAAACAGAACAAACTGTTATTGACATGGTATCAAAGTCTTTAGTAACCTCCGATGTTAGACATCGATTTAACCACAAAATCTCTATCAACAGCTCGAGTTATCGGATTGAATTGGAAGGCGAAAAAGGAAAGAGTGATCATTACATAGAAGGCAAACACAACTCCAGGAGACAGACCAGAAGGCAACTTGATTGCAGCACTGAAGAACCCATACAAGTACTTGTTCTTAGATGCCAATCCACATCCTGCAAAAACCCAGAACACGAAACAACATTTTCGACATTTTTACAAAATCTCTCATCTGGGTTTCGGATATTCGACATCATTTTCATCTGGGTTTGGATCATTATGAACAAACAAACAAACAAACACACATTACCTGAATCTTTGTCAAGAGAAAGAGTGGCAAAAGACCCATTCTTTAACTGCTTAACATGTTGACCACCATAGTAAGTGCTGAACCCTTGATCAATGGTTAATCGACGAAACAGATCAGTCAAACGCTTGACGTTCGGAGGGCTGTACGGAGTGTTACGTGCAGAAACTCCTGCTGCAGAAATGGAAAGAAGAACAAGATATAGAAGTGGTAAGTTTGCCATTGAAATTTTGATCAAGGGACAAATATGGCTTCTGGTTTTATATAGTGGTTCCTGCTGCTGGGTTTTGTTTATGCTTAGTTGTTAACTAGCTGTATAAAGTGGTGTTCTTTATTAGTTATTTCATAGGAGGATCTCTATCTAAATCTTTTGAGGCTGTTTTGGACTTTAATGGAGGAAAGAATGATGAATGAGACATGTTTGTTCATGTGGGGGAGATTTTGTAATGTAGTAGTTGGATTAGCTATGGATTGATTGATGTATTAGCTATATGTTTCGAGTTTAGACGAAGCGGGGAATGAGTTGTTACGAGATGCGCTTCGTTGGGTAGATGGGGAATGAATCTTAGCGTGATGGTTAATAGATAGGTGGGAAATTGACTATGACGAACATGGGTAATTGATGGTTTGTGTGGAAAAACGGTTTGCAATTGGCTTGTCTATGTGGCAGAGATTGAACCTCAACGTCATGGTTAATGGATATGTGGGAAATTGACTATGAAAAATACGGGTAATTGATGGTATGTGTGGAAAAGGTCAGCAATTGACTTGTTGGTGTGGCAAAGATGATTGAGCGGTAAATGAGTTGTTACAAGATGCACTTTGTTTATGTTTTTAGGGACTGAACCTCAACGTTATGGTTCATGGATAGGTGGGGAACTGACTATGAAATATACGAGCAATTTTGATGGCATGTGTGTAAAAGGTGAGAAATTGACTGGTCTACGTGGCAAAGATGAATAAGCGATAAATGAGCTGTTAGAAGATGCATTTTGTTCATGAGATAAGGACTGAACCTCAACGTTATGGTTAATAGATGGGTGGGGAATTGACTATGAAAAATACGAATAAATGATGGCCCGTGTGGAAAAAGTGAGCAACTAATTGGTCTATGTGACAAAAAATGAACAAGTGACGACCATGTAGCAAAGGTGAGAGGAACCGGTTGGCCTCTGCGGTAAAGATGAACAAGTAATGACCCGTATAGCAAAGTAAGCTACTCACTACCCCGTGTGGCTAAAAGACGCTACTGAGTACTGACAGAATCGAACCTCGAACCTCCATCTTCAATGCGAAAGAACAAGTTGTAGAGCTAAACCATATAAATCACATCCTATGGTTATGTTCATGAAACCTTGTCACGTTAATATAACTTCTACCTTTACGAACACAAAACATCGCTATAATTTTCTGAACGAAGACTCACTTCGTTTTTATTTCAGATCGAGTTCAAGAGAGAGAAAATGAGATGTCATTCTCTTACTTGTCAATCATGAGTTGTCAGATATGATTTCATAATTTCATTAAATCACAGAAAAGTAATTATGAAAATCGGTGTTAAGTCTTAATCAATGATTAATTAGGGCCATGTGAGGAGGTGTAAATTAAAACTTGGGAAAATATCACTTTGGCCCCCTCTACTTTGTCAAACTTAACAAATAGCCCCCTATACTATAATTCGCTCATTTTACCCCTCCTACTTCAACTACTTTGCCGTTTTGGTCCTTCCATTTCAACTTTCGTCTTCTTTACATCAAATTTGGACACATCCACACACCGACAAAGAGAGATATCGGAGGTAGGAGATGAAGAGTTGGTTAGGGAGGTAAATTGGGGGCGGTATCACTGAGAGAATTGTGAAACACGAAGGGTTTTAAAGCCACACATTTTATTCATCGATTTTTCATCCTATCTAATAATATATACTTATATTACCAATTCAAACACGCTTAGTAAGCTAATACATGGCTATTGGAGCTAATGTGATATACTGAATGTGCATCAAATAATGTCACGAAGATGAAAGTTAGAACGGAAGGACCAAAACGGTAAAGTGGTCGAAGTAGGTGAGGGTAAAAAGAACAATTTATAGTATAGGGGGCAAAATGCTATTTTGCCTTAAAACTTTGATATGAAATCACATAATTGCAATTAAGCTTAGCTGGATCCAATATTGTGTTTGGGAGTTTTAGTGATGTGGGTTTTTTTTTTTTTTGGCATTTAATATAATATTTTTATTTATTAATTAAAAGGAGTTTTCAATAGATAATTACAAAGAGAAATTGAAAGAAAATTACAAGAAATAAAGTTGGCAAAAATTTGATCAAGTTGTAGGAATGGGATATGTGGACCAATTGGTTTGGTTGGATGGTCACATTTTTCGAATATGTTTCGCTCAGTTGATATGCCCAGTTCACGTCAGTCATTTAGTGCACCTTAAGAGTTCGATATCTCGCGTAAGAGAGAGACAATAGTAAGAGGAGGGATGACATATTTGGTTGTATGAGAGGTGGAGAAGTACTCGGGAAGTTGCCCCTCAGTCGAGTGACTGGGCCTTAAACGTGCCAACATGTGGGCGTTTGTTTGTAGTCTAAGACAAAGCTTCCACAGCCGGTTGGCAAAAAAACGTTCGTGTTTATGTCCTTGTCTCATAATGTTGTAGCTAGGTCCCTATTTTAAGTTCTTGAGATTAGGGTCCTTGTCTCATACTCATAGATCACTACTTTAAAACGGATCAATAAGAGAGATCTCACTCAACTCGTGAAAAATCGATCGATTTTACCATTCGAAACAGCTCATTGTTTCATGAAATGGGCCCAGTAACCGGCCACATCAGTAAGGCCCAAGTCCATATTCCAAACAAGGACTCCTTATTTGGGCCCATTAAACCTAAAACCCACATAGTCCTTATTTGGGCCCATTAAACCTAAAAATGGCCTATCTAAAGCCTGTATAAGTATTAGGCCCAGCACGTACATCTTTTATAATTTTAGAGTTGCAAAATTAAAACAGAATATATTTAATATATACCTAGTTACTTCTTCTTCGCTTTAATCTTTGATTAACGTATTATCGTACACCTAAATGTTCCTCAAAACCATGAAAAAAAACTCGAACGACTAGATTTTTTCGCTAAATAGAATAACTCAATTTCAAAATTTTTATAATTAACTCACATCCTTGAAAACGATCAAATTCCTAATAAATAAATAAATAAATAATCACCATTCTTTCCTCGAAATATCAAATGAGCCGACTACTACCAAAGACAAGAACTATGATAATTCAATTAAACGGATAAATTAAATATTTTCACAAATCTCAAAAGTTAGCAAATTCCAATGCCATAAAATACAATTAATTAACATTAATTAAATTCCTTGTCAAAAAAAAAAAACATTAATTAAATCTACCTTAGCCAAAATTCAGAATCCAAGAACAAGCCAGCTCCCTCCTTCCACAATTCCACGTTACCCTCCGTACAACTTGTCGGCTGCCCGCCGTCCCATAATCCGCCGCCACATGTCCCTCTTCCGAGTTTGGTAATTAAAAAAATCATATCTTGGCAATATTTAAATATAAAATATTAAAATTTTAACCTTACAGTCAGCAATTTCAATTGGATGGTCGACATGGGTTTTTCAGTGGTCGATAATTCAAACCCACAATCTTCCGCCAAGTGTCCTTCCCCATTCTCCCGCCTGACGAACCTCTCCACGAAACTCACATTTTGACTCTTCTGCTAGTTCCGTCACAGACGAATCAAGTTACACCACGTGTCCACCTAATTTCCCTCTATATATAAACCCGTCGCTTCCCCTTTCCAATTCAATCCACCGCTAACAGACAAAATCTAACTCCAGAATTTTTATCATCTCATTTCATGATCCAGATATTCAACTGCTCAGCTCGCCGGATTCTGACCTCTCCGGCGGTCCATCCCTGCGAGAGCATAGCTCCGGAGACGCTCCTCTCCTCGATAATCAGTCTCTGCAGCTCCGTCCTCGACTTCAGATCCAAGCCGATAGGAAGCAATGGCCGGAACGCTCGGGAAACCATTCGCCAGATCGGCAACCTCCTCATCGTCCTAGAGGAGATTCGGAGCTCGGATTCAGCTATTCCTAATTCATTTGTCCTTGGACTGTCGGAGCTGCACCTGACTGTTCAGAAGGTACGGTACCTGCTCGACGATTGCACGCGCGACGGCGCTAGGTTATGGATGCTGATGAAGTCCAATCGGGTCGCTAATCGGTTCCGGAGTTTGGCCCGGTCGGTCGCTACGGGTCTGGAAGTCCTGCCGCTTGAAGATGTTGAGATTTCGTGCGAAGTGAAGGAGATAGCCGAGTTGGTGATGAGTCAAGCGCGGAGGACGAGGATTGAAGTCAGGGCGGAGGACGAAGGAGCTTATAACGCGGTATTGATGATCTTGAGCCGGTTCGAGATCGGCGGGGTTCCAGATCGTGGAGAGATGAAGAGAGTGATGGATTACATCGGAGTGAAGAGATGGAGCGACTGTTACAATGAGGTAAAGTTCCTGGACTCGGAGATTGAGCTTCAGTTTTCGAATCAGGATATGAAATTAGAATCGGAGCTCTTGAGTAGCTTGCTAGGGTTTATGAGCTACACGAGATGCGTGTTGTTCGATTCAATCGACTGTAAAAGCAATCCGCCTGCTAGATTCACCGACGAGTTGTTCGATTGCCTCAACAGCGACAACTTCCGCTGCCCGATCTCTCTCGAGCTCATGAGGGATCCTGTAACCATCGAGACAGGGCACACTTACGATCGTGTGTCGATTCTGAAATGGTTCAGAGGTGGAAATGCAACTTGTCCAAACACAGGGAACAAGTTGTTGAGCAAGGAGCTTGTACCCAACGTTGCTCTCAATCAGTTGATTCAGCACTACTGCTTCGAAAATGGCATCCCGATTGCTGATTCTTCTCTCAAGAGTCGAGACATAACCAGGACGGCTTCTGCAGGTAGCTTGGCTAGCGAGCAAGCTACCAAATCCGCTGCTAGCTTTCTTGCTGAAGAGCTCGTTACTGGAGATTACGAAGGGAGGAACAAAGCAGCTTACGAGATCCGACTTCTGAGCAAAACAAGCATCTTCAACAGGTCTTGTTTAGTAGAAGCTGGAGTTCTTCCATCCTTGTTACAATTGTTGGCCTCAGAAGATGGACCCTCTCAAGAGAACGCCATTGCAGCCCTTCTAAACCTCTCGAAGCATTCGAGAAGCAAAGCTTTAATCGTCAACAATGGAGGGTTGAAGCTAATAGTACAAGTACTAAAGAAAGGTCTCACCTTGGAAGCTAAGCAGCACGCCGCAGCAACACTCTTCTACCTCGCTTCAATACAAGACTACAGAAAACTGATCGGCGAAACCACTGATGCCATCACAGCTCTGGTAGAGATGCTCAAGGAAGCCAACTACCGAGGTAAAAAGAACGCCCTCGTCGCAATCTACGCTCTCCTAATGCATTCAGGCAACCACGGTAGCTTCATTGCATCCGGATCAGTCCATTGCTCCTCGATCTCCTGCTCTCCTCAGACAGGGAAGAGCTCGTCACAGACTCATTAGCAGTCCTATCAACATTAGCAGAGAAATTCGAAGGAGCGAGATCGATCTTCAAACACGGAGCTTTACCTCAGATTGTGCAGATTCTCGCCACTGCCACTCCGAGAGCCACCAAGGAGCACTGCGTCTGCCTTCTCCTTGCTCTGTCCATCAATGGCGGCGAAGATGTAGTTTCCCAGCTGGTGAAAATCCCTTCACTTATGGGATCATTATACTCGCAGCTCGGTGAAGGCACGTCTCGATCGAGCAAGAAGGCCGGTTCTTTGATCAGGGTTCTTCATCAGTACTCTGAAACAAGCAGCTCATCGTCCAGTTCCAAGGCTGCTGCTGTTCTTCCTCCTCGGGATCGTTCCTCTGTTCATGTCTGGTAAAGCACTAAAGCCCAATCCTTTTTTATCATCTGGGTTTTTTCTTTTGTTCAGTTGACAGTGTAAAGATTGTTGCTTTGTTAGCTCTGAGTTTTAGAAGAGCTGATGATATAGTAATGGCTTCTGTATTTTTTAATGAAGCTTTTGTATGAATATACGATGCCACTGTATTCAGTACTGTATAAATTGTGATGTATACAGAATTATACGTTTTATACATATGGCACAATATATAGATTCAATGCTCACTTCTCCCCAAACTACATTCTAACCATACTATCCAACGAGATTGACCAGATTTCGTATCGGTTTTTTAATCGGTTTTGGTTTAACCATTGTTGATCGATTACGAGTGTTTTTGTAGAAGATTGTGGGGAGGGAAGTTATCGACCGATGAGTTATCTTTTAGAGTGAGAAGATTTAGTATCATGAAAGAGCGGATTCTCGTTTATAACTTTGAGAATCTCGTTTATAACTCTTCAATTATTCGGTCAATTTTGCGGATGGAAAGGTTGATGATTTTTGGCTAGTTCTTGTGGACGTGTAGTGAAAAAATTATAATTTTCATTTGCCAGACTACTTGAAGTGCAATGTGGATAGAGTTGGCAATACGGTTACGTTAAATGATAAAATTGATTAACCGATTGACTTTGGTCAATGGTTAACCTAAAAATAAGTTGGTTGAGTAATTGGTTAAGGATTTGAATGACCGAAATAGATTTTAACCGACTTTCTTCATATTTTAGTCACGATTATATCCATGTTAAAGAGAGTTTCAGATCCTAACGACATCAATTGGTGGAGAAGAAGAAGATAATACTAATTTCGGGGAATTGGCTTGTATGTGCACATGTTCATTGATGCTTATCTCGTGTTTCATTTTAAGTTTATATGAAGAGATAGAAATCATGTGGCTATCATTTACTTGCTTGATGATGTGCTTTATATGCTTCTCATACTATGTGGATAATACCTCGTGATTGACTTATTGATTTATGAATGCTATAGCGAACATTTATTTCTCGATGAAGTTGATGCATTAAGCTTAAAAAATATATGGTGTAGACTATGAAAGTCGCGCAACTGGGTAAGTTTCGAACTTTTTCAATACTCCATCCGAGCTTTAGTTCGACAATTCACCCATGATCTTGACTTCCTCCACCTTTTCCGCTCTATCCCTCAACCTCCCCTGGATCCCCCTCCCCCTAGTTTGCGCCCAAAGTACTGGCTTCCCCCTTCTCAATTCCACCTGTAGATAAACGTGGACGAAGCCATTAAAGATCCTATAGGTGAAGTGACCAACTTAGCGGTTCAGGATTCGCCAACGCTCTTCTCTTTGTCATAGACAAATCATATCCAGGTGTTGTTGATTCTTTCATTATAGACCTCTTACCTTTCAAGAATGCATGTTTGCTCTCCAGCCAACATGGATGAACAACCGTTGATGTGGAAGGTGTTGGCAAAAGTGTCACGAAGAGATCGCTTCTGGAGCAATGGTTGCAGACATCGAGACTTTCCTCGACTCAACTCCAGCCTTACAACTTTTAGTGGTACCTAAAGACGCTAGCACGACAACTCATTATATAACTCGCCATGCTCTACGACTACTACCAAGTCAGAGCTCGATAAACCTCTCCGCTCGAGTAACTTTCTTTTGTCCATTTGTCAATAATTCATACACCACGTTTAACAAGTGGACATATAAAAAAATTGGAAAAAGAATTCCTAGGTCAAATGACAGCCAACAATCTCAACAAACACTCAACACCAAAACGACAATCCTCATCGTCGTTTCAACAACAAACTATATAATCCACTTCAACCACCGATCTTTCCGCATCTTTTTTCCGTCTGAAACTTTTCCTCTCCGATGGCCATCTCCGACAACGAATCCTCCCTCCTCCTCTCCGTCGACAACCAATCAACTCCGATCGCCACCTCCAAATCCGCCCCCGCCGACAAATTCCACTTCGCCTACATAATCCACTTCACCCTCGGCGTCGGATTCCTCCTCCCATGGAACGCCTTCATCACCGCCGTCGATTACTTCTCCTACATCTACCCTGACGTCTCCGTCGACCGGATCTTCGCCGTCGCATACTTCATCGTCGGACTCTTCTCCCTCCTCGTGATCGTGTTCTACGCCCACAAGTCCGACGCCTATGTCCGGATTAATGTGGGCCTGATCCTGTTCGTCGCCGGCCTGCTTGTGGTACCGGTGATGGACACCACTTTTATAATGGGTCGGGTCGGGTTGTACGGCGGGTTCTATGTTACAGTCGGAGCATTGGGTGTGTGCGGATTGGCGGATGCTTTGGTTCAAGGTGGGCTTATTGGTGCTGCTGGGGAGTTGCCTGAGCGGTATATGCAGGCTGTTGTTGCTGGTACTGCTGGTTCTGGTAATCAATTTTTTCTCCATTATCGACTCTTTGATTGATTGATTCGTCATTTTGCTATGAAGTAGTGATCATCGAATTAGTGATTTTGATGGTTGAACTTAGTGTTATGAAGTTATGCATCAGATTCATGTTCTTTTAGTTGCAGAAAGGCTGATTCAACTTAATTGGTGTCAGGGCTTAATCTTCATAATCTTTCAGTCTTGAAGAACATTGTTTGAATGCCCTGATCATTATCTAGCTCATGAAGCTCGCTTCATCCATGGCTGATTATCAATTGGATAATTGAGCTTAGCTCACCTTTCTGAATTATCAGGGAAACTATGATAATTGAGCTGTTCTTTGCTTAAAATCAGAAGACTGTTCATTTGAATTTTGCAGTTGTTACTTTAAGCCAGCTGGAAACCAGCATAGATTGTTCTTCCATCTGGGTTCCTGCTAATATGTTCAAAGTTTGTTGCTTTTATTTCTGTAATTGAATGGTGAAATGGGAAAGCTTCATCCATGGCTGATTATCAATTGGATAACCAGAAGCCTGAGTTGTTTGTTTCAGCGTTTGATGTTTATTCGAGCTCCTTTATCTTATGGTATAGCATAGGAATCGAATGTGTATCCTGACGTTGTAGCAGAGGAACTTCAGCTGGATGATATGCTATTGCTTATTTGCTCTAGGTTGATTTACTGTGAGCTAGGTTTATATCTGAGGTGTTCCTTTAAACAGTTGCAGTAAAGGGTTCTGATAAATTTCGATTTTAGAATGGACTTTCTGGGTTCTGACTATGGAAGCGATATGTCGATGCAGGTGTTCTGGTATCATTTCTAAGAATCCTTACGAAAGCTATGTATTCACAAGATTCGACTGGGCTAAGAAACAGTGCGAACCTCTACTTCATTGCTGGATTGTAGTTATGGCGATCTGCATCGTCTTCTACAATGTGGCACACAGGCTTCCAGTTATGCAGTACTACGCAGATGCAAAGATCAACGCCATCAACAAGGAAAGACTAGACAAGGGTTCCATGACCGGAGCTGAATGGAGATCGAGCTTGTTAGGGATCGTGGGGAGTGTCAAATGGGACGGGATTGGGATGATCTTAATCTACCTTGTTACCTTGGCGATCTTTCCCGGGTATGTAACAGAGGATGTGAAATCGGAAGCCCTAAAGGACTGGTATCCGATCCTTCTCCTAAGCAGCTACAACGTGTTTGACCTCGTTGGAAAGTCACTGACTGCTGTCTACCTGCTCGAGAATTCTAAGGTTGCAATTGGTTCTTGCTTTGCTAGACTGCTGTTCTTCCCGCTCTTCCTTGCTTGCTTGCACGGACCTGCGTTTTTCAGGACCGAGATCCCGGTAACAGTGCTGACTTGCCTCTTGGGACTTACCAACGGGTACTTGACAAGCGTGCTGATGATTTTGGCACCGAAATCGGTTCCTTTGCATCAAGCTGAGACTGCCGGGATCGTCATGGTCCTGTTCCTCACTCTCGGCCTCGCATCGGGATCCATAGTAGCCTGGTTTTGGGTGGTTTGATACAATCTTTAAGTTGGAATTTGTAATTGGCATTGTTGTATGGAAATTGTAACAGTTGGATAATTTGTATTTTCGTGGTTCTGTAGAAATCCGGTGATCGCCGATGATGAAAAAACTCGAAAAGTCTCTTCTTCATGTAAAGTTAGTAACCTTGTATAGCTGACATCTGATCTGAACGCTGTAGTTGAGTAATTCAGAGCTGTTCGTAGCGACGAAACGACTGCCCGGTTAGCCTATAATTTCAACCGTGGTTCATTTGGTTCACTCGGCAAGATTATACCGTTACGGTGCAGTTTGATGCGAGTCAAAATCGTCGAACATGGAACACATAAAGATGCATCATTTAGAGATTCATTTCTGTTAGGAGTTCCAGTTCGAGATAATGGAGTTCATTAGCACGAACTTGGAACTCTGCAATCGGCGATAAGGTATAAACGTAACAGCAAAACTGGGATTGGAGGTAAAAAAAGTTTACAGTGGTTTGTTTTAGTACGATTGGCGATGCAAATCATAGAACACTGCAGATGAGATCGTGAGCCTAGCAAAATCGAAAGAGTACGAACAATCGAAACCCTAGTAATCTAAACCTCGAACATGATCCTACTATATCCTAAAGGCTCCAACCTGAATTCTCCGAATGTGGCTCGCTTACAATGTGCATAAAACAAACCACCGAAAACAACAGTTCAACATCTGACCTCAGTCTTCTTCGACATCTGGATCTAATTGCTCAAAGCATAACTTCTGCACCTATGGAAATCCGAAATCAACCTGCAGGTAGCTGGAGGAAAGGAAAGAGTGCTCATAAGAACACAGCAACAGTATAACAACGTCAAAGGGTGTGGTTTAAGTACGATCTCGTTCATCTTACCGTGATTATAACCCGTCTGGAAACTGTCCTTCCGGTGAATTACAAGCCTCGTGTCACTATTTAGACTTCAAAGCTAGGCCCGTCTCCACTTTCTTAACCTCGAAAATAAGCATCCTCCACATTTTGAGCACAAACATCTCGGCCTCATCGTCTAGTATGGACTGAAGCATCTCCAGCATTTGTTCAGCTTTGACATGTTCTTTAGTACTTGACACAATGTAATCTACTAGGGTGGTTTCCTCCTCTCCCAAAAACTCGGTTACCTTCTTCGATATCCAAGGTCTCATTCGATCATGGAGCGAGTGCTGTAAAACACACAGAAAGAGCACAAATTATGAATTACCTTCTTGTGTGTATTATGTCATGCGCAGCTCAACAAAAGATAGAAAACTAAGGAGTGTATGAAAGCTAAACTGGGATGCATACCTTGTCATAAACGGCCCAGTTGACCTGGTATGAGAACAACTCGTCTTTGGTCTTCGGGATCATATCAATCAACTGTTTTGCATCTAAAAGCTTCTGTTTATCTGGGGTTTTCACCTTATCCGAGCCGTGATCTCGGTCCCTGTCACGCTCACTCTTCTTTCTGTTATCGTCTCTGGCCCGACTACTGTTCTCATCGTTTCTGTCCCTCCGACTTGACCTGTCATGAGAACGATGCTTTCTATCCCTTTCGCCTTCGGATTTCTCCTCCCTGGGAGCGATATTAGATATCTGTTTTGCATATTCAGCAGCAGCGACCAGATTTGCTGGTTGAGTTCCAGAAGCAACAGGTTGAACAGCCTCCAACTCCTCTGTTGAGTAATCTATGGGAACTAAGGGCCCCATTTTTTTATCTTTATGTGCATCCTCATCATCCTCATCGTGGAAAACCGATGGTACATTAGCACGCTTTCCTGACCCGAGTAAGCCAAAACCTAACTTTCTTGTGGGAGCATTAGCATTCTGCTGATGTTCTTCTGATTCAACCATTGGCACAGATAATGTCTCACCATCACCATTCTGTATGGTCTCATCACCTGTAATAAGAAGTTGAGAATAAATTGAAAGAGGACCAGCAAAGCAAAATATGGCATTAACAATCGTGAAAATACCTGTGTGATTCGCATCAACAGAATCGCCATCTTCACCCTGCACAACTACCTTATGCTCAATTTCAATAACCATTTCATCAGGTGAAGCAGCCTTGTCACTGCCATTTGCGAGCTCGGGAGATGGAAGTTTTAGAGCATCTGTTTCTTGCTGCAGCAGTTTTTCCTCTTCAGCTCTCTTCTTGGCTTCAGCAATTTCTTCGTCTTCTTTTAGCTTGTCAGCTATGTCCTCCTCCTTCTCTTGCTGTCTTTTTCTTCTCTTCTCCTCTATAACACTCCTCCGCCATCTTTTCCCAGATTCATCAGCTTCCTCTTCTTCATCATGAAGTATCTCCTTCCTCCGCTTGCGTTCTCTTTCTTTCTCCCGTTCTTTCTCATACTGACGTTGTTTCTCTTTCTCCCGCTCTCTGTATTCCCAATCTCTTAGGCGTTCTTCATACTCACGCTCAGCATCGTCAACCTTCCTTCTTTGTTCCCTTTCCTTCCTGACCCCTCTCGCTCTGCCTCCCTCTCATATCTTTCCATCTCTCGCTCCTTTTCATGCTTAACATCTCGACTGCCATCTCTGCTCCTTCTATCATGCCTTCTGTTCCTGTCTGGGGAGGTTACCTCAGGCCGATCATGTTCATTTGCAGCCTTGTAATCACTACTTGTCTCATCGTTATTTTTTTCTTCTGCTTGTTCTGGAAAATGGAGAACAAGAACAAAATCAGTCTAAGAAGAGATTTCGTGGAATATCTAATATTGGCGATAACAAACATTATGCATCCCCTCAAACAACTAACCACTTCTCAGTCCATCAGTGTCTGAGTCCACATCCCTTGATTTGAATTGCTCAATATTCGGATTGAAAGAACCGTCGGTAGGAAGTAGTGGAGGAGGCGGAGGAGGAGGAGGCAACGGTCTTGTCTTTATCCTTTCTTCTATCATGTTAGTGATGGTCTCCAATGCTACCCTGTCACCTTCCTTATCTTCATCAGTTACAATACCAAACTTAGCGAGGTCATGGCCGCCTTTGTCCCCTTTTCCATCATCATTTTCTGAATCATCTACTGAAGATTTAGCAGGTTCAGTCTTTTCAGATGTTTCGCTCTTCTCAGCATCAGTTGGAGCATTATCCTGTTTGTCTGCTACGGCTACCCCAACTCCGAGATTCTTGGAATTTTCAGTTTTCTTCTCGACATACCGATCCAGATATTCTTTTGTTGCTTGATTAACATTTAACTGCAATTATGCAATCCATAATTAAGACAGGCAAGCAATGAAAGAAATGTTTACAATTATGGCAATGGCGATGAACAGAAAATCAGTAAATAATACCCCTGGAAATTACAAAACATAACATACCACCAGTTCCTGCCCATCAATATTAAATTTACTGAGCAGACGTAATGCACGGAGGATCCCTTCAGCATTTTCAAATTCACAAAATCCAAACCCTCTAGGAGTCCCATCAGATTCTGCACGTTTCCAACTCTTAACAGGTCCACAAGACTTCGTGAAGTGTTTGCCATGACAAGAAAAGCAGAAAGAAACAGATAAAAGCGACCGAAATTAGTTTTCCATGACACGAGAATGTACCCAGAAATGACAAATTGTAAATCACAAACCTGAAGAAGAGAGAGCATGAAGTCATTCTTCACACTAGGTGATATCTTGCCTAGTATACAGTAGTCTGAGGCTTCTCTGCTGGTGTCACAGAAGGTACAGCTGGCCTCATTATCTGTGGGATAAATGGACGAACACCAGGAATATTTGGAACCAGAGGACGAGACATTGGAAGTAAACCCGGCGCACCAGGTGGACGTGGATGAAAGTTGGGACGAAGCATCCCTGGGAAGTGTGGAGGATAACGAGGCATTCCTGCATAAGATGAAACACCAGCTACACACACATATCAGAGAAGCTCTCTAATAACAAAGGACAGAAACAACTGTTTGGACAATGAAGAATTTCAGAGAGTAATTAATGCTATTACCACACAACAAAATCATACAAGAGATGGGAGGGGGATCAAGAAGAGTAGGATCGAATTCATAAACACGGATATGTTAATTGGCTTAACTTACCTCAAATAAGCTTCCACATGTGATTAGCAGCCTTTTCAAATTACCCCATGAACACCAATTGCAGATATTTGACAGCAAGTGTAACGAGACTTTCAACGTCTCATCACACAAGCATGGATGACGATTGACGAGTACTAGACTACCATTTTATAGCTACTTTTAACTAATCTCAACTGTTAGTTGTCCAATATACAGCACCAAGAGAAAAAGAGAAAGACAAAAGACTGAAATTGAAGGATTGGTCAATACCTTAGAGTAAAATGCCAAGGGAGTACTCAGTTGGTAACATGGTCTGCTGCTGGAAATTCATAAACCCATGAAAGGGAAAAACCCCTTATAACTACCAGAAAGATGATGCCTCACGAAAATAAACATGGCATAACCAGACAGAGAGCTTAGAACAAAATGAATTCTGCATTTGTGCAACCAAAAGGAACTAAAATGTTAATACATTCATACCAAAACAGGATTCGTAGAAGGTTGATAGTCTCTTAAGCAATACGAAAGAACGCCCTTCCAACCCCCGTTATCAACCGTAATCAATCAAGACACTGTACGAGAAAACATCCCCGGTCATCGATGCCCTTTTCGATTCGATAAATCCCTAACTTAGAGTTACTATCTCAGCTAAGTCAGCACACACATTGGATCAAGATTTCACAGAAGAGATAACACACATAATTCATTAGGGAGACAGAGCAAGAATTAACCCACCAGGTGGGGGCATGATCCCTTGAGGAGTCGGATATCCATACGGCGGTCTCAGGATCTGATTCGGATGTTGCCCAGGCGGGACCTGATAATGAGGCATCGCGGTGTTCGCTGTCGTACCTGCGCCAACTCCTGGAGGCTGAACACCGACGGCGTTCTGATTCTGAAAATTCGGAAACTGCTGAACCGGCCGAAACGAAGGCGGCAACGGAGCGCCGTACATCGGAGGCGGCGGCGGGAGACCGTAGGAGGAAGGAAACGCCGAAGGAGGAGGAGGAGGAGCCAGAGTACTAGCTGAGTTGTTCGGGTTGAGGTTAGGGTTGGTAGGAGGAGGAACGGAAGTTTGCGGTTGGAGATTTGGCGCCGGAGCTGGATCCAATTGAGTAACGGCGTTACCTGTGGCCATCGGAGGTGGATTGAAGTCCGGCGGCGCGGCTGGCGTAGTTGAGGAAGTAGGTTCAGCCATGGATGTAGAAAGGTAACCGGAGAGAGGGAGGAAGAAACCGAAAGGGATTGATTTGATGATTTCGCGCTTTTGCGGGGTTCGTTGGTCTTGTTTTGTGCTGTAAGCTTTTATTTTTTTGGTCAAATGAAAAGGGTTTATGTTTGATGGATTACCACGTGTCATGCATCGATTGGTTATTCAAAAGGACCCCACTGCCTACGTGTCGTGTACCTTTTTAAACCAATTTTTTTGCTCTTCCAGTCATTTTGACAGGGTTCTTGAACATTTGCTTAACAAAAGAGTGGATTTATAGTCACCATCAATGTTGCAACTGCAGATTTCACAGAAGTGTAAGCCTAATTAGGGTTACTGTCAAAGTGTTTACAGATGGAGCTACAGCAAAAAGAGACGCTCCATCTCGAACAGTTTCCGCAAAACGAACAGCTTAATCTATCTAGACTGCACAAATTCTTCAGAGGATAGAGATGTCGTGACCCAAAATAAACTTCCTGTAGCTGATAATGTGATATATATATCTATCATCTATGTACGTGGTATCTTCTTATCAGTAAGGGAACAATCTTTTGCGGTGCTTCTTCTTCTCGGGAGTGGCGCATACCTGTGCTTTCATTCCATATGTTTTCACCTGGAAGTTCTCGAACGCCTGAGAGACTGCCTCCACCTGAAACATGGAGTTTTTTAGTCGTTATCGGTTGACGAATTCGTTGTATATGGAAACTGGAAAAGGGCATTATTAAAATTTCATTTCACGAACCAGTTCAGGCTTCTTAGCGTACACTCGAACGATCTTGTCTTGATAAACAGCAGGGACCAAGTGGCTTATGCGTTCCATAGGTATTGGGAAACTGTCCGTGCTTGAAATGTCCTGAAATAGGAACAGTTCAAAATTCAAATGTGATGGATAAGAACATTTGGGATACTTACTGTTATTACTAGGGAGGAAAAGGTGTGATTAGTACCTGGAAAAACTTGACGCTGGCGGATGTGGAGATGCACGAGCGACATATCAGAAACAAGTGAGAAGAAGCAAATTTGAAGGTAATGAAGTAGGCAGAAGGAATGAAGGACATTTGCACGTACTTCTCGAGAGGATTGAAGCTTCCACGGGTTAAGTCGATCTTAATAGTGCTGACAGCAATGTCTTCTTCTTTCAGTGTAACATCCTTAGAGCTCTGCTTCAAACAGTAGTTCAATTAGAAACAAATACTCCTAGTATTAGTCGTAGGAAGAACGTACAGATTTGTTTAACGACCTGGGAGCAAATAATGTCCTGAGGAGTGATGTCTTTGTAGTGGTCCAACTTGTCTTTTGGAACAGAGAACTCGTTGCAGAACTAGAACACAGTGAAAATATGGTAAATATTACGGTGGGACGAAGCTACGAAGGATATACGAGTTCGGAAAACATTAGCATATGAATTTTGAAGGGTTCAAAAGATAAAACCTATGCCAGTGTATATAACAAGTTAGGTACCTGGTATAGATCTCTTCTCCTGATCCGTAGGACCAGTTCTCTAGCCTCTTTGAGTTCTGGACGTTCATCAACTTCGATTTTCCTCAAAATCGAGTCATCAATCTGTGGACAGCATTAGGCAAGGAATGACAATTATGAAATCAAAACAGGAGGATTAATATTTAGATTAAGTGGATCTTCATGATGTTTTACCTTCCAAAAATTTTCAGGATCCTGAACTGAGTCAGCAATTCCAAGGGTCTCATTTGCTTTAGCTAGAGCATCGACAGCCATAAGTTCTATCCCCTGATAAGCAGACAACCCTGAGTTAGCTTCAAAGTTGAAACAGAACAATACATCATTGCAGAAAAGAAAACAGTGAAAGAGTATCACCTTCACTTTAGCATGCGTGTAGACAGTGCGATGCATTTCTGCGCGAGTTGAAAACAGCTTGAATACAGTTAGATCTGCAAAATGGTTCAATTATTAACAACAGCATCCAGTCAAATGAGAGGCAATGGTTAGGGATAAATTCAAACATACTAACAATCGTTGGCACGGTAACATATCTCATTGCCCAAAACCCTCATGGATACCATTAACCTGGATGTGAAGAAAAAACCATGAAGTTCGGATCAAAGATGGTCTTACTTCTTTCCTCACTAGGTCAGAAAGATAGAAATTAAGCATATATGAATTTAAATATAATGATTATATTTTTGAAGAAAGACAATTATTCCAAGCCTTAAGAGAGAAGCATCATGAATAAGCCATGTATTGGTTTGAGAGTAGATGCGTATATAGTTGATTTCCCCAATTTGGAAGAGTACATACCTCTGAAACATAAAACTGCAGCCAATCCCACATGCCCTGGCATCACGAACAAGGTAGTCAAACCTGAAAGGAGGCATTGGTATTCAAAAGCAAGAATGAAATTACCATATCTAATAATAACCAAGATTAAGTGCACAGAAGAAGATAATGAATGAACTCACTTGTCAACATCTATTCCATTTCGACCATTGGCCACAATATCATACAAGAACTGCTTTTCAGTGCGATTCTACAGCAATAAATTAAAAATTAAAAAATTAAAAATTAAGAAACAATGAATTACAAAACAAAGCCAATGCATCACAAAATTATGATTAAAGCATACAACCTGTGAAGCATTTTCAGTACTTGCAACAACCATTTCCTATAAAAAAAACAGATAAAGAAGAGTAAGGGGTATATGCTGATGCTCCTTATAACACAAAACAAGAGTTGATGAGAAAACGAACAAGGAAAAGCAATGACACGAGTCGCAGACCTTAGCTTTCTTTATGCATTCCGGATCGATGTCTATTTGGTGTTCATCAACAATATAGTCTATCATCTTGATAGACATGTCCTCATGGGACCTGAGAATCCAGTTTTAGCGTATCAACTAAATGAATTAGTTACATCTAATGTTTGAAGAACTGTTAACTCTAAGGAGACACATAACAACATCCAATACTCTTGAATAAAAAGCTTCTGGTAATTTGAAAATAGATTATATGATCAATCTAGTGAAACTTGTGAAATTACTCACCATGAGGAGCCATTCAGAAACTGGGGAAGAAACCCACGCTCAAACATGTGACTGAATGGTCCATGGCCAATATCATGCAGTAATCCTGCAAAGGCAAGAGATTCAGTACACAAGTTTGAAGGCAATAGTTGCAGAAACTTTAAAAGGAACAACACAGCACTGCTTACCAGCAAGTTTCACAGTCTTTATATCAAAATCATCGACCAAGAATTCAGAATCCTACGCAGATTGGAACAAAAAGCTTCAATACATAAAAAACACAAAGAGATGGATCACAATTAACAACCACCTGGCCTCCTACCCTCTGATCTCGGAGACGATTAGCTGCTTCCCCGGCAAGAAAGTACACACCCAAGGAGTGCTCAAAACGAGAGTGCACTGCTCCAGGGTAAACCATGTTGGTTAGTCCTGCATGCGAGGAATTTTGATTAAGTGAAAGCGGTAAATTGCAGTTACAGTATCAATAAGAACGAACAGACAAAAGGCCCAAGCAATTGTTTAGAAATGAATATACAGAAGAGCTCACCAAGTTGCTTCAGATCCCGAAGTCTGCATTAAGGAATATATAATAGCATAGTCAGGTGCTGATCATGATTATAAAGAAACAGCAAAGTCAAATTTAGTATGTTTGGTTGAACTTGCCTCTGAAACTGTTCAGTATCAACGAACTTCAGAGCGAGCTGAAATAATACAAGTTAATTCAGTGGTTAAACTCGGCTCGTGTTTCATTAAAAGTCGCAACTAAACAATAAGATAACAATAATTAACGGTCTCAATCCCCAAACAGGGTTAATTATAACGTATAACCGCTGTTTCTCAATTGAAGAAACCAATTAAGAGTAAAATGACGTTGATCAGGCTCTCACTAGACGTTTTCGAAACTATCAGACGGAATAGAGCAATTTGTATTACCATAACCTTAAAGAATATTAAACGATTTTTCACCTATCACCATCGTTTTTCAAATAGTCACTCCATACTATCCTAGACGTTTCTAAACAGCCAGAGGAAAGGTTACTTGCAGACTGCGAAAGGAATCGCTCATACGCTACTTTGGCGTTCCTTCCATTTCCTTGTACGCAAGCTGTTGGATCTGTCAACATTGACAAAACCGGCCGGAAATACAAATCGATGCACAGAACAACCATAAATACAAACATCCCGACGAAAATCCGATCAAATTTCAAGCTACAGTTCAGGCAGTAACTTCTCCGGATAACGAAATCGAACGAGACAAACAGACGCAACAGCAGCTCAAAAGCTAACCGTCAAACAACCGTACAAGCCACAAAAGAAGAAACGAACAACGCACTAGCGGACTCCAGGTGAAAATTCCAGAAACGGAAAACACAGTAACTAGTAGTAGAAGCAGTGAGAGTATACGCACCGGGTCCAAAGAGATGTATCCATGGACATTGTCGAGCACCTGCTTCGAGAGCTTTCGATCCTGGCAGTAAGAAGCAAAGCTCGAGCCGATCAAACCGTCGTTCGTGGAAGCTCCCATTGTCGACCTCTGCTCCCGAAGCGAAACCTGTAGACGAAGAAGAAGAACAAGGCGTTGTTATAGCATCTAGAACAACGAGAACAGAAGAAGAAGAAAGCTAACAGAGCAGCCATGGGAGAGACGGTTACTGTTTGGTGTGTGATGGATTTGAAAATACGGGACGGAGAGAAATGACAGGGAAGCCGGAAGAGAGAAAAAGAAGGAGGAGGTGTGTGAGAGAAAGGAATGACGGGTAAACGAGCAGCCGTTTATTTTAATTGCGTCCCCTATTTTTTTGGGGAGAATTGCTTGCCAGCTGGCAAAGGGGTGGGGCCCTTAATGGCGTGCCTTTTAAGGCTAGATTATACTTTGATCACTAAATTTAGCATGTACATATTACACGTTAATTAAGGTTAACATTCTTATAAAATGTACTTATTATCCATCTAACTATAGTAAGGTATTTGACTTATCTTTCTTTTTTTTTTTCTCTTGGTCAACCACAACACGAAGATTTGTTAAGAGTTGACGATAATTAGTAGCAAATCATCTTTTAAAACTGGAGTGTCCGTACTTTTTGAACTTGGATTGAAATTCTTGACATGAAAATGTACCGAATGTTTAGCAATGTTATAAATTCATTCCAACCGATAAATACAACTAGCTTCTATATGTTGGGTTAGTCCAATGATGGACCTAACATAGTGAGATGATTTTGCTCAGAGGTTTAGTTTGTATGATCTTGTTTCTTTTTTTTCATTTGTTGTCCTTTTTTTTAGCTTGGCCTAAATCTTTATAATCATTTTTCAGATTAATGATATAAGCTAATTTGTAAAATAGCATTTAAAAAGCAAGTCACAAATTTGAAGATAAAATTGAGGAGGTTTGATTCGTATCTTATCTTATTTTAATAATTATAATACCATCAAAATTCCAAGTTCATCTTATTACTACGATTGCTGTAGTTGAATGTTGTTCAATCAAAGACATTAATCAAGTTAAACCATTTACATAAATTATGAATTCAACATAAATTTATTTATACAAATTCATTAGAGTATCTAAGTTTAGAGGCAGTAGAGGCGAGACGAAGCGAGACTCTCATTTCATGGATTCCCCCTCCAGATGACTCGATCTCCATCAATACCGATGGCTCGGTGCTTCATCTCGACGGCAAGGCCGCGACTGGCGGTGTGCTCCGCAACTCTCATGGTTGCATGATCGGAGCTTTCTCAGCAAACCTCGACACCTACTCCATCATGCGAGCAAACTTAGAGCTGCTGAAATTGGACTCCATTATGCTTGGAGCTTGGGCGTTAAGAAAGTCATCCTCCAAATGGACTCCCTTGCAGCAGTTAATGCCATCATGGGACCTCCTGCAGATGATATGAGACACAGCCACACGCTTGGAGAGATCAGCAGGTTGCGGCAACGTGATTGGCAAGTCTCCGTCCACATGTTTTCAGAGAAGCTAACCGGGTGGCAGATCTGCTTGCCCACCTTGGGCACGGCAAATCTCTTGGAACTACTTTTTTTAATTATGCCCCTTATGTTATCAGATACGCTCTTTTCAGTGATTGTACCGGGACTTCGCTCCCCCGTTTGATTCGTTCTAATTGATCAGGGTGCTTCGCACCCGTCTTTCTACCAAAAAAAGTTTAGAGGTAGTAAGATCTACTCGATCATGAGTTACACATGTTATAAGTTCATAAGTTTGTAGCTACATATAATTTTTACTTGATCAAATTTCAATTGAGTTTAATATAGATTAACTATTTTTTCCGGGGCAGAACTGGTATTTCCATCAAAACACAATCCCTCTCTAATTACCATAAAAAAATAAAGAAATGAAATTTTCTTCTTGTTATAGTTGTGCAAATTGCTGCAATTGCAGTTCTAACCATTTACAGCAACCTGGAATTGTTCCGGGACTCGAAGCATGGGAGCTCGAATCGTCCCAGGCTTCCCCAGCTGGCCGCAAGCCGCCATTTGATCGTCACCTCTGCTCTGCCTCAAGAACACTGAACATTTCCCTGCTGCAAGAGTGTTTCGGAACTCAATCATTCGGTCTATGCTAGTTGGCTTGAACGGGGATCCACAATGCGGGTTGAACTGAATGAGATTGACCTTGCACGGAATGCCCTTAACGAGATCGATGAGCCTCCTTGCATCTTCCAAGCTGAAGAACAAAAATCTGATCAATGTTCAAATGTCTCAAGAAAGATTCTCCATTTAACAGAACAGATTCATTCAACTAACCTGTCATTTACTCCAGCAAGCATTACATACTCGAACAGCACTTTGTAGTTGTTTCTGAACTGAAGCTCCTCTCTTAGGGTGTCGAGGAGCAAGCTGATGTTGTACTTACGGTTGATTGGCATGATCCAGTTTCTCACCTCATCGGTTGTGGCGTTGAGACTGACAGCTAAAGCGCAGTTCGACTCACGGAGGAAGCGTTTGAGTTGGGGAACAAGACCGCTTGTGGAAATCGTGACCTTGCGAGGACTGAACTGAAGTCCTTGCTCGTCAACCATTATGTCAGCTGCTCTTATCACGTTTTCGATGTTCTGTAACGGTTCTCCCATTCCCTGTGAATCCATATAAATAAGTAGCAGCAGGTAATTTCAATCATCTGTTTCTTTTGTCATGAACCATTGCAACCCAATAACTCGAGTTATTGGGATCCCAACGGTTATTGACATCTTTAACTTAATGAATATGAGCTCAGTTTAGGACTATCCATACCATGAAGACAACGTTTGTGATGGAACCGACTTCGGTTGTGAGTAATCTCCTTGCGAATACAGCTTGATCGACTATCTCAGCTGTCGTCAAATGTCTAGTCAAACCCATCCTGCAAAATCAATCAACCGATAAGCTAGCAAAGACAAAAATGACAGAATGTAGATTTTGTTAATACCGGTGTATACCTTATTCAAGGGATCAAATCATGAATACACCGGTATTAACAGATTTGGAATCCAAACAGAGAGGAGGAAAAAAGCTTGCCTTCCAGTGAAGCAAAACTGGCAGTTCATTGCGCAGCCCACCTGGCTTGAGACACAGACCGTCGTCCTACCTCTATCACACGGTATCACTACTGTTTCTATAACAAGTCCATCGTTCAACCTGAATAAAATCTGCAAGTTCCTGTGAGTTTTCAATGTCAATGAGACAACCATTGAAATCGCTACTGCTAACATCCAAGTTCTGAACAAATGATGCATTACCTTTCTAGTTCCATCAGATGCAGTTACAACTTCTTGCAATGTCAAAGCCGCCTTGAACCGAGCTTGTTCATCAAGCATCTTCTTAAAGTCTTTGTTCAAACCTATACACACACCACCAAAAGAATTCAGAAAAACCCTAATGTATAATGTACAAGAACCATGAATGCTTAATATCTGCAACTCATACAAAAAAGGGGAGATCCACCTTCCAATTCATGAACATACTGTGCCCAGATGTTATTCAATCCATACAAACGCTTCCACAGCATCATAGCTTGACCAGGCCTGAATCCATGCGACTGAACCCACTTCTGCAATGAAGCAAAACCAATTCCACAGCATTCAGAATTGTTGAAATTACGTACTGGTCATCAGCTCAAACAATGTGTAGAGATATAGAGTAATACTTACTTCAAGTTCAGAATATCTCATTTCCTTGAGCAGTACCTTCGATTCATCGTCCAGAGAAGTAGCTTCCGCTTCACCAATTGAAAAAAAAAGCCGCTAGATAAGCAACCAACCCAAGATAAACGAGTAACGGTTAATTAATTGAATCGTTACCGGAGCTACGAGGAGAGGCGGCTTCCGCCAGAGAATGAGCCGCCGTTGAAGAGAAGCGGCGGCGGGGAGTGAAATTGACGGCGAGACTATACGGCGGCGAGGATATGCGAGTGTTTTCAAGACGCAGAAAGGAAGCGGAAGACGATGAAAGGATTAATGGAGGTTGGTTGAATAGAAGGATAGAGTTCGGTCGGATTCGCCTCATCCACACGCAGCCCATCTCCATTGCAGCTCAAGCTTCCGATTACAGAGACGAAAGGATGACGGAGGGATAAATATCAATTTTGGTCATTTAACTATTGGATTGTAACATTCCGCTAGTTAAATTAAACTATTAGAAATGACGTGTATATCACTTATCTATTTAACTTGTACATATCAGCTTTCTTGTTTCTGAAGGTACACAGTCAATTCCTGTGAAAGCAATAACTTTCTTTCATTTCATCACAATTATCTTGCTGTTTCAATCTCCTATTTGAATCGTAGCTCATATCTTGTATTAGTACAAATCGAGAAAACACGACTAATCTATTATACATCGATTATTCTAATTGAATACGAATATACGATCCACAAACCCGATTCAAACCCACACCATTTCAAATGCAGAAGCAATGAATACTGATACAATACACAAACAAACCAGTTCATCTTCTTCACTCAAGGATTCTTCATCTTGATCCTTAACCTCCTAGCAATCTGAGCCGCTTTCGGATGAACCTGCCTCTTGCTAACGTCGCATTGCTCGACTTCCACCCAGTTAATGACCTTCAACAGCACAGATTGAGGAACTCTCTTACCATCATCATCTCCGTTAACAATCTTCCTACAACTACTACTCCCCCTCGAAGATGATTTCTTCATTCCGGTCTCCAACGCTTTCTCAACGAACTCCATGAACCAGTTCCCCGCCTCGGCTTCAATCTCCTTCCCTAGCTTAATCGTGCTGCTTAAGCTCGAAGAGGCAGAAGAAAATGCAGCAGTAGTAGTAGTTGTTGTTGTTGGTTTCCTGTTCTCATCGTTCTCACTCACTGATTCGAGCTGCTGCAGCTTCCCGAGCGGACTAGATGCTGGCACAGCTTTCGCCCTCGATCTCAGTTGCCTTGTGCTGCAAGAATTCATCTTCTGTTGCTCGCTTGGGAACGAAGCAATCGACTTGTAGAGTGCTGCTCTTCTCTTCGACTCTGCGCTGCTCTTCGATTGATTCTGGATGAGCTCGTTCAAGACTGGGAACTCTTCCTCGGGGCTAATTTGCTTAGCCCTTTTCGGGTTATGAGCTGATGATTCTGCTGTAGAGTTAGCAGTGGTAGTAGCTGCTTGAATCGAGAGCATGTCGTTTACAGCCTGTCCGATTTGGGAGTGGAATTCGAGGAACTTGTCGAAACAAGCTGCTGGAGCTTCTGGCCTTGCTGACTTAGTCAAGTTTGAGAACATCCTGCAAAAGAAACAGATGATCAGATTCTGTAAAGAATGAACATTAAGAACAAAAGGGAATGGTGATGAACTGATGATGAATTACTTGAGAGATCGGACTAATGTTTCAGTAGCTGAAGCGTCTCTTATTGCCTGCTGTGCTATCTTCTGAGCATTTTCCCTCTGCTGTATTGCTTCCTGTCATTTTATCCAAGAAAAAACTTCAGCTTAACAATGGCGGATCTATAATTGGGAAGGAATGGTGATGACAGATTAATTTAATTGCTGTGATGCAGGTAAGTAATTTACAGAGTAATTTTAGGGTTTACAGAGCAATTTGAGCATGATTCGTTTACCTTGCCAAGCGTGCTTAGCTTTCCCGGCAAATTGAGAGATAGACTGGTTTCAAGGTCGCCGGCGGCGGGATTACCGGCCAAGTTCTGTAATTCTCCGTCGCCTAATTTCAGTGCTTTCACGTTCCTCAAGCTAGGTGGAGGAGTGGAGCTTTTCTTCCCCTGAAACAGAGCAAATCAAGAAACGTTCTTCATCAGATTCAAATTCAGCGCCAAAATTAGTTACTAATTAAGAACCCTAGAAATAAAAACAAAAATGTACCTACAGATGAGATGAGAGGAGTAATCGGAATCCTGGAGTCTCGATCGCCGCAAACGCTACGGCTCCTCGGAAACTTCGGAGCGGAAGAAGACGGCGCAGCACAGCTCTTCCTTAACAACGGACTCTCCGTCATCTTTGACAGCATTCCTCCACCCATCGAGCATCGGAACCCTCCTTCTCCGCCGCCGTCGCCGCCGTTGTAATTCGACCTCCTCCCGAATACAGGTTTCTTCACAGAGCTAACCCTCTGTTTCGCCGGAGTAGAACACTGGTCAAAATCCAACGGAACCGGCTTCAAAACAACCGGAGAACGAATCCGAATCGAATCATCTTCCCCTTTACCAATTCCCCACGAGCCTCTCGATTCCCAGAAGCCCTAAAATTGAGCTGATTATTATTATTCTGATCATTATTACCAAGCTCTTTCCTTTCCCCCTTTTCTCTCAATCCCATCAACGGCTCCGGCGTACCCATAAACGGATGCCGACCCGGAAGCGGCTTCGCGCCCTTAACAATCGGAACCGGAGACCCAGGCTCCAATCTTTCCACATAAATGAACTGACCCAGCTGCATCTTGTTGCTAAGAACGAAGTCTTCCTGGTCGGAAGGAAGGGAGACGTAGATTGAGTGGGAAGAATCGGATACTTTGATGTAGAATCCTTGCTTGGGGAAGAGGGATTTCTCGTCCAGATCAGCTGGAACTATGTCCGTGACCTGGAGAAGCGAGCTGCGGTGCTCGCTAGTGGGTTTCGTTCCAGTGTTCATCGCTTCCAGGAGCTTGGACAGAATTCCTGGTGCTAGAGCCGCCATTGTTGAGGGTGAAAACAGAGAAATTGAAGGAAAGATTACAGAGAATGTGAGCTTGAAGAAGGGTTTTAGATTGAGTTAATGATTTTCATGGGGACGGTGAATCATGAGTGACCGTTGGCAACGGTAAGAGAGAGAGAGAGAGATTGAAGAAATAAAGAAGTTCAAAAATGGAGGAAGAAGAAGAAGAATTTGGAACGTTGCGGCAACGGTCATAAATGTTGGTGGTGTTGGTAGGGTAGAGGGGATTTTGTTTTTTGAATAATGAAATTGAAGAATTAGGGTTCTTGAATTTTTGTACTTTTGCCCCCTTTTGTTTGTGAGTTGAAATTGATTTTTTTAATCCTTTTTTGGAGTTATGAAGTCAAGAACTTGCTTTATGTTAATCATATTTAGAATTTCTGAATTTGTGATTTCATAATTCATTAATTAATGATGCTCTCAAAGTCCACCAAATAAGGAATTTTATTTGTATCAAAACTCAAATTACAATATCATTTGGTCGTTCTATTTTACCGTGTCAAAAGGTAACATACGGTTCAGTTTCACTCACTGCCTTTCATCGAGATTCGACAATGAGAGCATAATAGCTCATCTGCTCTCACCTCCACCTAATCCGATAGAGCAGGTGAGCCTCTCTCAACTCAAGTCACCTCAACAGCAAGGCGTCTGCCCTGTTACATGTCAAACCAACATGATCCGCAAACTAGTCACATCATGTCCCCCGACTTGTCCCTGACCGCCCAACCTACTACAAGATAAACTCTCATCGACGATCCATAGGCCGATGAACCATATCGCATCATGAAGCCACCACTCAGGGGTCGACATATGGAGCTCTGGCTCATGCCACGATGGCCATATAAATACAAGGTTGACTACTCAGCATTGAAAACAACACATTCACTATGACCATACACGCCTGATACTACACGCCCCCTTGTTGCACTCTAAATGCTTGGTCTCACACCCATAGGGCACAATCCGATACTTCTCTGTTATCATCTCACGTATACGCTCAACCCACAAACTCACACACTCTCTCTCTAACTACACTCATGTCATACGCCCATAGAGCACAGTTCGGTACTTCTCTGTTATCATCTCACATATACGGTCACCCCCACAAACTCACACACACGCTCTCTAACTACACTCATGTTATCCACCTCGCAAGCAACCGTCCTCAAAGAACTCAACGCGTACAAAAGCACACTCTCACCTTCAACCCTCTAGTTGAATCTTTACTGATCCATTAGACCATTTGAGCGAATCAATTGACGCGTCATATAGGAGCCGCTTAGGGCCTATTAAGTGCCAACACTAATTCAAAGATAAAATCGATGATTTCTATCATCATGTAGTCTTTTTGGATTTCTTACTAACTTGTTGTCCAAGGTAACTGAAATTCAGGTTGATTGTCAGCATCAGCCAATAGGACACACAATGAACTTGCGCCTAGGATTTAACATGGTATTTGGTTGGAATCTACTTATCAGTGATAGATACCCTCCAAGAAGATAAGAACAAACTGGAAATCAGCACGCAATAACCACTAGAGATCATAGATAATAACGTAACTGGTCTATTTTAACACATTCATCGTACCAGATAGCCTGGATTTCGCAGTTGGGCAGCCGGCTTCACCGTCCACAGCTGGTGATGCTGACAGTCTCTTCACAAAGATCCTGCGAATTTCCAGAAACAGCTGCCGGCACTCCAACATTCAAATAGAGCATCATAAAGAATCGACTGCATCGTAATATCGCACCAGAAAGAATCTAACTATGGTTGTTCTTCTGTATCATGAATCTGGGGTAGAGAAGTGAACATATTGAGTGAAGGAGCTTGTTATTCTCCCTCCATTGATTCTTGAGAGCATTGTTAGAATGATGAAAGAAATAAAAACATGTCTCTTTGTTTTCAGGTTCAGGAGTTGACTAGAGATTGTAAAACTCTGGAAACCAAAAAAAAGACCTGCAACAAGATCTCTCGGTGAATGATGCTGATCGTAGAGAGAAGCTATCGAATGAGTGCACCGGCCGGGTTATAAAGGTGTCGCGAAACCTGTCACAAGAATGAATAAATGAATGTCAGATTTGGCTGAAGAGTGAAGGCTTCACGGTCATAGATTCAATAACAAGGACTGCTAAGAGTAACTAGATGCACAGTAAAGGAAAGAGATTTGGAGCTCATGTAACTTGCAATCGGGTTAACCTAAACAAGTTACATTCAAATGAATTGGTGAAAAGCGATTGACGAGAGCTCCAGACCATTCCAGTATTCAATATCTCAATCATATTTCATCGCCAAAAACGCAAATGCCAATGATACAATCTTCGATACATCTATAAGAAAACATCCGCAAAGAGAACATATCTGCAACTTTAGACTGTGATCCAGCCTCGTCCCAACTCAGAAGTATAGACAGTACACAACCTGACCCTTTCTCTTCCAGTAAGAGGGTAACAGATACAACAAATATCACATGTTTGAAACTCTCACAGCGCGATAATCGTAACTACGACTCTTCTATCGACTAGATAGTTAGCTAAAGGCTATGTACAATCACTCGAGAGGACCCCGTGAAATATGGAACTTGACCATTTTTCGAGTTAGTAACACAAGCAAGTAATGCCAAATGTTCACAGACATTCTACGCAGGAACTCTTTACACATACAGCATTGCCACAGCTCCACAAGTTCTGCTTTGTTCACGAACATATATCGTGCTCCTAACGAATGCAACTTTACGAAATCTATGGAAGAAACTTCGGAATGGGAAGACATTACCTTCAGATAGACACCCCCAGCTCTGGCTGTGCAAAGATAGCAACGAAGTGAACAACGCAGATGAAGTTGCACTATGCATAGGCATCAAGCTAAGAGCAGCCCCCAGCTCCACAGGCATCCTAACAACATTTCATGAAGAACAGACAATTACTTATTAAGTATTCAAAACACTTCAATTGTTCATCAATTGCACGCAGAAATCAACCCAGATCAGCTAAACTAACAGACAGAGTAACAAAAACGCTGCAAAGTAAATGAAATTCGTTCAATTCAATGGCGGATTGAACCAACCTGGAGAAGGTAGGTCTACGGAAAGCGAGCGAAGCGAAGCTCGGCTTAGGAGAGAGTCCAGGAGCAAAGCTGGAAGCTTTGGAAGCAAAAGGGGAAGAAGCTCTTGTTGCTGAGCTAGCGCCGGAGAAAAGGGTCTTCGAGGAAGAGCATTGGAAGGCTCTTCTTGCTCCGTTGGCCGCCATTTTTGTTTTCCTTTTCGTGGCGAAAAGAAAAAACACAATCTGCCGTACCTCCGCCTCCCACCGGAGACTTGAGGGGCGTCGGAGAATCATTGGGCTTGAAAAGATGAGCCCATTACTTGTAAGCCTTTTCTAGTGGCTTCTAATTTCGATTACTAGCCCAATAATTCCGGCCTTCTTCCTCCTCTTGCTTCTTCTTCTTCTTCATCCGTCTAGCCTCCGTAACGCCGGTGAAAAATCGTGCCGGCGACTTGGGGACAAAATGCCTTTTTTACTTACTGATACTGGCCTTCTATATAGGTTGTTTAGCTACATTTTTTTAGCTTCTTTGCTCCCTTTATTCCATCCTCCTCATTCTTCTTCTTCTTCTTCTTCTTCTTCTTCTTCTTCTTCTCCTTCTCCTTTCTTCTCTGGAGCATCTGATAATGGCGGTAACGCCGGTGAGGAATCGCGCCGGCGATTGGCGAAAACGTGATTTTTCATTTCCTGGTATCTACCTTGCTCTTCCTTCTGAATTCATCCTGTCTTTCATTCTTATCGAGGACGAATCGGAGGAGAAAGACGACGGCTACAAAGAATATATGTAGCCGGGAGCCGTCGCGGACTCGTAGATAAGTCGCCGCCGGCCGCAGTGTCCGTAAAAGTCGCCAACATTTGGTACGAAATTTTTACATGGCCTAGCTCCAGGTCCAATTTGGGCCCTTTTTAAAAGACGGCCGACCCGGAAAATTCTAAGTCCCATTCAACTGACCCAGCCCGCAGAGCCACGCCTAAACGGCCTAAGGCCTATAAGCATCTTGACCCGACCCGGTTCGTTTTACGCGTGCATTACACGCGCGTAACGCGTTCCCACGCGCCTGTACGCGCATTAAATTCCACGCGCGCGTGCATTTATGGGGCGAGTGAAGCCCACACGCATATCAATGCCACGCGCGCGTGCAACTAGGTGCGCGTGGGTGAATGTACAGGCGCGTGAAAATAGTCCACGCGCGTGTAATGCACGCGTAAAACGAACCGGGTCGGTCATTTTTTCCGGGTCGGGTCAAGAGGCTTAAAGGCCTTGGGCCGTTTAGGCGTGGCTCTGCGGGCCGGATCAGTTTAATGGGCCGCACAATTTTCCGGGTCGGCCGGTCTATTTAAAAACGGCCCAAATTGGACCTGGAGCTGGCCAATTTTTTTTTAACGTCCTTTATTTAAAAATTCCAAAATTAAAAAAAGACGAAGGAGAAGCCCCTCCGTTCGCCGGTGCCGCCGCCACCGCCTTCCGCCACCGCTCCTCCACTGCCTCCGCCACCGTTCCTCCACCGCCCTAACCTTCAACCCGACGTCGTCACCCACCAGCACCGGTTAATTAAATAGAAAACTCACCGTTTCTTCACCTTTCTCCGTGACCGGAGCAGCGGCGGTAATAATCCGACCAGGGAAAAAGCCTACGGAACCGGTTAAACCGAAAATCGACTCAAGATACAATCTTCCATACAGAGTACATCATCAAGTTGGAACTTGTAATCAAACAGAATTAAAGTTTGGTATAACGTAATACTAAAGATGACCTATTTGCTGAAACAGAGCTGCAGTCAGCTTTTACCCACCGGCCGTTTCACCGCCGCCGCCGCCGCACCAAAAACTGATTCCGATTTGCTACCTTCAATGCACATTACGCCATACATGAACATCCGTGGAAGTCCCAAGTCCACCAATTTCATTCATGAACAGTCGTCATTAAATGATGAACAGAGATGTTGGTATGATCAGATTCAAAATTTGTGTCAGATTGTATGAATGAATGTGGCAGATCACGAGACTTGGAACAAAGTGTCAATATATGTGTACATACCCCTTGTTGAATGATAGACCCGAAAGGGTAGATGCGCGAGTTATTGGGACATGATAGATTTTACGTACACTGAAATTGGTGAAAAATTAAACGAGTGGTGGAGATGGGAGAAGACTTGTATTCGTATATGTTGTAGTATTCGAGTAATGTGTTTTATGTGCGGCGAAGTATATCTTGTACGTTTAATTGATTTGACATGTGTAATGCGCTGAATATAATCATCTTGTTGTAGCTGAAGAATTTTCGTAATGGATTGAATTTGATTGTGCAGCGCACCTAATTGTTCATACTAATAAATCTAGGGGAAGCAACCCCAATACAATCGGCAAATAGCGCAAGCCGGATATCCGGATTACAATCAACAATGCTATGACTACCAATGGCCAAAGAGTGGCCAAGATGGGCAAGGAGCTCCGCAACGCGGTTCCCCTCCCTATACGTGTGGTTGAATTCCACCCTCCAGTTACGCCTACACATCTCACGAATATGGTGTAGCGTTTGGCTGTGCCGACCATCAACATCAGGTCTCTCCCCGAATAGAGGCAATGGCGGCTAAAGAATCCAACTGTATGTTCACTTTCCTAGCTCCGATGTTCCACACATACTCTATACCCAAAGCTGCCGCCCTAAGTTCAGCCCTACATGGTATTTGATATGATGTCAGGAACTTGATGAATGAGTAATGATACATGAAAGAGCTTGAAGTTTGCATAGTTTCGCTAAGACTTGTGTAATGGAATGAGGGGCACAGAGGCTTCAGTAAGCCTTTATACACATATTGGTGGTTAGCTGGATTCGAAACCTTGACCTCTCGTTGGTCAAAGGTTCTGATACCTTTTCAAGAACCATTGCATCCCAATAACTCTAGTTCATGACATGGTATCAGAACGAAAGGTCTTGACATCAAATTCTATAGCTCCCAATATAATAATTTTTCTTGCATAGAACTCGATAGGCCTTCAATATTTACAAATTTACCCTTGAAGCTTTGATGACTATAATAATATTCTCCAACTACTTTCAAAGTTCAAATTCCAAGATGTGAAGAACATTTAATGTAAGGCAAATATATCTGAATATATGCAGCTTCATTAATTGAATTAATGGCATGAACAACTAATTAAATAACCTAATGTAAAATATTATTTTTGACCAATTTTCAAGTAATTGAAGAATATGCATATCGAAGCAATCAACGAATGTCGCCACATTCATTCTATTCGGTTGATCCAGAACTGGTGTAATCGCGATTGGGAGTTCAAGTGAGATTTATAGTTTTGGGGTCAAAATTATGTAACTATGTACTGTTAGTGGCAGAAGTTCAAAATATGTGCTGGCTCCCACATTTTCAGAGAGGAAATCGTGCTGCAGATCTAGCTTTTAGGCCATCTTGGATATAGCCATCCCCTAGGTACTCACTTGAATTGCCGTTCTAGTCAGAACCTCGAGCGGGTTATTTTGAGTGGTTGTATTGAGGTTGGTTTGCCACGTTCTGGCTTTCAGATTAATTAAGATTGTTTAACACCCGTTCTTCTAAAAAGAGAATACGTATCTATACTTTATATAAATATCCTAACTTATTCTAACTTAATATAGTTAATTTTAAGTTACACAACAAGTCAATCAATGCTTCAATATATAGGATACTTTCTTAATGATATCTGGTGGGCCCAAACGCACTTTCTTTACAGAACGCACGTAATCACGCATCATTTGAAAATCTTAACCAATAATGTTACGATCGCACGATCATCAACAACCCAATACGATATAGTTAATAGTATATAGAATATATCAAAAGAGAATCTGTGATACTACTAAAAATATAAGACATGATGTGAAAGACATCATTTAATTTAGTTGTAAGTTAGTAATGAAATGATGTGAAAGCTATCATTTAATTTAGTTGGTAAGAGATGCTTGTAAATGGCAATAAATTAGCAACGAAATATTCAAAAAAAAAAAAAATTCATGAACTCGTAAATATTATAAATTTTTTTTTGTGAAATTGAGTGTGTGATTATGTATTAGTTGAGATCGTACTTATATTTATTAGCAATCGTATTGTAAAATGGCTCCGAATTTTATTAGACTACAATGATTACGCTTCGAATTGAGTTATGAAGTTTGATAGATTGTATACTACGTCAGTAGGTAACAAGATGCCTCAACATTTGAGACTCCAGAGAAGAATCACTACGTACATTCATTTTATTTGTATGCGATGTGCAACCACTCTATAGTTGAACAAGAAGCCTAGTTATGCAGTCGATGAATTGCCCAAAAGTTTAAGTGATTTGCGCCCCCAAACGAGTAGCCTAAGGCGGGAGGACCACTCTAGCCGTCCTCGAGCCCTAAGGGTCTAGGCATGCACGACTCTTGAGCCTACACTACAAAAAAATTGACCTTTACCTACTGCAAAATTACAAAGGCATGAAAATGCAGTAGCAAATAGTTAGTATTTGCTACGACAATCACTATTTCATGTGTCATCAGATTCAGACGAGATAGACTGGGGCTTCTGCACATGAAACATGAAAGGCGTAATGATTCAAGATATATTCTGTCAGCTGCTGAAAAGAGGCTACAGGCGTTAGAGAATAAGTTATTGGAGGAAGACTCGCTCTTGTCTCTTTCCCGGCAAGCAGACTGGTGTGAATTCAGATCTCGTCGGTTCGGCTAAGACCATAGTTCGGGCATCCACCACTTTTCACCGGTTAGAGAGGCCCGGATGGTTGGTATCTCAACGCATAAGTGTCAGGGATGGCGTAGTTCATTAGTGCTTTCCCGAGGATGTCTGTGCGTGCGGAACACGGCTTAATGTCCAATATGGACCAGCCGACGCGCGAGATCGGTGCCGGGCCTTTACCTACTGCAAAATTACAAAGGCATGAAAATGCAGTAGCAAATAGTTAGTATTTGCTACGACAATCACTATTTCATGTAGTAATTTGCAGTAGCAAATACTATTTGCCACACCACTATTTGTGACGGGATGCTGGGTGTAGCAAATAGTGGTGTGGCAAATAGTATTTGCTACTGCAAATTACTACATGAAATAGTGATTGCCGTAGCAAATACTAACTATTTGCTACTGCATTTTCATGCCGTTGTAATTTTGCAGTAGCTAAAAGTCAATTTTTTTGTAGTGCTATAACTGGGCCTTCCTCCAGATTGGTCAAGATCATGATGGAAGGAAGCATAGTAATCATGAACACCTCTAACATATCCATCATATATGAGCGAGTGACTCAACACCTAAACCATAAAATCGAAATACTATATATAGAAGGACTGGATCCACGTGTACATGTGGAGGATTCGTTGATACTAAATTGTATTAATTGCAAATCATGGTGATTGAAAGCAACTAAACAATAAAATTGAGGAGGCAGATGGGAAATTTAAATTAAATGCAAATTAGGGTTTCGACATGATTATAAACTGATGAACAGATGCATGCATGCCTGCAATTCATGGTACGTGTACATTTACTCTTATCCTTACTTCATTTGGAATAGTTAGGTGAATCATCAACCACATGTGTGTTTAATGAAGTTGAATGATGACTATAATGATGTTATGGGTGTAAAAAAATAGTTATGAGAGTAATCGAAAGTAAGAGATACGTGATTTTTTCGTCAAGATGACTTGCTACATCGATGAATTGATCATAGTTGTTGATAGGCATAGACGTTAAATCATATACCATATATTACAGATAAATGGTACTGGAGGAAAAGTTGACGATGAAATTAAAATGTATACATGTAGCTAGTGTGTTTGATGGGCCCTAGCTGGTCTAGTTGGTGAGGGAGACCGCTCTTGCTGAACTCAACGACGACCAAGATGAAATGCTTATGCACAGTCGCGACTCGTACAGACATTAGCATACAAATTATACATGTACTTTTATAAAAGTTGATCAGCCAAGTGGTGTCCAGGGACACCTCTTGGAGCCCCTAGCTCCGCCACTGGCCACAAGCCACCGTCTTAGTCTCATGAAGCAAAGACCCATCACAGTAAAGTTTCTAAGATATGTACTAGACAGAGGATTCGTGAGTGACTAAGGATGAAGAGTCGGAACAGGGACATCGGTCGAAGTCGAAAGGAAATCATAAGAAACTTTTCAAAACTCCATGTCACAGAAGCACCAAGAACAGCAACAAAAAGAAAGTACCGACTATATAACATACACTAAACTACACCAAAATAATGTACTAAAGTTCAAATCAACATACACGAGAGTATCATACATATTAGTGTCACGAAAACGGGAAAAAGTGTTCTAATCCGAATGAAACTTTTCTAATCACTATACAATCAGAGAATCTCCATGAAGATCAGTAATCACAACGTCACATAAGCTGTTGTCAACTGGGTTTCGTGAAGGAAAGACCGTCGAACAATGAGATGACTAGCTAGCTAGCTTACTAAGCTACCATGTTCCATGGACGACATATAAGGAAAACTAGAAAAAGTGTTCTAATCAGAATGAAACTTTTCTAATCACTATACAATCAGAGAATATCCATGAAGATCAGTAATCACAACGTCACATAAGCTGTAGTCAACTGGGTTTCGTGAAGGAAAGACCGTCGAACATTGGGATGACTAGCTAGCTTACTAAGGTACCATGTTCCATGGACACACAAGGTTTGTATCTAGTGAATAAACAAAGAGCAGAAGACAATAGACAAAGAAACACAGGCTGTCCCCAAATGCAAAATAACACACACTACTTAGCTATAGACCTCACTTGTCTTGTTCTTCTTCTTCAAAGTGGACCACCTCATCCTCTATTTCACACCCATCAACACCTATAAACTTGTGGCATTTTTGCTTACTCCATTTCCATTGGTTCTCCCTTATTCCTTGAAAAAAATGGAACCAAAACAATCATCATACTCCAATCTTGGAACTAGTAGTAATAACTAGTGAGTTTGGATAGGATTTATGTTTCGTCGGGTTAGACTGGTTAGTTTAGGAAGTAGTTTGACTAAAAAGATCAGTTGGGTTGATTCGAGACGGGACGTCTGTTTTCTTTGACCGTTTTGGAGTTTTCTTAAGTTTTACCCGCAGACATACAAAGAGAGAAAGTAGTAAGTATTTGGGTAAAGAGGGGGGTATTGCAGGGGCGGATCTCGGGGTGAGGTTCGTCAGGCCACTACCCACCTCACTCTCGGGTCTAGAGCTACGAAACTATGTATATTTTCGTATGTGTAAGTAGAATGGTCAAGTGATTTTATAGATTGAGCCCAACACATACGAAATGGCCTAATGTATTGATCCATCATAGATCTGCCATGTCGGGGTAAGGGGTATTTAGAGTATAAGAGAACCAGAATAAAGATCATACTACAATATTGGAACTTTAGTACTAGTTAGACCGGTTAATTCAATTAGTAGTTGGGCTTAGATGATTAGTTGGGTTGATTTGAGATGTCCACTTTCTTTGAGTGCCTCGTAGTCTCCTTGAACCCCCCCCCCCCCGCCAGGCGTACAAAGAGATATTAGTAAGTGTCTCTGCAAAGAACGGGGTAAGACGTACTTAGACTATATATAAGGGGGACAGAGAAGTACTCGGAGTTGCCCGTACACAAGTTGGGAAATCCCTTGGGCTTATAGCATATGTGTTTAAGTTATCTCCACGATCCATATCAGGTCGTAATGTGTCAACAGTTGCGTGACCCGAACTGAGAGTTCATCTGAGATGTCGAATGTCGTATGACTCTAATGACTTTTGAGTTCTATCCGAGTTAAACCACAAGTCTGACCTTTTTTTTTTTAGCTATGACACGTCAGCTGTATAAGTCTCAAAAGTCGGCAGAACTGTTCACGTAATTACAACATAACCTGTTTTAAATTGTAAGCTGACGTCAGCACAAGCTACTACGGGCCAAGACAGGTTGCTTTCCCCGACCCGACCCGGATCCGACTTCCGCTCTCCGCGTGAATAGATAGCCTTTATTCTTTCTTTTCCTTTTTTTGCTTTTATACAACTTTTCCCTAATTGCACACTAAATCGAAAAAAGGCTAATAACTGAAAATTGCACTTTGATCCCCTCTACTTTGCCAACTTAACAAACAACACCCTATACTATAAATCACTCATTTTACCCTCTTCTACTTTGTCCACTTTGTAGTTTGGGTCCTTCCTTTCCAACTTCAATCTTCGTGACATTAAATCTGGTCACATCCACACACCGAAAAAACAGAGATATCGGAGGTAGGAGATGAAGAGTATGGTGAACTACGAATGATTTTTTAAAACCACACATTTTTACTCGTCGATTTCATCCTATCTAATTATATATACTCTTATATTACAAATTAAAAACACGCTTAGCAAGCTAATGCGTGGCTACTGGAGCTAATTTGGTGTCCCGAATGCGCATCAATTAACGTCACGAAGACTAAGGTTGGAACGGAAGGACCCAACAAACTGCAAAGTGGACAAAGTAGGAGGGGTAAAATAAGCGATTTATAGTATAGGGAGGCTGTTTGGTAAGTTAGCAAAGTAGAACGGGCCAAAATGATATTTTCCCATAATTAATTGATAAACACTTAAACTTTATTTTATAAATAACAGAATAATAGCTTATAAAATAATAATGATCGCAATAATCATTATAATAATCATAATAATAATAATAATTCATAAACGTGTTTCTCAAAAACTAAATACCAAACGAGCCTCCTTTATCTTAGATTCAAGAAACCCGTTACCTTAAATATATAAAAATAAAAATAAAAATAAAAGCACTAAAAATCTTTCCTGTTTTACCCCCTTTCCTTTTTATGACCAATGGGCTTGAGCAAACCCGACCCGGGCCCATCTGAAATCAGTCGGCAATGGTCCACGTCATGTCGTTCTCGAATATCCAGTGACACACCTCGATCCGACCCGGACCCGACCCGAGTGCTTGGAACGCTCCATGTGTGGCGCTCCACGACGACGTATCGACGTGGCAGATGGCGACACCGTGGTTGACTCGGGTCTTGCTTTTCGGGTCGAGTATATCCGCTTCGTAGACCCGGACTTTGGGAACCGAGTGACAGTAATACAGTAGGTAAGGGTACAAACTCTGGTGGCAGGACACGGATTTCGTGACTTCGCCGCCGTTGATTCCTTTCACATCTCCGATCAGGATCTCCTGCTTCGACCCCTTCACGTTCGCCGTCGTCCGCAGCTCCACGCTCCGGCCGAGCACCGTCGTCGCGAAGTCGATCATGTCCTCTGCTGATCCCACGCACCGCTTCGTCTCGCCGGGGCTCGCCGCCCTCTCGCACTCCGTCAGCGTGTTCTTGATCATCGCCTCCATCGTCGAGTTCTCATCGGCGTGGAAGATCTGCTTCAGATCGGCGAGCTTCGAGCTCGCGAATGGAAGCTTCGAGATTATCGTCCGGGGTAGAAACGACCTTTCCGGCATTTTGTCTTTAATGTCCGGCATCGGCATTTTGTTTCCCTTTTTCAGCTCTTTTTCCCTAAAGAATTTGCCCGGCTCAATCCACTTATTTACCAATCTGCCACTCACCTTCATCTCCTCCGAATTTCCCGAGCTCCGATTTGTGTACCCGGCGAAAGTAACAGCTCCGGCGGTCTTCGTGTAGTCCTTGAACGTGTTGTTCACGCCGTAGGCTTTGAAGCCGATCTTCTCACCGTTTCCTCCTTGGCCGTAGCTGGTGAATTTATCAGTCCCTTCGTTGAATGATTTCCCGTAATTGACGAAATTAACCTTCGCCGAATTGGAGTTCTTCGCGTACGACTGGAACGAGTCGTCGCCGACGTTTGACTGGTCTCTGTAAGAGGTGAAACCATCGACGCCGCCGTTCCCACCGTCGCCGTAGTTCCTGAAATTATTCTGCGGCACATTCCCATTAAACCCGTACGAAGTAAAAGTGTCGTTACCTCCATTCCCAGTCTCGCCGTAGTTGGTAAAACCCGACCCGATAACATTCGAATTCTCGCCGTACCGGGCGAAATCACTCGGAACTCCGTTCCCGTTCTTCCCGTAGCTAGTAAACCCTTGGTCGCCGGCATTGGTATCTTTATTATAGCTCGTGAACTCGTGGGCCCTACCGTTCCCCTCTTGCGAATAAGACGTGAACCGAAGATTAGGACGATTTATCTCCTCATTGTAAGCAGTAAAATCCCCTGTTCCTCCGGTGGCTCCGGCGCCGTAGGTGTTGAAGCTCTGGTCAGCAACATTCGTCCCCGGAGCGTAGTTCGCGAACTTGTCGTTGTGGCCAGCGGCGTCGCGGCTGTACCGTCGGAACGAATCGACGGGGAGATTGTCCCCGTCGGAGTAGTTCTTGAACGAGTCCAACCCTCCGGCACGACTCGTCCCGTAATTGGTGAAGTTCTTGTTGTTGTAGACGGCGAAGTTGGAGTCCTTGTCGTGCTTCTCCAAGCTGGGGGATAAATCCGGGAAGCAAAGGAGCTTCGCGGCGGAGCAGAACGCCGGAAGCTGAGTCGAGAGAGCGTTCTGCGCCGCTAACTTGGCAAACAGAGCCGACTGAACCGTCGTCAACGGCGACGCCTTCGAGATTAGAAACTCCGATTTCGGTTTTCCAGTACGGATCTCCTTGTTCCAGTAGCGAACCAGAGACGCCTTCGGAGTGAAAGGATTCGTCTGCTTTGAATCCGAATCCGAACCAGAAACCACCTGCATTGTCGAATTAAAAACCAATTAGCCACTAAATCTGAAAAAAAAATCACAGAAAGCGCTGAACCAAATTGAAACCAAACTTACAGAGAGGAGGAACAAGAAACAGAGCACAACGAGGAAGCGGCCATGGATGACGAGATTCATCATTCTGTAATGGGTTTTTTCCGGCGAGAGAGAAGAAATGGGTTTCCACCTTCCGCCTTCCACCTTATAAATCAGAAATCAGAAAAAAGGGAAGTGGGTTCAAGTTCAAAGCTCCATAGCTCCGAGCAGCTGCATTATTTAATGGTGCTGTGGAGAAGAAGGAAAGGGGAGGAAATTAAATTAAATTAAATTAAATACAGACTAGGTGTGAAAACGAAAGATGAAGAACATACATTACATTAGGAAAGGAGAATCAAGAACAGAAGCAAAAATTCTTTAATCAGGAAGAAGAAGAAGAAAGAGTTACCAAATTGAAAAATTTGAGCTGGATCTTCGGTTCTTCAGCTCCGATGGATAATGGTGGAGCTGCTTGAGTGAACCGAGAAGAGTGGAAGAGGCTTTTATAGGACTTTTCTAGTGTGTACATTATTTATCCATTTAATTTTTTTTTTCATTTTTTTTTTGTGAGTTTAAATTTTTTAAATCAAATTCGTAAAAATAAAATTTAAATTAAAGTGGGTCGGACGGTCGGACCATTGGTTATTATTAAAGAGGCTCCATATTTCTTACCTTTTTAACTATTTAAGTCAAATGTGTGACTTTAATTGTACAACACATTATCCAAAATTACCGATTCACCCCTACTTGTATATGGGTGAAACGGGATGAGGTCTTAGTTTCGAATCTCGGTAGTCATTCACTCCGTTACACAAGACTTTATTCGAAGTTTATCACTTCGACACGTCTTCGCACATGATCGCTTAGAGCCGCTCCTCCATCAATTGGTACTCCCAATCTTATTCGAGGCATTCTCCCTTGACGAGTAGACAAATTATCATTTATATAAAAATTCATGGAATGTTCTTCCCGAGCTGCAGAACTAACACCTCTATTAGAAAGTAGAATTACCAGCTTTTACACGAATTTGAAAGTGGATGAGATCGGGCGAGTGGTCTCAGTTGGAGATGGGATTGCACGTGTTTATGGATTGAACGAGATTCAAACTGGGAAAATGGTGGAATTTGCCAGCGGTGTGAAAGGAATAATAGCCTTGAATCTTGAGAACGAGAATGTTGGGATTTGTTGTCTTTGGTAGTGATACTGCTATTAAAGAAGGAGATCTTGTCAAACGCATTGGAATTAAGGACTTGTTTTGCGCTACAAATTTTTGAGAGCTGGAATTACGGCATTGATACATTACTTATTTTTGAACGACAAATAACCCACTGAATTCCGTCGGGATTGAAATTCGTAACTGACTCATTTTCTTTCTGAACTCGTGATTTCAAATTCTTTACAAACACATGGGGATTTTCGGTTCTCCTTACAAACAATCTTTCATTTCATTATTTTGCAGTGTGTTATCTTCACGACTTTCAATTCTATTTGAATTATCAATTTTCCTGTAATTAAATTCTACAATAATGAACAATCAGGAAAGTATTCTAATTCAATGCGGAAAATCACACTTAATTAATGGAAATCATTTTTTGAAACCAAATAGTATGTCATAATGAATGATGTGAATATTTTTTTCCTTTCTTTTTGCTTAGTACCAAAAAATGTACTATTAGATTTCCTTGGGAGTTAATTTTCCTTTAATGGGTATTTATGTTATTTCATAAGGACATTTTAGGCAATTTCGGCGAGGCAGCAATTTTTTTTAGCGAAGATAGTTTTTAGAGGAGAATCAAGGCAGTAAGCAGTAAATTAACTACAATCTACACAGGGTGTATGAAGAGTGGGATATAGTAGTAAGTTCATGGACGAAGTACGGGGTAGTGTTAATGAGAAAATGGAAGGTGACCTCTTTCTATACGAAGTACGGGATATGATTTGGTGTGTAAATTATTTAAAAAGATGTCCCACGTAATTTATAGATAACCTCACGGATTGATTATTAATTAGTGCCACTAGTTCTATGTTTAATTCGCTAATTAATCAAATTAATAAGACAATATTTCTATGATGCACAATCTTCCTAATTACTTGCAAAATTAATAAGACAATCTTCCTAATTACTTGCAAAATTATTGTTTCCTTGTTATTATATATAAAAAATAAAAAAAAGTATGTATATTGATTACCAGAAAAATAACATATAACGGAACGTAGGATCGATTAGCCGCCAACATGTTAAAGCTAGTTGTTTCTGCAGACATTTTGATCGTTGTTAACACTACTAACAAACCTGATGACAGGCCTTCACCTGTCATGAAGACTTTCAGTACAAGAAATCACCACATAACCTTTTCGCAAGCAACTTAAGGACGCCGACACGTTTATCTTTGTCCTTTCGCATCCCCCTGCTGCTAGACTTTCACCCGTCAGAAAGATTTTCGTCACGAGGAATCACCATATAACATTTTTGCATACTTGAGGATGTCTACACATCCATCTTCATCCTTTGCGTCTCCATATTGATAACCTTTCGTTACTGTTGCCTCAGTCAAATGTTTGACTAGAATACTATTTGTACGTTAGATTAAGCCAACACTAATATAATATTGTTCATTTTTTTTTATCAAACTTAAAAATAATGAGTTAATTTTTACTCTAATTCACAAGATTAAATAATAATCACTAAAATCCAGTAATTTCTTGAAACCTGGGGAGCTTCAAAGGCAGTACAAACAGACAAACCCTCCACTCACATCTCTTAGTACACTGTTTTGTTTTGTTCATGTCATGTGGTTTCTCCTTAATTAATGAGTTAATGGTTGGTTAACCGATCACAAGCTAACCGGTTATACGTACCCAACTCTTAGATCATCGTGATAATCCATTGTGTCATCTGAAGCACACAACGGGTGCTACGTACCCAAGGTTTTCAGAACCGGACCGGGGATCGAGCAGGCAAGGTCAAGGGTTCAAAAGTTTAATGGAAAAATCAGGGTTGAACCGAGATCGGACCAGGATTTATCGGTGCCAGAAAGCTGACCAGCTCACAGTTAGACCGGCCGGCCCAATCCAGCATTCAAAACAGTGTGCATAATCACTCGAGTTAGTAGAAACCACGAATTTCGTTTCGTTACGATTCAAAACTAACATACACCATAATGCAGGATCGCTCTGTCATGGGCATGTCAACACTAGTCACTTTTCGCCAAACTGGTGTAGATTTTTTTTTTTTCCCCTCAAAAGACATCATATTAATGTAGTCTGTAGTGAGTGTAATTTTTAAGTTAGGCAAATATTTACCAAGTTATTGATATAGTATTCGGATGTTATCTCAACAATTCACTACTCAAACTAAGGATCATGCGTCTTGTGTGTTTATGCTCATGCGATAAACATTTTTGTAGACATCTTGGTTTGTTTGTTAACACTAACAGATATGTTTCCAGACTTCCACCCGCAAGAAAGACTTTCAACGCAATTATCACTGCAAAACCTTTTCACGAGCAACGTGAGGATGTCCACACATCCATCTTCGTCATTCGCATCTCCCTATTGATCACATTGACTCGGTTGATACTAATTACATGTAGGATCGTTCTATCACCATCTACTAGTATGATATTGTTCACTTTCATAAGTCATCACTGAAACCAATACAAATGGGACAAACCCTGCACTCACATCTTACTAAACACTTTTTGTGTTCATGTGGTTTCTTCTTAATTACACTTTTGCCTTTTGATTTAGGAGAAAAATGATTTGATTGGCTATTTTAATTATGAGTTAATGGTTGAGTAACCGATCAGATGAAACCGTTTATGTACCCAACTCTTAGATCATCGTGACAACCCATTGTGTCATCTGAAGCACAAAAGAGGTCACTATACGTATCTTGTGTGTGTGCCTAATCGCTAAAGCTAGTCGAATTCTATGGTGCCTTCATATGCATTCAAGTCACTTTTTAATCGTGATCACTGTAAAGTAGAAATCCTTACTGATTATGCCTATGGGGTTATGTACGCCCACCCCTTTGGTCACTGCGACAACCTGCAGTGTTATCTGAAGCACGAGGGGCATATTATGTGTCTTGTGTACATAATCACTCGAGCTACATGGTGCCCTCATATGCATCGAGCTCGCTTTTGTAATCGTGGTCACTATAAGGTTGAATTCGAGTTGGACTCAAAGTGTGGTACAGTACTTGACATGATACATTTACATAGTATCAAATCCCTTTTAGATTTTAATCAGACTAATTTTTTTCTCTATTTCATCACCATGGCCACCCCACTAGTTACCTCTTCGAGCGCTCCAACCCGTTCTACCAACCCTTCAACACAAACTATCCATCGATCAAACTCAGAGCCAACAACTAACTCAAACGAAAACTCTAATTTAATTAATGTCGAATAATCTTACTTGCCAGTCGGATCATCTTACTTATCAGACACAACATATGTTCTCTTTTTGTTAAAATTGGAAAATGTTAGTAGTGAATAGTAAAAACGCGTTTTGCCCACTGTTGAAAATAGTAAGGCCTAACTAATTTTGTGAGAATCTTTTTCGTGATCTCTTTACTTTTGTTTTCTTTCTAATCAATCACCAAAAAAAACAAAGCTCGTGATCAAAGAAATCCAACTCTGTGAACTCACATCACAACTTCTTAATTATATGTTGTGAAATTGGGTTAGGTGAATTTAAACCTTAGTGTGATTGTAATTATTAGTGCTTAAATAGTGTTTTCGTAGTCAGGTTATGATGTCGCCGACTCAGGATTTGGCTTAACTCGTTAGGTCACTCAGTCTGGTTAAAAGTAATCACCTAGTAGGTCTGAAAAGGCTTAGGTGTGTTAAGAGTACATCCTGAGAGATATGAGTTATTCACCTATCAGCGGTTAAGATCATCCTGGAGTTGAGTTACCAATGAGTCAGCGACACGTGGTGACTCGACTCGCATTTCGAGGAGCTGTGCATAGCAGCATGATGATCTCAACATTGATGAGACAAGACATTACCATTATTCTAGTTACCTATACCGCTCTACGTCATGGGTCGTATACTTTAGACATATACATCAAGACCTCCTCATGTGTACGAACATCTCTTGATAGTTCTCTGTCTCTCATGCATTGCATATTATACGATTAACCCCTCTCATAAAAACACTTTTGCTTCTTACATCACACACCTTGCAAGGAATCGTCCACGTGACTCAAAGATTATCGAGGAATAGAAGTGGGCTTATACAATTTTGGATTAATTTGGCCATAAAATAGAATCGAATCGTCTTATATAAAATAGAAGTGTTACTGCATTTTCATGCTGTTGTAATTTGTCATTGTTAAACACAAACTAAAACGCTGTCGTTTTAGAGTTTCTTTGCAAAGAGGGAAACAGGCAAAAGGGAGGGACTTAGACTTGTCAATGATAAAGGCCTCGTTTTCCTGCTTAATGGTAAATTCCGTTAGAATTATGCATTCGGGGGAATTAGATTCAAGTAGGAATCCACACAAAATCCGGATAGTATTTCCTAGTTTTCCTGCCAAATTAATATTTTGGAATTGAAACTAACCCTGAATGAAATTACTATAATGTCCCTGTGAACATTCATTATTCACAGCTTCTCCATCTGGCCATCTTCCTTCATCGTTGAAATTAGGGATCTGAGTTCTCACCGACCCAACGCTGCTCCAACGCCGTCGACCCACTGCCACCGACCCAACGCTGCTCCAACCCCCACAACCCCCGCAAGCCAACCGTCTTTCTACTTCTTGCGATCGCCAGCGGAGAAGCAATTCACCGGATCTGTCCTTCATGCCTCTTCGAGCGACGCTTCCAATTCCTCTTCCTCAGCTACCGCTTCCACTTCTTCCCACAAGCCTCCACTCGCGGCGCCTCCGTTAGGGCCGTCTTCAAGCCATCATCTCCCATCTTTCTCAGTTGATGCCGTCAACGGTGGTGCTGCTGGGTATACCGCCTCTTCAAGCCATCATCGAGGAAGAAGGAAGAGGACGATGGAGAGGGTAATATTGTGCATCCACAAAAAATTGGAAACGGAATCAATGATTCCGTCCAGTTTCGGCGGTAATCAAGATTCCGTCTCTGGGCTGAATTGAGGCCCGTAAGGGAATTAAAATCCGCCGGAAATCGACAATTAAAATAGCGAGGAAAACATGAAATTGTACGATTCCGCGGAATCGGCTGTTTCCGGCTCCCAATTCCGGGCAGGAAAACGTAGCCAAAAAAGATGAACAAGAACCGTGATTAACGGTGGAGATTAGATTAGGACTGATCATGATTAACGGTGGAGATTAGATTAGGACTGATCATGATGAACAGTTAGTAAGAGACAAAAACAAGTAACATGATCTATCTGCTGAATCATCACTGTCTGATCAACTAACTGTTCAATACATGATGATCATCACAAAGACAATGACCTCTTCAATTCAATTATTAATTAATTAATTAACAATCTTGTCAACATTGGACATTTGTTTTGTTGCATGGTTTTGATCATGCTTCAATTATACTCATTTTAGAAAATTAAGTCGATATGGAGGTGCAAATTTCGTGGAAATCGGAGTTCTCGGGGTCGTGGTGTTTCTTAATTCAGATGGTTTAGTTAATTTGAAGAGTGGGTTAACTAGTTGTAGGAGGGTTGATTTGAGAATTGCTGACTGGCGTGTGTTGATAGCCTATGGTGAGTATTTGGGTATGTGTTCGATCAGCTGGGCAGAGTTAATGGTAGATGTGATTCATCTTCTAATAGCTTGAGAGAAAGGGTACCGATGAGTACAGACTTCGACTCTCGATGTGCAGTGAGTTTGATATGCCACGAGGAGGAAGGAGCTCACTAGTACTATGTTGTTGTGGACCAAATTCATGAGCTGGTGCATAGGACAGTGGAGATCGATATTGTCGATACATATCGCAAGATAATCACGCAACATATTACTTAGCTTGTATTGGGTACGAGATGCCTTTTAGTATGTATAATTTTCATATTCCTCGTCTATTATTGACCTACAGACCATGTTATGATGTACTTGGGACTGAATATCCAACAACAATACTTGAGTCCGGTTACAACACTGCCCCCAATCCAGCCAAAATCGGTAAATGAACAGTCTATTAAAGTAACTGGCGAATTATCTAATCAATGTTAGTAGATGAGTAGCTTGTTGATAGACCGATTTATGAAAACAATTCTAGTAAATTAAATCCTCTTTGAGCTAGGATTAGAGACTCATTAACATAATGCATAGACTCACTCATCTATGCATAAGATATAGTAAATATGTTAGCAATGAGAGGATAGCTCACAACTAGTGTGTGAGCCATGGTAAATAAATTTAAACCTACAATTTTTCACAATTTATTAATTTTACCATGTAAAGCAGATGAAACCAATACCATTACTTAAATTAATTGTAAGGAAAATAACATTTTGCCCCTTCTACTTTGCCAACTTAACAGATAGCCCCCTATATTATAAATACAAATCGCTCTTTTTACCTCCTCCTACTTCGACCACTTTGCCGTTTGTGTCCTTCTGTTCCAACTTTCGTCTCCGTGACGTTAATTGATGTGCATCCAGTACACCACATTAGCTCCAATAGCCATGTTTTAATTGGTAATATAAGTATATATAATTAGATAGAATGAAATTTGCGAGTAAAGAATGTGGTTTTTAAAATCCTTCGTATTTTACCATACTCTTTGTGATACATCCCCTGTTTGCCTCTCTAACCAACTCTTCACAATGGCGGTTCTAGGGGGGAGCTGGGGGGAGCCATGGCGCCCCCCTCCCCCGGTATTGAGTCTAATATTACATGTATTTTTTGGTATTTTCGGAATTTGGCGCCGGGATATTTGAAGTTCGGCTCCCCCACTACATTGTTTTGGTGAAATGTTGTCTTAAATTTTACGTAATAGTTACTCATAATTCACTTATAGTGTTTAATAATTAAATATTTGATCATAATATTATCCAAATTTGAAAAAAAAAATTGTCGGTGGCACATATAATTATTATTTTACTAATTAAGCAACCTATAACCAAAACATTTATTATGTATTTTTACTTAGTATTAGATGTATGAAAAATTTATACTATTATTCAAATTTGAAGAATTTTTTTTGCCGGTGGCACCAATTTTTTATTTCCAATTCGGCTCCCCCCATATACCAATCCTGGTTACGCCATTGACTCTTCATCTTCTACCTCTGATATCTCTCTTTTTCGGTGTGTGGATATGTACAGATTTAATGTCCCAAAGTCGAAAGTTAAAACGGAAGGACCAGAACGGCAAAGTAGTTGAAGTAGAAGGGGGTAAAAAGAGCGATTTATAGTATACAGGGCTATTTGTTAAGTTGGGAAAGTAGAGGGGACCAAAGTGCTATTTTGCCTTAATACAACAATAATAGACCTATGAGATGACTAGAGCGTGACACGTGGCTCACATTGATCAATTAATCCTAATTAATCCAAAATAAGATGATTAATTAGTGATCAATCTATATCATATGAATTATTCTTTCATTGATCAAGTAATGTGGAAAGGAAAGAAATGGGTTCCCCAATGTCAATGGTGGAACCATAAATACAAACAAAGTCCATGGAGGGTGGTCGGCAGCTATAGTACTAGTTCCTATAGCTCAAATTATGTAAACTATGGAAGATAAGGTTGGGTGTGACTCAGCATTCGATAATTCGGGCAGAGTTAAGGGCATCATGACAAGAATTTGAATAGCTTGAGAGAATGAGTAATGGAGAGTGTAAGTGCAATTGGATTTCTGTTGTGTAGATGGTTTGATGTGTAGTGAGGAGGATGGGGTTTACTAGCATTCTGCTGTTGTGGACCAGATGCATGAGTTGATGTAGAGGGCGTGAGAAATAGAGATCAACATTCGATAATACGGGCAGAGTTAAGGGCGTGAAGAATTTGAATAGCTTGGGAGAACGAGTGTTGTAGAGTACAAGTGCAACTCGATTCTTGTTGTGTATTATATTTAGTTTCATATGTCGTGAGGAGGAGGGAGTTTACCAGCATTTTGTTGTTGTGGACCAGATACATGAGTTGATGTAGAGATCGTAGGAAGATGAGTAGAGAGGCAAATCATGCAGCTGATTACCTTTGTTAGCATTGGGAACGAGATTCTGTTAGGTGTGAATATTTATCTCATTTTGGACTTTATTTAAACACGTTATGATGTACTTATTAGTGTTTCTCAAAATTGTTTGATTGTGAGAAAATGTTAATTGCACCTAGGGGGAGGAATCAATTAGTTAGGTTAATAATTGATGTACTTCGGTTGATCGGTCGCTTAATTTTTTTTTGCAAACTTCTTAACTGTTAACTAGTCGACCAAAATCGGTCAAATTTGGTCAAAATCACTATAATTGTGAACAAAATATGAAGAAAATCAATCTAAATCTATTTTGGTAAAAAAATATCAAATCCTTAACTGAGTAACCGATCGAATTATTCTTTAGTCACAATCTTAAATTCTACTATCCAATCATTTTCAAGTGAAATGCCATATTTTCATAGGTGGGAGGCTATCACTTTCTAAAATTCAAAAGCTATCATGTGTCTAATTTATCCAATTATCACTTATCAACACTTTATTTTCAATCCATTTTTATTGCCTTTTTTTGCTATTATTTCTAGACAACTATAGCTTTCAAATTATGGATTGCCATGTCATTTTTAAGATTTTAATTAGCTACTTACTTTCCCCTCTAAAAAATAATTTTAAATTACTAAGTGTTATAGAGGGTTTTTATCTTCGAAAAATTAGCAAAAATGATTACTTTCACTAGTTGTATTCAATTTGGTGAAACTGGTTAATCAAATGATCTAGTTAAATGTGTGAGACAAAGGACTCACAATACTTGCTAACGCGGCTACACAGTGGAAGGGAAGGAGTCTAAACCGACCTCTTAAAAGCCTTTCTTTGAAGTAGACTAGTTGAACAAGAAATCTACCTGAAGACTTAAATGAATCACCATAGCTGTTAAGAACAACTGAGATCCAATGATAATTTCTGCATAGCTTCTGATCTTGGACACTTTTGCGTCAAGTTCACTTAAAACAAGAACTCTTAGGAAAGGAGCAGCGCACCATCAGACATTCAACTGACAGTCTTAGGATCAACCATGAGTGTTTGAAAATTGTCATTGTATACTCCTGCGGGCCGAAAGGTGGTGGGGGAAGGAGGAGGACGTTGAGAATTTCGATTCAGCTTTCTCCCAATAGCTTGCGGGGAATTGAAAATGATCGCAACAGAGCTCGCCTAGTTTTTTTTTACTCGAATGGAGAAGGAGGTAGACAATCTAAACACTATAGTATAAGTCCCAATCTACAATCATACATTGATTTTTCACCCACTTTTGTTTTGCTAAAAGTAAAAATAATAACTTTCCTTTTTACCTTTTGGCCCACACTTCCACCCAAAAGCTTGTAAAGAATGTTGACTAGCTTTCATGAAGATAGACTAGAGAATGGAAGTTTCTCTTGTTCATTGGTTTTCGTTATGGAATTTGAATTCCGGTGGAATTGTGAATTCCAATAGAATTTGATTTTAATGGAATTGACAATTTCGATAGAATCAATAATTTTATTTCACATATAGTAAATAATGAATCAGAATTATCAAATAGAATGATAGTTTCAGCGAAATTTGACCATCAAATATTGGAGGGAAAGAGGGATATTGGTCGAAAAGAGGATGCAGAAGGGGGGAATCGGTTGTTGTTGTTGGTTGACTGACATTTAAGAGGGTGACATAATTCGTAAATTACGAAATAGGGATGAGGTTAGAATTGTCATTCCCCAAAAATGAAATCGCAACAAGTTCTACTATTTTTTTAGTTGTCAAAACCGTTGTTTTGAACCGAAATTTGTTTTCAAACCATTGAAACACACAAAAAAAAAAACAATGAGTTTAGCCAAAACATCAGTTTTGACCAAAACACAACCCTAAAACACGAAAAGCAAACGACCCAAAATGAATGAAAATTGAATTTGGGTCTCGACGAGAATTGAATTTTGATGAGATTAGGTGCACACATCACGACAGAAAATGAGAAATTGGTCAATTCCTTCTTCCAATTCGAGTACGAAAAAATATGACTTACTTCCATTGTACAGTCTCTTTTTTCAACCTTCCTCATGAAATTTAAGAAACTCACAGCTACAGTTCAGTTTGATTGAATGAAGAACTTGAGGAAACTGACACAACAACCCATCATTGCAATGGCGCCATGTGAATGAAATGTGCAAAAGTCTATGTATTTTTTATGGTTTTCAAAATCGTACCGAAATTATCGAACAAATGGTACATGTGTGGTGAATTAAACGTGCAAAAATTATGTATTTTGGTGGTTTTCACAGTCGTGTATGTGGTTCAGTATTGAACCATTACAGATGGTCGTTATGTTGTAGTTGAACGTAAGTACGTAACTGTACTCATGAGTAGGAGAAGAGGGAGATAGGAAAATTGGTGTCCACACACGGGGATGTAAAGATTCTAATCTATAGACTTGTTGGATTATGGAGTCTGATGGGTTGTACATCAAGAAACGACAAAATCCAGTCCCAAAATTCGAAATTTTTGGCTTATTAACCGGTTTGGCCTTTGAGCCGGCCGTATCAGCTTTGTCTATTCTAGTAAACGATTTATTGTAACTCGCTTCCTTTTTTTTTTACAATAAAAAACCTCGTTGTATTCACCACTCTAGGGAACAGGACAGATTACAAAGAAAGATTAACAGAAAAGCACATTTCTCATCCGATTTCCCGGGAGGGAACCATCCGCCGCGCGGCTTTAGCTACTCGGTCAGCCAGGGCATTGAGGGCTCGGGAAATGAAAGAGACACGAATCTGTTGATTGGTCTCGTTGTAACTCGCTTCTCACTGTAACTTGTATCGTCACAACATAGTAGTCAACCTCCCACCCTGGTAACGCCCCAGACACACTCTTCTCACGAAGAAAAACTCGGTTAACAAATCTCAGTGCTCTGTATTTGTTTTTTTCCCGTTCGTACTCACGTTCTTACCGGTTCGATCGCACCCTACACAAACACATAACCAAAGATTATTATCTCTGTTTCCTCTGTCATAATCTCCACACAACTGAATCATTTGTCTGTTTATGAAGCCTGATAACCTCACACGGCAGTTGTTCTAAAACCAAACTCATCTGAAACCTTAATTTGTTCCCACACGTAAGAACAATGTCCTGTTACAGGAAGTTCCATCTCATCTGTTACAGAGTTCAATATCTCTCTGCAACTTAACAGCATTAGTCATGTGATCACACATGGTGGGAAGAAGAAGCTCCATTCCCAATTCCCCACAAGAAGACAGCAAATCCTAAGATTAATAACTGCTCCTTTTGATCAAATCTAGGAATATTCTACCTACCCCCATAAGACTTCTGTCTCCTCTGCATTTGTGTTTTCTACTGAACACTGCATATCACTTAGCTTTTGTCTCTAGCTCAATCCATCAGATGGCTGTATTAGCAAGAACCCAGATCAGATGCATACAGATTAAACAAGATTATCTTTACAAACATGCAGATGGGAGAGCTTAAAAGTTGCTTCCTTTGATCTTTACTCTAATTCAGGAAACGAAATTTAGTGACCCTTTACGCTCTCGGGTAGTTTTGTAATCGAGATAGCGGTGTTTTTAAGAATGTTATATGAACTCATTGTGAGTTATTGGGATGCAGCAGTTCTCTAAAGGTAGTAATACTTGGAAAAGACATTAGTGATCTTTACGTCTCGGGTAGTCTTGTAATCGAGATAGCCGTGTTTTTAAGAATGTTATATGAACTCATTGTGAACCTTCTCTCGATAACTCGAGTTTATTGGGATGCAGCAGTTCTCTAAAGATAGTAGTACTTTGGAAAGAAATTAGTGATCTTTTACGTCTTGGGTAGTCTTGTAATCGAGATAGTTAGCCGTGTTCAAGAGTGTTATATATGAACTCATTATGAATCTCTGCCGATAACTCGAGTTATTGGGATGCAGCAGTTCTCTAAAAGATAGTAGTGCTTGGAAAGAAATTAGTGATCTTTTACGTCTCGGGTTGTCTTGTAATCGAGATAGCCGTGTTCAAGAGTGTTATATTATGAACTCATTATGAATCTCTGCCAATAACTCGAGTTATTAGAATGCAATAGATAGCAGTACTTGAAAAGAAATTAGTGACATTTACGTCTCCGGTAGTCTTGTAATCGAGATAGAGTGATCAGGGAATGTTATATAAACTCGTTCCTGAATACGCTATCTCGATTACAGGACTAATTTCTGTAGAGAACCGTTGCATCGCCAATTCAGGAAACGAAATTAGTGACCTTTTTGATGCAGGGTAGCAGATTAAGGGTAGCTGAAATCGACCCAGAATCAGAATATGATCAAAAGTGGTTAGTTAGTGGGATGGAGAGGGCCCCAAGAGAAAGAGAATCAATATGATATTGCTGCAAATTTGGGATGTATGATGAACAGTGGACCTGAAAGTTGCCTACTTGAACTTACTTTGCTCTTCAGAATCACCTAATTTACGCGAAATCGGATCCGATTTCGCGAGGTTTTTTCGGTATAGGAGTCGAAGGACCAGTGTGCTTGAGCTCTGCAGATTACTTTAAGGGTACTCCAAACTTGAGTTGCTGAGTTTTTGTTTTCTTGTACTAGTGTGTGATGATTTCGAAAGTGTCAGGATATTGTTAACAATGGAAGCAAAGTGGTGTTAGTTGAAGACAGCAGCCTACTGATGATACATATGATTTTCAATTTTGAGACATGAGTTTGCAGAAACATGTTTCAGAAAAATGGATAATGATTGCTTAAAGAACAGTAACATGTGGATGTTTGGACCATTACATGAGCATGAGCAGCATCATTATGTCATATGACACATTTCCTCTTTGTTTAATCACTTGGTTTTGATTCATATCTTATAGTAGCATTAGCAACCATTCCTAACTATGTTCATCCCTTTGATTCTCTTCCATAGTACTCGGGTCGTTTCGGGTCGTTTTGATGTGTTTGTTTTGTAGTATCGAGTTTTCAAGTCACAGACGGGCTGGTTTATAAACCAACGTGACGAACGGGGAGTAAAAACGGTGATCAAACGAAGTGGTGACGAAAATCATGGGTGTTAGACTCTGGCCATGATTAATATTTTGCATAGAGTCGTTACTCATTACCGTCAACTAGACCCCAAATCACGATTAAAAGTCGTTACTCGACATCTTAGTAACCATTTGGTTCAATTCAACTTAGCATGCACACAATTAAAACACACATTGTCGACCATATGTACGAATGCAAACGCGTACTGTGGAGAACTGTTGAATTCCAATCACTCAAGTTGTTGGGAGAGGGTTCAACATAAACCTTATATCATCCACTCAAATGAAAGCTCCTCACGACAATCAAATTCTCTGATACCTTATCATAAGCTGTTACATCCTAATAACTCGAGTTACTAAGAGAAAGTTCAACACAAATCTTATATCATTCGTTAACACATACGTAACACATGCATTACCCCGAAATTTGTGATACAAAACCTATGGCACATTAGCATTTACCCTCGTGAACCACTCCTCAACTAAAATTTTGGAACTTAGCACAAAATCCTAAATCATGTCACACATCAATCTCATCACATTTCTTCATATTGCAAAAGCATATCACATCTCTTCTTAAATGAATGATAGCTTAATGCTCTCTCTTCATAGTGCTACATGAGTGGTCCTTGTGCAAAAAGCTTTAGGATGAGTGATTCTCTTATGGGCTATGGAGGGCCAAACTCCCACTTATGAACAAACACTTGTGGTGGGAAAACTAGTAGGGCCAAAATCTCTTTCTTTGTTCATATCCTATAGCTTTTCCCTCCACATTGTTCATAATGCAATAGTATTGGGAGATTAAGTGTGATAGTAATCACACTTAATGGATGAGGGCAAGAAATCATTGTTAAGTTAATAGTAGAGGTTATGGTTTCGAGATCTCGATCAAGAACTCCTCGAATGAAAGTTCTACTCATTTATGAGTAAAACTGTATAATGTCTGTCATACTAGATATGTCTTAGTTCATCATGATATTACGAGTTTTTGGGGTTGACTTTCACTACAAGAAAACACAAATTTAGTCACAGTTTTTTTGGCCCTTTAGTCACGGTTAAAACCGTGACTAAAAAAATTTGTCACGGTTACTTAAACCGTGACTATATTGCCCCATTTTTGTCACGGTTTGAAAAGAAACCGTGACAAAGATATTAGTCACGGTTTTTAAAGAAACCGTGACAAAGGTTAGTGACCAAATTGTAATATCCAATTTTCCAGTGACTGAATTAATAATTTCTTTGAATTATTGTATCAAACCCTCAACTCTTTCCGTTATGCAATTTAATCCATACACTTATAAGGTTTACAAAAGGTCCCAATTTTATTTCTTCCATTATACAAATCAGTCACTACAACTTTCTAGTTATGCAACTTGGTCTAGAAATTTCAAAGCCTAACAAATTAGTCTCGTCTTCTCCGGTGACTCTTTAGTCGCCGGTAAGTCTCGATCAGTGGACCGGAGCTAAGCTCCCTCGATCTGGTGGTCGGTGAAGGGTGAGTGGTGGTTTCAGATCTCCTCTTCTCCTCCTCTGTTTTCGATTGGAGTGGCACATGTGGTGGGGGGAGTTTGAATCGCCGGAGGAGAGGAGAGAGGAAGCTTGGCAATGGTGGTGGGTTTAGGGTGAGTTTGAATCGGAGAGGGAGAGGTGAGGGGTGTGAGTTCGAATCGGTGAGGCAAAGGTGGGGGGGGGGGGAGTTTGAATCGTCGGAGGAGAGGAGAGAGGAAGCTTTGGCAGTGGTGGTGGGTGGGTTTAGGGAAGTCGGAGGTGGCGGGGGAGGTTTGTATCGGAAGAGAGGAGATAGTATAAGAGGAGGGAAGAAGAAGTCGGGGGAGGGAAGAAGAAGATAAGAAGAGAAGGGAGAGAAGAGGGAAAGTGTGCAGGGGAGCAGGAATGCGGATGGGGCTTACGCGGATTGCCAACTTGGAGTCAAACTTTGTCACGGTTTTAATGAGAACCGTGACAAAATTAGTCACGATTTTCTAACGAACCGTGACTAAATTGGTATTTTCTTGTAGTGTTTATTCATTGTAGCATCTTGTGGACGATGTTAAATGTTGGCTCAGGATAATCCTAGGGAACTCCCTGATTCAACGTGGTGTGTCATTGAATTTTTTTTTCCTCGATAGTTTTTGTGAGATGACAAAATGATGTGAGATCAATCTCCAACAACCAATCCTCTCATTTGGGATCATGGTTGTTATTTCCATTGAATCAGATAACAATGCTTGAGAGAAATCGGTCACATCTTTATCCTTTAATCGTCCATAATGATCCAAGTTAGTGTTCACCAAACACAGATGTAATTAAGTGAGACATTAACTTGTTTCGGTGAGGTTTTAGACCTAAAAATCAATTATTGAGATGAGATTTTCCCTCACACTTTTACATTGCACATATCTCTTTCCACTTTTCGATATGAAATTAACCCAACAACATCGTCTTCGCACAACAATATATAATAATCCAAACATCATCTTCTCTTATCTTAAATTATCTCTCTTGTTCACCACTTGATGAGCAACCAATTAGTGTTCATCAAACATGGAGCCAATCAAGTGAGACACTAAAGATGGAATCCAAAGATAGGGTTCTTCCCAATTGCATGATTAAGATAGAAATTAGGACATTTTTTTATTCATCAAATTATCAAAGTTGTACTATTTTCATGGGCCTATATAAAGGACCAACCAAACACCCCCTTAGTTACTATTAGGTGAGAAGATGATTGAAATACAGAGTATTCAAACTTTGCATGTGACCCCAATTGACCCCTTTCTACACACACACACTCTTTCTTCTTATGCTAAGAATAATGGTTAAGGTTATGTTTGGCCATGTATGATTGACACTTTGTGTTGGGGATAAATTTTGAATTCTTGATTGATGAATTGCCTAACCAATTGTCTTGACATGTTGGTATTTTTCACATGTGGGAATAATCTTAAAGAGTTTCGTAAACCATTGCATCAACTATTTGCTACTGCATTTTTATGCCGTTGTAATTTGCAGTAGCTAAAGATAAACATTTTTGTAGTGCGGGTTCAGGTTGGTTTTTACAGTAGTTATTAATATGTCATGTGTCAAATGAAAGCTCGTGAGATCGAAGTTTGCAAAGTTTCACTAAGTCCTGTGCAAGATAAATGATTATATTGGGGAGGGTTAATGAGATTCAATGCTTTGATACATGTCATGGATCGTTGCATTCCAACTACTCGAATTATTGGGATATATAAGGTTCAAATTGAATTTTTATATTATTAATTAACATAATCAACTCACTATTCATCCACATCCACTTGGTGTCAAAACCCTACCTTAAGATCATGATTATTGATTAAAGTTGTGATTCATTTTGTTTTTCATGCACTTGAGTACATGTGTTTTGCTATGTATATTTGTATTTGATCTAAATTCTCTAACTGGTATTTATTATTGGTCCTGCGAGGAGACTCGATAATAAATATACTTCAATGATAAATAACCAAAAGTAAGAGACACGAGATTGGTTAACCTTAATAGAGACTCTGACAAGCCATGGTATCAACTATAAATAACACATGACCTCACCATTGACGAGACACATACAACACACGTCATAATCAGACCCCCACAACTCACTGCCTTGGTCGTACGTTATGTGCGCATACGACTCCAAACGCCCACGGTCACACCCCCAATACTTCTCCGTCTCCCACACTGTCCCACTCATACACTTACCTCCTACATAACCATCCCCTTACTATTACTTGTCTAACGCTCTACAAGATACATGTGAGTAAATAATATAAGATCCATTCAGAACCCTCTCCCAACAACTCGAGTTATTGGATGCAACGGTTCATGACATGGTATCAGAGCCTTTGATGACCGAAAGGTCATGGTATCGAATCCTCGTAGCCCCCAATGTAACAATTTATCTTGCATAAGGCTTGTTGAACCTTTGCAAACTTCAATTCCCTTTCATAGACTTTCGTTTGAGGAGACATGTTAGTAAATAATATAAGATCCATTCAGAATCCTCTCCCAACAACTCGAGTTATTGAGATGCAACGGTTCATGACAATACACACACCAGCGCTAGGAGTCAGACATACTCACCCATCGTTCCTCCACTCGAACCACCTCATTGAACTAACCCAAACTCTCCAGATCGGAACAATTTCAGAACCCATGAGTCATAGGATGAGAAAGATGAGTGCTTTGTGCTTGCTTGCGTCCTCTGTGCGTGGATCAATCGTCATAGATCAATCTCCAACCTTTTCAGCCATTGCTCCCTAATCATCCAACAAAGAATAAACAAGTAATCAAGCAGACTTTAAGCTCCTAGGATCCTTTGTTTTCTTCAATCACGGCGAGCTAGACATTTCAACAAACACCTGATGCACACCAGCAGCAAAGTAACAAAGTAGTCATTAATATATTGCATTTGTAACAAAGTGATCATTTTGTCGAGTCTTCATCGAAAATCTTCGTTAAAGTGTTGATAACATCAAGCCCAACTGAGCATTTTGTTCACGTCATCCTTTCCTTTGTCATGTCACCGAATTCACCATCAACTCAACCCAACACTACAAAAAAGTTTGTCTTTAGCTACTCTAAACTACAACAACATAAAAATGCAGTAGCAAATAACTGATCTTTTGCAACGGCAATCACTATTTTATGTAGTGATTTTGCTGTAGCAAATACTTTTTGCGACACTAATATTTACAACGGGGATGTTGAGTGTCGCAAATAGTATTTGCTACAGCAAATCACTACATAAAATAGTGATTGCCGTTGCAAAAGATCACTATTTGCTACTGTTTTTTCATGTTGTTGTAATTTTAATGTAGCTAAAGGAAATTTTTTTTTTTGTAGTGCAACTAACCAAACTCAACCCAATCTGATCTAACCAATCAAAAACTCGGTAAAATCTCCCATCTCCTTCTCCGTTTCAAACCTAGATGGGGGAGGAGAAGAGTTTGATGGGGGATGGAGTTTTGACGGAATGAAAGGGAAGATCAACAAAACAACGGGTGACGTGGGGTTTAGATTGGGTTAGGTTTGGTTAGTTGAGTCGAGTCTAGAGTGAATTACGTGACATGGCAAGCAATGGCGTAACCAGGATTGGTACACGGGGGGAGCCGAATTGTAAATTGAAAATCGGTGCCACCGGCAAAAAAAATTCTTCAAATTTGGATAATAGTAGAAATTTTTCATTCATCTAATACTAAGTAAAAATACACAACAAATTTTTTGATTATAGGTTGCTTAACTAGTAAAAAAATAATTATATGTGCCACCAGCAGTTTTTTGTTCAAATTTGGATCATTTATGATCAAATATTTTAATTATTACGTACTATAAGTAGATTATAAGTAACTATTACGTAGAATTTAAGACAACATTTCACCGAAACAACGTAATGGGGGAGCTGAACTTCGAATTTCCCGGCGCCAAATTTCGAAAATACCAAAAATTACATGTAATTTTAGACTCGATACCGGGGGAAAGGGGCGCCGTGGCTCCCCCAGCTCCCCACTGGTACCGCCATTGATGGCAAGTGTTGACGTGAAAAAAAAAGTGTTGAGCTGGCTTGATGTTATCAACACTTAACAGAGATTATGGATGGAAAATTAACGAAACGACCACCTTGTTACGAATGCAATAGGTTAACAACAACAACTAGGTTACAACTTACGAGTTAAAGGTTAATGACCAATATGTCACAAAACTCTGTACGTGAATGACCAAAACGGATAATAACCCATCCTTTTTGAGCTCCAGGCATGATTGCACATGCCAAAAAGGCGGAAAATGGGTTATCAGATAATCAAATCCAGTTCCTGCAGTCCACTAGTTTGTGTGGGGATCAATGGATGCATTGATAGTACACACAGTAGTTATGAATAGGGTTTGTCAGCTTCCAACTTCTATGGCTGCTTCTTCTTCCATAGCCCTGAAAACTTGGGAGGAAAAAAAAACTAACCCAGAAGTTGTTTTTTTACAGTGTTATATGATATGAACAACTGGGTATTTGGATCATACAGATGTCAGATGATGAACAGATGAAGACAGAAAGGAAAGCAACACATTTGAATTCGACCTACTACTTGCTTACTTGTTTTTGCGCGTTAAATGGAGGATGCCCCACACGGTTGTTTGTTCTCTTGAGCTGCAGGTTAAGCTTTGTTCACGAGAGAAGAAAATGAACTCAACTAACTGACACAGAAACCACCAGCAGCAGCAGCAAGCATCACCTGTCAATGTCGACATTCCCATATCACAGAAAATTCACAAAACCATATCCTTTCCCCCGTGACAGCTGAATCCAAACAAACAACTTTGCTCATGGGTTCTTTAATCTTTCCTGCATCACATACAGAGCAAACCCAGATGGAAAGTTCCATGCTTTCATGGATCTGTGTTCCTGCAATGTCAGATTGAAACCCAGAAGTGAAGAGAAGATGAGAGAAAGGTAGATGAAAGTTTCAGTTGATAATTCATTCCATTGCTATAAAATGTCATACACACTGCTCATATGGTTCAAGATCAACAAGGGTGTAAATTAACGTAGATAGGAAAGCCAGTGAAACAAAACCATAGTTGCTAAAGGCAGCAGCAGATCATTCCATTTTGAAGAACACTTTTTCCTAGTGAGTTATACAGTACTAGCTAGCTTGCAAATTCCTTTCTTTTTTCGTAAAAGCTTATTGCAAGTGATCGTCGGGTTTCCTGTAGTTTTATTTCGTTGATGCACTCCGGTGGTAGGGGGATAACAAGAGCTGTGTAGGGGGATCAGTCTTCAACGACGTTGACGAGCTCGTATTCGATGAGTGAGAGGTTGTTGTCTTCCTTAACAGTGATGGTTTCAGGCTCCGTGACTTGTTCAACGCGTCCCCACTTGTCCACAGCTAGCCTCATCGATCCTTTGAACATGTCGATTTTCGCATTTCGGAGGATCACCGTGGTGCCTTCTTTCATCAAGTCCACTGAACAAGTAACATGAACAGAGCAAAATAAGTGGAATGAGCCGGAAGGAAATCGGTAATCAGAGAGCCCCATTTCAATCAACTGACGACCAAAGATAAGATTACAAATTTACATAAGACCACATCTCATAGGTTACTATTTCGTGCTTACCGATGAAAATCTACCAGTCAAGTCAACTAATGAAACCCCTAACTCAATCTTCCAAAACTCTGAATACCAAATGTAAGCACAACAAGAAGATAATGAGAATGAGAATACCTTGATCATTCCTTGCAGTGAATATGATAATCCCAGTCTCGTCACCCACCAAACACTCTGCAATTCGCATTTGACGCATTTGAGACCATCAGCACGGCCCTTCTGCAATACCATTTTCGTGCTCACAACCTTGACCGTCAAGGTGTGCCCACTAGTTCCCGGACGAAGTTGCTCGACTTTGGTGAAGACAGGCTTCCTCAATTCTGGTTTTGATTCAGCCATTTTTCAAGAAAACTACACACAACAGGAGTTAGAAACTTAGAATCAGCCCATCTGGAACTAGATACGCTAACAACTAGAGCACAAAGCACACCATTAACAACTAGAGCAACCTTCTCTCATAATTCATCAACCAATGTATAACCTACACAACTAGAGCAAAAAGCACACATTAACAAGGGAGCAGATAGGGTTCCGGAGACCCAATTTACACACAGGATTCAGGTTTCAACCTCCAGCTGAAACAGATTTAGACTGGATCCATAAAATGAGTGAAATGGATCGAACAAAACTGGAAAAACCCTTCATATATTATTCAAATCGGAGTCTTAATCCACTCAAATCTCACAACCCAATCATCCCCAAACTCTACTTTAAACAATCAAACACTGAAATCACAAGCTCGGCAGCCGAAGATTGGAGCTTTACCGACAAACAGATCGGCAGCTAGAAATCGGAATTCAAAAGTAAAGGAGCTTCATCGAAGATCGGAGAGACTTACCTATAACGGACTTTGAATCGGCAGACGCAGAGAGAAAGAGAGATCTGAGAGACGGCGGTAAGATGAGAGAAGAAACTCAACAACTGGAGACTGTGTTCTATTATTTTCAGCTTCATTTTTTTTATTAATTTAATTTAATTTAATTTAATTTTGAATTAATATTAGCCGTCGATCTTGTTGAAGGATTGGGTTTTTTTATTATTATTATTTTGCAGGCTGTGTTTGGGTTTCGTGGGCAGCCCACAATCTGGATATTGGGCCAATAAGTTGGGCCGGGGAAAAGGTTTGAAAGCCCAATACTATGACGAATTTCATTATAAATATTTGAGATATAATTTCGAAAAAGCTCGAAGTATTGCGAATTGTTTTGGATATGCTATACCTTTAAAAAAACTCAAATCTATACTATTTTTCGGCAGACTTAATGCCGTTATGCTCATTTTGAATTTTTTTTGAATGAAAGTGACTAAATCGCAATTTTCCTTACTACGTTTGCTGCCACATAGTGCCACATGTCATGCTGACTTATTAAACTTCTACTAATATATATATGCATTTATAAAAGCAACCCCATTTATTCCTTCTCTCCTTAAGTGTAGGGATTCAACCAATCATTTTTTTTTCTTTTTATTTATTCATTATTCATTTACCATTTTTTATAATTAATTTACTACCCATGTAAAAAAATCCCCACGTTTTAGAATCCATTTATCAAATTTTATTTTACTTTTTAACTAGAATATTATTACTTTATGTCTTTATTTTATTATTTTTGTGTAAAATGATTTGTAATAACTATTTGTAATTTTAAAAATAATAGTGTAATTTTTACCCCTTTTAAATAATAAAATTATAAAATCATAGTAATTTTTTATATCCCATAAAAAAAAGTAATTTGTTATATTAATTATATATATTTAAATTCTTTTTGTCCATTCTCTCCTTTTTTCTTTATTAATTATTTTTTAAAAGTTAAATGGGCCTTGGATCATGGCCTATGCCGGGGGAGTAAATACAAGAGTGAAATTTTGTTAGCTATATAGTGCTTCGGTAGTATTATAATTCGCTCTTTTGGTCATTTGTTCCTTATTGTATTGCTATTCCATGCTTTTTGATGAAATAAAATCTCAACTAATTCATCAAAAAAAAAAAATGGGCCTTACATAAAATTTTATCATCATATTTAATCCCTTCGTGATCACCATCTTTATTTATGGATCCTAAGATCATCATTTTAAAATTAAGATTAATGTATGAGCAGTTTTCACTTTCTTGCTCTTCTTGGACTCAATGAGTTTGGCATTGTGCTTGGAGTTTATAAATTTTTAAAATAACATCTATTGTAGATTATATTGTGAGTCCTTCACGATAATTATTGCTCAAGTCTTGCATTGTCAATTATTTACTATTTACGGTAGTATATCTTTATGAAAAAAGTAGTGGAGTTAGTGGCTCCTGGTCGTTGAATTATGGCTCAACATGCCTTAACAATAGATATTTTTACTTTATTAAGTAGCAATTAAACTCAGTAAAACTAATGAACCAACATTAATTTTTATAAAATGGTAAAATTATATAAATGAAAGTATGAAACATGTTCATAAAGTATGTAAAAATGAGATGTACGTATTACGAATCTATAATTTTTCCTCATATCATATTATGTTACTCAAGGACGTACTAATGTTCCTATGATTACAATAGTATACATTGGTTTAGTTTTGACAATGGTTCTGTTGGTTTGAGTCCGAAAATTTAATATTCCTTTTTCGTCCGTTGTAGTACAGTTTTCACGGAGGCCGGTCGTACAATTTGTACGCGATTTGTACAAACCGTATACACTTCATAAGTGAATGCACACTCTGTAGCGATGTATATTCAATATTTTTTCGTACGGTCTATATGTTACATACATGTTGTATTTTATGTTTACACTTTGTTTTTATTTTTGTTCAAGTACAATAGTATACACTTTGTACAAGAGTCGTACACTTTATATTTATTTTTGTACAATAGGGTTGTATCAAATCATATAGAGTATATATACTCTATATGAAATCCGTACACTATGTATGAGAATCGTACAATCTGTGTATAATCTACACTCTTGATGGAATTCGTGCAGATTGTATTGCCGAAATAATTAAGTGTGTCATCATCGGCGGATCCGCCATGTAGATACGACGTTCCAAAAATTTAAATCTATGTATGAGAATCGTACAATCTATGTATAATGTTCACTCTTGATGGAATTCGTAAAAATTGTATTGCCGAAATAATTAAGTGTGTCATCATCGGCGGAGCTTCCATGTAGATACGACGTTCCAAAAATTTAAATCTATGTCCAACCAACTTTTACTTTGATCGAAAAATTAATTGGCTAAAAAAAATTCTCATTCATACGAGTTGGAGAAGAAGGAAGGAATAATAAGAGATGAAGACCGTAAATTAAGTAAATGTCTGAGATTGTTGCTGATTTGGAGACAACACGTGAAACGCGAACTCCAGAACCGGACTCACAGCCCGCCAACGAGCGGGCAAAGAACTAGTAAGTATTTATGAATTAAAAAAATAACACCTATTTTTTTTCACCACCCCTACCTTTTCTTTTTCTTCACCACAAACACAGAGCTTAACCAAACTCCAACAATGGCGGTCGACGTTCAATCACTCCACCAGAGGCCACCAAGTCCAAAAGCCACCACTACGGATTCCAGCTCAGATTCCTCGGTGCTAACTTAATAAACTTGGGAACGGAGAAGATTAAAGTAGGTTACGGATGGCGGATCTCGTTGGGGATTGCCGCCGTTCCGGCGGCCATCCTCACCGTCAGAGCTCTCTTCCTCCCGGAGACTCCTACCAGCGTGATCCAACGCACAAACAATCAAGTGAAGGCGATGAAGGTTCTAGAACAAATCCGATGAACTTCATAAATTGAATCGGGGCTCGAATACCTAACCCTAGCTAGCCAGATCTCGATTTCAATCCACAATCCATTCCGAACAATCCTCAAAATCAAATACAAACCTCAACTGGTAATGGCGGTTGCAATCCCGTTCTTCCAACAAGTCACCAGAATCAACGTCATCTCCTTCTACGCTCCGCTCCTCTTCCGTACGATCGGAATGGGGAAAGCGCTTCTCTAATGTCCTCCATTTTAACCGGTGCAATTAGAATCTAACCTTGCTCTCGATGCTGATCGTCGACAAGATCGGGAGACGGAAGCTCTTCTTCATCGGGATGCAATACGTGGTGGTTCTGATTGTGTTGATAATCAACTACGTCGCCGAATTCAGACTCTCGTGGGGTCCACTCGGGTGGCTAATTCGGATCAAGTTTTGCCTCAAAATTTGGAAAAAAATCTAGGCATTTAAGCCATAATGCCACACTTTTCAAATTTTGGCAATTTCAGTTACCCTATGAATAATTGGAAAAAAAAAACTAAAAATGGCTAATATTCACCTGGATGGTAGTAAACTGTCTGAAATATCTTCCCAACAACGTTTGGCATCGAAATTTGAGGAAAGTATAGGCATTTAAGCCATAATGCCGCACTTTTAAGTTTTTGGCTATTTCAGTGATGGTTAGCCTATGAAAATTGGAACAAAACTCAAAATGGCTAATATTCTTCTAGATGGTAGTAAACTGTAACATCCCAAACTTTAAAACCTTTGAAAACAACCGTTATTGTTTAAAGTAGAAGAAAACACAATACCAAAGTCGTTGACAACGTTGAAAGGCAGAAACGAAGCGGGCCCCAAAGCATGGGCAAAACCAACACACGAGTTGTAGTTATTACAAACCAAACACACATTTTCAAATCACACTCCATATAAATAGAAACGCTCGACCAACATCCTCGACCACTCACTGACAGTCTCCCGACATGATTTCCGAGGCTCCTTCTGCACCGCTTACTCCTGATTAGCTGCGAAGTGACCTGGTGGGTGGTTCAGGGGTCAGTACTTAACATTCAAGTATGTAAGAATGTTAAAAGTAAAGAGGAGCATAGGACCAAAACTGGTATGGTCCTCAGTTTCATGGTCGAACTGCGGAAAAATCATATAACCATTAGTTCACCAAATGATTTCAACACTACAACCACAATTAACAACGAATAGGGCGTCCTCTCTTCCCGCCTAGCTAACCTCTACGCCATCATCGATAAGGCTTCCTCACCGAGCGTATAATAGGGACTTCAGAAGAGTCGTTATTCTTCCCGACTACCATGAATTGATTGGGGCTATTAATATTCAACTCCCATCATCCGATCGGGGCTATTTCCACCCAACTCCCATCATCTGGTTGGGGATGTCCGTACCTAAATACCGTGAATCGATTGAGGCTAACAATACCCAACTCCCATCACTTGGTAGGGACTCGTATCTATTGATGTTCCCGGCGGAGGACTAGCTAGCGAGGGTTTACTTTCCACCTGTATACACTAGGTGCCAAACATCGTCAGATAACATCACAGTTTAACCATAATCGAGTCAAACACAATTAGGTATAAAATCGACGGTTCCAGAAAGATAGAACTTTCCGTAGAAACGACACCTTGTTGTCAAAACCAAGACTTTCCGTCTTAATTTCCAGGTAAGTAGGGGAGTCACTCGGACTAGTTAAGTCCCTCTAACCTTAGGCATCATAACTTTATAAACCGTAATTAATGAGGATCCGTGTCACTCATTACCCTGAATAATCTAACCTATCGAGAGAGAAACCAACTCAGAGGGTTAGTACTCGGTTAGAAATAAATTACAACAAGAAATTATAAGGACCTTATGTACACGTCCAAAATAAGGTCTGAGTACCTCACTCGTTGATCCGGTTCCCGTCGAACGATTAATTCAGAATAATCACAATATCAACTTGGTTAATGACAAAGTCTAACCAAATACTTTTTAGATTGAGGAGTTAATTAATCCAAGGAAATTGAGGAGTTAATTAATCTAAGGAAACTGAGGAGTTGATTAATCCAAGGAAATTGACCCACTTAAACCAACCCACCTAAGGAGTCGACTCGAAGATAGAGAGTTAACGACTACGCAACTTCCTGGACCAAACTGTCAAAGCTGAAAAGAGTTAAATGCCAAATTATTGACAGTTAAGGATCAAACTATCACGAGGGAAAACTTCAAGGGCCGAAATAACAAAGGAAAAGAAGGAAAGACTTCACAGGTAATTTACCTGTTGACCTGTTTTGCGTCGGCGGTTCTGGCCAATTTCGACGAAAGGATTACACGATTTTGGTGAATGAAAACACGATTATGAGATTGAGGTTAGTTTTAGGAGTTTGAGACGAGTTGATAGAGGGTTTTAGTTCAGACCGATGATGCCTGGAACCCTCAGACACAACGGTGGTTGGAGATGTTTGTCAGAGTGACATAGAGATGGTTTTAGAGTGTGGTACACTTCGATTCGAAGCAAGAGCTGGATTTTATAGGCTCTAGGGAGTCGATTAAAGCCAAAAAGAGCTGGTCTACAGGTCATTCATCAATCAGTATTACCCAGCTAGCTGTTAACTCGGTCTGATTGGTTTGATTCACCTTTCCAAATTGAATCCTACCAACGATCAACTCGAACTAACCCTTAAGCCCGAATGAACTCGGGTCCCCCCCTTGTCAATGAAGTTAAAATGGATTGATAGCTTAGACGAGTAAGGATTACCAACCCTGTTTAGTCCGAGAAGAGTTCATGATACTTCTCCCTCATACTCTTCTCAGTTTCCCAGGTTGCAGCTTCCGTTCCCTGATTCCTCCATACGACCTTAACCATGGGAATCTTCTTCTTCCGTAGATCCTTCTCTTGTCGATCTACTATCTCTACTATCTCTACCTCCTCATAGGTTAAGTCGTCGGACAACTCAACGTCTTCCAATTTGAGTATGTGATCCGGGCTGGATCTGTAAGCTTGAAGCATGCTTACATGAAATACATCGTGTATTCGAGATAAGCTAGGAGGTAACGCCAGCCGGTACGCTAGTGGACCGATGCGTTCCAGTATCTCATAAGGCCGATGTACCGGGGACTTAGTTTCCCTTTCTTGCCGAATCGCATGACTCCCTTCCACGGAGACACCCGCAAGAATACTCGCTCTCCTACTTCGTATGAACGCGGTGTCCCAGGCCTTTCTGTGTTACTTTTCTGACGGTCTTGAGCAGCTTTAAGATTCCGACGTATTTCCTCGACCTTTTCCACCATCTTCTGAATAATCTCAGGCCCTTCTAGTTGCCTCACTCCCTCTGCGTCCCAGAATAGCGGGGTTCGAGATTTCCTCCCGTAGAGTACTTCATAAGGCGCAGCTTTTATCGAACTGTGGTATTGATTGTTGTAAGCGAACTCTATCAACGACAGATGTTCATCCCATGCGCCCTTCATGGTTAGGGCACAAGCGCGAATGAGATCCTCCAATGTTTGAATGGTCCTCTCCGATTGGCAGTCGATTTGGGGGTGATATGCCGTGGAGAAGTGCACTTTTGTGCCCAAGGCCTTCTGAAGACTCACCCAGAATCGAGAGGTAAATCTAGGGTCTCGATCCGACACAATGCTGACCGGAACTCCGTGCAACCGCGCACAATTTCTCGAATGTACAACTCTGCCAGCTCATCCTGTTCGGGCTTGAATTTGATGGGAATGAAGTGGGCCGCTTACGAGAATCTATCCACTATGATCCATCGTGTCCCTTAGGAGTCCTTGGTAGCCCATACAGAAAATCCATAGTAATCTTCTCCCACGTCCACTCAGGAATCTCCAGAGGTAAATGCTGGATAGCGGGGGCCTGATGTTCCGCCTTAATCATCTGACATTCAAGGCAACGATGAACGTGCTCCGCTACTTCTTTCTTCATACCAAACCACCAATAGTGCCTCTTCAAGGTTTGATACATCTTGGTAGCCCCCGGGTGCATTGCGTAAAGTGCCGATTGAGCTTCATCGAGTATGTCTTGACGAAGTTGGTCTACGTTTGGAACACAAACCCGTCCTTGGCAAGTTAGTAAGCCGTTGATCAGAAGATATCTTGAAACCTTTTCTTTCTTGAGTCGTTCCTTAAGTGTCCTTATTTTTGGGTCGTCCTCCAGCTTCTCTTTGATCTTGTCGAAGAGTAATGGACGAATCTTCAGATTTGCTAGAAGAGCCGTGACTCCTTTTACGCGAAGTTCAACGTTCAAAGCCCGAAGCATTGTGAGTTCTGGTAGTGGGCTATCCTTTTCCTACTCAAGGCGTCTGCAACCAAATTGGCATTCCCAGGATGATATTTGATAATACAATCATAATCATTGAGCAATTCGATCCACCTCCTTTGTCTCATATTCAACTCCTTTTGCTCGGTTAGATGTTGCAAGATCTTGTGATCCGTAAAAATGGTGAATATCATGGCTGCTAACTCCAAGTCATGGGTGGGGTAGTTGATCTCATGTGGCGTAGTTGTCGAGAGGCATAGGCAATAACCCGCTTCCCTTGCATTAGTACGCATCCCAAGCCTTGGTGTGACGAATCACTATAAATCGAGTATTCTTCCCCACTTTGTGGAAGAGTGAGGACTGGAGCGGAGGTCAGCTTCCTTTTTAGCTCGTCAAACGCTTCTTGACACTTTTCATCCCAGATGAACGTTGCTCCCTTGTGAAGCAGTTGAGTCATTGGTCGAGCAATGCGCGAGAACCCTTCCACGAACTTTCGATAGTACCCTGACAAATCTAGCGCATTTTTGGACAAATCTAGCGCACCTTGGGACAAATCTAGCGCATTTTTTGAGCCAAATCTAGCGCACTTTGAGACAAATCTAGCACACTTTGGGACAAATCTAGCGCATTTTTGGACAAATCTAGCTCACTTTGGGACAAATCTAGCGCATTTTTGGGCCAAATCTAGCGCATTTTGGGACAAATCTATCGCATTTTTGGACAAATCTAAAGCATTTTTTGGGCCAAATCTAGCGCATTTTGGACAAATCTAGCGCACTTTGGGACAAATCTAGCGCATTTTTGGCCAAATCTAGCGCATTTGGGACAAATCTACGCATTTTTGGACAAATCTAAAGCGCATTTTTGGCAAAATCTAGCGCATCTTTGGGACAAATCTAGCGCATTTGTGGCAAATCTAGCGCATTTTTGGGCCAAATCTAGCGCATTTTGGGACAAATCTAGCACTTTTGACAAATCTAAGCATTTTTGGCCAAATCTAGCGCTTTTGGGCAAATCTAGCGCACTTTTGACAAATCTATCAGCATTTTTGGGCAAATCTAGCGATTTTGGACAATCTAGCGCACTTTGGACAAATCTACCATTTTTGGACAAATCTAGCGCACTTGGACAAATCTAGCGCATTTTGGAATCATAGCATTTGGCATTTCATTTTGGACCAAATCTAGCGCATTTTTTGACAAATCTACGCATTTGGGACAAATCTAGGCACTTTGGACTCCAAAATCTAGCGCACTTTGGGCAAATCTAGCGCATTTTGGGACAAATCTAGCGCACTTTGGACAAATCTAGCGCATTTTTTGGGCCAAATCTAGCGCATTTTGGACAATCTAGCATTTTGGGCCAAATCTAGCGCATTTTGTGACAAATCTAGCATTTTTGGGCCAAATCTAGCGCACTTTGGACCAAATCTAGCGCATTTTTGGACCAAATCTACGCACTTTGGGACAAATTAGCCACTTTTGGACAAATCTAGGCATTTTTGGGCAAATCTAGCGCATTTGGAAAAATCTAGCGCATTTTTGGGCCAAATCTAGCGCATTTTTGGACAATCTAAGCATTTTTTGGGCCAAATCTAGCGCATTTTGGACAAATCTAGCGCACTTTGGGACAAATCTAGCGCATTTTTTGGCCAAATCTAGCGCATTTTGGACAAATCTAGCGCATTTGGGACAAATCTAGCGCACTTTTGGACCAAAGTCTAATGCATTTTTTGGGCCAAATCTAGCGCATTTTTGGGACAAATCTATCGCATTTTGGGACAAATCTAGCGCACTTTGGGACAAATGTAGCCATTTGGGACAAATCTAGCGCATTTTTGGACAAATCTAGCGCACTTGGACCAATTACGCTAATTTTTGGGCCAAATCTACGCATTTTGGGACAAATCTAAGCATTTTTGGGCCAAATCTAGCGCATTTTGGAACAAATCTAACGCACTTTGGGACAAATCTAGCGCATTTTGGCCAAATCTAGCGCACCTTGGGACTAATCTAGCGCACTTTTGTACAAATCTAATACATTTTTTGCCAAATCTAGCGCATTTTGGGCTAAATCTAGCGCACTTTGTGCCAAATCTAGTGCATTTTTTGGGCCAAATCTAGCGCATTTTGTGACAAATCTAGCGAACTTTGAACCAAATCTAGCGCATTTTTGGCCAAATCTAGCGCATTTTTGGCCAAATCTAGGCATTTTGGCAAATCTAGCGCACTTTGGGACAAATCTATCACATTTGGGACAATCTAGCGCATTTGGAGCAAATCTAGGCATTTTTTGGCCAAATCTAGCGCATTTTGGGACATATCTAGCGCACTTTGGACAAATCTAGCGCATTTTTGACAAATCTAAAGCATTTTGGGCCAATCTAGCTTTGGCAAATCTGGCTTTTTTGGCCAATCTAGCGCACTTTGGGACAAATCTAGCGCATTTTGGGACAAATCTAGCGCATTTTTGGGCCAAATCTAGCGCATTTTTTGGGCCAAATCTAGCGCATTTTGGGACAAATCTTACGCACTTTGGACCAATCTAGCGCATTTTTGGCCAATCTAGCGCATTTTGGAAATCTAAAGCATTTTTGGGCCAAATCTAGCGCATTTTGAGACCAATCTAGCGCATTTTTTGGGGCCAAATCTAGCGCATTTTTGGACAAATCTAGCGCACTTGGGACAAATCTAGCGCACTTTTGGACAAAGCTAGCGCACGTTGGGACAAATCTAGCGCACTTTGGACAAAGCTAATGCATTTTTTGGGCCAAATCTAGCGCATTTTGGGACAAATCTAGCGCACTTTGGACAATGTACACACTTTGGGACAAATCTAGAGCATTTGGACAAATCTAGGCACTTTGGACCAAATCTAGCGCATTTTTGGACAATCTAAGCATTTTTGGGTCAATCTAGCGCATTTTGGACAAATCTAGCGCACTTTGGGACAAATCTACGCTTTTGGGCCAATCTAGGCATTTTTGGACAAATCTAGCGCACCTTGGGACAAATCTAGCGCACTTTTGGACAAAGCTAATGCATTTTTTGGGCCTAATCTAGCGCATTTTGGGACAAATCTAACGCATTTTGGGACAAATCTAGCGCACTTTGAGACAAATGTAGCACACTTTGGGACAATCTAGCGCAATTTTTGGACAAATCTAGCGCACTTTGGACCAAATCTAGCGCATTTTTGGGTCAAATCTAGCGCATTTTTGGACAAATCTAAGCATTTTTTTGGGCGAAATCTAGCGCATTTTGGAACAAATCTAGCGCACTTTGGGACAAATCTAGCGCACTTTGGGACAAATCTAGCGCATTTTTTGGCAAATCTAGCGCACCTTGGACAAAACTAGCGCACTTTTGGACAAATCTAATGCCTTTTTTGGGTCAAATCTAGCGCATTTTGGGCCAAATCTAGCGCACTTTGAGCCAAATCTAGCGCATTTTTGGGCCAAATCTAGCGCATTGTTTGTGACAAATCTAGCGAACTTTGTACCAAATCTAGCGCATTTTTTGGGCCAAATCTAGCGCACTTTGGGACAAATCTAGCGCATTTTTTGGCCAAATCTAGCGCATTTTGGAACATATCTAGCGCACTTTGGACCAAAATCTAGCGCATTTTTGGACAAATCTAAACCATTTTTTGGGCCAAATCTAGCGCACTTTGGACCAAATCTAGCGCACTTTGGACCAAATCTAGTACATTTTTTGGGCCAAATCTAGCGCACTTTGGGACAAATATAGCGCATTTTGGGACAAATCTAGCGCACTTTGGGCCAAATCTAGCGCATTTTTTGGGCCAATCTAGCGATTTGGCAATCAGCATTTTGGGACAAATCTAACACATTTTGGGACAAATCTAGCAAAATTTGGGACAAATCTAGCGCATTTTGAGATAAATTTAGCGCATTTTGGGATAAATCTAGCGCATTTTTGGGACAAATTTAGCGCATTCTGGACAAATCTAGCTCATTTTGGTACAAATCTAGCACATTTTGGGACAAGTCTAGCACATTTTGGGACAAATCTAGCACATTTTGGGACAAATCTAGTGCATTTTTGGACAAATCTATCCCATTTTTCGGACAAATCTAGCGCATTTTTAGGACAAATTTAGCGCATTTTTCTGACAAATCTAGTCCAAGATTTTGACAAATCTAGTCCAAATTTTAGACAAATCTATCAAATTTTGACAAATCTAGTCTAGAATTCGACAAATCTAGTTCATAATTATGGCAAATCTAGTCCAAAGTTGTAACAGAGCTACTCCAGAATTTTGACAAATTTAGGCCAGTTTTTGACAAATCTAATCCAAAATTTTGACAAATCTACTCTAATTTTTTACAAATATAGTCCATAATTTTGATAAATCTAGTTTTGTTTTTGACAATTTAGTCTAGTTTTTTGACAATTTAGTCCAGTATTTTACAAATATAGTCCAGTATTTTACAAATATAGTCTTGAATTATGACAGATTTAGTCCAAAATTTTGACAAATTTAGTCCATAATTTTGACAAATCTAGTCCATAATTTTGACAATTCTAATCCAGTTTTTGACAAAATCTAGTCCATGATTTTGACAAATCTAGTCCAAAATTTTGACAATCTAGTCCAATTTTTTGACAAATCTTATCCAAAATTTTGACAAATCTAGTCCAGAATTTGACAAATTTAGTCCATAATTATGACAGATCTAGTCCAAAATATTGACAAATCTACTCCAAAATTTTGACAAATCTAGTAATTTTTTAACAAATTTAGTCCAGAATTTCACAAATCTAGTCCATTTTTTGACAAAATCTAGTCCAAATTTTGAAAAATCTAGTCTATTTTTTTGGCAAATCTAATCCATTTTTTGACAAATCTAGTCCAAAAGTTTGACAAATCTAGTCTAGAATTTGACAAATCTAGTCCAGAATTATGACAGATCTAGTCCATGATTTTGACAAATCTAGTCCAATTTTTTGACAAATCTTATCCAATTTTTTTACAAATCTAGTCAAGAATTTGACAAATTTAGTCCAGAATTATGACAGATTAGTCCAAAATATTGACAAATCTACTCCAAAATTTTGACAAATCTAGTAATTTTTTTGACAAATCTAGTCCATTTTTTGACAAAATCTAGTCAAGTTGTTGACAAATCTAGTCCAAATTTTGAAAAATCTAGTCTATTTTTTTTGCAAATCTAGTCCAAAAGTTTGACAAATCTAGTCCAGAATTTGACAAATCTAGTCCAGTTTTTCACAAATCTAATCTAGAATTTGGGACAAAACTGACCCAAAATTTGTGACAAATCTAACCCAAAATTTGTGACAAATCTAACCCGAAATTTGGACAAACCTAACCCAAAATTTTGGACAAATCTAACCCAAAATTTGGGACAAATCTAACCCAAAATTTGAGAACAAATCATACCCTAAAATTTGAGAATACTAAATTTTGGGACGTATCTAACCTCAAATTTGGGTCAAATCTAACCCAAAATTTGGTACAAATCTAACCCAAAATTTGGGCACAAATCTAAACCAAAATTTTCGGCCAAATCTAGTCCAAATTTTTTACAAATCTAGTCCTGATTTTGACAAAATCTATTCCAAACTTTTGACAAATCCATTCTAGTTTTTTACAAACCTAGTCCAAAATTATGACAAAACTAGTCAAGATTTTTGACAAATGTAGTCCAAAATTTTGACAAATCTAGTCAACAAATTTGACAATTCTAATTAAGAACCTAGATGGTAGTAAACTTTCTGAAATACATGCCCAAATACGTCCGGCCTCGAAATGTGGAAAAATCTAGGCATTTAAGGTATAATACTGTAATTTTCAGTTTTTGACCATTTGGTGATGGTTAGCATATGAAAAATTGGAGAATACTCAAAATGGTCAATATTATCCTAGATGGTAGTAAACTGTCTGACATATATCCCCAAACACGACAGACCTCGAAATTTGGAGAAAATCAAGATATTTAAGCCATAATACCGAAATTTTTAGTTTTTGGCCGTTTCGGTGATGGTTAGCCTATGAAAAATTGGAAAAAAACTCAAAATGGCCAATATTCTCCTATATGGTAGTAACATTCTACAACATATGCCCAAACATGTTCGGCCTCAAAATTTGGAAAAAAATCTAGGCATTTAAGCCATAATACCATAATTTTCAGTTTTTGGTCGTTTCGTTTCGGTTAGAAAGAAAAAAAACTCAAAACAGCCAATATTCTCCTAGATGGTTGAAATATATGCCCAAATACGTCCGGCCTCGAAAGTTGGAGAAAATCTAGGCATTTAAGCAATAATACCACAATTTTCAATTTTTTGCCATTTCGATAATGGTTAGCCTATGAGAATAATTAAAAAAAACTCAAAAAATGGCCAATATTCTCCTGGATGGTAGTAAACTTTCTGAAATATATCCCCAAACACGTTCAGCCTTGAAATTTGTTTAAAGCAATATTTAGTTTTTGGTCGTTTCGGTGATGGTTAGCCTATGAAAAATTGGAAAAAAAAAACTCAAAATGGTCAATATTCACCTAGATGGTAGTAAACTATCTGAAATATATGCCCAAACATGCTCGGCCTCGAAATTTGAATAAAATATAGATATTTAAGCCATAATACAGCAATTTTCAGTTTTTTACCATTTCGGTGATGGTTAACCTATGAAAAATTGGGAAAACTCAAAATGGCCAATATTATCGTAGATGGTAGTGAAATGTCTTAAATATATCCCCAAACACGTTAGTCCTCAAAACTTGAGAAAATCTAGACATTTAAGCTATAATACCGTAATTTTTAGATTTTGACCATTTGGGTGATGGGCCTATGAAAAACTTGAAAAAAAATCAACATAACATAAGCCCAAACATGTTCGGCCTCTGCGTTTTCACCTCATCTAGGAGAGAAATCATAACATAACACAGAGAGCTCAAATCGCCATTGCCAACCTCTAAAACAAAAAAAAAAATATGAATACCTGAGTAGAAAATACTTATGGCAAAAAGAATTCCGACAGAAATTACTTTTCCACGTCATTATTCTCTAAATTAAATTTCAACCAGATAACCGATTTTTCTTCCTCCATTAGCAAAGGCCTGCACAACTTCACCCTGTAACAACAAAACAGACATGAACTTGTTTAATGAATGTTTAATGTTTAGCTTACAAAAAGGAGTCGAGAGAGATGAGAGAGAGAGCGCGAGAGAAGGAAAGGTTTCGAGTCGGGGCTGGGAAGGGTTTAGAGATAGGTAGTAGGTGTGAGGGTGAGAGTTCTTCGGGGGGGGGGGGGGGGGGGGGGGTTGCGTCGAGGATCGGTTTAGGCGAGTCTGTCAGATCAGGGATTGTAGAGTGTCCGTTGAAACGTCGAACGGCTCCTTCGGTTCGGATTTCCGGTTGACAGCAGCAGTCGGAGGTAAGTTCCATTTTGTGTTTTTGGAACGGAGTCAGCTAATGTGGCTTAGGGGGGTGCTGCAGGAGGCTTCCGGCAAAGGGTGGTCTCTACCGTCTAAGGTCTGCGTGAAGTCGGATCGACGGCTGATAGAAGTGAGTCATTTCGTTCTCCGGGGGATCAGGAGGTTGAAGATTGCAGAGGTAGTCAGAAATGGAAAAATTTTCTTCATTCAGGTTTCGTGGGATCCCTTATCCGGGGGGTGGCGTCCACTCCTTAATGTGATCCAGCCATGGTCCGATGAGTCGACTCCGACTACTCTCTCTAGACCCTTCGCGGAGGTGGTGCGCCGGCAAGAACTCTCAGTAGAAGGTAAGTGTGCTTTTGATGTCCTTGGGGCTGAACGTTGCATCAAGGTGGAGGATACGGGGGTTCAGAAGCGGTTGGAGTTTTTGGCTTGCTGTCTAGTTCTTCGCTTCTCGTCTTTAGCCGATGTGGTCTGGTCGGAGTTCCGGAAGTGGGCGGCGGCAGCTTGGGGCACACCGCCGGATGTTCGGTGCTTCGGCTAGCGGACGATTTATGGTTGATGGTGTGTGCTTCGAAGGAGGATGTTGCTCGAATCTTGGCTCTCGGTAGGTGGCGGTTTGGCAACGTTCATATTCAGATGGATGAGTGGATTGCGGAGGCAGGTAGATCTGCGGTTTCTTTGAGCAAAGGAGTCGTGTGGATTATAGTCAAAGGCATCCCGGTTCACCTACGTTCTATTGACTTATTCCGCAAACTTGGAGATCTTTGTGGGTCTTTCGTCGGCTTCGAGGAAGTCGGAGATTTAAACTCCGTCAGGTTGAAGGTTCAAGTAAAGGGTGAAGTCCCTGGAGAGGTTTCTTTGTTGTTTGGGGTTGAGAAGTTTGTGGTGAAGTTTTTCCCTGAGGTGGCCGGCTCGAGGTTCGACCAGGGTGTCGAGAAGGCTCCGGACGGCGAAGCGAGTTTGCTCAACGAACTTCGCTCGGAGAGTGTTTTCGGTTCGGACAGGCATTTTGAAGGTTATGAGGAGGCCGGCGAGTCTCGGTTTGACGGGTGTAGGTCGGAGCGTGTTTTGAGTTTTGACAGTCGCAATGAAGAGGTAGAGGAGATTGCCGAGATTTGGGCCGACGGGGGTAGGTCGGAGTCGCCGCCAAAAGAGCTGTCGCAGATGGCAGAGATCTTTGATTTAGATACGGTGTATAGTCATTCTCATGCGCTCTGTCCGAAGGTGTCAGAGAAAGGAGTAGGGATGGTTTGTCAAGTCAAAGGTTATGTGGGTTTACGGTTGGTGGCTGACGAGATTTCGGTAGTGGTGCCTCCGGTTAGGTTGGAACAACTAATTATCTTAAAAGATTTGTTAGGATCGGTTGGAGTGAGTGGTAAGGGAGTGGGCCGGTTGGATTTCTCTCTTTGGTCGGCCCATGTAGGATGGAGAGGGCTTAATTTGGTTTGTGGCCCATGGTCCTTTTCTTTTTGGCTTAAGGCTTCAGACGGGAGTAAGGTGATGTATGATTGTGCTCCCTTGGCATGGGAAAGAGAGAAGCCGACCTTTCAAGGCTTCTGGAAGGTTGCAAATCAGGATCAGTCCTCGATCTAGGAGAGAATATTGAGGAAGGGCTCGTGTCGGTCGGAACTTTCGAGGATCTTGAGGAAGTTGAAGCTTTGGAGGAGGCGAGTTTCAACCAAAGGCAGGCAGGAGAGGATGGTGGAAGCTGTGAGTTGCCGATTGAGGTTTCCTCTGTGATTTCAGAAGTGGAAGAGGTTGCGGCTTTAATTGGTCTCAGCTTGCACGGCTCATTCGAGGAAGGGATGGTCGCGGCGGTGGCAACTTGTAAGGAGGTGAGCGCAAGAAGACCTTCGTCGGGGTCGCGTTCTCGTAAAGAGTTAGAGCATCGTCGCTTGGGGATTGAGGATGGTAAGATTCCTGAGTTGGGCGCGAGGTCAACGAGGAAAAGGTGTGAGGGTTAGCTGCGTCGATTTGTAATGTTTAAGATTCTATCGTGGAATGTCCGAGGTTTGGGTCTTGCGAGCAAAAGATTTAGAGTGATGAATAGAGTCAAAGATTTTGGTCCGTCGGTGATTTGTTTTCAAGAGACGAAGCTCATGATTGCAATGCAGGTTTGATTAGAGGTTTAGTAGGGAGGCAGGGATGGGATTGGCTAGTCAAGGATGCAACTGGGTCAGCAGGTGGGTTACTAACTTGCTGGGATGATAGCCTGCTTCAGGTCGAAGCTTCCTGGTGCGGTTCGTTTTCGGTGGTAACGTTGTTCTCATCTCGTTTGGATGGTTTCACTTGGCTTTTGGTCAACGTCTACGGGCCAAGTGAGCAAGCTCAAAAAGCTGCCTTTCTACAAGAACTCAGAGACATTGTGGTTTGGTGGGATGTACCTTTGTGCTTGATCGGAGATTGGAATTTGGTTCGGTTTCCTGAAGACGCCTCAGGAGCCACAAGGAGCTCCAGGAAGATGAACAGATTTAATGCTTTTGTGGAAGAGAGTCGTCTCACTGAGTTGCCTTTATCCGGTGCGGAGTTCACGTGGTCAAATTTCTGAGCCACGCCGTCGCTTTCTAGGATTGATCGGGCTTTTATATCGGCGATTGGGAGTTGCACTTTCCGGGATGTGTCTTGTCGGCGAAAACAAGGACTTGTTCAGATCATCATCCTATTGTTTTGGATTGTTGCGATGGGCTTCACATTCGAAGACCTTGGAAGTTCGAATCAATGTGGATCGAGCATGCACAGTTTGAGAGCTTTGTTAAGAACGATTGGTCAGTACCGATTTCAGGGTCCGGGGCGGTGTTCCGTTTGGCTAAAAAGCTAAAACGTTTGAAGAATAGTTTGATTGAGTGGAATTCCTTGGTGTTTGGCAGGTTAGATATTCAGATTGGAGAAGCTTTGAACAAAGTGAATTTATTTGATAGGCAGGAAGAGTTAGGAGTTTTGACTGAACTTGATAGAACCGAGAGAATGCTGGTCAAGTGCGATCTAGATAAGTTGTGGAAGGCGGAGGAAATCTCTTGGAGACAGAAATCGAGAGAAAAGTGGTTGAAATTGGGGGATAGGAACACTAAGTATTTCCACCAGGTGGCCAATTTTAACAGAAGGCGTAACTTCGTCGACAACATTCAGGTGGGCGGAGTACAGGTGGTGGGTCAGGCGGACTTGGAATTGGCGTTTGTGAATTTTTATAAAGGTCTGTATGTTGAACCTCGTCGTCTTCGACCTTTTCCAATTAGGCTTGAGTTACAGAAGTTAAACTTGGAGGCGGCTCGAGCCATGACTGTTAATTTGAGTGTCGAGGAGATTTGGGAGGCTGTCAAAAGTTGCGCAAGCGAGAAAGCACCGGGTCCGGACGGATTTTCCTTCAGCTTCTTCAAACGGTGTTGGAGTATCATTAAGGACGAGGTGTGTGATGCGGTTTGGGATTTCCAAAGTCGAGCTGATTTGCCAAGGATGGTTAAGAGTACTTTCATAGTGCTATTACCAAAAAAGGAAGCAGTTGGGGATATAAAAGATTTGAGGCCTATTAGCCTAATTGGTGGGGTGTATAAAATTATCTCAAAATGCCTGCTTCACAGAATGAAGGTTAACCTGGACTCTCTAGTTTCTCCGCAACAATGTGCTTTTGTGGGAGGAAGGCAAATTCTTGACGCAGCTCTTATCGCTAACGAATTGGTTGATTCCAGAAGACGAAGCGGGCGGCCTGGTTTGGTGTTCAAGCTCGACATAGAAAAGGCTTACGATCATGTGAACTGGAACTGTTTGCTGAAGACGCTGGAGAGTATGCGTTTCGAAAGTAAATGGATTGACTGGATTCGCGCTTGCATCTCTTTCCCGTATTTTTCGATCTTGGTAAACGGTAAGGCTTCCGGATATTTTAAGAGCTCGCGAGACCTGCGACAAGGAGATTTCCTGTCCCCTTTTCTGTTCATTTTGGTTATGGAAATCCTCTCAGCCTTGCTGCAGAAACTCCAGGTTTCAGGTTTGGTGCGCGGTTTCCACATGAATGAGAGGGAGGCTTCGGGTCAGGTCAACCACATTCTGTACGCCGATGACACTCTTGTTTTTTGTGATGCGGATGAGGCTCAGGTTAGGTACTTATTGGCTGGTTTGGTTTGTTTTGAGTGTGTGTCGGGACTGAAAATTAATATTCACAAGTCAAGCATGTTCACAATTGGGGAGGTGTGTAATGCTGAGAGGCTAGCTAGGGTTTTTGGCTGTGATCTGGCGTAGCTACCCACATCTTATCTTGGCCTACCGCTTGGGGAAAGGGTGTCAAACTTGCGTTTGTGGGATCCTGTTTTGGATAAAGTGGAGAGGAGATTAGGTTCTTGGAAGGCGAGGTGGCTGTCGTCCGGGGCACGCCTCGTTCTGATCAAAAGCGTCCTGTCAAGTCTTCCTACTTACTACTTTTCGCTGCTCAAAGCCCCGATTCGGGTGATAAATAAACTGGAAAAGATTCAAAGACGTTTCTTATGGGCTGGAGTGGATGAGTTTCGTAGAACACATTGGGTGGATTGGTCGACGGTAAAGACTCCTCTCGCCTTAGGTGGACTCGGCATACTCGATCTCAAGGTGGTTAATGAGGCGTTGATTGGTAAGTGGGTTTGGAGGTTTGCCATAGAACGTAGAGCCTGGTGGAGAAGTCTGATTGTGGCTAAGTTCGGGGTTGGACCCTCCGAGTGGTGTCCTAACGGGGTAACCGGTTCGTGGGGATCGTCGTTGTGGATTCGGATTATTCGGTTCGGTTCTAGTATCTGGAGATTCGCCTTTATCGATCCGGGGGGTTTTGTTCTTTTTGGAGAGATTTTTTGTGTGAGGGTATGAGGCTTTCTGATCTCTTCCCGAGGGTCGAGGCAGCAGATGCCAAAGCCCCGGGGGGTCGAGTTTTTGACTATGTATCTTCTGACAGGTGTGGGTGGAACATACAGCTGCGATTCGATCTAAGGGGTGGAGCTCGCTTGGAATATCAACGTCTCCTGACTAGGCTTGCAGCGTTTCCAGCTGAGCATTTATCGGAGGGCCCTGATTATGTTGTTTGGCCGGCCGAGAAGAATCAGTGTTTCTCGGTTGGCTCCTTTCGTAGGCTACTGTACGAGGAGCGTTTTCCGGGGCTTCCCTCCTTTCCGGCAAAGACGATTTGGGCGAGTTGGGCTCCAACAAAGGTACAATTCTTTTGTTGGCTGGCGTACAGGAACCAGATCGCTACAATTGATAATCTGCAGCGACGAGGTCTCGTTCTGCCCAATTGGTGCGTGCTTTGCGAGAGAATGGAGGAATCAGTGGACCACCTGTTTCTGCAGTGTAGTTTTGCTTCGCTGATGTGGACGAAAATCAGTTCAATTCTTTCCATTCATGGCCCGTTCCCTCCGACTCTCGGGGGTCTCTACGTGATGTGGAAAGACATGAACTGTGTCGCTCGTTTTGCACCTGCGAGGAAGGTGATTATCCACAGCGTTCTTTGGCATCTGTGGCTGGAGCGTAACGATCGAATTTTCAAGAATTCGCAGCGTTCCGTTCAGCAGGTTTTCGGGAGGATTTGGCTCGCAATCGCGAGCTGGATGTGTGCGTCGGGTCAGTTCGATGAATCTAAGCAGAGAGATTGGGTTAGATTCAGTTTTGACAATGGCTGATTTCCTCTGTTTTGCGAGTCTCTGTACTTGGCGTTTTGTGGGATTTTGGGATGCTCTGTTTCTTGTCAGTTCCGAACAGGGGAGGGGGTTTTATCGGCTGCTTGCATTTGGGTGATAGGCCTTTGGGTGTTTGGATGGCGTCGTTTGCTTCGGACGTCCATCATTTAGGTATTTATTTGTTGTGTTGCTTCTCTGACCCCATGTAAAGGGGACGCTGAGTTTGGGTACTGCAGGAGGCTTTCCTCCTCTTTGCCATTTTGTCTGTATAGGTTCATATGTTGATAATACAAATTCAAATTATAAAAAAAAAAACAACAAAACAGACATATATGCAATTGTATAAGAACATAGATTGATGATCTGATCATAGTTAGACTGGTGAGAACGAGAAATAATCATACAGTTCACCTTCCGACCACGGCTATCAACAGGTTGCACTCGAACGGCCACGTAGAACTCCACGTCATCATCGCTCACTTGGTATGTCGCCGAGTCAGCTCCTGCTCGATCATTTGAAAACAAATAAGGTTAATCGCTTAATCTATATAAAAAAAATTAGTCAATTGTAGAGTCGAAATTAGACCCAATTTCATAACTGGGTCTAATTTCATCTCCTGAGAATGAATTATCGGGGGATTGAGCATTGGTAATTTTATTGTTTGGCAATTCCTACAAAATTAAATTTCTTATTTTTCTGTTTAATAGCGATCTGGAACTGGAAGAAAATTAGCCATTCCCATCCATTTGAAAGAGATTTTCAAATTCCGGTTGGAGCATGATTTCGGCAGAAGGAGGAATTCAATTCCGGAGATACTCGACAAACAACTAGAACAAGGAATTAGAAAAATTTCACGGGAATTGCACAATTCTACCTCCAAAATCCAGTCTTGAAAACAACCCTTAAACTTTATAACAATCTTCGACATGCCCACTTAAACGAAAGCACATAAAAGGGAATTTTTAGTTTGCACGGGTTTGGTGCAATTGTTATATTGGGAACCAACGTGATTCGAGCACATGACCTCTGGACTATGAAAAAAGCTCTAATAGACTAATACCATATCAAGAACCGTTACATCCCAATAACTCGAATCATTGTGACAGATATTCATATCGCAACATCCTCACCGAACCAATTCCAACGGAATTGGACCAGAATGCGAATTCTGACAGAATTGATCAATTCCAGCCATAAACGTCGGTTTACCGTTTACCTTGAATGGTAGTTACAGCTCCGTCGTCAGAAACCCTGAGCCACTGGATCAAAAGGACTTGTAAGATTACGGAATTCGAAATCTGAATGACTAAATGAGAGGATCAAAAATCGAAACTTTACAGAGAAACTGCATGAAACGGTGCCGTGTTGAACGAACCCAGAAGCTTGAACTTCAGTTCCTGGGATTACAACAATGGCTTCCCCTGCATCTGCAGCTGCTGCTACTTCCAAACAAACAACTTCCGGCAACAGATCATCTGCTCTTCCTGTATTGCTGCAACACATCTTTTTTGTTACCCACTTTAATTCTGCATATGTAAAGTGCTTAATTTGTTACTTATATATGAATAAAAACGCGTGGATTATTGACTTTGACTCAAGACTGATAGACTCTGTCCTCTGGGTGTTCGATTCTTCCTGGAAATGTTGATGCTTGACTTTGGCCTATTCAAATCCTTCTTTTGCCCAGAAGATGAGCCGATTTCGTGTACCTCATTCCATCGTTTGCAGTTTCAGTAGCGGTCACGAATCGTTCGTTCTCCGAATTGTTGCATGTTCATAAGCTCTAGGATCGATCTCTTATGTGATTGTGAGGTCTCGTTACGATACTACAAAAAAAATTGATCTGTAGCTACTGTAAAATTACAACGGCATGAAAATGCAGTAGAAAATAGTTGATATTTGCTACGGCAAACACTATTTCATGTAGTAATTTGCAGTAGCAAATACTATTTTTGTTCAAATTTGATTTTTGTTCTTTTTAAGGGCTAAATTTACTTTTCTGAGATTATTAGCACCACATGGTAAAAAAAATTTACTACAAGATGATTACTTGCCTTTTCACAGTAGAAGCATTGCTCAACAAAACTCAAGTCTTTGCACTCAGTTTTCACCTTTGACCTAGCTGGTGAACAGATTTTCACCCATTGCTCGATGAATTCACTGTCAATATTAACCGGTTTGATTCAATATCGTCAGTTTTGTATCTCAATAACTCGAATTATGAAGAGACTTGATCTATATAAAACTTGCCTTGAAGTGGAGCCACCATTGTTGATACTCATGAGCCCTTGTATACCGCCACAACGACTGTGACCGATCACTACAATGTTCTCCACCTTCAGATGCACCATGCGTATTCGATGGCTGCTCCGACGCTTGTGTACTTGGTCTGTGTACGTTTAACACGTGAAAATTTTGTGTTATGTGTATTGGCTTATGAATGTGTAAGAATATGGTGTAATGGAGATTTGGAAGACTGGGTACCTGGTCGTATGGAGGCACTATGTTGGCTATGTTCCGGACCACGAAAGCCTCCCCGGGTTGGAAGTCAAGAACGTGAGAAGGGCAGACTCGAGAATCTGAGCATGCGAATATCATAAACTGCATGCATGTATACCATAAGGTTGAGCTAGCGGACCTCAACTTTGGTAAAGCCTCGTGATTAGAGTGAGGCTACGATATAAATAAATAAACTTTTAAAGTACTAGACTAAGTAAGAACGTAAATCTGATCAGAGATCTATAGGGTTAAACATGTTCATTAGAAGGTCATTTGCTATCAACAAAAAACGAAGAATAGGAAGCGGTGTAAGTTAGACAAATCTTACTAAATTTTTACCGATTTGGTACTTGAATTGTTATCTAACTGAACCAAAATTAAAGAAAAATTGGAAAAATAACTACCAAACCTTAGGCCATTGTCCTTTCTTGAGGGGTTGAAAAAGATCAGGGTTCTTCCTGTTAGTAATCAAAAGATAAAATCCTTTAATTTAACGTCGTCAGGGAAACAGAAGGATCAAACTGTAAAAGTATGATTTCTAGGCTGACTGAAAAGGGAATAAATATTAAATACTGAAAAAAAAAGTAATAATATAACTCGTCTCGAGGAAGGGATGGAAAAGTTGCAAAAACGTACTCGTACTTCTCGGTCTTGAAAGTTTGGAACCCAGATTTCAACCTCTTGACCGGATCAAAACTCTTGGAGCTGGCGGCCTCCAGCTCAGCCGTTAGCTGCTTGATTTTTGCGGCGGCGAAGCTTTCCAGGTCAGCTTTCTCTCTGCCATGTCAGCCACGGGAAAGGCAAGTGATTTAAGGAACAGCCGAATAGAAATAAGGATCCTTCATCCACGTAGGACTGCTGCCGTGGCAAAGCATCCTACGTGGCTTATGATATTGTTTTGTGAAGAGGGAGCTACCTGAGAATCTTGGTTAGACCATCAATGGCTTTCTTGTATGAACACTCTGTGGGAGATACTAGCCTAAACGATGAATAAGTGGAATCAGGATTAAAGTAAAATCGGGTTTGGGCGGCCAACGGGTCGGGTTGCCGGTCAGTCGGGTCGCGGTCCATCGGGTCGCGGGTCAGTCGGGCGCGCGGGTCAGTCGGGTCGTGGGTTATCGGGTTGCGGGTTGGGTCGGGTTGCCCATCGGGTCACAAGTCTCAACTACAATTTTCAAAACTTAATATAAATTTTTTTATGTGATAAGTAATTCTAAATAAAATTTAATAAATTTTTATTCACTTGTAGCCGCGTGTATGTATTTTGATTACATCAAAAATAGTTGTAACAAAAAATAGTTTTGTAGCCGCGTGTATGTATTTTGATTACATCAAAATACAATAGATCTATGTATTTTGATTACTATGTTTTGTCATAGTTTTTCAAAGATATTTTAATCCAACAGATGTAACAAAAATTCGTAGATTCATCTTTACTGATTGAAATTTTAACCCGTTATAAATTATTAGAATGTAATTTATACTGATCGAGTCACGTATCAAATATGAAATTACCCAAATACTCCTATCTCATAACCAACCCTACCAAATTACTAAAGTAAAGAACCATCATCATCACTTGGGAAAACTTACAAAGAACACCATCTTATTCTTTCTTTTTTACTTTTCTTTTTTTTTTAATTATTTATTTGCTTTTTTTATTATTATTTACTCTTCCTTTCTTACACATTAATCCAAATAAAAGTATATGTTCCTTTCTTGTTTCACTTACTATTACAAATATCTCGTCTTTGTCTTTAATAGCGAAACTAGGATGATAAGAACATGTAATTTTATCGTTTTAGGCAGTGGTGGAACCAAGGGAGGACTTGAGGCCACGACTCAAACCTGCCTGGTCTAATACAACTAGAGTAATTAAATTCTTTTTAGGTTGTGTTTTGCTCGATCTTATTTCAAATTCAACCCATACGTTTTTTGAAATTGAACTGTAATGATCTATCCCCATTACGATGAAATTTCAAAGATTACCCAGACCTGTCGGCCAAGGCTATAGACTCGTTGAATAATACATCAGTGTATCGAGTGTGCGGCCCATAACATCTATAATTTGATCATGGCCCAATGCTCCAATATATTATGGATCCACGACAAAATTTAAGATGACAGTATCCTGGATGATGTTCTAAGTCGGCCACCACAGCCAATTATCTGCTCCATTCATTTCCCAAGCAAGGATAGTCCGTGGTTGATGGCTTATTAGGTTAGGAAGATAACCACAGTTCAATCCCGAACATCCACCTGCAAAGGAGACTAAAAAATAAAATTATCAAACTGATTGCCGAATCTAAAATATTATCAACACAACACTAAAAAAAAAAACTATACAAGTGGCTGAAGTTTAGAACGTCGAGAGAAGAAGAAAAAAAAGCCCAGTATCTTAACTTCTGGACTCAGGCTGAAGCCCAAGATTGGGCCCATTTTTGAACAGTGACAAGTGTTGGGCTAAGCCCAAATTTAGGCCCATGCGTTTTCACCTTCGTCTGGGTGAGAAATCAACATAATACAGAGAACTCAAATCGCCATTGCCAACCTGTAATACTAAGAACTAATCTGAGCAGTAATCGATCGAATGCATACACCCAACTACAGTCTTGAGGTTTGAAATCTTTTTGATTAGGGATATTGTTTTCATGACTCGATTCATCTGGAACTGCAGCATCAATAAGCATACAAATCCATGGCTGCAAACAGAAGCATTTCCCTTTTTCTGGGTTTCATTCTCTTGGCACATTGGATCTAGTCACCACAGCCTGTAATCAAGGGAGAGACACTCACCAACCAGTTATTCTGTTTGTTTCCCAAAGCATATTCTGATTCCCCATTCCAATTCAGTTTAAGAAATTTGAAATTTTGACTGTCAAATCCACTGTTTCTGACTTGAATTATGGTCCTCTGTTTCTGCCAATGTAGCTATCGAGCTAATCGAGAAACAGTGTTCATATCAATTGAAACTGGATGATTTCTGGATTAAACCTTGTTGGAATCAGTTCCCATTTCTGGGAAATTGCAGATTATTATAACCTTTCTGCAATTTCAATCGTGACACCAAAACCAGGATGAATACAGAGTATCTCAATCTGCAAACTCTGCTGTTCTCTGCTGTTCTTGTTCGTCAATCCAGATGAAAAAGTTCAAGAAATTTCTTTACATGAGAACGAATTCAATCAATTTCTGATGGGTCTCTGTTAATGATTATAACTCTAATAGCTAGCTAGCTAAACCATTTTTATCAGTAAGGATGAACGTTCTTGCTTAACCCACTCACGCTAGCGAAGAACCCTACTTGCTTGTACGGCAGATACGACAATCTCTTACCGGATTCTTCCTTCTTCCTCCTCGCGTATATCTTCTCGAACGCCGACGATCCCGTTTCCGCCTTCTTCTTCTCCTTCTTCACCGCGGAGGGTTTCTTCGCCGCCGCGGTGCTCTGTTTTCCGGCGGTGTCGTTCAGGAACGCGAACTTATCCTTGCCGTCGCTGTTGCTCCGGAGGACGAGCTCTCGGAACCGCCGGAGCTTGCAGAACCCGGTGGAGTTGCTCTTCTTGCACAAATCCGGCGACGCGTCAACCACCACCGCCGACGCCGCGGCAGCGGCGTCGGCGGCTCTCCACTCGCAGTACGGCCCTTTCGGCTGAGCGTGATTATCGCCGGAGAGGAGCAGATCTCGGTCAAACAGCGGGAAAACCGGACGGATCTGGCCGTTTAGGAACGCTTCCTCCGCAGAAATCAAGGATTCGTCGCCGAATGCGCTGGAAAAACTGAATTCTTCCTCCTCCTCTTCCAATTCATGGGCGGATTTCGATTCATCATCTGCGACTGGTTCTGGTTCCTCTGCTTCTCCGGCGGCTTCCTTATCCTCGATTAGGTTGAGCTTGAGCCAGAAATCGTGAACGAATTGAGTCTGGGTTTCGGAGTAGGTGGGGTTTAGAGCTAAAAGTGAACTCATTTTGTGCATTTGTGATCTGTGCTATCTGGGTTCTGATCTGGAGGAAGATGATTGAAGAAGAAAGCAATTTATAGAAAGGAGAGATGAGACGGGTGTGGTTTACTGGTTCGGGGAGTTGGGCGGCGGCGGGTGAAGTAATGAAACGACAAGGAAATTACTCATAAAGTCTGATTTAATTATTTATTTTAATTTTATTTTATTGATAAAAAAAAATTACTGATTTTTTTAGGACAAGAGAAATATCTAGTTGTAATATTATAATATTTTACTGGTCTACTTATATTTTGATGGATAAATAAACACATGGTTAAAATTGTAATCTTTAATCCTAATTGAATTTTATTATTTTAAATTTGTGTGGGTCAAAAACGTTGGCGATCACCTGTGTTTGGGGTTGTAACAGCGTGGTCATTTAACTTCGTTTTGTAACAGAGTACTCATCTATGTTTAAACAAGGTAACCGGGTAATTATTTCAGTCACTTTTGATGACAATTTTAGCCAAATTGACAACTAAACACGCAACATCATCAAACATAATATCTTTTAATCTGCCTGATCAACTTGGTTAAATCCTCAAAATAAACGGATCCACCTCAAAGACCAAATCAATACCTACAAAAATGGTTGATCCAAACATAGATTAGTGTTCTGTTACAAAATAAAGTTAAGTGATTACACTGTTACAACGCCAAACTTAGGTGACCGCCAATGTTTTTAGCCATATTTGAGTTAATATGACAAAATGTTAGAGATGTAAGTGGAGGGAATAACACTTTACTCCCTCTATTTTATTGACTTAACAAATAGTCCATACATTATAGATCTTTTTACTCTATGCTATTTCAGTCACTTTCCCCTTTTGGGCATTTTCAATTTTCGTCTCAATGTTTGTCTTCTTAATATTAAATCTGGACACATCTGCAATTACTTTCACAGTTTAGTGAGTAAGCATTTGGAAAAGTAAATTGGGGAGGTATAAGTGAAGAGTGAAATGTGAAAGATTTTAAAACAACATGTTTTATTTGTTGGTTTTAGCCTACCCATTTATATATGTTTATATTTCAAGTTGACGTGGTGTGTTACATGCGCATTAATTAACGTTAAGAAGAAGAAAGTCGGGACGCAAGGACCTAAAAAGGTAAAATAGTTGGAGTAGGAGGGTATGAAAAAAAAAATTGGAAGGAACTATATGTTAAGTTAGCAGAGTGTTATTTGTCGATATACGTAAGAACATATCTTTAGTTGACAAAATTCTAAATGTGTAATTTCAAAGACCTCTTGTAACAATTCTGAAATTAAACGATGATCATGCTTAGAGTAATACGAGATGGGTGACCTTACGAGAGATCACCATCTAGCGCTAATAATCAAGTCAATGAGGCACACGTCCATTGCAGACGGTACGTTTTTTTACAGTAAAACCACTCTTCTCATTAAGAAGGAAACTAGTAAAGACGGTACGTTTTTTAGTCACCTAATTGACTTTGATATTAAAAGATCTAGAAGTAAATTTGACTTTCACGCCTGGTAGGTTGTGAAGAATATCAACAATATCTCTAATATATCGAAAACATTATCAAGATCATCAATCTAAAAAATATTTTAATATTTTATGTGAAAATATCGTATCGACAAAGCACAAAAGAGATAATTAAACATATAAATAGTTAATTAAGAAGGTTCCAAAATTGATCTTGTTCAAAATAGAGGTAGTGATGTGTAGTACCAAAAAAAGATCAGCGAGGACCAAAGTGCAATTAAAACATAAAAGAAGAGTGTTGGTTATTTAATTTTCGGGCCCGTAAAATAAATATTAAATAGTAATTAAAAAAAAAAGGGAAGGAAGGAATGTTATGTTAAAGGGGAAAGGCGCGTAAACGACGAAGGAAGGTTGCTTGCTTTTTTGGAAACAGACTACGAAATTGCATTTAATTAATTAATTTATTTTAAAAGATTAATTTATTAATTTATTTACTTTTTCTCAATAAATGACAAATAATAAATCTTTGGCCTATTCTTCTACACAACTTATTGTCTAAGCATCCATTTAGATGATTAATGGTTAAGATTGATTAATTAAGTGAAATCGGTTAACTTATGTTTAATTGATTTTGTGCTCGGTTGGTTAAGAGATTCATAGCAAGTTGATTATTGGTTTGCGGGTGATATGATGGTTCATCTGGTTGGAACGCGGTTGGAGAATTTTTTTTAAGATAAACGAACCTCTTTGGAGTGGCTTGTGGGTGGTTGTGAGGGTGAGTTATGGATAGGCGAGTTGGGTTTATGTTAATAGAGGGATGATGGATATCTGGCGTTGCAAGTAATGAGAAGAAACGTGTTGTATATGGCGTAGGCTCGATGTATTTTTATGTGACTGAAGTCAGGGGGTTTGTTGGTTGTTTTTGTTTTAACCCGAAGGATGGATGGTTGGCTGGGTGGGTGATCTTGGCGTCAGCTGCCTGCAATTCAAATCTTCGTATTGGAGTATCTGTAGACAATGACACTAGGTTATCCACTCTCCTAACGTGACTCTGACTTTCTTCCCTTTTCGGTCACAACTTTTGTATTCACGGATCTTGTCTTATATGCACTGCTGATACATAACTTCTTAAAACATCTAATAATATGAGCAAAAAATTCGATTAAATATTTAAAATCAGTCTAAAAATCGGTTAAATCTTTATCTCATAGTCAACTTACTATATTTTATGGAAAAAATATTATTAAAAAATTGAGTAATTAATTTGATTAATTCCAAGTCACAATAGGGATCTTCTAGTTCTAGAAACCCATACTTTGCAATTAAATCGTATCAACCCAACCACTAAAAATAAATGAAGGATCAAATCCAAAGAATTCAATTTCTTTTCTTCTCTTACACGTAAGCTCACTTCAAGAATTATTTTGGTTGACTTTTTGGTACATATATTAATAAAATAAGACAGATTAGTACCTCAGGGATGAAGTCATAAGGTTTGACCAAAAAAGCTTGAGCTCCAAGAAGAGAGGATTCAAATGATTGATAGGTATCTTGAGCTTCAAGTTAACTATTTATGTAAATTTGTAGCTCGACTTCTGTGTTGATGGTTAAATTCGTCTGTCGCATTAGAAAGTTGTTATTGGGGTTATTTGTGATTAATCGTTGTGGATCATGTACACGTCATTTACGTGTTTTATATATTATTCATATTGAAGGATAACATATGAACTATGAGTAACATTGTATCACTCATGTGTTTATTATTCTTGTCGATAAAGTAACAATCGAATAATACATGAGTAACACACGAATAACGACTAACCACAAATAACACCTCCAACATTAGTCCACTGTAAGTCTGTAACGGCCGAATTTGGCCGTCATGAATATTATAGTGAGTGGATGTCAAATATTCTAGTACTGCTCATCACATTGAGTGTCAAATATTAAAAAATCGAGAATCAGATCAGTAATTACGTTTCGAGTCCCCTCCCAAGTGGAACGTAGGATTACTAATTAGGTAATGGGCTAATCCCAAAATAACCTTAATTAGTAAACTGTGGGCTTAACAGAATCAATATGGGCTTTCTCTCATCTTCAAAATGCACGTTGGGCCTGATAGCCCATCTTCATCATCTTTGGGCCTTGGGCCCTGAGTCAGTGCCTTGTAGGTGTGGTTGTAGGCAGCCGAAGGGCTGCCACAAGTCCAGCAATATTACAACCCTAGTTAACGGGAAGAGAATTGGAACGAGTCATCTTGGCCACCCAGCCCGCTTTAAAGTTGAGCCGATGGGGTGTGACTGAGATTTGGACATGAGGATTGGCACTTAAAAGTTACACGATGGAGCCAAGGTATCTGTAACACTCCCATGACCATCGATGCTTGGGAACCTGAGATGATATTGACTAGTGACTGGAAGTCGGAGTTGATAGAGAGCACGGAGCGGGGAGCGAATGGCATATTTGAGGCTTCAAGGATAGTCATGCTTTGCAAGCTCACTGAGGATAGCTCATGCTTCTGCAACCACTGAGGATAGCTCATGCTTATGCATATCTGGGGGTTGTAGCCTTGAGATTCACCATAAGGTGGCTGCATGTGAACAAATGAAAAGACAATGGCGAATGAATTCTTCCCGAGTGCCACAAATCGGGCAAAGTGGAAACCGAGAGCATCCTATTTCGTCAGATTATGTTTGGTAGCTAGGATGCTGTGCACGCAACGTCACAAAAAAATAGAGTGTATATAAACCAAACATAAAATGATTGCATATTTATTGATAACGGTTACCCTTCAGGTTCATATACAACACAAATACCCCAACTTCCTTCTCACCCATTGTCCGCTGAAACCGGATTTCAGATTCACATTTTCCTGTCAATTTTACTCATTGACCCGATTTTTTCAACGGAAATCGACCAAGTTTCGGGTGACTACCACCCGATCTCCCAATATTAAATGTCAAGCCCACCATTGAACAATCCATGTAGCACAAAAGGATAGTGTTGACCCTGCAAAGGTGTTGACCTTAGCCGACTCATTGTTGGCCGTTGATTTAATATCGAACCGACCATGCTCTACCCCACGATCAATGTAGGTGATCACATTTATAATTACTAAATAGCACCACGTGGTTTGAGGTGAACCATGTGACATGTACGAATTTGAATATTGAAAATTATCAAAATATTAAATATTAAACAATGTAATTTAATTCCATATCAGAGAACAACACAACTTAAAATTGTTCAAAATTGTCACAGACTAACGGAATTTTCGATGTTCGTTGACGGTAGTGACTACTGGAATAATGGATTGAAGTTCGGTGATGGGTAAGTCATTTTTTTTCTAAATTCAGTGACTGGCGGGTTATTTGGTTATAGTTCAGTGACCATTTTTGCCTGTCTGCAACGGAAATTGAATCGGTTTCTTCATAAATTGGACCTACTCAAAACTAAAAGAAGGATAACAAAGTCAATTGACACTTTCCTTTCTGGTTAAGACTTCTTCTCCTTACAAACCCTAAAAAAAAACTAAGTATAACTATTAAGCTTTCTGACTCCCCTTCCCACCATTTTCCCCCTTTTCAAACCTTAAAAAACACACAACAAATCTCCCTACTCAAAAGTAAAGCAATGCTGATGATGAATCACACAGTCACAAAGCACCCCCACAGCTCATCGTGCCACCCGATTCGTAAGCGCCTGCATCGCGAAAAACGAATCCGTTAGAATCGACATCTTGTAAGATGAATCGGGTTCTCTAATGTTTATCTTAGGCATGAAGTAGTGCTTGCTGGTTCTCTACGCTGATCAGAACAACTATCAATCCCCTTTATTCCTTATTCCGTCTGTCCATGGAATATACTCTGATGGGAGAACCAGAATGTTTGATCATTTAGTTAGGCGCTATCAAGAAAGCACCAGATTCATTTTAAAAACCCTAACTTTAAGGACTTTGCTAAAGGAATTCAACAATGGAGAAAGGTGGAAGCTATTCCTAACAATGGAGGCTGTTCCTAGTTCTTACTCTTTGCTTATTATTACAGTACAGGCTTGGAAACATTACCTTCTGGTGAGTTTTGACTACTGAAGCTAGCAGTTGATCCCCGACAAGCCGCCTTGTTACTCTTATCATCTGCTCTCTAGTGATCTTGTGATTCTGCAGAACAGGGAAAAAAACCCAGGTTGCATATCAGTAGCAAATCAATAGACAGAATTGGAAGAGTAGCTTTCGAAAGATTCCTAACCCGAAAGTCTGCGTAGCTCTTTGAAACCATGGCCATGGTGGGTGAATCCAAGAATCCTGATAGGATACTTAACAGAGCAGGAAAGCTCATCCATGGCGATGTGGGTCTGGTTCTGTTCACTGGTGCAGCTCTGTTCAAACCTGCAATTCAGGAATTCAGCAATGAGAACAGTGTAACGAAATTAGGAGCAGATTCACAGAGATGGACAAGTTTTTGCTTTACCATTCACATTGTTAGCTGGATCCTTGAAACTGATTATGAAAGCAGGGAAGATATGGGAATTCATGAATGAGCTCCAAACGATGAATTTTCTTGGCTTGGCTAAATCGTCAACTCCAGAATCGAATTCAACAGAACTTGGGGAAGATTGGCTGGAACCAGCAGGGATTGCTTCAGCTTTACCAAGTAAAACACGGCACAGTAGCAAGTGCTTCGTCCCGTCTTCATCAGCTATGGCTGATTCAAAGCTGTATTACCGTGTGAACTCACTCAGCCTTTTTCAAATTCCCCAAACACGCAATCAAATTGAACGAATAAAAAAAAAATGGTTACCAGTCGGAGGGAAATGAAATCGGAGACAGATGAACGCCGCCGGAGCACCGACTGAACCCGAAGCTCAAAATCTGACGAATCTCGTCTCTAGACCCGCCGTACCAGGCGTACCTAGCCTTCGCCATGCCGCCGCCACCGCACTTCTCCGCTGCCGCCTTCTCGTAAGCCCGGAACGAGAAGAACCGAGCCTTGCCGTTCGGGACGGACATCGAGTTCCTGTGGATCGCCGTCACCGCCACGCCGGCGGCGCGTTGCCCTAACCCGTCGAGAAAGCACTTCTTGATCGTCCCGTGGTGGGAGGTGTCCTCCGCCAACGGCGCGAATCCGTTCCGAGTGAATACCTCGAAATCCCCGCCTCCGCCGCGGTTAAACTCCCCCGGAGACTCGTCGGAATCCGAATCCGCCTTCAAAATTTCGTGATCATCAATTGAAATCGTTTCTTGCTCATCAACCGGAATCCTCTGTCCCTGCATCATATTGAACAGAGTTCCCGAATCAAATCAAGTTCACGAATCAAATCAAATCCGATATCTACTAGAAGAAGGAATTGAACCCGTAATCACGTCCAGATCAGGACTAGCAAGACTAGACAAATTAAATCCGATATCCTTACTTGCTCGGTAAGAAACATCAAGCAAAAAAAAAAAAAAAAACCTAGAATCTCACAAACCTGAAGAACAGCGGACAAACCAGCATTCCGATTCGCATTCCTCGAGTAGGCGTTTCCGATCATGCTTGTAGAAGAATCACAACCAAGGGGAAAAAGAAACTCAACCACCAAGCAAGAAAGAAGAAGAACTGCACAAATTTGCAGAGATAGAGAAGGCAGTTTACAGGAACGAACGAAAACGGGTCGTTCTTTATACACCAACAATGGCGACGTTTGGCGGTTTGGGAGAGAAGAGCGAACAACAAGTTGCAATTAGTGATTGAGCTAGCCAAATTGCCTGCTGAATTGAAGAAACAAGTGGCTGGCTGTCAATGGCGGTGTGGGTTCTTCTTGTTCTTCTCTCTTCTCTCGCATTCCTTGTGAGTCTTCTGGTTACGTTATATACTGAACCGGTTAAGTAATAGGCGTTCCATTTTGTCGTTTACCTTGTTTGAAAAGGATTTATTTTTCCTACCAAAAAAAAAAAAAGGATTTATTTTAATTTTTTAATTAAATATTCCGTATGGCGGTTGTGAAAAATTACACTTGTATCCTCTAGGAAAGTCAATTCCGGTTTAAATTTTTTTTCCTTGCGGAGGAGGAAATAATAATAATAATAATAATAAATTAATTTATTATTTTTTCGCGCGGGAAATAGAGAGAAGGATGACGTGAGCTGAAAAGGTATATTCATGACGTTATTACAACTAATTTGTAACCCTAGTAATAAGATAGATCACGTTCGTTATTACGGGTAGCTCGTAGAAAAGATCGGACTAATGACGTATACAATACTTAAATTATTGACGTAGATGCTACATATATAGTTGGTTCTCATCCTTCAGAGACTATGAATGTAATAGGAGCATCCGTAGGTCTTGAGCAACTGGTCAGGCAGGATAACTCAAAAGATAAAGAAGTATCGTTAATTTCTGCGAACTCATTCCAAGTTCGGAGTAGCATTGGTACGGATAAGGTTCCTCTGCCTCACACAAATTCGTCTTGATATAGCTCGATATAGGATCTATGGATTAAATTTTATGATAAAACCTTTTTCGCGCGGGAAATAGAGACAAAGATGACGTGAACTGGAAAGGTATACTAATGACGTTATTAAAATTAATTTGTAACCCTAGTAATAAGATCGATCACTCTGTTATGTATTAAAATTTTATGAGGATACTTTTTTTTTCTGGCGGGAAATAGAGACAAAGATGACATGAACTGGAAAGGTTTACTAATTACGTTATTAAAAATAATTTGTAACCCTAGTAATAAGATCGATCACTCTGTTATGGATGAAAATTTTATGATGATATTTTTTCCTGGCGGGAAATAGAGACAAAGATGACGTGAACTGGAAAAGTATACTAATTAGGCCATTAAAACTAATTTGTAACCCTAGTAATAAGATCGATCACTCTGTTATGGATTATGATATCTTTTTTTCTCGCGAGAAACGGAGACAAAGATGACGTGAACTGCAAAAGGTATACTAATGGCGTTATTAAAACTAATTTGTAACCCTAGTAATAAGATCGTTCACTCCATTATGGATTAAAATTTTATGATGATATATTTTTCTCGCGGGAAATAGAGACACAGATAACGTGAACTGGAAAGGTATACTAATGACGTTATTAAAATTAATTTGTAACCCTAGTAATAAGATCGATCACTCTGTTATGTATTAAAATTTTATGAGGTACTTTTTTTTTCTGGCGGAAATAGAGACAAAGATGACATGAACTGGAAAGGTTTACTAATTACGTTTATTAAAAATAATTTGTAACCCTAGTAATAAGATCGATCACTCTGTTATGGATGAAAATTTTATGATGATATTTTTTTCTGGCGGGAAATAGAGACAAAGATGACGTGAACTGGAAAAGTATACTAACTAGGCCATTAAAACTAATTTGTAACCCTAGTAATAAGATCGATCACTCTGTTATGGATTATGATATCTTTTTTTCTCGCGAGAAACGGAGACAAAGATGACGTGAACTGCAAAAGGTATACTAATGGCGTTATTAAAACTAATTTGTAACCCTAGTAATAAGATCGTTCACTCCATTATGGATTAAAATTTTATGATAAAACCTTTTTTCCGCGGGAAATAGAGACAAAGATGACGTGAACTGGAAAGGTATACTAATGACGTTATATAAATTAATTTGTAACCCTAGTAATAAGATCGATCACTCTGTTATGTATTAAAATTTTATGAGGATACTTTTTTTCTGGCGGGAAATAGAGACAAAGATGACATGAACTGGAAAGGTTACTAATTACGTTATTAAAAATAATTTGTAACCCTAGTAATAAGATCGATCACTCTGTTATGGATGAAAATTTTATGATGATATTTTTTTCTGGCGGGAAATAGAGACAAAGATGACGTGAACTGGAAAAGTATACTAATTAGGCCATTAAAACTAATTTGTAACCCTAGTAATAAGATCGATCACTCTGTTATGGATATGATATCTTTTTTTCTCGCGAGAAACGGAGACAAAGATGACGTGAACTGCAAAAGGTATACTAATGGCGTTATTAAAACTAATTTGTAACCCTAGTAATAAGATCGTTCACTCCATTATGGATTAAAATTTTATGATGATATCTTTTTTCTCGCGGGAAATAGAGACAAGATAACGTGAACTGGAAAGGTATACTAATGACGTTATTAAAATTAATTTGTAACCCTAGTAATAAGATCGATCACTCTGTTATGTATTAAAATTTTATGAGGATACTTTTTTTTCTGGCGGGAAATAGAGACAAAGATGACATGAACTGGAAAGGTTTACTAATTACGTTATTAAAAATAATTTGTAACCCTAGTAATAAGATCGATCACTCTGTTATGGATGAAAATTTTATGATGATATTTTTTTCTGGCGGGAAATAGAGACAAAGATGACGTGAACTGGAAAAGTATACTAATTAGGCCATTAAAACTAATTTGTAACCCTAGTAATAAGATCGATCACTCTGTTATGGATTATGATATCTTTTTTTCTCTCGCGAGAAACGGAGACAAAGATGACGTGAACTGCAAAAGGTATACTAATGGCGTTATTAAAACTAATTTGTAACCCTAGTAATAAGATCGTTCACTCCATTATGGATTAAAATTTTATGATGATATCTTTTTTCTCGCGGGAAATAGAGACACAGATAACGTGAACTGGAAAGGTATACTAATAACGTTATTAAAACTAATTTGTAACCCTAGTAATAAGATCGATCACTCTGTTATGGATGAAAATTTTATGATGATACTTTTTTTCTCTGCGGGAAATAGAGACAAAGATGACGGTGAACTGAAAAGGTATACTAATGACGTTATTAAAATTAATTTGCAACCCTAGTAATAAGATTGTTCACTCCGTTATGGATGAAAATTTTATGATGATACTTTTTTTCTCGCGGGAAATAGAGACAAAGATGACGGTGAACTGAAAAGGTATACTAATGACGTTATTAAAACTAATTTGTAACCCTAGTAATAAGATCGATCACTCTGATATGGATTAAAATTGTATGATGAGTTTGTAACTCTGTTCTTTTAGTTTCATGATGTTTTCAGTATTCAACTCATAGAGATAGTCATAGATTCGAATTTAAGTATCCAGTCAAACTGACATATAACTAAGTCTCAGCTTGACATACATTGAAAAGTGTGCCACATACAGGGTCGCTTTATTTGTCGAATGTTAAACAATATAGAGGTGGAGAGAGTCGGGATGGCATCCAAGGATTAGTATTTGTATGAGATGATGGTGCCTCCATCGGGTGAATATGTCTCCCGGTTGTGAATCTTGGGTAGAACCTGAGAACTGTCTCTCATAATGCCCACATCCGTCCAACTTAATTACAAATTTATGTAATTCATCTACCAATCTTTCAAATCTCGATAACAACTAATCACTTCCAATCTCGAATCCAGCATCGAAAACTATTTAGAACAGACTTGTCGATAGTGCGAAAAGTAATTACAAGAAGGGCCAATATGTCCTATCTATATAAATCGGTGACTCAACATCAATTACAAAAAAGTCTCCTATAGTTTAGCCAAATACCAATACTACCCTTATCCTTTACACGAGGGTCGGCAGGGAGTCATGCGGTTAAGGAAGGGGTAGTTTGGGGTTACTTCGTAAGCAAGTCTAGGGCCATCCAAATTGCGTGACCTGTCCTAGAATAATAATAATACGAATAAATTAAAAAGCATATAATTATAATAATTATTATTGTTATTAATTTATTATTAAGTGATAATTGAAATTTCTTTTTCCTTTCCGGGATGCTTTTATGGACTTTAATTATGAATTATATATCCTAATTAATTTGTTTAGTGTAATCAGATTTCACATTGGGATTAATTAATTAATTGGGTTGGCATACGACAGCCGCACGAGGTTTTCATATTTTTAATGTTTGAGACCATGGTTTAAGATTAATGGTTTACCTGGAAGGCAGGATCGAGTGACTGTACGTGTATTTACGATTAACATAGATGGCTCTGTGCTCTGACTTCACTCTCAAGCGGTGGTAGGGGACATTTTCCGCAATTGCCAAGGCCGCATGCACAGTGAGTACTTTTGCAGCTAACCTTGGCAGTTGTTCCATTATGAGAGCCGAACTCCGCGCTGCTGAGATCGGTCTCATGATCGCTTGGGACATGGGGGGCATAAGAAGGTTCATCTTCAGCTTGATTCTCTAGCGGTTGTCACAGCCATCCCAGAGAATCAAGAGGGAGGACTCCAGAGACGGTCGGACGCTCGATAACATTAACTATATTCCAACTATATTCCTCCCCGAGTCTTCACCCAACTATATTCCACGATACGTATAGCAAGTAATGTCGTAATTCCAGTACAGTCGCCAAGAGATTCGAGAGTCTACTATGTAACATAACTTTAAAAGAGTTTGGTAGGTTAGTTAACGATCGTGATCAAACCAAATTGGGAAACTCCATTTTGCATGGAACGTGTACGTTGCCGACTTACTTCATTAAGATCCACGAGAGTGTTAATTATTTGTTATTAGTTGATAATTAATTACGCGTTTGACAAATTCTTCAATATATTATTTATTTTGTTTATTGGGAAAATAACATTTTACCCCCTCTACTTTTTACCAACTTAACAAATAACCTCCTATACTATAAAACGCTCTTTTTACCTCTCTTACTTCAACCATTTTGCCTTCTGGGTCCTTCTGTTTTCTTTATTAAATCTGGACACATATGCACACCGAAGGAGAGATATATCGTAGGTGGGGGACGAAAAGTTGGTCATGTAGGTAAATTGAGGAGGTATCACGAAGAGTATGGTGAAATACGAAGAGTTTTAAAAGTACATGTTTTATTCGTTAATTTCATCGTATCTAATTATATATACTTATATTCTCAATTAAAAAAATGCTTGGTAAGCTAATGCATGACTACTGAAGCTAACATGGTGTACTGAATGTGCATCCAGTTAACATTATGAAGATAAAAAGGTTGAAACGGAGGGACCCAAATGACAAAGTGGTCGAAGTAGAAGGGGTAAATAGAGTGATTTATAGTATAGTGGATCTATTTGTTAAATTGACAAAGTAGAGGGAGTAAATTGCTATTTTCCCTTATTTGCTTATTTCATCCTAAATGCGATTTAGACGCACCTTATTGGTATTGGATTTGGCTTCACGATAAAGTAAACTATTTCACCATTGTTTTTTTTCCTATAGCAAATTTCTTACCGCTCAAGCAAAGCAAATTTCGGTTCGATCTTGGTTTGATCCTGATTCAACTCTGATTTCTCATTGAACCCTGAACCCTTGACCTTGCCGGCTCGACTCCCCGGTCCGGTTCTGAAAACCTTGACCGAAAGGCTTCATGATCGTATCCCAATAACCCTCAATATAACAATTCAGAACTCTCTCCAAAAAACTCGAGTTATTGGGATGTACAGTTCTTGACACATGCCATTAAGGTACGTCGAGTAGACTCTTTCAATAGCGGAATCAAAATGGCATGATAATCAGTGCGGATTTTCAAATTTAAAGGTTAAATACTTGGCATAAGCTTTGACCGAAGATTTCAGTTAACAAATTGGTCGGTCGAACCAACATAACTTTGGTCACAATTAAGTCGGTTAATTCGATCAGTCAATCGTTTTTAATTTATAAAATCGGTTTGTTATTGATTAATATGGCCAAACTCTAAATGAACCTTTAATCAATTGATCTTGGTTCCGACCAACTCCCACTCTAAGTGGACTTAAGGCCCAAATTATTTGGGCCCATTCGTAGTCAGGCCCATAATAGAAAGCCCAGTAACACCTTGGCCCGTTTTAAATTTGCGCGGTAAACCGAAAATATAGGGAAGACGGTAATTCAAACTATTTTCGAAAATTAGGGAATCCGACTCAGACAAAGAAAAAAACAGAAAAAAAAAAAAAATTCAAAAAACAGAAGCAGAGCTGACCGCCATAGCTTGATATCTTCTTCCTCCGCAGATTCGTCGCCGTTTCTCCGCCGTTCTTACGGATTTCGTACCGTCTTCTTCGTTTCTGATTTCTCCCGTTTGCTTCGGTGGAGAATAACGATTAACGAATTCCCCATTTCTGTTATTGGTTTGTTGTTCTAATGGTTGAAAGCTAGGGATTTAATTTATGCACGCCACCTGTTCGATCATTTGCTTCTGAGAGAGGGAAAAGAAAGGAAGACGATCGACGAGGACGACGACGAAGGATTCACAGAATGTCAAACTCGGCGGTGACGTCGGGTTTCAATCGGCGTTTCGCGGTGGTTTTCAGGGCAGAAAATTCCACAAGCAGTTCGGATTCTGATTCCTCTTCCCCTCCTCCGCCCAACGGCGGCGACGGCGGAGGCGGCTCTACTCCTCCGGCTCCCGACGGAGGAGGAGAATCGAATTCCGGTTCCGGTGCCTCACCTCCAAGTAAAAACGACGAGGAAAACAACAACACGAAGACTAACACCCTTAATGTTGATAGTTCCGGTGATTCTCCACCGTCACCGCCGCCACCGCCTCCTCAAGACAACTCAGAATCAGCAGAAGCTCCGAAAAATTCTGGGTCATCACAAGCATCATCGCCACCGCCTCCTCCGCCGTCTAAAGTGGCATCGTTGGCAGCGTCGAAAGTGAAATCCCCGCCGGCTCAGCAAAAATCCGGGTCTAATACGCCGTCTCCTCCACCTCCTACCAACAAGAAAAACCAGTCTCCTCCATCGCCGGAGAAACCGCTTCAATCTGCGGATGGATCATCATCAGCATCACAACCTCCTCCGTCGGAAAAAGAGAAGTCCGATCAATCCTCTTCCCCAGAAGGCGGGTCTTCTTCTTCTTCAAAGACACCTTCTTCCGCCACTCAAACACCACCGGCACCACCAAATTCGGCTAAATTCAACCCCCTCCCAGCAATCGGGTCGCCTCCGGGTCAAGAAACTCCGGCAGTTGCTCAGGGAAGCCCGATTGGTCGCTCTGCTTCGTCACAGGCAACCTCACCATCATCATCAACATCATCAAAATCGGAAGCCTCTGGTACTTCCAAACTCTCAAGTAATGGGGATTCGAATTCGGATTCGAATTCGCCTTCTGTAAACACGACTGAAGTTGTGGGGAGCGCTGTGGTTGTGAGCGTGATACTATTCGCTTTGATTGCAATCGTTATTGCTACGAGGAGGAAGAAGAAGAAGCATTATGGCCATCCTCCTTACATGACTCCTCCCAACATGCAGCAGCAGCAGCAGCAAGGTACACACTCCATATCTAACTTATCTCCATTAACAAGATAATATGAAGATTATTAGCAGTAGCAGTAGAAACTGTAGATGCAGATGATTACAGACACTCTTAGAGAATAGAGTACCATCTAAGGCTATGGTTGGTTAGACTTTAAGTTATGGTATCTTACAATATCTTAGCTGATACTGATTAGGGATGGTGCAGCAGACCCATACTATTACGGACAAGCACCACATTCAGCTGGATTCTCTAGCCAGAACCAATCCTATGTATCACAACCGCATTCAGGGGAATTTGGAAGAGGAAATCTGGGAGGAGGGACGCCAGATTCGGGACTAATGGGTGGCGGGAAGTCCTTCTTCAGCTACGAGGAGGTGACGGAAATGACGAAGGGATTCGCTCGGGAGAACATAATAGGGGAAGGCGGATTCGGGTACGTGTTCAAAGGGTGGCAGCCGGATGGGAAGCTGGTGGCCGTGAAGCAACTCAAGGCTGGGAGCGGACAGGGTGACCGGGAGTTCAAGGCCGAGGTTGAGATCATCAGCCGTGTTCATCATCGACACCTTGTTTCTTTGGTTGGTTACAGCATTTCTGATCAGCAGAAGCTGCTCATTTATGAGTTTCTTCCCAATAACACTCTCGAGTATCACTTGCACGGTAATGTTTTCATTTTCCTCAGTTAACACACGATACAGCATTTCTGAACAGCAGAAGCTGAAAGTTTGATTCTTTTTGTGACCAACAGCAAAAGGGCCAGGATTAACTTGGCCTCAAAGACTCAAAATTGCTATCGGATCAGCCAAGGGATTGGCCTACTTACATGAAGATTGTACGTATTACTGCAACCTGAGTTCTTAAATCTCAGAAAGAAAGATGAATCATTGGTCTTTTCTTTGTTGTGACTTGTCTGTAGGTAATCCAAAAATCATTCATAGAGATATTAAGTCGGCCAACATTCTGTTGACTAATGATTTTGAGGCACAGGTAAGTTTAACAGTCACCATTCCCTCATCTTCTTTCTTCAACTTTCTTTCCAATTGCCATTGCTAAGTAACCTACAAAACTCTGCAGGTTGCAGACTTTGGTCTTGCCAGGCTGAACGATACGACGCAGACCCACGTGTCAACTCGTGTCATGGGAACATTTGGGTGAGTTTTTCTGTAATCTCTCTTTGCCCGTTGTAGCATCTAGGCATCCAAGGAATGAACTAATGGCGCCATTGTTGGGGGGTGTTTCATTTTTAAGGTATCTTGCTCCAGAGTATGCACAGAGCGGGAAGCTAACTGATAGATCGGATGTGTATTCATTTGGTGTCGTTCTTCTCGAGCTTATAACTGGGCGGAAGCCTGTTGATTCATCTCTTCCTCTTGGGGACGAAAGCCTAGTTGAATGGGTACTGATATATATAATGTTCATCATTATATCAACTGACATGTCTTAATCACACAACTAACATGTCTTGCAAACAATAACCTTCTAGGCTCGTCCACACCTACTGCACGCCTTGGAAACCGGTGACCTCGGCGAGCTAGTTGATCCACGGCTCGAGAAGCGATATGTGGAGGTAGAGATGACGAGGATGATCGAGACAGCTGCTGCCTGTATCCGCCGTTCTGCTCCCAAGAGGCCGAGTATGGTGCAGGTAATAAAACACACACACCACGACTTTGCATCCTAATAACTCGAGTCATTAGGAGAGGATTCAACAGTATTCATTAACATGCCCTCCATCGAAACAAAAGCTGTCTATAAAGTCTTAAGCTTCCACAACAGATTCGATAAGCCCTTGTGCAACAGACTAGAGGCTACCGAGATTTCGATATCATGTCATGAATCGTTGCAGCCTAACAACTCGAGTCCATTAACAGTTCCATGATTTACCAATCTGTTACAATCCTTATGAAAACTCCAGGTGGTGAGAGTGCTGGACAGCCGAGAAACGGAAGACCTGACGAACGGGATGAAGTACGGGCAGAGCACGGTGTACAACTCCGAACAGTACAACGAAGAGATCATGAAGTTCAGGAGGATGGCATTGGGGTCGGACGACGAGAATGGGCAGTTCGGATACAGCGGGGGGTTCACCACAAGAGAAATGTCTCATGGTCCACAGACTCCGACTGAAGAATTCAGCAGCGGAGAGATCGAGACTCGAGCCATTAACGGACCTTCTTCAAGAAACTGGTGAAAAAAAAAGAGTGAAGAAAAACCCAGTTTGTAGTTTTGGAACTTAGACGTACAGACCATATCTGAGATTTCATGATGTACAGAAAAGAAGAGAGGATAAAAACTGTGGTGAAAATTACTTGTAAAAATGTAATATTTTTTTCTTCTTCTATTTATCGGCTTATTATTTGGGTGATTATTGTGAAATAGAAAGAAATAGGGTGCTCTTTTCGTCATTTACGTTAATCCATGAGGGTGTTGAGGATACTAGGAGGTTGTTAACGAGCTGAATCGAGCTGTACTTCACCAATTTTAAGCACGAGTCGCTATATTTTAGGCGAATTTGAGTTAGAAATTTGAATTTGGATCATTAATTGTTCTTGATAACCCGAGCTCGAGGTTAAGCTCCAAGGAGTGCAAATTGAGCTCAATTTGAGCTCTAGAGCAGGCTATCCTACAATTTACATAATTCTACTCACGAGCCACCAATCAAGCCCTTATCGAGCCACTCACGAACCATAAATGAGCTGGATCACGTGTATGACTCAATGATTTCACGAGTCGAGCCAGCTCACGAGTCTGTTAGTCCAAACTTAATTTGCTCGAATTTTCGACTTATTTACTATCAAACAGACTTTTAACTTTTAAGTGATTTTTATAACTCGAAAACACCCCCGAAATTTTTTTCATTCATAAGAATTTAGAAACCAAATCCACAACACAACTCGATATACCCACAAAGAAAATGGGAAGATCACCTAAATATTAAAACTAAAAATAAAATAAAATAAAATAAAAATTCAATGCCTAAGAGGCTCTCCATCATGAAACTCCATAGTTGGATAATTACCATTCCCATCACCCTTGAACCGACCACTATGATGACTATTACCATTATGCCCCTTCTTCACCTGATTGGGCTTCTGCTGAGGCGGCCCATGAGGAAAATACCCATTACCGTTAAACCCAACAGGAGGCTGGCCCATCTTATGATGCGGCCCATTAGGCCCTTCTCTCATGGGCCGACCAAGCCCACCACCTTTCCCAAACCCAAACTCAATGTCGTCGTCGTCACTCTGCCCCACTTTCGAGTTACTCTGCATCTGATGCGGCTTACTGTTCTTCTGCTTACTGTCTTTATTCTCCTTCTTCTGCTTCTTGATCTTCCCGCCGCCTTGATGCTTCTTCTTGCTGCAGAATCGGCCGAGGCAGCACGCCACGGCCGATACGACGATGATCACGGCGAGGACGATGAAAACCGACCCGAACGACCCGTTGCTGTTGCTCGAGTGCGAAACGGGTTGTTCGAGCTGGTTTTCGGATGGTACCGGGACGGCGTAGCCGATACCGGGCTGCTGCTGATCTGCCTGAGGAAGGGTAGCCATTGATTTGGTGAAGTTTTTGTTCTTTGAGTGGAAAACAGAGTGTTGTTGGGTTTGGTGTTTATATAATAGGTGAGTGCTAAGGGGTTGTTTGGTTGGTGCTTTTTGAAATTGGGGTTTGTTTTTGAAATTTTGAATAAAGGAGGTGGCTTTATTAAAGAGATTCTGTTGTTTGTGGGGTTTCTTTTTCTTTTTTATTTATTATAAAGAAAATGGGATGAAATTCCACTTTATTGTTGCTTTTGGGGTGTGTTAGGGTTATGAGCAGTGTTTTCAATGCCGTATCCTGCCTCCGGTTAGACCGGTTCGATCGTGAATCAGTCAGCTTTTCGGTATCGATAAATTCGGTTCAATTTTGGTTCGATTTCGGTTCAACCCTGATTTTCCCATTAAACCTTTGAACCCTTTACCTTGCCGGCTCGACCCCCGGTCCGGTTCTGAAAACCTTGGTTATGAGTGACACTGTTTTATTCTTCTTTCCTGAGAAGAAGAATAAGAAGAAGGCTCCTCTTTGGTAATGTGTATAAAGGAAAAGAGAATCACTTGTTTGTTACTTGTTTGGTGATTGGATTACCATTCTTGACCAATCATTGACCACCACAGCTATCGAGTTTGTGTGTAATTTATAATTATTCTATATAGAATACAGTGAATCTGTTTGACGGTTTGAGTTATCGGGGTTTAATGAATATCATAGTACTTGAGAATACATTTATTTCGAGTTATTGATTGTTTCTTAGCTAAAAGTAGTATCATTATCGATTTAGGTTCTTAGCTGGAAGTACTTCAAACTTGGCAATGAGTAGCGCGATGAGAGTATATATATATATACATATATGTTTAATTTAATCATGCCTTTATGTAAATGTGAGTTTTAAATTATCTATGTTATAGGTATTGGATGACGTACTCACGCCCTACCATGTGGATATTAACAAGGTGGAGCGTAGACATAAACCACATAAAGATCACATTTTTTGTTAATCGAATCCTCTTGTGGCGGAGTGAACTAAGATCATAACTAAACTAGCTCAGGGGGCCTAAGAGTTGAGAGTGAAGTAAATACAAAAGAGTTCTCCTCACGCTTTTGTTGCTATAGCAAAACGAGGTAAACTAAGACTTGAGCGAAAGAAAAGTCAAGGTCTGTTGTGCAAATTTGTGGGTTGCAGAATCTGCTTCTCGTTTGACCGCAAAACATCTCATTGAAATGTACGTATGTAACACGATTCTGCACTCCTCGACATGTAGGAGCTTATTCTCTAAGATACGTTGATTGACCAATACAGCATCTCCTTCAATGTCTATGTTTGCGGGTTGTAATACACTTCACCCAATCATTAGTATCACCATTTTAACTGGACAGAGTTGAATAGAATACCCAATCATTAGTGTGTTTCAAAATCGTCACCACAATACGGTAGATGGGTTGCTATCGCAGGTGATCAAAAACCCAAATGAGGAAGCAAAACAAAGCTGCTGGGATTCAGTCTTCCGCCGCAGCAGCAAAAGCAAAAAGCAAACTGATCATATGATCAGTAATAAACAATACACAGAGACACGATACGAGAGAAGTCTGAACATGATGTCTGATTCCCTTTGATCATCACTTCATCAGTGTGAAAGACAACAGCTACAAGACAAACTATGTAGCAGCTACAAGACAAAAGCAATAAAAAACACACACATCAAAAGCAACAAAGGAAGGAACTTGATTGATCATAGCTCAGATTCGGTCGAACCCGTTATCGGTTTAGGTTCTAGTGGTCTATTTGATCAAGACCCTTGGTTTATTCGTGCGGTTAGCGTGCTCAGGGTGATCACACAACCCTTCGTGGTTGAACGATCATGAGACACTATTCAGAATCCTCTCCCAACAACTCGAGTTATTGGGATGCAACGGTTCTTGACATGGTATCAGAGCCTTTGATGACTGAATGAAAGGTCTTGGCATTGAATCTCAGTAGCCCCCAATACAACAATTTATCTTGCATAAGGCTCGGTGGATCTTTGCAAACTTCAATCCCCTTTCATGGGCTTCTTCCCTTTCATGTGCTTTCGTTCGAGGGGGCGTATTAGTAAACACTCTATAAGATTCATTCAGAATCCCCTCCAACAACTCGAGTTATTGGGATGCAATAGTTCTTGACATGGTATTAGATAGAGCCTTTGATGGCTGAAAGGTCTTGGCATCGAATCTCAGTAGCCACCAATACAACAATTTATCTTGCATAATGCTCGGTGGACCTTTGCAAACTTCAATTCCTTTTCATAGGCTTCTTCCAACTCGAGTTATTGGGAATTTGGGATGCAACAGTTCTTGACAGGGTCACCAATCAACTCATGACATGTAGCAACCCAACACTTATATGCAGACTGTTTCTCTACTCACCTACTGGACATCCCCCGATACTCCTCTTTACAAAATGCTTACTACTATCTGCTCGTATATCTTGCGAGGAATACTTAACGAGATTCATCTGATCTTTCGAGTCGAATCAGTTAAAGAAGCTCTTGGGTATAGCTACACTTTAGATCAGGTGTATATATGAAAATTTCTCAGTCCAAGTCCAAGATGCAGGGCTATCTGCAACTTTAGGAACAACTTTAGTGAGTCTGTGTGTTCCAACAACATGGGGATTTGTGCCCGACATATCTTTGCTTTAAAGGAACGTATTTTCATGCAGAACAGAACACTAAGAACAACAGATCATCAGACACATGAAAACATGTCTTTACTTTGCTTGCTTTTTTGTTAGTGTGTGGTAAAGATGATTCCTTTCCTTGTCGAATCAATCTAGGGTTCATCTTAATCTTTAATTCTTTCTATGCCCACTAAATTATTTCAAAAACCCAGATGAGATCTTACTGTATATGAACACTAATCATTGTAAAGTAATAGGTAAGGAGTAGCAATGTAGCATGATCCTTGAATGATTTTCGATCACTTGTGTAACATGCACATGCCTCGATTCTTCGGCGTTATAAGGACACTTTTTTTGGCAATTTCTGCTATAAGGACACCGCCTTTTGTGGTGGGCGGTCAAGAATTTCTTAGACCAGTATAAAATAGTAGAATCTCGTACTCAGATCCTGAAATAATGTACAGTACCTACTTTGTCATCCCATAATGAAACCACTAACATCACTATCCGTCGGACCGAACATGGCAAGTTTGGAACTGAAAGTGGACCAAATTGAACAAGAGAACCTACAACCTAAAAACAAGTACGACACCGACTCAAGGTCGGCTCTGCACAACATACAAAGGTACTGGGGGTAAATATTGTGCAGAACCGAAACTACATCCAGTCAAGTGTTTTGTCGACTTAACTGTGAATTTTATATAAAAAAAAGAAAGATGATAATGGAATGATCATGCATCTTATCATTTGATTAATTAGAGTGGATTAGCCAATGATTATGAAAGTTTAATTAAGACTTAATGATCCATCATGATTAAAACAGAGATATGGATTATCTTTTTTAGATCTTCTTTTATGAACAACTCATTATAATTTAATCACATTGTAGAAACTAATTGACACACAGACAACAAAGAATCAAGATCAACTCTTCTGAACTCGAGTTTGCTTCGTGATCTTCGACCATTCTTACTAATCGAAGATCTTGGCTTTGGTGTTGAAGAATCTCGAATGGTGGAATCGAAGTTCATGTCGAACTTCTGAAACTCATAACTCGACAAGAACTTGTGGCAGTAGACCTAGTAGCTACCACCCCTTTCAGATAACAGTTTCGAACTTCGAGCTTCAACCAAGAAACCCAGTTCAGGTTCATCGTTCGTCGCTCAGTCGTAACACAGATCCTCTTCCAGATGATCCTGCTTGCTTCCAACCTGGAGTTGCAGAAAGGAATACCCTTTTCAATGTAGTAACAGAAATCAACTAGCAATCGTTTACATGGTTTCGGAGTTCAGGAAACGATCGAATTAGATGAAGAGATTGATTAAAGCACCAACCCAAACTCATGAACACCAAACCAGAGGAAGTTGATCAATGTAGTTGAAGAACAATTGAATCATACTTTTTCTGTCACTACTTAATTCCAATCTACTCTTTACCTTCAACTCCAACTACCCAATTCAGCAAACTCTATTTAGCCCTAATCATCAGTTAATCAACAGCAGTTAGCCTGAAATTACCACAATCCGCCATGGAAATGTTCATCCACCTCTGCATATGTTCTTTTCTGCTCATTGCTTTGATCCATTTGCCATCCTATACAGGTAAAGCGAAGTTCTCTTAGCTATGGCTAAAAAAGCTTACTATCAACATTGTTAACTATGGCTTACTTGTTTCTGCAGTAGATGCTGCGTCTGTGGGAGTCTGCTACGGCAGAGTAGCAAACAACTTACCACTTCCGGCGACGGTGGTTGGCCTCCTCCAAGCCAACGGAATCAGAAACGTCCGACTCTTCGACACCGACGCAGCAACGCTCCGATCATTCTCCGGCACAGGAATCAGCCTCATGATCGGCGTCCCAAACGAGAGCCTCCCTTCAATCGCATCAGGAACCGCGAATTCCACCATTGATTGGCTGATTACCAACGTCTTCTCCCACATTCCTCCGCCGCAGGTGAAATACCTCTCCGTCGGAAACGAAGCCTTCGTTAGGGATTCATTCTACACGCCGTACGTGGTCCCAGCTGTAATCAACCTCCACGGAGCTCTCCAAACCCTAGATCTGGCGAATCGGATCAAGATCTCATCTCCGCAGCCGATCTCCGTCCTCTCCAGCTCATACCCTCCGTCTTCCGGAAGCTTCGATCCGATCATCAAGCCGTCGATGATTCCGCTCCTCCAGTTCCTCCGCGACTCCGGATCTCCATTAATGGTGAATCTCTACCCTTACCAGGCCTACGCGGCGCACACGAACCGGATCCCGCTCGATTACGCGCTGTTCAAGTCCGACGGCGAGTTCGGCGACGCAGGGCTGATGTACGACAACCTGCTCGACGCGAGCATCGACGCGTTCGTCCACGCGATGGAGAGGGAAGGTTTTCAGGGGATTAAGGTCGTGGTGGCGGAGACAGGGTGGCCGACGGCGTGTGGAGAGGCGGCGAGTGTGGACAACGCGCTGACGTACAACGACAACGTCGTTCGCCGGGCGGCGAACGACGTCGGAACTCCGAAGCGGCCGAAGCAGGAGGTGGAGGTTTACCTCTTCGATCTGTTCGATGAGAATGAGAGAGGCGGCGATGAGTATGAGAAGCATTACGGGATCTTCACACCTGCTGGTGTGAAGCTTTACGATCTGAGATTTAGTAATAATTAAGCTTTAATTTACAGTGATGATTAAGATTAATCGCTATGATGATCTTAGATTAAGCAATAATTAAGCTTTTGTTCGCTTTCACCGGAGATGGGGACGATTCAAATCTGCAGCGGCGGCGATGAAGAACGGCCGTCGGAAGGCCGGAAAAAAAAAAAAAATTCGGGACATTTTAAAATGGGCGCAAGCTTTTTAAGGCTTTATCCGGATTCTGCGGGTAAAAGTACCGGGTTGGCCTGACCCGACTCGGGGAAGCCAGGCCATTGGGCCGGATATTTTTGACCCGGGCTCGACCCGACCCGGAAAATTTTGCTGGTTTTGGTAGTTTCGCGCGTGTAATGCACGCTCCGGGAGTGGGCTTCACTCGCTCAAGAAGTCGACGCGCGCGTGGCTTATGAGTGAGAGTGGTTGTGACGCGCTAACCAATTTCACGCGCGCGTGTATGTTCAAGAGAGTGAAGCCCACTCTCGGAGCGTGTAATACACGCGTGAAACTAAAAAATCTGGATAATTTTTCCGGGTCGGGTCAAGCCCGGGTCCTAAATATGCGGCCCAATGGCCTGGTTTCCATGAGTCGGGTCAGGCCAACCCGGTACTTTTACCCGCTGCTTTTCATTTTCCCGTCGTTTTGCCTCCCCTGAACTCCAACCTACTCCACGAGTAAAAAAAAAAAATTGCCGCCGGCCAATTCTGTCGCCGCCGCCAGCACCGCCGTCTGCAAACTCGCCGCCGCCACCGTAGAAGCCCTTACAGAATTGATCATACAGTGAGCAATATAAAATTCCTCTATTCATCGAAAATCGTTTATTGTTACTCAATTTCGCGTACAGAAAACAAAAATCCCTAGAAGGCTTTTCAAGCTACAGACAAGAAAGAAGGATTCATCGTACAAAACAAATTCAGACGGACAAACCAATGTGAACACCATTGAAATTGTCCAAGTTCTTATCTTCAGATTCATCAAGTTTCTATATATAGTTTCCCAGAAAGAACAGTTCGTCCTGCAACAGGGGAAAAAAATGGAATACCCATCTCTCCTTTCTGGACAAGACAGAGACTTCCTCATCCGCAGCAATGGCGAACAGGTAAAACTCGAATTCGAATTTGAATTCGATTTTCGAGGGTTAGGCTTACTGACTCTGTGTTCTTATTGATCGGTAAGTGCAGGTCAAAGTTAGCAGTTTGAGAGGGAAGAAGGCTTTGGGACTGTACTTCTCTGCCTCCTGGTGTGGACCATGCCAGAAGTTCACTCCGAAGTTACTCGAAGCGTACGAAGAGCTTTCGAAGAGCGATTTCGAAGTGGTTTTCATTTCCTCTGACAGAGATGACGAGTCTTTCACCGAGTACTTCTCGAAGATGCCATGGCTTGCGGTTCCATTTTCTGATTCGGATGTCCGAGCTAGTCTGAAGGAGATGTTCAATGCTGAGAGTATTCCTCATCTGGTAGTTCTCGACGCAGAAGGTAAGGTTTCGTGTCGTGGTGGAGTGAAGATCGTCAGGAAGTATGGGGCTGAAGGCTATCCCTTTACGGAGCAGAAGCTCGGGTTCTTGATAGAGGAAGAGGAGAATGCTAAGAGGAATCAGACTCTGAGGTCGTTGCTGGTTTCGTCGTCTCGAGATTACCTGATATCTAACGATGGAACAAAGGTTATTCGTGCCTTTTGTTTGATTGATCGATGATCTTTCGATAGTTGTTGTCATGAACCGTTGCATCCCAATAACTCGAGTTGTTGGGAGAAGGTTCTGAATGATCTTATACTGTTTACTAACAGTTGTTTACTGTCAGACTGATGTACTTGAGCTTGAAGGGAAAATGGTTTGCATCTACGTTTCTGTACTTGCGAATCCATCGTGTGCTGAGTTCACACCTAAACTCGTCGAATTTTACGACGAAATCAAGGGAGCTGGAGAGGGTTTTGAGGTGGTTCTTCTGTCATTCGACTCAGATGAGGAGAAGTTTCGGAAAGGTTTCGAGACAATGCCGTGGCTGGCTGTGCCATTCAAGGACAGAACCTGTGCTAAGCTACTGGATTACTTTCAGCTAAGAAGCATCCCTACAGTGATCGTGATCGGTCGAGACGGGAAAACAGTGAACTCGAATGTTGCAGAACTCATTGAAGAGTTTGGCACTGAGGCTTACCCTTTTAGTCCAGAGAAGCTTGCTGGGTTTGATGAGATGAAGAAAGCGGAACTCGAATCACAAACTTTGGAATCAGTTTTGGTTCATGGAGATAGGGATTTCGTCGTTGATAAGTTCGGTTCAAAGGTATCAATAGAATGTTTTACTTCCTGAAATCATAGTTCTTAGCTGTGATTCATATCGTAATTTCGGGTTTAATGGACAGGTACCAGTTTCTGAACTAGTTGGGAAGACCATTCTCCTATACTTCTCAGCTCACTGGTGTCCACCTTGCCGCAAATTCACCCCCAAGCTTATCGAATCATACCACGAAATCAAGGCGAAAGGAGAAAACTTCGAGGTGGTCTTCATCTCCAGCGACCACGATCAGCCCTCATTTGACGAATATTTCTCGACAATGCCTTGGCTAGCTGTTCCGTTCGATCCAGAGACGAAAGCAGTTATACAGAAGAAGTTCAAGATATCAGGCATTCCTGCTGTCATAGCAATTGGGCCTAGTGGCAGGACACTGACTAAGGAAGCTAGAGATGCCCTCACAGTTCATGGAGTGGATGCTTATCCTTTCACCGAGGAACATCTGAAGGCACTCGACGATAAAATGGATGAAAAGGTGAAGCGGTGGCCGGAGAAAATGAGGGATGAGAAGCTCCACGAGCACGAGCTAGTGAGGAAGAAAGGGGTGGCCTATATGTGCAATGGATGTGAGGAAGTGGGAGGTGGTTGGTCTTATAAATGCAGGCCTTGCGATTTCGATGTTCATCTCAAATGCGGTCTAAAGGAAGAAGAAATTGCTGATGTCGGAAAGGATGAGGGATGGATTTGTGAAGGAGATGTCTGTAGGAAAGCTTGAGAAAGGCTGAATTGAAGGTTTCAGGATCTTAAGTTCTGTACTGTTGTGCTAGTATCAGTATGATCTACAAGTTATTGCTATTAAGAAAATGCTTTGTGAATGAATCACAGGTACTTCATTAAGTTCAAATAAACTAGCTACTGATGGCACAGGTGGTCAAGCTGTAGTTACCTTGAGAGAAGAGTGCCGAATGAATTACGAGGAACGAGAAATCTCAGAAACTCTCTTGGATCGCTACCGGGTTCCAATTTGTTGCGTCGTCCAAGATAAGAAATCCATGCCTGTGTAATGGAAAGTAGAGAGTAAATAATCAAACAAAAAGGCAATCTTCATGTGCTAGTTAGCTGCAATCTTAGATAAAACAGGTCGACGAAAGAGATGGAGGATATTAGAGCTCGAGAATCGTAACACAAAGGAGAGAAGAGGTCACCTATTCATCACTGGTTCAATTTCTGGGTTCATATTGTTAAACCATCAGGAATTGTTCTACTTTCCTCAGCTTCCTGGCTTACACCAATGTATAACGGTTGCCAGTGCCTCACCGATTAAGCAGAGCTAGTATTTCAGCTTCCTTGCGATGTTCAAAGTAGGCTTCGATGCCAGTATTTCATGTCTCTATCACCAGTGATCTTTGCAAGAGCATTTCCCTGCGACGAAATGATGGAATCTGTTTGAATCTCTCAAAATGATGGTCCTTCCCGTGACCTCAGATGCGAGCTTCATGAACGTATGGCAGTCGCCACATACACGAATGTTCTTCAATATCCTTATCGGCATAGCTTCGCCGGGCTTTTTCATCAAACTAAATGCAAGAGCAAGTTTTTCACTGTGATAACTGATGGACTCACATTTCTCTTGTTCCCCAACATCATGTAAAACCAAGTCTGTGTTAGGCTTATAACCAACTTCCTGGAGCTTCTTTATCAAATTGTTGAGTTCCTCATATATAGCTTTGGAATCGACATGACTCCGATCATCTGCTGTAAATTTGTGGACTTTGTTGTTGATGTCGATCCAACTGTACGCTGCAAATTTCTTAACGTTGTTGGTCTTCATCAAGCTGCGCAGAGCAGCAACATCATTCCATCTTCCGTGAGCAGCATACATGTTGGACAACAAGATATAAGGTCCGGCATTTAGAGGATCGAGCTCGAATAGTTTCCTAGCAGCCATCTCCCCATACTTGATTTCGCTTTTCATTGCACAAACGTTCAACAGACTAGACCAAATCAGGGAATCTGGCTCGTGGGGCATGCTAGCGATCAGGTCAACGGCTTCATCGATACTTCCCGAACATCCAAGGAGATTAATCATGCAAGCATAATGATCTAAAGTAGGAGACAAGCCGTGAAGTTCAGTGATTGAACGGAAATATCTCTTACCTTCTTCAACCAAACCACCATGGTTGCAAGCAGACAACACACTCACAAAGGTAATACTGTCTGGTTTCAGATTCTCTAGCAACAAGCTCTCAAAAAGGGCTAAAGCCTCTGAATCCTGTCCATTTTGAGCATAACCACCGATCATCGAATTCCAAGAAACAACGTTTCGAGTTGGCATCGTGGTGAAGACAAGCCATGCATCCTTGGTGACGCCGCATTTGCAGTACATGTCAAGAAGAGCACTGGAAACCAGCAAGTCGCCATCAACTCCCATCAGAAACGCCTTTCCATGAACGACTTGGCCATGACTCAACGAAGCTAACTTAGCGCAGCAACTAACCACACTCGAGATAGTATGAGTGTCAGGCTCAACATTTGCTAACATCATTTCGTTAAACAAAGTCAGAGCTTCCTCTTCCTTCCTGTTTTGTGCATAACCGACTATCATAGTCGTCCAACAGACCTTATCCTTCTCTCCAATCATCCGAAATACTTTATCTGCTAGGTCAAAGCAACCTCTCTGAAAATATGCAGTGATAATACTTGAAAGTGTAACCTGATCAGGCTTCAAACCTGACGATTCCATCTCGCGAACCAAGTCAATGCATTTATCAGGCTGCCCGTTCTTCAAGTATCCAGAGATCATTGAATTCCAAGACACCGAGTTCTTATTCGTCATCCTATCGAAGAGCCACCTTGCCGCAAGAATCTCACTACACTTTGCATACATATCGGTTAACGCATTCCAAATAAACGGATTACCTGCATAATCCCGAACGATGATCTTCCCATGAACCTGCTTCCCTCTCCTCAAATCCAGTAGCTGAGTACAAGCATTCACAACACTCACAAGTGTATACCCAGTAGCCACAGCCCTCTCTTCTTGCATCCTGACAAACATGGAAAGCGCCTTGCTTGCACACCCACGTCCAGCCAAACCAGAAATCACTGTATTATACGAAACAGAATCACGGAAACCCATCCTGTCGAAAACGCCCTGCAAATCCTCAACGGACCCAGATTTTGCGTGAAGAGAGAGCATGGCATTCCAGGAGAAAATGTCTCTGTGAGGCATTTTATCGAACAGTTGGCGAGCATTGGAAACCTGCCCGGATTTGGCGTACAGATGGAGGAGACGATTCTGAAGGAATGAATCAGTTGGACAATAGGAGTAAGCATCCATGTGTGATTCCAATCGCTTAGCTTGATCGGCATCGTTGGCTCGAAAGCATTCCAGCACGAGGCGAGTATAGGACTCTTGAGTTGCTGGACCAATGGCGTAAAGTGAGTCGATTGCTTGCCGAATCGTCACTCTGTTTGCTTTCATGTTTACCTTAAGGGTGAGAAATTTCTTCTGGCTTGTTATATCCGACGGAATCTTCAAGAACGCGTCGCTAAGAATTCCATTGACGCTGTGAAGCTTGAACGGCGCAACGGATACTTTCTGGTAAGAAATGATGAAGCTCTCAGAAATTGCGCCAGTATAGGTTAGTTCCCGCGTGTTTCTAAATTATTATATGACAGATGAAATAAACCACACATCCGGATCCGTGGCGCAATGGTAGCGCGTCTGACTCCAGATCAGAAGGTTGCGTGTTCGATTCACGTCGGGTTCAAATTCCCGGTTTAATAAAGGATTTTTTTTTTTCCTCGCCCCGGATTTTGAAAACCGACACAGATCTGAAGAATTCTCCTTCTAGAACGGAAAAGTCGGCGCATCAAAAGTCGCAATTCCACCCTTCTTGTGGTAGTTCTTACATCGGCGGCGTCTCCAATCCGCCGTCCAATCATCGGAGCAAATGCACGTGACGCACGTGCCCAATTCTCTCCGGTGCATCGACAAATAGAGAAAGCCAGCGTCTTTTAGTTGGATAAGGCAATAAAAAGAAGTGGGAGCTGTTGATACGTCCATTTGCAGTGTCGTCTTCCTCCCCAGAAGATCTGCAAATCCATAAATCGTTTTTTAACTGATTCGATTCTGCAATTCGCAGACCCATTTTGCTGTTATCATGGTCGAGACGGAAATGGAGAGAGCTAGAGTGAACATTACTCCAAAGGGGAAAAGGAAAGGGTTTGATCCATCGTTTCTAGTGCAGCTGCCCAGCAAGCTTCAGAATTCCTTCGAGGTTAGTTCATAAGAGAAAAACTAGTGAACAATTTGGGGAAAATTGGGGAGAAATTGAGGAATTTCTGTTCTTTTTGTTGTCACAGTCGCAGCTGAAGAAATTGAGCAGGTATAGCAAGGGAGGAAGCTGTACTGGAGAGGAGAATGGTTCATCATCTGCTGCAATTGGGATTGATTTGGAGAAGCAGTTGCAGGCTTGGAGAGGAAACCCTTCTTGGGTTGATGAAGCTCCAATGATTGAGGTACAGTTAGCATTCTGCACTTTTGAAATAGGGGTTTTTGCGGAGAATTCGTTAAAGAAAGCTCATGAAAGGAGATTGAAGTTTTAAACCGTTTGCATTGCAATTAGTCGGTTGTTCGGAAGTAGTTTATGTAACGATATCCCTTCTTGGGTTGATCAAGTTCCAATGATAGAGGTACAATTAGCATTCTGCACTTTTGAAATAGGTGTTTTCGTGGAGAATTCGTTGCAATGTAGAAGAAAGCTAGTGAAAGGAGATTGAAGTTTTGAACCGTTAGTCGGTTTGGAAGTAGTTTATGTAACATTCCGTAGCGATGTTCTTGCCAGGTTAGTGTACCGAAGGGGTCTCTCTGCAACCTCAGCGTGAAGGTCAATGTCGGGTTGCCGCCAGATGCAGTGTACAACATTGTAACTGACCCTGATAACAGGAGGGTTTTCAAGAACATCAAGGTCTGTTCTTTCTTTGTATTCTCATTAGTTTCTCAAGTTTGTGAATATTGTGTTCTGAAACGGGTCGATTCGATTCTCCAGGAGGTGATGTCGAGAAAAGTTTTGTTCGATGATGGCCGGAGGCAGCTGGTGGAAGTGGAACAAGCAGCTATATGGACATTCCTTTGGTGGTCAGGGACAATATCTGTTAATGTGTTGGTTGATCAAAACCGCGACGATCTCTCTGTAAGAACCCTGAACAAGAATCTTCCATTTCTCAGTTGGGATCATGAATGGATTGTGTTTTTATGATGATGATGATGAATTGACAGATGAAATTCAAGCAATTGAAAACCGGGTTCATGGACAGATTCGAAGGGTCCTGGAAAGTGGAGCCTCTATTCGTCGACGAGCAAGTTTGCCATCCTTTGAAGCCAAAGACATGGGCAGATTACGATTCATGTACCGGAGGTAGAGGAAGGATAGGATCAGTAGTGAGCTTGGAGCAGTTGATCCAGCCATCGATAGTTCCACCGCCACCGATTTCTTGGTACCTGAGAGGAATCACCTCCAGAACCACGGAAATGATCGTGAATGATCTCCTTGCTGAAACTGCCAGAATCAGGGAAGGGTTCGACGGCTCGAAGTTGGAAGAAATCGAAACTTCAGAAACTGGGGTTGATCAAGAAACACACTTGGATTCATCGAATATCAAAGAAAGGTGGATGATGCGCAGGAAGAACGCGAAGAATCAACGTGGACGAGATTCAGGACGTTGATTACTTACTCATTCGCCTGCCGAAATTTTCGTGTAAAACAGGATATACCACAGAACAGAGCATTGAAATGAATCTGCAATAATGTATGATGATTTTATTACTCCAAGAGAAAGTGATTCCAGTAAGTATGTATGGTCATTTTACAATTCAATATAAACAGAAATGGTACAAGTTACAAATGGAAGCATTCTAAGCTCTAAGAATAGTGCAATTTATGGTTTCATTCTCTATAAATTCTCTAGTTAGGGGACTAGAATCTGTATCAACAGGATGCGATGTCCTAACTTGCAGCTGCAACGAGTTTTTGGCCAATAAATCGTCAAGACGCTGTTTGTCGTAGCTAACAAAAGCGCCCATTGCTCCGAGAAATCCTTCGTGCCGCAAGAACATTGCTTTTGCCTCTCCTTTAGACCTGAAATCCAAATCAAAGCAGATTCATTTACAGGCATGTAGCTTGCATATAGTGATAATTTGATTATTGATAGCAATGCCGAATAGGTAAAATTTTCCAGGCAGATTACCAGAAATGAACTGCAACAGAGATGGTGTCCATTGTGTATGACTGTCCGCGAATGAAGAATCCACCGAAAAATATTCTCTTTAGGCCAAATCGGAGAGCGTTCAAGTACGCAATCTGTCATTGGATGCATAAGACCACAAAGAGATTAAAAAACAAATCGTACCAGACCAGTTGAACACATATTGGATATGAACAAATGTAACCTGTCCAATGTTGTTTGAGATCATTCTGAGAAGAGATCGAGCGATATCTTCAGGTTCGTAATCTTCTAGCTCCTTACGGCCAGAAATTGCCTTCCCGAAACTGGAAGCAATAGTTGTCGATGTGAGACCAACCTAGAACGTATCAGATGTGTCAGAGAAACCAGTCTGGAAAAGTAACTAATACACATTGGTTCATCCTTAGAAAAGCATTGACTCTAATACCTTGGAATAATCCATTCCTCCATAGATATCTCCAACAAGCATATCGATCACACGGTTATTTCCTCGATGACTCAACTCCAACAGCTCATCAAAGCTGGAAAACAAAACAAGACTTAGCAGACCGAGCACAATTCGATAAGAGATCGAAAAGGCATGAACTATGAAGAACCTCTTGCATTTTGTCAATAATCTTCCTAAGCCCCAAAATGTGCCTCCTCCAACACTTGTTCCACTAACTCTCTCAAATTTTCCATCTCCATCAACCTGCAACCGTAGATATCCGTGCTAGATAACGCAGGAAACGCTTACGAAGAACCAATCTGTCATCGAAGTATTACAAGAGACTACCTTTATCATGCTAACACCAGATCCAATGTTAACCAGTAGATAGGGATACAAGTCATTATGATCGATCTCCACAAATTCATTGACACCATCTATGTAAGTGAATGCTTCACGACGAACTGCCTACTCCAAAAACAGACATTTGAGTTAGTCGGGAGGATCAAATGATGACCAAAATTATGTTCACGGGAAATGAAAGACGGAATATTGTGTCATTAAGATCAAAACCTTGAGCAAAAAGTTGGCTCCTGCTACAAGACAGTCCATTTCATCCTCCTTCTCGAGAGTAATACTGAGCTTTTCTTTGAAGAGATCAGAAAATTTATGTGCTCCACCACCTGTGGCCTTATATATTTGTAGCAACTAGTTAAAAAAAATTCATTATACACTCCATAAAGCACAATGAAGGCAGTGTTACTATGTGACAAATTAACAGCTTTGTGAATCGAGATAGGCGTTTCATGACAATGCAAACCTAAAGATGCATCTAGTGTAGCGAAGTTGCATATATAACGAAAAGTTCTTACCTTAATGAAATTCGTGTCCTTTCTGGTATTCTCGTGATGCATAAAACCTGTTCATCTTCATTTGTAAATTCATTGGATAGAAACAGCCAACAACAGGAAATGACAAAAGCCAAAAGATTACATCAATCACAGCAGCAATTCTGAGGGAAGTATAACCCTCAATATCATATTAAGGCACACTTAGGTTGCCTTTCGGCCGTAAGCAATGGAGGAATCAGATTTCAAGTATACAAGTCAACTGATACAAAACTTCCAAGTCTAAAACTTCGATTTCAAGCATTTTAATACGATTTCATCGCTCTAGTTTAGGGGATATCCACAAATATGTAGTCTATAGAGGAAAAACATAACTTGGTTTTCATAATGTAGGCACTAATGAGAAGATCACAAGCCTCAAATTTCCGAGATTACCATCAAACTGAAGCTTCTTCGACTTTATGTACTCTAAGCAATCATTTATCTTAACTGTTTCCAACTTAGCAAAATGAAGACTTCCTTCAATAGCAGGATGCATCTTGCCACAACCATCATCGTTCGAACAACACTCCTCCTGATCTTGATCATCACTACTGCAGCAACCATTCCTATTTCTACAGAAATACACCATTTTTATCAACGATCCTGCAAAAGGGAACAAACAATTTAACCATTTCAACCAATTCCCCACAATTCCCAAATCCATTTACTACTTTCAGACGGCCAGAACAGCAAAAAAGAAAACCAATTAAGAAACCCAATTGAGAAACAACAACACATTATTACCTCCAATATCCAGGGCCAAATGAGAAATCTGCCCAATGGGTTCTCTTCGATCGTCGCCAACCGCTATATTCTCTCCCATTTCAGCTATCATAAAAAACCCCCAGTTTGGGGGTTTATTGCCTGTAACCTGTACAATCTATGAACAAGCTGGAACTGCAATTTCTACCCAATTATCTGCAGAATTCAGAGGTGGGTTATGCTACCTAAACTCGATCAGCCCTCAACCAACCTCCTCTCTGTTTTTTTTTAACCCTAATTATGTACAGAAAAGGATAAAAATTTCCCCTTTTCAACGGGTGTTGAAATCTTTCAGGGGATTCTAAGAATTGGGTCGTGTTCTGGTATTGATTAGAAGGGATAGAATTAGATAAGCATTAGGAAAGCGTGCCTCTTTGTTATTGTAGAGAGAGAAAGGAAGAGATCGAATGAAAATGCGTTGGCCATGTTTGACTTTTGCTCTGTACTAGTCTGTGTAATTTAACGGCAGATCTTATTCCCCGCCGTTATCTCTTTGTTTCACCCGGTTCGGTTAGATTGGTTAGTTTCGATAAGTGATTCGATTTAGAAAATTGAGTGAGTTGATTTGGGATGTTTACTTTTCTCGAGCGTTATGAGTTCTTTTTGATCGTTCTTTGCAAGGCTTATACAAAGAAAGTAACACAAGAGTCTAGGGAAAGAGGAAGGTAATGTGTATTCATTGGCGAAGCTAAAGGAGGGTCTACCCTGGGGCCAAATAGGTAACATATAGGTATTTTCCGTACAAAAAAATATTAACTTCATTGTATTTTATGTATCGGACTCAGGGTCTACTACCATCTTGACTTCGCCACTGTGTGTATTTAGAGTATAAGGGAGACAGAGAAGGAACAAGAGTGGTTCTTATGTGCTTTGAAGAGGATGCAAAATTAGTGATGTAGGTGCTAAGGACTCGTGACTTTCGGCGATCGACTAGGGGTGTGATAATCCAAGAGGTCGTCCTGATGATGGCATTTTCTCCTTCTTTAGGATTGCATTTGGTTAGTCGATCGACAAATTAACAGAGCCACTCATTTAGTGGCATGTATAACTCTTAGATATCTGTTAGAGGTGTTGTCGGTACTCCTCACCCCTTAGATATAGATGGTAGATAAACTTACTATCTTTTGCCTCCTCGTGGAGCTATCCCAGTACAAAGAAGTGGTCCTTAGGCAAGTTGGGAGAGCCTTTGACATATAGAGTATGAGCGTACGTATGACCAAGGTGTATTGTGTGTGTTAGGTCACGTCCTATAATATTGGAGTTGGACTGTATTTACAGCTCATCGAGATCTTGGTCGTCTCGGTTGATTGATGATTCAACTAAGGGTCGATCTAGTACGTCTAATGTCGTATGACTCTGATTACTCAATCCTATAATTTCAAGATGTATTAAGTATTTAAACCTTTCTTAATATAATAACATTGGAAACTCATTATACCAACCACCAAGCAAACTATATATATATATATATTGAGAGAGAGACATTCATAAACAACCTTAAACAAATCAAAAGCAAAAGACATGACACACTAATCATGCTTAATGATCATAACACATATCACTAATCATGCTTTATGTTAATCACTCAAATACTTATGTTTTTTTCTCTCATTTTGAATTTTGCTTACTCAAGCAGCTGAAGGAGCTGAGATGTATGACATTGAAGGTTCAGAAGCCATGGATGCCATGATCATTGATGTTCTTGATGATATTGTCATTGTGGCTAAATTATTATTATTATTCGTGTCGTGATGATCGACCTCTGTATTATGATCAGATGATGATGTAATGTTGTCGTAATGATTGTAATTACGATGGTGATCATGATTAGGTTTCGAGTCTAGTGACTTATCGTTGTAGATCTCCCACCATTTCTCGACCAACATCTTGATGTCTTCTCTGTCCATGTTCTCCTCTTTTCCTGTGTACCTCCACGGCTTCGATCCCTATCAAATAAAAGAAAAATTAAGAAAAATTGTTCGAGATTAGAGTACTCGATACTCGTACATTAGATTTCAGAATTTCATTGACTCATTGCCTCGTAGGGTATATACAAACTTGAACCCGGTCTACTCGTGAGTACCCGACCCACCTGTAACCTCTTGACCCAGATTAACTACTCACTTACCCAGTAACCAGATAAATCAGATTCAAAATTTCAAATGATCATAATCATTTCCTCTTGCCTAATTATCGATCTCGACCCCTAATCTCCAAATCCTAATTCTCTATGAAGTCGTCTTATCTTGAACCTCTAATTTTCTCTGTGTGAATTTACAACTTCAATCAATACATTTTCAAGTTAAAAGACACCTGAATCCGTACTCGACTTACCCGTTCGAATATATGATTACTCAAATACCCGAACGAGTTCATTTTCGAAATTTAATTTATGCCGTATACATATTCAACTATTTAAATACCCGCAAAGTACGAATTTAAACACCCAAACTCAATTACCCAACCCGGTCTCTAGCAATAAAGTTTGGAATTAATTAAGTTACTATATGTGTAAAATACTTAAAACAACGATGATGAAAAAGTAATAACTCACAGCGGCACAGTAATGGACGATTTTGACCTCGTCCACGTCGACATTCTCAGGGTGGCGCCACAGCATGGCAAGGACCAAATTGTAAACAACCGGAATAGGCTTGTACTTGTCCCGGAAAAACACGTTCAAGAAATCCTGCTCAGCAAACGGCGTCGTTTCACTAACTGCCAGTCTGTCCAGCAAGGACGCACACGTGTAACGGCAAGGCTCGAACACGAACATGCCGGCGTTAAAGTAGAGAGGAGGAGGTGGGCCCATCTCCTCGTCAGCAGGCCACGTCACCTTGTTTGGGCACTGCTGGCAGTATCCGACGCCGTATTGAGGTGTGTGGGACCACGTCTGCTCGCAGAAGCAGTCCTTGACGGCGTAGAAGTAGCCGTCCGGTGAGTCAAATAGGTGGTCAACGTTGTCGTAGACTTGGATGTCTGCGTCTAGGTATATCATCTTGCTGTACTCGTCAAACTGTATTGTAAAGGGTAAGAAGTACAGGGGTGAAAAAGTGAGGTATGATAAGTTGGATGACTGAAGTTGTTTGATTTCAAATTAAAGGACTCAAATTGTGAGGAATATGAGGACCTTATAGTAAATATCGAAAAAAAGAGAAAAAACTGGTTTCTCTATGTACGTCATACGTACGTGCATGGACATGAAGGGATCAAATTGTGAGTAAGGAAACTTCTGAGTACCATATTGTAACTATCCAAAAGAAGAAAAAACAACTGTTTTTTTCCTAGCTAGCAAAAAGTTGACCCCGACTCGATGAGCTAGCCTGATTCGTAGCCCATTTAATCAGTGACACGATTAACCCTTGAGTCGATGAATTTGAGATTCGATTAACCCGCGACTTGACTAACACGTAACTCAATGAGCCGACAACCTGAATAACCTATGACCCGACGACTAACCTGAAATTCGCCCATCTAGTTATTCAAATGCAACATTTCTTATCACTATAATCACAGTCGATTCACAATCCACCCCAGGGCGGATCCAGGATGGATCAAGACACTGGGGCATTTCGTATGTATTGGGCTCAATCTACAAAATCATTGGGCTATACATAGTAATTTCGTATCTCTAGACCCGAGAGTGGGGTGGGCCACAGCCTGGGGAACTCCACCCCCAGATCCGCCCCTGATCCACCCGCGTGCGAGTTTCACCTAATTATCGATTTGATTATACCAAAAAACCAAACAAAATCAACCAAATTCAAGACCATAAGATCACAACAACACATACAACACATATAACTTACGTTCCAAATGCGAAGCTTGGAGTAGTTGATGACGTAGTAAGCCATGGCGAACCGAGTCTGATTCTCCGGCGGATAGATGGGCTCAATCTCCCTCACAATACACCCTTGTCCGGTCATCATCCGGCGGTGCTCAGGCGGAACATCCGGCAACACAGCCACCACTAGTGGATAAGCACTCTTCACTTTCCTCAACCCTTTAGCCAATCCAACAACCCCTTTCACATAATCCCCATTTCCCGCTAGAAATGTCACATATGCCCTTCTCGCCGGCGGTGAGTAGGTGCCGCCGCCGGTGAGTACGGCTTTGTCGGAGGGGAAAACTTCCGGTGCCATGGTTGAATTTTTAAGTTATTGGTGGTGAGAAAGAGGGATGTCAAAATTAGTCAATGATCAAATGGGTTTTGCTTACTTGTTTAAATAGAGAAGAGGAGTGAGGCTTTCTTAAATTAATTGAGTCCAAATGAAGTAATATTTTTTTTTTGGTAGTTCGGTAGGAAGAAATCGAGATAGCAATCACAATCAAAGTAAAAAATTAGTCATATCAATAATTTTTAATCACTAAACGAGACAGGGTTTTTTTACCTGATCGGTGGCTAATTTGTGACAAGTCGATGCTTGTGATAGCTAGAATTTGCAGATATTAAAACTTTCAGGAACAAAAGAAGCCAATCGAGCTCTGGATGAGAAGGACACGTCCATCAAAAATTGAAAGGTAAATTTACCACTTTTTTTGGGGGGGGGGGTTTTGAATCTATTATTCGATCACCAATTTGGGCGTCGAATTCTAGATTCAGGGATAAGCTCGGTTATTACGTTTTCAATCCTCTCTCCACAGTACTCTCCCTATCCCTATTTTAGTGCACCGTCAACCACCAGACAACTCGATAATTTATCACCTAATTGGTTTTACTTAGAAGATAAAATAAAACGTTTTAATTAGGGTGGTGTTTGGTTTGGTTGGTATTGGGTCTCTATGGAATGAGTTTGCAAATTCATTTCATTAGTGGTTGAAAATTGTGGGCCACTCAATTAATAATCAAACACCCAATGGACGGCTGAGATAAGTAACCGGTTTCGGGTTGGTGGGTTAATCGGTTGGGTGGTATTCAAACGAGTTGAATTTCGTTGGGTTCAACAAGCTGGTTGATCGATCGAGGGATGTACGTATAGAAAAAAAAATATATATATATATATATATACTTAGATCAGTATAACAATCGAGCTAGAGAGTTGGTTCATTTGTGTCATAGGTTGATCAGATTATGAATCGATCGAATTGCAACCCTCTATTTCGAGTGGATTGAGTTTGGTTTTAATTAAATTAAACAATTCTCGACTTTGTTTTGAAGCTTTGAGACAAATCAGTGTATGATGTAACTAATATGAATTCTTAAGCAATATGAAATGAATAATCATTAATCGAGATACGAGGTTGAAATGAAATGAAATTATTTGCTTTTTGGAATTTGGAATGGAATAAGATGGTGGGTTAAATATCTTCAACAATGTGTATATTATAATGTTATAATTTATAAACAATTAATATTTGGTTATTTAATCCACTAAGACAAAAATATCAAAATAGTGGGTCCAAATCCTATGATAATATATAGTTGTTAAAAATTGTTCAAGTTGATCAAAGAAGTTTAAATTGTAGGTTTGATGGGTTGGTTGAGAAAGAAGACGACTTATCTTCATAGGCATTCTAGAGTCGTCATTCGGTATCTCACAATGGTAAGTGTCTTGGTATGAAGAGGGAGTAGGCGTATTTAGTAGGTGAGAGACGAAAAAAAAGTATTGTAGGCGTATGGTAGAGTCTTAAGCGTGTCTACGAGAAGGTACATGTTGTCTCATTAATATTGGAGTCAGGTTCATATCTATGGGGTCACATGTGATTCGGATCAGGTCGTCACGCGTGTCATCGATGAATTGGTGACCCGGCTTGGGCGCGATCTCGATCGTCCAACTACAGAATATTGTGATCACCATGGATCTAACCCTAGGACCTCGTTTGGGCCTACATTTTTGGGCTTAGTCGCTGAATTGGGCGGCAGTGATCCGACCGCCAACTGAGCTCAGACCCATTAAAATCGTTTACATAACTGCAGTGAACTATATAATTAGACAATGATGTACTATATCAAGTTGATGAACCATTCACGGTAGAATATCCAATAAACTTGTTTCCTCAAACTCATGAATGATTCAAAGACTTACATTGATCATAGTCCGTATATATGAGTATCATGAGTACCCATGTGTATATACCCAAATGAGTAATGGATACCCATAGACGAGAAATTATACAAAAACTCTCTAAAATCTCAAACCAAAGTGAATTACAAATACCCAGTATCCACAAAATTTCGGGTTGAATACGCGAATTCCCACTCCCCATACCACCTACTAAACTAGGTAACAAAAGTACAAAACATTTTGTCGTTTTGCTTCTTATCCTTTCCAAGCATTAAGAAACTATACTTGAATCGAATTGAATCGAATCTTCTTCTTCTTAGTGGGGAAAAGATATCGTACCGACATAGCCATAGATTTTTTTATCATAAAACAAAAGAAGAAGAAAGAAGAACAAGTTAGGATAGTTTTGTCTGATTCACTAACCAACAACCACATCAGTAAGACACGAAGATGCTGGTACAGCATTAGTATTTTAGCATAGAAGAACCGTTCAGAAATGAGGGTTGGATTCTTCCTAGCTTCATATTCGATGGGTCATTGCTCAGGAATGACCTAACTTATGATCAACCCGAACCAAACTCAGATTGATCTTCAGATGGGTCACCAATTAGTTAATGACACGTGACGACTCGACCAGAATCTCACAAAGTTATAAACACAGTCTGACTCCAGTATTGATGAGACGTGACTCAACGTGGATTATATGCTCTGGTCATATGTTCATAAGTTATACGCCCAAGGGCTCATTCCATTCGTCTACGAACAAACTCAGATGCTTCTCTGTTTTTTATACGCTCTAAATATGTCTTATCCCATCTTTATCAAACACTTAACTTCTTTTTGCATGTCCTGTGAGGAAAACTCACAGAGAGTCAGAGACCACGAGACACGCTCAGAGAATCAGAAAACCACAAAACAATTCATGACTCATAGGCAATTCAATCCAACTAACTGATCCTACACACAATCACGTAAAGAGTGGATTCTCTGAAACCTCATCAAGAATCAAGACCACGAAAATGGCATAACAGATCAGACTCCATTCCACACTGCAATATACCCACTTTCATCGGGAGGACACTGTGAAGAAATCGCCAAAGAAATAACTTTAACCTTGGAGTAAATATTAACTTGAATATCATAAAAGAATAATTATTTATTTACATTAAATACTAAATGATGGGTCTTTTCGACTTTTCAACCCCACACTCGTCGGCTGCAAAACGACATTGGAATTGTATTATTTCGGCTATTAGGATGAGAACAAACATTTCTACGTCCCACCTGAAAAATATCCTAAAATCACGATGACGCATAATGAGGCCTGAAACGGCCCATGAAGCCCAACTGAAACGGCCCAGGAAATGAAATGATTATCAGCCCATCAGATCTGAGGCCCAAATGTAAAGAACACGTTATAAGATCCAATATTCTATTACATTATCAACCCATACAAAAAAGAAGAGTTCCTAAGGCAAATACTTAATACTCCCCCCAAAGTCAGTATAAGGGAGAAGTTAAATCTGAAGAGCGAAAACACAATCCAAATTATCTCATAGTAACAAAGAAAAATTGCAACAAAATAACAAAGGAAGAACACTAGATAACATTCATTCATTCACCCCCACTGCATCCACAACTGCTGCTTCGCCCACGTTTAAGCCTGCGGAAATTCAAATGCCAATGGTAAAGAATCCAGCGAATCGACAAACTATCTTCTTATGTGGGAACAAAAACCGAGTTCCGTGTTTACCTTGTTAGCGATGTTGTTGGAGAGCCAGTCCAGACCTTCGTAAAGTCCCTCGCCGGAAGTAGCGCAGGTGCTCTGGATGTACCTGGAACGTTACAGACGGAAGGACATCAGTCGGTTGACGAGAAAAAACGACAAGGGAGTGTGAGTTATGAGAGTTGCTTACCAGTGTCGCTGACGGAGGGAGTGGAGGCCGAGCTTGTCGGTGATCTCAGCGGCGTTCATTGCGTTGGGAAGATCCTGTTTGTTAGCGAAAACGAGCAACACTGCATCTCGGAGTTCGTCCTGTAAAATTGCCAAATTGAGACAGTGTTGTCTTAGTCGTTGAGGTAAATCAAAACCCTATCTATCAGCCTATCATTCACACAATACAGTCAAAAGGAAAAGGATATCATGCAGGAAAGGGAGCTACTGGAGTTTAATGTAGGCATTTGAGTTCATTTCAGGTCAAGATGATAGACGCGTAATATGATTCATATCAGGTGTAAGTATAATTCATATTAATGTGTAATACCCTGACACAAGTGTATGTAGGTAACCATTGTTTTTCAGTTATAACTCATAACAAATGTTATTGAACAACTCATTAGCTTGCACCCTAAATGAACGCTGCAAGATATGAGCACTTGATGATAGTTTTAATACTCCATTAGCATGTAGCGCAAGTAGCATTATATCGTTAAGGCCTTTTGATTCCAGTTCAAGGACTAGACATACAGTAGTTAAAATCAAAAGGGGGTTTTCACACAAGTACGCACCTCGTTCAACATCCTATGCAATTCATCTCTGGCTTCAACAACACGATCTCTGTCATTACTGTCCACAACAAAGATGAGACCCTGAGTGTTCTGGAAATAGTGCCTCCACAATGGACGGATCTGCACAAGAAAAGTCAACGTTCTCGTTTAAATCCAGTAGTAGAATGACAGACCGAACCACACACTGAAGCAGTTGCAACCAAAAAAATTTGAAAATTCCAACATTCAAAATCAAATACCTTGTCTTGACCCCCGACATCCCACACTGTGAAGCTGATGTTCTTGTATTCCACAGTCTCCACATTGAACCCTGAACATAAGAATCTTGCATGAATACTAATGCCATGCAAATACTAAAACCAAGAATCCAGCTTCTAATTCGCATGCAGGCAACCTGTATATCTGAGATCTCAATCACACCACTGTACTAACACATCAAAACAACTGCTTCAACTACCATCACTTGATCTCGGAAATTTGTCAGAGAAATCCCACTCAGCAATACAATTATTAACGTATCTCAAGAGTTGACATCCACGGTTTGAAATATATCAAGTATCTAGTTATCTACCTTGCCACAAATAATACCATGATTTTTATGATCAGAAAGTGGCACGTTTGAGAATCCTGGCAAACTAATCACTGCATCTTGTTTCCCTAAAGATGTCCATCAACTTCACCAAAGCCAAAACAAAATGCCCCGCCTAACGAAACTCCATATATAAGATCTGAGCGGGAAATTCAAATAGAGAGGAGCTTACCAATGGTAGGGATAGTGGTGACGATCTCACCAAGCTTGAGCTTGTACAAGATGGTGGTCTTACCAGCCGCATCGAGACCAACCATCAGAATTCTCATCTCCTTCTTGGCAAACAGCCGGCTGAACAGTTTCGTGAACGTCAACCCCATTTTCACTTCCTAGCTGGTTTGATCCCTACACAAAATCACACCATGAGATCACCGTTAACAAAACAAAACCACACACAGATCCGATAGATCCACAACCAAACGCCAATGAGCACGAGAAGATTACAAAATCAAAACAAAACATGAAATCACCAGCTCCACGGATCCATAATTCAGATTGCTACAACCAGCCTAAAACAGTTAAAACTCAACAAGCCGCGAACGGATGCGCGACAGATCTAAACAATTGCACTACGCAGTTTCAAGATCCGACGAAAATGTCACGAAACAATCAATCTCCAAAATCGAACATCGGTAATCAGATCGAATCGATGAATCGGATTAGAACAGATTCACTAACGGAAAAAACAACAAGCTCGAAAGTCGAAATTACACGCATACGAGCAAAACGCAATCGAGAGCTATGAGCTTCGGGATCGTACCTTTCTGGAGAGCTTCGCAGATGGGATCGGAGATCGAGCTGAAAGAAGATGATGATGAAGAAAGGAAACGCGAAATAAATGTTGTGAAAGCTTGAAACCAACGCCTGAGAGAAAATTGGAAATTCGGAGAAAGCTTATAAATACAGGAAAGGGGATTTTGAATGGAATTATCAAAAATACCCTCCGGGGAGGGTACAGAATAATAAAATAGATTAGTGTCTACGCGATCATTGCGAATCTGCCGCTGCCACGTAAGAACGGACCAGATGGGCTGGCGGGCTGGCTGAAGCCCGTTAAGAAACATGGGCCTGGACTTCAAGTCTTTGTAGTTGGGAAAATAGCACTTTGGCCCCTCTACTTTGCCAACTTAACACATAGGCCCATATACAATAAGTTGCTCTTCCCACCTCATACTTTGAACATTTTGCCCTTTAAGTCATTCCGTTACAAATATCGTCTTCTTAATAATAAATCTGGACACATCCGCATACCAACAGAGAAATATTAGAGGTAGGAGACGAAGAGTTGGCCAAGGAGGTAAATTGGGGAAGTATTAGGAAGAGTCTGATAAAATACGAAGGATTTTAAAATTAAACGTTTTATTCGTCAATTTCATCTTATCTAATTATATATATACTAGCTTTTTTGCCCGCCCGTTGGCGGGCCGCAACCTTGCAATATATAATTTTGAACTTTATTTTGAGGGAAGAATAAACAATTTGAGAGAGAAGAGCTACATTCTTATTAGGAAAAATTATCTATCGCATTCATAATTTATAATACGTTAATCTCAACGTTCTTGAATTTGTTAAATTCACATTGTATTTTAAAAATGTAGTTGTAAACTCTATGTTATACGGATAACCATTCAAATTAAGCATGTTGCTTCAAGAACAACAAATAGTTATATCTATCTGGTTTTAATATCAAAATTTTGTTTGGTTTTAAAAGACTAATTAATTTTAATTACATGCTCAAAATTAACTCTTTAAGTACTTAAATTCTAAATTTAATGAAGGCTCTGAAGAATAAAACTCTAAACTCTTTAAAGTCTAAATATGTTTACATCCTTAATTGATATGATGAAATTAAATAGGAAATAACATATATTAAAGTGATATAAATTAAATAAAAAATTTAAGTACCTACAATATAATATATAAAAAATGGGTTTATGTAGCTGAAAACTAAATTTTTTCAAAACTTCTTGTAAACAAATACTAAAATCTTAGTAACACTTAATTACATTAATTTTTTGAAAATAGTTAGCTTAATGCACACAAATCTCAATGTATCATTTAGTATACTGTCAAATACTAAAATTTTAGTATCACCGAGGTCATGTAATCATAAAAAAATAGTAAAATATATAAACTTTGATTTTTTTACAATAACAATATTAACTGAAAATAAATAAATTTATGAACTAACAATAAATTGCATGGTGAAAATATTTACTCCTTAAAGTTTCTCTATACAAATGGAACCAATAAAAATATCTAGAAAGGCATAAAATAGACAATAAAAAAGATAGCGGAAGCTTTGGAATGGATTTATGAAATAAACTTTTTACATTCTCAATTAAGTAATAATTTATAATTTCAAAAATCTTAAATAAAAACAATAATTATTTAAATATTTAATTTCACTAATTTTTTTAATCAACCATGTGAATAGACGGTAGTTGGAAAAACTAATAGTTTTTATTAGTGAGATAACATTATTAAGATTCCCAACTGATAGTTTCTGCAAGGGAGAAGTAGGAATTCAAGATTTTATAATGTATGAGTTTGCATATGTTGGTTTCTTCGAATTTTTTTGTTGTTGTTTTTCTTTCTAGATTGTTATAAATTTTAAATTCCTATTTTTAAATATAATGCTTTTAAATTAATAATAATTGAACTTTATTTCAAGGTTTATTTTTGTTATATTACTTAAAGTCTTATATGTGGAAAACCCCGATTAATGTGAGTCTACATGAAATTCAAATGACGATATGAAATTTATATTCATTTTAATGGTTGGTATGGAGATGGGGAAATTCAAAATGTTGTTGGGTAAGGAATGATATCGCATTGACCGTACTCAAACTATCATGTTGTTAAAAATATGTGTAGTTAATTTAGAAATCGTATACATGATTACATGAGTCTCAATTAACTTCACTTATCATGTACTGCACGTAGTATCAATATACAGTGATATTTATTTTTAATTTTTTGTGTCATTTTATTATTTACCTTTTCATAGGTTGAGTTATATCTAAATTAGTTTGGATGCACATTCTATTTTAACTATATTTTTTGGTTTAAAATAGAATATATGAATCATAGTTGTTTTTGAAAGATATGAATCATAGTTATTAAAAGGAGTTAAACATATATATTTTATGTATATTACAGATTTATATTACTATTAAAGTAATAATAAATATTTTTTATCAGTTCTAAGTCTATAGTTTTCATTGTAATCATAGTAATCTCTATTTTCTTTATCTACCTCATTTTAATTATTTTTTATCTTAGCTCTATTATTATATATTTAGGATGATAGTTTTATGGGCCAATTTTATGATGATTATTGAAATTAATTTTTTTTTGTAATAATGAATGTGTTCTCTTAAGATAATGTTTATATAGAAAACTGATTGTATTTATCTAGAACCGTTTAACTGATTTGTATTGTAGAATTACAGAATAGACCTTTCTCCCTTTTTAGTCAATGAAACGTTTTTTTTACTATTATAACCCATGTTTGAACCCTCTTTTAATACAATTGAATTTATTTTGTGTATTCTTTCAAATAACATTTTAGATTAATGGATAATTTAATTCTTTATATATAAGTTCGTTAAAATTCTGATTTAGTTTTGACGATAATGGTTGGCTTAAGTGAACATATAAATCATATTTATAATAAGAGATTCATTATATGTATCGTAGATATTGTATACATATATAGATTATAGTATAAAATAATGTTTTTAAATTATTGGTCTAGTGTTTAAATTCTTTAAATTTTTATCTTTTTTGCATTGAAAATTTCATTTTGATATGAATCATTTAGAATAAGCTTTTACTAATATTCATACAGTCACAACTTAAAAATATAAAAAGATAAAATGAAGATAAGATCTTTGATTGATTGAAAATGAAAAATGCATATGATTATTTTATAGAGTAAACGTGGAAATTAAAATTATTTTGTATGAAAAATTAATTAATTTTATTGAAATACTAAAATTAAGTGGGGATGTACACTTTTGAGGTTTTTAAATAAGAGAAAACAAAAGAAAGGATGCTATTGTGAAAGGAGAGATAATCCTAAGATCATGGAACATAAAAGTTTATTTTTATTAATTTTGCAAAAAAAAAAACGTGGGTGGTTTTCCATTGCATTATTTTAATTATTTATAATGTTTTTATTTTTGACATAATTTAATATTAATTAATTACTTAATGATAATTGGTAGAATCCCTAAACTCAAGGAGAAGAAGAATAAAAGGGGGTCTCTTTTATATTTGCATAATAATAATAATAGATAGACTTATATTCTCAATATAGAAACGCTTAGTAAGCTAATACATGGCCACTGAAGCTAACATGGTGTACTAAATGCGCACTAATTATGACACCAAACAACAAAGTGGTAGAAGTAGAGGATAATTCATGAATGAACAAGTTGAAGAAATTTCAACTTGAGAGTTTAGAGCTACAAACCGAAACCAAAGCCGAACAAACCGGCACAACCTGCTATGCCAACCCCAATCGCATCATTCTCTCCCTCCCAATGAGGTGTCAAAATCAACCAAATGTTACTGATGAGGAGGTTATTTGTTAAGTTGACAAAGTAGAAGGGGTCAAAGTGATATTTTTCTCGATTTGTAATCTATTTTTATGATCCTAGTAAACCGTAATTAATTTAATTAATATATTAAGTCGGTGATTATTAAGATTTTTGAAACAATCTATAGGGCATAATTCATCGTGTATATGCATCAAATAATGAATTCATTGTATTTATCATTTTGGTGTCTTGCATTGCTAGTAAGTACATTGTAATGTTCATCCACATTGTTCATTGTTTATTTAATTTTTTCCTTTGTTTTATAGGTCTAAACTACGAGTGATTTGATCTAGAGAATCGACATGATTGCGAGTAATATTAAATCTTTTATGAGTGAGGACATCTTCAAGTTGGGTACTCATAGTCTTTTGGACTTTTTCTTATTCTTGCTCGTTGTCCTTTGACTATAAGATCTCCAGTTTGTCGAGATAAAAAGTATGCACTTATTTTCTCATGGTACCAATCACTTTTCATACTTCGGATTTTTAGCTCATTTATATCGGTGGGATCCAGGTCCAATTTTCATTGACGTTTCATTAACGTCAATATATACATCTCACTGTTAGCTAGGTTCACATCATTTCTCGTTGATCCGCCTTGAAGTCATTGGTGGCACCTCAGAAGTTGCACAAGTGAAAATATAGTAATAAGTAAAAATGTATAGGTAAGAGGTAAGACATACAGAGAAGGTCGTGTGCCACGAGGAATTATGATCACCAACTATATGACTAGATCTTGACTATCCAAGTGTCCACTGTCCACGACGCGTATAGAGTTTAACGACGCTAGTTGCGACTTTGAACCTTCTGTGGTGTTAAACTTAGCACACAGGCAATCTTAGTGGTTTGGTTCGGCTGTAGCCTTAGACCGCGGCTTGTTAGCCATGTCTCAACGACGCATATAAGATTCAATAAATTAGAATCACTTGGATATCCGACATCTCTTCTATTTCAAATCATCTTCTACCAAATTTTTCTCTTAGGAAAAAAAATCATACAAGCACTAAAATTAGTAAATTACAACTTTGCCCAAAACATTGTTTCCCACGTTACACGCGTACATTACCCAATACAATCAAATTGTTTACTCTTTACTCCGTAAAGAACGGTGTTTGCAAGCGACTCTTTCAGACAGTCTTCAGCTTGGAACTTTCCACAAAAGTGTCGTCGTTGTATTTTCCTCTGTTCTTTCCCTTCTTCCCCGTCTCCTTCTCTCCGCCGGCTCTTCCACGGCATCATATATGGAAGAAGATAATCGGACTTGATGATTCTCTGATCAAGCATATCATCACTTGATTTTCCAACGCGCAAACAAATACATGGCGGGAGCAGTAGCGGGAGCGGGAGGTGGAGAGATAGACGCGGTGTTGAGCGACGTAGAGGAGGAGGATCAGCCGGCGGCGATGGTGATCAGAACTCAGAAACCTAAGCATGTTTCGGACGAGAGGTACAGGGAGCTAATGGAAGAGCTCGATCGCGAGCGGGCGGCTCGACGAGCAGCGGAGGATTCGAAAGCCGAGCTGCTGGAGAAGTTCGATCGGGTGAGGAAAGCTGCTCAGGAGGCAATCCAGAAGCGAGATGAGGCTGTGAAGGCGAGGGATGAGGTTGCGGATCAGCGGGACGAGATTGCGAGGCAGCTGGAGGGAGCGATTAAAACGAGGGATTCGCTGCGGGTGGAGATGGAGAACTCGAGGCATTTGCTGGTGAGTGGAATTGAGAAGATATCGGGGAAATTGAGGGACTACAGGAACTTCACCGCCGGTGGACTGCCGCAGTCGCCGAAGTACAGTGGATTGCCGGCGGTTGCTTACGGAGTTTTGAAGAGGACGATTGAGATTGTTGAGGAGCTTGTGCAGCAGATTCATGGTGCGAATCAGTCGAGGGACGACGCTAGGGATCAGATGGAGCAGCGGAATTTCGAGATTGCGATTGAGGTTTCCGAGCTGGAGGCGACGATTAGTGGACTGAGACAGGAACTGGAGGGGAAAACGACGTTGATCGGGAAGTTGGAGAAAACAACGGCGGAGAAGGAAAGTATGGCTTCTGAGATTGAGAGAGGGATGTGGGAGAAGGCGGAGTTGGAGGACAGGTTGAGGAATTCGGAGACGAAGATGGAATGTCTAAAACCCTTGCTCGTCGATCAATTGACTAAAACCTGGAAAATTCATGACCAGCTTTTTGATGCCATGAAGATCGTTGATAATAACTATCAACAATCTGACATAACTCAGTCCTTATTCTTCCAAGAAGAGAAGGAGATTGGTGAAAACATGGAAGCTTCATTAGCTGGGATGGAATCGATTCATGAGTTGACTAGAATCTTAGGTGAAAAAATGCAGGTGAAGAATCATGAACTGAAGCGTTCTGATGAAACAGTAGGTCAGTTGATGAAGGAGAAAGAGTATATTAGTTATCTACTTAGGAGTGCTTTGTCAATGAGACCCACTTGGGATCCATCTTCCAAAGCAAAAGACTTGTTTCAAGCTGCAGAGAATGGTCTGAGAGATGCTGGTATTGATTTCAAGTTCAGCAAGGTTCTTGGTGATCATAAGTTTCCAGGTGCTCGAGAGAATGGCGGTTCGATGGACTCGGAGGAGGGCGAAATATACACCCTGGTAAACCCTCAATTCGAATCGATTTGTTCAATCATCTGGATCATTCTTGGTTGCTATCTAACCTTGGAATTTTGTTTGCTATAATCGAAGGCTGGTGCTTTGGAGAAAGTTGTAAAGGCTTCTCAGCTTGAGATCATCGAGCTGCGGCATCGTGTGGAGGAACTCAGGTACTTTACTCTTGCAGAAAGTTGGTACTTGGTAAGCTTTTACTGTAGTCTTTGAACTAACTGTAGACATGGTTCATGTTTCTTCAATGAAGGAACGAATCAATTCTACTGAAGGAGAAGATAGAGATCCAAGCTAAGGAGCAAAGTAACAAGATGCATAGAATAGAGGAGCTTGAAGATAAAGAAAGAGCAGCAAACGAGAATGTAAGTAGGCTTATCGATCACTGCTTGTTAGATTGTTCGAAATTCAGAAGGTACTCATAATGATTTCGCCATGAAATTTGTGTTTCAGATTGAAGGGTTGATCATGGACATTACTGCAGCAGAGGAAGAGATTCGGAGATGGAAAGTAACAGCAGAACAGGAGGCCGCTGCAGGTCACGCTGTTGAAAAAGACTTCGTGGCTCAGGTACGGTGAAACTTCCAAGTAAACTGTAACCCGAAAAAACCAACCATTGACCAAGACCAGGTCATTGTTACGTGTAATGCAGTTATCGACGCTTAAAGATGAGCTCGAAGAGGCGAAGCAAGCAACGTCAGAGTTAGAAAAGAAGCTAAAGTTTAAAGAAGAGACCGCAACTGCAGCCATGACAGCTCGAGAGGCAGCCGAGAAGTCGTTAAGACTGGCTGACATGAGAGCCACCAGGCTGAGGGAGAGAATCGAGGAGCTCAGCCGTCAACTCGAAGAGTTCGAAACTCGAGAAGACAGTGGAAGTCGAAGTAGACAGAGATACGTATGCTGGCCGTGGCAGTTGCTTGGGTTAGATATAGTTGGTACCCGAGCTTCGGTAGAAACACAAGAATACATCTCCAATGAAATGGAGCTCTCTGAACCCCTCATATAATAACTGTTCTTTACTTTTTCCAGATGAGTTATTACTACACTTGTGCATTCATAATGAAAGAAATGAAAGCTTACTGACAGGTTCTTTGTCTCTGATAAAAATGGTGAAGTCTACAGCAGCTTGACGGAAAGACCGGTTTATCAAGGAAGTCGAGGGAACTTCGAGAAATCGGGTGGCCTTCTTTCCATGTAAGCTGTCTTCCCTTCGTTACCTTCCTCGGTACGATAGAATATGTGCGTTGCATTCCCAGCAAGCTCCTGCATTCACCTTAAAAGAGTTAGATGGACTTTAACTGAAGAAAATGTCAGAGAACTGAACACTTCCAGAAGCTTTGCAGATTAAAGACCTGTAGTCCGGCATGGCCGTCATCAACAGCATTAAGAGCCGACTTGAGAATTCGAATCGCAGTCGGACTGTTCCTCAGTATCTCTCGCACCATTGTACTGTTTCCTCCTCTAGCTTATCCAGCTACAAGTAAGACACAGCGAGATTAACCGAACTGAAAGTAGCGGGATCGGTAAGGGAGGATAGCAAGTTTGAAACTCACTGGCACAACTGTGTTGACTAGCCCCATTCTCCCTGCTTCTGATGCTGAGTAGAACCTTGCTAGAAACCACATCTCTCGAGCCCTTTTCGGGCCAACCTGTCGAGATAAACACACACAGTCAGTTCGATTCAACATCGGAGACAGAATTGGATTCATCCACCATTGGAACTTACCAAACGGGACATGATCGAGCTCCCATATCCGCCATCAAAACTTCCAACCTTTGGACCAGTTTGGCCGAAAACAGCATTGTCAGCTGCGATCGTGAGATCGCATACCATATGCAGTACATGCCCTCCTCCCACAGCATAACCAGCAACCTGATTGAGTTTATGATCACAGCATAACAGTCAGTCAAGAACATTCACCATTGTTCACCATGTTGACCGGTAATCAGTTCGATATAAGGAAGTGTTACCATTGCTATCACAGGCTTGGGAAGACGGCGAATCTGGACCTGCACAATGTCATCAAACAAGCCACTGTCAAAAAGCTCGAAACATCGAAATTCGAGCAGGTGGGATGCACCAAGGCACCTGCAAATCGAGAACATTGAGACGTCCGGTATCGTTAGGATCAGCGTAGCCGTCTTTAGTCCTCAGTGCTTGATCTCCGCCGCTGCAGAATGCTTTTGTTCCCTACAGTTTGCATCACAATCTGATCAACAAGTCTTGGAAAAGGAAAAAAGATTACAGGCAAACAGCCGGTTTTAGTACCTTTCCGGTGAGGATTATAACTCCGACAGAAGTATCATCTCTGGCATCATCAAACGCCCGAATCATCTCCTTCACAGTAAGTGGCCGGAACGCGTTTCTCCTCTCCGGCCGATTGATCGTAATCTTCAACAAACCGATTTCAAACGAGAGAGAATCAGAACCAACAGAATTTTAGCAGTTAATCATCTGATTTAAAGTAATGCAAACCTTGGCAATCCCTTCGCCGACTGCTTTCTCGTATATAATATCGGTGAACTGCTCCCCGCCAGCGATGCTCCAAACGACTTCCTTCGTCGACACTTGGCCGTGGATTCTGTGGTAGCTATCGGTCATGGAAGACGTGCTGTGAAATCCGATGATCGAGCTCCTGGAGCATGGAGTAGGAACCGAGAACGGAGGGCTGATGTGGTTGGCCACTGCTCCCACTCTCCTCTTCATGGCGTTGAGTTCCTTCTCCGTGACTGCCGCCATCTCCGGTGAGTTATTTGAAGTCGGAGGACATTTCCGTCGGCATTTTCTTAAAGGGGGGAAATAAATTGGATAAGATAAGAAAGGTCACAAGGGGAAATCCGAATCGTGTCAGTATTTGGAATCAATACGACGTCGTTTCAACTGTCGTCGTGGAAAGCTATTACAACTTCGAACTTTTGAAAATTTGAAAATGAAAGCAAAGCAAATGGTCCGAGTCTCCGTCTCTCCGACAGAAACTGCTCTCTGCCGTTTCTCCGGTTAACTAGCTCCGTCGGCTGCCGGGGCGGATAATCGTTTCTTTCCAAACCGGAACTCCGATGCAAACGGAAACGGCATCAAGCGGACGGAAAATGTTTTGCAGAAACTGGAGGCAGAGAGAGAAGCTGAAGGAAGGATACGTGATTTGATCGTCCCTCGGTAAGTTGTTCCCGCCATAGCCTTCTTCTAGCTAGATCTGTGTCGAAAGCGTTTGGCATCTCCGATTCTTCTCTGTGCAATTACTATTTCCGCTTTTGTGTTTCTAGGTTTTGCTTGGCCTGTAATCCTCCTGAGAATTGATCAGCAGTTTGTGCGTTTTGATCCTATTGAAACTGAGAATTGATCAGTAATCTATTCTCTGGCGATTTGGTTACCATTTAGGGTTTAAGCTAGAGATGTTTGATGAAAGTTGATCATTATGTGTCGCTGTTACTGCAACTTCCAGTGCACTGTTTGCGTAAAAGTATGAACTGTATAATGCAAATTTTGAAATCAAACACTCGTATATTACATTATCTTGATCAATAAATTCAATCCAATCCAATACAGATGCAGTAATGCTAGGGGCGGATTTTACAAATGAGATTCTAGCTGATAAAAACACTGGTCATGTATAACTATCATACATAGTTGACATAATATAATTCTGCTGAAAATTTTCTTCAAACTTGGACTGCTACCTACATATGAATTTTGTAAACTAATATGATTATGGTGTGATAGGGGTCAGGGAATGATGCCAACCACACAAATCAATGCACCACCTTCTCAAACCGTGTAATCAACATGTATCATGATTGGTTTGGGGCTGGTTGCTTGATGGCTTACCGATTTGAAGACATCCAATGGGAGGGACGGTGGGAGTATTCAGCTCTCCGAATGTCTTCCAGCAGAAAGGATCGTACATGTGGTACTTTTCCTGTATCGGTTTTAATTCTATGTTTGCTAAACTTATGTCTGCGCATGGTTGGTTGTCGCTGCAGGCGAAATGAACAGGTTTTACTGTGTATGTTCCTTTGATTCTTTCGTAGTTGATCCCTGATACTGACACTGCTGATGATTGATTTTTGCATGTGGACTTGTCACAGTAGAATTGATCAATCACGATTGGGAACTGGACTTCTGAAACTTGAATGTTTGAGAACATAATCCCGTAAACGGACCCTGATCCACCCTGCAGCAGAAACAGTTTGAAAATGTGGTATTAGGAGCAGTATTAGCAACTTTGTTGAGTCCTAAACACTTGTTTTCTGTTGCATTCTGAACTTTTATCATGAGATCAGTCATCTTTTCGGGAAAGAATAATCTTCCGTACTTATCTTCCAAAATCAAAGTCTTCACCCACATTTATTGTTGAATTGTATCTGGTCTGGAACCATATCATTGTTAGTTTTCTTTCATTCCCTTTTGCCATATTATTTCTATTTTGATCTTATGTTCTGTCCTCTGTACACTGCTTAGTGAGACTATTAGTGTATCATAGGATCAAGGACTGGAGATTGCATGAATACCTGCCATGTCTTAATCCTGACACCAGTCATTGTGTTGTGCATATTGACATTCTTCACAGTAATGTTAGAGACACAAGCTCGTGAATTGCCCCTTCCCAAACTTCCAATGCTAATTCCATGTCCTGGACCACAGTTGACATCATGTATGTATACATTTGTGCATCCTGTCTGTATTGAAATGCAATCATCTCCTGCATAATTCATGAAAAAATTAGTCAGATATAGATCAACATCACTTCTTTAAATTTTGCCTTTTGACCCTCATCTATTTTAAGCCTGATAATCAATCTGTTCAAGGCTATTGTTTTGTTTAATCATATTACCCACTTACTTGCATTCCATATTTAGTTAATCAATTGTCAGGTTCTTCCTCTTAAAATTGCAGCTTAGTCTAAGCTGACTCTTGAATCAACACTATCGTGTATAATGAACATGTGAACCTCTTTAGACATTTTTTTGCATGGTATATGCAAAACCTGTCAGGCTTCTGCTGGAAATGGACAAGATGAGGGAAGGTTATCAGTTGAGGCCGAATTTACAGCTGCTATGAAGACAAAGAGAGATGGTATGTTTTTAAGGGACTGCAACGAGTTTCTATGCCGACCTAATAACTATTGCATGTGCCCCATGATGATATATTGTTGACACGTGTCATCCAGTCACTGGAGAGACGGCCTAAACTTTTGCATGTGAGGACAGACAGGTGTCATTAGTTGTGTGGCTATTGGGTGGATGAGGAAGTTGGGCGGGAAAGATAAGATTCTCCATAATTTTTGTATGCTATGGCAAGGTATCTTAATTTCTGGCCTTAACTATCAGTAATCTCTATCCTGACACTCCAAAAGGGGGGTTTTGAGTTCTTCCTATTGGTTTACCCTGTGACCCAAATTTGTGGTTCCTCTTTTTTCAGGATTCGTAGCACAGAATGTCCGATAGTATGTGGATTATTATTCGCTTATCTGTTGCTAGTGTAATTACCGCATGCAAGGCTGCTGCTGTGTATTAGCACGTCTCTGGAATTCTGCAGGTGGACTCCATCTGTATTAGGACTATCTCCAGGAGATGATACACTAATATGATGCACCATGACTCCGATGCAGTTGTCGAATTTGAGGTGGCATTGAGGACTATTCTGAATTGTTATGCCTGTGACCGTCACATTCTGACTTCCATAAAACCTCAGTGCCTGTTGGAGAATCAGGTTATGTCAGTAACATTGGACATGATGGCTACATGATCATTGCATATTTGATGGAAACCTTCGTATAGTTTGTACTTACCGTCGGCTTCAGGCTTGGCATTTTGCTGCTGAGTTCACTTCTTACCTGCCACAGGTTTTTGGATTGAGAAGTCAGAAGTCAATAAAGAGATAATGCTTGAATCTAGTCATGGATGCTTCTATAAACTGAAGGTACAACATCTAAGAATTACCGGTATTGGTGGATGTTTCTCCAACGTGTTGTTCAACAGGATTATCTGGCGTGTCAAGTCATCTTCAGGTTCACTTAGTGGGCTGTCTTGCCACCACACTGAACCACTCCCATCGATTATGCCTTTCCCTTGAATTGTGATCTCTACAAGCTTGGTGAATTCCAGCCACTGAAACAGACCTTTGCCCCAAACGTAGGAGTTTGTTGGTGCCACAATTGTGCCATCCAGCTGCAAGTGTCAAAAAACGGCAAAAAAGGAGCTTAGTACTTCTGTATCTCAGATTGTCAACCTCTTGCAGAAGTAAAACTGCATTTTTCTTACCTGGAAGGTGATGTCCTTCTGACAGTATGGTCCAGCGAAAGAAATCGGTCCAACTAGGAATTGATATTCCTCTGGAACATACATAATTGATTTCTCAACTTTACAAGCAGCTGCCCATGCTGCCTGGAATGCCTGCAGACAAATCCATCAAGAACCCATCAAATTTTGCTTATCAGAATTTGACATAAAACCAGACTTTGTTGCTGAGTTTCAACCGTCTGAACCATGCCTAACGATAAATCATTAATTGTTGGAGCTGGACCCCCCCCCCCCCCCCCCAAGCCTACAGCAGGTACTAGCTTTTGTATTTTCTGTCCTGTCACTTTCATTTGTTGCCTTCCGACTTCCATTCCGATATTAATGCATATCCTATTATAAATGAATCTAGATTTTATATTTAAATGCACTTTAATCCCTTGTCTCAAGCTCACGGGTCTATATTTGGTGGTGGTTTCCTATAATCATTAGAAAGAATTATGCTAGTTGACCAACGGAAAAACCAACTTATGTGACAACAACTCTGCTTTGTCCCTAGTTCTCTGTTTCTGCCATGTCGTTTCGATTCGCAAATGTGATGAAGGTTTAGACAATTAAGTACATAACTTCATCATATAGTTACCCTCTAGGCTCATCTTGGAAATTTGGTGTGGAAATAAATGCGTAATGCATGTCTAACATGAAGTTGGCAAGTACAGAGATGGAAAAATAAGTAGAAAGCTGATGATGAAGTATGGAAATTGAACCTTTGTGTCATCACACTTTCCATCTCCCTTAGCACCGAAATCAAGCACATTGAACGTCAGGGAATCTTTCTGAGGTCCCGTAGAACTAGGAGGAGGTGGTGATGCTACCGGAACATGCTTAGGTGGTTGAATTGGAGTAGGAGGAGGTGGGTTGATTGGTGTAGGAGAGGTGGGTTGATTGGTGTGGGAGAGTTGGAAGTGGTAAATTTGGAGCTTTAGGGGAAGGAGCTTTCTTCGGTGGCTTCGACGATCCTCCACCATTGCGGTGATGGCTGCTTCCATGACTCTTTCCTTTCTTCTTCGTTAAAGAAGCCGAAATCCCCCTGTTATGCCTCCAATGCCTTCTGCTTCTAGCAATGCAAGTATCTAAACTTGGTGACAAAACTAGGAATGCAATCAACACCATGAATGTGCAGCTTCTGAAACTCATCCCTCTCATCTTTCCCACCTATGTAGAATAGAGCAGAGGAAGAGGTAGAGAGGAATTGAACTGTAGGAATTGGAAAAGAAGAGAGCTTTTTCAGACTGCTGAGGAAATAAAGAAATGCTGAGGGGTTTATATAGTGAAACAGAGAGAGAAGCTAAAGGAACTCTATTGATTAAGATTATGGCATTATCTTTATGATTAATAAATCAACCAGTAGCTTCAGAGAATATCATTACTGTTCATTCTTCTATTAGTAGTCCTTTTCATCTCTGGTGTTTTTTTTTTTTTTGGCATTTTCAATTGGGTTTCTCCTCTTGTGAAGAAGAATATAGTTGGGCAGAGACAAACATTGGGGAAGGGTGATTTTACGCCACCTGTCATTATGTTAGCTGCATGTGACTCATCACCATTACAAAAAACTCTTGCTTGTGCATCTTAATAAGCAATTAGCAAATTCTGTTTATCATTTATGTACACCTCATAACCATGGCTACGTCATTCTGATTCTGAACACAGATTGGAAACACAGATAGATCATCATCTCATCATTAAGGAAAGTGCAGATGCAGAAGGAAGGAAAAAGTACATTTACTGCAGAATTAAAGAAACCTCATGGCGACAGTACCAGATAAGTAAATTTCCTATTTTTTAACTATCTGCATTTGGTGGCTTTGCTTAAGAAATATAAAAATGGGGGAAGAAGGACCACGAACACGGGAGTGGGTCTAAATAGAGAGGCTGGGAGAAGGGGGCACACTGATAACAACATCACTTTTATGGTCACATGCACTCACTCACGGGTTCTAGTTTTTGTCCTCTCCCCTTCCCTTCCTCACCCACCATTTTTTTCTTCTAAACTCCAACCCTCCTGTTATCTTCTTAGCCTCGTAGGGTTTAGGAGGTTTCCCTGTTCTTGTTTTTATCAGGCCGAGGCGTGATGAGGGAGGAAACGGTCGATACGATGCGACTGTGTTCTGCCCTTCACGTCGAAATTGTGACATACGTTAGTACCTGATAACCGTCGTGCATGCTGATGAACTGATGTTAGGAGAAAAATCGCTATAATGCGAGATATGATGAGTCTTCTAGGTGTGCTGCCAAGTTAGGATATTGACCATTATACTAGAGATGATGAGTATAAAACAAGTTCTTATATCTTGGTTCTAACCAAACTCGAAAAACTACTCAATTTTTTTTTTATCAGGCTGAGGCGTGAAGAGGGAGGAAACAATCGATGCGACGCGACTGTGTTCTGCCCTTCACGCCGAAATTGTGACATATCTTAGTTACCCGTCAACTGTCGTGAATGTTGATGATCCGGTGGTAGGAGGAGAAATGCTATAATGCGAGATAATCAAAAGTGAGAGACAAAAAAATTTAACCCAGATCGTTAGGATGAGTCTTTTATGTGTGCTGCCAAGTCTGGATATTGACTATTACACTAGAAATGACGAATATAAAACAAGGACTTAAAATCATGGTTCTAACCAAACACAAAAAAACTAGTCAAAATTGGCCCAAACTGTCCCTAGAGGCTAGTACCCATTTGAACAAATATCATGCATAACGCTGCAATGACCATGCTCTAGAGCCTAGGCGTCTCAAAACCTCGAAACAACCAGTTCTTCATGGTCATTTTAGCGTACAATCCATCAAACTTCAGAACTAACTCTTGATATGGTTAGCTCAGCATTTGGCTGTGTGAATTCTGCTCTCAAGTGTTTGTGCACAATGTCTTAATTTGATGGCCTTTCAATTCGCTCATTACAATGCTGATGCAATCATGCTCTCTCTTTTAAAGCATTAGAAGGTCAGGACTCAGGATCCTTTTTCTTCTGTGGTTATTTTTCTTAGGTGTGTTCAGTTTTGCGTACCAAAGAGGACAAACATGAATACAAAGATGCAGCCATTGGTACCAGTAGTAGAACTATAAACAGTAAAACCACCCAAACCCTAGTAGCACATGGTTTTGCTATGGTACCTCATAGATGGATGCTTCTCTTCCTTTCTATCCATCCCGTCCTTTCGTGGTACATCCAATAATCGAATAGGGAGATAAACAATAGATATTTAAGTATCTTTATATTTAGCAAATTGTCAAGAACCGTGGCATCCCAATAACTCGGGTTGTTGAAAGAGGGTTCTGAAAAGATCTTATATAAAGCCCATGAAAGGGGGATTGAAGTTTGCAACGGTCTGCCAATGCAAGATAAATTAAATTGTTATATTGGGGGCTACTGAGATTGTATAGCAAGACCTTTTGGTTCAAAGACTATGATACCGTGTCAAGAACCGTTGCATCCCAATAACTCGAGTTGTTGGGAGAGGGTTCTGAATAGATCTTATGTTATGATGGATAGATAGCTATATGTATCACACCGTTCTATATGGTGTCGTTTTGAAAACACTACTTTAGACCATTTTTGAGGAATTCATTCCTCGTAAACTCTTACCTTCCTTGAACAAAATGATATGTCTCACAGTCTTTCACGATTCTTTTGTCTACCAGTTGTGCGTACCAAACAAAGTGCTCATGCACCCTCTAACTAGTCTATATTCTCTATCGCATATTCTCTAATTCTCAATCTCCTACCTTAAAGAAAACAATCCCTAAACTTTCTTTGTCAATGCTAGACGATATCTTGCTCTTTAATGCCAATAACAATGACACATTCTCTAGGTGTCATTTACAAAACAACTTTGATAAGATGTAGGGAGTACATAAGCTTAATTACTCAGGACTCTTAGCTCAACTGGTATAGCTGTTAGCTAGTACTGCAATGATTATCTAGAGATCACGAGTTTGAATTCTATTTTTGGCAATACTTCCTGATCTCTCTTTTAACTATTGATCATCTCTTCCAAAAACAGTGATGTCAGAAAACAGATATAAAAATCATTTTTTAGTTGTGTATCTAGTTTGAATATTACAAATATTTTCAATCTTTCTTAACGCGAATCAAATCACAGTCTTCTCTCTAGTCTAGTGCCCTTCAATCACTAGACCACATTTACTTGAGTATAAACTAACTTTAAACCAAACGATGGGGTGGGGTAGTCTAAAATTTAGGGGTGGTTTGGTTGATGAAATTGGGTCTGTGCATTGGCCATTGGGTTATTTGGGACTGAGAATTGTACTGCAATTATTTGGGATTGAGAATTGGAACCCAATTCCATCAATCAAACGACCCCATATAGATTTTTTTCTTTCCATAGATAGCTCCGATGGAGACATCGAGATAGCAAGCACAAGTAGGAAGGAAACTCAAGTCTCAACCCAGGAGGTCAAGTCTACCTCCATGACCCCTAGGAGGTTAATTAGGGTCATTGGTGCCACGTAATGAGTGACCCTGTTACCTGAACGACGAACCATTTTAAAGCGCCATGAACGACCCCATATGGATTTGTTTCTTGCATTTGGGATTCAGGCGTGGGACAATGGTCGTTTCAAGTTTTGTCTCCTATAGATAGCCATAGAAACACCCACCAAAAGGACAAGAATTAATAAACCAAACTTCCACACCTTACAACGACAGGCCACAAATTAAGGACATTTACAATTGTTTGTGATCATCCTCTTGCTAACACCACAAACCCTCTATCCATCTATTTACAACTTAGAAGTAGTAGTTTTCATGGTAAAGTCAGGATTCGGATTTCTTTTATATGGATGAGGCTCGAGTGATCTCTATGAAAAGAACAATGTTAGTCGAAATCGGACTCGTCGGTGTGACCCATCCACCAATCTAGTTCGGTATAGCCAAGAATTGATGTTACATAACCGTTAAAACTTTTGAAACTATTTAGGGTGTCGTTTTTTCTAGTTTTGCCTGAGCTACTCCTCTACCCAACCCAACTCATTATCCAAAAGGATCAAAAGTCAATAACTTGTAACTTGTCAACCTAGAAATATATAGATGACGCTGCAACCTTTTAGTGATTCGTAGTCCGATTGACTTGTAACTTGATGAGTTGGTGACTTGATGAACTTACAGCTTGATTGACTAGTAACTCGTAACTAGATTGATCTAGCTAGTTCATGATCCTCCTAATCTATTTGTTCAATAGCTTTGTGGTGGATTACCTGTCCATCAATCTAGTTTGGTGCTCTCTCTCGTTAAAATTAGACAAAAATTGATGTTAACCATTAAAATTTCAAAACTGTTTAGGATGACTTTTTTTGGTTTGTTACACCGAACTCATTCTTGTCTTCGTCCAACCCATTATCTAAATTGATGAAAAATCAACAACTTGTAACTCGTCAACTCATAAATAGATGACTTTGCAACCTTTTAGCGATTCACAATGACACATAACCTGAGGAGCTTCTAACTTGATAAACTTGCAGCCTTGGTTGACTAGTAACTTGTAACTAGATTGATTTAGCTAGCTCGTGACCCTCTTAATTCGTTTGACAACTCTAATTGTGAATGGTGGATTACCATGGTTGTTATATTAATGTGTTTTTCTCTTGAAATCAAAGTTTATAAACGTTGTACTTACCTAATATTTTGTTATTTTTTTTCGTATAACAATAATGTGACTGGTTCGAGTTTTTAAAAGTTCAATTTCTGTTGTATTTCTGACCTTTAATTCTCTAACTCTTTTCCGACAAAATATTAATTGAGTAAATAGAACCATATATTATTAACTTTTTAAAATTACAAAATGCACGCCTTGGCTCTATTGGCCATACCATATTGCCTTTCCTCTACGTCAGGGAATTTCTCACCAACGAAAAAAACTTTAATAATTAAATGTTTTTTATAATATAAATAAATTGAAAATTGTTTTTCTCTGTCAACCACATAATTCTATTGCTTTGCCTTAGCTCCCACAACAAGGGACATTGAGGCCACTCATTTTAGGTATTTCGGTTCCATTTCTGAACATGCATTTATATATTATAATAATAATAATAACAATATACTTTAGAAGATTCGTATGTATCCTATTTAAATACGTATATGTACGTATACGTGTGATGAGTGGAATACAGACGACGTGTGTCTCTCCATTGATACAAAGCTGCCCATTCCTATGAAGAAATTCAATTAAATTTTATGTAACTGATTGGTTCATTTGTCCTTGCTTGCTAGAGGTATAGACAAAGAGTAGTAAGTGTTTACTTGAAAGGGTAAAGAAAGGTGAAGCTTATTTAAGAGACGAGAAGGAAAGACAGGGAATTATCGGTAATTGTCTGTAGGCGATTAAGTGAGGCCTTGAGCATATAATGTATAAGCGTAAGGGCCAAAATCATATGTAGTAGAGAAGTATCAGAAATTTTTCGTAGGCGATTAAGTGAGGCCTTGAGCGTATAACATATAAACATAAGGACCCAAAGTATATGTAGTAGGTACATTTGGTTATGTCCCATTAATGTTGGGGTTTTGTCTTTATTTACAGCTTATTAGGATTCAGGTTGGATTGTCGCATGTCGTCAGTTGATTGATGACCTGATTGAGAATTTAAAACTTTTCGAGTTGGATCCTAATATGTATGTAATAGGTGCTTAAGTGAGGTCTTGAGCGTATTATGGGCTTAATATGTATGTAGTAGGTAAATTATGTCATTTTTCATCAATTTTTTGGTCAACTTTTGTTTGTAGCTTACTAGAATTCGGGTTGAATCACCACATGTCGTTGGTTGATTGATTATTTGATTGTGAATCAATCTTCGCCGCATAGCGATGTAGACCTTAGACAATGGCGGAACCAGGATTGGTACAAGGGAGGAGCCAAATTATAAACTGAAAATGGGTGCCACCGGCAAAAAAAATTCTTCGAATTTGGATAGTAGTAGAAAAATTTCATGAATCTAATACTACGTAAAAACTACACAATAAATTGTTTGATCATAAGTTACTTAGTTAGTAAAAAAAGAATTATATGTGCCACCGGCAAAAAATTTTCTTCAAATTTTTATGATTTATGATCACATATTGTAATTATTACATATTATAAGTCGATTCTGAGTAACTATTTTGTAAAATTTAAGACAACATTTCATCGAAACATCATAGTGGGGGAGCCGAACTTCAAATACCCCGGCGCCAAACTCCGAAAACACCAAATATTACATATAATTTTACACTCGATACCGGGGGAGGGGGGCGCCGTGGCTCCCCCTAGCTCCCCCCCTATCTCCGCCATTGACCTTAGATCTCCCCGAGAAAATCTTAGATGCGTCTCACCCTCTTTCGTTGGGCCTCTTGGACTAGATTGGTCGGACAGTACTCCTCAGATCACCAGTTTAATCATTTATGAGCCATGATCCATGAAAAAGTCATATGTGTCGCGTAATGAATGACCTCATTATCTGTACGACAAAACGTTCCGAAATGTATCATTCTACAAGTATAATATCTCTTAATTATGGCTCCACCTTCCCCATGGGAAATCTAATGATATTACAAGTGACCTACTAGAAGGAAAGTTTCAATCTTTCAACTTGGCTTGACTTGACTTAGATCATTAACCGTTTTTCCTTGACTTGATTGTACATCCATATGGAACCAAGTTTCATATGTTTGGTTTGCTAACTGTCTTCTAGATAAAGGTAATGATCAGGTCCATAGATATGATATAATTGTGCATACTAAACTCTATAATATATTAATATGGTGGTTTTGATTGAGATTATAGATTGTATTGGTTGGCTTGATTGAGTCAACCATGGTGCACTATGAGAAAAGCTACCCTAGTCACGATTGTACGGATAGTTAGGGTTACAACGGTGATCAGGGCGTGATTTTCCGACCTGAATTTGAGAGTAGGAATTGAGCAATTCTCTTGTATTTCCGAGTTTCTTGTTTTCTGTCTCCAATTGTCTGTCCAATATCTACGGAATTGAATTTTTCCTTCCTGCCAAAATCCTGCTAGTTTTCACTGCAATCAAATTCTATTGCATTATTATTCCCCAATTATCCATTTCCATGTGGAAGACGAGCCCTAAGTTTTTTACTTGCGAAAGAGTGAATATTCTGTCTAGTAGTGACTTTAATCATGGTTAAGTTGTGATTAATGTTATATGTTTAAAAATTATGTTGTTGTTGACGATAAATCTATTTTTGCTGACGATAAGATGACTAGATCCTGGAGGGTGGTCTGAGTTAGTTCACCCTTGATTCCACCATTGGATAAAATAAAAATGAATTGTTCTTGTACCAAAATCATACTCTTACCTATTAAAATGATCCAACAGGAATTGATACGTATTTATTTAAAAAAACATTCACACAAAATTCCATATAGGCTCTAGGGGGGATTTCTGCAACTTCTTATCGTTTTCTTTGGAGCTTTATAGTTAGCCATGTCTAGAGATAACGATGTAGGTAATTTTATAGTGACGTGAGACCGATTCCCTCAGCCGTGCTTGTGCAGCGTATTAAGTTAGAGTTGATTCTCTTGTCCTCTTCTAGCCACTCTCCCTCTTTAGCATTGATAGTTTAAATTTTATCTTCTCACCTCTATTTCTTGTGCATATGGTCTTTCTTCCTCCCAATAGGGTTGCTATCACTAATCACATTCTTATTTCATTGCGTAAAAATGATTAATACGCAATTGCTACTTTATTTCCAAAATAGGGTATGGAATGTTAGAACATACTCTTCAAAGCAATCTATCGATTGCCCAAAAGAAGTCGGTATTAGTATTTGGTGGGTCCTACCCTAAACATCGGTTGGACCGCTTCGGCCGACCCAACACTCCATGACCAACAGCTAAGACCCAGTTGTGATTTATGCGTCGTTTCGCCTCGCCTTTCAGCTCAGGGCGATCACAATCCTTCGTAATCAGACGACCAAGATCGCTTCATAACTGGGTCACCAATCGATCAACAACATGTGGCAACCCGACTTAAATCTCGATGACATATAAATAGGGATATGATCCCAACATTGATCGGATATGATCCAACACTTGACGTAAGTGCGCCCTATCGCAGGCACACGTAAGGCTCCATAATACCCTCCACGAGGTGTGACCGGGCACTTCTGCTTTTCACACTCATTGCATATATTACTGTATATAAAAACGCTTACTATTCTCTCTTATATGTCATACAAGGTACTTACACATCGACTTTTTAGACACTTCAGACGATCAAGGTTAAACGTTTTATTGAATGAGTCAAACCAACTTAGTGGAACCGTAATTAATTAGTTATCTAATTAACCAATTTTTAGTTGGATTTAATTAGATCACGAGACTTGTCTAGCTGTAGAAGCCACTCAACCTTCTAAGACAATCAGCTACTGCCAAGTGGCCAATTAGATTTAAAATAAAAAAAAAAGCCAATTATTTTAATTAATAGAAAGATCTTAAATTATACAAATTAGATACATAAAATTATGTACAAAAATTCAATAATACGCATAAATAGTGAGTGTACAATGATATGAAGTGTTTTTTTCGTTGTACTTGTACAATAATTGCCAAGATTTATTCTTTATTGTATAATTGAAAAATAGGACAAAATCTTAATTAATGTCTCTAAGCATCAATTAGAGACAATTGGGACCATGGTTTTGCTACTTATATGTTGTGTTGTTCATTGGAGCCCACTCCCAAGTATACTTAATCATCTTACGATCCAGTCTTACAGTCATAGGTGACAACATATTCCAGTCATTTTTTCATGTCACCTCTGACACATCATCAAAATAGAATAGTTTATTGATTTTTTCGATGATGTGGTAAAATTTGTACTGCCACGTCATAAAAATATAATATTTAATTCAATTTTGTATGATGTGTCACAAGTGACATGACAAAATGGTCGGAATATGCTGTCGCCGAAGACAGTAGGACTGGATCATAACACGATTCAAAATTCTGGGGCCAGTTTGTAACATTTTGAAGTTTCATGACCACTTTGTAACTTGGCCCAAAGTTTAAAGGATGTATTAAGTATTTCACCTTTTATTAATTAATCATTTGGGTGTCTTTGTGGCATGTGTTTAGAAGGTAGGTTTGTGTCATGTACATTGATCTATTTGGGGGTTGTGGTCCCTAAATCACAACTCATTTCGACTTTAGGTTTATAGCTCAGATGTTATGTATTTAGTTTCGATGAAAAGTCACTTACTTTTGACTGTTATAAGATTCCAGAAGATGGTGAAAGTTGTGTCAATCTCATAGTTTGGTTGTGCCTTCCTTCGTCGGGTGCAAAATGTGATGTTGTACCAGAGGTCTCCCCATCTCTTCCTAAACTTCCTCCGATCTTCGGTTCGAGTTGTACAAGGTAGAAAGTCGTCTCACGTACAATTTAATGCCTTTGCGAAAGAGGGGATCAGAAAGAAACTTATATGCCGCCTCACAAAGGCAACTTGAGCAATAATGTCTGCTGCGTGATTGATAAGGAGAAGCATCTCAAAGCATGGGGCAAAAGATCAAGCAGTTTTATGCTCAATCTGTTGCATTTCAGCGATTTTATACATATTTACTTATTAATACATATTTACTATTTGGATGTTAATTTTAGCGATTTTATGCTCAATCTATTGCATTTCAAGTCTTGTACAAGTTTGATCAGTGTCGTATACATAATGACGGGTTTTTAGGTATGAAACGAGTATCATCATACACAGTCTCCTCATCTGAAATCTTGAAAATCAATATCAAACCCATCTATAATCTCCGCAAGTACATATAAACCCGAAATCTACATAACCATTACACCCCCAATAACTCTAATAAGTAATCCAAAAAACATTCCTGATTGATTTTCACAACATTCCTATTCATAAACAGTTCCAAAGATACGATTTTCCAACCAGACAAAATGGGAAAATTTCAAGTTTCCAAGCTATGATTCCCAGACATGTCTGTATCTCTCAAGTAAACAAACATGGTTCCATGATCTCTCTCAACTGTCCAAAGGCACATAATTTCCAGCAACAGAAACTACAAAACCAGAGGTGAAAAACTGAACTCTGTGTTGTCTCTGTTCAAAACCCAGATGCCAAAAACCAGAGAGCTCAATAAGAAGATAAGGCAGTTCCTTGTTTCTGGGACCATAGAAATCAAAATCTCTCTTCTTTGATGCAAATAATAAGCTGTTCTTGGACCACTATGTTGTCTGTTTTGTCTGCAATAATGTAGTAGCTATGTTCTTGTTCCTCATTGGTTACAGTAGAAGCTTACAGCTTGATTCATACCCATATTAGCATTCAACAATTCACAGTTGATGTGTTCGTGGTTCGGTTCAGGTTCCGATAGCTGATATCCATTTCGAGCTCGGGTAATAACCAAATCTAATTAGCCTTTTGGGTAGTAAAGTTCATACCCTACTGTCAAGAACCATTGCATCCCAATAACTCGAGTTGTTGGGAGAGGGTTCTGAAAGGATCTTATAGTGTTTACTAACACGTCCCCTCAAACGAAAGTCCATGAAAAGGGATTGAAGTTTGCAAAGGTCCATCAAGCCTTATGCAAGATAAATTGTTGTATTTGGGGTTATCGAGATTCGATACCTTGACCTTTCGGTCATCAACGGCTCTGATACTCTGATAACTCGAGTTGTTGGGAGAGGGTTCTGAAAGGATCTTATAGTGTTTACTAACACCTACTCATACTCATTGGTTTTTTGGACGGTTTTCGGTTATATCCATAACCGGAAAGACGTTAAATTTTAAACACAAAAATGGACAAAATCTGTGTTTGATTTGGGCGGTTTTTAGTTATTATAAACTTAAAATATCTTATCGTAAAAGTGTTTTTATATCGGTTCGGATATTTCAATATCCATATTCTGCCCATATCCATACATAAGGGTTTTCGGTTTTACTCATACCCTAAAAGTATCCGATCAAATTGGGTTTTACCCTGTTTGAATTCGTTCGAATAATCATAATGACGGGTATTATTGGCATCACTATTAGTGGTTTGGTTTGCGACAAAGGGGTGCAAACCAATCGGTTTAACCAGATTAGCGGCCCAAGTCTCGGCCCACTTCAATGACATTAGCCCACAGCCCAAAAGCCCACAGATTTGGCCCATTCTTCTGACGTCTCTCTTTAGTAGTGTTTAGTTTCCCTCTTTCCATCCATCTCTTCTCTGCTCGCCGGCGAACTCCATCGGAAAATTCCCAGGCCGCCGCACATTCTTCTCCTGCGTCCGCCGCGATTCGAGCACTACAGTCCGCAGCTCCAGTAGTCTATCCCCACGCTCTCGATTCTCAGTCCAGGATTCTCCTCCAATTCACCAGGTAGCGTAGTATTAGGGTTGGAATTGGAATTCGCAAGTACCGTTAGCGTTCGTTCCATGTAACGTAATAATACCGTCGATGCTCATTGAAATATTGATATGTTTGTTAGGTTTTACTTCCTCCCAAAATCAAGTTGCAGAAGTAGTAAGCTTTTGCATCGGTAGCTCTTCTTGTGGTTCAGGGATTCTGCGTCATTGCGTTTGTATTATGCTTTAAGAATGTGAAGAAAAGTGTGTTGATGCATTTTGTCATGAGGATAAACTTGACATTTGGTGGAATGACTTAGTCTATTTAGCAGAATCTCTGATTCTCTGATGTAATAATTAATAATACAGTCAGTCTTAATCAACTTTGCGAAACCATGGTAGTAGGTAACTTAGAAAAGAAGATTGGAAATTTTGGGACAGTTCGGTTATGTAGCTAACCATCTCTCTCTATTGCATTACTTTGCTGCAGCAGTGCTATGGAAACAAAGCCTTCCACTGGCTCGTCGTCGAGCTTCGTTGATCAGTTAGTGGTGAGTTTAGTGGGATTTCCCTGCTATTTCTTCCCTTTGGTGTTCTCTGGTTTTGATTTTGGAGACTTTTTTCTGCTGTAATTTAGGTTCCGGGAGATGTGATTCTTGATCTTTCTAACATGGCTGAACAGACTATAAAGCTCGGTGGTGGCCTCCGCCAGGTAGGAAGAATCTTAGACTCTACGGTTTCATTAGTAGGTAATGGGAAAATGTGGTTAGCTGTTGTGGTTTTGAGTTGGTGCTCTAGCCTTTGCTAGAATAACTTGAGGCATCTGGAACCTTAAGAAAAAAATAGGGCTGTGAAAGTAATAGCCTGAAGCTGAATAAGCAATTGTTGACTACTAGGAAAAAAGAAATTCTAAGGTTGAACTTGGAAGATTGATTTTGTTTGCAAAATTTGGCAGGATTGTGATGCCATATCAGTGATCAAAGCTGGGGTGCTGCGGTTCTCAAAGCCAAATAAGTATTGGGTTGAAAGCTCTCAGAAAAGGGTGGGTGGGTATGGTTTTCCTTTTGGTTGGTGCTATTGCACTTCTTGTACACCGTTTCTTAGTTGTGAAATAAAATCCTTACTTTTGAATAATATAGTTTTTGTAGAACCTATACGATATCTATTTGTGATTTTTTCCCGTCAAATATTTTGTGTCGCCGTTGCAGTATGTGCCGTGTGCCGAGGACTCTGTCCTTGGAGTAGTGGTGGACTCTAAAGCAGATGTAAGAACCTTTATAACCATCTATCTCTAACAATTCAAGAAAGTCATCTTCATCTGAAATGTCTTCTCTGACCCTGTATTGCTCATTTGGTTCTCTTTCCAAAAATGTTTTGCAGAACTTTCTTGTGGACATAAAAGGACCTTCTTTGGCATTTCTACCGGTGCTTGCATTCGAAGGAGGGACCAGGAAGAATATACCCAAGTTTGAGGTGTGTTTATAATGTCCAGCTAACTAGATCTCTTTTGTTAGAACTCTTATGCTATTATGCAATGAAGAATTTTAGGTGGCAGTTACCATTCAAGAATATGTGCTCTAGAACCTTGACAAAAGTAGTGGAGATCTTACATCTGCTGAGAATTTAGATAACTACGATTAAATGAAATGAGCAATGTATGATTTATATCCTTTCCCTTGATATAACAAAGACCCTTTGGAGGAAAAGTTGACATATATATGCTGTTCTAGAAGTTAAGGTTTGAGCTGCTTAGCAACAACAGTGTTGATAAATCAAGTCGGGATATGTGTCGACCTTTCTAAAGTGTTGATAAATGAAATTGGGATATGTGTCAAACTTCCAAATTTTGGCTAGATGCCTAAAAGCAGATTGTTCTTTCCTTGCTATTCTCTTACTTTGTAAAATTTGGTATGTTTAGAAGCTTTAAACGGGTTCCATGTACCTAACCAATTCTCTTTTCCACAGGCAGGTACTTTGATTTATGTTCGAATTGTGAAGGCAAACCCTGGAATGAACCCAGAGCTATCATGTGTTGATGGTTAGTTGTTTTGTATCGATTCCTTCATTTTAAATTTCACTGCTGTGTTGGTCTTTGGTTTAGTTTTTCTATGTTCATTGTTTCTGGTATTCAGCCACTGGGAAAGCGGCACAATATGGAGCTCTCAAAGAAGGCTTAACGTTTGAGTGTTCAACTGGTTTATCCAGAATGTGAGCTATCCTCCTTTATTAAGTTTCTGAATTATGAATATGACAGCTTCTGGTCAAATGGTGACTGCATTTCTTTTAGGTATTTTCTTCTCCGGTCATCGTTCATTATATCATCTGCTTTACTAGGTTGTTGAGTTCACCAACATGCCCAATTCTGGAAACTCTTGGAAAGAAGCTTCCCTTTGAGATAGCAGTTGGGCTAAACGGCAGAGTTTGGGTATGTTTATTTGTTACTGTATCTTCATATCTTTTCTGCTCTAAATAAATCTATTAGACTCTCTTTGTTACTACCTTCCTCAACTGCTCCAATAATAGCCTTACCGTTTCTGTTTTTTCGAACTTTTAATACGTAGGTGAATGCCGATTCTCCATCCATTGTCGTCGTTGTTTCCAATGCAATCATGAACTCACAGTCTTTGAGTAGGGTGCAGCAGAAGATTATGGCCGAAAAATTGTTACAGAGGGTTCAGGGTAATGTTCCGTTGTGTCCCCTATTAATCGATCGTACTCTTATGCTTTAAATTCTTGAATATCTGTGTTGAACCATAATTCTATCACCTGCAGCATGATTGGAAGACCACAGACATCGTACTACTTTCGCTCGTGTCGGCAAGATGACAGAAAATGGGATGCACACTTGCAGACTGGAAAACTCGGTGGTATTGACAGATGATCGATCTGTTCTGGAGTCGTTCATAAGGATAGACTTAGACGTGCTTAACGAGTTAGTCGGTTTAGTTTGTATTCAGATGATCAAGCATAAGGGATAACCATTGTAGTGTTATAGTTACAGTAGTCATTTTGACCTTTAAAGTATCGAAATTTCGAGTTATAATGATCACGATACATTTTCCAGTTTGAAGATACGGAAATCGTTCATCATAATGTCACACAACTGTACAAAGACATATAATTTCCTTGCATTAATAGCTCCAAAGACCCTATTCATTTTGTTTTGTTTCCAAGTGATAAGAAGGACCATATGTTTCAAGAAAAAGGAAATCAGAATCTCTTCTTTGATGCCAAGACTGATAATAAGCTCTTCTTGGACCACTGTATGTTGTCTGTTTATCTCCAATAATGCAGTAGCCATGTTCAGATTGATTGATTACAGTAAGAAAGCTCACAGTTTGTTTCATATCATTCATCAACTCGAAAGATAATCCAGCCACGTCGACGGAACTCCGACAAATGCAACAAAATTCCAGTGGCAGATGTCCACCGACGGTCGATGGAATTTGGACCATAACTGTGATATTACGGTGGGACAGAGGTCCAATAGTGGCAGAGATCAAGCCGTGCTCAAGAAAGAAGTGTGGATGAATTAGTTGAAGAGGATATTGTGTCAATCTTGAAATGATATCTCAATTCCCACACTTTTGTCAAGGAATCTCAATTCCCACTCTATAAAGATTATTAATTTCTCTTGGAATTCAAATTCCAATTCGTTGGACAAATATTTTACAATCTACACATAGAACTGGGCACATTCCTAGAAGAGTGGGAATTGGATCCTATTCCAATCCCGAATTCTCGATTTCGAATTCCCTCATCCAAACGACTCCAAGAAAAAAAGTATGTATATTTAGCAATCTCATTGTTGAATTATTTGTCTGTATAAGCTATACATCATATAAAAACAAACAAAACCCTCCCAAGAAATCAGCTAGTAGTAGTAAGGTCAGGTCCTATATTCTGATTACTGTGTATTAGAATGTTACTATCATATGTGTTACAAATATATGATGATAACTGTAGCTTGGTTTTTTTCTGGGGAAGCAAAAGGATTACAGCTCTGTGTGAACGATTTCTTTGTCTTTGGCGGTTAGGCAGTCGATCGAAGGACGAACAACGCCGTATCCAGACCCTTGAGCAGAGTTGCAGTAAGTCTCAACCATGCCATCTTTCCCTTCTAAGTTGACATTGGTCAGGACTATGTTGCTGCAAGGAACCGTGTCGCTACAAGCAAACTTCATGGCTTTTGCACTCTTGGATGTCCCACTGATGTTTCGGTACATGATCTGGCTGATTTCTACGGCCGCTGACTGATATATGAGGATCGGTATTAGACTCGAGAAAGAAAAAATGTAAGACTGAAGCAGAAGAACTAAAGATACCTGGTTCTGGCAGGATTTTGGTGAATCACAGTAGAATTGGTCAATAATGATAGGGTTTGCGACATTCTCCATCTGCACATTTTCGTAACGTATCCCACGAACATATCCATGACCACCCTTTGAAAGAAATCAAAGCAACAATGAGATTAGTTGAAGCATTAGATTGGAAAGTTTCAGAAGTTGGGAATGGATATATATACCTGCCATGTCTTGATCCTGAGGCCGTTCGTCGTGTCCCGGAGCAGTGCTGTGTCGACAACCACTTTCGAGACAAACCCGGTTGAGTTATCCTTTCCAAGGCTCCCAATGCTGAAGCATTGATCAGAAACAACAACCCAGTTAAGCATAAAGCTGCATTCTTGCTCTTTCTGGGATGAAAATAACCCAGTTAATTAAGCATATGGTTTTACCTAATACCATGTCCTGGTCCACAATAGAGCCTCTTCATTTTGATATTCGAGCTACCGCTGACAATCGAGACACAATCATCCCCTGGAAATAGCATCAGAGAGGAAAGAATTTCGTCAGTTTCGGTTAAAACATTGCTGTTGCTTGAAACATTTCCCATTTGACTTATAATAAGGTAGTTTGAGAATGAATTGTTGAAGAACCTGTTCCAATTTTGGTATCTTGCAGAACAACATTAGTTGACTCTGTAATGTGGATCCCATCTGTGTTGGGGCTATCTCCAGGAGCTGAGACTAGCACATCGGTGATTCGAACCGAGTTACAATGAGATATCACAAAGTTCATCTGCTGGCTGTTCTGGATGGTTAGCCCTTGCACTTTCACACCAGTGCTTGATTCGATAGTTAACGCCTGCAAGTAAGTATCATCGTTTTCGTTAAAACCCCGAGAAGTCACAGATGTTTATGAACTCCAGTGAAACTGAGAGAGAGCCTTACAGTTGGTGCCCCTTTGCAAGGCTGTAAAGAAGAAGAAAGAAAACTCGCGTTAGATGATCGAATTCGTTCAACTGAAGCAGAAAAAGGAAAATAGAATGTCATGAATCAATGGAGTTCTTACATTTGACTTGTTCTTTTTGCAAGAAGCAGCCCACCACTTGCTGCCCGAGCCATCGATAACTCCATGTCCTTGAAAGACGACACCATTCAGCTTACTGAAATCAAGCCATGTTCTTGGGAAACTCGGATCCCAGTTTGCAGGTTCGTCAGGTGCTACTATCGTTCCATCAATCTGCAAAATCATTACGAAACTTCTTCATGACAATGATCGATGTAGTTGTTACCATTTAACTTTCTGAATGAGCACTCGGGAAGTACCTGGATGATGAGCTTATCTGCACACGGCCCTTTAAATCTCGTCGCGTTTACTAAATAACGGCGTCCTGGAGGAACCAAGAAGACTGATTTCGTTGTGTTACAGGCAGTCTTCCAAGCATTCACAAAGGCCTGATGAATGAGATAGTATAACAAATAGATTCAGAACCATGAAATGCAAATGTAACTACAACACGAATGAAATTCCTTGTTTTTTTGTCTAATGACGATCTGGAATTGGAAGGGAATTGAGATTCCTGTTGGAGCTGGAATTCGGCACAAAGAGGAATTCAATTCCGTAGATATTGGACGGACAATTAGAGACAGAAAACAATGAATTCGAAAATGCAGCGGAATTGCTCAATTCCTCCTCCCAAATCCAGGCCGGATATCGAACCCTTCATTTTCAAAGCCAATTCCTAATTCTGGAGAAGTTCATCAAGACTGGAACAAGCGTTTGAATGCACAACTACAGACTCATCACATCTACCCAGAAAACAGAAAAGCTTCAAGAATGATTAAGAACGATTATACCGACCTGACTATCATCAGCAACGCCATCTCCAACTGCACCAAAGCTCTCCACATTCACAAGAACCTTGCTACCGCGTTCACTTGTCCATGACGGTACATCAAATACTTCCAGTTCTTCTTCAAGCTCCTCAACCATTCCAAGTGTGTCATATACCATGCTTCCTGCAACTCCATGGCCCACTAACAGCAAGCCAAGAACAGAAATGACGAATATCCGGTCCATGCTTTTGATTTTCTTCTTTTCCGCCTGGTTTGTCGGAACTTGATTGATCTGCATAATTCCTGTAAATAAATAACATACGGCTTCAATTTATATGAAACAGATTATATCTGGGAAATGCAAGTGGTTTGTCCACTAATGGCTTGGCTTGAAAGTACATGAAGAAAAGCCAACATTTTTCTACATGCCTACACTTAAAGTACAAGGGAAAAATGCAATAATCTCTCAAGTTCTTTGCTTTACTCTTCAACCAGTAAAAAGGAGAGACCAGTTCTTCTTTAGATTCTGCTTTTAGCTACAGTGATATATAAATACATTCTCAGTTATGATACAGTCTCAACTGATGTTGACATGTCAAATTTGATCAATATAATAGCAATCTCAATTCTCAAGCAAAAGTAACCTTTTGCTTTGACTGTTGAAATATATCCAGAAAACATACTCACCAAGGAAAGTTGACATCTTTTGTATCCAGTGATCCAAAACTGTTGATTACCAGAATTGTATGAATGATCTTATTGATGTTCATGGCTACGGTTGACCTCGACGAAACTCCGACCAACCCCTCTTGTCATCGTCCTTCGTATACCGGTTTCTCGTATCTGCATTGATAGATCGTATTCCCCGATTTCAGCGTAGTAGTTCGATACCTGCAAATAGACTGCGAAATCCCCTGGATCAACATCCATCAAGACTTTTGCTGCCCTTCTTCCCACGGTCTCGTTCTTATGGTTCCTGCAACTTTGCAGCAATGAACTCCACATTATCCAGTCACCCTTTCCTGGATACTGATGCAGCAGTTCTTCCGCTTCGTTCAACATTCCCGAACGCCCCAAGAGATCCACCATACATGAGAAGTGCCTTCTATTGGGACGAATCCCGTACATGAGTTTCATCACATCGAAAGCCATTCTTCCTTCTTCAACTAGTCCAGAGTGACTGCAGCCATTCAATACACACAAGAATGTCACTTTATCTGGTGTTAGACCTTTCAGCATCATTTCTTTAAGCATCTCTAGCCCCTCATTTCCCATTCCATTATGAGCATATCCACTTATCATTGCTGTGTAACAGATGACGTTCGGCGAGGTGAGTTGTTTGAAAACGTTTCGGGCAAGTTTGACACATCCGGTCTTCGAATATGCATCAATCAACGAAGATGAAACTGCTAAATCAGTCTCGAAACCTAGTTTCGTGACACAAGAATGCACCATGCTGCAGCTGGCCAAACTTGAGAAACTTGTAGAGTCTGATAAAGCTTTGAGCATAGTAGAGAAAGTAACCTCGTCAAGACCGGTTCCTTCATCAACCATCAAACCAAACATCTCGACAACATCCTCGATAATACCACAATGAAGCAAAGAGGTCATTAATGAGTTGCAGCATTCCAGGCTTCTATCAGGAACATATCCATAGAAGAACAATACCGAGCTCTCGATATCTCTGCATTTCCCATACATATCAATCAACGCAGACTGGACATGAACACTTCCCACTGCAAAACCGACCTTCAAAACCCAGGAGTGAATCTGCTTTCCAAGCAGAACATCTGCAGTTCTGCTGGCGAAATTTAAGAACCCAACAAACGAACGAATCGATGGCCTCTTACTGAAAAACTGCATCGCGTTAAACAATTTGACTGCTTCAAGTACAAATCCACTACTTACATACGCTGCTAGCATCGAATTCCATGACAGAACGTCTTCAGCTCGAATAACTTCGAAAGATCTCTTCGCATCAGACAATCGTCCACAAGCTGAGTAGAAATCCACCAAACCGTTAGCAACGAAAAGATTCGAACTTTCCCAACCAACCTTAATCAAATGGGAATGCAGCTTCTTCCCTTCATTGCAAAACCTCTCATCACAACATCCATGAATCAAATACGAGAAAGTAACCCCATTTCCCTCTACTCCTTCCTCCCTCATCACATCATACAATCCCAACAACTCATCAGCTCGACGCAGTTCAGAAAACCGTCGTAAAACCAGATTCCAAGTCGCTAAATTTCTCTCGGGCAATTCACGAAACAACCCTAAACCTAAACCCTCAAGTCCCATACCCATGTAAACACCAACAAGTGAACTCCCAACAAACACATTACAACCAAACCCAAGCTTAACCACCCTACAATGAACTTGAATCCCATCTCTTAACCCACCAACCTCTCCACAGATGCTCAAAACAGAACAAACCGTCGATTCACTCTCTCTAATCCCGTGCGAAACCATCTCCTCATACAGCCACAAACCATCTCGCGGAACTCCGTACTTTCGAGTCCCCGAAATCAGCAAATTGTACGATACAACATCTCTTGTAGGCATTTCATCGAACACCTGGTGTGCAGCATTGAACTGCCCGGATTTCACCAAGCTGTCGATCTTCCTGTTGTGCAAATAAACAACCTCGTGAGCATACGGTTCACAGTAAGATTCCAACATCAGATTCATCTTCGTCCCCAACCAAGTTGTTACAGTCCGAACAAAAGACAGCGACTCTCTGCCTCTCATGGCTTTAAAAAACTCACGATTTGAATCTAATGGGCCGAACCCATTATAAATATCGTCGAAAGCTTCGATCCAACAAAAAGGAAATGGCGGCTTTGTGATTGCGACTGAGAGACAGGACAGAGTACGGAGATGAAAAAAGACGACAACTTTCTGTCTTTTATTAAGGTAACGAAGCAGGAAAACTAAAACAGAACAGAGCTTTTTTGCAAATGGTGTTTTCGATTTATCAACAACATGTTGATCCTATAGCTTCTACAACAGATGCAACGAACTCCATCTGGGTTTCCTCGTTGATTCTCGAGAAGAGTGGGACATGAACAAATAGAGACTTGTGGCCATTCTGCTGGGCGAATTTGAGCGAATGATAGTATACATAGTTGCAGACATATCGGCCAGCATCGTCCGATATCGTGACGTCGAATCGTTTCTTCTTCAAGGATGTCAAGATTGCATCAACTGAGCAGCATGTCTGAGGAATCAAAGAGACTGTTAGTTCAAACAATTGCAGCAGAAATTTTGAATTCTTTTAGTACAAATTACCTGTCTTAGACAAGTGATTTCTCCATCATCTGAGATTATAGGATGATTCTGATCATACAAAGGACAAGACATCAGAAAGATGTAAACTTTGATATGATTCGAATCGTAAAACGAACTATAATAACCTGCGGTTGCCATCCCATTTCATCCGGGCATCGAAATGTGGCTTCGTTTACTGCCCGTCGTTCGATAGCGAATTTCGTTGCACCACTGTTCACTCCCAAGTGAAGCTGAACAAGAAGAAGCATGGAGTATTAAGTACGAATCGACACGATAAGAGCATAAAGATAAGCTTAGAAATTGATTACAGACCCAGACAACTTGCTCGTTCTTTTCTGCATTTGTAGCGGTGGTGGTGCTCGATTCGAGGGTCTTGTACAGCATACTAACAGCTCCATCTCCAGCTGTTTCGAGGACAGTGCAGCTACCTAGAGTGACACCGCAGGCAATCCTTGCTTTTCGACGTAATCCTTGAGCCTAGTCACTATAGTCTCGGTCGGATTCTGGACAACTCCTTGGAATTTCTTGAATCCTGTCACGTGAACTACTACAGACTTCGTGCTGCTTCGGATCCCATCTCTTATTGTACTAGTACCTAACCCTAATTTAGTATCATCAGACAAGTTATAAGTAGTACTAGGAAGCAAACATGAGCGTATAATCCGTTCCAAATCGAAGTCGAAGATCCATTTTCAAGTTGAAGAACAGCCAGTTCTATCAAACAAAATCAAGGACTACATCATATCAGTTGGATTAGTTCTTAACAACAAGAACAAGATCACTTATGAGAACACAGAAACCAGCATGTTAGATTCAACTTCCTGAACCATTATCAGAAGCCAGAACTAGTACTAACCAGAGCTCACAGATGACTGAAATTAAGAACTGGTATCAACAATCATGAACATGCTTGCAAGTACAGATCAGCGAGTAAACCCAGATAAGGAATTCAATTCATCTCCTACTACTAAGATGCAAAATCGCAAGAATTCAACAAACACACTCAAAAAGGACTACATCATATCAGTTAGATTACTGCTTAACAACAAGAACAAGATCACTGTTTTTCTGGATAACAAGTCACTAAGAACACAGAAACTAGCATGTTAGATTCAACTTCCTGAACCATTATCAGAAGCCATAACTAGTACTAACCAGAGCTCACAGATGACTGAAATTAAGAACAGGTATCAACAATCATGAACATGCTTGCAAGCACAGATCATCGAGTAAACCCAGATGGGGAATTCAATTCATCTCCTACTACTAAGATGCAAAATCGAAACCAGCATGTTAGATTCAACTTCCTGAACCATTATCAGAAGCCATAACTAGTACTAACCAGAGCTCACAGATGACTGAAATTAAGAACTGGTATCAACAATCATGAACATGCTTGCAAGCACAGATCATCGAGTAAACCCAGATAGGGAATTCAATTCATCTCCTACTACTAAGATGCAAAATCGAAACCAGCATGTTAGATTCAACTTCCTGAACAATTATCAGAAGCCATAACTAGTACTAACCAGAGCTCACAGATGACTGAAATTAACAACTGGTATGAACAATCATGAACATGCTTGCAAGCACAGATCAGTAAACCCAGAAAGGGAATGAATTCAATTCATCTCCTACTACTAAGATGCAAAATCGCAAGAATTTCAACAAACACACTCAAAAGGGGGTCAAAATTCAACAGAAGAAGAACCCATGAATCTACCTCAAAAGAATCGAAGAACAGGAATTCAGCTGGGATAAGATGACAAGAGCAAAGCAAGCTCCTTTCTTCTTCCTCCAAGCTAGTAATGGAGGAACCTAAATCGTCAACGCACGAAGACCGACAACAAGACACAGAAGAAGCACCCAAAATGAAAGAAAGGAAGAGTCTTTCTGTGTTTCTGACCGTACCCACCTCGACTTTCGCGCTTTGCCGCTAATCCCCTTCGTGGAAAAATCATTATTAATCTTTTTTTTTAACATTTGAAAATGATATATAGAAATTAGAAATCCAATTTCTCCAATTCTCAATTTTTGTTTTATTTAATTTAATCTCTGTTTGCTAGTGCTTCCATTATTTAGCGGTGGTGGACACCTACCTACCGACTGCTGGCATTTTAGCTGACGTGTCGGATTCCTATTGGTTTACATCTCCAGACTGATTCATACGGCCTTGGTTTTGGGCCTCAGCTCCTTAGTTTTTTGAAAGTTGACAAATTTAGTCCTGAACTTTGGAAATTAACAAATCTAGCCCATAATTTTGAAAGCTGACAAATCTAGCCCATTCAAAGCTCTAGCTCAAATCTCCCTGGAATTTGCATGAATTACTGATGGTGCAGAAGTAGTAGCAGCCATGGATCTACTTGGAATTTGCATGAATTTTTGTTGCTCAGTCAAGCATCAACAAGTGCAATCGATCGATGCACTACAACTGCATGAATTTTTTTGCTCAGTCAAGCATCAACAAGTGCAATCGATCGATGCATTTGCAGAAGCTTGTAGGAGCAAGGAAATCGAAGAAGTTGGCTGTTGAAGCTGCTTAATTTCCAGGAAAGCAAACACATCAACAGCAGGCTCAGAACATTTGCAGGGTTTTGAGTTATGATCCAAGTGACTGAAATAACGCTGTGTTCTTTACCCAGTTTCAGATAGAATCAATCCTGCATCTATGAACAGTAATCTAAGAACTGGTAAATCAAGTTTCCTTAAGGCTAATCTTGCAGCAACAGCATATAGTTTTAAGATGATAAGAACATGGAACAGAAACACAGTAACTCAAACTTCATTTCCCCAGAATAAACAAGGTTACTCCACATACAAATTCTGTATACAGGGAAAGACCCTGTGTTTAGCCTTTTTCATCTCACAAAATAAGGGTGTAAAAGGTTGACTTGATTTGAGCTTGTTTTCAGTTTTGGTGATAATTTAGGACAAGTATACTTGGATGCTGGTGGTTTTGATCAACTGGCATACAGGGCAAACATTGATGAACATATCGCAATCTATACACAAACAAAGATGCCTGCACGGCATTAACAATACCGATACCTCCCTTGACTTGCATGCCCTGCAGTTCATATGCTGCTGATTTCGCGAAACGGCTTTCGAAGGCCCTCCTGCTGCTGCTGCTATGGTGAGATAGTTGTTTGGATCGACGCAAGATGCAGCATCGTCAAGCTCACTGTCTCCAAACCCTTCCTTCACTTGTTCAGCACCTTGAGAGATGGCCTGCTGGAGATTGGTCTTGAGGACGTTCACGACCGATTCGTTGTATTTCGCTCTGTAGTGCCAATTTTGGGCTTCTGTAGCCACTTGCTTTATCTTGTCGATCAATTCCTTGTTTCGTCGGTTCATGTTATCTATCTCGATGTCCTTCTCTCGTATCTTCTTCGCAACACCCTTCTCGATAGCAGCAAGAAATGAAGCAGCGTGTCTCTGCTTCATGTCTCTTACCCCCTTAGCCAACTGCTCCTCCTGTTTCAAATTAAAAAACCGTTAAACAGACACGCTAAGCAATGTTGATGAATGAACGTTTCTCTAGCTTATCATAACCGGTAAGCAAATCCAGCTTTCACTGTATGGTATAGGAAAAGATCAACCGTCCAAAAGATCGAATTGAAGAACAGTACCTGAATTTTGATATACTGATCAAATTCCTCTTTCTGCCGATCAAGCTCAGTCCGAATATTGTCCCCAAGGGACAAGATCATTGAAGGTTTTGCGGTCATGCTTCCGCTTGCAGAAGTCAGAGACGAGTTACGCTCCTCGTCATCATATGATAGTCGTAACCCAGTTGAAACAGCATTAGGATTTACAACACTTGCTGAGCGTCAACTTCATCTTGGCAGATGTTATAATTCAACGAAATCTGGAGCTTTTGCTGTCTACCGAAATCATCTGCTTCCCTGCTTCGTTTATTGGGGTGAACCATAGGGGAGATGTGCTCACTTCCAAAGTAGTTCACGGCATTGACGTTACAACCAGCTGGCACTGTCAATCACAAAGCACGAAAAATGATCAGCAACATAGACTTGTCAGTTCTCAGCTACGCTATAAGGTCGAATAACAACAGAAAACACAGATTGGTTGTGATTGCAATGAGTAAATTGTTACTCACGGTTACTAAATAACTGCAGCTGATTTGAAGCATTGTTCTGATAAGGAAGGCGGTTGTCGTCCATAAAAACTGGAAGGAGAGGATTGCCACTGTTGCCTCCAAGCATTTTTCGGGCAATGCAGTTTATCATACACTTTATGGACTATGATTCTTTAATCACAAAGTTCAACCTGCAAACAAGAAATGCAGAATTCAATAAGAAACCGATTCAAAAGGCAACATCAGCCAATCTAGTTATTATTGCGTTACAACATACGGAAGCAATCCAGTTATCAGTTGAAGTGCAAATCTTTTACATTATGCAAACGCTCAGACACGTGGCATGACGCAAAGGGAAACTCGAATTGATAAAGTATCATCTTCGTCCAGATTTGAAGCAGAAATCAGCTGGAAGATTCGTAGACATCTACGAAATGCCCTAAATCGCACGTAACGGTTGTGAAAACTTTCGACATTATGAGGACATTACACAACATAAACCACAAGTTAATCGCGATTCGCAAGCATGAACCAATGCAACAATATGCAAGAACATAATGCTGACATTACTTAATCACAAAGCACTAGAAATTGCAGATGAGCAACCAGAAAATGCAGTCTTTTCTCCAGATTGATACATTCAACACTGAAATCAAATAACACAAAAGGCCAAAAGAGAAAGGCAGATGGGACTGAAACCAACCAACCAAGTTCAATGCACTCAAAATGAAGTTGATCAACAGGCAAAATCAATAACGGTAGATACAACAGATAATAGCTCCAGTTGGCAAAACCATTCCCATGATAGGATCTTAGCACAAACAGAATGCAGATGGATTCCATAATCCCAGAAGAAAAAAAGCTAAGAACCAGGCAGAAAGCTTGGATCTTCATCAAGAACACAATAAATCCCTTAAAACCCAGAATCAATCAGACAAAAAAGAAATCAAACACCATTGATTTCATCCACAGGAAGAGAGTATAAGCCATGGCAAATACCTCAGATATCAACCAGCTTGATTTGGTTTCAGCTCAGCAACAGATCCTGCAATTCCCAACAACAAAACACATTAACAATCCCTAAAAACAATCAAAATCAATGGTTCATCACAGGCAAGAACAACCTTCAAACTCAAAATCACCAAACACCTCTAGAAGAACAAAACAAGAGCAACCCAGAAGACCAACCTTTTCGATGATCAGATTGGGAAGATCTGCAGCACACAAACCCTCCCTTCCTGAATGCAAACCCAGATAGAGAGAAAAATGAGAGGTTTGAAAAAAGGTGAGAGTAGTGGAGATGAGAAAACGGACGAAAACGAAAACCCCCCAAAGAAAAGAGGGTTTTTTTTTTCTGCTGTTCAAAAATTGAATAAAATAGTAATCAAACCAAACAAATAATAAATAAAAGAATGGAAGAGAAGGGCAACCAAAGCAAAAGCAAAGAAAGAAAGGAAGAACAATGGAAGGTGTAAAGGGGAGGCTGATAATGGAGGAAAAGGAAAGGGGAAATCCGGGCAGAACGGGCAGAGAACCCACAAAGCACGTTTGCCTGAGCGGGCAGGCTCTGTGTTTTTTCTGGACTGCTGCGAACTACTCTCTGTGCTACGCAATCTATGGTGGGTCAGTGGAAAATTTCTCTGTGGAGAAGATGATGATAAACAGAGAAGAAGATGGTGGGTCCTACAGAGAGATTAGCGCCTTTTCTTCTCTAATCTCTATGAATTATTGATTTTAATTTGTTAAATTTTTTGCTAAATTTAATTAGGGAAAGGAAACATTCAAATCAAAACAACTAATCTCTTCCTCGTAAGATTCAAATCAAAGGAAAGAAGTTTTCAAAAGATTGCATTTTTTTCTTCTTTTTGGTTTATATGGTGACAGCTGCTGCTGCTTAGTTCAGAGGGAAACGATTTAATTTTAATTACTTGTTGTTAATGGCGTAATTAATTATGGATATTGACGAATTAAGCACCATACACTTCCTTTCTTAGGCTATTTTCTTTCTCCTTTGGTTTTCGAAAACTCGATATAGTTAGAATGATATTTTTATCGAAAGATATTCACTTTTCATTTTGGTTTTTAGAACTCGATACAGTTAGAATCAATTGGGGATGATATTTTATCGATAGATATTCACTTAAAAAGTGAGAAGTTATTGAATATTGAGAAGTTTTCATTTTGGTCTTCGAAAACTCGATACAGTTAGAATCGATTGAGGTGATATTTTTATCGACGGATATTCGCTTAAAAAGTGAGAAGTTATTGAATATTGAGAAGTTTTCGTTTTGGTTTTAGAAAACTGATACGGTTAGAATCGATTGGGATGTTATTTTTATCGATAGATATTAGTTTAGAAAGTGAGAAGTTATTGAATATTGAGAAGTTTCCATTTTGGTTTTCGAAAACTTGGTACCGTTAGAATCGATTGGGGATGATATTTTTATCGACGGATATTCGCTTAAAAAGAGAGAAGTTACTAAATATTGAGGAGTTTGTATAGCTCACACGTAAACCACGTGATCAGATACAACGATGTGCTAAAAGAGATATATATCTCTCTGCAAATTAAGCGTCGATCTGGATTTTCTCTATGGCTACGTAAACGCCTAGATGATTAACGAGATTTTTGTCGAGTTGTGTCTGAATTGATCTTGAGCATCTCTATTAGCTTGTCTTTGTGCTTTTACTACTTGAGTACTTAATGGGAACATGTACAAATCTAAAGTCACAATTTTGAATCACGTTCACATCATAAGTTTATTGTCTATGATATAGAATCGACGTTCACGATATCTCATGTTGTCTGAGAAGTTTTCCTTTAGAGTTATTGTTAGCATTGACGTTGCATGAGTCTACTAACGTTCCTTCTGTACACATTGATGAGCCCAATAATGTTCGGGGCGACAAACTACGTCAAAACTCAACTAGGCCAAAGTGGACGTCATATTGATCGTGAGTGGTGATTAACCCCGCCCACTCAGTGGGCAGTGAGCCTATGCATGATTACCCGCTTCATCAGCGTTAGGGCGCAAAAAACATTTAATGTTGATTGGACAGCGTGGGGTTGTGGTTAACCCCGCCGACTCAGTGGGCAGTGGACCTAGGCATGATTACCCACTTCATCACGTTAGGGCGCAATAACATTTAACGTTGATTGGACAGTAGTTCACATACATTAAACATGTGAGTTCATACATCTCTCACCAAATGTTATTCCATTTGTATATAAACAGCAAGTTGTAACTCCATCGAAGATACATTAGATATATCACAACCACATTCTCTCTACACTTCTCTCTACTCTCGTTTCTTCTGTCTACAATGAAACCGTTCTTTTTCGTGTAAAATCTTTGTCGAACTCAGACTCAGCCTCAACTTAAGTCGAGTTAGTCACCTCCCCCACCTCCAACCAAACAACTTTTAATTACTTGATTAAATTCAAAGAATTAGATAGTAAAAAAGGGTATTAATTAATAATTAGTGTTGTTGTTATCATTGAATTATTTTGCTTAACTTTATTGGTAAGCTAATTTCTTCCTCTAATTATTTTTCTTGTTCTTGTTGCCTTATTGATCATGCCGTTTGACAAACTTTTAATTAAACTTCTATCTATCTTGCTAATCATAATTAGTGGTTGGCATATGGGACATACATTGGCCTAATTGTAGCCACCTAATTTTTTGTACTAACAACGACGTGACGATCTAAAGAAAATCTGCATGAATGAATCGTTTAATGACTCGTCATAATGAAAGGGTTTCAATTGCGGATCATACAAACTTATGTTACAAACAACATGTATCAAAATTGATATCACGAAGTAAATGGCGTGATTCGGTATGTTCTTCTCTAGTTAACTAGTGATCATCATTAGTCATTGTATCTTATACTTTTTTTCAGAACATAAAAATAACGGTATTCAGTTTTTGATAAGATTCTTTCAGTTCTAGTCGTTAGTATCCAGTGTACTAAACTAACAATCAGAAATCAAATGATGAATATAAGGAGGGAGACATAACATAATTAAAGTATGAACACTTCGGGTTAATGTCCTCCAGAAGCAAGTAGTATGCTCGCGTGTTTCAACGTGAACACTGAAAAAATCGAATTCAGCTCTACGTAAGATAGCATAAGAGATCAATACGAAGACACGAACCAATACAAAAAAACTACCATAGTTAAATTTGGTGTTAGTACATTGCTAATCCAACCCTTGATAGTCCGCATAGCCTCCTGTCCATGACAGTTTAAAGATAAATGTTGACGGTGCTGTCTCCAGTCCGGTTGGTGGAGCGATAGGTTTAGTCATTCAAGATTCTAGGGGCTTCCTTCTCTTCGCTACAAGTATCTCTTACCAATGTGTATTACTAACCCCTAGTACTAGGATTACTGAGTTTCAAAGATGCACGTGCTTTATCTTTCCTCACAGATGGTTAGTTGTGGATATTGAAGCTGATGCGAGCCTCACCTTAGAAAAAGCCATAGAGCGGCAGCTTTTCCACCGAGACGACAACTCAATAACTGCAGACATCTGCTCGTTTCTAGACTCCAATCCAAAGTTGCACCTCTTTGCCTAGTTCCTCTCATCAGGCAAACAGTACGATCCACTATGTGGCTCGACACACAATCTCTTAGATATCTATCAATTAGAGACAGATAAACCTCTCAGCTTTACGATACTACGCTATCTCGGTATTGACACGTAGGTGTAAGAAGTGATTAAGCAAAATCTCATTAATTAGTGCTTACTTATAAGTTACTGTTTACCTAATTACCTTTCCTACCAAATTCCTCCATTAAAGACGCTTCCCTTTTTCAAAATTTCAATTTTCAATATTCCAAAAATATAATATATTCAAATATTTAAATAAATAAATAAATCATTAAATGGATTAACGTGAGAATCATGAGACCATGTCTGTGGTGGTGGCCGGTACGATGCCCATCAACCTTTTTTTTTTTTTTAATAATTAATTAATTAATACTGATAAATTTAAATAAAATTTAAAATATTTAGGGAAAATAGCATTTTGCCACCTCTACTTTTTCAACTTAACAAACAGCCCCATATACTATAAATCGCTCATTCTACCCCTTCTAATTGATGCGCATTCAGGACACCACATTAGCTCCAATAGGCATGCATTAGCTTACTAAGTGTGTTTTAATTGGTAATATAAGTATATATAATTAGATAGGATGAAATTGACGAGTAAATGTGTGGTTTTAAAACCCTTTAGATTTCACTATACTCTTCGTGATACCTCCCCAATTTACCTCCCTAACTAATTATTCATCTCCTACCTCCGATATCTCTGTTTTTCGGTATGTGGATGTGTCCAGATGTAATGTTGAAAAGACGAAAGTTGAAACGGAAGGACTAAAATGGCAAAAATGACAAAGTAGGAGGAGGTAAAATGAGCCATTTATAGTATAGGGGGCTATTTGTTAAGTTGGTAAAGTAAAGGAGGCCAAAGTGTTATTTTTCCAAATATTTATTGGGAGAGGAGAAGAACAAGGCCTCAACTCACTAACTCTCCGTGGGCCCCACGCGGGGTGTTTGGTGCTTTGTTTTTGGCGGGTAAATGCTTTTGGCGCGGAAGCAAAACGACGCGCTGTTTTGTTTCACGTTCACACCTTCCCGGGTCGTCGTCACGGGTTTTGGATGACCCGCCATAAATATTTATTTGTTTATTAATTTTAAATGGGAAAATAGAACTTTGCTCCTTCTACTTTGTTAACCTAACGAATAGCCTCTTATACTATAGATTGTTCTTTTTTATTTCCTCATGCTTCGACTACTTTTGTTGTTTGGGTCCTTCTGTTTCAAATTTTGTCTTGTTAACGATAAATCTGGATACATTTGCACACCAACGGAGAGAGATTTCCTATGTAGGAGACGAAGAGGTTGTCAAGAGGTAAATTAAGGAGGTATCACGGAGAGTACGGTAAAATCTACGAAGTGGTTTTGAAATCATATATTTTGGACGTCGATTTCATCCTATCTAATTATATATATTTATATTCTCAATTGAAAAAATGCTTAGTAAGCTAATACATGACTATTGGAGCTAACATGGTGTACTGATTGCACGTCGGTTAACGTCATAAAGACGAAAGTTGGAACGAGAGGACCTAAACAACAAAGGGATCCAAGTAAGAGGGATAAAAATAGCGATTTATATTATAGGGGACTAGCTAGGTACAACCTCTCCTCCAGCTTCCCGTGATTAACATTTAGGGGGTCAAAATCATACCATTATTTTGGCCTCCCTAATTAGGGGAGGTTGGGTGGCGAGGCGCTACTCAGCTAACACCTCTCCACCCACGTATCATCATTACTTATTTATTGACTATATACCGTAATGTGCTATCAATGATACATTATCACGTAATCTAGCTCGGAGATAAGTAATCCATGATGTGAGTGTTTCCTTTTTCTATGATCCTAATCTCGAATTGCTTACAATAATGGGAACTTACTTTGTTTTTAGTTGAAAGGTCCCTTCTTCCCCAAATACTGAAAATTCAGGAACGACGACTGAAAATTCTTGAGCCTTCCCTTTCAATCGTGGCCGTCCAAATTAATTAGGTCGGTAATTGTTTATTAGTGTGTTGCATCATCTTGAAAGTCTACGTGTGTGCTTTGTTTGTGTGGCATGCAAGATACAACTAGAAGGATCCCATCTTTCAAGGGGATTATGGAAAATCCAAGCTCAATTGAATAAATCAGTGTAATAAATACATTTAATCAAGTTTAAAATAAATTCAATTAACAAAAACAAATTTGGTAGAAAAACGGGCGCAAGGCACCCTTACTCATTCATCGGTATGGTTCTGGGAAAACAGGTCCTTATATGATCGCTCCAAATAGCTCTATCAACCTCGTGGGGGATAAGTACAATTAACATGAAAACTGAAATCTAAGGTGTGACCATGATGGGCAAGCAGGTCAGCTACTTTGTTGCCTTCGCGGAAGGTGTGGGAGATCATGACTTCCCAGTTTCTACTACGAAGCTCAAGAATGGACTCGAGCGTTCGGCCATGTCTGGAGTCCTCCTCCTGGTCTCCAAGGATAGCTGTGACAGCCGACATAGAATCCAACTGAAGGTGGACTTTCTTGAAGCCCATGTCCCAAGCAATCATAAGCCCAATCTCAGCCGCTCGAAGCTCGGCTCTCATAATGGAGCACGACCAAGATTAGCTGCAAAGGTGCTAACCGACCGTCCCAGGGAGGTACGAAGAATGCCACCGGCCGCCGCTCGAGAATGGGACTGGATAACAGAGCCGTCTATATTAATCGTGATACAGTAACTCGGCCCTGCCTTCCATCCGACGTGGATGTCAATGCGTCGTGAGGCACCCTTTGAGGCAACTTGCGAGTCAATTAACAAAATTTAACCATCATAGTATATGGGTATGCCCAATGTCCTTAAAATTTCGTTTTAGAAGTGAATTTTTAAATTTAACTAAAATTGATAAACATTATCTCTATAATGTTAAGTGTTTCGTCTTAATTACCATTACACTATTTTACAATACATATTGGGTCGTTTGATTGATGGAATTGGGTTCCAATTCCCGGCCCATTGGACCAAATAATTGCACTACAATGGGCTGGGAATTGAAACTCAATTCCATCAACCAAACCACCCATAGACACAGTCTTATCCTCTAAAATAAGATCAAATACTTAATACAACCGGAAACTTTGGGCCGGATTACAAAGTGGTCCTGAAACTTTAAAATATTACAGACTGATTCCAAAACTTTGAATCATGTTACCATCCAATCCTGCAACACCGAATGTAGCATATTTCAGCCATTTTACCTGTCACACCACCCTGATACGTCATCAAATATTAAAAACACGTTTATCTATAAAAGCTTCAATAAATTATATAGTGAGAAATGAATGATGCATGGCGTGTATGATACGAGGGAGGGTGCGTGGCAGGCAACTGCCTCTCATTGACCAACTAATTAAAGTTGCATAATACTACCAAATGGAATTGATTGTGTTGAATTTAAATAATGAAAAAAGAATGGAAAATAGCATTTGACCCCCTCTACTTTGTCAACTTAACAAATAGCCCCGTATACTATAAATCACCTTTTTTACCCCCTACTTTGGCCACTTTGCCTTTCGGGTACTCCCGTTCCAACCAATGGCGTAACCAGGATTGACATACGGGGGGAGCCGAATTGTAAATCGAAAATTGGTGCCACCGGCAAAAAACAATTCTTCAAATTTGGATATAGTATAAAATTTTCATTCATCTAATATTAAGTAAAAATACACAATAAATGTTTTGATTATGGGTTAATTAATTAGTAAAAAAAAATTATATGTCGCACCGGCAATTTTTTTTCAAATTTGGATAATTTATGATCAAATATTTTAATTATTAAATACTATAAGTGGATTATGAGTAACCATTATGTAAAATTTAAGACAACATTTAACCGAAACAACATAATGGGGGAGCCGAACTTCAAATACCCCGTCGCCAAATTCCGAAAATACCAAAAAATATATGTAATTTTAAACTCGATACCGGGGGAGGGGGGCGCCGTGGCTCCCCCTAGCTCCCCCTTGGTACCGCCATTGGTTCCAACTATCATCTTCTTAAAATTAAATATGGACGCATCTGCACACTGGCAGAGAGAGATATTAGAGGTAGGAGACTAAGACTCTAAGTTTAAGCTAGGGAGGTAAATTGGGGAGGTATCGCGAAGAGTATGGATGAAATACGAAGGGTTTTAAAATAATGCGTTTTACTCATGTAATTATATATTTACTTATATTCTAGATAAAACATGATTAGTAGGCTAATAAATGGCTGTTGGAGCTAACATGGTGTACTGAATGCGTGCCAATTAACGTGATGAAGATGATAGTTGGAATGGAAGGACCCAAAATGCAAAGTTGCCAAAGTAGGAGAGGGTAAAAAGAATGTTTTATAGTATAGGGAGCTATTTGTTAAGTTGGAAAAGTAGAGGGGTCAAAGTGCTATTTTTCCAAAACAAATTGAAAAAGCAAGACAAAATAGAGCAGTTGTGGTGTGGTGTGGTGTGTGTTGGGTTTCGTGGATGCTTAACACATTGTTGGATGTAAGCTTTTGGGGATTTCTTTACCAAATTCAACGCACCTAGTACTATGGCCGGTAATAATGCCGGTTCAATTGGGTTCGGGTTGATCGAGAAGGAAACGAAACGGTTCAACGGTCTGATAATTAATGGGAGGAGTCAGCATAGGGAATTAGAGATGATGTGGAGTGCTCTGATGGACCCCCAAGACAGAACTGCCATCGGGACCTCAAGCAACGGATCGCCCTCCTCAGTTGGACCGCCTTCACCATGAGTTGGCGGATAAAACTGGAGGTCACATACGTTAAGTCCAGCAGACTTGCCACCACCCCCTACTGACCCTTCGTCAGGATATGGGCCCCACTGCTGATGGCGACTCTACGAGGTCCACTAAGGGCTTGCCACGTGGACCTCCACGCTATGTCGGTTTGACCCTATAAATACAGGGTCATCCATTGAGAAGAGGACAACACACACTCGGGACCACACGCATGATACTGCACGCTGCTACGCTGCACACTAAGGCCTGTTGGTTTCCACCCTCACCAAAGGGCTCCTGCCCGGTACTTTTCTGTTACCTGCTTTTATACACGTTTACATTACCCCTCACCACTCCTACTACATTCACTGACTTCCTTGAATATCCGCCCTGCAAGGTACTACCCGCCAGGAGCTCAAGGCGTATCAAAGACATCCTCACTCTCTTCAACCTCCAGTTGAACTAACTTATTGGTCCACCAGTCCAACAGGGCGGATCAACCCCATGGCAGTCTGATTAGACACCCTGGACGGAAAAATGAACGAAAGAAGTGGTAAGTTAGTGACATCTGCAATAAGTTATGAACAATGATGACCTTGGTGATCGGGCGAAATCTTAATGACTATCTGTTGTAAGTACCTTGATTTGTACATGGTTATAAGTTTAAATCTTAATGTTAACACGTGGTGCTGAGAGTAAGACAAGAAATTTGAAGTCTAGATGAAGGGAGAGTTTGATTAGCAATATGTTTAGCGATCTAATCCCTCTAAGAATTAAGTCTCCAAATAAAGGCAACGTCGATGCGAGGGTTCTGCTGAAGGAGATCTTGGATGATCTCTTCGTGACCTTGACAATGCAAAAGCCCAACGTTGCAAATTGTCAAGACCACGAAAAGCTGGGATTTCGAAGGGCATCGACCAAAGTAAGACAATTTGACTTACTTCTCGAAGGATAAAAAAAAGTGCTAATCTAGTTACCTCTAGCTTCATCAACAAGAGGAGAAAAGACTCGAAACGCAACCGCGCAATCGTTAATAAACCACACATGAGTCTCTTTAACAATGACTCCATAATCTACCAAAGGCAGATTCACGTGTAAACGAACTATGACACATAATCTCTTGACATGGTTCATTTAAGCAGGACCATAGATCGTGCACCATCAAAACAGATCTACTAATACCTTTTGCTTGTTTCATGGTCAACTAAAGCATATGCTATGAATGTGTTGGGTTAGTCTCGAGGTCTAGAACACTGTGGCGGCATCATGGTCAAAGGTCAACATCAGTGTTTCCGTCCAAGCCTCTGACCCGGCGGCGGCTGCAGCGGAGCGGATGCCCCGATAACCCGGATCTATCTACCCAGGTAAATTAAAAACCCGAAAACCCAGAAAGCATTTGTTTTTGAATTGCTTCTTTGTCGTCATTGTTTCTGGGAATCTGCAAAAGAAAAACCCAGAAAGCGTCCGTGAATTGGGACATTGATGCTCTCGATTCCCTTTAGCTGACAAATTGTAGACTGTAGTGGTTTGGAGGAGGAGACGATTCCTTGATTCCTTGATTCTTGAGTGGAAGATAGTGCATCACAGATGCTCTGTTTCTGAAAGGGTTTGTTTGTTCATCCAATTGCTTCGATTATATGAACTGGAAATTCAGTAGTAGGTGTTCTTTCTGATTGTCTTGTAACGTGCAAGGAACCTGTACAGTAGTCTATTTATGATTCATCACAGCAGTTGATGCTGTAGTGTGTTTGTTGGATGATACTGATATGCTGTGTGTTCATTTACCTAACCTTGTCGAGCTTGATTGCTCATCTCACTCACCCGCTCGAACGAATGACTCATGAAAGACTCGTTCAACAGACTGGGGGTTTTGAAGGCTTCAATAAGACCTTTATACGTGGATTTGTGGGTATTGGGGCTCGAAACTTTGAGATCTTATTGGTTAAAGGCTCTGATAACATGTCAAGAACATCTGCTTCTTCCCAGTAACTCGAGTTGTTGGAAGAGGATAATGACTCATGAAAGACTCGTTCAACAAACTGGGGGTTTTGAAGGCTTCAATATGACCTTTATACGCGGATTTTTGTGGGTATCGGGGCTCGAAATTTTGAGATCTTATTGGTTAAAGGCTCTGATAACATGTCAAGAACATCTGCTTCTTCCCAGTAACTCGAGTTGTTGGAAGAGGATTATGAATGATTCTTATATTGTTTACTAATAATCACACATTTGTCCCACAAGCTCCCTAAAGGGTGAAACTTTCTTCATCTGGGTTTATTCTACGTTCATACGGCAATGGTTTCTGTATTGTAGATTAACCCATTTCAATAGTACCGGTAAGGGGTTAGACAATGTAGTAAAAAACACTCCCTTAGGAATCAACAACACGAAAGCTTTGTTTAAACCTCCTGGATCAGTATCGAAACTAAGAAGAATGGTTGAAACAACAAATATCCATCTTGTTCGTACTTTGGATTACCCGTGTAACCATCGAAGACGGTCCCATCTTGATTCGTGAAGTGGGTTCCTACATTTTAAGTCAGATTAGGAATGGATGGTTGGATCATCAATGGGTTTAGAGGAAAGAAAGACTTAAACTTTAGATTAGGAATGGGTCAAAAACATTGGTGGTCATCTAAGTTTGTGGTCGTAACACTATGGTCATCTAACTTTGTTTTGTAACAGAGCATTCACTTATGTTTAAACAAGGTAACTGAGTAATTATCTCGATAACTTTTGATGACAGTATCGGTCAAACTGAGAACTAAGCATGCAACATCATCAAACATAATATATTTTTTTTTATCTCTCTGATCAACTCAAAAACCAAACCAATACCTATAATAATGGCTGACCCAAACATAAATGAATGCTCTGTTACAAAACAAAGTCAGGTGACTACAATCTTAAAACTCCAAATTTAGGTGATCGTCCATGTTTTTGACCCCGATTAGGAATGGATGGTTGGACACCATTAAGTGGCCCTTTTTGAAAGGAAGAAGAAACTAAGTGGTTCATCCACTCAGAAGAAATGGAGGGGATCTTCTCTCATGCCTTAAGATTTCAACCCATCTTTCAGATTTTGTTGACTATAATGCACTTTGATTATGAGATGTGGAAGAATTTTGATGGGAGATGGTCTATATTGCTTGCTTAATCTTGTTAAATTGGTAGCCATTAGCTAACTTTTTGAATTATGTTATTGATATTTTGTACTAGTGATGGTATCCAATCATGTTTTTTTGGTAGGCTTAGTGACGGGTATTCATGGTCTGGATATCATGTATTTACTACCTAATTGTTTATTATATGAGTGTTACTGGTGCCTGTCTCGTGAGACTAGATAGGTACAAAATTCAAATTATTTTCACCCCACAATGGGTGTCGGGTAAATTCGCTAGCTACCCATCGGGTGAACCCCAAATCTCTTTGCATCTGGATTGTAGAGAGATTTTTGAGATAGAGCTACGATTTTCAAAGCATTAGGGTTTCGAGAGGGAATGACGGGCTGCTTGATCGATGAGTTGAAGTGAAGAATTGATTGAGTGAAGGAGAAATTGGGTATAGTGCGTTAAACATGGATGAAATATCGTGGCTTATACGACATCGTTTTTCATATCGGGTATCCATCGGGTCGGGTATAGGACGAATACCTTCAAACCCATCCCCACTCATTATCCGCTCGAACCAGACATAAGGTTCACCCTTACCCATCAACTTTACTTGATCAATGAGTAATTCTCGTCTAAATTAGCCAGATTTCTTGTGAATACCCGTTTTCGGATACCAATTGTTAAGTATATTTTCGGGATTATAATTATGGAATTAGGAGAAGCAAATGTGATGCCCACTTAGACCCCCTATCCATGTAAGATGGGCCGGGCTTTGAAATAGAATTCAGCCCATTTAAGATGGGCCGAGCTTTGATCTATTCCATATTGGGTTCATTGTGCATGTCTATTGTATTGTGTTTCATGTCTCATTTCAACAACAATCTTTGTTGCTATATGCTTCTTCTAGCTAAATTTGACACCTAAGAAAAATCACTTCTCTTACGTATCAAATATTAAATCTTCATCGATTACTTCATCGATTTATGGAATTGCATGTTTCTTGTCTATATCATATATCATGGTATATGCAGTCCAACACACGGAATAGTAAGGCACTTCAGATATGCAATTCAGTTCCTACTAATCTAGCATGAATGCACAAACAGCTATGCCTAAACAAAGTCAAAATGTCAACCAATAGATACCATTAGAACTGCAGTAAAACGCACAGAGAAGTAAGACACTTCAGATATGCAGAAAACGCACAGTACTCAAGCTTGAGCAAGTAAAAAAGCACAATCATTACTCAAGCTTGAGCACAAATACTAAAGAGTAAAAGACCAAATTCAACGGCAGAGCATTTGATTGATTATGAGGAACATACTTTTTGTGTTGACAAAGAGGCCAGTGTTGGAGTTGACGTTGCAGTGACAGACATAGGAATGTTAGATGGAGAACCCATTTGAGCAATCTGCAATCAAACACCTATAAGAATCAGTCCCGGTCCATTGCCACCTTCAAGAAAGCTAAGTACAGACTAACATTTGAGCAATCTGCAATCAAACACCTATAACAACTCAGTTATGTTGTCCTGGAGGCAACCCTTCTGCTTCTACATAATTTCTCAGGTACGATAAAAGGCGAATAGCTAGCCTGAATGGAAGAAATCTTAACCAAGCACATATACCTCAAACCAAGCAACATTTGACCAAAACCAAGATATTGTTGCTAGCAGCTTAACAACTCAAATGGGATGACAAACAATACAAGTGAAAGCAATCGAGTAATGCGAAATAATATGCAGACCCTGGTGACTTGTAAAGCTATATAGTGTGTCGAACCTTACAGTTAGGACAGGTTGACTTATTCGCTACGAAGCTGTCGATTGGTGAGAATCACCCAACTTATCTAGGGACTGTTTGTCATGCTCGGAAAACATAAATCTTCCTGTATGCTGAATTGCAGAAGAAGAGGATGCGGAGGAGGAAGAAGAAGAAGAAGAAGAATTACCTAAGCTTGGTAGGAACAGTAGTGGCCGACTCTTCAGTTCAGTGCAACAGGGCTGGGTGACTTCTGAGTTCAGTGCAACTCTTCACTTCAGTTCGTCGCGAAATCAGGATCCGGGTCGGCGGGCGGCGGCTCCGGCGAGGTTCGGCGATGGAGAGAAGCGGAAGCCGGAGATACTCAGTCGCCGTCAGTCGAGACTCCGATCTTCCGACGAAGGAGGCCAACGTGCTGAAAGGTCACGAAGGCGCCGTACTAGCCGCGAGGTTCAACGCCGACGGAAAACTACTGCCTCAGCTGCGGCAAGGACCGCACGATCCGAGAGAAGAGAAGCGGCGGAGGAAGTTCCCTTAGCCCTACAATGTGCGTAGTTGGGCTTAATTAATTGGGCTCAAATCCCTTAGCCCATTGATTCAATGGTTTTGATTATGATTTGCGGTTTGCGGTTTGAACTGTCAAATCGCGGTTACGACTCAACCGAACCACAGACTACGAGCATGAAAATAAACGCACCGCTATCGTAAGCGTTCGCGTGCAGCGAAGGTGAGTGCTTGAAGAAAGGAGTCACCTGTGATTCCTATTCATGTCGTGTTGTTCACCACAACCTTAGCATCATCTTCATTGTTGTTGGTGGGAGGAAATTAACGCCTCCAACACCATCTTCAGCCTTCATCATCTCATGCGCCTTTTGCCTCGCTCATGACTACATGAATATAGTTACAATCTTTCCTGTCTGTTAACTCGTATGATTTACCGCCGTGAATGTTCGTAATTGCTTAACCAAGATTACAACCCTTCATTAATCAACTAAACCAACCATTTAGGATAAAGTCAAGTCCTTTTAGTGGTACAAATGCATGATTTGATGGAACATATGTTCACAACAATGATTCCATCCAACAATTGGACCACAACTTGACAAAACCAACAACACAACAATTAAAAAATTCCCATTTGTTAACTAATTATTCAACAAAGCTTAACACAACACAACTTTCAAAACCAATCAAATGCCATTGTCCAATGGACCACACTAAGAACTCCAAATGCAAAGAATTGAGATAATAGGACAAAGGGTCAGCAAGAAAAGGGCAAAGCACAACCAAAATGCATTGAATAGTGTTAGGAGTTGTTTGTTATCAAGAAATTTTGATGTGTTTCTGAAAAATATAGATGTCTAGCTTCTTGTATTTTGAGAAATATCTTTTACTTACTTGGAAAAAAAAAATTTAGGAACTACTGTCTGTTACTACTCTTTTATCCAACAAATTTTGCATATCAAAAAAGGTAATTTCACATCCTTCAATTTCGAATAAACACTTGTCCATCTTCCTGAAATCATCATACTTCAAGTTGTTTGGTACAGGAGATTGAAAAGTTGAAGATAGATAGAAGAATGACGAGAGAGTATTAGAAGTTGTGGGATGTTAAATTACATTTTTTGATAAACGTGTATAGATGAGTATATAAAAGGAATAGTGAGGAATGTACAGTTATTTGGATACGTGTATATGGTATAAAGAAAGTGAGATGTACAGTAGGATCCATAGTTCGTGTGGGGGATTCAAGATTTTCCGGGAAGGAGATGTTAGTGCTGGGGAACTGAATATATATTATGAATTCTGAAAGACATAAGTCCCAATTACTTTGTACCTAAACAAACAATATTATCATGCAATACATATCCGAGATCACATTACCTGATTTTCTCCATACTAAACGATCGTTTCATACTTTCTGTAATTCTCAATCTCCTACCCAAACCGTACCTTAGTTTTCTGCCCTACCATATTTCTTTCTTGGGCTATGATCAAGTGGCTATAAACCTAGCCACGAAATGGAGGTCAAGATCAACAAACACACTCCATCATCAAACTCATCTAACCAAAATGCCACCATAAATGTTCATTGTCTTATCCTTGAAGAACAAGATGAGGTAACCTTTAATTTGGATTTCTCATCCCTTTTTAGCCCTTCAATTGGATACCCATTGGATAAAATTGGCAAACCCTAAATACCCACATGTCAAAATATCAAATTATTTTGCCTTATCTTAACTCATCAATCTTCCAAACATCTTGGCATTTTGCTTAGAATGCCACAACACATTATTCCCCTAATGCTATCCCTAATGTTTCTTTGTCCATTTCTAGCCTAAGGAATTATGTGCCACTACCAAGTTCATGATCATAATCATGATCACCATGGCTATCTTCCGTGTCTACATTGTCAACCGGGAAGCTTCATTAGAGTGGTAAGTTGTGACAAAGTTAGTTAATCACTAGTTTCATTGGGTTAGAGTTAAGATGTTACTGCAAGAAACTGTGTTCGTTAGTAGGGGTTATAACTACTACATGGGCCGTTGTAGCGGTTATGATCTATAATCGCTGGCAAACCATCCGCGTCAAATGGATGGTTGTAGAGGTTATCAGCTGCTGCAATTGCGGGCTATACGTTTGTAGTGGTTGTAACTCGTACAAACAGTGATGAAAATGGCAAAAACGTAACACTGTTAAACATTTGTAGCGGTTATGAGTCGGACAGAAGTAAATAGTGTTAACTAAGAGAAAAAATTGACTGTAAGTTTGACTTTCTTTGGTGATGGTGTACAGGTCCAACATTTGATAGAGAGGTGTTTGGTGCTTCAAATGAGTAGAGAACAGTGTGTGAAGTCACTAGCTTTACATGCCTTCATTCCGCCAATCGTTACTCTTACCGGTACATACTTGTATGCAACATACATTGATGATGGAACTAGCTAGAGTTGTTGAACTGGTGGGTTGGATGAGTTATGGGTTGAGTTAGTTGGGTTAGGGATCACATGTCAATTGGCTTGTGGGTCAAGTGAGTCATGCGGACTTACAACCCGATTGAATCATGATCAACTTGCATCCATGATGAAACTAGAGTTGTAACACAAGTGGGTTGGACGAGTTAGGGGTCACATGTCAATCGGGTTGTGAGTTCATTGATTCATGAATTGATCAAGTTACAAGTCAGAGTTCATTAGATTTGCAGGTTTTTTTAGATTCTAGGTTGGTAAGAGTTTTGAGTTGTTGGTTTTATTGATCGAGTTGGGTTGAACTAGAACTGAGCTGATTCAGGTTAGTTTTTCCCAACTCTGGGGAAAAACTGGGATTCAACCAACCTTGATCACCTCCCACCAACCCAAATCCCGATATATCCCCAATCCCAAAACGACCGAACCCTGTAAAAATCTTGAAGTAAAAGTTTTAAGACATGAAACCATGTACAAAATCTACAATTACTTTCTTTTAACTATGATCATTGTATTGCAATTTGATAGTGTGGAGAGAGCTGCAAAAGGAGAACATGGACTTCTTCATGGCATATCATTTGAGTATGTATATACATCTAAAGTCATTTGTTCATTTGACATCCCTAGCTAGTTAAGTTATTGCATCATGATTTCATTTAACCATGATTAACTAACCATGGTTAATTGCCTTCATAATTTTTGCAAGGCCAAGGTTAGCCACAAGAAGGAATCATCATGAAAAGAGAGTTTGCAAAGCTTCATAGAAATCTCTTTAAGTTATAGATATCAATGTCACATATTGTTCAACATGTGCTTTAGTGATCTTTCATATTTAGTTTATTAGCTAGCTATGTATAAATGAAAGTTGAGATAACAATTCAAGTATCGCTTCGACAAATTGAGCAGATTTATTTAAGAGTTTCATCACTACACAGTACGAGGCCTTTTAGGAAAGAACTAAAAAAACCCAGTGCGAATTTGATCCAAAACGGACAATGCTATACTGCTATTGCGAATTTGGGATATTAGTGACGGTATGATCTTATAACAACATATGTATTAGAGCCTGGTTGACAACAATCTCCTGATAATATATATGGTCAGAGTCAGTAGAGATGGGTAATCCACTAATTCCTACTGAGAGTCTGATGAGGTTTCAGTTAGACCCATTAAATGATAGTAATTTCTACTGACAGACTATTGTGTTGTGTGAAGGAGAGAAGGTTGGGTGCTATCCTAACAATGAGAAACTTCTTGATACTCATAACATTACAAGAAATTGTGTCCTGTTGTAGCATTTTTTTCATAACCTCTACTGAGAGTCCATTTCCGGATTCTGTTGTAGCAGCTGGTAAAACTCCTATGGACTAAATTGAAATCCTTGAATAGTTCATACATGAGTTGCTCTATCTTTTCCAAATTTCAAACACATTGAATGTTGTACACACTAAATGAAAGAGACATATCATTAATATAAGTCCAAGAAGCTAATAATTAAGACTGAATATGTACATACAAAGCAAACCAAAGTAGACTACACATAGATTGGAAGCCAAACTGAGTCATAGGTTTCTCTGAACATCATGACTTCAGTCAGTGACAATCTGCAAGACCTCATTCCCAAGAGCATCTATTCCACTAATATGAACCAAACCCTAAACCCTAAAAATGGAACCAAACCCTTTACTAGTTTTACTATCGAGCGGGGATATATAGCTCAGTTGGGAGAGCGTCATACTGAAGATCTTTACTAGTTTCACTATTACTAGAGAGATGTGTGTGTTTCATTTTGCACCAATTGTCTCATCCTCCTAATGCTTGCCTTGTATGTTCACCTGAAAATCCCACACCAATAAGAAAGTTATGCATACTCCCAAATTCATGATTAGCATGGTGGTTGTTGAGGATAATTATAGTAGTCAAAAGTGACCCGAATCAGCCTGTTCCTGACTCGACTCGATTAGTAGTGTGGACTGGTTAAAGAATAACAACGCAGAGCTCTCACAAAGAAAAAATCTTGAAAAACATGCAAATCAGGTGAACTGTGATTCGATTGACTCGTGATTTGATAAATTTGTGACTCAACAATGAACTTGCAACCCGATTGACCTTCGACCTGTAGTAATTATTTGTGACTCAACAATGAATCAACCTATTTTCAGCATGACCCTACTCGATTAATAGTTTGAACTGATTAAAGAATAACAAAACAGAGCTCTCACAAACCAAAAATCTTAAAAAAACATGCAAATCAGGTGAACTGTGATTCTATTGTGATTTGATAAATTTGTGACTTAGTAAAGCTGCAACTTGATTGACTTTCGATCTGTAATCTGACTAACCCAGTTCGTAACTCATCCAATCTAACCCACCCGTTTGATAACTCATCCAATCTAACCCACCAGTTTGACAACTTTGATGATTAATATGAATATTAATTACCTGTTGAGGTTCATCTAACATTATTTCATCATCTCCATCTCTGTATTGGACTGGTGGGAAGTGAGCCCACTAAATCACAAATCAAACACATAGTAATTAGAACTAATGACTTAAAAAAATGGAATCTTTTTTGATTCATAAGAAAAAATGGAATCTTTTTTGATTCATAAGAAAAAATGGAATCTTTTTAGATAAAGGGTGAATCTATAATTCATACATTCTTTGCAGCCATGCTGAATGCTTCTTTGTGAGCCATTGTTGGGTTCTCAGATTTCAGCCTCTTGATTTCCTCCCTGGTTTAATATAATATAGCAAGAAGAAAAAAATATGTTACGGGTCGTTTTTCGGTCTAGATTTGGAAGGAGAGAAATTGAGTACTTTCATCGCATTTTTCATTGAATTCCTCCTTTCTCCCAAATCCAGATCCAACAGGAATCTGAAACCTCTTTCGAATGAAAGGGAATTGCTTATTTCCTTCCAATTCCAGATTATCATTAGACAGGAAAACAAGTAACTGATCAATTCCGTGGAATTGCCAATTTTCCATCAGTAAATTCCATTGGATTTATCAATTTTCATGCGGGAAAACGACATGTAAGATACATAAATTGTTTGCAGAAAAAAGAATATTACTTGATGAATCGGTTGTAAGCTGACGGAGCCCTTTGTCTCTTCTCTGGAGCTGCATATAATAGTACTCAATCAGCTTAAAGATGATGAGATCCTAGTCGTGGTCCTATTAAGTAAATCCTAATACAGTTAGGATTACTCGACAGAAATCCTAACGGTATTAGGATTACGGTTAGTAATTAAGCTCTCACGTTTATTGATTATGCGAGTAGTGTTGTTGGTATCTTCTTCATCTTCATTGTCATCAGAAGAAGTCACCATTGTTGGTGGGCTATTGTTCATGAGTAACAATGTCCTCTTGCTCCCACCTTCTAATTCATCTTCTACTTCTCGACTTATTACCACTTCTTCTTCTTCTTCCTCCTCCGGTTGTTTCGAACCCTGAGCTCACACATAAGCAAAAGAATTCGGGTTTAACACAGGTCTTATATTGTTCATTAACATGCCTTCTCAAACGAAAGACTCTCTATCGAGTCTAAAGTTTGCACAGTTTCAGTAACTCATCTGCAACAGATTGGAAGCTACAGAAATTCAAAACAAGGACCTCTCAATTATCAAAGGGGCTGATACAATGTTATGAATCATTGATATCCCAATAACTCGAGTTGTCGGGATGCAACAGTTCTTGACACGGTATCATATTCATTATGACTGAGAGATCTTGGCATCGAATCTCGTTAGCCTCCAATCGCTGAAGGTGGACTTATGCAAACTTCAACTCCCCCTTTCAAGACTTCCCAATCATCAAAGGCTCTGATACTCATGAACTGTGTTGCATCCCAATAACTCGAGTTGTTGGGATGCAACGATTCTCGACTTGGTATCACGACACTTATGGTCACAGAGAGATCATGGCGCTGAATCTCGCTAGCCTCAAACCAAAGAAGGCGAACCTCTGCAAACTTCAATCCCCCTTTTCATGGATTTTCGTGCTAAGCTATGAAACGCTATGTAAACTAGTATTGAACCTCTCCCAACAACTCGACTTACTGGAATCTGTAACGGTTCAACATGTACCTGCGGATGATCGAGATGGACGGAAGAAGAGAGGAGGACTTCATCATGTTAACAGAGAGCAAACTTGAGCAGTGACCACATCTCACTGTTACCACCATTGACATGCTGCTATCTGGCACACTTACCTTCATGCATAGCCAAAAAAAATGAAGGATTAGAAATGTAATTATCCATTAAGAAGAAATAGTACTAAAGGGTAATTTTGCATGCATGTATTTGATACACGTACGAGCAAGATGGTGTTGCAGAAGCCACACTGGACATAGCAAATCTGCTCCACAGATGAAACATCAAGCATATGGCTGATTGTTGATAATGGCATTATTGTAATTATTCTATGAGATAGAGAGATAGAAGAATGAGAAGAAGACTACTAGAAATATATAGCTATATAGAGATAGGGTTGTGTTGATTGATTGATTGGTGCTTGTCTTTACTATAAACCGGTTTTGATCGGGTTAATTTGTGATAGACGATAACAGTTATACATCAGTTTTTATCACGTACTATCAGTGTTGTCAGAATTGGGTTGTTAAACAGAATGTGATTGATATATATGCCTGGTTTGTGGGTTTATCCGACAAAAATTGATCTAGTTACTCGTCAATCAGATCATACAGGGCTTTAAACCTTTCTGATTATGTCAAGAACCGTTGCATCAAGTTTTTGGGAAAGAGTACAATACAACATTGGTTTTATATTCTTTAGCACTCTCCTTCACATGAAAGCTCTCAATAGAGTCTGAATCAGTTTGCATGGCTTCTAGAAGTCTTGTACAACGAACTGGGAGCTACCCGGATTTGAAATCATGATCTCTTGGTCATCAAAGACTACTCTAATACCATGTCAAGACTCGTTGCATCCCAATAACTCGAGTTACTGAAAGAGGGTTCAACGTTAATTTCATATTACTCATTAATCATTATGTTTAAACTTGACATAATCATGCCATGTGAATGCATGAGGTGGAGAAATCAGAACCAAACACAGACTAAGATTGACAAAGGATTAGAGATTAAAATAGAATGCATGATTAGGGTTGATGATTAGCCAATTAAGGCAAAATGATAGATGTTTTCAAAGTGTTAATCCTCACAAGTTGTAATTAATTAATTAATTAATGACTTGGTATTCATTAATTGCTCCACTTCAACAACCAATGAGGACCACAACTTATAGTACATGACATGATAGTCAAGCAAGACATTATAGGAATTTACTCGAGTGGAAGATTTACTAGCTCTGATTTGGAAGATATCTAAGAGTTCGTCGAGTTATTAAGTGGGGAGCTCCATTTGCAGATCGAGAAACTACATTGATTTCTGTTGCTAGCTATGTCAGATGATGTGTGTTCCATGCACTAGCCCGATTGTAGACCTCCCAAATGATGCAAAGTCGCACCACCGACGTTGATCTCGAAACAAGAATCTACTAGAGGAAATCGATTAGAGAGGCGATTAATAAAAATGACTAATAATCTCCTGGATGGTAGTAAATTGCCTGAAATATATGCCCAACCAATTCCAGCCTCAAAATTTGGAGAAAATCTCGGTATTTAAGCCATATGTCGTACTTTTTTAGTTTTTTTGCCATTTCGGTGATGGTTAGCCTTTGAAAAATTGAAAAAAAAAACTCAAAATGGCTAATAATCTCTTGGATGGTAAGAAACTGCTTTAAATATTTTCCCAATAATTTCCCACCTCGGAATTTGGAAAAAATCAAAGCATTTACGCCATAATAACGCAATTTTCAGTTTTTGGCCATTTCAGTGATGATTAGCCTATGAAAAATTGGAAAAAACTCAAAATGACTAATATTCTCCTGGATGGTAGTAAACTATCTGAAATATCTACCCAACCACATTCGTCCTCAAAATTTGGAGAAAATCTATGTATTTAAGCCATAATACCACAATTTTCATTTTTTGGCCATTTCGGTAATGGTTAGCCTATGAAAATTTGGAAAAACCTCAAATGGCTAATAATCTCCTAGATGGTAGGAAAATTCCTGAAATATATGCCCAACCACTTCCAGTCTCGAAATTTAAACAAAATCAAAGAATTTGAGCTATAATACAATAATTTTCAGTTTTTGACCATTTCGGTGATGGTTAGCCTATGAAAATTGAAAAAAATCAAAATAACTAATATTCTCCTGGATGGTAGTAAACAGATTGAAATATATGTCCAACCAAGTCTGGCCTCAAAATTTAGAGAAAATCTAGTCATTTAAGCCATAATGCCGCACTTTTTAGTTTACTCTCAAAATGGCTAATAATCTCCTGGATGGTGAGAAATTGTTTGAAATATTTTCCAATAACGCCCAACCTCGAAATTTGGAGAAAATCAAAGTCATTTAAGCCATAATACCTCAATTTTACGTTTTTGCCATTTCGGTGATGATTAGCGTATGAAAAATTGAAAAAATTCAAAATGGCTAATAATCTCCTAGATTGTAGAAAACTGCCTGAAATACACGTCTGCCTCCAAATTTGGACAAACTCAAAGCATTTAAGCCATAATATCACAATTTTTAGTTTTTGGCCTTTTTCAGTGATGGTTAGCCTATGAAAAATTGGATAAAACTCAAAATGGTAATAATCTCCTGGATGGTAGGAATATGCCTGAAATATATGTCCAACCACTTCCAACCTCGAAATTTAAAGAAAATCAAAGCATTTAAGCTAATAATTCGTAATTTTCAATTTTTTTTTATGGTTAGCCTATGAAAATTGGAAAAAAACTAAAAAATGGCTAATAATCTCTGGATGGTAGGAAACTGCCTTAAATATGTGCCCAACCTAGTCCGGCCTCAAAATTTAGAGAAAATCTAGACATTTAAACTATATGTCGCAATTCTAAGTGTTTGACCATTTCGGTTGATGTTAGCCCATGAAAATTGAAAAAAAACTCAAAATGACTAATAATTAATCTCTTGGATGGTAGGATATACCTGAAATATATGCCAACCACGTCGACCTCAAAATTTGGAGAAAATAAAAGCATATAAGCCACAATAATCACAATTTCAATTTTTGGCCATCTCGGTGATAATGCCTATGAAAAATTGAAAAAAAAATCAAAATGATTAATAATCTCTGGATTGTAGAAACTACTAGAAATATATCCCAATCACGTCCGACCTCCAAATTTGGACAAACTCGAAAGCATTTAAGCCATATTCACATTTTTAGTTTTTAGCTATTTTTGTGATGGTTAGCCTATAAAAATTGGAAAAAAAATCAAAATGGCTAATAATCTCCTGATGGTAGGATACTTCCTGAAATATATGCAACCACGCCGCCTCGAAAATTGAAGAAAATTAAAGCATTTAAGCCATAATATCACAATATTCAGTTTTTTGCCATTTTCGGTGATGGTTAGCCTATGAAAAATTAAAAATAAACTCAAAAAATTAATATTCTCCTCGATGGTAGTAAACTGCCTGAAATATATGCCCAACCAAATCCAATCTCAAAATTTGAGAAAATCTAGGCATTTGAGCCATATGCCACATTTTAGTTTTTGGCCATTTCGGTGATGGTTAGCCTATGAAAAATTGGAAAAAAACTCAAAATGACTAATATTTCTCTGGATGGTAGTAAAATGTATGTAATATTACCCAACCATGTTCGTCCTTGAAATTTGGAAGAAAATCTAACTATTTATGCCAATACAGTAATTTTCAGTTTTTGACCATTTATCATGATGGTTAGCCTATGAAATATTGGGAAAAAAACTCAAAATGAATAAAAATCTCATGGATGGTAGTAAAATACTGAAATATATGCCCAACCACGTCCGACCTCGAATCTTAAGAAAATCAAAGTATTTAATCCATAATACCACAATTTTCAGTTTTTCGCACTTCGGTGATGGTTAGCCTATAAAAAATTGGAAAAAAACTAAAAATGGCAATAATATCTTCTAGATGGTAGTAAACTGTCTAAAATTATGTCCAACATGTTCAGCCTCTGAAAAATTAGATTGAAAATATCCAAATGATCTAGTCCAGAATTAATTTAATACAAATTTGACAGTTTTTGAAATCTAGTCGTGATGATTTGACAAATCAGTAAAATATTGAAAAATCAAATAAAATTAGAAATATCTTTACAATTAGTAAATTTGACAATCTAGTCCCAACCAACTATCCAATTCATCTCCAAAATTTGACAAATAGTCACTAGCATATTTGACAAATCTAGTCCAGATTTTGACAATCTATCCAATTTTGACAAACTAGTCAAAATTTGACAAATCTAGTCCATAAATTGACAAATATAGTCCATAATTTTGACAAATCTAGTCCAATATTTGACAAATCTAGTCCATAATTTGAAAAATCTAAGTCAATTTTGACAAATCTAGTCCAAAATTTGACAAATCTAGTCAATATTTTGACAAATCTAGTCCAAATGAAAATCTAGTCAAATTTGACAATTAGTCCAAATTTGACAAATCAGTCCAAATATTTGACAAATCTAGTCCATAATTTTGACAAATCTAGTCAAATTTTGACAAATCTAGTCCAATTGCATTTTTGACAAATCTAGTCAGTATTTACAATCTAGTAAAATTTTGACAAAATTCTAGTTTACCAATATTTTGACAAATCTAGTCCTAATTTTGACAAATCTAGTCCAAAATTTTGACAAATCTAGTCCAAAATTTGACAAATCTAGTCCAAATAATTTTGACAAATCTAGTCCATAATTTGACAAATCTAGTCCTAATTTTGACAAATCTAGTCAAAATTTGAAAAATCTAGTCCAGTTTTTGACAAATCTAGTCCATAATTTGACAAATCTAGTCCATAATTTTGACAAATCTAGTCCATAATTTGACAAATCTAGTCCAAATTTGACAAATCTAGTCAAATTTTGACAAATCTAGTCAAATTTTGACAAATCTAGTCCAAATTTTGACAAATCTAGTCCATAATTTTGACAAATCTAGTCCAAATTTTGACAAATCTAGTCAAATTTTGACAAATCTAGTCCAAATTTGACAAATCTAGTCCATAATTTTGACAAATCTAGTCCAAATTTTGACAAATCTAGTCCATTTTTGACAAATCTAGTCCAATATTTTGACAAATCTAGTCCAAAATTGCATTAGCCAAGACAAATCTAGTCCAAATGCACTATAATTTGACAAATCTAGTCCTATACATTTTGACAAATCTTAGATTTGACATCATCAATTTGACAATTTAGTCCAAATTTTGACAAATCTAGTCCATTTTTGGACAAATCTAGTCCATAATTTTGACAAATAGCCAAATTTTGCAAATTAGTAATTTGACAAAAATCTAGAATTTGACAAATTAGTCCAGTTTTGACAAATCTAGTCCATAATTTGACAAATCTAGTCCAAATTTGACAAATCTAGTCTAATTTTACAAATCTATCAGTTTTGACAAATCTAGTCCATTATTTGACAAATCTAGTCCAAATTTGACAAATCTAGTCCTATGAAATGTTTTGACAAATCTAGTCCAAATTTTGACAAATCTAGTCATAATTTTGACAAATCTAGTCCATTTTTGACAAATCTAGTCCATAATTTTGACAAACTAGTCTAATTTTGAAAATTAGTCATTTTTGACAAATCTAGTCAAATTGACAAATCTAGTCCTAGTATTTTGACAAATGCTAATCCAAAATTTGACATCAGCTAGTTAAATTGATTTTCCAAATCTAGTCTTTGTCTGCAATTTGCACTAATTTTAATCTATAAATCTGCAATTATGCCCAGAAATGCACTAGATTTGTCCACAAATGCATAGATTTGTCTCAAAATGTGTTAAATTTTGTCAAATCCTAAACAATGTCACTAAATTTGTCCAAAATGCGTAAGATTGTCCAAAATGTGCTAGATTTGTCCAAAAAATGCGTAGATTTGTCCAAAATGCGCTAGATTTGTCCAAAAATGTGCTAGATTTGTCTCAAAATGCACAAGATTTGTACCAAAAATTACGCTAAATTTGTCCAAATGAGCAAGATTTGTCCCAAAATGGCTAGATTTGTCCCAAAATGGGCGAGATTTGGCCCAAAAAATACATTAGATTTGTCCAAAAGTGCGCTAGATTTGTCCCAAGGTGCGCTAGATTTGTCCAAAATTGCACTAGATTTGGCCCAAAAACTATGCCAAGTTTAGATTTGTCCCAAAGTGCGCTAGATTTGTCCCAAAATGCGATAGATTTGGCTAAAAATATGTGCTAGATTTGGCTAAAAAAATGCGCTAGATTTGGTCCAAAGTGCGCTAGATTTGTCCAAAAATCGCTAGATTTGCCACAAATGCCTAGATTTGTCCCAAAATGCGCTAGATTTGGCCCAACAATGTGCTAGATTTGGTCCAAAGTGCGCTAGATTTGTCCCAAAATGTGCTAGATTTGGCCCAAAAATTGCGCTAGATTTGGCCCAAAAATGCGCTAGATTTGGCCCAAAAATGCGCTAGATTTGGCCCAAAAATGCCTAATTTGTCAAAGTGCGCTAGATTGTCCCAAAATAGCTAATTTGTCCGCAAATGCGCTAGATTTGGCCCAACAAATGCGCTAGATTTGGTCCAAATGCGCTAGTGCCCAAAATGCGCTAGATTTGGCCTAACAAATGCGCTAGATTTGGATAAAAGTGCGCTAATTTGTCCCAAAATTCCCTAGATTTGGACCAAAACAATGCGCTAGATTTGGCCCAAAAAATGCTTTAGATTTGTCCAAAAATGCGCTAGATTTGGTCCAAAGTGCGATAGATTTGTCTCAAAATGAGCTAGATTTGGCCCAAAAAATGAGCTAGATTGGTCCCAAACTGCGCTAGATTTGGCGCAATAAATGCGCTAGATTTGACCCAAAAAATGTGCTAGATTTGGCCAAAAAATGCTTTAGATTTGTCCAAAAATGCGCTAGATTTGGTCCAAGATGCGCTAGATTTGTCCAAAATGCGCTAGATTTGCCCAACAAATGCGCTAGATTTGGCTAATAGTGCGCTAGATTTGTCCCAAAATGCGCTAGATTTGGCCCAACAAATGCGCTAAATTTTGCCCAAAGTGCGCTAGATTAGTCCCAAAATGCGCTAGATTTGGCCCAAAAAATGCTTTAGATTTGTCCAAAAATGCGCTAGATTTGGCCCTAAAATGCGCTAGCATATGGTCCAAAATGCGCTAGATTTGTCCCAAAATGCGCTAGATTTTCCCAAAAATGCGCTAGATTTGGCTCAAAGTGCGCTAGATTTGTCCCAAAATGCGCTAAATTTGGCCCAAAAAATGCATTAGATTTGTCCACAAGTGCGCTAGATTTGTCCCAAAGTGCGCTAGATTTGTCCCAAGGTCGCTAGATTTGGCCAAAAATGCGCTAGATTTGTCCCAAAATGCGCTAGATTTGTCCCAAAATGAGCTAGATTTGTCCCAAAATGCGATAGATTTCCTAAAGTCTGCCATAAAAATGCGCTAGATTTGTCCCAAATAGCGCTAGATTTTGCCCAAAAAATGCATTAGATTTGTCCAAAAGTGCGCTAGATTTGTCCCAAAAATTCTTTAGATTTTTCAAATATGCGCTAGATTTGGCCCAAAATGTGCTATATTTGGTCCAAAAGGGCGCTAGATTTGTCCAAAATGCGCTAGATTTGGCCCAAAAATGCGCTAGATTTGTCCCAAATGCCTAGATTTGGTCCAAAGTGCGCTAGATTTGGCCCAAAGTGCGCTAGATTTGGCCAAAAATGCGCTAGATTTGGTCCAAAATGCGCTAGATTTGTCCCAAAATGCGTAGATTTGTCCAAAATGGCGCTAGATTTGGCCCAAAAAATGCGCTAGATTGCCAAGCGTATTTGTCCAAAAGGCTAGATGTGTCCCAAAAGGGCTAGATTTGGCCAAAAAATGCGCTAGATTTGTCCCAAAACGCGCTAATTTGGCCCAAAAAATTCATTAGATTTGTCCCAAAGTGCGCTAGATTTGTCAAAAATGCTCTAGATTTGTCCAAAAAATTCTTAGATTTGTTCAAAAATGCGCTAGAATTTGGCCCAAAGTGCGCTAGATTTGTCCCAAAATGCGCTAGATTTGGTCCAAAAATGCGCTAGATTTGGCCAAAAATGCGCTAGATTTGGTCCAAATGCGCTAAATTTGTCCCAAAATGCGCTAGATTTGTCCCAAAATGCGCTAGATTTGTCCCAAAGAGCGTAGATTTGGCCCAAAATTGTGCTAGATTTGTCCCAAAATGGCTATATTTGTATCCAAAGGGCTAGATTTGGCCAAAAATGCGCTAGATTTGCCCAAAAATGCGCTAGATTTGGCCCAAATGCGCTAGATTTTGCCCAAAAAATACTTAGATTTGTCCCAAGGTGCACTAGATTTGTCCAAAATGCTCTAGATTTGGCCCAAAAATGCGCTGATTTGCCCCTAAAGTGCGCTAGATTTGGCCCAAAAAATGCATTAGATTTGTCCCAAAATGCGCTAGATTTTTTCCAAAATGCGCTAGATTTGGCCCAAAATGCGCTTGATTTGTCCAAATGCGCTAGATTTGGCCCAAAAAATGCTTTAGATTTGTCCAAAGTGGCTAGATTTGTCCTAAAATGCGCTAGATTTGGCCCAAAAATGCGCTAGATTTGGCCCAAAGTGCGCTAGATTTGGCCCAAAAATTGCGCTAAATTTGTCCCAAAATGTGCTAGATTTATCCCAAAGAGCGCTAGATTTGGCCAAAGAATGCGCTAGATTTGGCCAAAAATGGGCTAGATTTAGCCCCAAATATGCGCTAGATTTGTCCTAAAATGCGCTAGATTTGTCCAAAATGTGCTAGATTTGTCCCAAAATGCGCTAGATTTGGCCCTAAAAATGCGCTAGATTTGTCCCAAAGTGTGCAACATTTGTCCCAAAGTGCGCTAAATTTGTCCCAAAATGCGTTAGATTTGGCTCAAAAAATGCGCTAGATTTGTCCCAAGGTACGCTTGATTTGTCCAAAAATGCTCTAGATTTGTCCCACAGTGCGCTAGATATGTCCCAAAATGCGCTAGATTTGTCCCAAAATCTAACCCAAAATTTTGGACAAATCTAACCCAAAGTTTTGGGACAAATCTAACCCAAAGTTTTGGGACAAATCTAACCCAAATTTTGGACAAATCTAACCCAAAGTTTTGGGACAAATATAACCCAAATTTTGGGACAAATCTAACCCAAATTTTGGGACAAATCTAACCAAAAAATTTGGGACAAATCAAACCAAAAATTTTGAGACAAATCTATCACAAATTTTTGGACAAATCTAACACAAATTTTGACAAATCTAACCAAAATTTTCGGACAAATCTAACCAAAATTTTGACAATTACTTTTTGACAAATCTAACCCAAAATTTTGTGACAAATATAACCCATTTTTTTGGACAAATCTAACCCAAATTTTTGGTCAAATATAACTCAAAAGTTTGGACAAATCTAACCCAAAATTTGGACAAATCTAACCCAAAATTTTCATTTCTTACCATACAAAAGAATATTAGCCATTTTCAGAATTTTCATTTTTTCATAGGCTAACCATCACCAAAATGGCCAAAAACTAAAAATTGCAGTATTATGTCTTAAATTTTTTCATAATTTTCAGGCCAGATGTGATTGGGAATATATTTCAGGCATTTTCCTACCATCCATAATAATTTTAGCCATTTTGACTTTTTTCCATATTTTCATAGGCAAACCATCACCGAAATGGCCAAAAACTTAAAATTACGGTATTATGGTTGAAATGCCTAGATTTTCTCCAAATTTCATTTAAATGTATTTCTCCAAATACATTTATCCCAAATTTAGAAACTGCCTGAAATATATTCCAATCACGTATGACCTCGAAATTATGAGAAAATCTAGGCATTTTAGCCATAATACCGAGTTTTTGGTCATTTCAGTGATAACGCCTTTGAAAAATTGGAAAAAAAACTCAAAATGGCTAATATTCTTCTAGATGGGTAATAAACTGTCTGAAATATCTACCCAACCACTTTCGTACTCAACATTTGGAGAATATCAAGGTATTTAAGCCACAATACCACAATTTTCAGTTTTTGGCTATTTCGGTGATGTTTAGCGTATGAAAAATTAAAAAAATTCTAAATGGCTAATATTATCCTGAATGGTTGTAAAATGTGAGAAATATATGTCCAATCACGTTTTCCTAAAAATTTGGAGAAAATCTATGCATTTAACCAATAATGCCGCAATTATTAGTTTTTGACAATTTCGATGATAACGCCTATGAAGAATTGAAAAAAAAATCAAAATAACTAATATTCTCCTGGATGGTAGTAAACTATTTGAAATATATGTCCAAACACGTCCCGCCTCGAAATTTGGAGAAAATCTAGGCATTTAAGTCATAATTCGGTAATTTTCAGTTTTTTGCCATTTTGGTGATAGTTAGCATATGAAAAATTAGAAAAAACTCAAAATGGCTAATAATATCCATGATGGTAGGAAAATAACTGAAATATATGCCCAACCACACTCGACTTTGAAATTTAAAGAAAATCAAAGCATTTAAGCCATAATATCGCAATTTTCAGTTTTTCGTCATTTCGGTGATGGTTAGCCTATGAAAAATTACAAAAAAAAAACTCAAATGACTAATAATTTTCTGGATGGTAGGGAACTGCCTTAAATATATTCCCAACCAAAACCAACCTCAAAATTTGAGAGAAAATTTATGCATTTAATCCATAATGTCGCACTTTTTAGTTTTTCACCATTTAGGTGATGGTTAGCCTATGAAAAATTGAAAAATCCGCAAAATGGCTAATATTCACATGGATGGTAGTAAACTGTCTGTAATATCTACCTAACCTTGTTCGGCCTCAAAATTTGGTGAAAATCTTGGCATTTAATATCTACCTATACTACAATTTTCAAATTTTCACCATTTCTGTGATGGTTAGCCTATGAAAAAATTGGAAAAACTCAAAATGACTAATAATCTACGAGATTCTAGGAAACTGTCTAGAATATATGTCAAACCACATAGAGCCTCCGAATTTGGACAAACTGGAAGCATTTAAGCCATATAATCACAATTTTCAATTTTTGGCCATTTCAGTGATGGTTAGCCTTTGAAAATTTGGAAAAACTCGAATGGCTAATAATCTCCTGGATGGTAGGATACTGCCTCAAATATAGGCCCAACCAGTCCAGCCTCGAAATTTTGGAGAAAATCAAGGCATTTAAGCCATAATACCGTAATTTTCAGTTTTTTGCCATGTATGTGATAGTTGTTAGCCTATGAAAAATTGAAAAACACTCAAAATGGCTAATATTCACCTAGATGGTAGTAAACTGTCTATAATATCTACCCAACCTTGTTCGGCCTCGAAATTTGGTGAAAATCTTGGCATTTAAGCCATTTATACCGCAATTTTCAGTTTTTCACCATTTTTGTGATGTTTAGCCTATGAAAAATTGGAGAAACCTCAAAATGACTAATAATCTACGCGATTCTAGGAAACTACCTAGAATATATGTCGAATCACATAGGGCCTCCGAATTTGGACAAACTCAAAGCATTTAAGCCATAATGTCGCACTTTTTAGTTTTTCGTCATTTAGGTGATGGTTAGCTTATGAAAATTTTGGAAAAACCTCAAAATGGCTAATATTCACCTGGATGGTAGTAAACTGTCCGTAATATCTACCCAACCTTGTTTGACCTCGAAATTTGGTGAAATTTTTGGCATTTTAGCCATTATACCGCAATTTTCCGTTTTCACCATTTTTGTGATGGTTAGCATATGAAAAATTGGAAAAAAAAACTCCAAAGAGCTAATAATCTCCGGGATTCTAGGAAAATGCCTGAACTATATGCCCAACCACATACGGCCTCCAAATTTGGACAAACTGAAAGCATTTAAGCCATATAATCACAAGTTTTAATTTTTTGCCATTTCGGTGATGGTAAGCCTTTGAAAATTTGGAAAAAACTCAAAATGGCTAATAATCTCCTAGATGGTAGGATACTACCTGAAATATAGGCCCAACCACATCGAGCCTCGAAATTTTGGGGAAAATTAAAGCATTTAAGCCATAATACCGCAATTTTCAGTTTTTTGCCATTTCGGAGATGATTAGCCTATGAAAATTGAAAAAAACACTCAAAATAACTAATATTCTCATGGATGGTAGTAAACTGCTTGAAATATATTCCCAACCACGTCCAGCCTCGAAATTTGGAGAAAATCTAGACATTTAAGTCATAATACTGTAATTATTAGTTTTTGGCCATTTAGTGATGGTTAGCATATGAAAAATTTGAAAAATCCTCAAAATGGCTAATATCTCCTGGATGTATGATACTACCTGAGATATATGCCCAACCACGTCTGACCTCAAAATTTGGAGAAAATAAAAACATTTAAGCCATAATACAGTAATTTTCAAGTTTTGGTCATTTCAGTGATGATTATCCTATGAAAAATTGAAAAAAAAAACAAAATGGCATCTCCTAGATTGTAGGAAACTGCCTGAAATATATGTTCAACCACGTCCGGCTTCCAAATTTCGAATAAACTCAAAGCATTTAACCATAATACCGCAATTTTCAGTTTTTGGCCTTTTCGGTTATGGTTCGCCTATGAAAAATTGGAAAAAAACTCAAAATGGATAATAATCTCTTGGATGGCATGAAAATTCTTCAAATTTGGAGAAAATATAGGCATTTAAGCCATAATATGAATTTCTACGGAGTAAAAGTATTTCTCAGAATACACAATACAATTGAAAATTATATGTTTCTAAAACACAATAACTCGATACCATTTGTCACAAAACAAACAAATATCTTATGTTAGAACACGAAATTTCCCAAAAACACAAATCAAATTTTCTCTATAGCAAACGACCCCTAAAAGAGTTTGGACAAATCACGAGAGAATTGACAGTGCAAGCCCACGAGATTATTTTAGAGCCTTCACTCCCTTATCGGGTATGGAAGCCATTGGGCTTTTCACTAAGCCCATTACCCATAGGGTTGGTTACAACTTCATGGGCCCACTAAACTGGAGGCCCAAGATTTGTAATGATTGAAATAGTGGTGTCGTCACCTTCCCATCTAGTTATACCATTAGTGCTACACATACATCTAGCTGATATTTGAAAAATGACCAAGCTCACCGAATTGATACCGAAATTCTATCGATTCGATAAGAAACAGTCATATTTTCGTGAAGTGTTTATCGATTTTTAATATCATTTTTGCTCGCGAATGTTGGAGGTCTGTGTATCGATGAAGCGCTGGATCGTTTACGTTTGCAAATAGTTCTGAAAGTGGTTGTTTTTCTGCGATGAACAAGTTGTCGAACTCGAAAATGTAGTTGGTATGGCAATGTTATTGGTCATATAAACTCATACGGAAGGAGCGTAATGAGAGGGTGTAGAACCGTAAGGCACGTTTGACAGATAGCATGGTGTGAGGACTGGTGGAGTTCCGCGAGCAGACTACAACGCAATCAAATCGACATTGAGCAAACTGGTTACACTTTCAAATGTTTGTGCAAGGCCGCAAATGAGATCGTGACACAGAGAAGAACATAGTGTCCAACAAACTAGAAGCTACTAGGATTCAAAACCATGAACTCTCGATCATCAAAGACTATATTACTGTGTCAATACTCATTGAATCACAAATACTCAAGCTATGAGGTTTCAACATGGATTTCATATCACTCGTTGAAGGACGAGACTCTTGTTCGCTTATCTCGCTCTTTCGAAGGTGAAGCTGCAGCATTTAAGAAATAGCTTATCTCCCCAAGTTCACAAGTACAACAGCTTCACCTTCTCAATAACTTGATAAGCCAACAACAACATAAAAAGATAAACTAGCAAGGAGTCATCCTTAATCAATTCATCACAATACAATTAAGAACATCCCTAGTATTAACATAACGCAAGAATAATTAGCAATGATCGACAACTCGAACACTGCTATGCAAATTGGTCATTCAACTACCATGGTTCTATCATTACAGCAATCCTAGCAGCCAGCACTCACAAGTGAATTGAAGTTTCAAGGAACACAATTCACCATATTGAGGATAAACCCATAAACTAGGAACTGATGAATAACCAAACCAAAGACAAATTTGCAGAAATGCTTGGTGTACCAATGCTAACTACACATACAAGCACAGCAAGGAGCCATGCATAGAGCTCTAGGAACAAAATGCTTGTCATGACACCACGAAATGAAGCTTTATGAGTATACTAATACAACAGAGCGAGAACCAATGCAAACTACACATACAAGCACAGTAAAGAGCCATATATGGAGCTATATGAACAAAATGGTGATCATGATACCACGAAAATGAAGCTGTTTTAGTATTACTAATACAACAAACCTAGAAGCAATCAATAGCAGAACAGTGTCAGTCTCAGATGCAACAAAGGGCTAGCACAGAAGTTGATGCATCTAATAGCTTTCATGAGCAGAGCATTCATATGATTCAATAATTCATTAAACCAAATGAGATAAGCTAATTCATAATCTAATAGCTTTCAGAAAAATGTCAGACTCAGATACAACAAAGGGCTAGCACAGAAGTTGATGCATCTAATAGCTTTCATGAGCAGAGCATTCATATGATTCAATAATTCATCAAACCAAATGAGATAAGCTAATCAAAAGCAGACATTAATATGAAGCAAATAGATGTTTTGCATATAACAGAATCTAAACCATCAAAATTCAACAATTAACATCATCCACAGCTAGAAAGATGTAACCTTTCAGCTATCCAGCTATTCAGAAATTCAAAACTAAGCAATACCAAAAGCTTAAACAGAGACATTCAAAATCCAGATACTCCGAAAACAGATAAACGAAGAAACCTAGTCGGAGCCAGCCTTGTTGTAGACATAGGTCATGCCACACTTGCCACAGTAGTGCCTGTCAAAGTGGTTCGCCATGAACGTTCCAGCTCCGCACTCTGCGTTGGGGCACTCCTTCCTCAGCCTCTGGACCTTACCGGAATCCTCCACCTTGTAGAACTGGAGAACCGCGAGCTTGACCTTCTTCTTCTTGTGCTTGATCTTCTTCGGCTTGGTGAAGACCTTCTTCTTCCTCTTCTTGGCTCCACCACGGAGACGCAGGACCAAGTGCAGAGTCGACTCCTTCTGGATGTTGTAGTCGGCGAGGGTGCGTCCGTCCTCCAGCTGCTTTCCGGCGAAGATCAGCCTCTGCTGGTCCGGCGGGATTCCTTCCTTGTCCTGGATCTTAGCCTTGACATTGTCGATCGTGTCCGAGGACTCGACCTCGAGGGTGATGGTCTTCCCCGTTAGGGTTTTCACGAAGATCTGCATCCTTGCAGAATCGAGAGAGAGTGAGGGTTGTGGCCGATGGGAAATTAGGGTTATGTAGTTGCAGAGTGATAACAGAAGTTTATATACTGTGGAGATTTGGGGATTTAGGGTTTTCGGGATAAATTATAATGGGCCTGGGCCGAGCTTGGAAGCCCAATGATAAACTTTGGGCCTTATGCAAACGGTAAACGGCTTGAAGATGCTCCACGACGTCGTTTTACCGGCTAATTAGCATTAGTAGTCCAATTCATTTGATGTTTGTACAAAATCATCTCATATTTTTAAATGAATCTTATACGTTTCAAAATCGTACAAAATCATCCTAACGGTAAAATTTTTTGACTGAATCACCTTGTCTTTTTTTTTTGAAAGTACTGAATCACCTTGTCAGCATGTCAAGTCCGTAGAAAAAGGTACACTTGAAATGTCTCACTCGACTTTATTAACTCAATCAGTCATGTATCGAACCTTACCTAATCGAACTCAATTTTGATATTTTATTTTATTTCCTCAACTGTTCGAGAAAGGTTCAATACATGATGGATTGGGTTAATAAAGCTGAGTTGGACCTCCCACATGTACATTTTTTTGCTGACTTGGCATGCTGACAGGGCGATTCAGCTAGAAAAGTTAACACTTAGGATGATTTCGTACGATTCTGAAACGTATGGGATTCATTTATTTATTTTTAAAGATATTGGACTATTTTGTACAAACCTCAAAAGAATGGGACTATCCATGCTAATTACCTTAGCAGTTGCAGATCGTCTTCAACCTTCACTCTGTAATCTCGTTATCCGTAAGAAATGCTGAAATTTTGAAGCTTTGTTCAGTTTTTGCGCGGGTAATGGCAATGGCGATTGTGGCATCTCTTCAAGGAAACCTGTTCTCTTCCCTACCATCAAAGCCGTCGCCAAAAGACTCATCATCATCATCCTCTTTCTCTCCTCCGCCGCCGCCGATTCCCATCCCGAAATATCCACCGCCGCGTGCGAAATCCAAACCACCGCCCCAAATCCATCCAATCCAGCTCTCAAAATGCCTCACCGGCGAACCAAGTACTACAAGCCGGTGAGAGAAGGCGTCATCAACACTGATGGAGACCGTTCCGTCTTAATCGGAGACAACGGCGTTTCCTATCTTCTCCCCGACGCGCCGTTCGAGTTCCAGTTCAGCTACTCGGAGACTCCTAGCGTCAAGCCCTTGGCAATTCGTGAGCCGGCGTTTTTGCCGTTCGCTCCTCCGACGATGCCTCGGCCGTGGACAGGGAAAGCGCCGCTGAAGTCTAGCAAGAAGAAAATCCCTCTCTTGGATTCGTTCAATCCGCCGCCGTCGACGGAGAAGAAGGGGGCGAAGTTCGTGGAGATGCCGCGGCCGTACAAATTGGGGAATTACTCTGAGGAATCGATGACGAGGGAGGAGATATTGGGGGAGCCGTTGACGAGACAGGAGATTAGATTGCTTGTGAAGCCTATGATATCTGATAATCGCCAAGTGAATTTAGGTCAGTAGAATTCAAATTTCAAAGCTTCTTCCTCTGAATTTCGTTGTAGTTGAGCTCCATTGCTGAATTGAAATTGGGTGTAGGAAGAGATGGATTGACGCATAACATGTTGGAATTGGTTCATTCTCATTGGAAGCGGAAGGAAGTCTGTAAAGTTAAGTGTAAAGGTGTTCCTACTGTAGATATGAAGAATGTATGCCGCCATTTGGAGGTAAATTGTGTAATGAAGAGAGCTTGAAGTGAGCTTCAATGGAGGAATTCAAGTGTTTCTGTGCTCATGTATGTTCTTGTAATGGCAGGAGAAGACAGGAGGTAGGATCATTTACAGGGTTGGTGGTGTTGTGTATCTATTCCGCGGCAGAAACTACAGTTATCGAACTCGTCCGCAGTATCCTGTGATGCTGTGGAAACCAGCTGCTCCAGTCTATCCAAAGCTGATCCAGGAAGCTCCTGAAGGGTTGACGAAAGATGAAGCTGATGAGTTTCGGCGAAAGGGGAAGAAGCTCTTGCCGATATGCAAATTATGTAAGACTATCAATGACTAGTATTACTGATCTAGTTGTTTCAGATGTTTACTGGCATTGTTATGCTACAGCGAAGAACGGTGTGTACATAACCTTGGTGAGAGATGTTAGGACTGGTTTCGATGTTAGTCCACTGGTGAAGATCGACTGCACCGGGTTACATGCTACCGATTACAAGAAGTTGGGTGCTAAGCTTAAGGTATATTGATAAGCTTATGAAAACCTTTCATATACTATAGGACATTAGTCGATGATCATTCGTGACAACATAGAACGTTAGGAGCACACTCTTTGATAACATATGTCTGCAATTTTCGTCTGTTCCCAGGATTTGGTTCCGTGTGTGCTGTTGTCATTCGATGATGAGCAGATATTGATGTGGCGGGGACATGAGTGGAAGCCAAGATATCATAATTTTCCTTCGGTTCCAGTTCCTTCGTATCCCGCCTTTGCAAATCACTCGACTGAAGACGATCCTGGTATGTTTTGTTTGAAATAAGTAACTCCATCTTGCTTTGCCATACTTGTCTGCAAATTGATTGCTACCGATCTCGATTTCTATCCTCTGGCATTGAAAGTTGTCATCTTTGTTTCCATGGTACTCCCCAGGCAAGTCCGAGGCCAATCACAGTAATTCAGATGCTGCAACAGTGAGATCAAGCCCCAAAATGATGTCCCTGTGGAACCGTGCACTTGAATCAAGCAAGGCCGTTATCCTGGAGAAGATCAATCTCAACCCAGATGACCTCCTGACCAAAGTGGAAGAGTTCGAGACCGTTTCACAAGTCGCAGAACACTCCTACCCTGCTGTAGTAGTATTAGCTAGTGCAGATGATTCTGTCCATGAAGATGACACGTCCATTGACCATGAACTTGAAGAAGAACAAGACGATGGTTACGATTCTGATTCCGGTGAGAGCGATTCATTCGAAGAAGTGGATCAAAAAGTTCCTCTGGGATCATTGCCAGTTGACGAAATAGCTAAGAGGCTAAGAGAAGGATGAAAAATGTGCAGAAACAAAACTGTATCTTTCATGTACAGCTGTGGTAATCTCTTCACACTTCCTTGTATAAAGGGCAAATCCGCAACCAATTTGGACTAGATTGTTGAAACAAAGCATTTGTTAGGGATGGAAATTGGGGCAGTTGCGGTTAACCGTACCACATTTTGTCCTAAATCACTAACCAGAATTGCACCACATTTTTATTTTTGTGGTTAACCACTAACCGCACAATCGCGGTGCGGTTAGGAGTTAACCACATAACAAAAATACAAAAATAAAATAAAATTTGACATAAAATCGTCAATATCATATCAGAATTTCAAAGATTACGTCTCCAACTGAAGATAACTAAGAATCTAGATGATCTAGACTTTATATAAGTCATAAAACTTAGTTTTTAAATTCTATTGATCAGTTAGAATCTCTGAGTCATAAGATTTCGATACATTCGATTGATTATCAAGATTCCATGTCTGGTTAAAGAAAACGAAACGTGTAGATATTGGATGTACGTTAACTCCTTTGTAACAAAATATTGTAGGTTGCATCACTTTCATTATTGGGGGTATGTAATTCGGTCGGTTGAGTTTTGTGATTTTACGGTTAGTTGCGTTTAACCACTAACCGCATTTTTTAAAAATTGATAACTACAAACCGCATCACTAACTAAAAATCACAAAATTCGGTGCGATGAGTGGTTATAACCAATAACCGTTAACCGATTTCGAGAACCAGCATTTGTAGCCACAAGAAAGAAAGTGAATCCCTCCAATTACATTACAAGAGGATATTTTTCTATTTAATATTTTATTTTCTTTCCCAGAAAAAATTGAAAACGTGTCGGTTCCGTGGGCCACCCGCTCCCGACCCGAATTCCTCTCCAACAACCTGCAATCCTCGTCGTTGGGAAATCATTCATTGCAACAGCTGCTGAAGCCTGAAGCTTAGAGAGATTCTTCCTCTGTATTCAAGAAGCTTTGAACCCAGAAAGAAGGGTTCTTCAGTTTATCTGCTATATCCTCTCAAGCAATCATCTTTTTTCTGATAATCAGTAAGGTATGCTCTGCAGCTGGGATCAATAGAAGCAACATTTGGCTGACAGAAGCTTCTGTATTTCCCCAGAACTTGGTAAGTGCTGCAGAAAAACCTTGCTTTCTTCACTTTTTAATTCTGGGTTTCGAGCTGAGAATCGTGGGTTTGGTTACAACTAGAGTAAAGAATCTTCCTTTCTGTTGATTTCTCTCATAGGGATAAGAAATTGACACAATCAGGGATGAGCTTTTGTAGTTCTGTTGCTTTCTGCAATAAATGGAACCCAGATTGACTGAAATGTTGGCTTGCGTGTTGGTAGGATCTTCAAAGCGGATTTGGCAGTTGGCAGCCATGGCTGCCAACACAACTGAGCTAAGCTATTGGCTGAACTGGAGATTTGCCATCTGTGCAGCTTTTATAGCAACTGCTGTGGCTTTATCAGCTCTTTTGATATGGAAGTATGAAGGGTCAAAGGAATCAGAGTCTGATTCCCACGGAAGAGGAAGAAGTCGTCGATCCTTGTGTAAAGATGAGTCTTGGAGAACATGTCTCAAGACTATCCATCCTGGTTGGTTGCTAGCCTTTCGGATCATAGCTTTTGCTGTTCTCTTCGGGTTGATAACGACGAATGCTGTTATGGATGGTGGTGACATATTCATCTTCTATACTCAGTAAGTCTTCTATACTCATACCAGCTTGTTTCACTGCAATTTTTGCTACACTAATGATTCATTTTTCGGGGTTTTTAGGTGGACATTCTCTTTGGTGACGGTCTACTTTGCGCTTGGCTCGGCAATGTCAATGTATGGATGTTGCAAACGACGTGGTAGGGCTGATTCTGAGGAACATTTGGATACCGAGAGAGGGACTTACACGGCTCCAACTCTTGGTGAAGCTGGAGATTCATCCAACAACTCAAAAGGCTCGGCTGTGTATCAAGAACCTCGCCTTGTTCGAAAGCCAGCTGCAGGTGCATGGGACTACATCTTTCAGATCACCTTTCAGGTAAAAATCTGATCTTTACATGTCCCCGGATTTCGAAAATGTGTCTGATTTCTTATCTGTGATATGACAGACTTGTGCAGGTGCTGTAGTGCTCACCGATTGTGTATTCTGGTTCGTCCTGTATCCGTTTCTCATGCCTGCTAATTTCAAGCTTGAATTTGTAAGTATTCGACGCAGAGCCGATCATAATGAATCTGTGCTATTATGCTTCCTCATTGAATGTCGTTTTTCATCTCGAATTGCAGATCAATGTATGTATGCATTCGGTCAACGCAGTTTTCCTCCTCGGTGACACTATGTTGAATGGAATGGTAACTTAAACTTCAATAATCAATATCCCTTTTGCTGCAAGTTTCGTAACGAAAAATCTGAACCATTGTTTCATTCATCTTCTACATCCAGCGGTTTCCCATGTTTCGAATTGCGTACTTCGTGCTATGGACGAGCGTCTTCGTGGTTTGCCAGTGGATTATCCATGCCTTTGTTTCAATGTGGTAAGTATGAACCTCATAGCACAAAAATTTGTCCATGTTGAAGCAAAATGATTGAACTCTATTCCTCCTTTTGATGCCTTAAACAGGTGGCCATATCCATTCCTCGACTTGTCATCGAGCTATGCTCCCTTATGGTATGAACAACATATCGACTTTTCACATTCGTTTTCTTCGAGAAACAGAACTGTAGAGCAGTCGTTCGTGTTTGTGCACGGTTCGATGTTTGCAGGTACCTGGGAGTGGGAGTGGTGCACGTCCCGTGTTACGGGATCTTCGCCTTGATAGTTAATCTGAAATACTTGTGGTTAACAAGATCATTTCCTGATTCATGCTGGTGAAATCCTCTGGCAATTTTCAATGTGAATTCGTTCTCTGCAGAATTATCGAATGTATCTGGATCGAATTTCGGGATCTAGATTCAGTATCAGATTTTAGGTAACGGGTCGAGACTTTTAGGAGCTGGGTCAAGACCGGATTTTGGGGACTAGCTTAGGACTGAATTTCGAGAACTGGGTCGTGATCGGATTTCATAAATAACTAAAAGCAACAACAATTTTCATAGGTAACACAAGGTTTCTAGTTGGTACAAAAGCACTACAGAATCGAAAAGGTTCGTACCTAAAGCAACAAATACCGAGCAAGATGACTCCTCGATCTCGTCCTGGGCACAAAACGTTCAATCACCCCGAGTCCACCATTACGAGCATCACAAAACCGATAGAGCTCATACCTCAAACAACAACCATCAAACGAGACGGTTCCTCCAACTCCACCGGGGCACAAACGTTCGAGGAATTTGACTGCTTCACGAAAGCACTCCACACACTTCTTCTCCTCTAACCCGCCATTACACGTGAAGTAACCGTACACGAGGATGGAAGCACCCTTTGGCTGGAACACGTCTACTTTAAAAAGGCGGCAACCGTCAACACCACCCTGGCTGAATCGATACACCTGAATGCTTGAGAACAGGTAACGTTGGCACGTTTCCGGGCCTGGCACTATTGCTGACAGTTTCCCTCTGGTGCACCTTCCGACGTTGGTTTTAAGTCCGCATATTGGTCGTTGAATCGAGATTACCGTATAGAATTCGGTAATCAATGTTAGGATCACTATATAATATTGTAACATGGCTAGAAACATTATCTTAGCCATGTTATATTTGATGTTTAGTGTGCTAAGATGTAACACTTTATATATAGCATACTAGGAAAGCCCATAAAATTTGGGAACCTTAATCTATATAGTTATTATATACTAATTAGTTCCAATAAGATTCCAATTTGTTGTCTCGACTCGAATTGTATTATTCATACTAGTCAACATTCTCGGTTCGTCTATAGTTTTGATTTAAATAGAAGTTATTGGGAGAGTCTAAAACTTGCATAACTTTGGTAAATTTGTGTACTGGATTAGGGGTTACTGAAATCCCCTATGATCGAAGAATCATTTCAGTCCCGTTCTCAGTCAAACACGAACCCAACTGTAAATTCTCACTATTCAATACTCGACACAAACAGTATACATGCACACTATTATTGATTTGTATATAATCACACAAACAAAACGACACGATCTCCATTCATTATTCTCTTTTACAACGAACATTTATTCATTACAACTCAAGACTACAAACGCACACAAACAACCAACCAACAATCCTTCGTTCAGTAACCCTGTTCCTTTCGTTCATTCCAATTCAAGAACGACGAGTCTGACAGAACGGGTAAATCTCGTACCTAAAACAACAACAGGGCAACGATATAACCCCGCCAGCTCTTCCAGGGCACACCTCTTTAATACCTTCGACTGCTTCATTAAAACACTGCAAGCACTCCAAGGTTACACCACCGTCACACACGAAAAAGCCGTGCACAGTGTAATGAAACTTCCCGTCCCTAACTTTAATGGCGTAGCAATAGGTGCCGTCACCTACGTCCTGTTCGTACCGGTACTGCAACTCAATGCCTACCAATACATAACTCTGAACGAGTGTCGGATCCTGGTCTTTGGACGGAAACGTCTGGTGGTTGCACTGTGCCTTGTTGGGTTCACCTTGTACGGTACATAACGAATTGTCGGTCAAGCTCGAGACGTTGTAGCAATGGGCTAGGGTGATTAGGATGGCTAGTATGAATGAATGTTGTGACATGATCTTAGTAGCCATGGTGTTTGATCTTGGCTTGATGATACAAGTTCTTAATGAACATCTAGCTAGATCTTTTTTATATAGCTTAGTAGATTAACTTGGAAATCACGAGGTAACTAGGAATAATGGACATGAAACCTAGGAACCAACCATATGTTTTGTCCACAAATATGTTCATAGTTTGGGTGCCGATATTCCTTGGTTGTCCCTGCTCAGGAATAGGGGTGGCCATTTCGGGTTGGTTTTTTTGATCGAAAAACCAATCAAATTTAGTCGGTCATGACTTACCGATTTTGATTTGATCCAATCAGTTGTTGAAAACTCTAAATATGACCACAACCACAATCACACGGTCACAAGTTTGGATCGATTATTGGTCACAAGTCACAACCACTAATCTAAACTCGATCTGATTTTACCAAATTCACACTCTATTATGTATAGGGTGAAATGCTTGATACATCTCGAAATTATAGATTGGATTACAAAATCATCCTAAAATTTTAATATGTTACAGAGTGGTCCTATTGCTATGAAATAAGTTATAGATTAGTCCTAATGATGTCATCGTTGACATGTCATCAAAAGAATAAATTAAAATTCAACAATCTACATAATCTAAATCTAAACTCATCTAACTCGTAAATTTTGGTTCAAAACTAAATCTAGTGAGTTAGATAGATTTTAATTTACTTAAGATGAAAATTTCCTTCTCAGTAAAAATCAACCAAAAGGCAAAACGACGTTGTTTTGGTTTGTTGACATGTCAAATCTGACAACCTACGGGAAGAGCCAGCATAACGTGTCAGCAAAATCATAACGGAGTTTATCAAAATTCTAACGCAAGGGTTTCTTTGTTAAACGTTCTAAGTAGAGGAGTGTGTTTTGCGCAAATAATTGTAAGAAGGTTTCTTTGTTAAGTGTTCTAAGCAGAGGGGTGTGTTTTGCTCAAATAATTGTAAGAGAGATTGTTTCTTTCAATAGTACAAGAGTCTCTCGGCCTATTATCCCAATTTTAAATTATACTTTCAATGACATGTCAATGGTGACGTGACAAAATGGCTGAAAAAGTACACCGATGATATCATTAGGACTACGTTGTAACCCGTTTCATAGTAACAGAACCACTCTGAAAAAGTCAATAATTGAGAGGATAAACATGACATGAGCACAAACCATGTCTACACAATTGTTGCTCAATAAGGTTGACCGTTGACGCCATAATTAGTTAATTACACAGAAAAAAAAATGAATGTCTAAGTCTGAATTCATCTGCAATTTCCTCTCTTCTTCTATCCTAAAGAGTGTTGAGAAACAGTCTCAGCTAAGGCCTTACATGTTCCCTGATGAACTGTTCGACCTCGGATATCTTACCAGTCAAACCGGAAGCTTCGCCAATCGAGACTTTGTTAGTGCACTGGGAGAACGAGAACGATTTCCCTGGTGTACCGAGTGTGTGGTCGTTTGCAACATCGGCGTCCGAAACAGCACTTCTCGATGCTCGCAGCTTGTCACTGCAAAATGAGTGGGAATCAGATGGGTGAGTCTATGAGCAAGCTACAGAAAGCATAGTTATTTGCTAAATGCAGAAGAGCCATGAGATATCGATATTCGATACGATTGCTATGATAACAGTGAGGAACGGAGTTAAGTGTAGTGTTTATACGGTGTAAGATATTACGATATGAGCAGACTAAGCAGTAAAGATTGGGGTCATTACTCATTATGCATCAAGATTCATGTAAAATAAAGCATGTAAGAGAGTGAAGCGAGAAGAATCGAAGCCGTACATCTCTTTTTCCAGCTGTTTACAGATGAAATCCTTGGTATGTGCAGTCACCTTCTCTGTCTTATTGCAGCAAATCAAAACAGGGACCTTCTTCTTTACCACGCTAGCTTTAGTGAGAATATCATACAGATATCTGTGCCGGAAATGAAGGGAAAGTTACAAATCAGAATTGTAGGGAAAACATAGATAAGGAGATCAAATGGTTTAATCGGTTACAAGAATATTACTCTGAAACTCCACGCAGGTTAGGTAAGAACTCTAGTGCATCGACAACAAAGACGATGCCAGCTGCTTCAGGCAAGAACTCATCAAGCTTTGGGCGAAGACGAGCATGCCCAGGAACATCAACAAGGTGGACAGGCTTCACTTTGTGCCCCTGCAAGGATACAAGAGAAGAACAAGATTAAGAGTATAATCATAAGATAACACCAAACAGAAGACGCAGCATTTTTACATAGACTCGCTAAATGAGCTGTGAGTTTAATGTTTTATTCTGTAACGATTAGATAGGAGTTCATTCAGACATCACAAGTTAGGATTACCTTGCCAGCTTCAGAATGGAGTATGAAAGTTCCCTCATTTGGTTCCATTGAGGTGACAGTACCCTGATGTGAAGAGCCATCTCGAAGCTAGCAAAGGAGACAAAGAATGTGATAAGAAATAAGTGAGCCACCTCACTACTCGAGCGAAACGAAGGAGAAGACTATGCTTCTGTCAAGACTCAAGAGTACAAGATCATTCTTTGCAATGTGGAATCATATCACTTTCAGGAACACCATACACAGAGAGAAATGACAGAGAAACAACAGGAGTGAATTCTGTATAACAAGATTATGATATTTTCCCCTAAATAGCCATGACCAGGCATGAAAGAAGCACATGAACATAGCAAAGGATGTGCAAACTCACCTGGTAGAAAAGAATGGTTTTCCCACTACCACTGAGCCCGGACAATACAATCGTATTAGATTTCGGCCGTTTAAACAAGCGAACTGCACAAAAAGGGAAACAAGGAATCCATTAAACACCGTTTTTATTCCGACATGCTTTCTAGATAATCGACCATGCCTCATTCATCTCAATGAAAACCTAAATCCACGGCATTTCCTACAACAAATCACAAACTCAAGCTCCATGCATGTTAACATTGAAACCACAATACCCTTATCAGAAAATCCAATTACCAAGACAGCATACGAACACCAAATTCCCAATGCGTCACAGTAGCAACAGTTCAAAATGCCCTAACTGTGACCACAATCCTCAGCTTAACTACTACACAATGACTACTTGCTTTTCAACTTCAATCCCCAAAAAGCAAACGCCGAAGTGTAATTACCTAGTATGAGCAGAAGAGTAGTGAAGACCAGCACAGCAGCAGCGGAGTAGAGCTGAACAGGAGGTATCCGATTCACGTACTCGATCCCTTGTTGAATTGCCGGTACTTGACTAGCGTACTCAATCGCTTGCTGAACTTCCGGTACCTGACGAACGTACTCAACTCCTTGCTGAATCCATTGCTCCGCCTCTTTCTTCCACTGCTCAACTCCTTCCATCGAGAGACAAGAATCCTGCAAGTCAAAATCCAAAACTTCTCAGCTAAACTACAGCTTCCAGATTCAGTACAAAAATCAGATCATTTCTCGACCTTATCGTTTTAATTGGACAAAACGGGAGCTCGAGTTGGCTTACCGGCAATAGGAGACGAGATATAGCGCGACTCGTCGCCGGTGAATCGGAGGAAATGTGTGTTTTGGGCAATCGCGAATTCCGATCTGTGAAAGCTTCTTTGTGGCTTAGCCATTTTTGGGGGATTTTGAAAAAAAAGGTTATACCAGATACCGAGAGTTCGCGAGCTAGGAAGTTGGGCTTTAAGCCCAAAATTTGTTCAGGTCCATGAATCAGTAATTGGGCCAATTAAACTTTGGTTTGGCCCATTTTACGTAAATGAGTTGGGCTTAAAGTCCAATCAGTTGATTAATTGATTATATAAAATATTAAAATGCATTATATTATATTATATGGTTTTGTACTTTTGTTAACCTAAATTGACCAAAAATTTATCACATAAATAAAATTATAAACACGTTTAAATAATTAAATTCACAACAAAAAAGAAAAGGAATATTCTTTATTTCTCCTATAATAAGTTTGAAAGAAACCCTTCAAATTTATAATAAAAAAAATATCAATTTCCCACACAAATAGCATGCAATGATTTGCCCATTTGTTAACATTAAAAATGAATAATGACAATAAAATCGTGTGATTTCACTGTACTTGTCCAGTCTAGTCGTCTGACCTAATAAAGAGATGATTTTATCGTTCAGTTGGACTCCAAGATATGAGAGAGAATGTGGAAGGGTAGTAGTAAGTTCTGAGCGATTATCAAGGATAGAATTGGTAATGTGGGTGTATGAGTAAACGTATCGAGAGAATGTTAACTGTCAAAAGCGTATGTAAAAAAATTGTGTGATTTCATTGTACTTGTCCAGTCTAGTCGTCTGGCCTAATAGATAGATGGTCTTGTCGTGAGTTGTGGCTCCAAGATACGAGAGAGAATGTGGAAGGAGTTGTAGTCAGTTATAAGCGATTACTTGTTAGGATCTTTATGCAAATTTCTCTAGTTTTGGTCATGTGGTACTTGGATTGTTATCCCAACAAGCCACGCACGAAACTTTTTCGAAAAAGCCAATTCGTTTGAGATCATGAAGATCACTCTAGCCTTTGGTGTTCATATATCTACTCACAAAGCTCTAATGCCTATATTCAATCTTCTCACATCAAAATTTATCATAGAAAATTGACCAAAATTTCATAATTATGATTAATTGGCTTATTCAAAAACCCTAACAGAGGTAGTTGAACATTGCGACTCATACTACAATCTTAACTAATTCTCTTTTATTTCTTTTCATATCCATCATGGCAGCTACAGAAAAGCAGGCTCCTTGCTATATATTAATTCCAATCTCATCTACCCTGTTCACTTCCTTCCAACTACCCATCTTCTTTCTCGATCAGGTAAATCCATTCAAATCTCTCCTCACATGCTCATCTCATCTGGTTTCCCAATTCCTCATTCCCAGTTTCTGCAGATTCAAATGGCGCGGAAGAAGATCCGAGAGTACGATTCCAAGAGACTCCTCAAGGAGCATTTCAAGAGACTCTCCGGCTCCGATTTGCCCATCAAATCCGCCCAAGTAAGCTAAACTAGTAAACTCTCACAGATTCCCTCATTAGCAACTTCAATTTGACAAGAAATTGGGGGGGTTTTAGGTTAAGGAGTCGACTGATGTGATGGAGCTAGCGGGGAAGGATCCATGGCTGATGTCAGGGAAGCTGGTAGTGAAACCGGATATGTTGTTCGGGAAAAGAGGGAAGAGTGGGCTGGTGGCGTTGAATCTGGATCTGGATCAAGTTGCTTCCTTTGTGAAAGAGAGGATTGGGAAAGAAGTTGAGATGAGTGGATGTAAAGGGCCGATTACAACTTTCATTGTTGAGCCGTTTATTCCTCACGATCAGGAGTTTTACCTCAACATTGTGTCGGAGAGGCTTGGTTGCACTGTTAGCTTCTCTGAATGTGGAGGGATTGACATAGAGGAGAATTGGGATAAGGTGAAATTTCATATCATATCATATCATATCAGTTTCTGAAATCAGATGGATCTTCTGGATTAGTGAGGTTTGATTGTTTTGTGTTGTACTGTTGTGTGTGTTTCAGGTTAAGACTATCTTCATCCCAACTGGGGAGTCCTGGACTTCGGAGATCTGTGCTCCTCTTATTGCTACATTGCCGTTGGAGGTAACAGAAGATTGATTTTGCCTCACCCCTTTTGTGATTGAATGTTGAAATGGGATTTATGTGGTTTGTGATGATCTAGATTCGAGGCAAGATCGACAGCTTTATCTCAGTGGTCTATGCTCTATTCCAAGGTCTGTGTTCATATGTCATTTGTGAATCTGTGAATCTGTGATTCATTTGGCTGTAGAATCGTTCTTGACTTCTGGTGTTATGGATATGAGTAGATCTTGACTTTACTTTCCTTGAGATGAACCCTTTCACTCTGGTTGATGGAAAGCCTTATCCTTTGGACATGAGGGGAGAGCTGGATGATACTGCTGCTTTCAAGAACTTCAAGAAGTAGAAACCCTCCTTTCCTTTGAGTTTGTCTTCGTTCTTCAGGTTCTGCTGTTTTGCTAAAATGGTTTCTGTTGTGGATTTTGGAGGTGGGGTAACATTGAGTTCCCATTGCCGTTCGGGAGAGTGATGAGTGACACGGAAAGCTTCATCCACGGACTAGACGAGAAGGTAAAGATCGTTCTTGCAGAGTCCATTGAAGCTTTTGAGTTCTGATCACCACTCCCATTGCGGAATGTTGATATCGTTTCGTGATTTGCAGACAAGTGCATCGTTGAAGTTCACAATTCTGAACCCCAAGGGACGGATCTGGACCATGGTGGCCGGAGGTGGTGCCAGTGTGATCTACGCAGACACGGTATGGATCTTGATTCGAACCGTGATTCAAGATCTCTTTGCTTGTCATGGATTCTCATGTCTTGTATAAATCACAGGTTGGAGATCTTGGCTATGCTTCAGAGCTTGGAAACTACGCTGAGTACAGCGGAGCTCCCAATGAAGAGGAAGTTCTGCAGTATGCCAGAATTGTGATTGATGTAAGAACTCCTTTCCTCTCAGCCTTCGAATTACAGAATCGTAGATGTTCAATACACCATTTTTCGTGTTTTGTCTCGCAGTGTGCAACATCTAATCCAGATGGCCAGAAGAGAGCCCTTGTAGTCGGAGGAGGAATTGCAAACTTCACCGATGTTGCTGCCACATTCAATGGCATAATCCGAGCCATGAAGGAGAAGGTGAGTTGTTATAAAAGCTTACTAAACGTGGTGCGAAATGCAGTAGAGAAACACATTGAATTCTATCGGTTTGTTTTCGTTCTCAGGAATCGAAGCTTAAAGCTGCTAGGATGCACATATACGTAAGAAGAGGAGGCCCTAACTACCAGAAGGGACTTGCTAGAATGAGGGCACTCGGGGAAGAAATCGGCATCCCCATCGAGGTACCAAATCTCTTGACTCTCTCCTGAATCTTTCCATCTCGTTCCTCGATCTTAAGGATTCGGGTTTTCGTAGGTTTATGGGCCGGAAGCGACCATGACCGGGATCTGCAAGCAGGCTATCGACTGCATAACGGTTGCTGCGTAATCTCCATTACTGTCACTTGTTATCCAGTTTGTTTGTGGCTGTTTAGGAACTCGATTGCCATTTCCATTTCCATTGTTGTTGTACCTTGAGCTTGAAGGAACTGAATTCTAAAGCTTTCATGAATGAGATTGGAATACTTGTTGTATTTGGGCCTAGGTTAAACTTTAGGTTAGGCTTTTAGGCCCAATAACTCATAGGCCTGAATTATTATGGACGGATCAACATACCATGATACCTTATTGGGCCCACTTTATGAACCATATTGAACCAATCGGTTCAACCGATTAGATTGCATTTCAACCAGTTTACCATAAAACTTATATTATTTTAATTTGCTCAACTATCTACAATCGACTTTGAGTGACTTTGAGTATTAGATGAGTTGAGTTGAGACGTCTTCTTCTTGAACAGTTTTGCAGTCTCATTGAGTGTTCATCGTAAGGTGCATTCAATAACTCGAGTTGTTGGCAGAGGTAATTTTATATTGTTTACTAACACGCCCCTCAAACGAATTACTCATGAAAAAATTTGAAGTTTGCACAGTTTTGATAATTTTTATGCAACGAACTTAGGCGTCATGGAATCCTTTATACACGGATTGGTAGTTACCAAAATTCGAAACCTTGACCTATTATTAGTCAAATGCTCTGATACCATGTCAAAAACCATTTTAGATCCCAATAACTCGAGTTGTTGCTAAAGGATTCTGAATGAATCTTATATTGTTTACTAGCAAGCATTTAGTAGAGAGGCTGGTATAAGACGTATTTAAAGGAAGATGAGATAGAGAAGTATTTAGAGTTGCTCTTAGGCGAGTAAGTGAGACCTTAGACATAATATCGTATAAGCATACGTGCATTAATTAAGTCATTGTCTCATTAATGATGAGATCACCTTACTATATATATAGTGCCTCGTGATTTCATACGAGACACCACCTGTCATCAGTTGATTAACCCTGACTCCAAATCAATCTCGATCGTTCAACAATGAAAAGCTCAGATCACCCCAGATAAATCCTGAGATCGTGCGTCCAACTTTAAGTAATCCGAGTTAAGTAGACCACTTGTTTATTTAAAATTATATTATATTATCCAATAATAATAGACTCCATTTTTTTTCTTGTTTAAAAATGACTTGCAAAGCTACATTTTAGTCAACCAAGAACAGAAAGTCAATAGTCAATGGTCAAATAGAGTATGCGATTCCCTCTTGTTTGGGATGATCCGAGCTGGCTCCTGGTTTATTAATTAATTAATATTTTGGCGATACTGTAAATGGACAAGTGGCAAGGGACAGTCTCTCCTTCGTCTAGTCACTGCTGACTAAGCAATTTGTGTGATATACCTTATTTTTTAGTTTCCACATGAGAGATAGTACAAAACTGACAACTAATAAGATGTCATTTTTTATATTAAATTACGATCAATCTCTATACTCTGACATGGATCTTGACATCGGAATTTGATTCATCCTCGATGACTCAGAAGACATAGAGCGGAAGTTGGTAGCCGTCAATGGCACAGACGGGGAGATAGAATGCGGGGAGACACTGATCTTCACGATGATAACAATTGGGAAGTGGTTGTCTCAAAACAAGATGCGTCTATACACAATTATTTAAGCCGGCGTGGGTATTATTAATCTTTGACTTGACAAATACTGAAGAGTGTGTCGAGCCACATTTTTTTTTATAAAAGGGTTGAATCTATTACAGATCAATTGAGCATACAAAAGATATAGTTGTCTAAACTACCAAAAAAAATCTCTTATACATTTGAGGTATCATCCTCCCTCGTGAAAACAGCCAAATCACCAACATACCACAAAAAAAAAAAACACATTCAGTTGTTTTCACAAGTGATCACCACTATGTGTCGAGCCACATAGTGGCCAGTGGGTCACGTTATTTGTTGAATGAGGAAATAGTTTTAAGGTGGATAAAAAGAATACTATCATCCAGAGATTAGAAAGCAACAAGTATCTATAATGATCGTGTGAAATATGAAATTTTTTTGCGAGAACTTTAGTGACATCACCTTCGATATTTCGATATTACATGTGGCTTGTGAATTGTGATATATAAACTTAATAAGAGGTTTAATGATTAAAAAAAATGCAATGATCTGATAATGAAGTGAGAGGGAGAGCAGCTAAGTTGGACCAACAACCAAAGACTTCCAAACCCACCACTTGCTTAAAAATTGTGTTTCTCTTGTACTATGGAGATGTGTACTTAATATTCAATAGTCATAAAACAATCATCAATCACGATCTCATATACATTTGACATGTTTAATATGTTCATCAAATAGTTAGAAACATCGATCTCATATACATTTCAGGTATCATTCTCTCGTGAGAATAGCCAAATTGTCAACATACACCAAAAAAAACAAGCTACCCATAAGCGAAAAATAATATTATGATGTACACATCATTGAAAACCGACCAGTCTTGAGCATGCTGCATGACTTTCTCTTTAATTAGTGTATGCCATTAAGTCCTTGTGTTATCATATTAGTGATGACTTGTTTGATGGTGTGTGTTCACCGATTATATATCGTGCGATGCTGGTTTTACACCCGATGAGATTTAGTAACTGCTTCATCTTCTTCATGATCTAGACATCACTTGTGCAAATTCGACACTGCTCTAATGTGACAATCGATCAATCTTGAACTTTTCACACCAACCAATCTCCTTTTCGCTAGAGGACTAAACATATTGAGATCAACAGCCATTTTATTCATCGTAGATGATTTGATCAAAACTTCTTATTAATTTTACAAAGAATTCTTCATTAAAAATGAATTATATGAATATGGCCATGTTCAAAGAAATGCATATAAAATCTACCAAATAGAGAGACAAATGCATACAAATAATACACTTAAAACAAGAAACATTAGGATTCTCTTCAATAATCATTATTTAATATTTATTGTTTCTAATTTATAATTAGTCATTATCTTGGGAAATTAGGGGGAAAGAATTTGGTATAGTTGTTGGTCAACTTCCAACGAATCTCAAAATTTCTTCCACCACTTTTCCTTAATCATTTATCATATTTCCTATCTAGTATAATCAACGATATTTCAATGAGATTCACTGGATTGCTTACTTTTAGAGATTCGTGTACTTGGTGTCTTTGGGCTGAGATTTTGCAGGTGAACATAGAAGGGAACGCTGAGATGATATGAACGGTCATCTCGCGTCTACAAGCTGGACAAGTTATTACTTTCAACCCAGGAAGAGTTGTTATCGAGGAGATTCTGCACTTGAGGAATGAGCCTCATCTTGACGTTTCCAAACGGTTTACTGTTCACGTGGGTTGCCCATTACGTAGCACATATGACCGTGAATAACCTCTTAAAGGTCATGGCGGTAGACTTGATATCTTGGGTTGGGACTTGATTTTCCTTCCTTTGTGTGTTTGCTATATATTGTCTCCTTCGAAGCTATACATATCTATGCCAAAAAGGCCTAAAGCCTCATGATCCACAATGCTTAGACGCCTTAAAGTTACAAACTAAGAGATCTGAGTTGTCTACCCATCATCGATCAAGAGATCGTCTTACAGTCGTGTGGATCACCAATTAGTTAACGATAAATGACAACTCGACCTCTATTCCAATGAGCTATAAATATCATGTGTTGGTCCCAATATTTTGATGGGACAATCACCAATACCAACACTCCATGGGACATACGCTTACTAGCTATACACCCCAGCCTACAGACACTCCCTCGTACTAAACGCTTACTACCAGTCACACACTTTACAATGAACCACCCACCTAACCGGAGAGCCAACCCATCACCAAACTCAACCCCCTTCGATCCTCCATGATAAAACAACTTATTAAACCGACCAATCTGAACAAGAAAAGCAACAAATTCCAAAGCAAAACAAGATCATGGATATATGTTACTATTGCTTATAGGTAACCAAAATTTGTGGAAATGAGCTAGTTAGCTCATTCGTCACGCAACATAACTTAGTTCAAAATGTGACATAATTTCAATATGAAAATGTGCATTTCAACAAACTTAAGGCTATATAGTAAAATTTGTTACACATTGGTTGAGAAATGTCACAAAATTCAAATTATGAACAAGTGGTAGGTAGATATTCCCTTTCGGACCCATCATTGATGTTCATTCATTGTTTCATTAATTACACATTTGAGCATCAAATTTGTCGGGAATTATTTATCAATCCTTGTACTTTTTTTTTTTGAAGTTATAGTTGTCTTCTATTTGGGTTAAGTGAATTGTGTATTGACTATGTGATTGGTTTGGTATGGTGAGATTGTGCTTGATCGACACTTCACATTTGAAGTACCCATCGATGATAAGATCGATTGAGGTTTGGTCATAAGTGATGATAGATACCTCTATCTTTATATCAATTTCTTGTTCTAGATCGTCAATCTTATAACGCTAGAAATTCTATATTTGTTTTCAAAGCACGCAAGAGATTCATATATGTTTTGTTACTGTGACATATATGAGTAGTTTAAATATGACGTGCTAAACATTAAATCTCATACTACTAGCATTTTCCATATAATGCCCTAGTACTCAGGGGCGGATCTAGGGGTGGGGTTCCCCAGGCTACGGACCACCCCACTCTCGGGTCTAGAGCTACAAAACTATGTATATTTTTGCATGTGTAAGTAGATTGACCCAATGATTTTTTAGATTGAGCCCAGTATATATGAAATGAATCAGTGTCTTGATCCATCCTGGATCCGCCCCTGCTACACATATAACGATTGAAATAGTACTTTTGTGAGATATTGGATCGAAACAAGATAGTCTATGTCGAGCACATCTATTAGAAGGTAACCATGTAGTTAGCATCGACCACGAGTTGGAGCTTCATGCCCATTTTATTAGTGCTTCTAATCATACATTATCCCATCACATTTTTGTACGACTTGATAAATATTTTTTCGACTCTCTTTTTTTTTATAGGAAAAAGGCAATATTATTAATGCTCATGCATAATCAAACAACGTTTATCAAGAGCGTCAACCAGCCACTCCGGATAGACTACATCCACAAAAGGTGTAGTAAAAAAAATAGAATGCCTAGCAAGAACATGAGCAACACTATAGGAAATGATTTTTTCGAGTATCGTTTAGTTGTGAATAAATCAATGAAAATATAGGATACATTTGTCAAAATAAGTAAATAATAATACAAATAAAATAACCAAAGAATCTATTGGTATGGGTGCTATTGATATTAATAGCACCCGGGGTTGTTTGGTATGGGTGCTATTGATATTAATAGCACCCAATAGCTAGCTATTCGAAATATCATCGTTTTTCGTTGCTCCGAATAGCTAGCTATTGGGTGCTATATTGAATATCAATAGCACCTTTTAGATATCCACCTAAATAGGTGGATATCTAATACCCACCCCCAATATCATTCTGTATACCAATTTTACCCCTTGCAATTCAACTGAATTATATGCCACTGGACCCACACAAAAAATTATTTTTCCCCCAATTTTTGTATAAAAGTCATATCTTTTACATATGAACTCGGAATTGGAAAATTTTTATGTCAATATCTTAGTTTTACGAAAACGAATCCAACAAGACCGCTCTCGATATATTTTCGATGATGGTGTTTACATATGACTTTGACGAAAAATAAGGTCAAATGTGTAATTGCATAAGAAAAACCATTTCCATTTCATATTCAATACCAAACAAGAATTTCACCTCAAATATCAATATCTCCCAATAACTAGATATCTCAAATATCTCAGTTTAGGTAAAAGCCAAAGTCAAAAATATGCTTCCTAATTTAATATTCAATTATTCATTTCAAATTCATGAATTTTGTCTATTTTTTATTTTTTATTTTCTTTACCAATATATCCACTTTCCTAAAATGCCCCCACCTGCCGACTTTATAAATACCGTACCCCAAAAAAAAATCAAACACACAAATTCCCAAATTCAACAAAAAAAAAAATCCCAAATGGCAACTCCGGCCGACGAAGAAGCTCCGATCTACGGCGACGTTCTAAACTCAATCCTAACACACGTCCCTCTAATCCACCTACTACCGGCGTCACAAGTCTCCCGATCATGGAACGGCGCCGTTTCCACCTCCCTCCGCCGCTTCAACAAGCCCAAACCCTGGCTCATCCTCCACGCTCAGAATACCCGATCGCCGTACCCGACAACCGCCGCCGCATTCGACCCGCGTTCTCGGGTTTGGGTCGAGATCCATAAACCGGTGATTAATTACGTTTCTGCCCTTCGCTCTGCTCATTCCTCACTGCTTTACATGCTCTCACCTGCCAAATTCTCCTTCTCATTCGACTCGCTCAACCGCGAGTGGGACCACGTCGACGCGCCGATCATGTGGCGGACGGACCCGATCGTCGGTAAAGTTGGGAAGTGGGTGGTGATCGCCGGCGGGACGTGCGACTTCGAGGACGATCCGCTCGCCGTCGAGATGTACGACGTCGAGTCACGCGCGTGGCGCACGTGCGAGTCGATGCCCGCGATTTTTAAGGACTCCGCGGCGTCCACGTGGCTGACGATCGCTGTTGGGGAGGATGTGATGTATGTGGCGGAGAGGAGTACTGGAGTCGGGTACGGGTTCCGACCCGAGACGGCGGTTTGGAGCGGGCCGTACGATGTCCGGCCGCGCGGCGGCGGAGTTTGCGCGTCGGCGCTTGGGATGGCCGGCGGGAGGCTGATTCTGGCGGGAGTGACCGGAGACGGAGGGAATCAGAAGGTGAAGGGGATGAAGCTGTGGGAGCTGGACGGAGAAACGATGGAGTGCGGCGGGGAGATTGGGGAGATTCCGGCGGAGTATTTGAAGCTAATTGAGCCGGAATTCGTTAGTTTGTCGTCGGTGAATGTTAATTTCAGAGGGGATTTTGTGTTTGTGACGAACAATTCGGCTCCTGAGTGGGTGATTGTTGGGGAATTTGAGGACGGAGGGAGGCGGATTAGGTGGAGCTGTGTTCGGAATCCGGTGGTTGATGACGCCGTCAGGGTTTCGAGCACGGTGGTTTACACTGTCGCCGACGTCGATTTGGGGGATTTGCATCGGGCGGCGGTGTCGGCGGATTGGAGATTCTCGCTGAAAAACGGCGCGTGAACATTTTTATTTATTTTTAATTGTTTTTTTGGGATAATAGCACTTTGGCCCCCACTACTTTACCAACTTTTTTTGGAACATTTTTATACTATAAATTGCTCTTTTTACCCCTTCTACTTTGACCACTTTGCATTTTGGGTCCTTCAATTTCAACTATCGTCTTCATGACGTTAATTGGTACACATTCAATAACCATGTTAGCTCCAATAGATATGTATTAGCTTACTAAGCATTTTTTAATTGAGAATATAAGTATATATAATGACATAGGATGAAATCGACGAATAAAACGTATGATTCTAAAACTCTTCGTACGTCACCATACTCTTTGCGATACCTCCTCAATTTATCTCATTGGCCAACTCTTAGTGTCCTACCTCCGATATCTCTCTCTATTGGTGGGCAGATGTGTCTAGGTTTAACGTACAAAGACGACAGTTGAAATGGAATGACTCAAAATGCAAATTGGGCAAAGTAGGAGGGTTAAAAAAAAGCTATTTATAGTATAGGGGGCTATTTGTTAAGTTGGTAAAATAGAGGGCGGAAAAGTGCTATTTTCCTTTTTTTAATTGAATGCTTTTTTAAACAGAATTTACATGGTCTTTGTTAATGTGTACTTATGGTATGATACAAGAGATTAAAAGAAGTGGTCATCGATGTTTTTTTAAAAGCAAATTGGTCATTTAAGTTAATTTAATTGATGACTCATGACTTATTGTGTAATTAAAAAGACTGACTTTTTAATTAACCTATAATTCAGTCAATTTAAAATAAATTATAAGAAATGGTCAAAGGTATATAAGTATCAACTAACATGTTGGTTAGGAACATGATTACTCATCGACGATGCATAATGTGTCTAACAAAAGTCAACTATAACTTATCGAGTTTTGAATTCAGTTGTCTCGAAATTGTCTATTTTTAGAGTCATCTCGAAAAAAGGTTGAATTTTCTATTGTTACTCGTAATTATAGGTTGAATAGTGATTACCATAATCGCGAACAATTTAAAACTCGCTATATAGTCACTACACGACTGGCTCTGTAAAAATTGCCAATGATCATAGTTTTCAACCACCATTAATCCACGACGAAGTAAATATGTTGTAGTGGACTTGAGAATGTGCCGAGAAAACTCAACACTAACCCTCAGAGTGTAAGAGAGACGTGGGAGTATCAGGGTTGCCCAATAGGCAAGTTAGGGATGACTTTTGCGTATAGTGTATGAGTGTATGAGCTTACGTCATTTCTCATCAATGTTGAAGTCTGTCTGTATCTATTACTTCTCAAGATCAAAGTCATTATATCGTCACATGCCAATAACTGACTGATGACACGATCAAGTGTTAATTTATGTCGTATAATGTACGTAGTACTTGGGTCGTCCTAAACGAACCTGGTCGTTGGGGCTATATTATTCGGTCAACCAGTTGAGTCGAACCGGTTGCCGGAGATAGACAACGACATGGCCTGATAGCCGACTTCCGGCGATCGGATGACGTTTTGTAGCCTTGCAAAATGCAACGTGGCAATCCACGATTAAATATCACCTAACATTTTCAAATTATTATTATTATTTTTTTATTTTAATTATGGTGAGTGGGGTAGTTGAGCGAAAGCAATGTATCGAAACCATCTCAAACTTTACGATAACTTTAATTAACATTTTATATAATATTAATATTATTGGTGAGAGTGTAAATTGTCTTTTTTAACGAGATAGTTCTCGAGGGAGAATCGGAGGTAAGAAAGGGTACTAACCAATGTTGGAGGTTTACAGAACTCCGACTTGAGAGACAACTTAGAGTGTGTCAAAATCATGAAACTTGGTTGTGAAAAAACTGCAACGAGAGACAACAAAAGGCTGGAATAATCGTGTACGTTCAAGACTCAGTATATTTGATAGGCAAAAATAGAGAGTCCGGATGAGCCAAATAGACAAGTTTTAGAATGATTCCAAATGTGTTGTTGTGCAAATCCTCCCGAAGAGATATGTAAAGCAGATCATCAACATGTGAGAGTTTGTGTAAGTTTACGAGGATATGACTCGTTGGGGGTGGAAGGTAACCCTCAAGCATGTTTATAGGGAGAACAATTTTCTTGCAAAATTCCTTGTGGCCAAAAGTCATAGTGTCTCTTTCCGCACTCATCCTGGTGATTTTTGCAGTGATATGTTGGAGTGCATACGATTGTCTGAGATCGTCCCAACCTCGATTTGTGTTGCGTCCTAATAAGTCACGCCCCACAGACCAAAGTTGAAACATACAGACGAAAAACATCACAACATAAGATTCCTTTGGTTGGCAATGCAATTTGAAAAGCTTATTATCCATTTTGGTCATTAATGTATCGAGTTGTAATAAAGTGGTCATTAATCTTTAGTTTGTAATCTAGTTGCCATTAATATGTTACATTCGTAGCAATGTGACCATTCTGTTAACTCTCCATCCAAAATCTTTGTTAAGTGTTGTTATCATCAAGCCAACTCAGCAATTTTTTTCTACATCCATTGGCGGAGCTAGGGGGAGGTCACCCTAGGTTCGGGCCTAGGGTCCTCTAGACCCAAATAGCTAAATATAGGTATCTTTGGTGCAAAAAGTATGTTCGGCTCATTGTACTTTATGAATCGGGCTCAGGGTCTACTTGAGTCCTGACTCCGCTACTGTCTACATCACTATTTTTCATGTCACCTAATTCACCATAGACTCAACTCAACTAACCAATCCAATCAATGGGTTGAGTCTATGGTGAATTATGTGACATGACAAGGGGCGACATGAATAAAATTTGCTGAGTTAGCTTGATGATATCAACACTTAGCAAATAATAACTTTTAGATTTTGGATGAAGGGTTAACAGAATCACCACATTGTTTTTTTTCTTCCACTTAGATATATAGCTCCGCGAGGAGAATCAAGACAGAAAGCTGTGAATCAACTACAATCTACCCATGTCATAGAATGGGCGGATCTATTAGTTGAACATCTGATCGATAGCAGTCTGAAAGAAGGACAGACAACCAACAACCAGATCACTTCATTGAGCTCCGTTACTTTGTTAGTTGAAAGATGCACAATTGAGAGAAAAAAGGTTGGTGCCGTCGCCAGATACTAGAGGATCTCTTGGACAATCACTCCTCTTGTGGCTATAACAATGTAAATACAATAGGTTAGTGATAATTATGCTACAAATTAAAAGTTGATGACCATTCTGGTACAACCCCTAAACATTGATGACCAAAATGGATAATAAGCCCAATTTGGCTCCCTACCAACTCCTCAAAGCCTTATCGGCTATAAGTTCAAAATCATTATCCAAAAATGGGTTCCACTCCCCCAACAATTGGTTAAATCCAAAATGGCCCATATCTTTACTTTATTTACAAACCACACACACAAAACGAAAGATTTGTTTATAGTGTGCGCAAGAAAACAGATTAAGATAAGGCCAAATGAGATCGAGCTTGGCCATGGATAGGATATATTATTCTCTAGTGGTTGGTGAGATTGTGACATTATATATCATATGCATGTGTGAGTTGTTTATGAGTATGGGCAGAATGATAAGTGGTTCGGTTTGGCGAATCAAGCGAAAGAATGTTGTTGTTTCAGATTAGTCGTCTGGCTTAATAGATGTTGAAGGTCCAGTCGTCTGATCCTAGGTGGTATGGGTACCTCGTAAGTAAATGGGGGAAGTAGTAGTCAGTTCAAGGGGTAATCGGGCGATTATAGGAAGTGTAGGTAGGTGAACAGAATAACGTACCGCGGAGTTTTGGTCCGCTGGGTAAAAGAGTGTCCCCTTCTTCAGAGGGGTCGGGGTTGTATTTATAGCTCCAACTTCCTTTCTTGGTCGCCAAGGATCGATCCCAGCCGTCCGTGTCGGCCTCTGGGATGATGCCACGTGTCCTCATGAACACCAATCGACATATTATGTCCAAAGCCATCTAAGTGGTTAGCTGCCCAATTGCCTTCCCGACAAGTATACTCAACTTTGACCATCCAGTCATGATTCAATATCTCACAAAAACTAGCAACCTCAGTGTGTATGATACCACTCTCCCCCAACAATAACTGGATCGCAACTCACAAATCCAATTACACCCAATTCTCTCTCTCACAAAATTTGTAACCCTAACACAACTCCTCTCAGCTCGATCGTCCTTGGTGATCGAGCATAATCCTAAGTTAATACTGTAAGCTTCCAAGCAACATTCAGCGTCTCAAAATAGACTTACTGCATCGATTCTTCCAATCTAAAAAATAACGAAGCCGTCATAGTTAAGAGCGACCCACTCTGGCCACAGTGTCCAAGAGATATTCACCATATATAATACTATATAGCCAACCTATGGTTAGCCTAGGTGGATCGTGAAAGGCCCAATATTGCCCATGCCAAATGGTTCAATCAGCAGAAAACTTCTATTGGGCCAGGACTACAGCCTGATTCATCTTTGGGCCTGGCCCATATGCCCCTTATATAATGGGCCTGTTGGGCCTTCCTGGACTGTCTTCAGCTTTTGAAGAGATATCGCGTGCTGTTGCTGCCGAATCAATAGCCGCCACGTGGCGGAACCGCCAACCGTTGGATCAACGGTGCGAATATTTTAGTGGAGGAGAAAAGATATCACGTGCACGCGTGAAACACTTTCTCCAGTTACCGCCACGTGTCCGTCGATTTTTGCGTCGGCGGGAAAGTGTCGATTCACGATATTACCCTCCACACATTGCAGAAACTGCCTGATCCATCCAAGGGTGTTTACGTAAATTCCTCTTCCTCTTCAAAACTTCATAGTCAACAGCCGAAGTTAACCTCAATTAGAAGAAAGAAACCAGAGAGCGAAATCAAATTCCCTCCCAGATTTGAAGCTCTGCTTCCATGGTGGATGAAGCTATGGACGCGAAGAAACTCGGATTACCAGACCAAATCCATCACTCCGCAACGAAGAAGCTTCTATCTGGATTTACTCTCTGGATCGCCACCGCTTTCTTCCTCGTGCTATCCGTGCTCATCCTCAGCAACTCCACGAAAGGCCGCGTCGTCTTCCAAGGGTTCAATAGAATCGGCGTGAACTCCTCTCTTGATTCTTCTTGGCCGTTCTCGCTCCCCGCTTCTTACTATCCAAACAGCGGCGGCGGCAACGCTTCCGCCGCGGCGTTTGGGGTTGTTTTGGGGAAAGTCGGGAATTCGAGCGAAGATGGGAAGCCAAGTGTTCGACAAAATGCCTCAGAGACTGAAAAAAGCGTGAATCTGAATGATTCTGCAGGGTTTGGAAGTAACGGTTCTAATCTGTTCACCAATGGAAGCTTGCCTATGGATAAACCACTAAAACCAGTGTCTTCTGAGATTTCTGTTGAAGCTAATTTGACTAATGTAGGGGAGCTGATTACTACTGGTAAAGAAAAGGAAGCTAATTTGTCTGGGATTGCTGAGCCAATGCAAGACGAGAAACAAAGCAAGGAAGTTTCTTACGAGAATGTGATGTATTTGATGGAAGATGGGAGTGGGATGAGTCCAAACCCTATTATCCTGCAGGTTCTTGTCCTCATATCGATAGGGATTTCAACTGTCATGCTAATGGAAGGCCTGATTCTGGATTTGTTAAATGGAGATGGCAGGCTAATAGATGCAACATACCAAGGTATGAAATGGAAGCTTATAGTTCGTATGATTTGAGTAGTTGGATTAGGTTTCTTTGATACATTATGTCAGTTGGATTCGATTAATATTGTTTGTGAAAATATAGAAATAACATGTCTGATTAAGGAATGAATACCTTTTTCTTTGTTTAAATATAGATTGAAGTTGCTTATTTTAGATTCATGAGGTCAACTGTTGTTGGATAGTTGGGTTCTTATTCATGCATTAGGTTAGGTGCATGCTTGAGTGTATCAGTACTGAGTTTTGAAACTTCCTTACCTTAAATGTGTTTCTCAGGTTGAATGCTACTGATTTTCTGGAGAGATTAAGAGGGAAGAAGCTGGTTTTTGTTGGGGATTCTCTGAATAGAAACATGTGGGAATCCTTGGTGTGTATCCTCCGTCATAGTATCAAGAACAAGAAGAGAGTTTATGAGATATCAGGAAGGAGAGAGTTTAAAAAGAAAGGTGTCTACGCCTTCATGTTTGCGGCAAGTCATCTCGAAACCCTATAACTTGTATATCATACACACTGGTTTTGTTTCTGTTTCGTTCTTTGTAACGAGCCAGACTTGTGCTGTGTTTGCAGGACTATAACTGTACCGTGGATTTCGTGGCGTCTCCTTTCCTTGTTAGAGAATCATCCTTCTCCGGTGCAAACGGTACATTCGAGACATTAAGGTTGGATTTGATGGACAAGACGACATCGATGTACCATGACGCTGACATCATAGTTTTCAACACTGGTCACTGGTGGACTCACGAGAAAACTTCTAAAGGGTGAGTTCAAATTACGCCGGTTGCTGGTTATCAGCATCATTGATAGAATTCGTCAATTCGATCCTTATGTCGAGCCATGGTTTTGCAGAGAAGACTACTACCAGGAAGGTAATCATCTGCATGCAAGGCTCAAAGTGTTGGACGCATATCGAAGAGCACTCAAAACATGGGCCAGATGGGTCGATCGGAGCATAGACAGAAGCAGAACTCACGTCTTCTTCAGAGGATACTCAGTAACCCATTTCAAGTAGCGTGCTCTTTCATCTGATTTCCTTAAATCATTCAACTTTCCATGTGAAATAACAAAGCTTGATCGTCTATCCTTTCCGTTGCAGAGGTGGCCAATGGAACTCAGGAGGACAATGCCACAAAGAAACAGAACCAATCTTCAACAAATCCTACCTATCCAAGTACCCATCAAAGATGAAAGTCCTGGAGAATGTGCTTCAAGGAATGAAAACTCCAGTCACATATCTCAACATAAGCCGGCTCACCGATCACAGAAAAGATGGCCACCCATCAATTTACAGAATGAAGTACAAAACATCTGCAGAACGCCTCGCAGCTGAGCGGTCCCAAGATTGCAGTCACTGGTGCCTTCCAGGAGTCCCCGATACCTGGAATGAACTGCTCTATGCATCGTTCATCAAATCTGGGATTAGTTCCTTGAACAAATAAGTCAAATGGGTATTTCATATATATATATATATATTAATAGATTCTTTCACAAGCTTTCTCAGTTAATCTCTGTTGTGTTTGTAACCTTTTCACCAGATAGTAAAATCCATGTTGATATAAATCTCAGATTACAGAAATGCCCAGATATGGAATGTTCTTGTATCTTGTATACTCTTTGTTCAAGGAATGAAAAGATCGTCACTTGATGCATGAGCTGGCTGATTGATTCAATTAAGGTAAGACACTTTCCACGTGCCATTGATTTAAGGTTGTTTACACATGTTTTCTTCTTCGTTATCTTTCTACCTGCTTAAATTTTTTGCAGGAAGCAGAGGATCCAATCCATGGCAGAGTTGCAGAAACTCACTTTTCAGCAGACAGACAGAAGATCATGAACATGAATCAACAACACAAGAAACCACCATACATAATATAGAAATCAGAGACAGGTAATGATTCTGCAGTAACTTATAGCTAAAAACAGCATACTGTTCTTTCTAACCCTATAAACATATGATCACCAGACGCCATTAAACAAAGAAGATGGAACTCAAACAAGAAGACTGGTGATCATAAGCCTGATATTGCCTTTCTGTGACTTGCCGGGTGTTTTGCCAAGTGGGATGATTGGGGACTCTGTTCTTGATGATGAAGAGAGTAAGTATGGAAGCTGAAGAAGACACATTCAATCTCACTAGCAAAGTGTTTGAATGAAGAAGGAAAGGAACCCATCAAAGGACAAGTTGGGAACAAACCATCTAACACTCTTCAATTTGGCCCCCAACCCACAAAATTTCATGCCTTTGTTCTTTGGATCAAAGGTTTGAGGGTGGGGGTGAAGAAGAAGCTTTAGTTTTGGAGATGGAAGAGGGTTTAAATAGTTTTGTGGATTGAGAAATGATGAAGGGGGGGGGGGGGGGCTATGTGGGCATTTTGTTTTGATGGATTGTTGTGGCAAATAGGCCTGGGGATCGGTCGGTCACGGTCCATTTTCAACGATATTACATGATTTTGGACATCTAAATCATGGGACTGAGCACGGGTGTAGACATTTACTTCATTTGGTTGGATATTTTAAAACTGAATTTTCAGTCAATTCAAAATTAGTCACGGACTTACGGTCATGACTTTGGTGCCCAATGCAGTTTTTCAATCTTCACAGTCCTATTTCGCCGCTATTCGTTTCTAATCATCTTTCCTTGGAGACGCTATCATCTCTTGTTGACCTTTGTTATGGTGGAGATGATCCAATCAAAGCAATATTATCTCTGGACCAACTTATTTATCTTGTTTTGACTCTTCGCGTCTCTACTCGTACGAGTGAACATGTATTCTCGACTATGAAGATAGTGAAAGCTAGACTCCAACCAAATTACGTCTGGACAAACTCTAGACATCCGACCACTAAACCCTTTTAAAATCGCGACTGTCGTTGACCGGTGTGCTCGGACCGGGTCGATTTACTTGGATTGGGCCCATCAGATATTTCATGGAGTGGGGCACAAAGATAATCACTCAAGTTACTTTCACGATCAATTGTATGGGACACACTAGAACGTGTCTTTGTTTTTGTGGGACCCATTTGTAAAAAAAAACTTTTCAACGCTTCTAGGCTACTCCTTTCCACTCATCACTAATTAATTAATGCTTTCCATAAACACACATGTCTTTTAAGTTTTTAACAAAAAGGTATATACGTAGGTGTCATTTTGGATCAATGCTTTTATTTGTAAATTTTTGAAAGTTAAATGATTAATTGCAACTTTTTGACGACACGAACACATACACGCATGGGACTAAATCACAACTTTTAATGACACGTAAATTGACATGTGACACCACATCGCAATATTTTAATGGGTTAAACAGCTTATGTGGCACCACATGTCAGCGTACGTGTCATCAAAAGTTTATATTAAGCCATCAACTTTCAAAATTTCAAAACTGGCATCAACAATTCATGCATTCTAATTATAATACGCTATAGCTTGTATTTTTTAAAATTATTAACCCTAAATATGAACATAAGTAACGTTTTTAGTATGCACGAGATACCAAACATAACTGACATCGATCATGTGCATTTTTCTCTTGAGTACACGGGTACCCACCACCCACATATGATATATTGATATACCCCCCTATTTATACCTAATTGGGTTGGCAAGGAAAGAGACATGTCTACGGGAGTTTGGTACCGCCGGCGGCTGGCGTCGTCGCCGCCGGCGGTGACAAAGATAGATAGGATGCAGGACCACAAAATGTGGAGATTAGGGTTTTGACCAATCCTAGGAAAAGGGCTTCCGGCTGAGCTGGTTCGGTTTTCTTTTCCTTTTTTGGACCACAAATCCACTCTCCTTCTTCCTAAAGGATTTTTCTATAATTACCAATTTTTCAACTTAACGGCACGTAGGTGCATGGTTTTTTGTATGGCTGTTGTAATGCATGCTGTTGTGCGCCACATTGTAGAGACATCCTCCTCTTCTGCGGGTCCTGACGACAGTCATCCTCTATTGCTTAGAGCCTCATTCAACGGCATACATCTAGGGACACGACACATGCATTGGGACCACACGCTGACATCCGTCATCACTAAAGGGTTGACCCTAGATACTTCTCTGTTATCCGCTCATTCCACGCTTTCATCCCCCACATACTAACTCTATCCATTGTCATTTGCATCGCCTGCATGAAATCCAAGACACATAAAAAGGATTCTCCAGACTCAACTTCGAGTTTAACCTTTTTTATTGATCCACTCGTCCAACTGCGCTGATAAGTCGGTTACTTGAATATCTCGTAAAAACAAATATTTATTTGGTTAGAGAATAAAAAAATATATATATATATAATATTATATATATATTTAAAAATGTGCGTAAAGCCATTCTCGAAGATAAGCAAAACAAAATGGGAAATGTGATGTACATACGATTCTCAAACGATAAGGTTTATTTAACAAAGACAAAAGGCAAAGCATTTGGGAACCCAAATGGGAAAGACAAATACACATCTCTTTGACTTATGTTTTAGCTAAATAAGAAACATGATTAGGATTAAATTGATTCTCGAATCAAGAATATTGGATGCTTACGCTTTTTTATTTGACGTTTGTGTCACTGCGTCCTGCTATAGGCGTCGGAGGGCCTCTGTTCTCAAAATATGGACATCCCAACTGATTGCCAGTTGGTATGCCTCTCTGGAGAGGAATTGGTTGAACAAGTGTTCTTCTTCCGTCTATAGGTTTTTCTCTACTCTTATATAGGATTACTTATTGACTCGGTCCCCCTTAGCCACCCTGTTATGTATAACATGGTGTGCCCTATCTATTTGAGCCCCAGATCAAGTGTGGTATGTGTTTTGGCATGGTGGCGTGTATGGAAATCCATAAATTAGGTCGTATTTGAACGATTCCAATATTCCATTACTGTCTTACACCTTCACTTACAACATGAAATTGATGAATTATCCCTCCTTCTACCCGTATGCTCGATCCCTCCCCCCTTGTTCCTCACCCTCTCCCATTCTCTTTGGGTCCCCCCGGCTGCCAACTGCCTAAAAATCAACGTTCGTGACGCCAATGGGAGGGCCAATCAGCCTAGTCGTCAGAAATTCCTCTACCGTCATTCTCTTTGCAACAAGTATTTCTTATCCACATATTTCTAACCCTCCTATCCCGAAACTCATTTCTTTTAAGGATGCATGAGCCCTTTTTTTCCATGTGTGGAGATTGAAGGGGACGGGCTGGCGGTCATTTCATTGGTGCAAAGACAAGGCCTCCTTTCAAAACCCGAGGAGGGGTGCTAGTCTCATCTATCTTCTTCTACCTAAGCTTCATTTCTTCCCTGCGCCTTCATGCTATTTCACGTTCAGCAAACAGAGTTGCACACTGTGTGCATGCAACTATGTGGCACTATATGTCGGGGGTGTGGTAATTAACCCTACCAGCTTCGGTCGATATGTAGATTGAATGTATGATCATCTTCCATTCTCCTACGTCAGTTCTCCATGACCAAGAAAATATGGTGATCGAGTATTAGATACGAGAATATTAGGCTACCCTAATGAGTATCTCGGCTCCTATATATAGAGATTATCCATTCAACTCAAACAATGCCATTTTCGTATCTATATAATTATTAATTCACATGAAAAGAAAGCAGATTTTGGAGGTGTCTCATTTGGAATTAGGTCACGATTCGATCATCCATTATTGTGTTTTGTACGGTTTAGTCACTGTAGTTTAACTGTTTGTTTGTTTGATTGGGTATGATTCGTTTGTAAAGAATTGAATGGTGGAAAATGTTAGTCCAAACACTTGATTGTTTATTTATGGTAGTTTTTATAGATTACATCGTGTCGGTAGAACATTTGGTTGGATGTACGTTGAGTATTTCATGTTATATGTTTGGTTTTCGTCGAGAATTAATGAATAAAAATCAGTTATGTGAAAATGGACCTGAAAGGTAAAATGATTTCGGCGTTGATGGTTTTTTTCCAGGTAGTGAATATGTGTTATTTGTGTTTATTGACGCGTTGTTTAGTTTGTATGTTATGCACGTGTTATTTGTGAACAAAAATGATAAATCAGTAACACGTAATTAAGACTAGCATACTTATTAAAAATGAGTAACAAGCAAGCAATCATCTGTCACGACATACAAAAGTGTCCTTCAGTACTGAAGTCACTGGTTATTAGTAAACAATATGAGATTCATTCAACAACTCGAGTTATTAGGATGTAACGGTTCATGACATGGTATCAGAGCATTTGACAAACAAGAGGTCAAAGTTTTGAATCCCGGTAATCACCAATTCGTGTATAAAGGCTTATTGAAGCAGCACGAGCTCCTGCCCCCAATTCATTGCACAAATCATATCAAATTTGTGCAAACTTCAAACACTTTCACCAGTCATTCGTTTGAGGAAACATATATACTAATAAATAATATACTATCCACTCAGAATCTTTTCTCAACAATTCGAGTTATTAAAATATCGTATTTAAATTTCAATCCCAAAATGATTAAAAATAAACTGTTCTTAAAGTTGGGTAACTTTTGCAAATGGGTTTGTCAGTTATTTTATTTAATTTTTATATTAAAATTATTTAATTCTTAATTGGCTGGAAAAAAAGAGAGATGTATTTCGATGGGTCAATCCATCAATCAAATCAGTCAAGTGACAAAATGTTTATTACTGGCCAATGACAATATGCCAACTGTACAATGCAACACCCAAACCAAACCAGAGATTCCAAACCAATGGTTGAACCTTGGTTTGAAAAATGTGGGGCCTCAAGCATAAGATATTATGATTCATGTCACATCGAGTAACTCGAGTTATCGGGGGAGAATTTCATAATTGTTCGGTCAACTATATATCCTTATACTAGGCTAGATAGTCCTCGCGGCCCAAAGAAAACTGCACACATATTTTCGTCGAGACAATCTCAGTCGTCCGACCATTGACAAATGATGTATCCTTATATTAAGTCATCAATTAACTGACGGCCTGACCTGGAACCCCAAAAGCTATAAAAGGTAGCCTAACCCCACCATTAATGAGATACGAAGACAATCGACGATCCACTCCAACTTCACTCGATCCCCAAATCGAATCACATATCGAACCAACCAACCTTACGACGAAACACACGACATACACATTCTTACAACTTGAACCACTCAAAGAATGCAACTTAAATGGGCTCCACATGGTTTTGGCCCAGCCCACTCGTTTGTTCACACATATGGCCCAACACAGAACATAATCATAAAAAAGCCGCGAAATTTAAAAAATAAAAAAATAAATTGCGGGAAAATGTTACCTCTCGAAGTCGTATCGACCGTCGGTCTGTTTGGGTACCGGATCGGGCGGCTAGGGATGGCTCATGTCCGGGAGGGCTTAGGTGGAATGCGGAGCAGGGGATCGACGCCGTGCGGTGGATTATTAATGCATCCGGCAAGTGTTTCCATCAAGATGGGTCGTCGTCGGGAATCTGTCGGCCACCGTTTGCTTAAAGCATTTTGTAGCTATTTTAGTTTGAATTGGATCTAAGTTATTAGTTTATATGTGAATTTAAGGTATCGATGTTTGTTTACTGTCTGATGAAGCCGAGTTTTTGTATTTTAAATAGCGGGAGTTTCTAATTATCTATAAATTGTGTAATTATCAAAAATTTTACTTTTATTAGAAATTCTGACTTCTTCGAAATAGAGTTGTGGGTCCCATTGTTTTCTCCTACCGTTGTCTTTATCGAATATGCATACTAAACAAGATAATTTAACATCCTTCAACTTTTAATATACACTTTTCCACCATTCCCCGATCATTTAGTCTTGGGGTTTGGAAGAGACCCTTAGCGCTAATCCTGTTTGTATGCTTCACAGTTTTGGAGCTTTGGAGACTCATGATCATTTATTTTTTAGTTGTTGTTATTCCTCCAAGATCCGTATTAATGTTCTAGATCGTATTCTGCACATTTTTTCTCGAAATAGGATTTTACGTAGGGTCGGTAAGATAAGTCGGTTCAGGTAGAACCTGGACACCTGAAAACGAGGTTCACTGATCCGAACTCCCTTTCATATCTTTGCTTCCTTCTTCCCTAAGCTGCGAAAAAGAGATAGTTTGACTCTATAACTGGCTAAACTTGTGTGAAGTTTCTCTCAGGAGAATCAATTAAATCATAAATGAAAATGCTTATAGTGGTTACCTTTACCGTTGCAAGTATTTGTAAGAATATAAGGGCATCGCCCTTACGAAATATTATTAATAGTACGAGGTAAACAAACACCCACAAGATCGTCTCTCAACCAATACAAAACAGAGTCGTCCGGAGACAAGAAAACCTGAGTACCAACATCAAGATTATGACCCAAATAATCCGCAGCGTTATTCGCTTCACAGTAAATGTAATGGATCGAGACCTCCCAATCTCGATCTCTCAGAACATGAAACTGCTCAACAAGGTTTGCATGCCGATGATCGAGATTTCCCTTCTCCTGAAAAATCAGACTACCCTTTGAATCAGTTTGGATGCATAATTTCCTGATACCCTTATCCCAAGCCAGTCTCATACCGTTTCCCAAGTATGCAATTAACTCAATCATGCTGTAATTACTAATTAGTTTGGTAATTTTCTCACATTTATTCTTCCATCCAAAATAAATAAAATATCGAAAAAAATATTCTTATTTTCTTTTTTCAAGCAAGAAAAAAAAGAAAAAAAAAAAAGGAAAATCGCACCACTTGGACTTCATCTTCCAGCTGCTGCTCCAAATTCCAGCAAAATCCCAAAATCACAGCCACACTGCAACAAACTTCCCAAATTCGAACGACAAAACAAAAATCCATGAACAAATCTGCAGCAGAACCACCTCAATAATTTCCTCAAATCAGCCAAAAATTTCAAAATTCCTCCCTAAAATCTCCTTTTCCACTTTCCGCATTCGTAATCGATTCCGGTTTCTACTTTGATCGGAGATGGATGGAATGTACGGCGGCCTACACTCCACGGCGGACTACACCACCGACAAGTCCCTGATGTCGCCGGAGAATCTCATCCTCCCTTCCGATTACCAAACCTTCCACCACCACAACAGCAGCAGCACCAGCGGAATCCCTATCTTCGGATCCGACGAGCTCCTCTCCGCTGTTTCATCGGAGGCTGCTTCGATCACTCCCGAGATTCGTCGTCATCATCGGGAGGAAGACTTCTCTTCTTTAATCAAGGCGAAAATCGCATCTCATCCGTCGTATCCTCGCTTGCTGGACGCTTATATCGACTGCCAGAAGGTGAAATACACGAAGAATGTTTTCCTAATTCTGAATTCTGTTTTTGAGCAGTTTTGCTACTCGTCTGGTGAATTAATTGCTTCATTTGTTCTCTGTTTGGCTCGTCTGCTGCTACTGTGCCAGCTGCTTTCCTGATTTGAAATTATTGCGTTCGTATTAAATTAAAGCGACTGTGTGTATACACTGTTGATGATCAGAGAGGACTGTGAAGGAAGTTTGTTTCAAAGCTGTTGTTATGCTCATAAGGTGTTCGACATAATTCCTCACCGAAAATAGAACCTGCAAAGTCCTTTATGATGGATTTGATGCGTTTTTATTGCCTTCTGGTTTTCTCAGTGTTCTTCTAAACATCAAAAAGCCTCTCTCTATCTACTTGTCTGATTCTTCTTCTTCTCATATTTACTCCTGTTTGGTAGGTAGGAGCTCCACCGGAGATCGCCAGTTTTCTCGACGAAATCCGCCGCGAGAACGACGGATGCAGGAGAGACGCCGGATCTTGCTTCGGTCCTGATCCTGAGCTTGACGAGTTCATGGTAATAAGGATGATTCTCCTCTCTCTCTCTCTCTAGCTAGCTCCGTCGTTCCCGATTCGAACTTTTCTCTTCTGCAATTTTTTGGAAGATTTTGATCGAAGTTTGTTCTCCAGGAAACGTACTGCGACGTGTTGGTGAAATACAAATCAGATCTGGAACGGCCGTTCGACGAGGCCACAAGCTTCTTGAACAACATCGAAATTCAACTGCGGAATCTCTGCACCGGCGCTTCAATCCGAAGAAGCTTATCCGGTCAGTCCTTCTTCTTCTTCTTCTTCTCTCTCCGAGCAGTATTAATTAATTTTTTTTTGTTGCTGCAAAATTTAATTAATAACCACTGGGCAAAATCTCGATCCAAGGTGTATTCTCTTTTACATTTAGCGGGAAAACATTCTTATGTGTTTGGTACAATAATAAAAAAAAAAACCCTAGATCACAGGAATATTTTATTGTTAGGAGTACTGAAATGATTTGCTTAGGCTTGTTCTGATCTAACTAGCTAGCAGTAAATGCAGCTGAGTAGTGAGTAGTACAGTGTTTATGTGGTGATCAATGGGCGCCATTGTTAACAGTGATCTAAACCTTTTTTTCTTTTCCAGTTTTGTTATTATTATTAATTAAAAGTTTGTGTCAGATAGATTTGGGAAGAGGGTTAAATCATTGTGCTCTCTATGGATTCCTGAATGACGTTTCAGGCTCAGTTTTAACAGTGTTTTGATTATCTCTTTGGCTGTGTGATGTCTTATCTCTTATGGCGTGCACCCAAACAAACCGTATAGAAAGCTGGGAGAGAAGTGCTAAGCTAATTGCAGTGTCTGGGTTCTCTGTGATTTGTTTGCTGGTTGAGAATCTTTGTTTTGCATGTACTGTATGGTTTAGCTGTATTGTGATGCTGTGTCTAATTGGGTCTTAAAATGGGTTGAATTTTGATGTCATGAAGGGGCTTGCATCGACTTTGTAGTTTGTACAATATCAGTGAACCAATTGTCTTATTTTGAGCATTCGCATAGTATTCACCGGGCCGGGTATGTTCTTTTTAAGTTGTGAAAAGAGTTGAATATTTTTAACTAGTATGATCAAGATTCATCCGTTTTTTTACGAATGAATTACTAAGTGGTACCGTAACGAACAATTTGTTGAGTACATGGCTTTGTTCGTTCAGTAAGTGGTAATATGTAGTTTAGTGAGATTGGCTTCTCTTCTTGTTGTGCTTAACTCCAGTTGGTCATCGTTACTAATCCGAACATAGGTTGACAATGGTAATAGAGTTTTCTACTTGTATTGATCGATCTTCGATCGACAATTTTTACCTGTATGTAGCAATGCATCAAAGTTGTGATCTTTTCCATGTTTGCCTTTCGTGTCCCATTTGCATGTTCCGATCTGCTAACCTGATATTCGAAACTACTTAAAGAGGAATACAACATACTGATCTGCTAGCTTAATATAGCTATAGTTTTTGCACATTGAATAAGTGAAATATGATCATTGATCAGAACATGGATCAAGCCCTTTTTAGGTATGAAAAAGGCTAGCTGCTATTTCCATTTTAGCTGGAGTGGGGATTCACGAGAGAGAAGCAGCCTTAAGGTGTTAGAATATTAAACAGGATCTAAATCTTGATTATTTAACTAATTAGCATCAGTTGATGATTTGATTATCTCATCTGTTGGCAACTAATATTGTTTTTTCTTAGGGAAGTACAGTTGGTTCACCTTTTTTTTTTGTCTTTTGAGTTGGCTTTGTCGTTAATCCGTTCTTTAAACTTGCCATAATAAGAAAATAAGACTGAAATTCTTGTAACCATTGATCTATATTTGTAGAGATGCCCACTAATCTTTGTTTAGCATAGTTCCACGTGCATTTTGAATTTTTCTAATGGTGCGTACGTGCTAGGCTAGGCTAGGCGCCATTGTTACTTGCTAATCATTTCTCTTGTTCAACCTGTCAGTTGTTTTGAGTTTTTTCAGAGGAGATGCTTGGTATTTAGTATTTGATTCTTAATCAAGAATCTTTTAGATTCTTTTTTAGTTCGAGATTTAATGAAATACTATACAGTCTCGAATATAGCATTTATAATCACAAAATAATACAAAATCACAATATTCTAAACCTTGTATCAAAATTTCAGTAATCCTAATTTTAAATACTCCTTACTATTTACTACAGTTTATGGCACCTGCAGCAAAGTTATGAGATTCCAGTTTTATAATTGCGTTTTTCCAGCCAACATGCATATACATCTTTCACTTGCCACTTGGTTCTCCTTTTCAGTCTTGTATTGTGAACATGTTTGCTTGGTTGTGCGATTGTTTCGTAACTGTGATTCATATTTTTAAAGAGTACATGTGTTGTCTACGGTACATTTTTTCCCCATCGTATGTTTTCTCGAAAATCATATAATTCAAGTTCAAATTTCACTTAATCGGTGCGATCTTGGAAAAATGCCTCATTTTTAACATAACCACTGGGTTTCGAATACGTTTTTCAAGCACACGTCTTTATAAACCACATATATTTTAATCACATTTATCGAATGATTCCTAAGATGTTTCGAATACATTTTCGTAACATACGTCTTTTATAACCACTCATTTTTATATACACATGCATTTCATGAAATACCATGTATTCTACATCACATCTACGACCCCTAAGTTGTTGTCTTTTGTTCCTATGGGGTTTTTGTACGTGTTGTCACTCTCTAATGCAAAGGTTTCAGGATGTTTAGAAAATGATTAAAATATGATCAAAGAGAGCACAGTAGAAACTAGAAAGAGAGAAACAGTATCCTGGATTTTAAGTAGACATGCACAGTACTATGTGAAGCAAGGAAGAGAGAATAATAAGCAGGTAGAAGGAAACCTGCTATGTTAAATAGCTATCAAAGAAAAGGGTTCCGTGCATGCAGCATTTAGGGGTTTGGAAAGAGAGAAATGATATTTTGTGTGTGATGATTGGTCGATGGTTGTGGCTGGTGGGTCAGAGGTTTTGATGTATGATTGGAAAATATCATTTTGCCCCCCTCTACTTTGACAACTTAACAGATAGCCATTTATACTATAAATCGCTCTTTTTACCCACTCCTACTTCGACCACTTTGCCATTCAGGTCATTTCGTTATAACTTTCCTTTTTCGTGACGTAAATTGATGCGTATTCAGTATACTACATTAGCTCTAATAGCCCTTGTATTAGCTTACTAAGCGTGTTTCAGTCGGTAATATAAGTATATATAATTAGATAAGATGAAATCGACGAGTAAAATTTGTGGACTTGAAACCCATCGTATTTCATCTTACTCCTTCGTGACACCTCCCTAACTAACTCTTTATCCGGGTTGATTGACCCTTGCTTTTAGACTGGGTTCTTTTTTGGACTGCTGTTTTGGCTTTTTGACCCCGTTTTTGTTGAGGGATTCCGTGGGGAGGTTTGTACAGGGTGGGGTGGTTTGTATAGCGTTGGGTTTTTGGGTGTCGGGGTCTGGCTGTTTCTCTTTTGACCAAAGGCAGTGGGTGGGTGCATCTGGGGGCAGTTTGTGTCCCGGTGATGTGGTTATTACTTTTTGTATCTCATTTTGTTCATATATTTGATTTATCATTCGTAAAAAAAAAACTAACTCTTTATCTCTCTCTTTGTTGGTGTGTGGATGTGTCTTGATTTGATGTCGGAAGTTGAAACTGAAGGACCAAAATGGCAAAGTAGTCGAAGTAGGTGGGTATAAAATTAGTAATTTATAGTATAGGAGGCTATTTTTTAAGTTGAAAAAGTATAGGGGGCAAAAATCATATTTTCCCATTTATGATTAATTGGGTGGCTTTATGCCCGGGTAGAGCGGGTGGTCGGATGAGCACATGGGACTCCCGCAGATTTCGCTGCCAAAATTCCACCCAGCCTTTTTGAACCTGCATCAGCTGCTGCTGCTGCTACTGATGCTGCTGCTGTGTAGTAGTGGTTGTCATGTCCATGGGGGGCTTTGTTTGTTTGTATGGTTGTATTTATGTAATTATTATTTGTTTTTTTTTTGTTTTTTTGAGGGGGTGGCCACGTGTCGGGTTCTCACGTGTCGGGTTATGAATGAAGATGGGCCCAAGAGTCATTTTCTTCAGGAGGGGAGGGGCTTAGAGTTTTACAGTGTAGTTATCGTTCGGTCCACTGGTTTTGTTTTTGTGGGGTGAATGGTGGTGATGGGCTTCTTTCTTTCCAGTGAGTTCTCAGTCTGTCCTTTTCGCCCCATGCGGTTGTCTTCTAAAATCATAATAACAAAGAAAATAAAGAAATTATAAACTAAGGGAAGTGAGAGAAGTAGGCGTGAAAGTCATTTGATTGGTTAAAATTTTTACAAATTTCTTATCAACTGACTGACCAATTTGGGGTTGGTTTCATCGATTTCGATAAAAAGAAATTTAATCCTAAACTGATTAATCAACTGACATTTTTGTGTTGATCAGTTTTAACCTTTAATTGTAACGTATTACTAGGTGTAAAGGGAAGGAAGACAAGTTTTCTTTGGTGCTATTGGCCATTTTGTTCGTTATGGCGGACAGTTGTTAAGGAACGTGAAATATAGTAGACAAGTAAGGTGACTGCCTTAGTACTCTGAAATAAATCGGCCTAATGTTATTATTTTATCTAGAATAGTAAACTAGAAATAAATGTTATGAAATAGATTTGATTGAATTAGCATAGTTTGTTAGTAAACAATATAAGATTCATTCAAAACTCTCTCCCAACAACTCGAGTCATTGGGATACAACGGTTCTTGACACAGTTGAATGAGTTAGTCACACTAACTATAGAAAGTGAAATGTTGAAACTACTAGATTACATAACCACTATGTTTTTGTTAAAAAAATAGGCCTCCAAATAATTTCTTGTCTATTGTCCCGATATTTCTAGACATGACCCTGCGGACAGTGGCGAAGCCTGGATCCTAGTAGACCCTGGGCCCGATATATAGAATACATCGGCCGAATATATTTTTGTACGAAAAAATACATGTATTTTAGCTATTCGGGTCCAGGGGACCCTGGGCCCGGGCCAGGGGTAGACTCCCCCTGGCTTCGCCACTGCCTACGGATGTTACTTGTGTGTTATTCGTATTCACATATACATATGAATAATGTTCATGTGTTATTTGTGGATCAATAATACATAAATAACACATTAATAATATCTAACAAATAACATTAAAATATAACAGTGGGTGTGTTCGGCTGTGTCTCAATGGTTTGGCTTCGGCTCAATCGTTCATTTCTTCGCATGATTATTGATGTGGATTGAGCTTTTGGTAGTTGGACTGTTTCAAATGATTGATCAAATATTCAAATTACAAATTTCTAAGTAATGTAGTAACTAGAAAGCCAAGCTGCTGATTCTAGTGGTGATAAAGTAAAAAGCTAACCTTGTCGAGAGGGTTATTTCCGTCATTCAATAAGGGGGTACTGGAAGTCCAATACTGTCCACCATTAAAAATGTCATCATCTTTGTTTGGAAAAGAGCTGAGTTAGCCCCAGTTGTGACTTGGGGTGGGCGCTGCTGCTGCTGCTCTGTGGATATGTCTCACCGGCAACCGGCTGCTGAAATATTGATTTGATTTGATTTTGATTTTGATTTGATGGCCATTCACTGTGATAGTGTGACAACCGACATAACCTTTCACTACCCAGTTTCTGTATGGGTTGTGCACCATACTACTGCACACCACCTTCCCTCTTTTGATGGGACCCTCATGGGTTTAACCCTAGTGGCTAGTTCAGCACCACTGGATATGCTCAATAGGAAGGTGGTGATAGATTACTAATGCATTTTTTCGATTCGTTGTGTTCGGTGTCATGAACCGTTACATCTTCAATAACTCGAGTTGTTGGAAGAGGGTTCTGAATGGATTCCATAGTGTTTGCTAACATTCAGTCATCTTTAATGGGTTCTGGATCATTAGTAGTTAGACGATAAGATTGGAACTTGTATGATGATACATTTGGTCAATCTTTAAATGGGTTCTGGATCATTAGTATTTTAGAACGATAAAGATTAGAACTTGTATGATGATTACATTCGGGTCATCTTTCAAATGGGTTCCGGATCATTAGTAGTGTAGATCGATAAGATTGAACTTGTATGATGATGAACTGAAGTCACTGGCTGCTGTATCGAATCTGATGTTTGCTGTTTGTACTCTTCGTCACATCTTGTTAATTGCTATCATTTACTGTTAATTCATTAATTCGCTCTGTCGAAAACGGAACAAATTTTGATGTTCATGTATGTATGATTTCTTGCCTGGCCCAGATGAAGGTGCAGATCATCCGAGGAGGAGCTGAGCGGAGGTGAAGCGGATGCACACGAAGCTCAACCAAGCGGTAAGACCGGGACCTCAAGGACAGACTTCTACGCAGGTTCGGAAGCCACATCAGCTCACTAAAACTCGAGTTCTCCAAGAAGAAGAAGAAAGGAAGCTACCAAGGAAGCAAGGCAGACCTTACTCGATTGGTGGAATGTTCACTACAAATGGCCTATCCACTGTACGTTACTCGCTTGGTTGCTTATCTTCTTCCAACGTTATGTTTTCATTGCTGACTCGAGTTTTGGTTGCTCCGTTCAGGAGCTGATAAGATAGCATTGGCTGAATTCGACTGGGGCTCGATCAAAGCAGATAAACAACTGGTTCATAAACCAAAGGAAGCGGCATTGGAAGCCGTCGGAGAACGTGCAGTTCGGACTCATGGACAGTCTGTCTGGACAGTTCTATACAGATGATTATGAAGGTTCTGTGTATATGTATAAGATCACCAAACTGAAGCATTGGAAGAGATTTCAAAAAAAAGGTAATAGGGTTGGTTTATTTTGGCTTATAATTTAAGCACATCATGTAATCTATTGTCATTGTATTATCCAAATTGAATGATTGGACTCTGAAATGCTTACTTAGTTTGGTTACATTGTTGTCATTGGAGATGTTCTTAGTTCGTACTAGTTTCATGACTCAATGTATTAAATGTAAATGGTAAGCTCTTATTAGCGGGTTATGTCGAAGTCGATTTACATCCAAATTGTAACAAATGCACGAGAATATATGAAATTTGGATGAAGTTGCTATGGATCAGTGCGTGTGGTCGTAACTAGAGCATGATTACAGGTCTAGTGATTGTAATTAGAATGCAATGAATTCGTTAGTAACCTTCTTCTTCTTCCTTTTGAATTGGGTTAGGGGAAGAGTTGGTTTGGTACATTGCTTACGGCGAATTCAGTGTTACATCCAAATTGTAACAAATGCACGAGAATATATGAAATTTGGCTTAAAGTTGTTATGGATTAGTGCGTGTGGTCGTAACTAGAGCATGATTATAGGTCTAGTGATTGTAATTAGAATGCAATGAATTCGTTAGTAACCTTCTTCTTCTTCCTTTTGATTGGGTTAGGGGAAGAGTTGGTTTGGTACATTGCTTAGGGCGAATTCAGTGTTACATCCAAATTGTAACAAATGCACGAGAATATATGAAATTTGGATGAAAGTGGCTATATTCATTAGTGTTTGTGGCCGTAACTGGAGCATGATTATAGTCATAACGATCGTAATTAGAACGCAATGAATTCGTTAGTAACCTTCTTCTTCTTCTTTTGAATTGGGTTAGGGGAAGAGCTGGTTTGGTACATTGCTTACGACGAATTCAGTGTTACATCCAAATTGTAACAAATGCGCGAGAATATATGAAATTTGGCTTAAAGTTGCTATATTCATTAGTGTTTGTGGCCGTAACTGGAGCATGATTATAGGTCTAATGATCGTAATTAGAATGCAATAAGCCCGTACTTCTTCCTTTTGAATTGGGTTAGGGGAAGAGTTGGTACATTGATTAGGGCGAATTCGATGTTACATCCAAATTGTAACAAATGCACGAGAAAAATATACGAAATTTGACTAAAAATCGTTATACATTAGTATTTGTGGTCGTAACTGGATCATAATCAATCATAGGTCAAATGGTCGTCAATTAGAATACCATTAATTCGTTACTGCCCATGATTCGTCTTTGTACTGAATCGGGTCGGGTCAAGAGCTGGTCAGCACCCAACTTTTGATGACAAAAGCAAAGACCCATTCTACATTCGCATTGACCTACGGGAGTGCAATCCGACACCGTATTGCATGGGATGTTTATGTTTCTTCCTTCCACCCTATTCATTACATGTTCTTCTCCTGCAATCAAAATTTAAACCCAGTTTAATTCTAATCGTAAGATGATTCACGGTCTATGTTCTGTCATGCCAAAAAAGATAGGGAAATGGTAATGACACGTGCATACCGGAGAGGAGAATCAAGAGAACAATGAAGACAACCGATTTGGATGAAGCCTTATGATCCATATGAATTGGAAGTGGAGGAATTGCTTTGATTTATTTATTTTGATTTTGCGATAATCGGGATTGAATTAAAAGTATTTATATGAGAAAATTGTTTTGTTCAACCCTAAATTAGTAGGTAAAAATTTACATATTTAGATTAAATAATATTATTAGTGGTTAACTAGACAAATACCGTTCAATTTAGACAACGTATATTGTTCAACTCAGATAACCACTTCTCTTAATAATGATGATTATGAACTCTGTGTAATTAGATTATTTTTTGGTACGTAATTTCTTTTTGTCATAGATAGCTCCTCACGGAGACAGAACAGAAACGAAATGAAATCAAGTCTCTACCCAGGAAGTCGAGTCTACCGCCAAGAGATTATTCACTATACATGCCACGTAATGGGAGACCCTGTTACCTGAGCGGAAAACTACTTGAAAGCTCGAAGAAGAGACAAACAACGTCCTTTAATCGTAACAATTATGCAATTTTTGGTATGAAATTGTGTGCCATTGATTTTTTATGTCTAATTTAAAAATGAAAAATGCACTATAAATCATTGGGCTAATAATATGATTACTTTGAATGGGCCTTCGTCTAACTAGCCCAAGTCCCTTCTAAGCCCACAAATATCCGGCCCATATAACTGTTTCCTTTTTCCAGTTAATATTTCTACTCTGCAAGTTTTAAGATAGAGAGATCGAGCTGACATGGCTTCTCTTCAATTCAGATTCTCTTCTCCCTTCGCCGTCCGGCCATCCTCCTGCCTCCGACGCCCATCTGTACGCTGCTCCGACGACCGGCAGGCGCTTTTTAACCGCATTGCTCCCGTCTACGACAATGTAACCTCTCCAATTCCTTTTCTCTTTTCATTTTCAATTTTGTAGTTACAAAGACCTTGACATCGGAAACTTACAGCTGAACGATTTGTTGAGCTTCGGCCAGCATCGAGTATGGAAGCGGATGGCCGTTTCATGGACTGCGTATGTTTCCGTTTTCCCCTAATTTTGAATCTCCAATTTGCTGTGGTTAATAGAGTTGGATTCTTCGTTTGGTTGCAGAGCTAAGACTGGGGATTCTGTTCTGGATATATGCTGTGGAAGTGGTGACCTAGCGTTTCTATTGTCTGAGAAAGTTGGTTCTTCTGGCAAGGTTCGTTTCATGGACAGCAATGAATTGAAATGGATGGATAATGGATTACTCTCGTTGAAGTGTTGGAAATTTTGTTCATCGTTTGTAGGTAATAGGACTAGATTTCTCCAGAGAGCAGCTGATTGTGGCTTCATCTCGGCAGAATTCGCGGTGGAAGTCGTGTTATAAGAGCATAGAGTGAGCAATTGGTAATTTGCGTATGTTTCGTTTTCAAAATGTGGGGATCAGAATCATCTTTGTGGACAAGTGGTTCAGTCTCTTATGGAAAATTGAAGTCTTCTGTGATAATGTTAGAGAGTGAAGAGTTCATCCTGATGAAGTAGTGAGTTCTGGTTATCAGGGTGTGAAATCGGTTGTATTGATGTGCTTGATCGTAGGTGGTTAGAAGGCGATGCTACGAATCTGCCGTTTTCTGATTGTCAATTTGATGCTATCACCATGGGGTACGGGTTAAGGAACGTGGTCGACAAGGACAAGGCGATTCGGGAGATGTTTCGGGTGTTGAAACCAGGTTCGGCCGAACAAGAATGAAGATGATCTTAAGCTTTCTTGTGGATGTATTCTTATCTATGGCTATGTTTCCAGGTGGGAAAGCATCAGTTCTCGACTTTAATAAGACCACCGATCCATTTGTTGCCTCCTTTCAGGTACTACTGCCATGAAAATGAAATGGATTAAGCATTTTAGCATGGTTTTGTTTGTTGTTGATATGTCGGTTCTGTTACCAATTTAAGGAATGGATGATCGACAATGTGGTTGTTCCCGTGGCAACTGGCTATGGTCTTGCAGACGAGTATGAGTACTTGAAGAGCTCCATTAGAGAGTTTTTAACTGGTTTTGCTCTTTACCTTCTACTCCAAACATCGTCACAAATCGGTATTGAATCGAAGGCAGTGAGTGTTAATTTGCCAGTTTGGTCTTGTGTAGGGAAGGAGCTAGAAGAACTTGCTATGGATGCCGGTTTCTCCAACTCCACGCATTATGAGATCAGCGGAGGACTGATGGGGAATCTCGTTGCAACTCGATAGATTATTCGCATCATGGATTGATGTAAGTTTAGCTTATTCTCGTTCTTAGATTATCATTTGTTAGAATCAAATCTGTCACAAGGGATGATGTTAGAATGCCAATCTACTACAATGAAAGAGGAAAGACCTCATCTTGCATGAAAAGAACTGTGATCAACAGTTGCAACAGATTCTGAATTGCCTATATTGAGGGGGAAACATGGATCCTCGCATCCATGATCGCCCATTCCCATGGTCTTCTCATCGATGAACGGTGGATTCATCGGTGGAGGCAGCAGTTCTTCAGTAGTAAGCATCTGCAGCACCTTGGACATCAATGGCCTAATTGATGGACTCTCTTGAGTGCACAGAAGTGCCACATGAACAACTCTCAGGACATCGTTCTTAACGTTACTGTTGTGGTGATTCTGTAGCATCAAGTTCGGATCGTAAAGTTCTTCCACGCTTCCGGCCTGGAATTGCCTCCACATCTGGGGAAAAAAAACTCGGGTCACTTTCAGGAAAAGCTTAGAGCTTGTTGCAGATTCGATCTAGATCTTACCAGAGTGACGAGACTGTCTGTATATTCCGAGCTTTTGCTTCTGTTGTTCTGCTTCCCTGTGACAATCTCCAGCAGCAATACGCCGAAGCTGTAAACATCCGCCTTTTCCGTCAACTGGCCGTGTGCCAGATACTCCGGAGCCATGTATCCTCTACAGAAAAAGACCAGTTCAATACGAGCCGTTTCACGATCATTCGACAAGAGCATGTTTAATACTTACAGGGTTCCTGCAATGGCTGTGCTTATATGACTCTTATCTTCCTGGAACGACCTCGCCAACCCGAAATCAGCAATCTTGGCTCGAAGCCTCGAATCCAACAGAATGTTGCTGGCCTTGATGTCCCTGTGAATGATCCTGATTGTCGAATTCTCGTGTAGATACACCAGACCTTCTGCCGTCCCCACAATTACCTCGTACCTCCTGTCCCAAGTCATCGTCTTTCCCTTGTTCACGTCTGTCGAATTTCCGACATTTTACAACATCGTCGTCAGTAATCATCATCAATCGTTACCAGGATATCATCCGTTCGAATAAGCTTACCAAAGATGTAAGAATCGAGGCTTCTGTTGTGCAGGAATTCATACACGAGGAGACTCTCGGGTCCTGAACAGCTGCATCCCAATAACCTGACGAGATTCTTGTGCTCCACTGTGCTAATCATGTTGACCTCGTTGAAGAAATCCGCGACTCTGTGTTTGTTGTTGAAGAACAGCCTCTTCACAGCTATCTCTCTTCCATCAGCAAGAACACCCTGCAAAACGATTTCGTCAGGTTTCCAGTCAAGCCGGAAATATTCGGCTTGCTTGTCGAGGAAGTAACCTTGTAAACCGAACCGAACCCTCCTTGTCCAAGCTTGTTAGCTTCGTCGAACGATCCCGTGGCCTTCTCGAGCGTAGAGTACTTGAAGTTCAAGCTACTGTCGTTCAGCGTCTTCACCAGCTTATGCACATCATTTGAACCTGCACAAACCGCAATCGAGATATTAGTCCGAAGATTCGTTCAAACCCACGAAGCACGAAATGTCGTAACCATCTATACCTCTTCTCTTCTTCTCTATGTATCTGTGCTTCCAGATGTATCCTCCAATGGCTGCACCAACTACCAAAACCAGAACACAGCTCACAACTGAAACCACTATCACCGAAACCGGCACTGCAAAACCCGAGATTCCTTCCATTAGTTTCGAATCCAGAGCAAAACAACAATCAAATATCAGTCTCGAGTTCTCGACCTAACCTCGTGAACTTCGATTTCGCGCCACATTGTTTAGGAAATTCCGATTGGAATACCTCATGAAACACCCTGTATTCAAAGCCCTACCTTCCCTCCTGGGCAAGCAACCGACCACAGAACTCGAAGCATTCTCCAAGCACAACCTGCACGAACTCGAATTCAGACTCCTCCAGCAATTCGCCAGCACGAAAACTGACGAATTCGTCCCCGAAACCGCAACCTCCGCCCTCGAATACCCTCCATTCGCCACCGCATTCCCCCTCGCCTCTTCCAGACCCCGCCTCACCGAATCTCGAAACGACGCCGTTTCGATTCCCGTCTCATTTCCACACACAGCTCTGTCCTGAGTCCCACTGTACTGATCAAAGAAGCTGTAATTCTCAGCCCTCATGAAACACCCATCGAGGAAGATCCTTCCGCCATTGAAAGGGTAACACTGCGGCAGGATCGTTCGAGCTTCAGCGTAGCAGAGGACGCAATCGAGAAGCGAGAGATCGCCGTAGCATTGAGCGAGGCCGAAGTTCCTGTTGGGACCGGGTTCCCCTGCTTGAGCTGCTCCGAAGCCAGAGATCCTCATCTGGTCGCTGATGTTCTCCATTGTTGCGACGAAATTGGGGACGAAGATTGCTGGGTTGGCTTCTCGTTCTGTGTCGCAGGTCACGTTTACTGTCTGAGCTCTGGCGTCTCCGGTGGCTGATCGGAGACATCGGAGAAGGAGAAGGAAGACGGCGGTGATGGTGATCATCGTTTTCTGGGATTGAATTGCAGAATTAGTGAAGACTGAAGTCTGAATAGCCATTGAATTAGGAATGTGAAAGCTGAGAAGTCGAAATCATTGATTGCTGTGAAAGTAGTTGGGGAATTTGACTAATTTGGAGCATTGATTTTGACTAATGGTGTTCTTGTTTTGGCTCTACCTCAAATTTCAACCACAATACAGTCGTTTCGGATGAAAGAGACAGGGCACGTGGTATTTAATATTCATTGTATTCTTTCTGAGACAGTTCGCCGGAGTTCGGTTATGCAAACCGCCGGAAAGAAAGAACAGGAAGTTGGACTTCCGGTAAGCCATGGAATATAGGAACTGAAGAATTCAAGTTTTGGGAGATAATAACCATAGCTGATAGTCGTACCTTTTAACTTTTAACAATTGCTTGGCATCGCCGCCGCTGAGCAATCCTCTGTTTTTCTGATCCTAGAACAGAGTAAGGCCGGTCGTCGGAGATTGGTGGCGGCGAGAGTTAATCTGTGAACTGAAGATTAACGGTACAATAAACTGTAAGTATTAGGATGTAATAACTAGAGCTGGAAGAGCGAATGACAGAATGAATGATTCGCCGTTGAACAATCCTCTGTTTTCTCTGATCATAGAACAGAGTAAGGCCGGTCGTCGGAGATTGGTGGCGGCGGGAGTTAATCTGTGATATGAAGAGTCACAGTATAAACTGCAAGTATTAGGAGGCAATAACCAGAGCTGGAAGAGCGAATGAGTGATCCGCCGCCGCCGCAGAGAAATCCTCTGTTTTCTCAGAGTAAGGCCGGTCGTCGGAGATTGGTGGCGGCGAGATTCAGGCTGTGCTCTGAAGAATTATGGTATAGATTGGAAGTAGCTTTTCATCAATAAAGAATTATGATTATAGATTCCCAGATGGTGAAACCTGGCAAAATCGTCAAAGTTTCACAGATAGGTGTGAAAACTGGAAAATTAAACGCGGCGGCGGCGCCACCATTTTCTTCCGTGTTCATAATTGTTCATAATTCATCGCTTCACTTATTCTGGAAAATCACAAGACTTTACAGTTCATACGTTGACTTGAGTCTTCCACCATCTCCATTATACAAATCTCCATTCATATGATCCAACGGCTGAAAATGAGTCCTCTTACCTGCAACATTATACAAATCCCAGAAAACCTAACTTCCTCATCTATAGATTCAAAATTCAACAACCCACTTGCAGAATATTGCAGCAGTTAGTAAGCAGATCATTGTTCTTGGTCTGTTCAATTATTGGCCTCATCTGGCAAAATCATTGTTCTCTGTATTGATCTATCTCTGTTATGTAACGTATTACAAAAGAATAACTATACTTAGGTCAGAAGAACAAGTTGATTCTAATCTAATCTAGTACCACTCAAAAAAAAAAAATCCCCTTTAACAGATCATATACAATACAATATTGAGATGAAGAACACTTGTTCTCATCTGGGTTCGACCAAGCTTTGCGTCATGCTATTCCCAGAAGACTGACTGTGCGAATCATTAGTGGTACCTGCTGCTGTTCTATGTTGCTGATTCAGAAATGGCGGCTGTGTTGGTTGAACGATTTCATGATCACCAACCACCATTTTAACCACTAGTGACATGGCAGGCCTTAGATCTGCCGAAGCTTGAACGCACAGCAGACCGATCTGGAGCAACCGGGTTGCTTCATCCTGTCGAAAATCACCTTGTAAGGATGGATCAACTGCTTCGTAGAGGTGACCGGTTCCGTAGAGGTTCCACACTGTTTGCAGGATTGAGTGTTGGTTTCTTGAGAAGGAGTTGTTCTTCCTTCCCGTGACTAATTCGATGACTACTACTCCGAAGCTGTATACGTCTGCCTTCTCCGTGAGCTTGCCTCGAACTACGTATTCGGGAGCCATGTAACCTCTAAGGGACAAGAACATGGTAATCAGAAACTATGGAAAGATCAAAGATGGCGCCTTTTGATGTTTCTGGATTGTAAAGCTTACAGTGTGCCTGCAACTGCTGTGCTGATATGAGTCTGGTCTTCTGGAAACATTCTAGCTAGTCCGAAATCGGCAATTCGTGCAGAGTAATCGGCGTCCAGAAGAATGTTGCTTAGCTTGATGTCTCGATGTATGATTCTCAACTCTGATTCCTCGTGAAGAAAGGCTAGACCTTCTGCTGTTCCGAGTACGATGTGGAACCTCATCTCCCATGTCAATCTGGCATCTGAACCAATTGAGACATACACAAAAGCGTTACGAGTTACGACCACACAGAGTCGAGTTACGAAAGAGTGAGAAAACGAAACGAACCGCCAATGTATTCGTATAGGCTCAGATTCGGGACATATTCGTAAACCAAGAGGCTTTCGGGACCGGTGATGCTGCAACCCAGTAATTTCACAAGGTTCTTATGATGAATCCCACTGATCAAATTCACCTCATTAAAGAAATGATCAACCCATTGTCTTGTGTTGAAGAACAGCCTCTTTATAGCTACTGTTTTCCCATCAGCCAATACTCCCTGATGAAACCCAGAAACGAAGAACATGAATTTCCAGTTTTCAACTAGCTGATGCAACTCAGAACAACAGTATCAAGATCTCAGAAGCTTCACCTTGTAAACCGACCCAGATCCTCCTTGTCCGAGCTTGTTCGATTGGTTGAAGTAATTCGTAGCCTTCTCAAGCGATTCGTACGAGTAATTAAGCCTCGACTTGTTGACAGTCTGCAGCATAGCTCCAAGCTCCTTCCTCTCTGATCAAACAATAAGAACAGCATTACAACAGATTCAACTCAGATCAATCAAACAAGCAAACAAACAAACAAACAAACGCGGTTTTCGTTTAGCTTACGAGTTCTCCTTTCTCGAATCCTCTTCCTCGCTACTAAAACAGCAGCTGTGATGATCAACACAGCTGCCACAGCTGAGAAAACTGAAGCTAGAATCACAGCCAAATGCTTGCTTCCACCTGCTAATCAAGAACAATCAATCATTCATCTTCTGTAAATTCGAAAACAGATAGATTTAATTCATATGCTTACAATCAATCAATCATTAGTACCTTCGTTTCCAGAATTCGGAGATGAGCTGGAAATGTTGTAGAATCTCCTGGTGGAATACCTCATGTAACATCCAGCTTTAAGAACCCTACCTTCTTCTCTAGGTGTACAATTTCCGATCATTTCAACGGCATCCGCCAAACAACTCCGGCAATTGCTTCCATTGACGAACTCCCAACACTGTGCAAGCCCGAAAACCGAAACGTTGCCTCTCGAAATCGACCCGACGGAAAACCCATCATTGCCCACCACCTGTTCGCTTAAATTCCTCACCAAAGAAATCGCATTGGCGCCGAAAACCCCAAATCGCCGCCGGAGAAATTCCCCGGAGCGCACACGGCGCGGTCCTGGACGCTGGAGCTCTCGTTGAAGAAGTTGTAGTCGTCGTATCGGAGGTAGCATCCGTCGTAGAAGAGGCGGCCGCCGCGGACGGCGCGCTGGAAAGGGAGGCAGCGGAGGATCTGGGTCTTGCACTGTGCGAAGCAGACGTTGCAGTCTGTGTCGTCGAGGTCCTTCATACACTCTCCGAAGGCGTAGACGGTGGCGTTTCCGGTGCCGTTGACCACGGCGGCGTATCCTTGGCCGGCGATCAGCGGGTTCATGACGTCGAGAGCTGCGAGGAAGTTGGAGATGAAGGTTTGCCGAATTGCGGGGCGGCGGTTCTGTTTTGGCAGATGAGAGCTGCTTCTGTTGCTCGGGGATCGGAGAGGGAGAGGCGTGGGAAGATGGAAAGGAGGAAAAGGAGAAGATAGCCATGGCGGAAGAAGAAGTAAGAGCTCATTTGGTTCTTCTTCTCCGTCTTCGTTAAGGATAATTTGGCTCCGATTGTTAAATTTGTTCGCCGGAGAAAGTAACCGACTGAAAGTGGAAGAAAGCAGGGGAGCCGTTGGGGAAGAAGAAGGTGGCAACTGAGGAGGGGTATTGTAGTAAATTTTGGACTGTACAGAGGGTAAGAAGGTAAATTACGGAGACGTGTAGTTTTCTACATTTTATTTGTTGACTTTGAATAATGTACATGGCACATGGTGGTATGAAAACGTTGTCGTTTCATTCTAGAAGGTGGATTGGTGAATGATATGATGAGGGAATAATGACAATTTCTACGGTGCCAACACTATTTTAGATCAATTTCATTTTGTTTTGAGCGAACATAAATGTGTCGAGTGGTGAACATACAAAAGAGATAAGAATAACTAGGGCTGGAGTGAACCCGTATAAGTTTGGGATTACCGGAACTCAGCCCGAAATTGTGGGAGTTTAGGGTACCTGAAACCCGTTTGAGCTCGGGGTTTGTTCAGATTTCAAAGAGGTAGGTTACCCGTAACTCGTAACCCGTTCGGAATATACTCGAACTACCCAAAAGCCTAAAACACTAATGAAACTTATAGTGAATTAAGTTTAAATGGTCATGGGTTGCGGGCCCGAGACCTAACTAATTATTTAAGTAGTAAATATGCAGCCCAAGCCTAACACATTCCCAAAGTCATTTTCAAAGGGAAAAAAAGACGACCATAGACTTTCTGCTGTTGGTAACTAATGATGCACACGACTATCATTCGTGTCTCAAACTAGGACACTTGTTACGCTGCTAACTAGCCTCAAAGTGTAGGAGATTTCTTTAGAGGCTAGAAACTGAGCTTTTTGTTGAGACTCAATTTCAGGTATCCGTAGATACCCTATCCCGAGACCCCGTTCAAAGTTAGAATACCCGTAACCGAAAAATGTTCGAAGTTCGAAATGAATTTCATATTTTTTTTTCGGGTTTGGGTATCAAAACTCGCCCGAATTTCTAGCCCTAAGGGTATATGACTTATCGAACATAACACGAGGAGACTAGTAGGTTGTCAAAGTCGCCGGTTGACCATAATGTCGGCCGTCGCTGACGAGAGTCGTCTCCGTGCGCTCTTTTCAAACCCCGAGGCTTCAAAACATCGGATTAGGACTTACGTTTCAAATGTTCTTGAATACTGGATATTTGTTGCGGCGGCGGCGACGGCGGCGCAGAACAAAGAATTATCTAATAATTGTTTTCAGTGATGTCGGCCTGACACAAAATCCAAGGTTTCATGTGCAAGAAATCTACGCGTTTTTTCATGCCATTATTTCTTATTGATTGGGAAGGCGCTTACATACTTGTGTTTAATATCTATTTTAGTCATTAACGTATAGGTTTGTAACGTAGTGGTCATTCACGTTTTCATGCGGTCATTAATTTATTAAATTTGTAACAAGATGGTCGTGCTGTCAAGTACTCAAGTCTCCATCTAAATTTCTAGCTTAGCATAATTTCCGACATCATTTATTGCCATGTCAGTCAACCCACCATAGACTCGACCCAACTAACACTACAAAAAAAATTGATCTTTAGCTACTGCAAAATTACAACGACATGAAAATGCAGTAGCAAATAGTTAGTATTTGCTACGCAATCACTATTTCATGTAGTAATTTCCAGTAGCAAATACTATTTGCAACGGGGATGTTGAGTGTAGCAAATAGTGGTGTGGCAAATAGTATTTGCTACTGCAAATTACTACATGAACTAGTGATTGCCGTAGCAAATACTAACTATTTGCTACTGCATTATCATGCCGTTGTAATTTTGTAGTAGCTAAAGGTAAATTTTTTTGTAGTGTAACCAATCCAATCTTATCTATTCTAATTCCGTCTAAACCAACCAAACCCAAAATGTTGGAACGGAATGAACCAAATGAAATAGTGGTCGAAGTAGAAAGGGGTAAAAAGAGCTATTTATAGTATAGGGGACTATATGTTAAATTGAAAAAGTAGAAGGAGTCAAAGTGATATTTTCACAAAATAATATCAAACGGCTCCTGTCACGAATGTAAGTCCAAACAACGAATATGGGCTTACGTGGGGATTAGGGCCCAGAAGGAAGGCCCATAAAGTAATGGATATGCATAAGCCCATGGTCCAGGAGGCTGGAGAAATAAAAAGCCCACTATTGAGAGAGCCCATTATACAAAATTACAAATAGGGTGATATTGTATGGTCAAATATCAGTTCAGTGATTACATTTACATTTCTAGGTGGATGTTGAAAATTGAACCGCAGTCTTCCCTCTAGTATAATCAATAATGCACCATCGATCATTAGATCGTCATTGTCTGAGTGTTGTCATGCCCTCTATAGTTATGAACTCTCAAGGTTCCCCGGTACGGATCTTTTTGGTCCATGTCAAGACCAGAGCTCACTAAAATCCTAGGAAGTCTCGTAAGCAATAAGTCATCTACTCACCAAGTGGCTTGATAGTAGTGAACTTTTGCTCATATCTAGACTCTACCCTGATATTTTGGCTTCTTACTGTTACCTCAAACAACAAACAATACAACCCATTATGTGACACAACAAACTCTTCGATGTCTCCCAAGTCAGGGTTTAGTAAACCTCTCATGTTGAGTGGATACCTAGTCCCGAATGTATGATTTGTCTCTCGGTCTCCCACGAGAGTTACCTATAACCAAAAACTACCTCGGAACCGGGCCACAAATACCAAAAACAAGAGTTTAGGGTTTCAGATAGTGAGTGGAATCTCTATTTTGAAGGAATCTTTAGGTATACTAATTTAGCTATGGAGTTTAGGTGCATTTTTTTCCAAGCTTTTCCATTTTCACTTGTCAAAGAAAGTATGGCCAACAATGCATGCTTACTTAAAGATGCTTTGACAATGTTATAAGTGGCATATGGGAGTGGACTAGTTTGGAGATATAGGTAGCAAGTAATCAAAAATAGTGGTGGATTCATAATGAGTTAAAAGCATCGTAGAGAGTGTACATAGTACAAAGTACGTTAATCTGTATATATGGATAATGTACTAATTGACCTGTAAAGCTATAAATCAAGTTTTGACTCGAAGAACTGGATCGTGACTCGAATATTCCACCCTGAACACAAAACCTAAGATCATGTTTAGGGTTTTGGTTGTTGGAATGTGACCTTTGTAGAGTAAGAGAACTAAGAAAGGCAAAACATGAATTCATCTTTTGGAATGGAAATTTCTCATTTAGTGTCCTTTTTTATGCTTAGTGGTGTCACTTTTCAAAAGAGGGGGTTGTGGAGGACACTTTGGATATTTTTGGAATGAGCTACTAAGGGTTTTGGAGAGCCAACCGCTCGAACCGAAAAATACGGTCCATTTAGTTTTATCGGTGGGTCAAACCATTTTTTTAAGATGATCATATCGGATGCTTAATCACCTTGGATCGAACTTGTATGAAATCTGGACACTAGTTACTGATTCAACTAGTGAACTGGTCTGATCTGATTCTAATATGGGTAGTTTGATATAGGGGATTGAGAATTAGGGAAAATAATATAGTAAGGGAAGACACTACAAGAAAACTGCTTTTTAGTCACGGTTTTAAGGGCCTAGTAGTCACCGTATAAACCGTGACAAATAAACTTTGTCACGGTTTAAAAACCCGTGACTATATGAACCAGAATTTGTCATGGTTTCTGAGTAAACCGTGACAAACAGGTTCGTCACGGTTTGAGAGTAAACCGTGACTAACATTAGTCACGGATTACTATGAAATTCTGTCGGGGAGAAGCCAAAATTTCTAATAAAAATACACATTCTGGAAGCAATCAGAAACTCCAGATACATGAAATTAAAAAAACTTAGCTCTATAAGACAGTAAACAAACAAGAATATCCTAAAATACAAATTTTTTTTAACAAATCCACTCGAATTTCTCCTGTACCAAACAACCTTAAATTTGGTGTCTTATTTCTCCATTGATAGGTCATAATTTTTTGACAACTATGATCTAATGATGTATAAGACTATATTAATTAAGAAAGAATATTATCCATAAGCCACCAATTATAAACTAAAGAGATGAATTTAATTAATTAACTTAGCTAAGCCTTTCCCACTAATCTCAATAATGCATGGTTGTGAAGTTGACAACTCAAAGATTCTTAGCTTTGTGTTCTCCATTTTGGAATGTTAAGGAATCATCCTAATGTTAATTAATGTATTTAATTAAGGTTTATTATCATAATCAAAGATGATTGGTTCTTAAGCTTTATTCCAATCATTTGATGAATTTTTGTCTCTATATATGGACAAGATATAAACAAGTCAACCATTATTGATAATAATTATCAATTAAGAAGAAAAAGGTTATGAGTTTTTAGGAAAAAAGAGAGAGAATCTTGTTCGAATTTATGTAGATTCTTTTCTCGATTACAACGATATTTGTACATCCATCTCACATGAAATTCGACCTTTCGTTCTTATAGTTTGTGACTGGGAAGTTGAGATTATTCACACGTACCGTGAAGGCAACAAAGCAGTTGATTTCCTTGCGAATTTGGGACACTCCGTCTCATGTTGGAGTGCACTATTTCTCCACCTCTAATCCCGTTCTCGGGCATTTGCTGATGTATGACAGGCTAGGGGTCTCTGAACCCCGTTTGATTTTGATTAATAATTAGGCGTTTCGGCGTCGTGTCCCATCAGTTTTTGTTTACCAAACGCATAAAGTTTAACAATGGAAAATAGGGGTAATTTCACCTAATTAGCATTAAGAGTCCCATTCTTTTGAAGCTTATACAAAATCATCACATACTTTTGAGAAGAAGAAAAAAACCCGATGAATCTCATACGTTTCAAAATCGTTCAAAATCATCTCTCCATCAACTTGTCCAGTCGAATTGCCTTGTTAGCAAAAAAAATACAGGTGAAAAGTCCAACTCGACTCTATTAATCCACTTTTCTGGCAGAACCCAAAAAAGTTCAACTCGGCTCTATTAACCCAACCGGTCAAGTATCGAAATCGTACCCAAACCCAACTCAACCCACCAATGTTTCTATATATAACATTAGTACGTACCATCTCAAACTCACCACTTCAAACCTTCTTCTCCTCCAAAGCATCAATGAAGAACATGAGAAGCTCAAATCCTCTGTTCTCTCTGTTCCTCATAACAACACTAGTTCTTCTTCTGCTCACTCTGTTTTCCAGAATTCCAGCTGTTGATGCAAGAAATCATCACTATAACAACAACAACAGGTATCACAAGAACAAGCCTCACAATCCACCTGCAGAATCAGCTCCATCTCCACCTCATGATCAGTCCGCCGTTTTCGACATCCTGTCATTCGGTGCAAGAGGCGATGGCGCCACCGATGATTCCAAGGTATACCCTTCTGAAGAACTGTTGCATCCCACTATAGCTTGAAAAAAAAAATCATTTGAAGTCTGCACAGGTCCATCGTATCCTTGAGCTAACGTCATCTTTGTTACCGTGAGCTAACATGCAGAGATTGTCAATAACCATCGTTGCATTCCAATAACTCGAGTTGTTGGGAGAGAGGGTTCAGACTGAATCTTAAAATTGATTACTAACATAGATGGCCAAATAGGAACATACGTAGCGTTGGCCTGTTTCCAGAACAGGGCCTCCAATTTCGCGCACCACGTCATGTTTTCCGTGGAAAAACCGTCGGAACAGGGCCTATGAAAACGATGAATGTGTTATTTATGTAACAGGGGTCTCAGAAATTCACTGGACGGCCCTGTTAACATGATCTTATACTAACAGGGATGGCCAAATATAGGTATGTAGTGTCGGCCTGTTTCCAGAACAGGGCACTCCAATTTCGCGCCACATCCTGTTTCGGGTCATACCCTGTTCTCAAAAAGGCTAGAAAATCGTGAAATTCACCGGACGGCCCTGTCAACATGATCTTACATCACGGTTTCGAGTTGTTTAGAATGTTCCGAAATCGGTTTTTTGCAGGCACTTGCAGCAGCATGGACAGCAGCATGCCAAGTACAAGGATCCAGAATCCAGATTCCATCAGGATTCATCTTCTTGATCAACCCCACAACATTCCAAGGTCCATGCATGCCTGGTCTGATTCTTCAAGTGGATGGAACCCTAGCAGCTCCTCCACAGATGAATGAATGGCCAAGATCAAGCTTGTTCCAATGGCTGAATTTCAAATGGGTCCATAACTTCACTATCCAAGGAAGTGGAACTCTTGATGGCCAAGGTTCTCAATGGTGGACTCCATCTTCACTCTACTTCATTCAGGTTTTGGTTAATTAAACTGTTAATTACAGTGCTTTGATTAGTGATTAATGTCTGCTTAATTAACAGAAAGCTATGAACTTCTGCAGAAGATGTACAGATACATTCGAGACATGAAGCCAACTGTAAGGATTTTCCTCACTTCTCAGTTCTCATGAATCGTTACGTCCCAATGACTCGAGTTGTTGGGAGAGGATTCTGAATGGATCTTATACTGTTTACTAACACGGTCTCTCAAATTGTACAGTTTCGGTAAGACTTGTGCAATGGTTGGGGACCACGGAGGCTTCAATAAGGTTTTTATACACGAATTGGTACCGGAATTCGAAACTTTTGACCTCTTGTTGGTCGAAGGATCTGATACCATGTCAAGATTCCTTGCATATCCCATTAACTCGAGTTGTTGGGAGATGATTCTGAATGGACCTTATATTGTTTACTAACGCATGGTCCTGCCATACTAAACCGATGAAGTCTTATGTAAAATTCTCGAAAAATCAGATTTTTCCGCCCAGTGCCGAACCTCCAAACTTGAAAATTCGAACCATTCTGGTTTCGCTACTGCTTATACGGTAAAACCCTTTCAACGAGAAAAGCAATTCAAACCCTTCTCATTTTTGTCCGCAGGCATTGAGATTTTACGCGAGCTATGGTGTGACGGTCCGCGACATAAGCATCGTGAACAGTCCTCAGTGCCATCTGAAGTTCGATTTCTCCAAAGGGATCAAAGTCGACAACCTTACGATCTCGTCACCGGAGTACAGCCCGAACACGGATGGCATTCATCTCCAGAGCACACAGGACGTCGAAATCCAACATTCCAACATTGGTTGCGGTAATTTACGTACGAAACTTTGATACGGTTCTTGACGTGATATCGGATAGGGGAAAAAGGGAATGGTATGAGTATATGACACATTTGGTTAGGCCAGAGATGGTGGGTGGGATGCACGTTGCAACTTTTTAGAACCCTAACTGAAATCTTTGTTGGTTCATTTTTATAACTGTCATTAATAACTAACTTTTGAGGCATGAACAAAAAGTTAGTTATCCAATTTGTTTCTTTTGCAAGTTGCAATTAACTAATTTTGTCATGGGTTATTAGGGAAAATATCACTTTGGCTCCTCTATTTTGTCAACTTAACAGATAGATCATTTTTTTTACCTCCTCATACTTCAACCATTTTTCCTTTTGGGTCTTTCCGACGCAACTTTGTCTTCTTAATGTTAATTGATGAGCATTCAACGCACCACATCAGCTACAATGGTCATGTTTTGGTTGACTAATAAGCGTTTTTTAATTAGTTATATAACCAAATAATCGCTTCTTTTTACCCCTCTACTTCAGACATTTTGCCTTTTGGGTACTTTCGTCGCAACTTCCGTCTTCTTAACGTTAATTGATGCACATCCAGCACACCACGTCAGCTCCAATGGTCATATTTTTGTTGACTAATAAGCATTTTTAACCGAAAATATAGCCAAATAATCACTCTTTTTACCTCCTCATACTTCAGCCATTTTGCCTTTTGAGTCTTTCCATCACAACTCCCGTCTTCTTAACGTTAATTGATGAACATCCGGCACACCACGTCAGCTACAATAGCCATGTCTTGGCTGATTAAGCCTTTTTTAATTACAAATATAACCAGATAATCGCTCTTTTGACTCCTCATACTTCAACCACTTTGTCATTTGGGTCATTCCGTTACAAATTTCGTCTTCTTAACGTTAATATATTATTATTATTATTATTATTATTAAATTTCATTTTTTATTATAATATTGACAGGAGATGACTGTGTTTCCATCCAAACTGGCTGCTCAAACATCCACCTCCACCATATCAACTGCAGCCCAGGACATGGAATCAGGTTTAACTAACTTAATTAATCACATTTAAATTGTTAAATTATTATGTAATTATTGATTAATTACATAATTAACAACTTGATTAACACTTAAATTAACAGTGTTGGCAGCCTTGGGAGAGGGAAAACAACTGCTTGTGTCTCCAACATCCTTGTTGAGAATGTCTCACTACAGAACACTCTGGCTGGTGTTCGAATCAAGACATGGCAGGTATGGTCATAACTATTAACTACTCCGGCTCGTAAAAGCTACTGAAAAGCTCGTTCGAAACTCGGCTTGATATTAACAGAGTTGACTAGATACTGAACGCGTTGAGTTTGAGTCAATTGTAGCTCGTCTTGACAGGTTCATGAGCTGGCTTGTGGGCTCAATTTAGATAACTGGTGTGACGGCTTGAAATGGGCTCTCGAGTTTGATTAATTACTAGCTCAGTGGTTTACGTTACAACTTTATTGCACCCCAGTAATTTGAGTTTTGAGGAGAAGGTTTAATATTTGATTTTATATTATTCATTAACACTTAGCTCATAAGAATTCGGTTTTCGAGATATATGGGTATCAAACCAAACTATCAATTTTTAATATCGAGTCTTGCCAAGCCCCCCACCCCCCAAACCCGTATTGAGTTTTAAATCTCACAAGTTGTGACTTTTAGTTAAGGCGGTGCACGATTTATGATCCTCCCTCATATGAGCTTCCACAACAACAACAAAATGTCTTCTCGAGCCGAGTATAATCTGTAGATTTCAAATTGAGCCAACAAAGAATAAAATGAGCCGAGCTCGAGCTAGGAAAAAACTCAGTTTAGCTTGGCTCATAAACAACCTTCTAAATCCTTAATAAGAATCTCAATGACCTGACCCAGCCCGACCCAACCCGACCCATGCGCATTATGTTCTCTAACCCGACTCGAATCTCAATGAAGCTAAGTAAAGTTGTGTACTTTTTGGCAGGGAGGAGTGGGATCAGTGAAGAACGTGACATTCTCAAACATCCAAGTGACACAAGTGAAGTACCCGATAATCATCGACCAATTCTACTGCGACAAGCACACATGTCGAAACCAGACCAACGCTGTGGCGATATCGGGGGTGAGGTACGACCAGATCACCGGGACATACTCTGTTCAGCCGATTCACCTGGCCTGTAGCTCCACGGTGCCTTGCGTTGACGTTAACTTGGTGGATATTCAGCTTAACCCCGCGGCGAATTATGCATCTTCTTCGTCTTCGTTAACGTCGTTTGTTGCAGATGGGAGGTTTCATTTTCAACAGGGTATGTGTCAGAACTCTTATGGGAAGTCGGGAGGTCGTTTGGTTCCAGCGAGTATTGATGATTGCTTGAGGAAAGGGAGTGATTATGTGAAACGAGTGTCGAGGTCACATGAACATGTATTCTGTTAGTTATTATTAGTTAGCACTTAGCTGATTAATACCCTCAAATGTAACCGACTATTGCGATATTACTGATATATATACACGTCTTTTACGTAATATGGTGACCTTCGTCACTTATTTCAATAGTTTTTCATGTATTTGAGATGTGTCAATTCACGTTCATGGTGGTGATAAGATGTTAAAATATTTTTGTCAATCAGATTATATATTAATAAGGTTGATAGAACTTCGTTGATGATTTATTAACGAGTCTAACCAGAATTCTCTAATTTTCTCTCTATACTTTCTTTACCTCTTTTAGATTAAACAGTCTATTCGACACAGTTTTGTATTATGCCACGACCCAAGAATTATTCTTGGGGCCTAGCGGGACTTTGACGGCTCCACTTGTCGTCTTTGGACCAATAGCAGCCCCCACATGGGCTTATTTTGGGTGATGTTTGTCTGGAATCACGGTTGTACCCGCTAGGAGAGAGGCAAGAAAATCCTCAACTATCTTATCACGTGTCTGGTTTGATCCGTCAGAGAGGGGCAGTAAAATCCTTGACTATCTTATCACGTGTCTGGTTTGAGGTTTACCCGTCATAAAGGGACAAGAAAATCATCGTCTATCTTATAATCATGTGTCATGAATGTCTCAGTTCACGTATGTGGCAGTGACAAGATGTTTTACTATTCCTTGTCAGTCCATTCATGTACATAGAGTCGACAAAATCCCGTTTTACAAAACCAACCATAGTTCTCTGCACCGTCTATATCTCTCAAAGATCAAAACAGTCCACTCATCACTATCCTACAATGCGCTTGAACCCAGTTGTGAATCCTCACGGTTCAATATCGAATCCGATTCGTGGTACTAACGGTTTGTGAATCAAATAACAAGTTGTTACATTTTGAAGTCGGCAGAAGCAAAGCATTAAGTTGCCATGTCCACCATGAACAAAAGGGTTGACAATAGTGCAAGTAGAGATGAAGTGGGATGGGGTTTGTTTGAAGTTGGGAGATAGTCTAGTACTGTTTGTAGTGGAATATTTGTCAAACCCTAATTTCATAGATAGGGGAGTGGAGTGGAGCTCAATTGCATGCCTCATTGCCTTGTGTGCTAGCTACAAGCATTGGACCAATCTACCCTGAAAATAGCATTCCAATAACTCGAGTTGTTGGGAGAGAGTTCTGAATGAATCTTATTATTATAGTGTTCACTAACACCTATATACTGCTCCAATGACCCACACACTTCTATCTGGAAAAGGTGGAAGATAGGGTTCAACAGTTCAACTTCCTATGAAACCGAGGATTAGAAGTTTTTATTGTGTCTCCATTTGAGTTGACGTTTGAGGATTTGAATTGAATTTATACCATGTATTGTGATTTGTGTTTCATGGTTGATGTTGAGGTTTGATTTTTGATTATGGAGTTTCAACTTGTTTATGGTTCTTTTATGTTTGAATCGTTTCATTCTCGAATTTTGTTTGAGCAATACACTGACGCCTATTACTAATCTAACTACGAGTTATACCTTGGTGACTCGAGGTAGGGGTTACATCCACCTACTAATAAGGATATTCAAGTATCATAACCGAAGATATTGGCACCATAGATCACTCCTCTAACATACATGGAATTATGATCATCATCTTCCTATTCTGGTATCAAACCTTTGATGACCGAAACGTCTTGGTATCGAATCAATAGCCCCCCAATATAATAATTTATTTTGCAGTGGACCTTTGCAAACTTCAATCCCCTTTCATGGGCTTACGTTTGAGGGCCGATGGCATATTAGTAAATAATATAAGATCCATTCAGAACTCTCTCCTAACAACTTGAGTTATTGGGATGCAACGGTTTCTGTAACTACTCGTGTTTTGAGGCCAAACTAATTAATTAACATACTAGAGAATCTTTGATATAGGGATAAAGTTGGGTACTTTGGTAATATTATTGGTTAAGTGCGTGCGCCGCCCCCGGCCAGAATTTCCTCTACACCTCATTTTAGCGCATGGGTGACGCCCACTAAGGCCTAAGCTCTTTTTTTGTTTTTAATTCTTTATTTTCGTTTTATTTATTAATTCAATAAAATGATGATTAAGTCCATTATTTTAATGCTGAATACTGCTCATACTAGTGCCTGATTGCGCTTTCATCATTCCCATTTGCACTAACTGATTAGTTAATCAGTTGAGTCTGACTCTTGTTATTCCACTCAATCCAAAACTTGTATCTTTTCTACTCACTCGGCCCGAATCGGGCTGATTCGGGGCTATCCGTCATGGGTTAGACGGTCTGGATGGGATGGGATCATTCGTCTGTGATGGGTCGGGCCATAACAGAAAACTTAGACGAGCTGATGGTCACCGTTTATATGTGATGGGTTAGATGGTCTGGATGGGATGGATCATTCGTCACTGTTTACAATGTGATGGGTTGGGTCATAACAGAAAAATTAGACTACTTGATGGTCATACCGCGTTTTAACAGTCCAAAGGGTTCAGTATGCAAGAGTAGGTCTTAGTGGTCCAAAGGTTCTACGTACGCCCGTGGTTACGTTGAGGTGATTTTGGTACTCTGTACGCCCAGGGGCGGATCTAGGGGGGAGCCCGGGTGAGCCCCGGCTCACCCCTTTCGGTCCCGTCCTTGAAAATCAAGTATATATTTAGGGATGAATTTATGTTATAATGGTTAGACTGTTAGGGTAATTCAAAGAATTGGCATATGGTGTAATGGTTAGACTGTTAGATTAATTCTAAGAGGTTCCAGGTTTGAATCTTGTCATTGCAATATCTTTTTATTTTATTTATTTTTCCTCTAACTTTAAAGCTAAAAGTCTAAAACCTAAAATATTGTTTAATTTAATCATAAAAAAAAACATAATTAAGTAAATTTATCTTGTGGATCGACTTATTTGTCTCGTTTTGATTGTTCCGATCTCTACTGCTACAGGTGAACGCCTATTTTCGGCGATGAAGATAGTAGTGACTAGGCTACGCAATAGTTGATAGTTTAATCATATATGTTAAGTGTGATATACTAGAAAATTATAGTTTAGATGCGATTTTGAGTGATTTCAATGATAATATTAGAAATTTTTTCCTTCAATTTCGGCTCAGTGCATGATTCAATCCTGGATCCGCCCTGTGTACGACTGGGGTTACGTTGAGGTGATTTTGGTACTCTGTAGCAGCGATTAGGACATTCGTAGAGTCCGGTAACCAATCAACTGGCGCCACGTGACAACTTGAGCTGAATTCTGATGGTTCAACATTGATGAGACATGACATAAATCCATCTACTAGATACGCATATGGATTACACGCTTACGACGAGCAAACCTTAGGTACTTCTAAGGTGGTAAAGGATGAGCAAACAGACCATTTAACTCACTCGCGTGAATTTGGGTGTTAACTTTGAAGTGCTACTATAAGTGGTAAGATTGGCGATCGGCATAATGGGATGCTATATTGGAATGACGTGGAACTGCCATCAATCTTAGTTGGGGAAGGGAGTCCAAGAGAAGCACAATGTCTGCAACTATGGCACCACCGTCACGAGCAAACACCTGCCGCTGGGCCACCGCTTGCTGCACTTTTGTCACATCTCCCTCAATATCCGCGTCTCTCCACCCCATTGAGTGACAGAGCGCACAAGCGTCTCTAACTGCCAACGGCTCCAAAATGAAACGAACAGTTTGTTTCCTATTTATTCCTGTTAAATTTCTATTAGAAATTGCAGCAGCAGGCTTTCTAATGAGGCCCGGCCCAGGTAAAAGCACTTTCTTATGAGGTCCGGCCCAGTTAAAAAGCCCATTAACTGCAAACTGCAAATTGAGCTGGCTAAACTTATCCACGGCGGACGCCATTATCTCTTTCTCCCATCTCTGCGCTCGGAACTCAGGAGCTCTCGGCTATGGCTTCTTGCTCAATCTCTTCTTCCTTCCACACCAGGTTAGAACCAAACCCTTTTCCCCTTAGCTTCGATTCCTCAGTCTCTTGTTGGCAAAGGTTAATCCTTTACACTTCACTTTTTCACTCTCTTTCTGAAATGTCTCTGGTTATGAGTGAATTTGCCTTGGAATTGTTTAGGTTGAAAAGGGTTTTTGTTGTTGTATAGTCTAATTAGAGGTTTACAGAGGAGGCACAGTGAGTTTGCTGTAAATGGTTGGGTAAAGATGTTACATTTGCTGTTCTTGTTGCAGAGAAATGAATCCCTTTTTTGAATGCCAGTCTTGAGTGTTGCTAGTTCATCCATGGAGGATCAGTATTATGAATTTTAGGATAGCTTCTTTGGTTTGTGGATTATGCAGTGTTTGAATTTGTCTCTTTTATAAGAGCACAAGCTTTTGTGAATGAATGGGATGGATAATCTTGAAATCTGGTTGTAACTTGTAAGCATTGTGTTCTTGTGATGTTTCCAGCAATCTAAGGTCTACATTTTGGGGTGGGACGAGAGGGATCAGTGTATCTCCCACTCCGATTCGTCGAGTGAATTTCGCGAGGACGGTTGTTGAATGTAAGGAGTCAAGAATAGGGAAGCAGCCAATACCAGTACCAGGAAATGTGACAATCAAACTGGAAGAACAGTATTTTGAGGTGAAGGGTCCTTTGGGCCAACTCTCGAGGTCTTATCCCCCCGAGGTCAAGCTTGTGATGGACGAAAATGGTGTCATTCGTGTCATCAAGGCGATGGAGACCAGAAGAGCCAACCAATTCCATGGACTTTATAGGTCAGTAAACTCTTCACCATGTCTTGTATAGTTTCGCTATCTCGAGGAAACTGAAGTGCATTTCGACAGGACACTTACGGATAACATGGTGGTGGGAGTATCGAAGGGATTCGAGAAGAGGCTGCAGCTAGTTGGAGTTGGTTATCGTGGAACGTTGGAAGGGAATGACTTGGTGTTGAATCTAGGGTTTTCTCATCCGGTTAGGATGAAGATCCCTGATAACCTGAAAGTGAAGGTGGAAGAGAACACGAGGATCATAATAAGCGGGTACGACAAATGTGACATTGGCTTGTTTGCTGCCTCGATCAGACGGTGGAGACCACCGGAGCCTTACAAAGGTAAGGGTGTGAGGTATGCTAATGAGGTTGTGAAGTTGAAGGAAGGGAAAGCTGGGAAGAAGAAGTAAGATCTATATCCTTTGTGTTTTAGAAATGTTTGTTCTTTCAAGATTGGCCAAGACTATGAGCAGATGAAATCAAATCTCAAATGTAGCTTCTTTGTTTTGCTTGATGTGAGTTGTTGCTTCTTTGGATGCTTGTCTCGGGATACCGATTTGGATTTCGAATCGAATGTGAATCATATATGATGCAGAAGAAGTTGCAAGATTCTGCAGGCTTGGCTTGTAACTTGAATGCTGCTGTTATTCGTTTGTGATTACTGAGGACCAGATTGGTACAGTTACATGATCGATTAAGGAGATGTTTGGTATTTGAGATTTGGTTATGAATCGAGAATTTTGAACAATCTCATGTTTTTTTTTTTTTTTTTTTTACATTTTGAAAGTAGAATCCATGAATTTAGGATCTCAAATTGGCAATTTTTTGTGAAGAAATAGAATCTCAACTTTTAGTGCAACACTAAGGCTGCACAATCTCGAATCCCAAGAATCCTAACTTGCAAACTACACCTAAGATGTAGTGATTATAAATGCATATCTAGTACTAGTAGTACAAACACTACAACACATTCATTCGAAACCAAACATTCAAGATGCTCAAATGTTCATTAGGCTAGATAGTCTGCCGAGAGCGAAACATCACACGATTCTCGATAATCATGTCCCTTGTTCACTCCTGCAATTATCAGCAAACTTGATGTGTTGGATGTCGGATGATATTAGTGATTACATCTCTCTGGCTAATCATCGTATCTATAATAGTTTATAGTGCCTCCATATCACTGCAATTGCATTTGCAAATGAAGCGCCACCGAGTTCCCAAATTTCATTGGTGTATATTCTCTTAAATGATTTATCAAACATGAAAAATATTGCTTATATTACCTTTAATTTACACCATACATATGTAAAAAAATGGTCATTTACACAAATGAAAATTCTAGCATTTTACTAAGTAAAGATCAGTCAACAAATAATCCTATAATTATCCCAATTTAACCCACAAAATTAGAGGAAATGAGTAGATTTAGGTACCCACTAATTAAATAAAATTAAAAATAACTAGCATAAAAATAAATAATCCTCAATTAAAAACAGTAAATTCCCCCTCTTCCTAAAGGCATAAAAAACAAAAAACAAAAAACAAAAAAAAAACAATTTATAATTAAAAACAAAGTTTAGCGAGGGAGCCTTCCTCGCTTTTAATAACAAAAATTAAAAAAATTAAAAAAAAAAGATGAAGGTCAACGCTGGCGACTTCTCGGCGACATATATTATCGCCGTTGCGGTAACATTTCTCTTTCTCCTTCCCCACAAATCTGCCGCCCTCACGGAGGTATGCAGGACGGTAACCCACCGGCAGCTATGTGACGCCCTCACCAAGGGATCACCGGATGCACTCTCGGCGACGGTGTCGGTGGCGGAGAAGCTGATTCAGATGACCAACCGCGCCAAGTTGCAGCTGGAGACAACGGGCCCAAAGACCGAAGCAACCCGTGAATGCATCGATAATTACAATCTCGCCATTCAGGATATTGGGTTGGGCTTGTCCCATGTTCAGAAAGATAAGTACAACGTTTACCTCGAATGTCCATTCGGCCATTTCGCATTATGCAAAGTGTGATGCTGAGGAGAAATCGCCTGCGGCGCAGCTTAGTGGAAGGTTGAGTAATACCGCGAGTACGTGCCTCGAGATTGCTGCGAAGATTCCATGATTTACTATGGTGACAACATCTTTTTTTTCGAAAAATAATAATCACTACTTTTTTTTTTGTTAAAAAGATGTCACGTTTGTATGAATGAATGAAGAAACAATCACGTTTTAATTATTTCTTGTTATTTCACTTTATTATTTTTTACTCCTAACAATGGATGATTTTCATGAATGTTACGGTTCGTTTAATTTTTGAATTTTGGGTTGAAGTGATTTAAAATAGTAATATATATTGTAAAATAGCTTGTTTATTTTTGAAAATTAGAAGAGATTCTAGTTATATGAAGAAAAAATAATTAATTAAGTCAATTTTTTTACTAATATAACCTTATAATTATAGGGAGTGGATCAGCATCCAAGAGAATGCTGGTTTGGAAAGTTCCAAACTCATTCTCAACCATTAGATCTAGTTTGACCCTTTAACTAATCTAATGGTCCAGATTTGTCAGGGGTATTTAAGACTTTACACAAATAATTTAATTATTATATTTAATTTAAATATTTTATTACTATTATTTATTTAAATACTTTATTTTCATAACAGTACGCACCACTACTGTCGCCGGCCATCGTCGTCGGTCGCCGCCGCCGGCGCCGACCACCGGCCGCCGACGCGACCACCGGCCGCCGGCCGACGACTTTTCCGGTGACTTTTTCCAGCAATTTTTTTCGGCAACTTTTCCGACGATTTTTTCCGACGAGGACAAGTTAACTAGTTAACCTGATTTTTTACTATTAACTTATTAGCATGACTTTTTTATTAATAGCTAGTTAACTTGTATTTTTACAGTTAACTAGTTAGTTAACATGTTTTTCGGTGAATTTTCCGACGAGGCTCCGGAGATCGACCAAACTCCGGTGACTTTTCCGGCGAGGATAAGTTAACTAGTTAACTAGTTATCAACAGATAACTAGTTAACATGTTATCCAATCGAGTTAACTAGTTACCAAGTTGTTAACTAGTTAACTTATCTACTTATCAGCAGATAACTAGTTAACTTTTTGTTTAACATCATGATTTATCAAGTTAACTAGTTAACCGATCAAGTTAACTAGTTATCTTCTCGAGTTAACTAGTTAACTTATCGAGTTAACTAGTTATCTACTCGAGTTAACTACTTAACTTATCGAGTTAACTAGTTAACCAATCGAGTTAACTAGTTACCAAGTTGTTAACTAGTTATCTAATCGAGTTAATTAGCTAACAACTTGTTATCTAGTTAGTTAACTAGTTAACCGTTCGAGTTAACTAGTTACCAAGTTGTTAACTAGTTATCTAATCGAGTTAACGAGTTACCAAGTTGTTAACTAGTTATCTAATCGAGTTAACTAGTTAACATCATGATTTAGATAACGAGTTAACTAGTTATCTAATCGATTTAACTAATTACCAAGTTGTTAACTAGATAACCAATCGTGTTAACTAGTTAACTTATCGAATTTAGTTATCCAATCGAGTTAACTAGTTAACCAATTGAGTTAACTAGTTATCCAATCGAGTTAACTAGTTAACCAATCGAGTTAACTAGTTATGAATGTTAACTAGTTCAATAATCATCATTGATAATCAACATCATCGTGATACAACAACACAACAAGTTTTAATCACAATAAACATCATCATCCAAACATCATCATCATAAAAAGAACATCATCATTTTTCCCTAGATCTAGTGAACAACACTCTGACCACATTTGACACTCCCAGAACACCTCCTCCTGCAATTCATCTGATACGATGACGAACTCTGACGAGGTATTCCGATCAAATGGAATGAATCCGAACCGCCACCATCGAAGTTCCCCACTGTAGCATCCATGCTTAGAGATGACATGAAAGACCTAGTTGTTGTTGACACAGTCTCCCCATGATCAAACATCAAATTCATCCTGGAGTTCTGAATATTCTGCTGCTGAAACGTCATCATCCTTGAGTTCATGAGCCCAGAATCGAGATCAGGAAACCGGGTTTGGACGAAGTTTGATCCAGGATGCACAATTTGGAGAGGCTTTGGTGCAAGGATTTCTGTTGTTAGAGCTGTTGTCATTGACCACTGCAGTTATAGTCGAGTATTTAAAAGAACTCCATATAGACACAAGCACTCCATGGAAGGAATAACATCCAAATCCAAGCATAAACAACCATTTGGGCTATAAATATATCAAATTCCCACAATTGATCGAACTGTAAGCATAAACAACCATTTCTAGACAATCTACTATGAACAACATTTCCAGTACCGAGGTAATATATGCTGCAAGCTAAAAGTTAGACTGAGCTTAAGTAACTTAGAGCCAAATACATCTTGAAAAACAGATTCACGGAAGAGTGCAAGTGATTCAACACGCTATAACAGAGACTTAGATCTTAGCTTGAACAGCTTGATCTTGAATTGGGTTAGAGATGAGCCATAAAACCCTGTAGCAGCTCTCAATTGCTTCCATCTTCCATAACCTCACTCACTGAATCAAGAGCATCGCTTCCGTCCAACACCTTCACCACTTCCCCATCTTCACTTAGCTTCACCCCCACCGAGTCATCATATTCTCCTTCTCCCTCCGTCGATCTACGAATTCTTCCTCTTCCCGAATTCAACGCCACCCAAAACCCATCCCCCTTCGCGTTCCTCTTTATATTGTCTGGGAACCTCTCCAGCTGAGCAAAACCTCCGGAAGCCACAAAGAGGCATCATATTACTGCAAGGGCTGATTTTGAAGTCACTGGAGAGGGGATCGGACGAGGAGGAGGTCGGAGGGAGAGGGATCGAACGAGGAAGGGGCCAGAGAGAGGGAGCTGATCGGAGGAGCAGGCGGCCGGAGAGAGGGAGCTGATCGGACGAGGAGGAGCTAATCGGCCGGAGAGAGGAGCAGGGGCTTTGACGATATTTTGTTGTCGGCGGCCGTATGTGCGTGGAAGAAGAAGGAGCCAAAGGATGAGGAATAGGGTTTTTAATATTTTTTTGAAATGACAAAAATACCCCTCCATCAGTGGGTTTGGAATTGTTCCAGGATTAAAATCCTGAACGCAGATCCTTTGTCAAAATTATAAACCAACGAATGAACTAAAACTAATATTTTTGTAATTAGAATATTGAGAAAATAGCACTTTGACTCCCTCTACTTTGCCAACTTATCAAATAATCCCTTTACTATAAATCGCTCTTTTTATCCTCTCATATTTCAACTACTTTGCCATTTTGGTAATTTTGTTTCAACTTTCGTCTTCTTAACATTAAATCCGGCATCCACAAAAAAAAAAGATAGATATCGGAGGTAGGGAGGTAAACTGGGGAGGTATCACAAAGAGTATGATGAAATACGAAGGGTTTTGAAACCACACATTTTACTCGTCGATTTCATCCTATCTAACTATATATACTTATATTGTCAATTAAAAACACGCTTAGTAAGCTAATATTGCATGACTATTGGAGCTAATGTGGTGTACTGAATGCACATCAATTCACATCACGAAGACGAAAGTTGGAACAGAAGGACCCAAACGGTAAAGTGGTCGAAGTAGGAGGGGTAAAAAGAGCGATTTAGAGTATAGGGGGCTTTTTGTTAAGTTGGCACAACAGAGGGGGCCAAAATGCTATTTTCCCTTAGATAATAGTCAATAACAACATGGTCCAAAATTTAAGGGGAAAATAGCACTTTCCCCCTACTTTTTCAACTTAACAAATAGCCCCTTATACTATAAATCACTGGTTTTACCCCATCCTACTTCGACTACTTTGTCATTTTGGTCATTCCATTTCAACTTTCGTCCTTTTAACATTAAATCTGGACACATCCGCACCCGACAGAGAGAGATATCGGAGGTAGGATACGGAAAGTTGGCCAGGGAGGTAAATTTGCAACGTATCATGAATAGTATGGTGAAATACGAAGGATTTTATAACCACATTTTATTCTTCGATTTCATCCTATCTAACCATATATATACGCATATTCCCAATTAAAAATGCTTAGTATTTAATTGGGAATATGGTGTACTGAATGCACATTAACTAACGTCACGAAGACGAAAGTTAGAACAGAAGGACCAAAACGATAAAGTGGTCGAAATAGGAGGGATAAAAAGAGCAATTTATAGTATAGGAGGCTGTTTGTTGAGTGGGAAAAGTAGAGGGAAAATATGCTATTTTCCCTTTAAAATATCACAGGACCAATTTCCCAGTACTGCGGGACCCACCTTCTTCTCAAATCTCAAGACGTTTTCCCCCGCTAACCGCATTTCCATACATGGCCGAACCATATCCTGCCACGTGTCCTTCGATCATGCTCCGTATCACTTGCTCACTCCACAGTTCCCTCGCTTCTTCTCTTCTTCGTTCTCCTTTCCAACTGTGTAAAAGCCAAAAGGATCCGAACGGAAAACACTCTCTTTCAGTTGAACAAGGAACGTCACTCTCTTCTCTCTCCGCCGCTCACCGGAGCTTCACCTTCCTCGATTCCGGATCGCATTTGCCACTTCTGAGGTATAATCGAAGCGTTGTTCGCGAATTTCACGAGCTTTCTTTTTCTGGCTTCCGATCTCTGGTTTTTTTAATTTTGAATTTGATTGCGGAGGGAATGGTGAAGAAAGAATGCCAGATGAACGTTAATTATTATTATTATTTTTTTCCAAATTTTCTCTGTCTAATAATTGACTAATCTCTTTGAGCAATAGATTCGTCAAATCGTTTTGATTCTCCGAGTTGTGAAAATTACTTGTGGAAATTCTTGTTTCCTAGGTTTGTTTGGATTGTGAATTTGACTTAGGTATATGCTGTCTATGGATGTCTTCAGGGGCGAAATAATTGCACCAAGGGAATATGAGTAATAGCGTAAGTCATAATTTATTCTACCAGAGTTTGCTTCATCCCAATGTTGTAGACAGCAGAGGCAAATCTAAAGCTTCTGGCATCCTTGTGAACTCGTTGTTTCAAGCTGCTTCTGTCAATCAAGCTGCATTGCCTACGCGTGGGGTTACTCCATCATCTAGTTTCTATGGAAGACGTTTAAAAATTAGGAAATCTAAGGTGTCTGCTGGGGGGAGTCATCCTGTTGCAGTCAAACCGCGAGCTGTACTGGCTATGGAACAGCCATCCGAGGTAATGACTGCTAGCTGTGAGTTTGGACGATCTGTGGTTGTATAGGTCATTTTGCTTGTTTAACGATTCATCAACTGTGTTCTATATTTGAGTTGGTAGAAATTGTTCGACGGGATAAGTAGCAAGAATGTCTTCTGCTCCACTGTCTTTGCCTAGTTGATATTTGAATCCCATCATTGGCTCTGGAATAGTGGCAAAAAGTGTAATGTATTGCATGGTTGGTGTCTGAATTGGCTCTGGAATAGTGGAAAAAAGTGTAATGTATTGCACGGTTGGTGTCTGAATTGGAAACGTGATGGATAGATATTTAGCCATGAATTCCTTTCCTTGTTTGATAATTTCATTTACACTTTTAAGACTCATAGTTAATGGTGCTAGATTCTTGCTCTTGTGTCTGGAAAGTAAACGAGAACTCAATACATAGCCTGAAAGCTGGAAATGTAGAAGAAATGCCTGCTAGAAAGATGAACTAGTTATATTTATATCATTATTCAACCATTTTCTAACCGAGCTGTTCACTTGTACCAGCTTGCAGGTAAATTTAAGCTTGATCACGATGCAGAATTGCAGGTACTTCCATTTAAACACCACTCTTGAATAATTGGTGTCTCTGTAAATTGGTATGGATAAATTATTTCATGATACGTTTAATGGTAAACAATGAACAGGTATTCATTAGCAGTTCTCCTACTGCATTGGTTACTAATGTCAATATTCAGATGACATATACTAGTGACTCGTTGATCCTCCACTGGGGTGGGATACATGATAAAAGAGAGTAAGTTATTGGGGCACATTATATGATTTTATTTTCCATATTGCCTTTGTTTTTCTGTTGGAATTGGAGGCTTGTAGTTCATTATTTATGGGATTTTTATTTCTTACAATTTACAAGCTCGTTTTCTCTTTGTCTCTATATTCTCTAGGAAATGGGTGCTTCCTGCTCGTTGCCCAGATGGGACAAAAAACCATAAGAATAGGGCTCTTAGAACGCCTTTCTCAAAGGTATTGGTCAAAAAGATGGTTTATCAGCGTCATTATGCAAGTCAAAACTTTAAGGCAATGTGAATTTCTAAATAGCTCGTCATTTTATATCGTTTGATGTTTCTTTCTTCTACTGAAGGATGGTTCAAGTTCTTTTCTCAAACTAGAGATTGATGATCCTAAGATCCAAGCTATTGAGTTCCTCATATTTGATGAAGCCAAAAATAGATGGTCAGCTTTCTGTTTGTCTACTTGTTTTGCAGATTAACTGTAATTCACCATAAAGAAGTGCACTGATTCTTCAGTTTGCATTTCCTTTGTCACTTTTTTGTTTGCAGGTTTAAAAACAGTGGCCAGAACTTTCATGTGAAGTTTCCCACTAGAGAGAAGTTTATTAGTTCAAATGTTGCAGTTCCTGAAGAGCTTGTGCAAGTCCAGGCCTACCTCAGATGGGAAAGAAATGGCAAACAAACGTATACACCTCAGCAAGAGAAGGCAAGTATTCTAGGGTGTTTTTTTTTTGAAGTGACAAATCGAGGCCTTCGATTGCCTTTTCATATTCTGATTCTTTCTGTTATTGCTTTCCTTCATTTTCATCTATTGAAATCTTATTAATTATATTTCAGAATTTTTTTATGGATAGTTCCCACTAGTAATTTCAGAGGGTATTGTGGACTAGTGTCTGCAAAAACAGTGAAGAATTTCTGAACCGGGGATCTATCTTGACTGTTTCTCCCGGGAACACATCTCATTCTATATCTCTACGATCCTGCATTATTGTGTCCTTTAATCTAATTGTCTGACCGCCAGCTTCTGGTTGATGTTTGTTTCTATATTTCTAACGTGATTTTGTTGTAAATTTTGGAGATGCCTGAACAGAGAATTAACCATTTAACCCGATTGTGTAAATTTTATCGGAACTCAAATTTTTACGCAAGGATTGTATAATTCTTCAGTTTAGATGCTATTTCTATTTTGCAACTCAAAGAACGTAACATTTCGGTTATGGTAGGAGGAATACGAAGCTGCTCGTGCTGAACTATTGGACGAAGTAGCCAGAGGCTCTTCTATAGAAGACCTCCGAGCAAAGCTGAATAGTAAAAACAATGGAATCGAAAGTAAGGAGTCTCCAGTCTCTGAAGCAAAGAGCAACATACCTGAGGATCTTGTGCAAGTGCAATCATATCTACGATGGGAAAGAGCAGGGAAACCAAATTACTCCACGGAACAGCAACAGGTAATTGCCTTCTTTATCAAACTCATTGTTCAAGTTTAAGCACTGCTCCTCGTTGGTTTGGTCATCTTTATCTTATTTTTCCGCCCGATAATGTTTGTTCTTGGTGTTTCTGTTATAGAGGGAATTCGAGGAGGCAAGAGCAGAGTTGCAAGCTGAGCTTAACAGTGGCGTGTCTCTGGATGAGATCAGGAAGAAAATCACTAAAGGCAATACTCATACAAAGGTTTCTGTGAAGAAGGAAAAGTACGTCACTACTGAAAGGATTCAGCGCAAAAGCAGGGACTTGACACAAATTGTCACTAAATATAAAGCTGACTCAACAGTTGAAGTAGTTCCTGTGGAACCACAATCTCCAAAGCCAGTTGAGCTATATGCCAATGCTGTTGAAGAACAGGATGGTTACACTATCCTCAACAAAAAAAAGTTCAAGCTTGGGGATAAAGAGATTCTGGTAAGATAAAAAACTATGGTGCTTATGTTTATCCAGCTTTTTATCTAAGATCGGTCTTCTTGGGATGGATTGAACGAGAACTCTTAACACATATGCAGGTACTTGTAAGCAAGCCTGACGGGAAAATCAAGGTTCATGTTGTCACTGATCTTGAAGAGTCAACTATTCTTCATTGGGCTTTAGCTAAAAATCCTGGAGAGTGGTCGGTAAGAATTTTTTTCTTATCACTGTTTGTCTTAACGATGGCAAAGGCCTACGGGATGAATGGCAGTGGCACTTTGTATATATCATAGCATATTCGGAGATTGTTTCGTATAATTTCATGCATATGTGATGTACTTGACATTCTACAGGCACCACCTTTGAGCATCTTGCCTCCAGATTCAGTTCCTCAAAAGGAAGCTGCTGAAACACCACTCACGAAACCTTCAGCTGAATTTCCTTATCAGGTTTCTCAAGTATTTGATAGTCCTATTCAGCACACCTAATATTCAAAAGTTTCAAAGAAATTGAGGTCACCTAAAATTTAAACTTTTCCATTGGAAATTCAAACAAGATCCTCATGTTTGCTTTTTGATTACCAGGTCCAGTCGTTTCAAATAGAGATTGAAGATAATAGCTTTGTAGGAATGCCTTTTGTTCTTTTGTCTAACGGCAATTGGATAAAGAATAATGGCTCCGACTTCTATATTGAGTTTGCCAGCGCAACTAAGCAAGTGCAAAAGGTTGGGCTCTATTGGACATTCTCACTTGTTTCCTTTTCTTTGTCTTTCTAGTCTTCACGTATTGATTAACTGAAGTTTCTTGAAAAAGGATGTGGGTGATGGAAGAGGTACGGCAAAGACATTATTGGGCAGAATTGCAGAGATGGAAGGAGAGGCACAAAAGTCTTTCATGCACCGGTTAGTATTCTTGCTCTTCTTAGAACCTTCCTGTTTGATCATGCATGGTCTGATGGTCATATAGAATACAAGATTTTGGTAACATCTTATTTCTATATTGTTTTGGATATTTTATGTCTTATGCCTTCATCTTCTAGGTTTAATATTGCATCTGATTTAATGCATCAAGCCAAGGATGCTGGAGTTCTGGGTATTGCAGCTATCTTCGTGTGGATGAGGTTTATGGCTACCCGACAGCTTATATGGAACAAGAACTACAATGTCAAACCACGGTACATCTCATAAGAGCTATTGCTTGGATGGAATTATTACTATAAAATTTATTGGCTGAGGACATTGTGATGCCAAAGTTTTTTTCCAGTCCGGTCGAGAGTACCGATCAACTGCTTGGATTTGCTTGTTTTGTTTCTATAAATGATTTCCAATTTCAGACTCACAACAATTGGTTTTTGATCCGCATACAGATGATATATATGGTTACTTACAGTATTATTGCATGTTGGTGCAGTGAGATCAGTCAAGCCCAGGATAGGCTTACTGACATGCTACAAGATATTTATTCTAGCTATCCACAGTACCGAGAGTTTTTGCGGTTGATTCTATCAACTGTTGGCAGAGGAGGTGAAGGGGATGTAGGACAGCGTATTCGAGATGAAATACTGGTTATTCAGGTTTGTAATGGTTGTTGTTAGTTTGCTCATTTCACCACTGGTCCTTCTTTCCCTACTATGTTGCTCATATATGACTAACAAATGGACTTGTTTGTTCAAGAGAAACAATGATTGCAAAGGTGGGATGATGGAGGAATGGCACCAAAAATTACACAATAACACTAGCCCCGATGATGTTATAATCTGTCAGGTATTATGATTTATAATGTGCATAATTGATGAACTTTTTAATTCTGATTTATAATCTTCTAAAGAATGATCTATCTTGTAGGCTTTGATTGATCACATAAGTAACGACTTCGACATGAGTGTCTACTGGAAAACTTTGAATGACAATGGAATTACAAAAGAGCGACTTTTAAGTTATGATCGTGCCATACACAATGAACCGAGTTTTAGAAGGGATCAAAAGGATGGCCTTCTGCGTGATCTTGGGAGCTATATGAGGACGTTGAAGGTTAGTTGCTAAGACCTTTAGAGTATAAGCTTAATGTTCTGTTGCCGTCTTTCAGTTGCATCGAGAATTGAGTGCTAGGAAGTAGCATTCCTTGGTACAATTTTCCCTGAATGATGATGATGGTGCAGCTGAGTTGTAACTAGGATGATTATTATGTCAGTGATAATGGTCACATAAGTGAACATCTCCAATGAGATCATGTGCTCGTTTGTTTGAACTCTGTTTTTTTTTCCTGATTTTAATGGATAGTAATGACATAGCAGATGAACACATTGAACTGCTTGTATGTTTGTGTAGAGTATTTCTTCTTACTTTATTCCTGGCTTCACCTTCGTCATTTATTATTTGGTTGCAATTTGATTGTAGGCAGTGCATTCGGGTGCAGATCTTGAATCTGCTGTTGCAAATTGTATGGGTTATAAAGCAGAGGTAACTCTTTAATAGAATTTCCTGTACAAGTATCTTTTCAACGATTTGATGGGACTTAAAGTTCTACTTCTTGACAGGGGCAAGGTTTTATGGTAGGAGTGAATATTAATCCAGTTTCTGGCTTGCCATCTGGATTTCCGGTAATGTTTTCGGCTCTGCTTGAAATTTGTATTCTAGATGTCATGGGGAAGTGACTGATGTATGAGATATACTCGTGCTTTTTTATGTCTCTTTAAACTAAACAGGAATTGCTTCAATTTGTCCTGAAACATGTTGAGGACAGGAATGTAGAAGCACTTCTTGAGGTAAGAAAAGAGGCTTCTGCCCTAGTTGGTCGTAATATTATTATAACCACCAACCCATGGCCTATCTCATGTTTTTTGGTGTTCTTAATCTTGATGTAGGGTTTACTTGAGGCTCGTCAGGAGCTTAGACCATCAGTGTGCAACGCTAACTCTCGTCTGAAGGATGTTCTATTTTTAGATATCGCACTTGATTCAGCAGTTAGAACAGCCATTGAAAGAGGTTACGAAGAATTAAATGATGCTGGACCTGAGGTAATTTGTTATGAACTTTGGTTTTTGGAATCCGTTCAACGCTTTCTGGCCTCTGAGCTTCTCTATTTGTCAAACTGCCCATGTTCCATCCTCTTATTGTAAGGGTTTGACTCCATGCTTACTCATTCTGCAGAAAATTATGTATTTCATTACTCTGGTGGTTGAGAATCTTGCACTTTCGTCAGATGATAATGAAGATCTCATCTACTGCTTAAAGGTAAATTCACTTTGGCATCTTGGATACCCCATGTGATCACTCAGCAAGGATTTGACGTTTCATTTTTATGTCTAATCTCCTGAACTTTTGGGATGGATTTACCATACATATTTGTTATTTTCCAGGGATGGCACCAAGCCTTAAAGATGTCAAATTCAAGAAGTGGAAACTGGGCATTATATGCGAAGTCTATCCTGGACAGGACTCGCCTTGCCCTTGCTGGAAAGGCAGAGTCGTATCAGGATATTCTACAGCCTTCAGCTGAGTATCTCGGATCACTGCTTGGAGTGGATCAGTGGGCTGTATGTTGTTCTTCATCTCATATCTTAAACTTTTTCCATACACACATTCGTGCATAGATCTCTAATTTATCCACGTAAAATTTGCATAGCACCCTTATATGTATACTCCTAACAGGTGGACATTTTCACGGAAGAGGTCATTCGTGGTGGTTCAGCAGCTGCTCTGTCCTCACTTCTTAATCGGCTCGATCCAGTTCTACGTAAAACAGCTAATCTTGGAAGGTTAGTAGATGGACTTCTCGAAGAATTTAAGAATAGCTAGGAAGACCGCTGATGTTAAGTCAGAGGATTAGATATACATCAGCTTTGAACTTGTATCTAATCAACCTAAAATTACTCATGGTTTTACACCTTGGCGTGATACATTTTGAAAAATTGAGTATGCACCCTTAACCTGTAATATTATTGGTTGGTGGCAAGCAGTTGGCAAGTTATCTGCCCAGCTGAAGCGGTTGGGTATGTTGTTGTTGTGGACGAGTTGCTCTCCGTACAGAACAAAACTTATGACCGCCCTACGATATTAATTGCAAAAAGAGTAAAAGGTGAAGAGGAAATACCAGATGGCACAGTTGCCGTGCTAACACCAGATATGCCTGATGTCCTATCACATGTATCTGTCCGTGCAAGAAATGGCAAGGTATTAGTGTCGTACATTTAGATGCAACTGTTACATATATAGATGTGATAAACTAAGAATGGAATGGAATCAATGGCAGGTTTGCTTTGCTACGTGTTTTGACCCTAACATTCTGGACGATCTCCAAGCATGTGAAGGGAAACTATTGCGTCTGAAACCTACTTCTGCAGAAGTAGTTTACAGGTACGTTCATCAGTTGAAGTTTTTCTGGTAGTGGATATTCATTCATGTCAGGAATCTATGACCAAATAGCACAATGTTGTGAATTATTAGTTGTTCATTAACTAGTCAACTTTTCTGCTAACTTGCAGTGAAATAAAAGAGGATGAGCTGGAAAGTCCCAGTTCAACTGGCTTAAAAGATGTTGATGTTTCATCTCTGAAGTTGGTCAAAAAGCAGTTTACAGGAAAATACGCCATATCGTCTGACGAGTTCACTGGTGAAATGGTAGCTTATATTCACCATGCCAACACTTCTGAATCATTAAATACTGGATAACTCCTCGAATAAGCGGAATTAATTTGTCAGGTTGGTGCCAAGTCCCGCAATATCTCGTACTTGAGAGGAAAAGTTCCATCATGGATCGGGATTCCAACATCCGTGGCCTTGCCTTTTGGAGTTTTCGAGAAGGTTCTCTCCGATGATTTAAACAAGGTGTAGAAGTGAAGAACTCATCTCCAAACATTTTGTGAAGGATTTTAACTTCTTACAAATCATTCTGGTCTGACATGCGTTTCTGACCGCTTAATGGCAGGATGTTGACAAGAAGCTGCAATTACTGAAGGAAAATTGGACGGAGGAGAATTTGATGTTCTTGGGGAGATTCGGGAGACAGTTCTAGACCTGTTACCTCCACCAGAGCTGGTGTGTATTTCTTAATCTGGAAATTCTGTTCTAAAACTATCTTTTCCTGACAAAAGTCATCTTATATTGATGTGGTGGTAACTCCTGCGCCCTTTACCAGTAGTAATAAACTAATAGGCCTTAGCTTTCACACATGACATGATTGATAAGGAGCTAGACGTCGTTTTAGGCCAACTGTTTCTCTTCTTTCATATTGTACTCCTTAGTTCAGACTCTTCTGCATTGTTTTCGTTGTGAAGCATAGTTTAATGACATGATGATTCGGTGAATTTCGACTGTTAATAGATAACGACTTAATTCAGGTGAAAGAGCTGAAATCCAAGATGCAGAGTTCTGGGATGCCTTGGCCAGGTGACGAAGGTGAAAACCGCTGGGAGCAAGCCTGGACAGCTATAAAGAAGGTATGTAACATTCTTTTTATGTGCATGCTGATGCTAACTGAGAATTTTGCATTTGATCATCTATAAGCATAGCCACTATATAATCTCTTAGCGTAGTAAAAGCCTGCAAAATGCTCAAATTATTCTACCAATTTGTGCTTATGCTAAGAGGAAACTTAGTTTCCTGGGTTTTTCTGAAGCACCTTGCTGTATAAGCTCCAAAATGAATGTTTGTTCAAAGGTTGTTTTGCTATTAAGATGGCTCTGATGAATGAATACTCCCAAACCACAGGTCTGGGCTTCGAAGTGGAACGAGAGAGCGTACTTCAGCACAAAGAAAATAAAGCTGGATCATGACTATCTCTGCATGGCAGTACTGGTGCAGGAAATCATAAACGCTGATTACGCTTTCGTCATCCATACCACCAATCCATCCTCCGGAGACTCATCGGAGATATATGCTGAGGTCTATCATCTCCACAGTCAGTTTCACGGCCACTCTATAACGTAAGACAAAGCTTTACCCCTTTTTATCTTCTGATACAGGTGGTGAAAGGACTCGGAGAAACTCTCGTCGGAGCTTATCCTGGTCGAGCTTTGAGTTTCATTTGCAAGAAAAACAACTTGGACTCTCCTCAGGTAAGAAAACAATGTCCCTCTTTAGCAAACTACAAGGCCACAGAGTAATGGCGAATCACATATTTCAGGTTCTGGGTTATCCCAGCAAACCCATCGGTCTCTTCATAAGACGTTCAATCATCTTCCGCTCCGACTCCAATGGTGAAGACCTAGAAGGCTATGCTGGTGCAGGGTTGTACGACAGGTGAACAACACAAGCTTCAGCAGTTCTCCATTACTAATCAGACTATACTACTTAATGTTACTGATCAGTTCTTCTGCTTCTATCCCGAATCTCTGCAGTGTGCCAATGGACGAAGAAGAGAAAGTAGTGCTGGATTACTCGTCTGATCCACTGATGATCGACGAGAACTTCCAGAAATCGACACTCGCAAAGATTGCAAGCGCAGGGCATGCAATCGAGGAACTGTACGGGTCTGCACAGGACATTGAAGGCGTGGTACGAGATGGCAAAATCTTCGTCGTTCAGACCAGACCTCAGGTGTAACCTTTCCCTTTATCCTCCCTTCCATTATAATCTATATCCTCTGCATTATAACATAGCATAGGATAGCTTCAAGACAATACGAATAAAGCATGAAAGATTAAGCCAAAAAGTTTTATGTACTGTGCTAATGTAATAGCCAGAGAAGAACTAGAACACCAACTGTAATGTAGTCAAAATCCCTACCATTTATTTCATGTTTGACGATCCCCTGATTCCACGTAAAATTGTAAAATCTATGGGGTCGTAGAATCAAGTAAAAAAATCTTAGAATCTTATAAAAGTAACGATTTTGTTGTATCTTACAATTCCACTTTATAATTAAATATGATCAGTTTCTTTGACTCGGTTCTGGTTGGAAACCAAGACAATTACATTATATTGATTCTTTCTTTATTTTTTCGTGAAATTTTATTAGTTTAGTTAAAATTGATTACTGGAATAATAGTATGCGTAAATTATAATTATTTTATTCTTTGAACGGCCGTTCAAGAGTGACAAATCTAGCCCAAAATTTTTGTACAAATCTAACCCAAAAATTGGACAAATCTAACCAATTGTTGACAAATCTAACCCAAAAAATTGTGACAAATCTAACCCAAAAAATTATGACAAATCTAACCCAAAATTGTGACAAATCTAACCCAAAATTTTGTGACAAATCTAACCCAAAATTTTTGTGACAAATCTAACACAAAATTTTTGTCAAATCAAACCAAAAAATTTATGACAAATCTAACCCAAAATTTGAGACAAATATAATCCAAAATTTGACAAATCTAACATAAAATATTGTGACAAATCTAACCCAAAAATTATGACAAATCTGACCCAAAAAATTGTGATAAATCTAACCCAACATTTTGTGACAAATCTAACCCAAAAATTGACAATCTACCAAAAATTGTGACAAATCTAACCCGAAAAATTGTGAGCAAATCTAAACCAAAAAATTGTGACAAATCTAACCCAAAAAATTGTGACAAATCTAGCACATTTTGGGCCAAATCTAGTGCATTCTAGGCCAAATCTAGCGCATTTTTGGCCAAATCTAGCGCATTTTGGCCAAATCTAGCGCACATTGGACAAATCTAGCGCATTTTTGGGCCAAATCTAGCGCATTTGTGTAGGACAAATCTAGCACCTTTTGGGACAAATCTAGCGCACTTTGGGACAAATCTAGCGCATCATGGGACAAATCTACCGCATTTTTGGACAAATTTAGCGCATTTGTTGGGACAAATCTAGCACCTTTTGGGACAAATCTAGCGCACATTTGGACAAATCTAACGCATTTTCGGATAAATCTAGCGCATTTGTTGGTACGAATCTAGCGCATTTGTTGGGACAAATCTAGCACCTTTTGGACAAATCTAACGCACTTTTGGACAAATCTAGCTCATTTTGGGACAAATCTAGCACACTTTTGGGTCAAATCTAGCACCTTTTTTTGGCCAAATCTTACGCACTTTGGGTCAAATCTAGCGCATGTGGGGACAAATCTAGCTCATTTTGGGCCAAATCTAACACATTTTGGGCCAAATCTAGCGTATTTTTTGCCAAATCTAGCGCATTTTGGGACAAATAACTTTTGTACAAATTTAGCGCATTTTGGGACAAATCTAGCGCATTTGTTGGTCAAATCTAGCGCCTTTTGGGACAAATCTAACGCATTTTTGGGACAAATCTAGCGCATTTTGGACAAATCTAGCGCCTTTTGGGACAAATCTAGCGCACTTTGGGACAAATCTAGCGCATTTTGGGACAAATGTATGGCATTTTTTGGGACAAATCTAGCGCCTTTTGAGACAAATCTAGCGCATTTTTGGGACAAATCTAGCGCCTTTGGACAAATACATTTTGGGACAAATCTAGGCATTTTGGGAAATGCACTTGGCAATCTAGCGCATTTTGTGACAAATCTAATATTTGGGACAAATCTAGCGCATTAAACGACAAACCTAGCTCATCTTTTTGACAAATCTAACGAGTCTGGGACAAATCTAGCGTAATTTTGTACAAATCTAGCGCATTTTGGGACAAATTTAGCTCATTTTTGGAACAAATTTAGCGCATTTTTTTTACAAATCTAGCTGACTTCGGGATAAATCTAGCGTATTTTTTTTTACAAATCTAGCATATTTTAGGACAAATCTAGCGCATTTTGAGACAAATCTAGCCCATGTTGGGACAAATCTAGCACATTATTTTGATAAATCTAGCATATTTTGGGACAAATCTAGCGAGCTTTTTAACAAATTTAGTCCAAGTTTTGACAAATCTAGTCTAGAATTTTGACAAATATAGTCCAAAATTTTGAGGAATCTAATCAAAAATTTTGACAAATGTAGTCCAGATTTTGACAAATCAAGTCGAATATTTTGACAAATCTTTTCAAACATTTTGAAAAATCTAGTACAAAATTTTGATAAATCTAGTCCAAATTTTGACAAATCTAGTCCAAAGAATTTGACAAATTTTGACAAATCTAGTCCAAATTTTGACAAATCTATTCCAAACTTTTGACAAATCTAGTACAAAATTTTGACAAATCTAGTCCAAAATTTTGATAAATCTAGTCCAAATTTTGACAAATCTAGTCCAAAATTTTGACAAATTTAGTCCAAAGAATTTGACAAATCTAGTCAAAATTTTGACAAATCTAGTCCAAAATTTGACAAATCTAGTCTAAACTTTAAAAATCTAGTCCAAATTTGACAAATCTAGTCCAAATTTTGACAAATCTAGTCCACAATTTTGACAAATCTAGTCCATAATTTTGACAAATCTATTTCCAAACTTTGACAAATCTAGTCCAAAATTTTGACAAATTTAGTCCAAAATTTTGACAAATCTAGTCCATAATTTTACAAATCTAGTCCTAATTTTGACAAATCTAGTCCAAACTTTTGACAAATCTAGTACAAAATTTTGACAAATCTAGTCCAAAATTTTGACAAATCTTGTCCAAAATTTTGACAAATCTAGTCCAAACTTCTGACAAATCTAGTCCAAATTTTGACAAATCTAGTCCATAATTTTGACAAATCTAGTCCAAACTTCTGACAAATCTAGTCCAAACTTTTGACAAATCTAGTCCATAATTTTGACAAATCTAGTCCAAATTTGACAAATCTAGTCAAATTTTGACAAATCTAGTCCAAAATTTTGACAAATCTTGTCCAAATTTTGACAAATCTTGTCCAAATTTTGACAAATCTTGTCCAAATTTTGACAAATCTAGTCCAGTTTTTGACAAATCTAGTCCATAATTTTGACAAATCTAGTCCATAATTTTGACAAATCTAGTCCAAACTTTGACAAATCTAGTACAAAATTTTGACAAATCTAGTCCATAATTTTGACAAATCTAGTCCATAATTTTGACAAATCTAGTTCAAACTTTTGACAAATCTAGTCCAGTTTTGACAAATCTAACCCAATATTTTAACAAATCTAGTCCATTATGTTGACAAATCTCTAGTCCAAATTTTGACAAATCTAGTCCAAAATTTTGACGAATCTAGTCTAAGAATTTGACAAATCTAGTCCAAATTTTTGACAAATCTAATCCAAAATTTTGACCAATCTAGTCCAGTTTTTGACAAATCTAGTCCAAATTTTGAAAAATCTAGGACAACTTTTTACAAATCTAGTCCAAAATTTTGACAAATCTAGTTCAAAAGTTTGTAAAATCTTGTCCACTTTTTGACAAATCTAATCCTGAATTTTGACGAATCTAGTTTAGTTTTTGACAAATCTAGTCCAATTTTGACAAATCTAGTCCAAAATTTTGACAAATCTAGTCCATAACTTTGACAAATCTAGTCCAAAATTTAGTCAAATCTAGTCTAGATTTTGACAAATTCAGTCCAGTTTGTGACAAATCTAGTCCACGTATCAACAAATTTGTCCAAAATTTTGACAAATCTAGTCCCATTTTTTACAAATCTAGTCCAAAATTTTGACAAATAAGCCATAATATAGTACTTTTCAGGTCTAGGCCATTTCCGGTGATGGTTAACTTATAAAAAATTGGAAAAGTTTCAAAATGAATAATATTCTCATGGATGGTAGGAGACTGCATGAATAATATTGCCCAATCACATCTAGCCTTGAAATTTGGAGAAAATCTAGGCATTTAAGCCATAATACCGCAAATTTCAAGTTTTGGCTTTTTGGTAATGGTTATCCTATGAAAAATCGGGAAAACTCAAAATGGTCAATATTCTCCTAGATGGTAGTAAACTGTCTGAGATATATGCCCGAACACGTTCGGCCTGGAAATTTATAGAAAATCTAAGCATTTAAGCCATAATACCGTAATTTCCCGTTTTTTTGCCAATTTCGGTGATAGTTAGCCTATGAAAAATTGGAAAAAGTAAAAATAGCAAATATTCTCCTAGATGGTAGTAAACTGTCTGAAATATATGACCAAACACGTTCGGCCTCGAAATTTGGAGAAAATCTAGGCATTTAAGCCATAATACCGCAATTTTCAGTTTTTTCGCCTTTTATGTGATGGTTAGCCTATGAAAAATGGAAAATACTCAAAATGACCAATATTCTCCCAGATGGCGGTAAATTTTATGAAATATATGGGTTCGGCCTCGAAATTTGGAAAAAAATCTAGACATTTAATCCATAATACCGCAATTTTTAGTTTTTTGCTATTTCAGTGATGGTTAGCCTATGAAAAATTGGAAAAAACTGAAAATAGAAAATATTCTCCTAGATGGTAGTAAACTTTCTGAAATATATGCCCAAACACGTTCAGCCTCGAAAATTTGGAGAAAATCTAGGCATTTTAGCCATAATACCGCAATTTTCAGTTTTTAGCCTTTTCGGTGATGGTTAGCCTATGAGAAAATGTAAAATACTCAAAATAGCCAATATTCACCCAGATGGTATTAAATTTTCTGAAATGTATGCCCAAACACGTTCGGCCTCGAAATTTGGAAAAATCTAGGCATTCAATCCACAATGGTGCAATTTTTAGTTTTTTCCATTTCAGTGATGGTTATTTGCCTATGAAAATTTGGAAAAACCTTAAAATATCAAATTTTTTCCTGGATGGTAGTAAACTATATGAAATATATGTCCAAATACGTCTGATCTCGAAATTTTGAGAAAATCTAGGCATTTAACCATAATACCCGCAATTTTCAGTTTTTGGCCTTTTGTGTGATGGCTAGCCTGTGAAAAAATGGAAAATACTCAAAATGGTCAATATTCTCCCAGATGGTAGTAAATTGTCTGAAATATATGCCCAAACCCGTTCGACCTCGAAATTTGTAGAAAATCTAGGCATTTAAGCCATAATACCATAATTTTCCATTTTTTGCTATTTCAATGATGGTTAGCCTATGAAAATTTGGAAAAAAAAACTCATACCAAATATTCTCCTAGATGGTAGTAAACTGTCTGAAATATATGCCCAAACACGTTCAGCCTCGAAAATTTGGAGAAAATCTAGGCATTTAAGCCATAATACCGCAATTTTCAGTTTTTAGCCTTTTCGATGATGGTTAGCCTATGAAAAAATGGAAAATACTAAAAAATGGCCAATATTCACCGAGATGGTATTAAATTGTCTAAAATATATGCCCAAACACTTTCGGCCTCAAAATTTCAAAAAAAAATCTAGGCATTTAATTCATAATATCGCTTTTTTTTTTGTTTTTTTACCGTTTCAGTGTTGGTTACCTATGAAAATTTAGAAAAACCTTAAAATGGCCAATATTCTCCTGGATGGTAGTAAAATGTTTGAAGTATATGTCCAAATACGGCTGACCTCGAAATTTGGAGAAAATCTAGGCATTTAAGCCATAATACTCCGCAATTTTTAGTTTTTGGCTATTTCGGTAATGGTTAGCCTGTGAAAATTTGAGAAAACTCAAAATGGTCAATATTATCCTAGATGGTAATAAACTGTCTTAAATATATGCCCAAACACGTTCGGCCTCAAAATTTGTAGAACATCTAGGCATTTAAGCCATAATACCATAATTTTCCGTTTAAAGCCATTTCGGTGATGTTGCCTATGAAAATTTGGAAAAAAACTCAAAATGACCAATATATTTTCCTATATGGTAGTAAACTGTCTGAAATATATGCCCATTAACGTTTGGCCTCAAAATTTGCAGAAAATCTAGGCATTTAAGCCATAATACCACAATTTTCAGTTTTTAACCGTTTCGGTGATGATTAGCCTATAAAAAATTGGAAAATACTCACAATGGCCAAACACTGTCTGAAATATAAGACCAAACACGTTCGGCCTTGAAATTTTGAAAAAATCTAGACATTTAAGCCATAATATCGTAATTTTTTGTTTTTTTGCCGTTTTAGTGATGGTTAGACTATGAAAAACTGGAAAACCATTAAAATGTCAATATTCTCCTGGATGGTAGTAAACTGTCTGAAATATATGTCCAAATACGTCCGACCTCGAAATTTGGAGAAAATCTAGGCATTTAAGCCATAATACAATAATTTTCAATTTTTGGCTATTTCGGTAATGCTTAGCCTGTGAAAAATTGGGAAAACTAAAAAAGGCCAATATTATCCTAGATGGTAGTAAACTAACTTAAATGTATCCACAAACACGTTCGGCCTCGAAATCTGGAGAAAATCTAGGCATTTCAGCCATAATACCGTAATTTTCAGTTTTTGACAATTTTCGTGATGGTTAGCCTATGAAAAATTGGAAATATTCACTATGGCCAATATTCTCCTAGATGGTAGTAAAATGTTTGAAATATATGCCCAACCATGTTCGGCCTCGAAATTTGGAGAAAATCGGGGTGGGCACTCATCCGCCTCGCACCGCACCGCACCGAACCGCAATTTTTTTTATCCGCACCGCACCGAACCGCATTACGAATAATACGCGGTGTGGTTTTATTTTCATGCTCGTAGTCTGCGGTTCGGTTGAGTCGTAACCGCGATTTAACGGTTCAAACCGCAAACCGCGAATCATAATCAAATTGAATCAATGGGCTGAGCCCAATTAAGCCCAACTCTACACAGTGACAGTAGTAGGGGTTCCGTTCCTCCGCCGCTGCTCTTCTCTCTCGAGTCGAGAGCTCGACTGCAACGGCGAGTATCTCGCCGACTCATTCCTCCTCCGACTTCCGCTTCTCTCCATCGCCGAACCTCGCCGGAGCCGCCGCCCGCCGACCCGGATCCTGATTTCGCGACGAACTGAAGTGAAGAGTTGCACTGAAGTCAGAAGTCACCCAGCCCTAGCATGTTGCACTGAACTGAAGAGTCGGCCACTACTGTTCCTACCAAGCTTAGGTAATTCTCTTCTTCTTCTTCCTTCCTCCTCCGCATCCTCTTCTTCTGCAATTCAGCATACAAGAAGATTTATGTTTTCCGAGCATGACAAACAGTCCCTAGATAAGTTGGGTGATTCTCACCAATCGACAGCTTCGTAGCGAATAAGTCAACTTGTCCTAACTGTAAGGTTCGACACACTATATAGCTTTACAAGTCACCAGGGTCTGCATATTATTTCGCATTACTCGATTGCTTTCACTTGTATTGTCTGCCATCCCATTTTGAGTTGTTAAGCTGCTAGCAACAATATCTTGGTTTTGGTCAAATGTTGCTTGGTTTGAGGTATATGTGCTTGGTTAAGATTTCTTCCATTCAGGCTAGCTATTCGCCTTTTACGTACCTGAGAAATTATGTAGAAGCAGAAGGGTTGCCTCCAGGACAACATAACTGAGTTGTTATAGGTGTTTGATTGCAGATTGCTCAAATGTTAGTCTGTACTTAGCTTTCTTGAAGGTGGCAATGGACCGGACTGATTCTTATAGGTGTTTGATTGCAGATTGCTCAAATGGGTTCTCCATCTAACATTCATATGTCTGTCACTGCAACGTCAACTCCAACACTGGCCTCTTTGTCAACACAAAAAGTATGTTCCTCATAATCAATCAAATGCTCTGCCGTTGAATTTGGTCTTTTACTCTTTAGTATTTGTGATCAAGCTTGAGTAATGATTGTGCTTTTTTACTTGCTCAAGCTTGAGTACTGTACTTAGCTTTCTGAATTGCTTTTTTATAATGAAGAAAACTATGTGATGATAGAGCATGGATTAAAAGGAGCATTAAAAGGCCACAATATTAAGTAATTAAGTTGCACTTACTTACAAGTCACTCTACAATATTTGATGTTCTACCCCACTGTCAAATCATACATATATCGTAGATAAGTGGAAAATCCAGCATAAGACAGATGGAAAATGGGAAGAGAGCCAAGCTAGATTAGTATGTACGGCTGCCAATCACAAAGATGCACTATGAAACCCAGTTTTTGCATATATGATTAGCTTCCTCAGTATCTTCCTTTATCTGTTGCCAGGTTTACTCTCCTTTGCTTAAGTAGAAAGTTAAAAAGTTAAAATGAAAGAAAAGATGATAACCTTTGAATTTAGCTCCTTTCCACCTGTACCTGAAACACTATATCATGCTTCAAGTGTCCAAGAACTCTACTGCAATCATTGATCCCCAAGTTTATGTTCTGTGGTTCAAGTGGTCCATTCCCAAAATTTCAGTCATGCAAATGGTTGCTTAGTTACTTTTGTTTTGTTTAAGCATTCTCAAAATGGAACCTACTCTCTTTTCTTTACAGTCAGCCTTTGTTTCCAAGCAACCAACATCACTCTATTTTGTTTCCAGGCAGCCTTTGTATATAAACTGTTGCTCATTAGTTGGCCAATGCATCAATTGTTTTAGGAACTGAATTGCATATCTGAAGTGCCTTACTATTCCGTGTGTTGGACTGCATATACCATGAGTTTTTGACTAAATATGATATAATATGATGTTGGTTTTTTACTGTTCTTGTTTCTGAAATAGCTGTTTAGTGTTATACACTGTGTTTAGTGTTATACACTGTTCTTGTTTAGTGTTTCTGAAATTAAAGAGGATAAGGACCTAATAGCTTAGCTAGAATACTACGCTATCATACTATCATCTACTTCTGAATTTGATATTGACTAAACATGCTTTGCAGATCAGTTTGGTATAATTTATTACCATTACATATTGAGTTCCTTCCTTGCGTTGTTTAGATGGCAGAACAAGAAACAATGGTGGAGGAAGAGATGAGAGAGCAAGAAGTTCAAAGTTCTAATATCGAAGAAACAAATGATCAAATGGAGGTAGAAGCAAATCAAGAAGGCTTAGTTTCAAGTCCAACAAGAAGGAAAGGAAAGAGCAAGGGAAATCTTAGATCAGTGGTTTGGAATCACTTTAAGAGGATCCAAATTGAAACTGGAGAATGGAGAGCAAGATGCAACACTTGTGGAAAGTTGTATGTATCCCGTTCACACACAAGTGGTACTTCCTCCCTTCGGGCTCATATTAATCGAGGGTGTTCAGATCCAGGTATTTCTAAGAACTAACAAAACTTCTTGATGCTAAATGTGGAGATAGAAAAGGACTTGGCTCAATCAATTTGAGATTTGATCAGACAGCAGTAAGAAGAGCATTGATCTATATGATTATTATTGACGAGCTGCCTTTTAGGTTTGTTGAGCATTTAGGATTTAATTACTTCATGTCGATTGCATGTCCTAGATTTATCATGCCTTCAAGAAGAACTGTGACCAGAGATAGTTGGGACTTTTACCTTGACATGAAAGCAAAGTTGAAAGAAGTTTTCATGGTTTGTGAAGGTAGAATTTGTCTAACTACTGATACATGGACATCAATCAAGCAAATGAATTACATGTGTTTGACAGCTCATTTTATTGATAGAGATTGGAAGTTGAGGAAAAAGATAATTGGGTTTCGACAAGTCTTTAGTCATAAGGGTACAGCTATTGCAGAGGCTATTATGGCTTGTTTGGATGAATGGGGAATTGATAAAGTATTTTCAGTAACGGTGGATAATGCTAGCTCTAATGATACTGCAATCCAACACATAAAAAGCTTGTTTGATAATCGAAATACAAGTGTATGTGATGGTCAGTTCCTCCATGTGAGATGTGTTGCCCACATTATTAATCTTGTAGTCTCTGATGGATTAGGAGAGATATCCACATCTGTGAGGAAAATTAGAGAGGCAGTAAGGTATGTGAAGCAGTCACCGGCAAGATTGCAAAAGTTTTATGATTTTGTTGTCGTTGAGGATAGAGAAAGCAAAAAAGTTTATGTCTTGATGTTCCTACTAGATGGAACTCGACATTCTTGATGCTGCAACAGCTGAGAAGTATGAAACTGCATTTGAAATGTATGCACTCTCAGATCGCCAGTTCCGTATTGATCTTATTTCCAGGGTTGACAGTCATGGTGGTATAACTTCACTCGGTGTGCCTGATGAGGATGATTGGAATGATGCTAGGAGGATCATGGGATTCCTAAAATGTTTTTACGACTTTACACTGAAAGTTTCTGGGTCATCCTATGTCACATCTAATTTGTTCTTCCCCGAGGTTGTTATTTTGTACCGTATGTTGAAAATGTGGGAAGGTAGCTCTGACGATCAATTGAGTTCCATGGCAAGCAAGATGAGAAGAAAGTATGAGAAATACTGGGGGGATATTGAGAAGATGAACAAATTGTTGTACATAGCTGTCGTGTTAGATCCAAGAAGAAAAATGGATTTTGTTGCTTTCACTCTCTCCGCGTTTATCCTGAAGAAAATAAGGGCACATTGTTGGCAGATTTAGTGAAGAAAGCTACATATGATCTTTATGATCATTATGTGAAGACAAGTTCAGTTACTCCTTCTACCTCTTCATTTCCAACCATCATAGAGGAAAATAGTTTAAGGAAAATTGACCCAGTTAAGGAGTACAAACAGTACAAGGAAGAAGTTGATGGTGTCATATACAAAACAGAGCTGGATAAGTATTTGCGCGAGGAACCTGATGATACGCCAGATCCCAAGTTCAATGTGTTGGATTGGTGGAAATTAAATTCTCACCGTTATCCAATCCTTTCTCAGATGGCTAGAGATGTGTTGGCTGTCCCTATTTCGACAGTATCATCAGAGTCTGCCTTTAGCACCGGAGGGAGAGTGCTTGATGCATTTAGGAGCTCGTTGACTCCTAGGATTGTGGAGGCCTTAATTTGCACTCAAGATTGGCTTCGTGCAGACTCTCGTGCTCCTTCAATTGAAGAAGATCAGTTGGATATCGACAAAATTGATGAAGGTAAGCTTTCAAATTATTCAGAATGCTCCAATTATTCTGACTTGAGAGTACTAATTGTTCTTTTTATTTCTTGTGAACTTCAAATTGAGCAAGGTGTTGAGAACAATTGGGATTAGTGACATCTCACTTCCTCATGATCATTCTACTCCTAGTTCTTGTGTAGGAGCAAATGGTGAGACTTCCACACTTGTGCCGGAGTCCACTTAGGTAAAAAATCGCTATCTCTCGTCTCTCATTCAATACTTTTGTGATTATCTCTCGTCTCTCATTTAATGAGCCTACTAAAGCTGATAGCTTGTTGTAGCTTTGATCATCTGTTAGTTGTTGCTAATTAGGGTTTATGACATGTTGTAACATTGAATTGTCATTATTATTATTATTATTTATAGAATCATCATCTTTATTCACTGGAAAAAGGGGAGCAAGCGTGGATCTGTACGCCATGGAAGACCAGTTCGAGCTCCTAGACCTCTGCAACTAGCACCAGCCTGCAGTCAAAAAGACAATTACTTTCCCTTCAATCAATCAAATTTCCCCCTTTTTTGATGAACCCTAGATTGATTTTGAGTTTTTGAATGATGGGTACAGCTCAGAAAGTCAAAAACTCACCACTTGAGCAGCAAACGGTAGCATTTTCTCTGGTGCCATGTTGGCGCTTATACCTGCATTTTAGGAATTAGTAATGATTGATAGATTATTGGTAGTCATGAACATGTGTGTGATGATAGGCTTGGCAATGGGTACCTGGAAATCGGGTACCCACCCAAAATCCGGCCAAATTGGGTGGGGATTACCCGTTGACTGGGTAAAGTTGACGGGTATGGGCAAACCCGGTACCCAGTTAGAGCGGGTAACGGGTGGGGACGGGTTTCAAGGTATCCGCCCCATACCCAACCCAGTGGGTACCCAGTATGAAACAACGTTGTATTAGCCATAATATATCATATATGTTTAACGGACTAAACCCAATTTCTCCTTCACTCATTAAGTTCTTCACTTCAACTCATCGATCGAGCAGTCTGTCGTTCCCTCTCGAAACCATAATGCTATAAAAACGTAGCTACATCTCAAAAATCTCTTTGCAATCTAGGTGCATAGAGATTTGGGGTTCACCCAATGGGTACCGGGTAAACCCGATACCCATGTCGGGGCGGGGATGGTATGGATTTTATACCCATTTAGTCTTGGCGGGCAGGTACGGGTAATACCCATTTAATAAACGGGTGGGTGGTGGATATATGGTATCGGGCCCGTGGGTACCCATTGCCAAGCCTATGTGATGATAAGGTGGATGTTTCTTTGTGGATTTAAGGATTGTTGAAACTAGAGATTATGTGATTTGTGGATTTAAGGATTTGTGATTAACCTCTATAATTATTATTATTTTTGTTTTTGCGGTTTGTGGTTTAAACCGCACCGAAACCGCAAATATTGCGTGCGGTTTAAACCGAACCGAATATGAATGCGGTGCGGTTTGAACCGCAATGTATGCGGTGCGGGTTCCTGCGAATTTTAATCAATGCGGTGCGGTTCGGTTCAAACCGCACCGTTGCCCACCCCTTAATTTTTAGTTTTTTGTCATTTCAGTGATGGTTAGCCTATGAAAAATTGAAAAATACTCAAAATGGCCAGTATTATTATATGTGGTAGTAAACTGTCTTAAATTAATCCCCAAACACGTTCGGCATTGAAATTTGGAGAAATCGAGGCATTTAAGCCATGATACCACAATTTTCAGTTTTTGCCATTACGGTGATGGTTAGCCTATGAAAAATTGGAAAAACTAAAAAAGGATAATATTCTCCAAGATGGTAGTAAACTTTCTGAAATATATACCCAAACACGTTCGGCCTCGAAATTTTGAAATTTTTTAGTTATTTAAGTCATAATACCGCAATTTTTAGTTTTTTTGCCTTTTCACTAATGGTTAGCCTATGGAAAAATGGAAAAAAAAAACTCAAATAGAAAATATTATCCTAGATGGTAGTAAAATGTTTGAAATATATGTCCAAATACGCAGGGCCTCAAAAATTGGAGAAAATCTAGGCATCTATGCCATAATACCGCAATTTTCAGTCTTTTGCCATTTCGGTAATGGTGTTAGCCTATGAAAAATTGGGAAAACTCAAAATGGCCAATATTCTCATAGATAGTAGTAAGCTTTCTGAAATATATCCCCAAACACATTCTTCCTCGAAATTTGGAGAAAATTGAGGCATTTAAGCCATAATACCGCAATTTTCAGTTTTTCACCGTTTCGGTGATGGTTAGCCTATGATAAATTGGAAAAAACTCAAAATGACCAATATTCTCCTTGATGGTAGTAAAATATCTGAAATATATGCCCAAACACGTTCAGCCTCGAAATTTGGAGAAAATCTAGGCATTTAAGCCATAATACCGCAATTTTTAGTTTTTTGTTGTTTAGGTGATGGTTAGCCTATTAAAAATTGGGGAAAACTCAAAATGACCAATACTCTCCTATATGGTAGTAAACTGTCTGAAATATATGACCAAACACGTTCGGCCTCAAAATTTGAAGAAAATCTAGGCATTTAGGCCATAATACCGCAATTTTCAATTTTTTACCTTTTCGGTGATGGTTAGCCTATGAAAATACTCAAAATGGCCAATATTCGCCCAGATGGTAGTAAATTTTTTGAAATATATGCCCAAACACGTTCGGCCTCGAAATTTAGAAAAAAACTAAGCATTTAATCCATAATACTGTAATTTTTAGTTTTTACCATTTAAGTGATGGTTAGCCTATGAAATAAATGGAAAAACTCAAAATAGCAAATATTATCCTAGATGGTAGTAAACTGTCTGAAATATATGCCTAGACACGTTCGGCCTCGAAATTTGGAGACAATCTAGGCATTTAAGCCATAATACCGCAATTTTCAGTTTTTCACCGTTTCGGTGATGGTTAGCCTATGATAAATTGGAAAATAGACAAAATGACCAATATTCTCCCAGATGATATTAAATTGTCTGAAATGTATGCCCAAACACGTTTGACCTCAAAATTTGGAAAAAATCTAGGCATTTAATCCACAATATCGTAATTTTCATTTTTGGTCGTTTCAGTGATGGTTAGCCTATGAAAAATTGGAAAAACCTTAAAATATCCAATATTTTCCTGGATGGTAATAAACTGTTTGAAATATATGTCCAAATACTCCGACCTCGAAATTTGGAGAAAATCTAGACATTTAAGCCATAATACCCCGCAATTTTCAGTTTTTGGCTATTTCGATAATGGTTAGCCAATGAAAAAATGGGAAAACTCAAAATGGTCAATATTCTCCTAGATGGTATAAACTGTCTGAAATATATGTCCAAACACGTTCGGCCTCAGAATTTAAAGAAAATCTAGGCATTTAAGCCATAATACTGTAATTTTCTGTTTTTTGCCATTTTGGTGATGGTAGCCTATGAAAAATTGGAAAAAAACTCAAAATGGCAAATATTGTCCTAGATGGTAGTAAACTGTTTAAAATATATGCCCAAACACGTTCGGCCTCGAAATTTGGAGAAAATCGAGGCATTTAAGCCATAATACCGTAATTTTCAGTTTTTTGCCATTTTTGTTATGGTTAGCCTATGAAAAATTAGAAAATACTCAAAACGGGCAATATTATCCTAAATGGTCATAAAATGTCTGAAATATATCCCCAAACACGTTCGACCTCGAAATTTGAAGAAAATCTAGGCATTCAAGCCATAATTCCGTAATTTTCAGTGGCTATTTCAGTGATGGTTAGCCTGTGAAAAATTAGAAAAACTCAAATTGGCCAATATTGTCTTAGATGGTAGTAAACTGTCTGAAATATATGCACCCAGAATGCAACCATTTATCGACATACCGTTTGGGCTCAAGAACAGCTTGCTTGCTTCTAACAAAATGAGGCCTAAATTTTTGTTGGGCCCATATTGGGCCAACATTATCAGCCCAATTTCCTGCTACTAAAAGCCCATAGGAAAGCTTGATTGATAATCATCATTGAAATTGATAAAGTCATCATAGGCCTTCTAAATACATAACATGATGCTTTGGCCAACATCATAATGTATATGATCATCATCAGCAGCCATGGACCTTCCAAAATGATGCCTTATGAGTTCTCTCAAGCATGCTTTGCCCCCCTAATAGGTTCTCACGAGCATGATTAGCTCTTTGTTCCGCTCAATAAGACTGGTTAGAGCAATAAGTGATTTAACATGGAGGATTGATCGGGGTTGATTGTTGGACGAGACGTCTTTTCTTTGTGCGCAAAGTAGCTTTGTGTGTTTTGGACTCGTATGTGATTCCTTGCAAGGCGTATTGAAAAGGTAGTAAGTATATATGTATATGAGTGTGTAAAAGATAAGATGTACAGGACCATGGAAGACAGAAAAGAATCAAGAAATGTCCATTTTTGTGTGGTACTACCCGTGACATCAATTACACCAGTCTACATGATAATAAATTTCCCACTGGTTGAGTTTAATGTTCAAAGGAAAATATAATCACGATAAATAACCAAACGCAAGAGACAACAGATTTGTTAATCCAGTTCATCAAAATGACTACTATATGGGTTGGTCATCATTGCAAGATATCAACTACTATTTGAGATGATACAATTTACAATGAATCAAGTGAATATGGATAAGAACTTAACCATTACTCTAACCAAGAATCGAATAACTACATACAACATGCAACCCACCAGATGACTCGACGAAACTATCGTAGTAACCGTACTCTATTTTCGTTATATACATCCATCAGACTCCATAACACAATGGTCATAAATGTAACATGCATCTCTCAAATGAGTGGTTTTCTTGAGTTATTTGAAGGTAGCTAGGAGGAGGAAAAGCATCCATGCTTGTTGGACAACATCATTGATAGTCATCAACAATTCCATGCTTTGAGAAGCTTTTTTGCTCATCCCTTTTTCAACTTTCAAGACTCCCTCCTTTATGCACCCTTAAACTAACCACATTTTCAATTCCATCACCATTTTCAGACAAACATTAAGCATTTTGCCTTCAAATAAAAAAGGAAAGCAATCAACTTTGAAAAACCATACTTAATTGGGAATTAGTGATGCATATGGTGTATAAGATACTGCTTAAACCGTTATAAAATTGTATTTAAACTGTAGCTAATGGGTTCATTATAGAATCAATCTGACTGATCAACCCGTTTTCGAAATGCTAAGAGAGACGTAAATTTGATTCACCTCTCTCTTAGTATTATTACTGCGATTATACTGTGATTGTATGTATGTACCATACTGATACGATAACGAGTTTGTTACCGAATCAATCAAACTGACCGAACCATTTTCGAAAGGCTAAGAGAGAGGTAAATGGTTGGTGCATTGATGATTTAAAACCCTACATGATAAGTAGCCATATGCTCTTGCTATCCATTTCTTTATTCCTCTCATGATTCTCTTCTCTTCTTTTCATGAAGGAATTTCTCTCAAGTGGAATTCACTTTATTATTATTCCAACCTTAGCTTTTCTTAAAGCCAAACTGCCCATACAATACAATAGTGTATATTAGATCATGTTCATACTTTTAACTTATGATGGTTCCCATATTTCAGCACTCATAGGGCCTAATGGTTTGGTTATGTTAGCTCAATAGACAACTTCATAGTACCAATTGATGATACTCACAAGTGTTGATGTTTCAAACCTATGAGAGATGTTTTAATATGGTTGATGACTAGTTATAACTTGTAATTTTATCTTTGAAACATGTGTAGTGAGAGAAGAATTTTACATTTTCATCGAAATTCGTAACTTGAGTCGTCTAAATAGATAATTGATGGACCATGTCTCAGTAATGATCAAATTGGCTGTTCGAAAATAAAATCCGGCTAATCAGTCCCAAGATGCTCATCTGTAGGGAGATGGTGAACCCGCCTAGAGTTTTTTCAGGGTGATTCAAGCCTTACATCGCTGGATGACGAAGATAAATTCCCAACCAGGTCACCAATCAATCTCTCCATGGCGATCCGGTCCGATCTAGAGGAGCTATAAATATAGGACGGCCCCAACATTGATGGGACAAGTCACAAGACCTAAACACACACACTACACACACTGATCGTACCCTCATACACAATATGCGCTAGACTTTTCCAACGCGCATACATGCAACCTCAATACTTCTCTGTTTCCTCTACGCTCTCAATACACATGAGTCCCTCTTTTACCTAGACGCTTACTATGTACTCTCTATCTATAGGCCTTGTAAAGAAGGCTCAAGGAGACTCCAAAGAAAGCTTACTACATGAAATCCTTAGTTGATTATGCATATTGTAGTGCAATTCCTTTTTGACTTGATATGAAGCAAAGTGTTATAATCAATGAACAGAAGATTTGTTGGTTGGAATTGTAGATTCAGTCCAAACCTTTATTTAATGTTATGTCAATCCACATCTCATCTCAGACAACCTTTTTTTTCTAAGTGGGGATCTCCTCTTTCTGTTGTGTGTTCTAAAAGGCTTTTATGGCTCTCTAGTGATGTTGCATTTTGAGTTGAAGAAAGACAAATTCAAACTAAATTATAGAATACACATGGATTTACTTATAAATTTGTTGAGTCAATTATAGTGCTAGTCACGATTCTATAAGTGATTTGACCTGAAAGTTCAGTTGAGTTGATTCGAGACGCTCACCTTTTTTTGAGCATCTTAAAGTCTTCTTGAATGTTACTCACAAGGTATACACAGAGAGAGAGTAGTATAAGCGTCTAGTTAAAGAGGGGTAATAAATTAAGGCGTATTTAGAGTACAAGGGGGACAAAGAGAAGTATCAGTGTTTTCTCGTAGACGAATTGGGAGAGTCTTGGGCGTATAACGTGTAAACGTAATATCAAAACATATAGTATGTGCACCATATGTATCATTAATGCTTAGCTCCTCGAAATTTGGGGTAAATCACTATGTGTGAGAAATTGATTAGTAACCCGACTAATTAAGAGTCGGTCGAGAACATCCAATGTAGCTTAATTAGGCACACAAGTAGCCTTTGGGTTCTTCTCGAGTGAGCCCTTTCTGAGTCGGCGTTTGAGTAGACTTTCATGAACTAAATTATGGTGTTCGAACCATTCTCACACTACAAAAAAATTTGTCTTCAGCTACTGTAAATTACAACGACATGGAAATGAAGTAGCAAATAGTTGATGTTATGTCACGGCAATCACTATTTTTCTGTAGTGATTTTGCTATAGCAAATACTATTTGCGACACCACTATTTGTGACGGGGATGTTGAGTGTCGCAATTAGTATTTGCTACAGCAAATCACTACAGAAAATAGTGATTTATCGTTGCATAACATCAACTATTTACTACTGCATTTTCATGGCGTTGTAATTTACGGTAAGACAAAAAGTTGAGATTTGGTTTGTTGTGGGGTTTTACCAACATAGATTCAATCATGTTATGACCCTAAAAATAAAAGTTTGGTTAATTAATTTGGTCAACTTGGTCTTAAAAACCGGCATGAAAGATGGGTGTTCATGATGGGTCGTGTCTTTCATTATAACCCCATGCATGCATAAATATCATAATTATATATAATAATAATAATAATAATTTGGGAAAATAGCACTTTGCCCCCTTTACTTTGCCAGCTTAACAAATAGCCCCTTATACTACAAATCGATCTTTTTACCCCTCCTACTTCGACTACTTTGCCGTTTTGGTCCTTCCGTTTCAAATTTTGTCTTATTAACATAAAATCTGGGCACATCCACACACTTACAAAGAGATATATCGGAGGTAAGAGATGAAGAGTTGGTTTGGGAGGTAAATTGGGGAGGTATCACGAAGAGTATGGTGAAATACGAAGGGTTTTAAAACCGCACATTTTATTTGTCGATTTCATCCTATCTAATTATATATACTTGTATTACCAGTTAAAACATGCTTAGTAAGCTAATATATGACTATTGGAGCTAATGTGATGTACTGAATGCGCATCCATTAACATCACGAAGACGGAAGGACCCAAACGGCAAAGTGGTCGAAGTAGGAGGGGTAGAATGAGCGATTTATAGTATAGGGAGCTGTTTGTTAAGTTGACAAAGTAGAGGGGGCCAAAGTGCAATTTTCCCTTACAACAACATGCCGACTTAACCCTAAATTAACCTTGCGTGTTTCACGGGTCAAACCATTTGAATATCCAACTAGTAAATTAAATATGTAATACACAACTCAATATTCATAATTCAACATGAAAAAATTCTTTAAATAGAGGCCATGATATTCAAATTAGTAAAATAATAACAATCCAAAATTTTATATTTTTATCTCTTTTAGTTAGGTGAAAATATAATAATTATTTCACGGAGTGATCTGAGACGAGAAATTTGTTAATCCAATTCGTTAAGGATGATTACTCCAGAGATCGTGTCAACTCAATATACTAATTGTTTCCATGGATACACTGACAAATAATATGATGGGTTATTCAGTATAGGAGATTGAGAATTAAAGAAAGTATGAAAACTGAAAAATTGTGGGGAAATATTTGTTAAAAGTTAAAAGATGTTAAATTATCTTATTTGCTACGTACAGTTGATAAAAAAATAGACAAAGAAAGTTGAACCTTGGAGCCGTCAAAATTTCTAACAGTTAAAAATATAAATTCTCAGAATACACATTCTAAAGTCAGTCAGAAACTATGACCATTCTGAAATAAACAAACTCAACTTCACTAGATAACAAACAAAAATAAGAACATCTCATAATACGTAGTTTTCAAATATTTCTCATATATCAGAAGCCCAGTCGCCTGGTCTTCAATGATGTGAGGGTACCTCGTATGTAAGAGGGAATAGCAGTAAGTTCAAGGAGTAATCTGGGCGATTGTAAGGAATAAGGTAGGTGAACGGGAATAACGTACGCAGGGTTATCCCCTGTGTAAAATGGTGTTCCTTCTGCAAGGATGTCAGTGCTGTATTTATAGCATGTCTCCCCGTCGTGTTCGTCAAGGGTCAATCGCGACCGTCCGTGGTGGCTTCTACGATGATGACACGTGTTCGTAGCCTCCCCAAAATCCTGAGGCCGCTACGACAACAAGGGGATGAGCTTCACTTTACTCTACCATGGGCCGCTTTCCAGTCGCCTGCAAGCGTGGGCCAGGTCAACGGATTGATGAATTTCATAATTAGTGGTGGTATTAATTAATAATTAACCTTAGCTTATTCTATTAACTTCCTTTCTGCTCCTTTAAGCAGACATCATAATTACATCCTATGAACATCAGCAATAATTGTTATAGCTATTATTATAGCCGTAGGAAATTAATCAAAATTTAATAAATTAAACCTAAATCTTTCACTGAAAATCAAAGATTGCGACCCTTATTATTAATTAGTTATGATAATATTGAGATTAATACATGAATACGACCCACAACCATCCGTATATTAATACGTGTACGTATAAATTCAAAGTAATTAACCTATGTTGGCGGTAGATATTAATTAATAGCGGTTTGGTTGATGGAATTGGGTCTGAGAATTAGATTTCAATTCCCGGCCGACTGAGAATTGTAGTGCAATTATTTGGGCCAATTTCTAGTTGGGGTTATAGTCTTGGTAACGGATACTCACGGGGATGGGTACTCAGCATCAAATCTGTGTCCATATAGGGTGTCGGGGTTTTCCTGTACTCGCTCTGTGAGGCTTAACGAGTGAGAAATCAAAATCATCATCTCCTGTTACTGGATGGTGAACATGTTTAATCGGGTAATCCTTGAATAGGATTACAATCCAACAAACATGAAGCTAGCATAATGTTTGAAAACCCCATAGCATGAAGCTTTGTTGTCATACCAAAATGCATATTGTGCTACGCCTTAGAAATCAAAACATGAAATCAGATTTTAAATCCACCATTGTTCGGAATAAAAAACCAACTGATATCCAAAATAAAACAAACAAAGTAATCATAAGTAGCGAGTAGTTGGGTACCCATCAGATCCGGGTACCAGGCGAATACCTCCAAATCTATCCTCGTTCAAACCAAATATTGGGTTCTCTCGTTTCCATCAGTTTCACCCATTGACCGAGTTTTCTCCAAATCAATCAGATTTCAAGTGAATACCCGATTTTCAGATACTAATCGTCAAGCTATTGAGCTAGTAGCTTTGAATATTTCTTGGCCTAAGCTATTGGAAGGAGTGTCTATTCCTCTTTGCCCAAATAAAGGTAAGGATGAATGAAAAGGGAAAGCACTGAATTCATAGTAAAATTTCACATCACTATTCACTTGTTAGCTAGCTTGTAACATTGCATCACATGTTTGTCTCATAATAACACATTAAAAAGGAAACAAAAATACAAAACCTATAAAAGGTGTCTTTACTATATATCTACACATTCATGTACACTTCATGATAGCAAATTTTGGCCAATTCAGGTTGACGGATCCGGATGGATGATAACACTGAGTCATTTCGTCAAATTATAATATGTATTGAACTAAAACTAAAAAATCACTAGGTCAGTCTATTTATGTACACGATATATATATTTTAGTAGCTCTAGACTCGAAGGTGGGTGGGCTATGGCCTGGGGAACCCCACCCCAGATCCACCACTTGACTTGGCTTCCAACACTTCTACAATGAAAACACTTATTAGTGGCCAAACATTTGGTTAGAGGTTGGCAAAAAGTGTATATGCACACGAGGTTACTCCAAATAATTAATTTCTTTGTTGAGAGCTAATGAGTGGCTGAGCGAACACTCTATGGTAGCAAACTTGGACCACTTTAGGACCTGTGGGTTTTCACATTAGGTCAACTAGGAGTGCTAGTAGCAGGTGACTGTCAGTCACGATAATGAATGAAGCATCCTCACATGGAGTTGGATAAAGCAGGACCAATGTTTAATCTGGTTGAGCTTACTGAAAACTTACATGTTCGATAAAGTGTTCTCCGTCATAAAAAAAACCACTTACTAGTGTTATAGTATTAGAACATTTTGTGTATGTATGTCATAAAAATAGGACCATAAGTGTAAATTTGTCCAATTCAATGTCAGAATAAGGGACCATATGATGTTGGAAAGAAACCAAAACTTGCTCTCTTACACACAAACATACTCTGCCTCTCATTGATGTTGAAAAGCTTCTTGTCTTTGGTAACATTTCTCCATGCTAGGGCTTACCTCCTTTTGATTCTTATCTCGTCAATTCCCGCTACAAAAAAATTGATATTTAGCTATTGTAAAATTACAACGGTATGAAAAGGCAGTAGCAAAAAGTTGATGTTTGCTATGGCAGTCACTATTTCATGTAGAGATTTGTTGTAGCAAATACTATTTGCGACACCACTATTTACAACGGGGATGCTGAGTGTCGCGAATAGTATTTGCTACAGCAAATCACTACATGAAATAGTGATTGTCGTAGCAAACATCAACTATTTACTACTGCATTTTCATGTCGTTGTAATTTACAGTAGCATTTTTTAGAAGAGTAATTCACCGTAGCTAAAGATCAATTTTTTAATTCTCTATTTCTTAATTATTTTATCACATTTTTTTTAAGAATTTATTTTATATTAAATTAAATGAGAGATAAAAAGGTGGTTGTGAAGGTGGGTATGCATCATTGTTTGAGGCCCTAGAAAGGAAACTATGTACCCACACCCACCAATTTGAGTATTAATTAATTAATGATTTAATTTCTCTCTTAATTTCATTAATAATATTTAAATTTTTATTTAATTTTTTAGAAATTATAAAATTAATGTACGTGGAAACAATCATACCACAAAAACACTAATGATTTTGTAAACGCCGCGTTTGTCCTTTGGTCGTAAAATAATTGAATAAAAGATTTTTAAAAATGGAAGAAAAAATAGGCAAATTGTCATGGGGCAAATTAGGGATTTTGACCATGACCTCACTTTTGTTTCGTCGAGTTTCGCCATATTTCGTTGCATGACGTTATTCAGTAATAAGCTTATGTCGTGTGGTCATCATTTTTGGCTGAATTATGATCAAAATCGTCTGTTCTGGATCAACTACGCTTTAGACTAATCAAGCATTTGAAGGTTAGAGATGTCATCCACATTTTTCATGAGTCGATCAGTCATATTAACAAGACGTTACATGTGATATGTTAAGCATAATGTAAATACAAATTCATGAACCGAAACTCCGTGAAATTCTTTTCGGGTAAAAAAACTACCCGAAAAAAGAGAGTTGGTATTGATCCAATAACCAGGCATGCCACGCCAACATCAAAACCCAACATATTCTCTAACCAAAACTAGCTAAACGACAACCTCAAAAGCTCTTCTTAGTACTTCCATTATGGATAACCAACCAACAATGCCACGTCACTTCAACTTTCAGTTTAAATAAATAAATAAACCCTAATAATCCTAAATGTTGAAAAGGATTAAAATTTGAACCGCATACCATTCGAACAAGTTAAGCCTGAAAATGATCCGATACACCAGGCTCACGGGTCACTGAAGGAGATGATCGGACGAGCATCGACTAAGAACAGTGAATAACAACCACCCGTTCAAGTAATGGAGGGAAGAGACTTTGCTTTGACGCATAGTGAATGTGGATGAAATTGATGTACGTAGAGTTATTAAATATGTGATTTGACTGATAACTAACAGATAATCAGCTGTCTTTTTTGTATGAATATGAAGCCTACAACATCGTTGCAGTCTTGCAAATTCATTGAATACACCCCAGTCACAATCTGTCCTATACTTCTCATTCTTCTCTCTCTAAGATCAAATCAGATCATTTTCGCGTCTTGTTCTCTTTGACCTTAAAATTAATCGTGAACTCTCGTCATTTAGTAATCGTGTCCGTTTTCTTAATGAAATGGCAATCTACTTAGGATCTAAGAAAGTGGGTTGGCTTTAGAACATGGTTTTTTTAATTTTTTTTTGCATCCCTAATTAATTATTAATAGAATGCATGCAAGAAGCATAATTAGAAGAGAAAGAACATTTGGAAACCCTAAATATTGAATGAATCCTCTTACCCTAATCCAAATCTCAGTTAATTAATATTAATTAACTTGTAATTACAAAAAAAATTAATTATTAATTACCCTTTTCCTTTGTTCATAAAAAAAATCCCCAACATAAACAAAAGGCTGAGCAAGTCTTCAGTCTTTGTATTGGAGACTGGAAACATCCCTTCTCTCTCTAAAAAAAGATTCAATTTTTAAAATTTTTTTCCTGCAGAAAATTTTAACAACGGGTCGGATACAACATATCCACTACTCACTGGTACCTGCCCGACGAGACTAAACGAGTAGAAAATTCAAACCATCCCCGCCCCGACATGGGTATCGGTATTGTGTGAATCGAAAATCTGTCTGCATCTGGATTGCATAGAGATTTTCGAGATGGAGCTACGATTTTTAGAGCATTATGATTTCGAGAAGGAACGACAGACTGCTCGATCGATAAGTTGAAGTAAATCAACTGAATGATTAAATGAGAAATTGGGTCTGGTCCGTTAAACATAGATTATATATTATATGGCTAATACAACGTTTTTGCATCGGATTGGGTATGGGCGGATACCTTGAAACTCGTCCCTACCCGTTACCCACTCTAACTGGGTACCGGTTTGACCATACCCGTCGTCAACTTTACCCGATCAACGAATAATCCCCACCCAACTTAGCCGAATTTCGGGTTGGTACCCAATTTCCGAGCATGATTTCATCACTACGCACTATTTATATCTCCATACCCACATGCCCATTACTTTGACACCTCTTTCCCCCACAAATTAACAGATCAAATCTCTTCCAAAGAAGCCATCTTTCATTCTTCTGCAAGCTCTGTTTCAGCTCTGTTTCATGGCGTTCAGAAGCTAGGATAAAGAGAAAAGCTTCATTTCCTCTAATGGCGGGTTATGACGGAACAGAAACAGCAACAACAAGCGACGAAAGCTGTGCTGGGAAGGATCGAATTTGGAGCTTCTTTGGCAGCCGCCATTGGTGTTCACTTGATCTCAGAAGACGACAAAAGGAAGAAGATGAAGTAGAAGAAGAAGAAGAAGAATCATTGGATTTGATGCAAGAAACGACAAACCCACAACCCGCATCCGAATCCAAACCCGAACCCGCTACCCAAATTTGTCGGATCATCAACAGAAACAAAGCTTCCCCTGTTTTGTTCCTCTGTTTCTTTCTCCTCTTCTCCGATTACTCTGCCTCTTCGTCGGAGATCGGATTCAACGGAACCCGGCAATCTCTGCATCCTGGGGAGGAATTACAGAGGCTTAAGTTCATTAGGGAGCGTCTCAACAAGATCAACAAGCCTCCTGTCAAGTCAATTCAGGTCAAATTTCGAAACCCCTAATTTCAAACTTCCTTCCCCTGTTTTTTACTCCGGCGAGAAATTTTTAACGATTTTTTAATGAACAGAGCCCAGATGGCGATTTAATCGACTGCATCCCATCTCACTTGCAACCAGCGTTCGATCATCCTCAATTGGAAGGCCAGAAGCCATTGGTAATCAAATCAAAATCCCAGAACTGAACACTCTGTTCTAACGTCAGATGGAAAAAGTAACGCATTTTGTTTACAGGATCCGCCGGAGAGGCCGGAGGGGCATAATCCGACGGGGAACGTGGCGGCGAGCTTCCAGGCGTGGACACAGTCAGGAGAAACGTGTCCAGAAGGGACGATTCCAATCAGGAGAACGACGGAAGACGACATTCTGAGAGCAAGCAGCTTGAACACGTTTGGGAAGAAGCTTAGAAGACATGTTCGTCGAGATACCAACAGCAATGGCCATGAGGTAATTAGTTCATAAATCGATAATCAAATTCAAAGAAAAAAGAACAATCAAAAGCAAAGAACAACTCAGATTTTCCCCTCTGGTTTTTTCTTTCGATTCAAGTCTAAAAAACAGAGCATAAAGTAAAAGCCAATCTCTGAGCTTTCTTCCTTTTTTTTTTTCTGCTTTATACGAAACGCAGTCGTTTAAAGATATAGTAACGAAAACGACTGAATTCGTCGCTAATGATAGGGAAAATAGCACTTTAACCCCCTCTACTTTGCCAACTTAACAAATAGCCACCCTGTACTATAAAGCGCTCATTTTACCCTCTTCCTACTTTGACTAATTTGACGTTTTGGTCCTTACATTTCAACTTTCACCTTCTTACCATTAAATCTAGACACATCCACACACCAACAGAGAGAGATATCAGAGGTAGGAGATCAAGAGTTAGTTAGGGAGGGATCACGAAGAGTACGGTGAAATGCAAATGATTTCAAAACCACATTTTATTTGTCGATTTCATCTTATCCAACCATATATATATACGTATTTTCCTGATTAAAAAATGCTTAGTAAGCTAATACATGGCTATTGGAGCTAACGTGGTGTACTGAATGCTCATCAATTAACGTAAGGACCAAAACGACAAAGTGGTCAAAGTAAGAGGGGGTAAAACGAGCATTTATAGTATAGGGGGCTATTTGTTAAGTTGACAAAGTAGAGGTGGCCAAAGTGCTATTTTTCCATAATGATATATCAAACAGAACGCTGAAGCGTCGTCGTTTAAGAGATAGTAACGAAAACGACGGAATTCGTCGCTAATGATATATCAGCAGAAATGATGAAACGTCGTCGTTTTATATTAAAGAGGACGAAATTTGTAATTACCGTTACTAATGAGCATGCAGTTGGATACGTAAGCGGTGACCAATACTACGGAGCAAAGGCAAGCATAAACGTGTGGGCCCCACAGGTGACTAATCAGTACGAATTTAGCCTGTCGCAAATGTGGGTAATTTCTGGGTCTTTTGGCGACGACCTTAACACGATCGAAGCTGGTTGGCAGGTACGTACTTGCATTTGTCATGTTTTGCGTTTTGGTACTGTTCTGTTAATCATTAATTGCAAAATGATCCCAACTGGGAAATCTTCACCAACCGTTTTAACGTCGTGTGGGGTTTTTCTTCTTTCTTGTTTTGTTTTGGGTTGGTTTGTTTGTTGGTGTATGGTTAGGATTGACTTTCCAATTTTTTTGATAGTGAGGTACGAATTCGATCAACTTAATAATTGATAGTACTTAGTTTAGGGGTGGATGGTCAAAGTTAGCGTATTCGTTGGAGGTCAACCATGTTGCTGACTATGCTACTGCATTAGATTTGGTTTGTTTATTGGTGTCTACGGTGTTAGTCAGTGTAGAATCAAGATGTTGAAGCGCTCGTGCGAAATTTCAAATCTAAACTACATCGAGGGGGATTTTTTTAAAAATTTTTTTTGTAAGGTTTCATCTCTTTGAAATTAGAGTACTGTAGAGGGTGGTCTAAATTAGGCTCACCCCAATTCTTTCATTTTTATCGCTCTATCTTTATTATCATTGTATGAGTTGTTCTTTTGGCTGCTTAGGCGAGTCTTCTCAGCTCAGCTCCATTGGCCTGAATTATAGGACTCTAGACGGTGCATGGCCCGAATTAGGTCCACCCTAGTTCTTTCATTGCTATCGCTCTATCTTTTTTTTTATCGTTGTATGAGTTGTCTGGTGCAGTTGTGAATGTTGTTGTTGTTTTTTTGGCTGCTTAGGCGAGTCTTCTTAGCTCTCGTCTAGAGATCAGCATCATTGGCTGATCCTAGTCTGGATCGGGGTCTCTGGCGACAATGTGAACGAGAGTTTTCGATGGCCATTAATACTATTGACATTGTTGTTGATTATTGTATAAGAAATTTGCATGGAAATTAGCAATTTTCATTTGTTAATTACATGGTTAAGTGTTGTTCATAACACGCAAGAACATGTCATTAAGAAGCTCCAATTTTCAACGCAATTTTGGACCTATTTGTTATAATTAACTATTGGCAGCTTCTGTTGAAGCATTCAAAGCAAGTTCTCACAGCTCACCAACCTTTTATTAATTACATATTTCAGTAATTAATTTTATTATTATTTGCAGGTTAGTCCAGAACTCTATGGAGATAACTATCCTAGGTTCTTCACATATTGGACTGTGAGTACACAAAAAAAATATATAGTGTACAATTCTAACCGTGTTACCTTAGCTTATCGATCGAACACTAAACTGTACTCGACTATTCTTTGTGGGAATTTCAGACGGATGCTTACCAAGCGACTGGATGCTATAATTTGCTATGCTCGGGATTCATCCAGACCAACAATAGAATCGCGATTGGGGCAGCGATTTCTCCGACTTCCTCTTACACTGGTGGCCAGTTCGACATCAGCTTGTTGATTTGGAAGGTAATCAACAACATAATTCACAATCATAGTCATTGAGAGAGGTTCACGATTAGGTTGTATAAGATTTTTTAGTACGGCCCCTGAAATGAAAGTCCATGAACAGGGAATCAAATTTTTCACAGGTCCCATTGTCCACCAAACTTTATGTAGGTGAAACTGTTATACTAGTTAACATGATCCAACATCACGACATATTGGATTGTTAAAAGGTCATGATACCATCTAGATTACCGTTTGCATCCCAGTAACACGAGTTTTGGGAGAGACTCACATATAATTACTGTACACAACATTCTTTAACTTAACAGTCTCATCTCTATCTAACATGATTTCCTTTCTTGCCTGTCAATTCACCATATCAGGACCCGAAACACGGGAACTGGTGGCTGGAATTCGGATCAGGCGTGCTGGTGGGATACTGGCCGGCATTCCTATTCACGCAGCTGAAAGACCACGCGACAATGGTGCAATACGGGGGCGAGGTAGTGAACTCAAGAGCGTCGTCGGGGTTCCACACATCGACACAGATGGGGAGTGGGCATTTTGCAGGAGAAGGGTTTGGGAAAGCATCATACTTTAGGAACTTGCAAGTTGTGGATTGGGACAACAACTTGGTACCATTGTCAAACCTCAAGGTTTTGGCTGATCACCCAAATTGCTATGACATCCAAGGTGGGATTAATAAGGTTTGGGGTAACTATTTTTACTATGGAGGTCCTGGTAGAAATATAAGATGTCCCTAGTGGGTAAATTTTTAATTTTTTTTTGGGTTTTTTTACTATTTTTTGGGGTTATTATTCTTCTATTTTATTCTATTTTAATGTAAATTTGGTGGGGAAAGAAGAAAATTATGGTGGTATATGCAAAATGTGGGTTTGTGGAAGTGAAATTTTGTTCAATTTCTTAAATCTTTATTTGTACTAGAGATTGAATCGGTGAGATTAGTTATATGAGATGTGATCTTAGATTTTTGTAGTAATGTGGTATATGAGTAGTTGAATCGTAAGTATATTTCATTTTGCCAAATCAAATTGATGGTTGATAGGGGGTGAATATATAATGGGATGAGTTCAGGTACCCTTTACCTCTATATGCGGGTTTCCGACCCGCTACTGTGAACACATTTGAGTGGACATGTACCTATTGACTCAAAGGTTTGAAAAGTTCTAAATTGGGTATCTATTGGCTAGATTGATATCCTTTTTTTTTTATGAATGACGAACTTTGTATTAATCACAAACAAAAGAAAGTAACTTTACAAGCGTGGTGAAAACAAACATCTCACCACCCAAATCAGCCGAACAGACCCGAAAAAGAAAACAGAGTCCATCCCAGCAAGACACCCAAAATCAAGTCCTAACACCCAAAGTCCCTAACAAGCACCCGAGTCCCAACCCAAAAAGACCGGCCAAGACCCACCATGCTTTTCTACCCAATCCCAACCGACGTCCTCAACCCACAAAAGCAAAGCCACTCCCGAAGCCTATCTCTACCCATACAGCCACCAACCACACACCACTGCCCAACCAAGGTTGCAATCTTACAAGCCACAACCCTCGGTGTAGACTCAATATCCCGAAAAATCCTATCGTTCCTCTCACCCCACAAGCCCCACAAGAGACCATGAAAAAGCAATCTAACACAAGGATCAAAACCCAACCCGCAGTTCAATCCTTTCCACGCTCGTACCCTCTCCTCAGCATCCAGAGGGAAAGGACCAAACATGGAAAGTCGTGAACTGAAGCAATCCCACACCTGAGATGCAAACGCACATCCCCAAAAAAGATGATCAATCGACTCTGCCACTGATCCACACATCACACAACTATTCGAAACAATGAAACCTCGCCGAATCAAGATATCATCCTTGAAAATTGTAGTTTTATATTATGTATGACAACAACCTTCAGTTTCAACTTTACTGTTTTAACATTGTGAACTGAAATTACACTTTTCTGATCTCACTTTTGGAGATTTTGATTTATGATAAGTAGTTCTGTGTCTGGGTGATGGGTAGTAGACTAGTAGTGGATTGGAATTAGTTAAGCTTCATGAGAATAACAAGTAAACGAGATTAACCCGTCCAAATAATAAGTATCTCTCCATTCCCAAGAGCATCTCAAACCCTGACCTCATACAGGTATCAGGTACCCAAATCCTGTTTGAGTTCAGGACGGATACAGGTACACCCGATACTCGTCGGCCCTAATTCAGTGACAAGTTGATGGTTGAATCGACCATATATGATACAGTTTTTCAAACACTAAAAAAGGTCGATCATGATTTCTCCAATGGAGTAGCTCAAAGTTATGGTGGGAAAGGAAGAACAATGTATCATTATGGTGTTCCAAATTTGGGCCTAAGAAACTAGCTCCTTCCCTTTTCCCCATTCCTTAAAGCTTAAGGAATGCTACTTATTGAAACACAATTAATTGCTACAATACCTTTCTTGTGGTCCACTCCATACTATAACATAATTAGGGCACTTTGTTCATCATTCTAGGGTTTCCTTTCTATGTATTGTGTACCCCACTTGTGTGTATAGTTTATCTTCAAGTTTAAGGCACTTGAGATTTGTATTCATGATGTGATATCTACCTAGTACTCTATGTCTATGTGTCTATGTCATGGCTGAAAGTAGGGTTTTGTAATATTGTTTTGAAGATTTCAATGTATCGTCGGTAGTACATTGTCGAACTATGACCAAAATTAAACAATAGTGACACCGAGATAGCGCCGCACTGGCTAGCTTGACTAACACACAACCATTTTAATAACATGATCGACCATGCATGATATATGGCCTACGGCATTGTTAATGATATGTGTTTAGTGAATCCAGCCAGCGCAACGCGATCTCGGTGTCAATATTGTCTAGTTTTGGACATAATTCGATAATGTGTCATCGATGATACATTGCTACGAAATATTGACTACAATATACATGTTCACTATTTACATGAGGTGAATACCTTTGGTATGATCGAGATCTATCAGTCAGGTGTGTTAATATCGATTATCGAGTTTGAGTCATTTTGATTTCGAGTCCTAAAATAGCGAATTCAGCCCTGAATTTTCAGAGAACTCGAGTCGGATCCAAAATTACCGGGTCTGAAGCTCCTCTAATGATATGGTAGAGTTGTAAATGAAAGAGACATACTCATATATAATCTTATGATTATTATTCCCAATGTCACATGAGATGGCTTGTGAATTACTTTTGAATTTCTTTTATTTATTTTTATTAGAAGATCAAGACCCTTCATGCACCATGTTCCCTATTATGATGACAAATTTTTACAAAAATCAATTTCCTATGTTTCAACTTTTACCCATTTACCCTTTTCAATTTATTTTCAAAAAAGACAACGTTTTAACGTGAAATACGAGTACGAGTATTGAGTGTAACAAATGACTATATCGACATCTATATCCATCCCCGACCCCTACCCCATAACTCTTTTGCAGGTTCCCTAGTCGTAACCCAATTAAAAATCAAGAGAGTCAAAATATGTTGGGCCTGACGGACGGAATCCAACTCGTTAAAGTCTTATTGACTGATTTGGTCAATAGTCCGAACTTGCCAGTTTTATCCGTTTTAGTGAAAGATTATGATCAATCGAGTAACTTACTTGTAGTCCACATCCCCATTGTAATCTATATTATGGCAACATAATATATAGTCGATCTCTTGACTTAGTAGTGCCCATAAACGTACTCTTCTTAGGCGCGAAATGGGTTGAACAAATCTCGGTATTCTATGATCGAACTTTCCGAAATACACTGAGGACCACTTTCCTCTAGGCCAAGCTGGCACCAAACTGAACAGACTGCAACATTTCTGGTACCAAATAAGCCATCAGTGGAAACTATCTCCATTTCTGAAACATTGCTATTTAATCATTGTAGTTTTCAGAATAGCAGTCCTACTTATTCCTAGTAGTTCTTGTGCTTTTGCTGTTGGCACTGAAAAAAACTCAGAGATTCTCACATGGTGTATAGTTAGACTTTGACTTTAGGGTTAGAATTCAAGGCCCTAAGGGCATAAACTATACATAGGTTTGTCATATTTGTACCGAAATTGGATTGTCTTTCGACTTTTGACAAGTAATCTACTCAGAATTAGGGTTAGAATTCAAGACCCTGAACATAAATCATACATAGCTTTGTCATCTTCGTACCGAAATTGGATTGTCTTTCGAGTTTTGACGAGTAATCTACTCAGATGGAGAAGTCCATTGTAAAGAGTATCGAATCGTGCAAGGTGATCTAAGAAATTGAGGCGAAATTCTAGCGGTTGAAGACACGTGACAACATGCCTTGAGTGAATAGCTACGTTTCGTAATGTAGCCTTAATCAATTGACATACTTGTTCTGCTTTTTAGGACTAGAACAAATCGTCCAAAGATTGGATGAATATGCTTTAAAAGAATTCGTCGGACAATATTGAGCCCGACACGAATTCACCTGGAAATTTAGGATTGAGTGTGCTATAATTGAATTTTATCAAATTTTGCTATCTTCTGGCCCATTATGAGACTTGTGACAGAGCCCCATTGGGCTTTCACAACAGTAGGGCAAAGAAAAACTGAGAATGGGCCTAAAGCCTATGGTAGTCGGCCCGGTAACTTTATTAGGCCACACATTGATGCATCACCAAAATGTTTAAGAGTTGCAATTTGGATCCGCAGCCACTCGCGATCGGCTCGACGTTCGGCTCGAGAAAAACTTGTTCGTGACTCGGCTCGATTTTAAACGAGCCAAGTTTGAGCCAGGGTATGTTCGACTCGATAGGCTCGCGAGCTAGCTCGAACTCGAGTTTGAGAGCTAACTCGAATACGACCTCCACTATATGACTTATTATAAACTCAATAGTGAAACATGTGGTTTTTCATATACAATAAAAACTTGTAAATTTTAGGATAACTTATTTTTTAGGTTGACTGGTTGATTTTTTTGTCACACAAACTTCAAATTGGACGCATCAAGTGGTTTAATGACCTAAGTTGAACTTAAACTCGAGTTTGACTCGTCAAGTGTAGTTAACGAGTCAGGCTCGAACTCGTCACAAGCTTAAAAATTCGAGCTCGTCTAAAAAACAATGAGTCAAGCTTGCACATAGTGAAATTCGGCTCGGCTCGGTTTGTGAACACCCCTAGGCGTGGACATCGAGGGTGACGCTGAGCTGGTCTCCACGAGGTTGTTAGTCGGTCAAGTAACATCAAACCCTGGTGGGGTTATAGTCAAAGAAATTCTTTAGCTAATACACAGAGCTCCATCCTAGCGCTTTCAAATGATTCCTCGTTCAGGTAACATGATCGTCCATTACGTAACACGCATGGTCTTGACTAACCTTGTAGGTCAAATCATGGAGGCTGACTTGACCTACTCGATTGGACTTGATTTGTCAAGTTTTAAAATTCCATGCTATCGATTTTGCTCTTGGAGCTGATTTCCAATTCCATCAACATCATCTGCAATTTGTTACCCAACAAAAGAGCCAACAATTATTCCGATTATAAAAAAGTATTAAATTAGCAGAAACGTGGACGTATTTATTTTTAGGGAAAATAGCACTTTGACCCCTTTACTTTTCCAACTTAACAAATAGCCACCTATACTATAAATTGCTCTCTTTACCTTCTCCTACTTCCACTATTTTGTCGATTTGATCCTTCCGTTTCAACTTTCGTCTTCGTAACATTAAATCTTGACACATCCATACACCGACAAAGAGTGATATTAGAGGTGGGAGACGAAGAGTTGGTCAGAGAGGTAAATTGAGGAGGTATCACAAAGAGTATGGTGAAATACGAAGGGTTTTAAATCCACGTACACTTTTTATTATCGATTTCATCCTATCTAATTTTATATACCTATATATCACCAATTAAAACATGCGTAGTAAGCTAATACATGGCTACTAGAGCTAACATGGTGTACTGAATGCGCATCAATTAACGTCAGGAAGACGAAAGCTGGAACGGAAGGACCCAGACGGTAAAGTAGTCGAAGTAGAAGGGGTAAAAAGAATAATTTATAGTATAGTGAGCTATTTGTTAAGTTGACAAAGTAGAGAGGGCTAAAATGCTATTTTTTCATTATCTTACTTTCTAGTAACAAAGTGCTTACCAATTTGGTTAAACCTACTTTGTTATTGCTTCCAAGCAACACCATTCTTAATCACGTTGCAAAATCATATGTTTCTATGTTGTGTACAAAAGATCTTATTTTCTTGTAGATGCAATTTACTCTAGAGTATGGGATGAGAGCTATTAGATTATTTTTCGAAATATTTCTAGTATAGATCTATTGATTCTCATGCGAGGACAACTTGACCATTTGTGAGTGATACATGTGTTACTGCTCGAATTAAGACAAATGGGGTACAATTCGAGGCATCCTTCTAAAGGTTTGAGCGAATAGATAATGTTGCTGTTGGTGTTTGAGATAGTTAGAGGTTTCATTATAATATATGATGCTACCAACATATGTATACTATCTCGCACAGAAAGCGTCTAAGGTCCTTCTGTATACTCTTCTATCACTCTTTCAGTTCCCCTCCTCACACTTCTACTTGTTCATGCATGCCTTGTGAGGTACACGTCCCAGAAACATATGTCAAGCTGACAAAGAGCTAGCAAGAAGGACAACTACACTCTCATCTTACATTTCGTTCTCCGTATCGAATTACTTATCAGTCTACCCCAAATTTTCGAAATTGATTAGAATATTACAAGTTGACCTAGGGTATGGTTTGTATGACACAACTACCATGCATCATCTAGCAATGCAAGTAGGATTGGACTTTGCCACTTTGGTATGGGGGCTTTGACAACACTAACCAACTATGAGTCATGACCAACAATAACACCAAAATAGAAGCCCTTGAAGATGCAATAAATGAAGAGATAGTAAATGAACATAAGAGATAAGAGAAAGTTGGCGGGTGAGCTAATGAACCGTTGCCATAAAGTTGGATTTGGCCATTTGGGTCTATAAATGCAAAATGGTTGGAGTTGGAGGGCCACCTATATCCTATTTTTCATTGATAATGATATGAGTTTCGGGGATTTCGGGCTGAGTTAAAGGTAGTTGTGAGTCTTGTGACAGGTTTTCTAATAACTTGAGAAATAAGGTACTAGAGATAGAGAGTACATATGGGCAACTCAACTCTTACTGTACAGTTAGTTTGGTACGTCATGAGCAGAATTGGGTCCATAAGTACTCTGGTGTTGTTGATCACACACAAGAGCTGATGCAGATGGCGTGAGAAGTCGAATTTACTCATACCTACAGAGAAGAAAATCATGTAGCTGATTATCTTGCTAGTATTGGACACATGATGTCCCTCGGTATAAATAATTTTCTTATTTATGATCTTTTTTATTTGCATAGATAACTCATTTCAGAGATATATAGATAACAAATATAGGAAAGAAAATCAAGTCCCAACCCAGGAGGTCAAATCTACCTTCATGACCCCTGAGAGATTAATCAGGGTCATGCGTGCCACGTAATATGATGCCCTGTTACCTGAACGACATATATGATGTACTTGATGTTTTTCAGACTCGATTAATTATGAACGAAGCATACGCTGATTTTTTTTAAAAAAACCTATTTTACCATTCTTTAATCTTCATATCCCACAAATATCTTTGATTAATCTTTGTAAATGTAAAATAATGTCAAATTAATATTTTGTTTAACAAGAAAAGAAAACTTATTTCCATGACAAATTGAATCGGATAAGGCAAAGGAAATGTGTAGTTGAGAATTAGGTAAGTCTTTACTATTCTATTTTTTTTATTAAATAAATACTATTATATTTCTATTTAGTTTTTTATTTTTTTATTAGTTTATTTTCGAACCTTCCAGCTCAGAATTATTGATATTAATTAGGAAAAATAGTAAGTTTCCCCCCTATACTTTGCCAATTTAACAAATAGCCCCCCTATACTATAAACCGCTCTTTTTACCCCCTACTACTTCGACCACTTTGTTGTTTGGGTCCTTCTGTTCTAACTTTCGTATTCATGACGTTAATTGATGCACATTCAATTCGCCACATTAGCTCCAGTAGCCATGTATTAGCTTACTAAGCGTGCTTTAATTGGTAATATAAGTATTTATAATTAGATAGGATGAAATCGACGCGTAAAAATGTGTGGTTTTAAAATCCTTCGTATTTAACTATACTCTTCGCGATACCTCCTCAATTTATCTCTCTGACCAACTCTTACTATCCTACCTCCGATATCTCTCCCTGTCGGTGTGCAGATGTGTCTAGATTTAACGTCATGAAGACGATAGTTGAAATGTAAGGACTCAAAATGTAAAGTGGTCAAAGTAGGAGAGGTAAAAAAGTGATTTATAGTATAGGGGGCTATTTGTTAAGTTGGCAAAGTAGAGAGGGCCAAAGTGTTATTTTCCCTATTAATTATTAGCCTCTAGCTTTCAAAAGAAACTCCTAGAATCTCTAGTAAAAGCAACTAAATATTCTCCTTTCTTTTTGGATTTTCTAAAAAAACTATTTTTAATAATCTCATATTCTTGTAGCCAAAACTTAGGCTTTAATCCTAGGATTTTAATCCATAACCTCGAATTAACCTACACATCCCTCTTGGATTAACTTTTGTAATATTGTTTTGGTAGTATTTATAATAGGGAAAATAGCACTTTGCCCCCTTTACTTTGCCAACTTAACAGATAGCCCCTATATTATAAATCGCTTTTTTTACTCCTTCTACTTCAGTCACTTTGCATTTTGGGTCCTTCTTAACATTAAATCTGGACACATCCAATGGCGGTATTAGGAGGTGTCCTTTCTCGGCACCAAGCGTAAAATCGTAGGTAAATTTTGGTATTTTCGAAAATTGGCGTCGTGGTATTTGAAGTTCGGCTTCTCCACTATGTTTTTAGTTAATAGTTACTTATAATCAACTTATAGTATGTAGCAATTATTATATCTGATAAAAAATTGTCCAAATTTGAATAAAAAATTGTTGGTGGCACATATAATTCATTTTTACTAATTAAAAAACCTATAATCAAAAAATATCTCGTGCATTCTTACTTAGTATTAGATTCATAAAAAATTTCTAGTATCATTCAAATTTGAAGAAATGTTTTTGTTATCGATTTACAATTCGGCTACCCACATATACCAATCCTGGTTACGCCATTGAACACATCCACACACCGACGAAGAGATATATCAGAGATGGGAGACAGAGTTGATCATGAAGGTAAATTGGGAGGTATCACTAAAAGTATGGTGAAATACGAAGGATTTTAAAATCACACATTTATTCGTCGATTTCATCCTATTTAATTATATATATATTTATATTCCCAACTAAAAAATAATTAGTAAGCTAATAAATTATTATTGGAGCTAACATTGTGTACCAATTAACTTCACGAAGGCGAAAGTTGGAATGAAATGACCTAAACGATAAATTGGTCGAAGTAGGAGGGGTAAAAAAAATGACTTATAGCATAGGAGTTATCTGTTAAGTTGGAAAACTAGAGGGTCCAAAATGCTATTTTCCCTCTATAATATTACAACCACTCTTTTATAAATCACGGGTGAAAACAAAAAACCACCAATAGCCAAAAGACACGTGGCTATCTGCATAAATCTACCGGCCACCATTGTTGGCTGACTGCAACAGTGAAAGAGCTCAGACTGGTGGCTCGAACACGGACTCGTGTCCTTCCTTCTTTTAATAATCTTCTTCAAAATGGAAGAATGATGGCGTGGATTTGGACTGTTTGAAAAAGGTGAGAAACGAGAAAATTGTGGCGAGAAGATACTGCCATTTTTTTCCCCCACAGAGACGATTCTCTCTGTATATATATATATATAATCTTCTGAAACAAATTTCTGTGGACGAGGTGGAAGAAGAAGAAGGCAGAACCCTGGAAGCGGAATTTACAATACCCAAGTTTTTTTTTCCCCTCTCGTTCCGCTTCCAATTTTCTCCGATGAAGAGTTGGATATCGGCGGCGCTGCAATTGGCGGAGCTGTTCGTCAGCGCGGTGGTTCATATGCTTTATGGGTTCTACATATTCAGCTCCGCCGTCGCCGGCGACCTCTCTCAGGGGTTCAGCGATTGGTTCTTCAAACCTAATATGAACCTCGTCGTTAAGGACAACAAGCAACAACATTTTCCGAGCGGCGGCGCCGCCGCCGACCTTCCTCCGATCGTCTTGGTCCATGGGATATTCGGGTTCGGGAAAGGGGTATGCTAATTGCTAATTGCTAATCTCTTGTTTGAATTTTTGTTTCTAATTTCTGTTTGTTCTTGTTGTTGTTGTTGTACAGAGATTGGGAGGTTTATCGTATTTTGCAGGAGCAGAGAACAAAGATGAAAGAGTTCTCGTTCCTGATTTGGGCTCTCTGACTAGCATCTACGATAGGTTTGTATTCGTTTTTAATCTTACAGTTCTTGTTTCTGAATCAGCTGATGAAAGGTGACGAATTGTTGCAGGGCGAGGGAGTTGTTCTATTATCTGAAAGGAGGGCAGGTTGATTATGGCGAAGAACACAGCAAATCATGTGGCCATTCCCAATTCGGAAGAACATATGAACAAGGTTGGAACTTAGAACTTAGAATTTAGAATTTAGAACAACCTCCTCCAGTTTTCTGTGTTTTTGATGAACAATGTTGTAAAAATTTGTAGGGAATTATCCAGAATGGGATGAAGATCATCCAATTCATTTCGTTGGACATTCTGCTGGTGCACAGGTTGTTCGAGTTCTGCAGCAAATGCTTGCTGATAAGGTCTCATCTTCTTCACAATTCAACTGTAAAAACCATTGACAGAACTATCTTGTAGCTTCATTAATGGTGGTTTGTTGCAGGCCTTCAAGGGTTATGAGAACACTTCTGAGAATTGGGTGTTGAGCATCACATCTTTATCAGGTGCCTTCAATGGAACCACAAGGACATACTTGGACGGAATGCAGTGAGTAAACTTAGGTGATTCTGATTTCTGATTTCCAATTTCGATCCATTGTTGACTAATTCCTTGAAATGTTTGCAGTCCAGAAGATGGGAAGAGCTTGAAACCAATATGTCTGCTTCAAATCTGCCGCCTAGGCGTGATTGTCTACGACTGGCTCGACATACCATGGCTGAAGGCTTACTACAATTTCGGGTTCGATCACTTCAACTTGTCGAGGAACAAGATGGGAATCACTGGTCTGGTTGATTGCCTGTTGGGAAATGCTGGTCCATTTGCTTCAGGGGATTGGATCCTCCCTGATCTAACGATTCAATGCTCTTTAGAACTCAACTCCCATTTGCAGACATTCCCCAATACTTACTACTTCAGCTATGCAACGAAGCGGACGAGGAAGATCATGGGCGTTACAGCGCCTTCCAGCATCCTTGGCATCCATCCATTGCTGTTCATAAGAGTTCTGCAGATGAGCCAGTGGCGCTATCCTTCTGATGTTCCTCCTCCTTATAAAGGATACAGGTTAGCTTCATCATTCATCAAGACATAGCTTAATCGAGTTCATGTACATGGCGTCTGAAACTGTGAATCCATACATTGTGCAGAGATGAGGATTGGCAGGACAATGATGGAGCTCTAAACACCATATCCATGACACACCCTCGATTCCCAGTCGAGCATCCGAGCCACTTCATTCGAGACGATTCCGAGTGTCAGTCTTTGCAGCCAGGAATCTGGTGAGTCCTTAGAAGGATGATTGTTTTGATTGATTCTTCTGTGTTTTAACTCAAATTGATGACAGGTACTACAAGGTAGTGGAAGGAGATCACATATTGTTCGTAGTGAACAGAGAAAGAGCAGGAGTCCAGTTTGATTTGATATACGACAGCATTTTTGAACGCTGCAGGAAGCATGTATTTAAGAGGAATCCACAGATGTTACCCAATGAAGCTCTACATTAAACTTAAAAGATCTTCCCTTTTTTTAATCAGTTCTTGTTTAGACACAGAGAGAAGTAAGAAGGTAGGAAAGAAAATGCAGAAGATCAGTAGAAAGAAATAACCTTTTTGTTCATCAAGCTCTGTAAGACTGTAACCCACCATTGTAAAGCTGTAAAATTTCCGTCTTCTAATGGAGTTAAAAGGCTCTCTTCCCTTTTCAGGCCCAAACCCAGTTGTACTCCATTGTTCTTTAATACGATCGCCTGTTACTCGATTAATAATTTCTCCATTTCTGGGCACGGAAGATGATTTCGATCGAACACGAAAAACAGAGTGTTTTTGGCGGGATTAGGGTTTAGCTCTCGATCCGATTTCGCGATTTACAGTTCCTCGCAAGCTTCATTTGGGAAATCGGCATCAACCAAGGTATACAGTTCCTCAATGAGCAATCTGCAGAATGATGTTCCTCAATGAAGGATGAACAGGAAATGGTTCATCCTTCATTGAGGAACATCATTCTGGATGAGCAATCTGCAGATTTCCTTCATTCTATGAGCAATGAAGCTTCAATCTGCAGATTTCGAGATTTACAGTTCCTCGCAAGCTTCAATACAGTTCATTGCTCATTGATTCTTATGAAGGAATCAATAACTAATTTCGCTTCTGGTTGATCGTTTCTGACAGCCATTGTGGCTGACGATTTGAATCGGCAGAGTGGGACGATGATAAGGTGGAAGATGAATGGGATGACGATGATGTCAATGACGATTTCTCACTAGAGCGGAAGAGGGAATTGGGGAAGAACCTGAGCCTCTGTTCTTTAGGGTTTGAGAGAAACTGTTTTGCAGACTGTTATGAACAAAGCTGAATCCTCTGGTCAACAAGAATGCCCTTGACTTTGATTGTATTGAAATTGTTCTGTTACTTGAGATTGATTTCTTACCAACTTAACAACCATTTGCTTCTGACTTGGTCTAGTTTCTTCCTGTCATACTCCATTAATTTCTCTGCATCGCCATATATATGAATAAAAAACAGATCTAGTTGTAAATTTGACATTACATCATAGAGCTCACAATCAATCAACAGCAGCAGAGGTCACTCTTCTTAAGGCAGAAGGAGAAGGGGGAAGAAGTCCACCAGGTGACTGATTCAACAGAAAAGAGATGTTTTTTACTGGTTGATGTGATTATAAATATACGAAACTCGATCAACTTGAGATTTAACAGCATGCTTAGGAGGTAGCAGAAGCAACAGCCAGATCAAGCTAGCTAGATGTCGGTATGATCTCTACCCTTTTCATTTCCTCATCTTGTTTCATTCAACTTCTTGATTTGAAACATATGTGATTCGATGAATTGTGTTTGTTGATTTTACGATTGTTCATGTCTCTGCAGCTCGACGAGGATTCGGTTCTGATTGATGCTATAGTTGAATCTTTGTTGGCATCAACTTCTGACATCATAGAGGCGGTGCCATACATAGAATCGGAACAGGAGATTTTCTATGAAACTGGATGCTACGTTTACCGCAGTTCTTTTGCAGTGATGGAGTTGCAGACAACGGAGAACCCCCAGAGAATACCATGGAGATTCTGGAATCCCTTTCCAGGAATGTCAATAAGGCCAGGGATCTTATACGCAGGTGCAGAAGAGGCGGTAACGAAGATTCGATTTCTGAGTCTGAGCTGATGAACATACTGCCTCAGCTGGAAGGTGCGATCAAATGTGCTGGCGAGATCTTAAGTAACATTCCCTCATCGACCTTTACAGATCATGAATATGCAGAAATTGCTGTCAGGTCTATTGCCAGTGAGATGGAGAATGTTCAGTTCAAGGTCAGCCGAGATTTGCAGGAAGAAGAGGCAGAAGAAGCAAGTGATGAAGAACAAGTGCCCATAGAATCAGACCTCTACCCCGTCAAGCTCGAGTTTTCGAGAGAGAAGTCTCAAGTCTTGAACTTGCCACATCTGCATCAGTTCCTGAGACCCACAAGTACTAGGAGGAGCCAAGGAAGCAGATATTACAATAGTACATCCGGATCATCATTTCCCGAGATGGCTGATCACATTGAGCCTCTGTACGAGACTTTCTGCTGTCCATTAACAAAACAGGTCATGGAGGATCCAGTCACCATTCAAAGTGGACTCACCTTTGAAAGGAAGGCGATTGCACTTTGGTTCCAGGAGTTCGAGAACTCTCCCGAAGTTATCTGTCCCATCACGGAGATGAAACTAACTAGTAGAACCTTGACAACTAATGTTGCCTTGCAGACCACAATTGAGGAATGGAAGGACAGAAATGAGGTTGCGAAGATCAAGGCCTGCCGAGCTGCTTTGTCTTTGGCTAGTACAGCAAGCATGGTAATTGAAGCAGTGAGAGATTTGCAGCAAATCTGCAGAAGGAAGAAATATAATAAGATGCAAGTTTGTAATGCAGGCATACTGCCGTTGCTTTCTAAGTTCCTGAGTCATAACGACAGGGATGTTAGAAGTGCAGTTCTGGAATTGTTGCATGATTTGGCAGAAGAGGATGATGGAAAGGTATTTACCACTTCTTTCCTTGAATCTTTGAACGATGACAAAGGTAGCCCCGATTGCTGATTCCGAGTTTCGATTTTCTGCAGGAAATGATTGCTAAAACGGTGGATCTGTCAACAGTAGTAAAGCTCCTATCAAGTGGCCACCAGGTGATAAAACATGAAGCACTGTTGTTGTTGCTTGAGCTAGCAAGATTACAGTCATTATGCGAGAGAATTGGATCCATTACCGGATCGATTCTGATGCTTATCAGACTTAAGTACAGCCGTTCTCTTGATTCGTTTGCATCCGAGAAGGCAGACGAAATCTTGATGTCCCTCGGGAGGTTTCCTGAGAACATAAAGCAAATGGCAGAAAATGGCTTCCTCGAACCGCTTATACATAATCTTTCTGAAGGTAAGTTCTGATGCAAGATGTCGGGATTCATCTCATCTGTCGATATTAAATCAGTTTTCGAACACAGGTCCCGAGGAGATGCAGATGGAGATGGCAAATTACCTAGGAGATATTTCTCTTGGACATGAAAGCAAGACCTATGTTGCTAATAGTGCTTCTCCAGCTCTCATAACAATGGTGCAGAGTGGGAACACACTGATTAGAAGAGCAGCATTCAAAGCTCTAGCTCAAATCTCCTCGTACCACCCTAATGCCGAAATACTCACTGAAGCAGGAATCTTGCAGATCATGGTTGAAGAGATGTTCTCCAGAAGAATCCACAATGAACCGATGGACTCGAAAAGCGAAGCTGCCACAATACTCGCAAACATATTCGAGGCCGGGGTTGAGCTTCAGAACCTCAAAGTAAACACATATGGGCACAAGATGACGTCGGACTATGTTGTCTATAACATCATCCGCATGGTCAACAACACAACTCCTGAAGAACTCAACATTAGCCTCATCAGAATTCTTCTTTGCCTTGCAGAGTCGCCCAAATCGTTGGCTGCAATTGTCTCAGTGGTTAAACAATCTGAAGCAAGCTACTGTCTCGTTGAACTCATCAACAATCCTCATGAAGAGCTAGGTGTTTCAGCCATCAAGCTACTGAGCAAACTATCGCCGTACATGGGGCACACGGTGATAGAGAGACTATGCAAGACGAGAGGTTTGCCTGAGAACTTGATCCTTCACCAAACTGAAACAACAAGAATCACAGAGAGACAAGCAGCTTCAGCGTTGTTTCTAGCTAAACTTCCTCACAAGAACTTGACACTCAACTTGGCACTTATTGGCAACGGTGTAGTCCCGACAATCCTGGATTCGATCCATCAAATTCAGAGATCAGGAACCAGATCAAGCAGGCACTCAAGTGCTTATTTGGAAGGCCTTGTGGGTGTCCTTGTGAGATTCACAGCTACACTCTATGAGCCACAAATGCTGTATCTTGCCAGAACCTACAACTTCACATCTGTATTCAGTGAACTCCTGACGAAAACATCGAGTGACGAAGTCCAGAGGCTATCAGCATTCGGGTTGGAGAATTTGTCAGCAGAATCAGTAAACCTGTCAAAACCACCAAAAGCAAAGAAACCCAAATCACTGGCCAAAAGCTTCAGTGTGCGAAAGTTTCTGTCTTTTGGTTCGTCGAAGATGACAAAAACCGCTCTCTGCCTAGTCCACCGAGGAATATGCTCCTCGCGGGACACATTCTGCCTGGTTGATGCAAACGCGGTGGAGAGACTGCTAATGTGTTTAGACCATGAGAATGTTAAGGTTGTCGATGCTGCATTATCAGCCATATCCACTCTGTTAGATGACCGAGTTGACCTCGATAGCAGCGTCACCTTACTAACAGAAATGAATGCTGTGAAGCAGATCCTACAAGTGCTGAAAGAGCAGAGAACTGAAGTCCTTTGGCACAAGTGCTTTTGGGTTCTAGAGAGGTTCCTTACAATCGGTGGAGACTGTTCCGCTGAAGATATATCAAGCGACAGGTCATTGCCTTCGATTTTGATTAGTGCTTACCATCACGGCGATGGCAATACTCGTCAGATAGCCGAGAAGATTCTGGCCCACCTGAACCGGGTGCCTAACTACAGAACTACCCTTTTTACCATGTAGATTTGTCTGGATAGATCATGTAAAGAGTAGCCAGGAATCTGTGAAAAAAGTTTTGTTTGTCTTAGGAATCTGTCGGTATGAATGTCATTTTTCCAACCATACAGTTCTCTGTCATCTCAAAGGTTTCCATCCAACACCAGCTTCAATCTAGTGGAGTGAAGCCAACCATGTCTGAAGCTGATTCAGTGATCAGTATGTATCGAGTTCTATTACCTGGATAAACGATCTTCGATCTGATCTGATATATCTATACATGTGCTATCTGTTGTGTGCAGGCCTGATAACAATAATGGAGGAATCATTGTTCCCTACCAAAAGCTAAACGACAGAGAAAACTTCATGTGATGATGCTGACTACCAACCAGGCCATAGCAATTGATGACTTTATGGTATGTATATCTAACTTTGGTAGGTATCAGCCGGCTCATTAAAAACTGCCTAAGTAATGAATTCCAGTACCAAAAGAACCCCAATTTGCTGTATGTAAGTTCATATCTAAGCTGTAACAATAAGCTTGAATCTAATGATATTGAGAAATGAGATGAAAGATTTCAGGTCATAAATGCCAAGACAGTCCACGACGACATGATTGCCAAATGCCAACCTGCATCAATAATTTGTTTTAACTCTTTCCCCAACCTGATTCATTGTCCTCCCTACATTAGGGATTTGTTTCTTAGTCCACATAAATGCTCTGTGTTGTGGATATTTTATATAGCAGATAAGTTATCAATCTTGTCAGTACAGCCAAATAAACTAGTATAAAGACAGATTGATAACGTTGTCTGCAATAGAAAAACACTTTGATAGTTGATAGAGCAGGTAGAGTGATGTTTGCTTATGTGGGTTGAATCAGTCATCCAATGAGATAATCTATTTTAATCAGGTTAGAAGCTGTTTCGGGTTTCGTTCGTTGACATTTCCCAGGAAAAGGGTACTTGGCCATGTCTCCAGTTTATATATATATCTGTTGATTTGCAGATGGAGTTCTTCTAAGTTTGTTCTACCTGTGCAGAACTGTACAAGAGAAGAAAAATGGCTTCCTTTTCTATGGAGGACTTTGTTGGGAATGGAGTTCTGAAAGAGCTGCTACCAAAGCTGCTGGAAGAAGGATGGGATGATGTGCCAACTTTGAAGATCATGAACGATGAGGACATGGATGTAATCAACCTGACAAAGCGACAAAAGGTAGGTGATCGAGTTCTATAACAGTTCACTTTCTGAAATTTTCCTCAAATTCTGTGTCTTGATCTGTATAGGATGCACTGGAAATAAGAACTTACCTGCATGATCGTGCTCTTATGTACTATGGAGACAGAGTGGAGGCCTTAGGGAAAGGTTTACCGGAGCTTCTTGCGATGAGCAATGCAGATATCGCATCCCAGTTCGGGATGAAAAGAGGTCATATAGCTCGTTTCCTGGACAGAACCACTGCCTGTACAGAACCTTTGAGCAAACCAGAGACTTTCCATGTCACGAAAAACGCTCAAACACCATCCAGAGGAGATAGCCTGCTCAAAAGCTTTGGCTCTGTGAAATCGAGAAAGATGGCGACTGCAGCACGATATTCTGCATCATACACATACAATGACAGATCAGTTGAACAGTCGTTGGCGGATTTCAAGATCAAAGATGGATATGTCTTCAAAGGGGTGATTGCTTCTCGACCAGCTGAGCCTCGAGCATGTGGTTGCATAGCTGCTCCTCCAGTGGTTGACCAGGTTGCTCCGTATTCCGCCATTGAAAACATCACTGTTCAGAAACTGACTCCTGAGTATAAGATTGGAATGGAGCGGTTGTGAAATCGAAGGGTCCTCCGATGAAGGCTTCGGAACTTTGGAGAGACAAACCAGCTGTTTTCCTCTGTATCAGACGTCCTGGGTAAGCATTTAAAGATTCCAACTTTAAGGCAAAACCTTATATAAGCATTTAAAGATCCTAACTTTAAGCCTTCATCTGCAACTTTTGTTGTTGTTGAGAACAGTTGTATCATGTGCCGAGCTGAAGCTCATCAGCTATATGCTAGAAAGCCGATATTTGATGCAATGGGGGTTCAGCTATTCGCAGTTCTTCATGAGCATATAGAGTCAGAGGTGCGTATCGAATATCGAATATGAACATCTTGTTACTTTGTCCTACACTTCCGTCTCATATCAAATCGGTGGTGTTGTGCAGGTGCAAGATTTCTGGCCACGATACTGGGGAGGAGTTGTGCTCTATGATCGAGGTATGGAGTTCTTCAAAGCTCTCGGTGGTGGAAGGCTACTCAAGGACAAGTTCATATCAGGATTTCTCTTCAATCCTCGGGCGATTTCCAATTACAAACGAGCGAAAGCCATGGGGCTGGACCAGAACTTCAAAGGCGAAGGCGAGATCAAAGGTGGACTTTTCATAGTAGGAAGAAAGAAGTCCGGAATTGCTTACCAGTTCATCGAGAGGAACTTTGGTGATTGGGCTCCTATAGCTGAAGTGTTCGAGATATGCACCAAGTTGCAGGTAATGTTTAACTCCAGTTTTCGATTCCCGAACTGTGAATTCGCCGTCCAATTTGTGTTTCACACTTATCCAATCTGATGCAGAACCAGCAGCAAGATCAAGGAGAGTCAATAAAATCGTCACAGGAGTATGTTTGAGGCCATCAACATCAATTCCTTATCGTTGATCATAAGTTTTGAACCAGGAAGAACTGCTACAGACAATTATGCAGAAATTATACGAAACCGTCCATTTATCAGTTATTTCTGTTAAAAGTACCATTACACTTAACATGACGATGAGCTAATCGACGGTATTTGATGAAACTTGTATCGAAGTTTTCGTTCAACACGATTCAATCACAGTTTTATAACGATGATACAGAGAGAATGGGAAGAACAAAACCAGCATGATGCCAAGCTTTTATATACAAGACAGTAATAGTTTTCTTTCTACAAGGACTCTGTTTTTCCAGTTCAATAATGGTGGCCCAAGTTACATCCTTTCACAGCCACCATTCCCTATCTGTACACTGTAGAATACTAACAGCCTTCTCAATGCTTTAAGCAACCCGGTCGTTTCGTCAAGCTCTACGCAACCCTCCTGCTCTTAACGTGCCACCCGTTTAACTCGTATACGATTGGAGTTGAATGTGACAGTTGTAGTTTCAAACTTGAAGCTTGACAGATGAGACGGTCTGATATGGCCAGTTCGAGATGAACCAGCATCAGAACTAGGAAGATTAATCAAAGTTCGGCTTTCATATCCCCTTCTGCAACTGGCCCTGCAAAGCATATTTACAAATCAGGGATTTCGATCCATATGCAAGTAAATGAGCGTTTCGGAAGCATTCCGTACCAGTTGTCTCTTGACTATCTTGAGCTTCATTACTCCCATACATCTGCATCACATTTTGCAGCTCATCGTTCCACGAACCCGGTAGCTGCTATCAAATGAAGTCAAACAGAACATGAATCAATGGCTCAAATGACGGATTATGCAGCCTCCAGGACTCTGATTACTCTTTGTAAATTATGTACCTGAGCAGGCTCCTTGAATTCTCCGGCTGAAGAGGCAATACTTCGGCGGAGGATGTCAGTATGACTCTCCATTACGGGAAAACCGGCAGGAACAAGTCCCGGCTGAGACGGATGCAATGGAGGATGATAAGACATAGGAATATCGGGTGGAAAAGAGAGACCACCTGAAGGAATAGCTCTTGAAAGGATCTGTGTACAGTTAAAGAACAAATGAGCGAAATCCGATGAAGCAGAAACACACGGGTACAATAACTAGCGAGTTGCTTACATCTTTTGCTAGAAGCCCTTCCAGGTTTAAATCCAACCTTGGATTCACGGTGGCAAGCTTCATCGACAAAAACTGTAGCAGGGAAGAACTTATGTTAAATAGGAGTAAAGACAGCAAGTGGCAAGTTGAAGAAATCTTTTCCCACTTTGATTAGTTCATCTTTACGTCTTTAACCAAACCTCGAAGCTTAAATGCATGCAAATTCTGTTCTTCGGAACTGGAAATAGTAAGTGAATGAACATTACCTCCACCTGCCGCTGTAGTGATTGCACGTAGTTGATAATTTCGTCCAACATCACTGCCTTGCCAGTCACCTACAAAATTCAAATGACATTAGCTGCCGGAAAGACCAAATGATTCGATTGGCTTCGATCATTTGCAAATCATTGATTCCAAAGAACGAACCTTGTTGCAACCAGGCACGAGATCCTGCAGAAACTTCATTCTTTCGCTAATCTTCTCCCTTCTTACCTGTTTCACAGAACCAAATCAATGAGGCTAAAACATAAATGGAGCTGGAACTAACTAGGTACATGGGCATGGAGTCTTACTCTCTCTGCAAGACTATGGCTATTAGTTGCCTGTCCCCTTCGAGCTCTGACATGAATATAATCCTCTTTTGGCGGAGATCCTTGTTTGCCGTTTTTTCCAGAGGTCTTGTGAGTTGTAGAACCCTGATTTTTACCTCCTTTCTGTCGAATTTCAATGCCATCCTTTGTACCTTCACCAGAATGCTGGTTTCCTTTCCCTGGATCATTCTCCGTATCCTGCCGAATGGTTCGAAAGAATAAACAAACAATCAACAAAGTAACAAACTACCTAAATCAGAAAAAGCTTCATTTCATTCCAAATGATACGAAAAATAGACATTCTGCCAAGCATCATTCCTACCTGCAAATTCCGTTTCCTTTTCTTGGAGTCGATGCCCTTAGCAGACGATTTTCCGCCATTTGCATCCAACATTGTGGCATCATCTTGACCACCACCACCACTAGCTTCATCAGAGTCATTACCAGACCTACCCAAACCCGGTTTCACTTCATCGTGAGATCTGACAAGGCTCTCACTTTTTCTCTCACTCTTAGGAGGGCTTTCTTCAGTTTTGACATGATCCATATGTAAAGAAGGATCTCTTGCTTCTCTAGAACACTCCCCTGCATTCATCATATTCATCTGAACATGCCCTCCAGATAACGATTTCAACCCGCTACCCATAAATACCTCTTGTGGCCCTTGCATCATTCCTCCAGCTCTAGAGTAAAGACCCATAGGTTCAGACATTCCAAAAGGATGAACCATATCACCATAGTTTACACTGTTGAAGCACGAAAACCTGGCAGCTCTCTCAATAAAAGCAGGATCAGCTGGAAACTGAGATAAACTCGGGGGAAGTATCCCGGCATTTGGCAAGAATATGCCATCTCTCAGCATCGAACTAGGCGGGTTCCAACCCGTACCGATTGCACCATCAATAATGCTCCTCATAGAGGCAGGACCGCCTCTTACCATCCCTACCGAAGTCCCCGTACCACCCGTGTTCTGTATATTAATGTCACAAAGCCCAATGTTTTGGTGGTCCCAAAGACCAGGAGGACCAAATGATTCTCCCATTGAGGCAGATGAGCAAGAAGCGCCACCAACTAACTCTCCTCTACAAGCAGTCATTTGACCATCTCCATGAACCAAACTCGGGACCGTATTCGCTGCATTAGCACCTCCGAATCGCCAGTCTGAAGATAACGTACCGGACGATTCATAGTTCATAGTGCTGTTATCACCATTCCTCTTTTCCAGATCAAGCTTACCCTTCTCACTAATGTCCATCTCCATTACAATAGCAACAAAAAGGACCCCTTGTGTTTGAACTAGCACCCACCACTCAATTCTGGTAAAACTGAAAGACAATAGCAAAGATCAGTCAACTTCTTAGCAAATCCAGCTACAAAGGGAGATTCATGACAACTTCACATTCAAGCACAACTGAAACTTACACTATAAGGAACTTCAATTCACAGAGATGTCAGAACATTAGAACAACAGAACTTCAATTCAACAAATTGGGTTCAGCAAAGACTGAAGCAGAAGATGAATGTAGTTGAGGAGCAAGGTACCAATTCCAAAAGCAAACCCAGAACCAAAGGAAAAGCTGAAAAAGGAAGGTCTCGCAGGAAGCAGAAATCAGTCAAAGAAGCAACATTGATTTCGCTACTGTAATAAATAAGCCCCCCCAATTCAAAACCCTAGTCAGAGCTGATACAGAAGAAACCCCAATTAGAGAGAGAGAGAGAGAGAGTCACAGCTCGAAGATACCCATTTCAGATTCTGCGCTACTTTTGGTCCTCTGCGCTGCATTCAATCCCCTCCTCCCATTTCTGAACTCGAAATTAATGAAAAAGAAAAGGGCTTTATTAGGTTTTCAAGCTGCTCTGGTTCTGCAATCCTCGAAACACCAGAAATTGATCAAAGGAATCAGAAATTTAGGGAAGAAGAGAGAAGAAGGAGACGAAATTTAGGAAAGCTGGATGGATTTTATATCCCACGCTTGCATAAAAGAGAGAGCTTTTCATGATTAATCACCGTCAAGCACTGCTTAATTAAATTGATTAACTTACTTAATTAAGTTTGAGATTAGTAATTAATGCCTTTATTAGTTTATTTTGTTGCTTTTCTTACTTTACAATGTAATTATTTTTTATAAATTAAATAATAATATTATTGCTTCATAAAAATATATACAAAAATTATTAAATACGATTACTAAACTTTACGACTTGAGCGAATACCTAGGATGAATGCAATTTCTCAATAAAGTACATACAATAGGATGTATTGAGCTAAAAGTGTCCGTTGTCGTCGAGTGTTAAGTCATGTCTCATCAATGCTGGAGTTAGATCCGTATTTATAGGTCATCGAGATCGGGGTCGGGTCACCACATGTTGTTAGTGTATTGGTAACTCGACTTGGAGAAAATTCTGATCACAACTACAAACGACTGGTGTTTCCCTGACCTCTATGCACGGGTCACAGATGGTCTCACCTTCTGGTCAGTGTTGGGCCAGTCAGAGCGGTCTAATCGGTACATGGGTTAAGGCCTAGCGCCCGCGACCCCTAAAATAATTGTAAATTAACCAATGAAACTCATTCTCACAAATCGGATTAAGGAATTTTAGGTCAACCATTTGTGAAAAAATTAATTAAAGAACACTCCCAATAATAACTTATTCTAAAACTGAAATAGTATTTTATTTTATTTTCTTTTATTAACATAATTTTCATACTAATTTGGATTATCGATGCTATTGATGACTGTCTCTCTCTTGTAATTATTAGTTTGTGCATTGGGACTTGTATTCTCAAATACCCATGTTTTGTATAATAATTAACTTTCTACAAAATTACAAAACCTTAATTAATTACAATAATATACCTAATTTTGTTGAATATATACCAAAGCCAAAGTTGCAAGTAAGAAATGTGGGTTGAAATTTGATCAAAGTCTAGGCTTTGATCAAAGATATTAGGGGTCGTTTGTTGCCAAAATTGGATCGGAGAGAATTGAAATAGCTAGAGAATTGAGGATTCTTGTCTATTTAAAAAATAGACCGTTTGGACGAGTGAATTAGGGAGATTCTTGGATTCAAAAAATAAAAAAGATTAAATAAAAAAAAATATTATGTAATTTGACAAATACCAAATTACCCCAACTTATTCTCCATCTCCCCCTTAAAAAAGGTTATTTTTGCCAAATCACCATCAAATCACCCTAGAATCTACACATTTCCTCGTTGACAGTGGGGAATTCGGAGAGGATCCGAATTCTCTGGAGGGCCCACCCTGAGAATTCAATTCTAGCAATTCTCCCCCTTTTTTTTTTTGCAAAACAAACAATACATTTCACCCAAATCTCCAACCCATATAATTGGGGCCCAATTCTAGGGAACAAACAACCCCTTAATATAGCTAGAAAGGTGTGGTGGATACTGGATAGTGGGTATATATGAATTCGAGTTGTACCTGCTTGAGTTAATGGGTATCTACATTCGAATAAGTTCAAATTTTGGGATTAGTTTTGCGCATATCGGGTACTCACTAGTACTACTCGAAGTATAATGGGTAGTGGATATCCATTAAAATTTAAATATGTTAATGTTGTAGCATTGACATTGTGTCGTTTTGAAGCAAGTAAGTATAAGCGTTGTTTATTTAGTGTGAGTTTGGTAATGCTACTACTCTACTTGCTTGATGTTTATGCTTCTGCTTATTTCGATAAGTTAGATGATGCTATTTGTACGAGATATGTATGACTGTTAAACGAGAATGAGAAATTTGATTTAAAATAAAATTAAGTTATGAAACATAATCCTATAGATTAATGATGAGCAAGTAACCCTTTAAACAAATATGGCATGGGATCAAGATTCCCTATAGAAACATTAATCTCACAAATTACTATTATAATCTCATAAGATTATGAAAGCAAATGGGTTGCTGCCACGTGGCTTGATTAATTTGCTCTTATATATTAGAGGTATGTTGATTGATTGGTGTCTCAACAAAATAACTCTCTAATGAGAAAGAATGACCTTTTATCAGCTCGTGCGCTCGGCCTTGTCACCTTAGGATCAGGGTTCGTCCGACTTGTCCCTGACCCCTGCAGTCAACCAGTCTCTTGGTCTCAGGGCTACGAATTCATCCAAGCCTTTTGTCCATCAATGACTTGGACGGAGATCAACCTACAATCAGTACGTGTAACTTCAACTCATACTTTCTAGGGATTATAAAAATAGCGAGAGGACCCTAACATCAAAGACACGACACGTGTCCAACTATCATATACCTCGATTATACGTTTATTCAAGCTATACGCCTTGGCTGGTCATATGCCTTTAGGCACCATTCGAGTACTTCTATGTTTTTCATCCATTTTCATATGTCTCAACTACCTCGTACACCCCATACACTCTCTTACTCTTTTCTCATATACGTCTTGCAAGAAATCGGCTTTTCAAATCCATTGGCGGATAAGAGAAGCCTACTCTAGCCATTTATTCATCGATCCTCTGGTTAGAAAATCTTTAACAAGGGTCATTGGAAGAACGAAAGCTGCCATCCAATACTGTAAAGTCCCTCGCACAACATATTCAATATGCTGAACCTACCTGCATAGGACAACTTCTTTGCCTTCCGATCAGTGATTCTTTAGGTTATCTTATCAAGAAGAGCCTTACACTCAACTTCCCTGAGGTCAAGGGCGCCCCTAAGTAACGAAATCGTAAATCCCCTTCATACATTTTTCGAGATTGAATCCGAGTCCTGATAGCTTGTAGAACTGTATATGAATAGTTGATTTCAGAGCATTTGTTCTTCATCAAAGCAAAACAGCTTGTGTGTTTAACAGGGAGATAGCTAGCATCCTAGGCCATAGCAAGCTCACGATGCTAGACTGCCTCGTTGCAAAAATTCGATATAGAGCAATGGAACCGACGACCATACACTAATCATCAAGCCTAGTTCTCAACAACCACAGTAGCTTTGATGATCAAACTAAGCCTGGTCCAGAAAACAAATCTCATTCCATGTCGAAATCGTACATTAACAAAAAGAAGAGTAGCATAGCTGACTGATTCCCATTGTTCCAAAACTGAAAATAATTTCTACTGCAGAGATAATAATGCCAAAGGGGGCAAGGAGTTTTCTTCACTAAATTTAGGTGTTGGTAGCCCTGGTGTAGATCTGCTGGCTTGCATGTGCTGCAACCATCCTGATCAAACCTTTTGCCATCAGTTCCTTAATGGCCCTCCTTGCGAGCGATCCATTGATCTGAAACGAAAAGGCATACTACACTAATCAACATACGAACTGAATAGAGACTACAAGCAATCGTCTTTCTGCAACTCCAAGTTGGAGAATCAGTGTACAGAAGAACACTATGACATAATCAAGACTATCTACCAACAGCAAAGCAATCCCAAATCATGAAATGGAAAGGCCAACTACACTAATCAACAAATGAACTGAACTGAACTGAAAGAGTTGAGATTTAGAGACTACAAGCAATTGTCTTTCTGCAACTCCAAGTTGAAGAATCAGTGTACAGAAGAACACTATGACAATACTCAAGACTATCTACCAACAGCAAACCAATCCCATATCATGAAATGGAAAAGCATACTACACTAATCAACATATGAACTGAAAGAATTGAGATTTAGAGACTACAAGCAATTGTCTTTCTGCAACTCCAAGTTGGAGAATCAGTGTACAGAAGAACACTATGACAATACTCAAGACTATCTACCAACCAATAACAAAGCAATCCCAATTCCCAAATCATGAAATGAACTAAAAGTAAGCTTTACTCTCATCCAAATGTAAGGCGATGAGCTAATCAGAGGGCCAACTTATCATCGTAACTATAAAAAAAACAATGTAACCCAGATTAGCTATCCAATATCCATGTTCAAGGAATAAAGTTCATGGAGAACATGGAACATCGAACAGATGCTGCTATATCATCCAGATAATTCATAATATGCAACAAACATTGTCTGAAAGCAACGAATCCCCTAAAGGCCACATACAAATTCATTCATACACGCAATGTATAGTAATCAAATAGGCTTTGCAATAAAAAACCCTAGTCGTGAACTGAAGATTACGTACCCTGAGGCGATCGGAGAGGATGGAGGGAGTGATTAGCTTGTACTTGGGAGCTTCGGAGAGGAGCTTGTCGTATGTAGCTTGGTCGAAGAGAACCATGTTGTTGACCTTCTCCTTTTGCTTTCCCTTGCTCCACTTCTTCTTTTTCTGCTTTCCTCCGCCGGACTTGGCCGGCTTCGACGACGGCGGTGGAGCTGCCTTCTTTGGAGCCTGGAAATAAGAAACCAACCCATCACACAGTCAGTCAATTCAGATCAGGAACACAAACTTCTGCAATCGCAATCTGCGAAAAGAGTAACGTACCATTGAATCACCAAGATCGCAAACACGGAGAAGGGATAGAGAGCAGCGGCGGCGGCGAGAGGAGAAAATAGACTGAAACAGAGCAAGGAAGCAGAAATCGCCGAAACCCTACTTAAGTGTCGGCTTTTGGGCTTTCTTGACTTTAGGCCCATATATTTTTTTTACAGAAAAAAATATGGGCCTATAAGCCAAGAAAGCCCAAAAATATAGAGGCCCATATATTATTATTACAGGAATCCAACAGGGGAATCCAAGCTTAGCTGGGCCTACTTTGGGATACCCGTTAGAATTTCATGTTTCTCGTGTTAAAATAGTGAACCAAGAACGGCGGAATTAAATTCTTGTTCATTACCATAATTCATCTTCAAAGAGAATTAGAAATATATGGGATTTTGAAGGAATTGATAAATTTTTCCACTCCCGTAAAGTCTTACCGTTCACCATTCTTTTTCTAGACATTTTAATATGTGACATTTTTTTTTCAATGATTTATATTGTTGTTTAATCATTATCCGCTAAAAATCGAGTTGATTGTGGTTGTAACAGTTTGTCAATTCCATAATGTCATTTAGGCAAGGAAACAAGGAATTTATTTTTAGAGAAATGGTCAATTCCCGTTGTAATCCAGTTGCACTTAAATGATCAAACTCTCATTTTCTAATTCCTCGTAGAAAACGACCCATTTGTTTCTTTTATCGGATCTACTCCAGTCTCTTAAAAAAACTTTGGTAACTCCCAAAAGATAATCATACAACCACCCTAACTATCCACTTAAGCCGAGTGATTTACCATTCCTCGGCTCGAAAGACATCAAAGAACTTGACGTGTCATACATAATGGACAACTCTGTTTACCGAACGTGAGGTCGTTAGTAAGCGGGTGAAAGGAGATCAGGACTCAAGAAACCATCACATATTAGCAACGCACGTTATATTTATATTTTGGAAGACATCAAAAAGCCTGACTTGCCACGTAATGGACAGCTCTGTTTACCGAGCGTGACCATATAAACAATATTGGTTAATCTCTCCACACATTCCCACGTTACAGTTAGTCAGTTATGTCCCCCTGCAGCCAATTGCTGTCGTCCTCGTTGTCACTTCAATAATTGAACACTCCTTTGTCTATTACTATAAACAATAACTAGCTTATTTGCCCGTCCGTTGACGGGCATATTTATACAATTATAAATATATACATGTAATTTTTGTATATTTTTTAGTTAGGAATATATAAGGATGTTGAAATATACTAAAACCAACAAATCAATTAATGAATAAATGAGTAGTCATCGAAAAGAAGATAATATATTGTCCTACTTTGCTAGTGAGTTCATGGTAGAGACTATACAAAAAAACTAAATGAAAATATGTCCACCTATGACGGAGATAATGAAACAAACTCACAACAAAAAAAACACAAACATTTATGTTATCAGTGAGGAGATATCTATAAAAAGAGACATATAAAAGAGTAGTCGTAGATAGTATATATTTTTCTTTTAGTTGTGGTAGTCATGTGAAGTTGGCTAAACGTTCTCCTGAAAAAAGTTCAATTTTGAAAATCTCTACATAAATATATATTACTTCACATGAAGGTATTAATTTTAAGTAACTAATAGATTACTTATTAAAATAATGTGGACTAATTTCTCATTAAATAATATTTATATTTTAAAAGATAAAAACTTTTCTTACATTTTTTTTTACAAAAGAAACATTTTAGAAGTTAGGATAACATGTTCTAAAGCCCGATAAATTAGCCATTATATTTTGAATATAGTTTATAGAGACGATTGAATGTAAAGGATGTGAGAGGTTCAAAGAAATAATAGAAAAATAAATACTAAATTCATAATAAGTTTTAATTATTTAACTAACATAAAATTTTAGAAATGAAAATTAATTTTTAATTTTTGGAATAAATATATTAAATATTAAAATCTAAAAATAATTTCTGATTATAGAAACAAATAATGCCAAAATTCATATGTAAGAAGAAAAAAAGAAGAAGAGGTTAAACGTGGGGTGGTTACCAAACATTAGAGATTTAATATTTTTTTTATTAATTATTTAAGAGATTAATTTTAATTGGTTGATTCCCTAAAATTAAGGTATGAAGAGGATTGGCTTAGGTGGCAATTGCAAAAAGTTGAAATCCTATTATATATATAGATAAAAAGGGAAAATAGCACTTTGGTCCCTTCTACTTTTCCAACTTAACAAATACCCCCATATACTATAAATCACTCGTTTTACCCCCTCTTACTTCGACCACTTTTCCGTTTGGGTCCTTCCGTTCCAACTTTGGTATTCGTAACGTTAACTGATGAGCATTCAGTACACCACGTTAGCTCCAATAGCCATGTATTAGCTTACTAAGCATTTTTTAAATCAGGAATATACATATATATGATTGGATAGGATGAAATCGACAAATAAAATGTGGTTTTAAAATTATTCGTATTTCACCATACTTTTCGTGATTCCTCCCAAACTAACTCTTGATCTCCTACCTCTGATATCTCTCTCTGTTGGTGTGTGGATGTGTCTTTAATGGTAAGAAGGCGAAAGTTGAAACGGAAGGACCAAAACGGTTAAGTAGTCAAAGTAGGAGGAGGTAAAATGAGCGATTTATACTAGAGGGGCCAAAGTGCTATGTTCCCTAATAAAAAATAATAATTAAAGCCACGTCCTTTAATCATCAACCACTAACATGGTCCGCGCTAAAATAAGCCACTGCCGTTCTCTAACATGCGCCGGCTCCTTTGGCCTTTCTGCTGTCCTTCATCCTTTCAACTGCACTTTTGGCTCATTTTAGAGTCAAACAATCTGAATTTCGACTGTATTATCATTCATCAGAATGAAATGGCTTGTTAGTTACTAGCAAAGGAAGAGCAATATCGACTCTTCGCCGCCGGTAAGTAGAATTCTTTCTATTTTCTGTTTGCTGAGATGGGTTAGGGTTAATTGTGTGAAAGATTGGGTCTTTCTTGTCTGGGTTCATAGTTGTTCTTTGTGGGTAGTTTTGATGAAGTTAATGTACAGTTCTTTCTGCAGAATTAGCTTGGATTTCGGTACTTTTCTGATTAGGATGTTTCTTCTGCTGCATTTATGGTAACCAATTGAGTTAGGAATGTCTTAGGGCTGTAGAGAGTTGAGAAATTGGAACTGTATCTTGATTTGGACATTGTTTAGCTTGTAATTGTTGAGTTTGATCATTTATGGGGAATTGGGGATAGTATTTTGCTTAATTGGACTCTTAATTTTCAGTCACAGTGCATAGAAGGTAAGAAAGTCACAAACTTCTTTAGTTGCTGATCACCTGATAAATCTGAAGCTGTTGTGCTAAAATGGTGGATGATTCGAGACAAGGAATGGAAGAACATGTTGTTGACGAAGGATTTGAGACGATGAATGAAGTTAATGTGCCGATTGGAGCCTTGGCATCTGGTGCAAGAAGCTTACAGGAGGTGGATACTGTCATGGACACTTTGGCGAAAGTGGATTCGGACTTGAGTCGTTCGTCTGAGAAGTTGGACACTTTGCATGTCCTTTTGATGCATCTACTGGCTTGGGATAATGATCGCGAAGCGATAGCTGCGTACAGCTACATCTCAGCGACGTCGACAGAGAAGGCATTGGAACTCGATCTTCTGTCTGGAATACTGGATTCCGAGGTGAAGGAAGTGGAGAGTTTCATGGACTGTATCCAAGCTGAGATAGTTGATGTTCGTTATGAGATTTCTGCATTCGGGCAATCACCGGAGGCATTGAGTAGGATAGAAGAGAAGCTGGTTGATTGTGAGGAATCGTTTAAGAGAGCTCAAGATCAGGTTCTGGATGTAAAGATGAAATCGACCAAGTTGCAACGAGCTTTTTTAGCTCTCAGACATGAGAACTGTAAGTGCTACATACATGGCCAACTTTTGATTTGAAGCTATGTAGTTTGTTTCATTTTTCTCACCTTTGAATTGACAGGGGAGGATGCTAAGGCAATTGCATTGTCACTCACCGGTAATGTCGAGGCGAATTCGAAAAAGCAGACTGTTGAACAGCACAGACATGTGCTGAGGATGCTGGATAAGTCACTTGCGAGAGAGCTGGAGCTCGAGAAGAAACTGTCCGAATCGAAGCAGAGTGAAGAGCAGATGAAGTTGAAGCTACATTACACAGAACAGGTAGTGTTTCGGATGGAAGAAGCGGGAGAAGTGGTTCTAGGAAGGTTCTTGGAAGCAGAAAATGCTGCTCAAGTGTTCATGGGAACTTCGAAGGAATTACTTGGGCGACATCAGATCGTTCAGTTCAACTTGAACTGTTCGTTCCAGCGAGAATCCGAGTTAAGATCACAGCTCCAAGATTGCATCTTGAAGATAGATGATAGAGATGCTACTTTGAAAAAACTTGAGATCAGCAATGCAGAATACATTGCCAAGAGTAACGAAGTGCCCGAGCTGAAGGAGAGAGTGAAATCACTAGAAGAACAGCTGAAGAAAGCTGAGTCGAGTTTGAGAAGTGCAAATTCTCTACATACAGAAGATCAAGAACAGCTTGTTGAAATGGATAATCTAGTCGAGTCACTAAGGGAAAACATCTTCGAAGCCGAAACAAGAGCCGAGACTGCTGAGACTAAGGTTAGTCAGTTAACAGACACAAACGTGGAGCTCTCCGAAGAGATCAGCTTTCTCAAGAGCGGGAGAGATAGCGATGCGAAGAAGGTAACTTCGCTCGAGAAACAGTTGATGGAACTTGAGATCCAAGCACAGCATTCAAAGGTGTCATCTGAAGCAAGCCAAGAGCAGCAGAACATGCTGTATTCAGCAATTTGGGATATGGAAACTTTGATCGAAGATCTTAAATCGAAGGTCTCCAAGGCTGAAAGCAAGCTTGAGAACTCCGAGGACCAATGCATCAGCTTGTCCGAAACTAACGCTGAGCTTAACGATGAAATAAGCTTGTTAAGGACTAGAATTCGAACACTGGAGAAGTCCTTGGATCAAGCTAACAACTCGAGAGCGGAAAGTGCAGAAGATATCAAGACAAGGATGAAGCTTGTCATGGATATGGTATTCCAACTTTCGAAAGAACGAGAACGCATCCAGGATCAGGTATCCGACTTTAAGTACATCACATATTCCATTAGCTATTCATTCCTCTGATCAAATTATGATTATTAGTCATGTTCATACCATGTGATGGTATGGTTTTGTACAGCTACTTTCTCTTGCAAATTGGAATGAAACATTGAAGACAAAGCTGAATCTGACGCAAAAGTACGATTTCCTGAACTCTTGGAGTAGCAGACTCAGAGATGATCTGGAGCCAATCTCTTCAGTCAACAATTTGTCGAATGAGAATCACGGAAAGGCTTATGAAACAGCAGTATCAGCAGCCCGAGTTAGCGAGGCAGGTACATCCTCATCAGTACTACTATGACTCTATGCTCTCTCATTTCAGCCTCTCTGTGATGTTTCTTTCCACAAACAACTGTTGGCTTTGTTGATTACTTCTCCCTTTATATCAGATCCATGAAGAACCTGAGACCGAAATCCAACATGGCGAAACCGACATTGTGTAATGGAACAACTTCAACCACAGTACTGCAGCATTTGCTCTAGTTTCAATGGCGATCATATACTATGCGACTCTACGAATGGAAAAAACCCCATCGTAGCTATCGATGCATTGATTTGTGCAGTCGCCGCTCCATAAATGAGTCGTCGTCGCATTGCAGATGGATGCTTGCTGCCTACATTATTCTGTTACTGTAAATTTGATTAGGTGTTTCATTGATTGATTGATTGTGTAATGTTCTGTTCTGTGGTGAGGACTGAGGAATGTGTTAACTGTTGTGAATAGCTCCAATATTTATGGTGTTTCAGTGATTCAAACTTCAAAATATGTAGTAAAAGAAGTTGAGGGATCAAATAGAAACAATGAAATAATTTGGGTATCCTTACGCAACTACTAGAAAATCAGCCGGGAGATTTTAAGGTGAGAAATTATAGATATTTCTTGATCTGGATCGTTGAATTTGTATCTTTAATCAAATGGTACTAAATGTACCAAAGGATATATTAGTAAATGTATAAAAATAAAAAAATAACCACTCACTTCCCCGCTTTTCACGTTTCATGGTTCCTACGGTTATTTTCTTTTCACATTTCAATGTGATGGTACCATTCATCACGTAGTTGTACCATTCATTCGTATATTGTACTTTTGTATATCATGTGATGGTACCATTCATTGTGAAATTGTACCATTCATGTATTTTTTATGAATGGTACAATTTAACATCGAATGGTACAATTACAGTATACGTTAGAATTCTACCATTCATGTCCGCCATGCATTAATAAGGATTGTGTTATTATTTTGATTATTGAAAATTATAGTTTTTGCATATTTTTAGTGGTCATGATCACAATGTGTTAGTATCATTCATTGTTAAACTGTACCATTTATGAAATAAATGAATGATACAATCTAACGATTGAGTGATACTATAGCAATTTCTTATATAAGAAATTTCATCAATTTCTCACCGTACATAATCCCCACCTCATGGGGGTCTATCGTCCTCTTCAATCTCGTCCAACTCACGAGCTGGATCGAAAAGAAAAACACATGTGTTGGATTCAGTCACCCTTTCTTGTTCAATCTATCAGACTCGATATTCCAACAATTCGAAACAAATTTTCTCACATCTTCCCCCAAATCTCTCTCTGCATAAAAATAGAAAACAATCTTAACAGATGGTAAGAATCTGTGTTAATTAAGATGGAATGTTCATAAGTTTCAGGAATCAAACGGATCTATGGTTTCCATTTAAGCAGCTTTATTCTCAAATATATAAACCAAACTAAATATGAAAACAGAGGATCAAAAAACAGAGGATCAAGAAAACAGAGCATCGAAAACCCAGAAATGGACAAGGCTTCAAGAACACAGGTTCTTCTCGCAGCAATCTTGATCATGGTGGCTTGTGGAGAAGTGGAAGGAAGATCTGGAAGCTTACTGATAACGTGTGAGGTCCCTTCTTGCGATCTGAAGCATTGTCAATGTGTTGGGTCAAAGTGCATCTGCCATGAAAGTACTGATGAACATCTGCAGATTGATTATGATCATCTTCATCCTGATCGTCAAAACATGATTTAAGTGTTGGAACTAACAAATAATGATGATGAATCTGTAATCTGTTTGGTCTTTGTAATTGGTTGCTAAAGTAGTTGAAAAGGTATCGGAGAGTCTAATGATATGTGGTTTCAACCGCTTAAATTGTTGTTGGAGTGTGAATGAACCGTAATTATATCGAATTTTACGATATAGTTTTGATGAGTAGTTCACGGTTTTCAACCATGGTGTCTGTACCGGTACGGTTTTGAAAACACTGCTGAAATTTGTGGTTCAACCGTTTAAATTGTAGTTGAAGTGTGATCGAACCGTAATTATATTGGAATTTTACAATATAGTTTTGATGAGTAGTTCACGGTTCAAACCATGCGTCTGTACCGGTATGGTTTTGAAAACACTTCTGAAATTGATAAATTATCAGTGTTTTGGGGATTTTTCCTGTAATGTATTAGGAAGTATATGAAACTCAAAATTTTTGGATTTTTTCCTGAATTTTTAGAGAGATCATCTGTCGTAGATTTCCGTAGGAGTATAGATCTATCAACCAAGGATAACCACTCATAAGAGGATAGGTGACCCCATTATTAATGACGCATTGAACGATCGAACACGAGCCAACAAACATGTACACTTAAGGGGCCTTCTTGATATATACTTCTCTGTCTGTCTCTCATACACCTTATCATAACCGCTAGCCCCCTCCTCCCACATATTCTTTCTTACTATTGTCTCTCCCGCCTTGTGAGGCACCCGCCTACATCCACATGAAACACGAGCCGGACAAACATGGACCTTTTGACACCTCACCTAGTTCAGATCAGTTCGAACCACTCACTTATCTACCCGATTCTTCGAGACGAATCAATTAAGAATTAATGAAAAAAAATCCCCAAACTATCCAACACTATTTCTCTTTGAAAGTATATAGTAATTGTTTAAATAAATAGATTCATTACCATACAAATTAAACAATAATATTACATATATGGAATGTTAGTAATAACAATTTCATCATTTTAAACCCCCGATTTTCGAGTATATAAACGGTTCACTCGGTTAGCCAAAACACTCGCGAACAAACCGAAACCGGTTAAGATCCTACACATGGAGAAGAAGAAGAAGTCTTTACCCAAGTTGGTCCTCTTGTAGCCCTCGTATTCTTCATGGCTGGTACGTATTTTCTGTGTATAGATATACGAATGAATATACGTTTGTGTATTTTTAATACGAAAAAGAAAATTGTAAATTATATTAATTATGCATGCATGGGGTACGTGTAGGAGTTGAAAGGAGAAGAAGACACTTAGTTGTAACGTGCGATGTTCCTTGCGACCTAAGGAATTGCCAATACTTTGTTAATGAATGTGTACGTGAGGAAAAAAGTCAACGGTATTCGTTGACCTTTGACCAGATTCTTCATAGCTATGATCTTGATCCCAAATCACAACCCAGGTTGTCAATGCCGGATCGGGCCGGCCGTTGGACTGATCAGACCGTGAGCCGGTCAGCTCCGCGGCATCAATAAATGAATCTTGCTCCTTTCTTTATTCCAAATTGGTCTCCCACCTACCCTTGACTTCCAATTAAGAACAAAATCCAAATCCTTATACATGGAAACAACACAATTAAATTCACATATCACAAGAAAACAAATTAATTAAGAAAAAAAAGGAAATAAAGACGTTACCGAACATGGTTTTCCCTTCCCCGGGAGTTGCCTCGGCAAAAAAAAAAAAAAGTTACCAAACAAGCCCTTATACCTCCACTCTATATAAACTACCAAAATTCATCAAACACTCAAACAATCACAAAAAAAACTACAAACCAAACAAGCCCTTAGCAATGGAGAACAAGTACTGTTCCGCCAAGTTGGTTCTCTTCTTAGCCCTCTTCATTTTCGTGGCTAATGGTACGTATTTTTGTACACACATATACGAATGAATATACGATTGATTGTCCGTATTTTTTAATTGGGTCAAAAACACTGGCGGTCACTTAAGTATGGGTGGGTCAGGTAACAACGTGGTCACCTAACTATGTTTTGTAATAGCGTGGTCACCTAAGTTTGTAAATCGTAACCGACAGGCATCTCCGTCGATTTTTTACCAAATCTCCTGTGAATTTACCAGCTCAGATGGTCACATCAGCAATAAAATATTTTTATTCCATCTTTCCATGTTAACAATATTATTTTGTTGGATGATGTGCCCCCTATGAGCTAGCAAATTCACAAGAGATGCATGAAAAATCATCGGAGATGCCTGTCGATTATGATTTACAAACTTAGGTGATCACACTGTTACAAAACATAGTTAGTTGACCACGCTGTTACATGACCCATACTTAGATGACCGCCAATGTTTTTGACCATTTTTTAATTTGAAAAGAAAAATGTATAATGAAAATTAATTATGCATGCATGGGGTACATACGTACGTGCAGAAGTTGAAGGAATTTGTTTTCGTATTGGTTGCCCCAAGAAATGTAAGTGCCGTTTGCTTAAATGCCACTGCGGCCGTGAAGAACAACGTTCGCCGGCGATGATCAGCTCCGACGACGACAAGTGTCGTCCCGATTGCCCTGAGCCTTGTGTGTGCTCTAAGGGTCTATGCCTCTGCGGTTAAATGAACTTTGTTTCAATGTCGAATTAAAAGTGTTGGGGGATTAATAATAATGAGTTGTTAATTCGGGTTTTATGATGTGTTTGCGTATTGAACTAGTGAGTTTGATGGTATATGATTCGACTGGTTAAGTCGTTATAAATCATAGCTTCAGCTATCACGCCACTATCTAATGACGCTGGGAAATGGTTGTCTTGTTACAAAAAAGAAACGGTTGAGAGTTGGGGCGATCACTTATCTTGGGAATATGAGTTTGATGACGATATGTGATTCAACTATTTTTTTTTTTTGACAGCAAAGTAAGTTTCATTTCATAAATAAAACTTACAAAGGTGTACATAGGAAGGAAAAGGCAGAAAAGTAAATTAAAGTAGGCCCAAATCCAGCCCAAACACAATTCTGAAAGAAAAAAGAGCCCAGTCACATGGAAGGGGATCAAAAATCCTAATCTTCTCTACCAAACCTACAGCAGCCGCCGATCTGCAAGAGGAAGAAAGTGCCAAACAAACTTGCTGAAACAATGGAACTTTGAAGAGGAAAAAACTCCTCTGGACAACTCCACAGAGATCTCAATAAGGTCATCACGGCTCGATCTTCGACAACAAACCGCCTTGAAATGGCTGATGAAAGCATCTCTACCTCAAGACTCTAAAGCACTGAACTCCTGACGATAATGAGCGTCATGCATCTCCGAAACACTGCGCAAATCGAGTGAAGCAAGGAGGAGGAATAAACAGTACAAAGAGGAAGAAGCAAACCAAAGAGAAACTCTAAGGCTCCCACATCACACCAGGCTACACAAGGTAGCAGAACAAGGCTACTCGAAGGGACTCAAAGGTAGAAGAAAAGCTCCATGAGGAGAAAGAAACATGCCCATAAGGGGAAGAAAACTATCCATAACAAATCTCTAGATCTGAAAAATCAGATGAGAGGAAGAACATAATGTGTGAAAACACTTAGGGAAAGCAGAAAATAAGACAAGGAAGCGAAAATCGATCATGGCCAGAGAAGGGGTTGTCGCCTGTCACCAAAAGATGTCGGCGGTAGCCAAGGATTATGAAGAAAGTTTAGAGAGAAGTCAGAGAGTTTTCGGAGAGAGAAGGAGTTTATCTTTGGGTCATGATTCAACTGCTTAAGTTGTTATAAACCATAGTTAAAATCATGATTAATGATGTGACATCCTAGGTAAATCCCACATCGACAAAGCATAGAGAGATCCATGAGCTATACGTACGGAATAGTTGAAACTTAACTGAAAAGATGCGTTTTGGGATGTAATGGAGGAGTTCTTGTAAGAACTCCAAAGATAAATGTGCTCGGGTTGGAGCACTGCATAATGGATAACCTCATGGGAAGTCACTATGATGCACTGCAAAAGAAATTTCATGAGGGCCTAAACCTAAAACAGACAATATCTTGTTGGAAAAGATTGGGTTGTTACCATAGAATTGTCATTATATCGACATTTTATAGTATTTTTCTAATCAATCAGTCAATACATATATATTAATACGGTTTTGAAAACACTGATATAGAGGTTGTTTTTTGTTTGTTTAATTTGAGATATGGGATTGAAGCTACAGAAGATCTTTTGGTTTTTGGGTCGTCCTTAACCCTCATTTTACAATTAAAATTCACAAAAAATAATTATACCCTCAATGGTTTTTTCTTATAATAAAGTTTCCATGTATTATAATTTACAACAGACAATGGGTATCCACGGGTCCGGATACCACATATTTACTACTCACCGTTTATTAAATGGGTATTACCCGTACCCGTACTCTGTCAAGACTAAACGGGTACAAAATTCAAACCATCCCCATCCCGACATGGGTATCGGGTAAACCCCAAATCTCTATACATCTAGATTGCAAAAAGATTTTCGAGATGGAGCTACGATTTTTAGGGCATTATGGTTTCGAGAGGAAACGACAAACTGCTCTATCGATGAGTTGAAATGAAGAACTGAATGACTGAAGGAGAAACTGGGTTTGGTCCATTAAATATAGATGATACGTTATGGCGAATACAATGTTGTCTCATATTAGGTACCCATCGGGTTGGGTATGGGGTAGATACCTTGAAACCCGTCCCCACCCGTTACCCGCTCTAACTGGGTACTGGGTTTGCCTATACCCGGTCAACGGGTAATCCCAACCAATTTGGCCGAATTTTGAGTGAGTACCCGATTTACGGATACCTATTGCCAAGCCTAGGCCTTAAAATTTTTTTATTCATAAATCTACCTTAAATATTTACAAAGAAGTGATAAACACATTTCTATTCAAATTATATAAAATTTCTGAACTAATTAGGAAGAAAATCTAAATAAAAAACAACCAAATCCATATACATGGAAACACCATATTTGAAATAAATAACTAATTAATTTCTTTTCTTTTTAGAAAATAAGAACGTTACAAATTAATCTCTTATATAAAGAATTTCTCTTATGCTAGAATTCATCAACACATAAAAAATCTTCAATATATTAGTATTTTCAGTGCTTATTCTCAAAGAAAATATGAAGAACTCTTCAGCAACAAGCAAGCTTATCTTCTCACTTCTCCTCTTATCCACAACTTCTTGTTAGTATTCATTTTCTCTCGATATACCTTCAAATTTGTCACAAGTTCTTGTCATGAACCGCTGTATATATCCCAATAACTCGAGTTGTTCAGATCAGTTATTAGATTTTGGCAGAAAAGAGTTTAAATTGATTTCTATATTGATTATTAACGCGGTTTTGTGTGTGTAGGCATGGTGATGAGAGTTGCAGAAGCAAGGGGACCCATTGTTTCGAGGCACTGCTCAACCGTGGCAGACTGTGGATTGTGGTGTTATGGCTGCAGTAACTGTACATGTAAAGACACCTATTGTACATGTGTTTCCGATGCTGCTACACAGCTTGGACTACACCCACCAGCTACCACCAATGTTGATTCGCCGGCGACGATTAACCCCGACGTTGAGCTATGCTTTGTTCGTTGCCCTAAGGGTTGTCATTGCTATGGGAGACAATGCCTTTGTGGTGAAACAAGGCAATAACAAGCTTTGGGGGAATTAAGACTAATACTCTAGTGTATTTGTTAAATGAACCTTGTTTCAATGTCAAATACAAGTGTTGGAAATTAATGATAATGAGTTGTTAATCCGAGTTTTATCATGTGTTAACTTGTGGTTTTTGTGTCGAACTAGTGAGTTACAGATTGAATCATATACCACTCAGACTCACCAGTTTAACACACAAATTAACCATATACACATCAGAATTGACAAGTTACGGATTTTCATTCCGACGGAATTTTGTGAGTTCTGTGTCGATGAAAAACAAGAAATGTATCAATACTATCGGAGTTGGTTAACTCCAACACTCAAACCTGTTGTGCAAAACAAAGCATAAAAACTCTAGGAGGGGTAAAAAGAGCAATTTATAGTATAGGAGACTGTATCTTTTAAGTTGACAAAGTAGAGGGTCCAAAATGCTATTTTCCCAATTAAAATGAGTGGAATTAAGATTCAATTAAATGTTAATTATGGGATTATTCATTATGATTTGCTGAAGTGAATCTAATGATGAAATGTTCAAAATTTCACTCGATGAAATTTTTTAATTAAATATCATAGTTGGCAAATCTCACATGGACAAAGCACGAGAGGAATTCATGGCCATGAGGAATAATTCAACCTTATCTAACAAAACACGTTTTGGAGGTGTAATATATGAAGGAGTTCTCGTAAGAACTCCAAAGTTAAACGTGTTCGGGCTGGAGCACTCCAGAATGGGTGACCTCCCGGGAAGTCACTGTTATGCACCCAAAAGCAAATCCGTGAGGGGCTAGGCCCAAAACGAACAATATCTTGTCAGAAAAAAATTAAGGTGTGTTGGGTGCTATTGGGCCTTCTCCAGAAGGGTCCATTACCCTGTGCTGAGAAGACCTACGGCACAGGGCCTCAAATATTTGGGGCATCATATTTGGCTCAAGCTACCAATTCTTACTAATATAATAAAATGATTCTAGTATTATTCAAATTATCGACATCTAAACTAAATTAATTAGGAGACAATTTATTTGGGGCCTCAATTTTCGTGACACTGATGAGTAAAATACACAAGAGGAACTATTATTTCATTTCACATTCACCACTAAACTATTTTATTCACCAAATACCATCAAACTCGTATATTCCTTTCACCAATTATCAGTTTGTCCTATTTTAGATGTGATGATGACGTGGTATGAACCGGACTCCGATTCCAATTATATCCAACCAAATTAGGAACAAAATCTAAATAATAAAAAACCAAATCCTTATACATGGAAACACCATAATTGAATTCACACATTACAAATTAATCTCTTATATAAAGAATTTCTCTTATGCCAGAATTCATCAACACATCAAAACTCTCAATATATCAATATTTCAATTTGCTTTTTCTCAAAGAAAAAAAAATGAAGAACTCTTCAGCAACAAGCAAGCTCATCTTCTCACTTCTTCTCCTATCCATAGCTTCTTGTTAGTATTCATTTCCTCTCAAAAATACCTTAAAATTCGTCTCAAGTTCTTGTCACGAATCGTTTTAGAGTTCAGATTAATTTTTATATTAGTTATTAACGCGATATTATATGTTTTTTTTTTGTGCGTAGGCATGGTGATGAGAGTTGCAGAAGCAAGGGGGCCCATTGTTTCGAGGTTGTGTCTGAAGGTGGAAGATTGTGGAAATTGTTACAATGGTTGTAATGTTTGTGCATGTCAAAATCACCATTGCCATTGTGTTTCTGATGCTGAGCTTGGACTACACTCACCAGCTACCAACATTGTTGAATCTGTTTCTCAACATCATTGATTTTTGTATTGGTTAGCTCAAATTGGTACTTCCGTCCAATTCAGTGTAGGCTTTGCTTAATCAGATGAAATAAAATTCAGTTCCATGAATCAGAATCGAGACTATTCTCACTCATGCAGTTGAATTGCAATTGCAAAAGTTAGTTTTATTGTCAGCCCAACAAGCATTGCAATTCACAACTATCTTCCAGTAACTCGAGTTAATGGGACCTAAGTTACCTGACAGTTCTTGACAGTCTGTTGTGTGATTGCCTTTGTGGTATATATGAATAAACTCAACCTCCCACACCCTCTATATCAACTCATGAATCTGGTTCACAACAAAGGTTTGTGATCCCCTTCCCTCTCTCGGCGTATGAGGCTAACTGCACATTGATCGGGAATCAAGTCGCACCTATACTCTCTGATATTCCTTAACCCAAGCTATTAAATGACCTGTCACAGGTGTTGTAACATCACAACCTTTTCCGACAAGATATTGTCCGTTTTGAGTCTAGACCCTCACAGATTTATTTTTGGGTGCATCATGGTGACTTTCCAAGAGGTCACCCATCTCTGCTCTGCTCCACCCTGAGCACGTTTAACTTTGGCAAAACGTGTCATGTTAGTTAAAGTTGAACTATTCCTCATAAACATGAATCTATCCCTTGTTTTGTCGGCCTGAGATTTGCCTAAAATTTTGACCCCATCTTATAAAAGTATTCTTCATTTTAAAATTAAATTTCAGAAATAATTATGATATCCCAAAGTTTCAATATTTTTCAGAAAGGATCCAATATTTGTTCTTATATGACACTTTCCATGTATTATAATTTGGATATGATATATATGAATATGAATTCCTACCCTTGATTTTTTATTATTTATAAATGGGGAAATAGCACTTTGGCCCCTTCAACTTTGCCAACTTAACAAATAGCCCCTATACTATAAATAGCTCATTTTATCTCCTCCTACTTTACCACTTTGCCGTTTGGGTCCTTACGTTCAAACTTTCATCTTCGTAACGTTAATTGATGCGCATTCGGTACACCGTGTTAGCTCCATTAGCCATGTATTAATTACTAAACGTTTTTTAATTGGGAATATACGTATATATATGGTTAGATATGATGAAATTGTCGAATAAATGTGGTTTTAAAATTCTTCGTATTCCACCATACTCTTTGTGATACCTCCCGAAATTACTTTCCTAACCAACTCTTCATCTCCTACCTCTAATATCTCTCTTTGTCGGTGTGTGGATGTGTCCAGATTTAATGTTAAGAAGATGAAAGTTGAAACAGAAGGACCAAAACGGCAAAGTAGTTGAAGTAGGAGGGGTAAAACGAGCGATTTATAGTATAGGGAGGCTATTTGTTAAGTTGACAAAGTAGAGGGAGGCAAAGTGCTATTTTCCCTTTATAAATCTACCTTAAATATTTTAACTAATTAATTAGAAAGAAAATCTAAATAATATGGAACCAAATCCAAATCATTAAACACTCATATTTGAATTAACACATCATTAGTAACTAATTAATTAGATGTTACAAATTAAAAATGACATACAAATTATGCTCGAATTCATATCCCTTGCATCTCTCTCGTGTTTTAGTCTCTATTTTTCTATCTTTCTGGTCCACTAAAATATTTATGGTAACAAATCTGTAATTGAAATCCAATTTTTGTCTTACATGGAAAGATAATAAACAATTGTACCCAATTTATCAAACATAGTAGATACGCTCAGATACATTACCATATATTTCAGTGTACCTCATTCATTACCACGTCACCTAATCTGCTATATAAACCAATCATCCAAGGCCATATCTCACATCTCAAACACTCACAAACAAAACTCACTAAAATTCTAACCTCATTCTCAACAACCAAAACCAAAGTAGTACTCATGGAGAAGGGTACACCCGCAATGAAGCAGGCTTTCGTCCTCGCCATTCTCGTAGTTTTTGCCGCAGGTATGTTTCTGAACCATTGTATCCTAGCCCAACGTCTACTTGAATCCTGATGATCCTCCACACTGATACTATGAATCATTGTATTCTAATGACTCGAATTCTTCGTGTATCGCAGGCATGGTGATGAAAGTAGCGGAAGGAAGAGGACCGATCGTATCGTTCCAATGCAAAACGGTGTTGGATTGTACCAAGTTTTGTAAGGGATGCCAGGTCTGTGGCTGTAGGAATAGCCTGTGTACATGCATTGCAAATGCCACAGAAGTAAACCCACCAGCAGCAGTTGGCAATGCTGATGTTCATAACCTTCATTGATGTTTATGTGTTGTTATGTGATGCTTGGAAAATTTTTGAGCTTTGTGTGTTGGGATGATTAACAATGTACTTTGTATGATGGATCATGGTGAGCAATTGAACAAGGAATAAAATTTATCTGCGTGTCATTGCGACCAGTGACGGAGCCAGGAAATTGGCCTTGTTCAGGAAAAAAAATCACATAGTAGAAAAAAAAACAACGCTAAACGAAACAAAGAGTAAACACATATATTCAAGGGCTATCCCATGATGTTTTGTAGCATTTAGTCGGCAATTCCATGACTATTTAGTCGCGGGCATTCCCATGACTGTTAGTTAGTCATGGGCAATCCCATGACTAAATACATATCCCATGACTAATGTCGAGTGACTGGTTGTATTTATTTATTGGATTGACCCATGACTAACTAATAATCATTGCAATGCCCTCGACTAAATAGTCATGGAATTGCCCGTGACTAAATGTTACAAATAGTCATGACTATTAGAAGTAGTCATGGGAAACTGAGTTATAAGGATGGAAATTCCATGACTATTGATCCTTTTTCTTGTAGTGTCATTTTTGGATAGCGACGGTCAGATATCAACTTAGCTATGTCTAGCGCAGTATTCTTTGCAGCTAGGGAGTTGTTGGTGTTCGGTGTCAGGTTGGTACTGGGGGTGAGCATTGAGTTATGAAATAATATATTGCTGCCAAGAGGAACAAATTCTTGACCAATTAATAATAAGAGGGTACGAATTAAGTCACTCGATTGAGTTGGAGAAATAAGCTTAATTTTTTAATAAGTTCAAACGAAACAAAGTACACACAATTTAAGTATCCCTTGGACCTCTCTCGTGTTTTAGTCTTTTTTTTCTTCTATCTTTCTGTTTCTTCAGCTAAAACATTTATGACAACAAATCTGCAATTGAAATCTAATTTTTGTCTTATATAAAAAGCTAATAAATACGTTTGACCAATTTATTAACATAATAGATATGTTAGATACTTATCATACATTTCATTGTACCTCATTCATTACCACGTCACCTAATCTGCTATATAAACCAATAATCCCAAGGCCATATCTCGCATCTCAAACACCAACAAACAAACTCACTAAAATTCTAACCTCATTCTCAACAACCAAAACCAAAGTAGTACTCATGGAGAAGGGTGCACCCGCAGTGAAGCTGACTTTCGCCCTCGCCATTCTCGTAGTTTTTGCCGCAGGTAAGTTTCTGAACCATTGTATCTGGGTCCAATGTCTACTTGAATCATGATTCCTCCACTGATACTATGAATCATTGTATTCTAATGACTCGAATTCTTCATGTACGCAGGCATGGTGTTGAAAGTAGCAGAAGGAAGAGGACCGATCGTATCGTTGAGATGCAATTCGGTGCTGCATTGTACGCCGTATTGTCGAACCTGCAGGGTCTGTGCCTGTAGGCATCACCTGTGTTCATGTATTGCAAATGCCACTGAAGTACACCCACCAGCAGTTGGCAGTGTTGATGTTCATAACCTTCATTGATGTTTTGTGTTGAAATGAATAAATAATTATGTGTTGTTTGTTCAAAGTTGAACTGAAAATGTCATTGCCAATAATTATGTGTTGTTTGTTTACAATCAAACGGGTTTTAGAAACATCAAATACATCATAACGTGATTATAAGGAAAGGATCAGAGATAGGAAAATGGTACATACCAAGGGGCGTCACGTGTCCTAATTTTAACTAAGTAATCTGATGCATGATTGTCATCGCGGTAGATATGAATAAACTCGATCTCTCATCTCCTCTGCATCAGCTCATGAATTTGGTCCACATTAGCAGAGTGTTGGCAGATCTCTTCCTCTTCTTTGTGTATTGATGACGTTAGATTTACCACGTTTATCTCACCACATTTGAGCCAAATTCCCCTTTTTGTACACCTTTTTGTGATAGTTTTTAGGAACTTTCATGAAAATTGCGTGTTATTGTCCTCTGGCCCTCTTTTGGGCAATTTGATGTTGTTTCGAGTTGTTTTTGTTGAGATTTCAGGTTACCACATTGTGGAGGACCTTTCTACGAGCTCGACGCTTCAAACGGGGACCAATTCGGAGTTCAGATGAAGCGGGAATCATCAAAAGAAGTATGGAGCTGAAATTATTTTTCCCAGCTCCAAAAGTGCGCTGTTTGGACAAAAAAGTGCGCCGAAGCACTTTTTGGGTGCCTCCAGGCGCACTTTTTAATCGACGTTCTGGAAATTTTTTGCCGACTTTCAAAAGTGCGCCTTTTACAAGAAAAAGTGCGCCGGCGCACTTTTTAAGTGCCGCCGGGCGCACTTTTTGGCAAAAATCTGGATTGGAGAGGAAAAATAGGGTTTTTAAGCCTGAGAAACAGACAGAACGAAAAGACTTCATTCTTCATTCTGATTTCGACGAACCAGACACTCTCGGAGGAGGATTTTGAAGCTTTGAAGTGACGATTAAGCGAGGAGAAGCGAGGATTAGCTCAGGAGTTTCTAGGATTCGACAGGATTAGGTTTACTCGGAGTAAGATGTCTTCTTCTCCAGTTTTCTTCTTCTTTGTTTCTGTGATTGCTTCTGCGATGATGTCGAGCTAAACTCTTAGTTTGTTCAGATTAGATGAAGTTCTAGCAAAGCTTTGTATGGATGATGTCGGGTTTCTAACCCGTTTATGTTAATTGAGGTTTATTCAGACTTAATTTAGATTTTTCTAAAACCCTAATTTGAAGCTCTTGAATTCGCAGATTGACCATATCGTAGAATTTGCTTCATCTTTGTCTTGCGGTTCTGACCATGGACGTGAGTCATTCTAGGGTTTAGAAGGTCATTAAGATTACCCGGTGTCTTGACCATAGGGCCGGTGAAATTAATCTCTTTGCATTTCTGTGCGGCGTTTCATTGTTCTTCGTGCATTCTTGGAGATTTATGAGTTATCTTGACCATAGGAACTCATAGGTTTGCTAGGATAGTTTCTCTGCGTCCTGACCATGGAGTAGAAATTGCCAAAGGAAGCGTCGAGGAATTGAGTCTGTTAAAACCTTAGTTGCATTGCATCATCCATCTTAGTCGAGCTAGAGCGGATTCGAGTCTGGACAAGCGCCTTAGTCAATTCTTGAAGCTCCATCTTGTTTGCCTGCTTGATTGGTTTAATTTGCATTTCTAGATTTTTAGTTCATTCACCACCATTTCCAAACCAAACGTTTAAACCCGAATAGCTTATTCCACATTAGTTGAGTAATAGAAACAGAAAGACCCTTGGGAAGTAACGATCTCGCTAGAGCGATCTAGTGAGTAAAACTAGTGTGCATTAATTTGCGCATCATGTATCAAACTCAATGCACGTCGGAAGTCGAGGCGGTACTTGTACTCTCTAATACCCTTTATCCTAAGCTATTAGAAGACTTGTCATAGATGCCCTTAACTCTGTTCGGGTTATCAAACACACACTCCAGCTAGCACTCACTGTAGGCTGTCAAGAGACACGCCCAACACTATCTTAAATCAAACCTCCCACAACCCTTCTGACCTATCTCTGAATTAACGGAACCACTCAAGTAAAGTGATACCCACTTTGAAGGTGTCGATTTCCAGAAGATTTACATCGTCCTGGCAGGCACTGGCGGAGCTAGGAGGAGGCCACCCTGGGCTCGGGCCCATGGTCCTCTAGACCCAAATAGCTAAAATATAGGTATCTTTGGTACAAAAAGTATGTTCGGCCCATTGTATTCCATGTATCGGGCCCAGGGTCTACTTGAGTTCTGGCTCCGCTACTGCTGGCAGGGCCAACCAAGAGGTTCGATTCTAGTTTAGTCCATTTTAATCCGACCCAAGAATTATTGGGCCAAAGGCATTTGAACAAAATCATCTATGACCCAATAGCCAATTCCACCCCCTTTATGTCAAACTATATAAATTAACAAAAGGGTCACCAAATTTTTTATTTTTTAATAAATATTGATTTGAGATATAAAATATTTATTTTTTATTTTCCATATATGTTCCTCACATTTGCTTTTATGTTCATTGATTCAGGTCCCCTGCTGAATCGTTTGTGAACTTATTGCCTAATAAAATTGCCATTTATATTTAAATAAATTCAGTAAATTTTAAACAAAATAAGAAAAAAATAATTTAAAGAATCTAGTAATTAATTTTCTGGAATATCTACAAAATCAGAATTTCTAATTAAATATGGGAAATAAAACATAATAAAAATTAGTTATGGAAAATGAAAATCTTGCTAATATTTTTTTCTAAATTGGTTACCTAATCTCATGTATATAAACCCAACACCCTACACTCAAATAATATTCCACAATTCACCATTCACAATTCACAACAGAGACTCGGAGAGGATCCCAAGCTTGTAGAAACTATGGATAAAGCTCAAGTGAAACTGGTTTTCGTCGTTGCTCTCTTGGTTTTCACATTCAGTTTATGTGAGTCCCTCATTTATTTACATTATTCATGTTTTTTCGTGTGATTACCTGTTGCATTTCATTGACTCGAGTTATTAAGAAAATGTTCAATTTTGATATTAGGGAAAATAGTATTTGCTTCCCTCTACTTTACATCGCCTAACAGATATAGTCTCATGTACTATACATGTCTTTTTTTTACTCTTTATTTCATCCAATTTACCTTTTGGGTCCTCCTGTCCCAACTTTCATATTCTTGATGTTAAATCTGAACACGTCCGAACGTCAAATCAACAACTACTAAAAGTCTACCGAGTAAGCGAAGAATATGAGAGAAATACAAAGAAATTTAAAACCGCATGTTTTATCCATCTGTTTTTTCCCTTGATTTTATATTATTCACTAACACACCCCTTAAACCCAAGATCTCGATAGAATCTGAAGTTTGCATAGAGACTTGAAACCAAAACATCTCGGCCATAAAAAACTCTGATATCATGTCATGAACCGCTGCATCCTAATAACTTAGAGTTGTTGATATATAGTTCAGTGTTGAGTTTTATATCATTCATTAACACGCTGTACTCCGTTACCGAATAAATGTTCGATATGCAAATATTAAAATTAGATGATTGGATGGATCATGGATGCAGGTGTGAAGAATATTGGAGCTGAAAATGTGGACTTAACTCCATGCAAGGCTAAATGCAAACCACATTGTGAATGCATTGATGGAGCTTGCATTTGCCATAAAGATGAACAATTACTACTTCATTCTCGAGGCCTTAGGCCAAATAATCTTCCATAAGAAAGAAATGAATTTGTTGAGGGATCATGTTGTAATCAACATTTTAATTGGGTACTTATAAATAATTTGTCACAGATTAATGAAGCATTGTGAGTCATGAGATCTTTTTATACCTTAATCGAACCGAATGTCGAAACAAAACAATCCAACCAACGAAATCAAAGGACACAGAGAGGAATAGAGAACGAGCTTTCTTTGTCACATCGTTGACAACTTTGTTATGAGTGTGAAAAATATTTGGATATCTTAGCCATTGCGCCAAGATACGCCACTTGAACCACTAGATTGGACGCTCCCTCCTGTTTCACATAATCCAGTGGTTGCATCCACATTCATTTTTGATCTACCCAACAAAAAAAACCCTCCACTTGAATCACTAGACTCACTGTCCCTGAAAGTCTCGTTCGTATATTTATACTCAGTAATACATTCATTATTATTTTCTTAACTAAGTCTATAACAGTTTCGATTATACTCTCTCCCCCACATGTTTCCATTCTGATTGCACCCTCGGATGAATGTGCCTTAATCACTTTCTCACTTAAAACTCTCGAATTTACTAAACGAGTCGCCTGAAAATCCGAACTAAAGAAAACCAGGCAGGACGATTCGGGTTTGCTAAACGCAGAGATTCAAACTTTCAAACTTTTCGAATAAACCCGACCCGACCCGGATAAACCCAAACCTACACATCAAAGTTGAAGTAAGTGGGCTCAGGAGAAACATAAGAAAAGGCCTAAACGGCCGAACCTAGCCACATGTTAAAGTTGGGTCCAGCATCACGATCAATCCTATAGGACATTGGATTGAGATAGGCGGGAAAACTCGAACCATGCATGCACAACTATTTCTCACTTCACGACAAAATAATTCATTGTAGTGGAGGGTTCGTTTGGATGACCAATGACCAACTTTTCAGTTTTGTATGTGACATATATCTATATCTATGATAGGGCTAATAATTGGTGTGTTGTCTTGTAGTAATTGGTTGGCCATGAGTAATGGATGGTTTTGTAGTGGTTTTCGGGACATGTACATTGTCGAATTATGTCCAAAATCGGACAATACGGACATCTGAATGGTGTCGGACAGGTTGAGTGGCGTCATTATTGTAGTTAGGGAACACTGGCTTGTACTGTAGTGGAGGGTTCGTTTGGATGACCAATGACGAACTTTTTAGTTTTGTGTGTTGTCTTGTAGCTGGTTGGCCATAAATAATGAGGTTTTGTAGTAGTTTTCGGGACAAGAATTGATGATGATATAATCTTGATGGTACATCGTCGAACTATGTTCAGAATTTGACAATAGTGACACATCTTAATGGTGTCAGACATGTTGAATGGCGTCATGCTGGTTGACTTCACTAATTTACAATTAAGATGCTCATAACATGACATTAACCATGTTATTAAGAAGTGTTTGTATGGCTGGTGGCCATACAAGATGCACATGATATCATGTATAGCTGCGAGCCATGCAAACACTTCTTGATAACCGGTTCCTGGAGGCAATACTGTGATTCTGCTTTTGGTCTTAAATAAAATATATAGATGGTTGGTTCGACCATGAACAAGTTATCAAGACGGTCTTAGATAAATTTGATGTAATTAGGATGCAACTATGACTTATAACAATTTAAATAATTAAACTACATATCATTAACATCTCTAGAATAATTTATAATGTTTTCTAACTTTTATAATTTTGTAAATTAAAGTTAGGTGATATATATGCCCAATCAGGAAAAAAATCCCTACAATGGAAATTATTTTTTATTATTATTTTATTATGGGAATTGAATTTTTAAAGGTATGTGATATATATGTAAAAAAAAACCTACAAAAAAAGGGAAAACAATAAAAGAAAATAGGCAAATATACTTTACCAAATTTTCATAGTAAAAAAATGGAAAATACCACCCCACCACATTTATTCACTATATATCATACCGATTTCGAATATGTACATACATTGTTAAATTGTACCATTACCTTATTTCTCGAAATTACCTTAAATATCCTTCATCTATATATACCATATACAATGAAACATTCATATTCGATTCAACCATACCAAACAAAAGAAAGAAGAAAAAAAATGGAGAACTGTCAGCTTTACCAGATATCATTCTTCGCTTTCATTCTACTCACTGCTTCTTGTACGCCTTACATTTCCAGTCGTATATTTACTCTCCTTGTAATGTGTTACCAACCTCTTTTAACTTTTTATCATTGTTTTACAGTTGTTTCATCGTCGACGGATCCAGATATATGTCATTTAGCTGAATCCACTACATCTTTATCGTCGAGGAAGGTCAGCATTAGTCCGAAAGGAAAGCAAGGAACAATCCCACCTTGTAAAGAGGACAAAGATTGTTGCAAGTATTGTTCACCTAGGTGCAAAGGTAAACAAGTAGATGTGCAATGTTTTGCGACGGGGTATTGTTACTGCAGTTGTTAATGAAAGGCAACACATTGTTCGTGAGAGAGCTCGACCAAAAAAAAAAATTCAAGACGGCCCAATAAATGTCAACATTAATTTTTAATTTTTCTCGCAAAAAATCTGATGTATGAGATAGCATCATTATAATGCAGATGTAACGTTTTTCTCTACATTTAGTAAATAATATAAAATTCATTCAAAATTCTCTCACAACAACTCGAGTTATTGGGATCTAATGGTTATTGTCATGGTATTAGAGCATTTAACCAACAAGATGTCAGGATTTCAAATCCCTGGTAACCAACAATCCGTGTATAGAGACTTATTAAAGCCTTTGTGCTATTGTTGTTGGTTGATGTTAGGCTCGAACCTTGGACCTGGGACAAATACTAATTATTGAAGCCTTTGTCGCCCCCAGTCTGTTGCACAAGTCTTACCAAAGCTCTGTAAACTCTAGACTCTTTCATGAGACGTTCGTTTGAGGGGAGCACTCACAAACTGTTGTATCTCAATAACTCGAATTGTTGGAGAGGATTCAAATTGGGTTTTATATTAGTCACGATGTATGTGGTATCATTATCATATCACTCTGAAACTGTCACCATGAATTATAAATTGATTTTTTGGGTTGTTTATCTAATACTCAGTCACCATACTGGGTGTCGAATATTCTAGATTTTGGGGATCATTTATGTGATTACGTTTCCAGTCTCTGTTGTAAATCGAACTACAGTTCTCTTCCTAGCCTAGTGCAACCATCAACCACCGGGTCAACACTACTCGGGTACTCATTGACTGGACTTCAAGCCCAATTAAGCTTATTCCCTATGGGCCTAGAATGCTTTAGGCCCATCAAAACAAAACCAACGATATCTCCCCTCAAATTGCCAAATGTGGGGATACTCTCAATCTCTCATAATGACCAATTTTGGACGGTAATATTACATTATAAATTATAATTAACAAAAAAGGAAAAAAAAATTAAAATAGAAAATAAGTAAATATACTTTTACCAAAATTTCATGGTAAAAAAATGGAAAATACCACCCCACCACATTAATTCACTATTATATCATACCAATTTCGAGTATGTACATACATCACTAAATCGTACCATTACCTTATTTCTCCATATTACCTTAAACATCGTTCATCTATATATACCATATACAATGAACTCTTCATACCAAACAAAAGAAAGAAGAAGAATGGAGAACTCGCAGCTTTATCAGATATCATTTTTCGCTTTCATTCTGCTTACTGCTTCTTGTACGCCTAACATCTCGACCTTATACTTATTCTCTTCTTATAATGTGTTACCAACCTCTTTTTATCCAGTTTCTATCGTTGTTTTACAGTTGTTTCGTCGACAGAAGATATATGCCATTTAGACGAATTCGCTACATCTTTATCGTCGAGGAAGGTCAACATCGGTTCGAAAGCAGGCGAAGGTTGTAAAATAGACAAAGATTGTTGCAAAATTTGCCCACCTCAGTGCAAGGGTAAACAAGTAGAAGTCCAATGTTTTGCGACTGGAAATTGTTACTGTGGTTGTTAATGTTATGAACCCTAGCCCAATAAGTATCCACAATTCTCTCACAACAACTCGAGTTATTGATATCTAGCGGTTCTTGTCATGGTATTAGATTTAAATCTTGGTAACCACTAATCCGTGTATAGAGGCTTATTGAAGCCTTTGTTGCCCCCAGTCTGTTGCTCAAGTCTTATCAAACTCTGGACTCTTTCATGAGCCATATATTCGTTAAACTGTTGCAAACTGTCACAAACTGTTGCATCCCAATAACTCGAATTGTTGGAGAGGATTCAAATTGGGTTTTATATTACTCACGAAACATGTGATATATCCTTATCATATCACTACGAAACTGTCAACATGAATTATAAATTGATTTTTTGGTTGTTTATCTAATACTCAATCAACATATTGGTTGTCGAATATTCTAGATTTGGGAATCATTTACGCGATTACGTTTCGAGTCTCCTCTCTCTTCTAGTCTAGTGCACCAACAACCACCGGATCGATCCTACTCGGGTATTATAAATTGCCAAATGTGGGGATACTCTCATAATGACCATTTTTGGAGGTAATATTACAATTTATAATTAACAAAATTAAATAAAATAAAATACCAACCAATTTAACAAGATATACATCTGTTTCTCGAAAGCAAGTGTGTCAATCAACTGGATTAGAATTGGTCCACGTGTAATTTTCTGACTGGCTGAAGATCTGATTTCCGTGAGGAGCATTGATGTTACGATAGAATTGATCATACCATATCCAAATCCTACGTACACAAGAGACTTTCATACGATAGAAGTTGATTTGCATGTGTTTGGGTCAATGCCGGTTAGACAGGCTAATAACAAACTCGAAATCAGTTGACCGAGTCAAAATTTTCACGTGTTCTTGAGCGTCTTGGTATACCATTAGTCCTGCGACATAAGGTCTCAAAATTTCGGGATAACTAGAAAGATATATCCAAAGGAAGGTTAGGTCCGATCGAGAAGGCTATTTCATTAATTATGGAGTATAGGGTTGAACGGGTATATATTGCCCATCCTGAATGGGTATCAAAACTACCTCAAACCAATAGGTATATATACTCGCCCCAAGCAAATTCGTGTCAGATTGACCCAAATAGATCGTGTTCAAAGTAGCATTTCAAACAGGATCACATAGTAAATTTGTAACACGACCTCCAACCTTCATTGGACAGCTATATATATATATGGTCCCCCGCATGGTGCACTAAAGGAAGTAGTAAGAGTTTGTGTGAAGAGACATAATTCAAGACGTGTAAAAGTGAACGAGAGACAAAGAAGTATTGGTGGTTGTCGATTGCCTGTAGGCAAGTTTGGGAGAGTACTCTTGGGTGCATAGCGTATGAGCTTACAAACAAGACATGTAGAGTTGGTGTGTAAGGTCATATCTCACCAATACTGAGATCAAGCGGGGCATGTCTAGTTTCTCAAGATCTGAAACCGACCGAGTTACCTATGTCAGAAAAGTATGGGCCTCGTAAACCAAACCATGGGTCGAACCGTTCCTGAGCTATGGCCCATCAGAAAGCAAAAGTTCGGTGGCTGCTGCCTTCAATTAAACTGACTTGATTAGCTTGCATGGAAATGCATGTACATGGATGACGTGGATAATCAGCAGCCAAATCTTATTTTTGGCCAAATTAGTTGGAAAATTCATAGCCATGCATTCATTTGTGTGGTGTAGATCTCCTTTCTCATTCCAATAATTGCTCTTCCTTTTTTCTTTTTCCACCATTCCTTGGCCATGGTATCCGGAAACCGGTACCCACCCGAAATTCGGCCTATATTGAGTGGGGATTATTCGTTCATTGGGTATGGGCAAATCCGATACCCAGTTACAGCGGGTAACGAGTAGGGATGAGTTTCAAGGTATCCGCCCTATACCCAACCCGATGGGTACCCAATATGAAACAATGTTGTATTAGTCATAATTTATCATCTATGTTAACGGACCAAACCCAATTTCTCCTTCAATCATTCAGTTCTTCACTTCAACTCATCGATCGAGCAGTCTGTTGTTCCCTCTCGAAACCAATAATGCTCTAAAAATCGTAGCTCCATCTCGAAAATCTCTTTGCAATCCAGATGCAAAGAGATTTAATTTTGGTTCACTCAATGGGTAGCGGGTTTACCCATGTCAGGCCGAGGATGGTTTGGATTTTGTACCCGTTTAATCTCGACGGGCGGGTATGAGTAACACCCATTTAATAAACGAGTGGGTAGTGGATATATGGTATCCAGACCCATAGTTACCCATTGCCAAACCTAATTAATATCTACTAGTATTTTTTTCGGCCCGGTGGCCGACTTTATTTGGTATAATTGGTGAATGAAGAATAATTATGTAAATAAGTTAATTCAGAATTATGTTTAGACAATGAAAACTAACTTAAAATTTTGAATCAAAAGATTGAAATCAAACTAAAAACTCAAGGCCAAACTTTTTATATTTTAGTAACATCTTCAAGTCATTTTCTATTTACTTAGCTTAGTAGCTCTCGTATAAGATAATTTTTTATTTTAATATAGTAGAATGTGATGGAAAAAAATAAGTGGCCCTACAGAGAGCATAGATTAGAGAGTTTACGAAAATAAAAAGAGTTTTTGACTAAGTGATGGTTGGTCAAAGCAAATGACTGGCATGTTTTGTAGGTGTATTATTATATACCTTAGTCATGAAAAATGTGTATTTATTTTCTATTTAGAGCATCTCCAATGGCCTTAAATTTTAAAACTTTATGGTACAAACTCCAATTTGATTGGTTGATATATAAAAAATTGAATTAAATAAATTAAAAGGATAAAATTATAAGAGAGAAGAGTGATTTGATTAGTTTAAACCTTTATGCAAAAGCTCTATGTACATAAAGCTTTTGCATAAAGCTTTATAAAATGAACCATTCAAATCATTTCCCTCTTCCATATTTCTTCTTTGTATTTATCTAATTCAATTTTTTTTTTAATATCAACCAATCAAATTGAAGCTTTTACCATAAATTTTAAAATTTAGGGCCATTGGAGATGCTTTTAAAGACTGTATTATTATGGTCACCATATTTTTTAATATTAATTTATTGTTTTTTATTAAGTGTTCTAGTTGGTTTATTATTATTATATTTGGATGTGTATGCTTTGCATCAATGAAATATTATAAAATGTGTAGTAAATAGTAATTAATAACTAATAATATTATAAAAATATCTACAAAAATAATAGAAATATAAAAAACCTTAAAATTATCTACTTGAAAATAGTTTATTTTGAGTTAATAAATAAAAAAATACTTTCCTTAAACTTCCCAATACTTCAAAGATATTATAATTTTATTTATTAATTTCTAAGTCTAATAAAAATTGAAATAAAATAATATTATTGGTTCGTATCTTCCATTTAAGTGGAGGACGTTAAATCATACCCCATCTAATTATAAGTGCTTATATAATAAGTAGATTATTATTGGCCCGTTGGTCGAGTTTATAAAATACCAAAAAATATATACTATTAAATGGAATGTAAGATAAATTGAAGAATATTTTAAGAATTAATTAAACTTGATTACAAACTGAAATAAAATAGGTCTTCTTATGACCATTAACCAAGTGTAAAGGGGAAATGACATAAACACTCATACCTGTTGTTCAAACAAACTTTTCAAATGAGTGATGTCCTCTAAACCAATACGGCTTCAAAATTTATTTATATAACATTTAATTAATCCTAAATTATTACTAACAAAAGTTAATTCAACACAAATAAAAAAATTTAATAACAACTCATTTGAAGTATCTGCAAACAAACAAAGTCGAGACTAAATAAACCATCATTTCTCTAAAATAAGTATGTTCAGGTTTAGTTCAACATAATAAAAATAAAGCCTCAATTGACACGTTAAAATAATATAGAAGTAAATATCATGTTATATATATACTTAGATTTCATGAATATGCTCAAGTCGAACTGACTCAATTCGATCAATATTCTGAATTGGCAAAAATTATTGACATGTAACCCGTTTTACTTACTATATCATGACTCATACCCTACACACTCATGACTTTAATAACTAATTACCATTGCTCTTACGAAGAATTCTGGATAGTTTTTTCGCCCCGCCCGTTGGTCGATTCGAGATTCTTTCTCTCACTTTATTATTGACAACATAAATAAATTGACTAAATAAATAATTTTAAATATGTTCCTTAGTTATTCGAACGAAAGAACGATAGTGAAATTATATATCTAGTATCATGTATGTTTAACTATATATGACAAACAAATTAAAATTATTCTTATGATTCTGAGGCACATGAATTCACTTATAATTCTTAAAGTCTTTCTACATGTGTCAAATTAGAGGAATGTTCAAAATATATTTTAACCCGTGCCATTAACAAAATCCACTATAGGTTATGGAACAATACATATTATTTACTTTAAAGGCTCGATGTATCTTTAACATTTAACTTAAAAAATCCGGATAACAAACTATTCTAACTTAATTTTTTATTTGAATGAATATACATACATAATATATTATTTACTTCAAAATCATGATGTATATTTACACCTTTAACTTTAACATGAGAATGATGGAAAATAAAATATTCTAACTAAATTTTATTTGATTTATTATTTACTTCAAAGTCACTGTACCATCTTGATCATTATTTTTATTATGAGAAATCCAATTTAATGTTGATGATCCTCTTAGTTGATTGATTAACATCTTGATGATACTATTTTTGTAGAATGTTATGAAAAATTTAGAATATTAATGAAATATAGATTTTAAGTTTATCAAAGTTCAGGTGAGAGTTGAACAGTTTTAGCCTTTAGGACCACTTATTGTGTCACTTGAGCCATATATTATACCGATTTACAGTGTCTTTATATATTTTATAATGATTAATATTTTAAATGAACAACATATTAGGCTTGTTTATTTGTAAGTAAACAATATGACTGGATATGCTTGGGAATTTTGGTGTTGTGTAAGTAATGATTAACGATTCGGTCATCCTCCACATAGTTTTTGATATAAGATTAATTATTTAATAAAATATATTAAAATTGATGTCGTTGGATTCGAAAAATTAAAACGAACAACATTTGTGAAGGAAATAATATGTTTGGAGTAACACATAAAATGTTATGAAAAGAAAAGTAATTAAGAGGGAAAAGAAATAGTGGAGAGAGAGAGTTTAAAAAATTAAATAAAAAATAAATTGGTATGATAATATTTTTTGCGTAGGAAATAGAATGGGTGAGGAGAGAGAAACTTAAACTCAATGAGAGGAGGACAAATGCTGATGTGGCAATAGGTTTTTAGCCAAAATGCTTATATATGTTTCTTGATATATCTCTTTTCTTTAAATTTTTTTTTTATATGATTTTTGGGAATCATGGATTTCATATGGTTGAATTTAATTACTACAATATGTAAAGAGTTTGATATGTGACAACTCTAATTTTGGCAAAAAGAACATGAAGTTTGGGAAAGGAACCATACATAACATAATCGATTGGACTTTACAACATTTATTCTAACGTTTGTAGTAGGGAAAGAATTTTTTAGGTTTGATTGTTTTGAATTCGGGATTTAGAAATGTTGTGATTCTGTAATATTATCTTGTGATCGTAATGTTGAATTCGGGATGTCATAATCCTTATTTCAGAATCAGATCTCAAATATCAAACATGCATACAATGTAGTCAAAAACCTGATTTTAATCTTAAAATCTTACGGTTTTACGATTTCACTGGTCTCTAGCGATCTTGATTCCACGCAAAATCTATGGATCGTAAAATCTAGTAAAATCTTGATCAAAATCTTAGAATCTTATAAAATCAACGATTTTTCTTGTGTTTTACGATTTTACTTTCTATGGGAATTTTTTTTTTTTGATGAGTTGTTTCGTATAAAGTATAAAAGGAGAAAGTACCAGTTGTACAAACTGGTACTTTCTATGGGAAATTACCAGTTTGTACAACTACATATAAGTCAAAACAACGACAATTAAATTAAATTGTTTTTTTATAGATTTTTATTAATTAAGTTAGAAGTTATTATTAAAAAGTGTCTAAAATCTAATTATTACTTCCTCGAATGACCGCTTAAGAGTCGACATTCTTTTTTTTTCTTATCTAGATTTTTCAAAGTTGGGTTTTGGTCTTCTTATTCTTAATATGTTGTTGACTTCAATGTTTCGATAGTACTTCATAAAATCTTACGATTTTACGATTAAAAACTACGATTGCAATTTCACCCATGTTTTCGATTTCACGTGGAATCCCGATTTTGACTACATCGCATCGCATGCACGGGGAGGGGATTTGAATTTGCAAGCAGGTAGTCAAAATCTAGCTAGATTTGAATTCTTATGTTCCGTCATCTAAATTGTTTCAATTTATCAGATAAAGAATAAGATGATGCATAACTATTGAAAAGTCGAGACAATGAAATAAGATTGAAGGTCAACTAGCCTTAAGTAGTCAAATCTCCCATAAATAAAGAAATGACCAATATATTTCAATTTTCACTTAGAAAGTGGAATCGTAAAATACAAGAAAAATTGACGATTCTACAAAATTCTAAGATTTTAATCAAGATTTTATGTGGAATCTACAAAAAAATCGTAAAATCGTAACATTTTAAGATCAAAATCGAGATTTTGACTACAATATAAATTTGTAACAATAATATGAATATTAGTCATTAGACCATATCAATTTCAATATTTTCATAATATTATAGAAATAATTTCTTCAAAATACACAATATTTCCAATAATGTTGACACTTATTTATTTATTTAATAATAAAAATAAAAGAAAATGGAAATTTCCAACAATGACATGTTCCAAATCATGGAGACTGAATAAATAAAAACTAATTTGCAGATCAGCTCATTCCACAAAAACCCATAACAATGGCTTCCCCTGTCAGAACCAATAGCAGAGTCTCTTTAGCCATGGAAAGAACCGGCCAATGGTGATAAATCCATAAACCCAACTCCATTCTTCAGTTTCCTTTTCTGGGTTTTGCTTAATTTTGCTTAATTTCTAACTTCAATCGTTATCTTCTTTTACAGGATCTTCTCTCAGGAAATCCCAACCGACGTTCTGATCGACGTCGGCGAAGCCAATTTCTCCCTCCACAAGTTCATGCTGGTGGCGAAGAGCAACTACATAAGGAAAGTGATCATCGACTCCAAAGAAGCCGATTTAACCAGAATCGATTTGTCTGATATCCCTGGCGGACCTGAAATCTTCGAGAAAGCTGCCAAGTTCTGCTATGGCGTCAACTTCGAGATCACTGTTCATAACGTCGCCGCTCTGCGTTGCGCCGCTGAGTATCTCCAGATGACTGAAGCTTACTGCGATGGTAACCTTGCTAGCCGGACGGAGGATTTTCTTTCTCAGGTCGCGCTGTCTAGCCTCGCCGGAGCTGTCGTTGTGCTCAAGTCGTGTGAAGATCTGCTTCCTCTTGCTCAGGAGCTGAAAATTGTGCAGAGATGTGTGGAAGTTATTAGCCTCAAGGTAAATTGTTCAGTGCATGCCAACTGTTATTAAGAACTTTTGCTTTTGAATCAGTTGTTCAGTGCACACCATCTGTTCGATGAAATGCCTGAACGAATTAAGAACTTCGAGTTTTATACTGTTTGTTCTTTCTTCTACAGGCCTGCAACGAGGTGAACTTCCCAACACGATCGCCGCCCAACTGGTGGACGGAGGAGCTATCGATTCTCGACATTGAATCCGTCTCCAAAGTGATCCCGGCCATGAAACAACGAGGAGCAAAGCCGATGACTTTAGCCAGCGTGCTCGTTACATACGCTGAGAGAAACCTGAGGGATCTCGTGCGTGATCATTCAGGAACCGGGTCGAAATCCTTCAACCCGGACTTCCCAGATCACGATTTGGAGCTCAGAACTCACCAACGAGAGCTTCTCCAATCCATAGTCTCCTTACTACCTTCTGAAAAGGCTGCTTTCCCTGTTCATTTCCTCTGTTGTCTACTCCGATCAGCCATCTTTCTCAAGGCCTCCATTGCTTGCAAGAACGAGCTCGAGAAACGAGTTGCAGCCATTCTCGAGCATGTGACAGTCGATGATCTTCTGGTATTGTCGTTCACTTATGATGGTGAGAGGCTGTTTGAGCTTGAGAGTGTCAGGAGGATCATTTCAGGGTTCGTGGATAAGGAGAAGAACGTTGGGATCTTTAATGGTGGAGATTTTAAAGAATTGTATTCTACTGGTATGCAGAGAGTTGCCAAGACTGTTGATGCTTACCTTGGAGAGATAGCACCTCATGCTGAACTTACCATTGCTAAGTTCAACGGGATTGCTGTTCTTGTTCCTAAAGCAGCTAGGAAGACCGACGACGACCTCTACCGCGCCATTGACATCTACCTAAAGGTAGATTCTTTGTAGCTTCTGCTCTATTATATAGTTCAATTGCTTTAACTTTTCATATGGATGAACCGTTGCATTTAATAACTCGAGTTGTTAGTAGAGGGTTCTGAATGAATCTTATATTGTTTACTAACATATGCTTATACAGGGTCATCCGGATCTTGACGAGATAGAGAGGGAGAAAGTGTGCAGCGTGATGGACCCATTAAAGCTGACCTACGAAGCTCGACTCCACGCTTCCCAGAACAAGCGACTACCAGTCCAGATCGTCCTCCACGCACTCTACTACGACCAGCTACAGCTCAGGAGCGGAACCACTACTGAAAGTCGATGTACAGTAGCACCAACAGCCACGAAGAATCAGCTACAGACGGATCTGACACTCGTGAGAGAGAACGAAGCGTTGAGAGCCGAGCTGATGAAGATGAAGATGTACATCACAGATATACAAAAGAGCGGCACCTCTGCCAAAGCAGCATCAGGAGGTGCAAGTTCCAGCAGTAAGAAAGGGACCTTCTTCTCATCCATGTCGAAAACACTAGGCAGATTGAATCCTTTCAAACACGGGTCTAAAGACACTTCGAATATCGTCGATGACAGCTCTGGTATCGACATCACCAAGCCCAGGAAGAGAAGGTTCTCCATTTCTTGAGCATCTCCACGACGACGACTACGATGTATGTATGTATGTGAGTGATGTATTATTGTTTTACGATCCGTGTGATCGAAAAAGATTCAATCTTTTTGTGCCTGTGTATACACACCAAGTTGTGAGTTTCTCTGTGTCTTCAACTCTTCATACTGTAACAGTTGGATCCATGATGATCAAGCTAATTCCATGCATTGTTTGTTCAAAGACCCTTGTTTCGAATCCAGGATTCGGGTTATGATTGCGACAGGAATCGGGTTTATGTGTCTGGATTTGAACAGAAGCAATGATATGATTTTGGATGGAAGTTTGTCAATTGGGCAGAAATGGTCCAAGAACATGTGCAGAACTGCTGCAAATTGACTGATGCTTAGGGGACAAAGTTGAAAGCTTTCTATGGTGCTGAATGTTTTGGGCCATTTGCAGATCAAGATCAATCAGAATCCTGACATCCAATCAGGATATGGATTGGATAACTGTCGTTATCTCGATCTTGTTCTAGTTGAGTATTGTCGTGTTGGATTGGATGGATTGCTGCAAAATTAGGTGTTACGAAGATTGAAAGATGCACTAAGTCGAATTTGACGTGGAATTTTGTCAACTTTTAAAGATTTTGGGTTAAATTTGTCAGTAGAAGGGTTTGTCAACTTTAAAAAATTTGGGCTAGATTTGTTAACCTTAAAAATTCTGGGATAAATTTGTTGACCTTGAAGAATTATGGGTTAGATTTGTCGACTTAAAAATATTCTGGACTAGATATGTGATTGGGTTAGATTTATCAAATTAAAAAAATGGATCAGCCTTAGGCCCGACTGTGGAAAGCCTGCCACATTGCTATATTTCATGGTTAGGGCCTAGGAAAATGGCAAAGGAGTGTTTTTAAAATGGTACCGTTGAATCAACAAGTCTAACGGTATGTAATTTAATCATTAAAATGGTTATAAAATATAGTTTAACTGTGTTCATACTGTCTTTATATGAATATTGTATTGGACTGTTTTGATGAGTGATTCAGTATCCAAGCGGTTGGACCGTTCATACTAGTATGTACAACCTGCGGATTTTGTATGCTAACGTGTCCTCCCTCAATTTAGTTGTGGAATATTGAATAATTGATTTAGTGGTATAGTTAATTATCACATCAGTCTAACACATACAAAAGCTTTAATTCTTATAGGCTATGGGCCTTGGACGGATAACTCGTCCGCCCTCCACTGCTTGACCGTCCTGACCTCTACCTAATCTGACATGGCAATCAAAGATCTCCCACTCCACAAGACTCCTATCTTATCAATCAGTCCCATGTCACTCAATACTCATACTGCAAACCTGTCAATGAACAGTCAGAGACATGCCTTGACACCAGTCACTCACCTATAAGTAGACCTCCATCCGACGACCTAGATCATGCCTCCCAGAAGCACCGCCTAGAAGAAGACACGTGGAGCACTGACTCATACCATTATGACTCTACAAAATACATGATCATCCACTCAGCAAAGGACACGACACACAAACCAGACCAAACGTCTAATACTACACATCCTCACGCTATTAGCTACAGGTTTTGGTCACACGTCCATAGGGCTCACCCTCGATACTTCTCTGTTACCCGTTCATACCCTTTACTTACACCCTACACTCACCATGTACACACTCTAAATACACCCTTGTTATCCGTCTTACAAAAAACTCAATCAACGTCCAGTTGAATCTTTTATCGGTCACCTGTCCAATTGGACGAATCGAGTTTAAATTAATGTAAGTTGATCCACTTAGTTGTCTAACTATAATTGGAGAGGAAGACCCTTTCGTCAACCGCAAGAGACGAGGATGCCAAACCACAAGTTAATTAATCAAAACAGACAGCCTTAATTAAATCAAAACCATTATTAGCTACACTAATTAATAAATTTTTATGCATGCTATGCTTACCAAACTAATTAATTAATTAATTAATTAATTAATTAGTATAAGGGGGTAAACTAATTAAGCTGACCAATATGCATATGACACTTCGTAATCATCAAAGGTTGATTAATTAGTGGTTTTTTTATTAATTTTTAATTTAAAATTTCCAAAGATTTGTTCCACGAAAAGCATGACACATTCCACAGGGTCTAGATATGTAACGTTCAGCACAACTTTATAGAATTAATTATATAAATTATTTTCAGAAAGGAAATTATTAAATTAAAATTGAAAATGTATTAGCAAAAAAAAATGTTGGCTCTTAGTAGTCTCCTCATAGATTTTGTCCATCATTGAATGAGGTTCGGCAATATCGAGACGTTCTTCTTTCGAATCAGTTGGATAACAAAATTTAATGAGGAGATATTCTTGTAAAGTTGTCTTAGTATTTGATGATTTCGTTCGAAAGACTTGTGGACGGGTCACGTGTGTTTTATCCTAGCATCGTTAAAAAAGCTCGACAATCGATTGATTATATGTTGCATCAAATGCCCACAGTAAGTCTCAACTGGGAGTTGTATGAGCGGTAACGTCCACGTAAGATTCCGTGAGAAGGGTGGTGGTGTGCCGTTTGGAGTTGGAGAATGGGCGCCCTTATGGCGCGACATAGTCAGTTATTCTTGAAGTTCATATAAGATCGATTCGGACTGCCACTTTCAGAGAGTATAACGTTAGAAATCATGACGCATTGTAAAAATAGAGTAGGAAGATAGAGAATGTATCGATGGAAGATCCATATAAAAGAGGGCAGAGTTATGAGGCTAATTTTCTCTAAATTGATAATATACGGTCTTCTCTCCATGTCACACCACGTATCTCATAAGGTGTCACGTGTTCTAATTAAGAGCTCGCACTAATCCTTTAGTGCTTCGAGCCTCACTGCTAGGAGTCTCTTAGCCCGTTAAAGTTTGGTGATCCAATTTCTCAATGTCAACGATCGTCGGGTCAGCCAATTTCAGTGTACACCCAATTAACATAAAGTAATTAGACTCATAATTGAGATTAAAGGGTAATTATTGGTGAGAAAAATACATAAACACAAGGAGACGAAAAGACATGTTGTCTTATTATTGGTTAATGGAGACATAAGTGGGGCAAAGCCATAGCTAGTGATCATGCCTCCAAATTCCTCTCTATGCCAATCAAAGCTTTGGAAATCATTTCATGTTATGACTTCTTTTGATTTTTTCTTTTGTGATTTTTGAATTTTGTTGGGAGTGTGTGGGGTGAAAGTTGGCATGAAAAGGGGTTTTGGTTCATGTAGTTTTTGTGTTGAGAAATATTGAGGAGTGTGGAGTATTTTAGAATCGGAGAATGGATGTGACGGAAGTAAAATTGATGAGAAGAAGGTGTGACGGAACTAGTTTGTGTATATACGAGTGAGAGAAGTTGATGGGTGTGATTATGCTAGTATTAATGCACTTGATCTGATCAGAATTCTGAAGTTAAACGTGTTTGGAGTTTGTATGGATGGTGATAGGCTTCTAACACTTTGATTTACAATTGAAACTGTTCAACTCATTGATGTGTTCTTCTTGTGTTTTACAAAAAAAAAAAAAAAGATGATGGATCATAGTCCATATTCGGTCAAACTAGTTGTACTAGTGATTCAGGCTCGAAAAGGAGACTCGTGCAGGACCAAACGAAAGCCACTCTAGACAGAGTCTAGAGTATGACCGTACGCCCAGGGTGATCAAGACCTCTCAAGCACGGACTATCATGATCAACTCTCAGTCGGGTCGCCAATCAGTCGGCGACATGTGGCGACCCAACCCAAATTTCAAGGAGTTTTTCATAAAAAAGAAATATACAACACGACCCCAACACTTACATGACCCAACCTATACACAATGAACACCTTAGACATACACTTAATTATATGCCTAAGGCTCCCAAATCATCTACAGAGCGCCTTCATACTTCTTTGTCTCTCATTCTATCTCAACACCTTACCCCCTCTTGTATACAGAACACTTACTACCTTCTTATACGCCTCACAAAACAATTCCCCGATGACTCCATGACTCACGAGGACAATATATCTTTCTACTCAACCAATCTTATCCTCAAAACCAGACCTCTCATTACTCCAACCAGACGGGGGCAACCGAGTTTATCCTAACTCGAAATAATTCGAGTTGGAACATTTTTTTTTTCCAAATTAAACTTTATGAGTGGTTATAGATCAAATTGTATAAGCCTATTAGTTAATGTCATTTTCTCCAAAGATATGATCCATGTTGGGCCACTAAGCTTATTACCCAATTATCACATAAAGCAATGTCTCCATTTAACCTTTGTTTGTGGCCTATATTTCATCTCCCCACGTATACGTATAATCTACGTATCTAAATCCGTATAAAAATACATGATTAATACTACGATTCATGTACTTGTACAGTAACTTTTCAATGGTACATGTACTAGGAAGCACAACTTACTAGGATCAATCATTTGATGAAATAATTGAATACTATTTTTTACATAACAAATATTTATGGCATAATTGACTACGTTCTTGTATATCTGTTATTATGGTTATTTGGTCAAATCTGATATGATCAAATTGGGTAAAACTGGAGTCGACCAAGTATTTTTAGGATATGAGTCATCTCGAAACTGTCACATGCGGGTAGGAGTAGGAAGGATCTGGATCTGATCTGATCAAATCGGGTAAAACTAGAGTCGACCAAGTATTTTTAGGATATGAGTCTCTCGAAATGTTCATGTGGTAGGTAGGAAGAATCTGGATATGACTGATCAATCGGTAAAACTAGAGTCGACCAAGTATTTTTAGGATATGAGTATCTCGAACTGTCACGTGTGGGAGGATAGGAAGGATCTGGATATTGAAGTATTGAAACAAAACTCGATATAATCAATTTAATTCATATAAATATACTTTTTATCATGAGAAATTTTATGTTATAATAGCTAAATTATTTACTTTTTTTATAGTTAGAATAACAAAATAATGGTGGTATGTAATTTAGTAATGATTTAGAGTTGATGTGTTTGAAAAATGCAAGATTTTGTGTATTTTTTTCTTTGAAATTTAGATTTTTCCCTATCTGGAAATCACGCAAAAATTGACGAGTACGGATATAGTATGAATTTTACTACCCAAAAGACGATCTTGTGTAGTTATTACTCAAACTTAAAACTACAACAGGCGAAAATTAATATCAACTATTCGAACCCAAATCGAACCGCTAAATATAAACTCGTATCGATCGAAATATCCCAGATAAAAGCTTCTTTTTTCACGAAGAGACGCAATTAATTGATTGTGAAATATAAGACGCATGCAAATAATTAAGTTAATTAAGTGATTAATTAGCAAAGGGGGAAACTTTATTAACCACATTTTCAAAAGTGGGATTAAGACCTTAATGACACATTCCGTAAGCAAAAGACATTGATCGACATGCGTGCTAAGTTAAAATTAAATTATTCATTAATTATTATTCACTTGGGACCGAATAATATGTTATGACTTGATCGTATCTGCGACAGGGCGTCACAGTAATTATTAGACATTAGTTTTATATTATTCACTAATATGTAGTTGTATATGTGCCGCTCGAGTTTAAACCTATTCTCGAGCTTTTCCACATATGCTTTATTCGCCTTATATAACATGTAAATCGATTTTCAGTGTAAATTACAGAGTCAAGACAAACATACACATATACACTCGATACACTACGATACATAATCGATCTTTGCTGCAAAGTACAACCATGACCAACACGTACAATGGTACACCATGATATTATGTACGTAATTGTATCTGTGCCACTAGAGTTTGTACCTATTCTCGAGCTTTTTCACATATGCTTACAACTTTCTCAATAATAACTGCGTTGAATCTTCATATAAACTCCGATATTTCATAACCTTGTTTACTAAGTATACAACCAACACCAACACGATGACAGACTGTGATATATACATATATACAATACCGAATCGATCTTCGATACAAAGTACAACCATAACCAACACGATGGTACACTGCACTGTGATCTGGTCCATTCAATGATTTGGTTATTTGTTCATAATATTCGCCTTATATAGCATGTCCAATCGATCTTCAGTACAAAGTACAACCAAGACCAACTCGATGATACACTGTGATACGTACAATACCAAATCGATCTCCAAATCGATGCAAAGTACAACCATGACCAACACGATGGTACACCACGACATGTACTTATGACATACTAAGTCACAAACCCTACAATTTTACAAACAAATCTAATTAAAAATCTTGATTAAACTTACTTTAAATTAGAAGTGGTAGTGGTGGGGATGAACTTATCCTCTATGAACCAATGAGAGAAAGAGCTTACCGATGAGGTCATAGAAGAAAAATACTACTCATTGAGTGGGCGAAAGTGGAGACACCCACAAGAGGGTACAACTTATGTACCAAATTGAATTAGATAGATCAACTTCGAAACCCTAAAAAAAAAAATGCCAATTTGGTTCCTCTACTTTGTCAACTTACTAGATTGGTCATTGTACTATAAATCACTCTTTTTTATCTCCTCCTTTTTTTATAAGAATGAATGATGTATTATAGACAGGCAAACACCATAAATACAAAGGTACGTATTACTTGCATAAGGCGCAACCGACCTAGCATCCACGACAGCAAATGGATGCCCAGCTGCAGAAAACAACCACTAGCCAGCACAAGAGAACCACGCCAAAAACGGGCCATATACAGACCCCCAAAAAGCTCAGAGAATATAAAACCAGACTACTTCAATCACTTTGTTGGTTAGGTCTTTTCGTCATAACTTTCATCTTCTTGATATTAATTGATGCGCATTTAACACACAGTGTCAACCCCAATAGTCACGTTTTGGCGCATTTTTAACTAGGAATATAAATTTATATAATTGGATAAGATAAAACAGACGGATAAAACATGTAACTCATACTCTTCGCCATACCTAACTCGTACTCCCCCAATACTTAGTCACTAAACCATGAGAGCAGCTACTGACGTATTGTGCAAATGTGTCCAAATTCAACATCAAGAAGACGAGAGTTCAGACAAAAGTATCCAAAAACACGAAATTACTGAAGTAGGAGAGGAAAAAAGAAGCGATTCATAATACGTACATAGACTATCTGTTAACCTGACAAAGTAGAAGTACCATAATGCAATTTCCCATAGAATTATGTACCAAAAGGGTCATGAGATGTGGGTGCGTGGGTGGCTTGTGGCCTTACCTTTTTAATTTTTTTCAGTGTACTTACTTTTTATGATTTAGCTAATTAGCTTACCTCTGTAATTATGACACGTCAAACCCATACAAGAGAATAATTAGGCAAAATTATATCACAATTAAATTAATATAATTATTCATTTATTTTTAAAAAAAATTAATGTAATTACTAATTATTAGATAATTGGAGTTGGTGAAAGGTTAATGGTGGGGATTAGTTTTGGAAAGTCTTTTAACTTTCTCGACCCACTCTGTAATTTACAATAATTAAATGATTAATTTAGGAAAGAAAATATGAGGCTGAGGTTGAGAGTTGAGTTAGGCTTTCTTTTTTATTTATATATTTTTTTAATAGGGAGAAAATAGCATTTTGGCTCCTCTATTTTGTTAACTTAACATATAGCCTCCTGCATTTACAAATCGCTCTTTTTTACCCCTCCTAATATGACCACTTTTTCGTTTGGGTACGTTCCAACTTTCGTCTTCATGACGTTAATTGATGCGCATTCAGTATACTGCGTTAGCTCCAATAGTCATGTATTAGCTTACTAAGCATTTCTACCACCTCCAACTATAACTGCTTTGCTGTTTGGGTTCTTTCGTTCCAATTTTCATCTTCATGACGTTAAATGGTGCACATTCAGTACACCACGTTAGCTCCAATAGTCATGTATTAGCTTATTAAGCGTTTTAAGCTTTTCTACCACCTCCTACTATAACCGCTTTGCTGTTTGGGTCCTTTCGTTCCAAATTTCATCTTCAATACGTGAATTGATGCACATTCAGTACACCACGTTAGCTCCAATAGTCATGTATTAGCTTATTAAGCTCCAATAGTCATGTATTAGCTTATTAAGCGTTTTAAGAGTTTCTACCACCTCATACTATAACCGCTTTGCTGTTTGGGTCATTTTGTTCCAAATTTCATCTTCATGACGTGAATTGATGCACATTCAGTACACCACATTAGCTCCAATAGTCATGTATTAGCTTATTAAGCGTTTTAAGAGTTTCTACCACCTCCTACTATAACCGCTTTGCTGTTTGGGTCCTTTCGTTCCAAATTTCATCTTCATGACGTGAATTGATGCACATTCAGTACACCACGTTAGCTCCAATAGTCATGTATTAGCTTATAAGCGTTTTAAGATTTCTACCACTCCTCTATAACCGTTTGCTGTTTGGTCCTTTCGTTCCAAATTCATCTTCATGACGTGAATTGATGCACATTCAGTACACCAGTTAGCTCCAATAGTCATGTATTAGCTTACTAAGCATTTTTTTAATTGAGAATATAAAAATATATAATTAGATAAGATGAAATCGACGAACAAAACATGTGATTTTAAAATCCTTCATGTTTCACCATACTCTTCGCTATACCTCCTTAGCCAACTCTTCGTCTCCTACATCTAATATCTCTCTCCGTCGGTGTGTGGATCTGTCCGAATTTAATGTTAAGAAGATGCTAGTTGAAATGGAATGACCCAAAAGACAAAGTTACTGAAGTATGAGGGGTAAAAAGAGTGATTTATAGTATAAGCGGCTATTTGTTAATTTGGAAAATAGAGGGGGCAAAGTGCTATTTTCTTTTTAATAAAATATTAACTTTTTAAGGCGTTGCATACGTACGATTTGCTGTTCTGAAGTCAGTAGTTATCACCTGTGAATCCGACATATCGTAACAGGTCACTGAGCTTTTATTTTGTACCATTATATACCACATCCAAGTTTTTGGATAACTTGTAACTTTAATTTTGGAAAAAAGTTTTTTTTTTTAATTTATAATTAACTTTGAGAACTCATGAGAAGTCTTGAGAAGGAACGAGTGTCGAGTCTCGTAAGCAATGAGTAAGTTATGCTCGTTTTGAAATTAAGATTAGAGTAAGAGATTTTTTAGAGATAACGAAGACCACGTACGATTAGAGATCTCTGTTTTGGGAAGAATCCAAATGGGCTAAAATGGAGTCCGTTCATTAGGATTTCCAAGTAGTCCAAGCTCCGACGGAAACTAAGTTTACATTCTAATGAGATGACAAACAAAAGCAATCCATAAACTGATCTGGCTCACGAGGTAACATGTTACAAAAGCGCTAACTCGTCGAAGCATTAGTCAACTTTCCATGCGCAACGAGTCATCAGATCATAGCAACACCACCTGCGCCATCGACAAATAAGAATCCTGAAAAATACGTTAATTGTGTTCCAACCAGATATATTTCACGATAAACCATCTGATTAGACACGAGCAAGTACATGAATGATAGTAAATTATCCAAAGTAGAAAATAGAACACTCGCAAAAAAGCTTGTTATATTATTGTTAAGAGTCCAATTCAAAAGTTCCTAAAATTGGATCATTTCATACTCATTCAATGAACACAATAAAATTTAAACAACTCTATGAATTGTGTGTTGTCAGTTTCAATACTGAAATAATGAGATTCGGCCTTACTTAGAGTGAGTTGGTCGCTTGATTAGAATTTTGAACGTTTCTCGCAAGATATAAGATAGGGATAGTGAGTTCAGAGATAGACGATACCCCAGAATGATAATAAAAGGAGGTTTAATACATATCGAGAAAATATTTCTCTACCAAAGTGTCAGTCTGTCTTTTTGCAATTGAGACTGGTGTACGTCGTATTTATAGTCTGAGAGTTATGGTGATCTGGGCGATCTCAACTGTTGAAGGAAAGTGGGTTTTTGCCCAAATCTTGCCCTGGAGCTCTATCAAGCGAAACATCAGCCGCTTAGGCTTTCACATGACCCCTTTTCAGCCCATGCAACGTTTATGCTAAGCGTCGGACCAATAGCTCTTTTTGATAAACTTCCCACGAGTTGGATGCCTTAGCTAGACAAGTCACAATTCAGGTGACTTGTCTAACCCATATTCTGAGTCATCGCCCTAATGAACCCATCAATTTCTCTCAAGTTTGTTGTCTTATCCTGATGAAAGAACGACACTTTTTTATAAGAACGAGCAATCCACCCATTTCTGAAACCACCAGACCCAAACCCAAATCACGATCACCCCAAACCAACCCATCATCACCCACCATTACCAATCCTATCATATCATTGGTACAAACTTACACATGTACACATAAACATGATCATCATCAACACATATAAATTCCTCCCAGACAAAACCGAGTGCGATTCCTTTTTCTCAAAATAATTTGCCGTCTTCTTTTCTTTTTTTTTTTCTTTCACTTATTCATCACTTTATTTTTCATTTTTTTCATTTTTTTCCACAAATTGATTGAGGGGCAGAATTGACAGGGCAAAGAAGGAAGGTGAAGTGGGCATTGCACTCAGAAGAAAAATAACAGACAGGATCAAATGCCTCACTTCATCCAATGTCTCCTGTAAAAAATTATGGCAAGTGGCTGTTAAATCAGTGGTAAAAAAGTGAAAAATTAGAATGAAAAAGTTACCATGGATGAATGTGTTTGAGTGTGATAGTCGTTATTCATGTATTAATTTAGTGTTATTTGTGTGTTATTCAGATCATGGTTAGTCGTTATTCATGTATTATGCAGCATGCATAATACGTGAATAGCAGTTTATTATTCACGTGTCACGGTGGATAAGTGTTATTGGGATGTTCTTTGTATGTTATTTTGATGTTAGTTATGGTTAGTCATTATTTACGTATTATTTTAGTGTTATTCATGTGTTATTTGTAGTTAGTTGTTATTCATGTGTTACTTATGTATTATGCATGCACTATTATTCATGTGAAAAATATTGTATTATGCATGTGTTATTTACTTTATTCGTGAGTATGAATATATAATACACGAGTAACACATGAAAAATCTTACTAGAGGGTGTAGCATAGTTGGCGGTCGGACTGCTCCGACCCAACTCAACGACCAAGACGAAAAGCTCAGGCCCAAGGGCGGCTCGTACGCAGGTTAAGCCTACGGAGATTGCATCCCTTCGTAGCTGGACGATCAGGATCGATCACACATAAGTCGGGTCACCAGTCCACCAATGACACGTGACGTCTCGATCCGAATTTTGGAGGCCTATATATCAATATAGATGTGACCCCATCATTGATGGGGAATGATCACCTAGTACCTGACAGTAAACGTCTTAGGCTACATAAGCCCATTCTTGGACACTTCTATGGTTCCCTTGTACGCCCCATTACTTTTCTGTCTCACTCACCAAATATGCTTACCCCCTCTAATCACAGAACGCTCACTACTGTCTTTTTGATACACCTTGCAAGGTATCAAACAACGGCTCCAAGACACTTAGCAAAACTAGACTTCTCTCAACCAACTCATCAATCTTCCAGGCCAAACCTCATATTAAACCGACCATGTCAATTGTGCTAAACAATTACAAAATTACAAGAAAAATATTTACCTTTTGAGTTAAATTTTCAGGATAAGAGAAGTCTCTAGAATTCCCGATAATATATCACTTAAATTTGATTCCACTATACAATACAAATGTTTTATTTATGGCATATATACCATGTTTGATATGTTTCATTTCATGTATAATAATCACCAAAATTATAAATTCTTATCAAAGAATAAATCTATATACTAAAGAAGGAGGGACAAATTCTATATATACTTACCAAAAAAAGGTGATGGAATAAAAAGTACAAATTATAGATTTTTATTCCCTCTTTAAAATGTACTTGTAAAAAAAATATTTATTTTTTATAATTATTAAGGAGATAAAAATTTATTTGTTTATTAAGATTAGAATATTTTTCTTAATTAATTAAATGTCTCTTTTTTCTTGATTCCTTAGTTGTCTGTCCTCTATTGGATATGGATAATAATGAGTAGCCAATGGGTGGAAAACAAAAAATCAAATCATATCTAAGATCAAACTAATGACGATACGTGATTTAATTATTTTATCGTAGAGTTGTGATTAAAATGTATTTGTGATTGTACCGAACAGACTACTTGATGATGGATTCATAGTTGAGAAGATCGTTACAAAATGTGTTGATTAATTACGTCTGAGGTGAATCCTACTTGAAGAAGCACAAGAGAAATCTATAGGCAGAAGCCAACATGGGTGAGGGTGTTTAGCCGAGTTCTGAGCTTTGAAATTAATTATATTTCATTTTTTTTCATCTTATTGATTTCGACCCACTATCATCACAAAAATATTCAAATTTGACTACATGTTACTTTCGATATTGAACAATCTTGTATTATTCACCTCTGTTCATGAACCGTAAAAAAAAAACCAACCTCATAAAAATGCATTATGAAACAGAGGAGTAAGAACTCCGAAATAAAACATACCCAAGTCAGAGTAGTATCGAAATGGGTTACAGGGGTGACCCCAAGAGAACTCATCATTTGTAACACCCGAAATGCAAATCCGTGAAGACTGAGATCCAGAATGAACAGTAATCATCATCTGTGTTAGTAAACACTATAAGATCCATTCAGAATCCTCTCCCAACAACTCGAGTTATTGGGATACAACGGTTCTTGTTAATCTGTAACACCCCAAATACAAATCTGCGAAAACCGAAGCTCAGAACGAACAATATCTCATCGAGAAAAGGGTCAAAACATCACACAATACAATTCTTAACACACAAGGAAACCCCTAGAAACCCCCACCTACATAGCAAGCTAGACATTGTTTTCAACTTGTTACCACATTATGCAAATAGACAAATGAAATAGAAAGCAATCAAATCTGGGGGGGGGGGGGGTCAAAATAGCATTCATGTAAGTGTCAGAATTTGAGTACATAAATTTATGCCCTAGGTGGGTTTCCCACAATTGGCACAAGCAAGGACATCCGCATTTCATGGCCAATTGTAGCTACAAACAAACAAACAAAACCTAACCAAACCCTTTCATTCATACCCTTGTGGGGGTCTCATGTGTTACAAAACATATCCCATGATCATTTGTTTGGGTTTTTAGTGAATCATGTCTTGTCCCAACTTGGTTATTGCTTTGGAAAATTGCATGTTGAGTACACCATCTTTGGCTCTTTGTAGCTAGGCTTTTTGTTTGTAGTCATTGTTCATCATAGCTAGAGTCATTGCATTGTGTGTGTTACATTGGTATTTGTACAAATACATGACTTAGCATGCACATTTGCCTACTTGATTTTAGTGAAAGATGCACGTGAAAAGTGAATCAAGTCTGTACGAACTTTTTCACTGAGAAATTCCGTTCAACTAGTTTTTTCATAGAAGCGACTTGACTATTTCCTTCTGTCTTGGCTTTTGCTTTGGAAAATTGCATGTTGAGTGCACCATCTTTGGCTCTTTGTAGCTAGGCTTTTTGTTTGTAGTCATTGTTCATCATAGCTAGAGTCATTGCATTGTGTGTGTATATATTGGTATTTGTATAAATACATGACTTGCTCATTTGCCTACTTGATTTTAGTGAAAGATGCACGTGAAAAGTGAATCAAGTCTTTACGAATTTTTCCACTGAGAAATTCAGTTTAACTAACTTTTTCATAGAAGCGACTTGACTCTTTCCTCTTCCTTCTCCACCTTGTTTTCCGGATGTGGATCTACTTGTCAGATTTTAGAGGTAAATGAGAAGGAATGAGAGAGGGAAGAGGAGAGATGAGGGAGGAAGCTAGAGGGTCGGGTTTGTCCATTATCATGTGTCAATAGGTCCTATAGCAAAGAGTCTCAAAATTTTGGAGAAATCAAAATTTTCGGGTTCAATAGATATGTCCGAGAAATGTATTATATAGCAACTCAGCAAAATTTGATTTGCTGATATAATTCGTTCGGTCATTATATTCCTACTCATGTAAACACATTAAACTTACAAATTAACTTTATGGTACTTTATTTTTTATTTTTGACTTTATGGGTCTTTAATTAACATTCTTTTAACAAATTCAGTTGTGTTTTGCTTCTTTTTAGTGGATGACTTTAGCTATATACTAAGAATAGAGAAGGTTTCTAAAAATTAGTTTAAAAAGATTGGAACATAACATTTTTTGCCATTCTCCACTTTGCCAACTTAACCGATAGTCTCCTACACTATAAATCATTTTTTATTTATCTCTTTCTATTTCAATCATTTTTCATTTTGGGTCCTTCTGTCCCAACTTTTGTCTTCTTAACGTTAATTTTGGACACCACATACCACATCAGCAACTACTTCCACAATTTAGTGAGTAAGCATTGAGGTAGGTATAAACCAGGGAGGTATCGCGAAGAGTACAAATGAAATATGAATGGTTCCAGTTAAAAAATTGCTTAGTCAGCCAAAACATGGTTATTGGAGCCGACTTGATGTGCTGAATGCGCATCAATTAACGTTAAGAATAGACGAAAGATGAAACGAAAATACCCACAAAGCAAAATGACCAAACTAGAAGGAGGTAAAAGAGTAGGGAGCATCTGTTAAGTTGACAAAGTAGAGGTAGCAAAGTGCTATTTTTCTAATTTAAAAGGGTTTGTACATAAACTTGAGGACTAAGTAGATGCCATGACAACTAGTTAAAATCAAGTTAATATAAAACTATACACTAAAAAATAAAATAAGAGAGGTTGGGTAAGCATGCATGCAACACGCAATTATCCACAAGTAGTGCATCATGAACCCACAATTGATACCAAATTAAAGAAATCCAAAGCTTACCAAATAGTACTATAAAAAGAAGAAAATTACAAAGTGGTGTCTGCTCTATTTTATCCAAACACCCTTCATCTTTTCTTTCATCTCATCCTATCCTCCTTCTTGTTATATTCGGTCTGCTCGATTAGATTGATTGGTCTAATAAGAGATGTAATCTGGAGGGATTAGATCGATAGAGTTGTGATTTCGCAAGGCTATAGAGAAAGACAGTAGTGACTAGTGAGATGTTAGTAATAATTAATATAAAAACCAATGTGAACACTCTCCCAACAACTCGATCGAGTTATTGGGAGGTAATGGTTCATGACATGGTATCAGATAATGACTGAGAGGTCTCTGTTTTGAATTCCAGTAGCCCCTAAGCCGTGCACATGACTTATCGAAGTTGTGCAAACCTCATGTCTTCTGAGAGTTTTCATTTGAGGGGGGGGGGGGGGGGAGTGTTAATAACCAATTTGAACCATATATTTCCCAATAACTCGAGTTATTGGGATGCAATGGTTCATGACATGAACATCTGGGTACGTAATAAAGGGCCAGACATATATAGGAGAATGAGAGATAAAGAAGTATCAGGGGTTTCCTGTAACTATAAGCAATTAAGTGAGACATTAGGCGCATGCATGGCATATAACCATACAAACCCAAGACGTACGTAGTAGGTAGATCAGGTCAAGTACTTCCATCAATGTTATGATCACTTTGTCATTTACAGTACCTTAAAATTAGGACCATGTCGTCACATATCATCAGTTAATTGATTATCAACTAAAGATCAATCTTTATCATATACAACAACGTCAGATTCATATCAACACGAGAAAACCCTAAACGTACACTCTCCTCAACCAGGCTCTTTAAACCCAATTAACCAAACCAAACTAACCAGAACATCGATTCAAATCATTCCTAAACCACGACTCATCGAATTAAAAATTCCCTTTTATCAATCTTCTAATCCGCCTAACCCTAAACTCTCCACTTATCAACCTCTTATTCTCATCATACCAACAAATTCATCCAAATGGGAATATAAAAAATTAAGCTGATAATTTCCTTTTTTATTTATGTATAGTGGGGAATCACCTAAACCAAGCATATTTATTTTATTGATTAATCTGAAATTAATTAAAAAAATCAAATTAAATTAAAGGCTGTGGATAGAAGATCCACTTAATTGCTTTTTAAAAAACAAGATAATTAACCTTAAATAATTCCTTAATTAAATATGAGGATTAATTAATTTTGCGTCTGCAAGTTGCCAAGTCTTCTTTTCATCAAATTAAAATAATTATTGTTTTAAATAATCACGAAATCTTTTTGGTGCTTAATTAATAATTCCATGGCTTGTGGGGCCCTTGAGAAAAAAGAAAATATGCACAAAATTAGATTATTAATTTTGTGTATTTTATGAAAATAATACCACCTTTGATGTGACTAGTGATATTTATTAAAAAAAATAAAATTTACCATATGTTTAATATTCCTCCTAGCTATATTAAGTGAAAATTTAGAGAATTTACTACCTACATGGAGCAAACCACAACTTATGGGACATTAAGGTTATCCTCGCTAAATTCGTCGAGGAAAGAGTATATATAATTTTTTTCGTGTGAGATAAACTGGCCTACCAAGTTAATCAAGAAAATAGTATAACTTTTCTTGTGGCAGACAAACTCTCGTCTTATTTTTTGAGAAAATAGTACGAATCTCTTCGCGAGAGACAAATTCGTCTCACCAAGCTGTTCATTGTTAGAAAGAGTACGTACAACTCTCTTCCCATGAGAGACGGGCTCTCATCGCCAAGTTCATCGAGTATATATGATCAATTTCATTCATTCAATCTCGATCCAACATCTCACTTATTACGAGTTAAAAGCAACCACTATATGTAGTTTTCTATAGCTAGATACTAATATAGCAATAGGGATGAAGTCTGAATAATACATGATTTGTCATATGGGAAAGAATCTTAGTGTAATTCTCTATATATCCCCAAGATCTAGGGACTTGTTCCCTCAGAATATTTCTCATGCATTTTAATGTCAACCTAATAGAATATGCTTCATTTTTATATAGTTGAAGAGAATCTTAATTTCACAACTCATTCGGTTTAATAAGTTGTTCGATATGGATAATCGAGAGGTTGGTTTGGGAGAGAGATGACCACCAGTCTTTTTAAACTCCTTGGAGTCGTCATTTGGTACCTCACAAATCGTATAAGAAGGTAGTACGTGTTCTAGTATTAAGAGGGGAATATGTCATGTATTTAGTGATCGTGAGGCAGAAAAGTATCAGGTAAGCGTTCCTACGAAAGGGTGTATGCAACTTAAGGCGTACATATTGTCAACGGGTGATAAATCATGCCCCCCATCAATGTTGGGGTCAGATCCGTATTTATAAGTTCTCGTGAACCATGCCTTCCCAATCTTTTCTGACAAGATATTGTCCGCTCTGGGTCTAGCCCCTCACGGATTTGTTTTTGGGTGTTGGTGGGATTCAAACCCATGACCTTCCTCCTCTCAAGATCAAACCCCCACCACTACGTCCCAAAAACGCGTCATGTCAGTTAATGTTGAACTATTCCCCATAACCCATGGATCTCCCCCGTGCTTTGTCGATGTGGGATTTTCCTAGAATATCACATGCATGGTCACTACGTGTAGTCGGTGACCTAGCATAGGTGCAATATCCTGATCGTCTGACTACGAAAAATCGTGAATGCCTGAGTTTTAACCTTAGGCACACGACGCATGAACCAACTATTGGATCTGAGCTTTCGAGCATGTGGGTGGTGAGTTGGGTTGGAACGATCTAACCATCAAAGTTGAGACCATAGCTCAGGACATTTAGCTAGTAAACACAATTAGTTGACTTATTTAATTAAACCCATAATTATAAGTTGACTGTAGTTGCCAATTAAAGGGGAACAAGTAATTTGATCCACTAAACCATAGCCAATCATTTAATATTAATTTGGTCACTGATTTTTTTTATATAATTAACTTGGTCAGTGAAAAAATTAATATTTGGTCACTGAAGTAATTATTAATTAAAGGGTCTTTTTTTTAATTTAATTTATGTCGTCAGCTTCTTTTGTGGATGGGGAATGAGGCAACAAAGGCACGCATGCCATAAAACAACTAATTAAAACAAAGCTTTATATTAACACGATTTAGCTCGTCGATCACATGTCCTGGCGTCAGTATCTATGGGTACAACGCTTCCTTACTGGTGTCATGATTTTATTAACACGATTTGTACGAATTTGAGTCATTAATAATATTGGGAGAAACCATTTCGAAAAAAAAAAACAAAGCTTTATATTAATTGGATGTAATTAAAATTTAATAAAATCAATTTGAGATGTTTTTCTTTTATCAATGTTGTCAGGAACGAATCATCCACGAACTAATCAAGTAAAATATACAAATGTTGTCAGAAGATTAATAAAATGGAATCTTTAATGTGATGAGGCATAGTTTAGGAATGATCAAATTGATGGTATGTACGGTTCGATTCGGTTAATCAGGTTTAAGGGGGCCAGCTGAGGAGATTGAGTGCACGTTTAGGGTACTCTTACGTTGATCTACATCTGACATTGTTGTATGAAAAAAAATTTGAGACTTAGTTGATCACCAGTTAGCTGATGATATGTGGCGATCTGACCCTAATTTCAAGGTACTATAAATGGCGAAGAGATCCCTACGTTGACGGGATCCTTGACCTGTAATCTACCTACTATATACGTCTCGAGTTCTTAATCTTATGTGTAGGTTGTTAAAGGATAGTTTCGTGAATGATGAAGATGACATCGTCCTAGAGTATGAGCAAATTTATAAAACAATCAAATTGAAATATATCAAAATAAATTCATGTTAATCATAAATTTTCAAAATTGTTAACATCCATAAAAAATAAATTAAAAAAGTAGGCTAATTGGATAGGACGGTAATTAGGTAGGTGATGTTGAAACTAATATTATTAAATTATTTAATTAATTTTTATGATGGACCCCTCCAAACTTGCTTAATTACAAGTGCATAATGAGTCATCAGTGAGTAATTAGAAATTACTAATTACAATCATCATGGTTTATTTTTGTGGTTAATTGGTCTACGTCAGACGTTAATAAACGGAATTAACTAACAAGTTTCGACTTAAATACACCGGATACTACTAATCTTTTTAAAAGCAGTCACACTGACCACTCAACTTTTTTTCGTACACCGAGTACCACTGAACTCGATTAATTATCCATGATTTACCACTCCATCCAAAAGATGGATGGAAAGTTGACATGGCAGTTGATAGTGTTATACTAGTCATAATGTAGCGCCTACGTGGACGCTGATTGGATGATAAATTAAATATTATGAATTTCCAATGTGATCTGTGTTTTAGTTAGGGATCAATTTAGGTATTTTTTTTTTATTTCAGGAAATCTCTTTCCCCCTTAATGCCCCGGCTCTTCTTCTTCCTACACAAATAATTAAACTTGCAAACTCTGTTCCTGAGGCTTAGTTCCTGGAACGTTTCATCCTCTTTTTTTTCTGAATCAAGACTGAAGCAGATTGCCAGATGAAATCTTATTGATTCAATCAAGTGTGGCAGCCAAGGCTTTATATTTTATAATCTTTTGAAGTAAACTGAAGCTGCATACCCACCCATCAGGTGCAGAGTTGCAGTAAATTCAAGTTGCTGTAAATCCTAGTTGCAGACCTAATCTAAAGTCTGATTTGTTTGGGATTGTTCGCTGATACTACTGTTATACATAGTTATATCACTGTTAATATAGGTTGAACTATTTGTATCTGCAGGGTCTGTTGTTTTTGTATATGCAGGGTCTGCTATATTTGTATCTGCAGGGATTGAGCTTTTGGATTTGGCTAGGATTGGGTTGTGGGATTATTGAAATAGCTATGAATCGATTTGTTGATGGTGTCTATGTGTAATCATGATCTGCATTATCAATTAAAATCATCTGCATATACTCAATCATTTGATTCCACAAAAAAACATTCCAAACAATGAAACTCATCCATGACTATGTAGGTTGAGGAGATGTTCAAGGTTGTGGTTAGCAGGTAGTTACTGATGTTCAATTACAGGAGAATGGAGACACTAGGGAAAGTTATTCACATGGAGATGACTTCTGTAGCAGTGCTAGTGTTCCTGATTCCCTTTCTGTGGAAAGATCTTGCACTCATCCTAAATCGAGAGAATATCCCTAACTAAAACGCAGATCATAATGTAAATTCTTAATATTTAATTTATCGTCCAGTCAGCGTCCACGTAGGCGCTACGTTATGACTAGGATAACACCGTCTACTACCATGTCAGCTTTCCATCCATCTTTTGGATGGAGTGGTAAATCGTGGATAATTAATCGAGTTCAGTGGTACCCGGTGTACGAAAAAAAGTTGAGTGGTCAGTGTAATTACTTTTAAAAAGATTAGTGGTATCCGGTGTATTTAAGTCAACAAGTTTCCCTCTGTGGAAAATCCCCTCCGTGAGATTTGACTTTTTTTTTCTTGTTTCGAATTAGCATTGACACTAATTATTCTTTTTATTTGGTAGAAACAACTTATTATTCTTTTAGAACATTCTTCACTTAAATAATTAAAAATAATTACCATCTCTTCTCTCCCTCTATGAAAAATTCTGAAATAAAATAAAAAATAAAAAACCTATGATTTCAATTTGAGCATACATAAACTACCCATAACTTAAAAATTAATTAAAATCGAACAGGATTACAGTATGAAATTGGAATCATGTAAATCCTGATGGGGAATCTGTATGATTGTATTTCATGTTGGCAAGACGTTCGGTTACATGATTGTCTTCTTTGTATCTGTGAGACATTATTTTTCTTAAATTTGAATCTATGTTGGATTTGATATTTTGGATATCATTAACTCGTGTCTATAAAATAACATAAATCGCCATATCATCAAACTCTTGAAAAATTAACGAATGATCTTCTGCCCAATGAGACCTAAGGTAGTCATATTCATCCTAAATATGTATATTTTGAGCTAGGAAACGACCTATCTACTACACTTATGTTCTTCTAGTTCATCATTGTAACTTCTGGTATTCTTGAGCAGTTGGTACTCCTTTTCCAGGTATTTTCAATCACTTCGTGCTCAAACATTTGTCGTTTTAATATGCATATCCTATGTTTCTTTTCCAGTGTTCTGCAGGCGGACATAGAAAAAAACCTGGAGCTAGTACTCTCTCATCTTAAAACCTGGAGCTAGTACTCTCTCACCTCCAACTTGCACATATCAACAACAACAACAACCTGGATGGTGCCATACTTAAACACACAATCCACATGAAGATACACGCCCTGTCCTGCCACTTTCAGACAATTCACCATCTAGATAACATATCCCTCCATCACATGACACATATAACCCTCATCAACCTCCCATAAGTCATGATGATAAACTCGACCTCCTGAATTCAGACTCAATTCTCCTTACTGTACCATCTCTTGTCTCCCTCCATAGCTAAATCTAAGTACCACTACATAATTGAATATTCATAATCCGCATGAAGATAGATGCCCTTTCCCGACACTTTCAAACGGACCCCTGTCCAGATACTAGAGATACTCATCACGTGGCACACATGACCTTGATTAACCTCCCTGATGATAATCTTAACTTCGTGAATTAAGACTTCATTTTACCATCTTTTCTCTCCCTCCATAGCCAAATCTAAGCACCACAACTCAACTCACCAATACATCACAAAACAAAAACAAAATGCACAATCTTTTCTTGCCAAATGAGATCACTCAAACACAAATAATTCACAATTCTTATACCAACCCACAAAGCATTATGCATCCCCCACAAATACATGACATTAGCATCTCAAAAATCCACAAATAATCATATTCCTTTTGCTTATGTAATCAAACCTGAAACTATTCCTTTGTACCTATTACTTCAAAATTGACCTCTCCCCACTTCAATTCCTCACCCCTATATATAAACCCTAATTCCCAAATCAATTCCCAAATCAATTGAACAAAAAACCCCCCAAATTGAACAAAAAAAACCTTCCAAAATTCTCAAACAATGTTGTCAAGTGATCACTTCACATTACCATTCCTCCCCAATGAACAATACCCTGATAATTACTTCCCTCAATCCACCACCGTCAACAGATTCCTTCAATCCGCCGCCGCTGACGTCACCTTTCCGATGAGCATCAACAACATGACCATCCACGACTACCTAATCAACACCTCCTCATCGCTCTCGTCGACCTCTGACGAGGCCGACGAGCAGCAGATGAGGATAATCGACGAGAGGAAGCAGAGGAGGATGATCTCGAACAGGGAATCCGCGCGGAGGTCGAGGATGAGGAAGCAGAAGCACCTCGACGAGCTATGGTCGCAGGTCGTCCGGCTGAGGAACGAGAACCATAGCTTGCTCGATAAGCTGAACCACGTGTCGGAGTCGCACGATCGTGTGTTGGAGGAGAATGCTCGGCTTAAGGAGGAAGCCACCGGTTTACGGCAGCAGCTGTTGGCCGATCCGGCGGGGTTAGAGTCTACTAGAATCCTGGCTTCGCCGCTGGAGTTTGACGACGTCGTTTTGAGGGCTGAGTCGTCTTCGGATGATAGTTCTCTGTAGCCATAATTGCTTCTTTCAGAAACAGGGGAGCTTGATGAATAACAAATTAGTAACTGTTATTTATATGAGTGGAAATCTTGATGATCGGAGATATGGGTTTTGGATTACTGGTTATATATATGGTTACCCAGTTAGTTGATTTTGTGTTCTTGTTTGAATTTTTCTTCTGGGTAGGTTTAAGGTTCTTCGTTTTCATGGCCTGCTCTGTTTTTAGTTCTTCCATGGCTTCCTCTGTTTCTGTATCAACTTTGGGGAATTAGGTTAAAATCTAAAATGTGAGATTTACCCAATAATTTCTCTCTTTTATGGAGGAATAGCTCAGTTGGTTAGAGCGTGTGGCTGTTAACCACAAGGTTGGAGGTTCGAACCCTCCTTCTAGCGAAATAATTTTAATCATAAAAAGATATTTCGACGGTCGACTCTTACTGGTCAATGATTTTGTGAGGGACACGCATTTGTCCTTCTTGGAGCCGTCGTTTCGTACCTTAGAAGGTGACGGACGACTCTTACTGATCGATGGTTTTGTGAGAGACGCGCATTTGTCCTTCTTGGAGCCGTCGTTTCATACCTTAGAAGGTGACAAACGACTCTTACTGATCGATGGTTTTGTGAGAGACGCGCATTTGTCCTTCTTGGAGCCGTATAGAAGGTGTACTAGAAAGACAGTAGTAAGCGTTTTGTGATAAGAGAGGGATGCACGTATTTAGTGAGTGTGAGACAGAGAGGTAGCGGGGTGTATAAGAGATCCTTAGACGTGTCTACGAATGAGCGTATGTAGCCTAAGTCGTTTATTATCAAGTCTCATTAATGCTGAGGTCAGATCCATATTTATGGGTCATCGAGATATGGGTCGAGTTACAACGTGTTATCTGTGAATTGGTGATCCGACGTAGTTACGGATAGTGGTGGTAAGTGTGCATATATTACTTTATATTTTTCTCTATTTTTAATGATGATGAGTCGTGTGATTACACAACTTCTCGCCGCATAATTCACAATTAAAGATAATTACCCTCGAAATGTTACTTATTTACAAAGACCATGTACGATTAGTGCAGTTGATCAATCATATCATTAACAAAGTGGTAATAAAAGATATAGTTCAAACATGGAAAAAGATTGGGCTAGTTCACAAGGACATCTCGACCGCTCACATGGTATGGTCCCGTTTATCTGTTAATGTTCATGTGGGTTTCATTATGATCGTCTGTATGACACGTTTTCTGTGATAAAATGGTCTAGAGAAGGTATGATACTTTGTAATATAACTCGAAGAACTTTGGATGTAATATACAAAGAACTACTCCTCTCCTTAAAACAGCTAACCAGATGACCACCTAAAAGAGGACACACCTTGGTATTTCTCTTTCTGGGTTTGCATTTTACGTTGAGCGATTGTCTATCCTCTCCCCTCACGTAAACTAACCACCACCATTTTTTTTTGTGACTTGTGAGGTGCATCTATGGAGCGAATCGCCCAGAGCTAGGAGAATTGCATGATTTGGGGTGGAACAAGTACCAAAAACATTATTCAGTTTAGACGGTGACATCAACACGTAGAGAAGTACCCACAAGTGAGTCTATCTAGAGATGAGAAACATACGAAAGTATCCTTAATGAGAGAGAATTTACATATGCATATGACATCTCGAGTTTGAAAAGTGAACCTAATAGAAAGGGTATGATAATAAATGTACTACATTTGTCTGATATGTAAAGAGTATGTAGCGAAAGGTCCAAAATGGTTCAATTCACTGGACCGAATTATACACAATCTCAAAAATGAATTCGACCATGGCCAGAGAAAAGCTCGTTGTATCCGTCACTGTATATATGATGAAGGGTCGAGCACCGGAGAAGGACAAGAGAGCAAGAAGACCAACAATGGTGGTGATGGTGATGGTGGTGGTGGAAGTGTGCCTAGTGGTGGTGGCTGAATTCATCATCCCATCAATACATCAACACACGAAGGGGTACCAAAATAAAGCAAAAAAGATAGAGAGGGCCAAACCACACAAAAAAGCCATATCCACTAAAACCCACACGCCCACACACTGAAATTTAGACCAAGTTTGCCATGATTAATATGCTACCTTTGCATTTGCTTGTTGTTTTACCCATTTGGTTTGGCCGGTTTGATAGAAGGTTTAATACGGTAGGTCGTTTGGTTTGAGTGTAGGTGCGGTGTTTATCCTGTCTGAAGCACCTTGAAGTTTCTGAAGGTACTTCCAGTGATGAAGTCAGGTATAGGCTATAATGATGAGTCTGGTCCCAGGGTTCTCTGAACCATATAGTTAAATTATGTGTATTTTCTTGTAAGAAAATATGCTCGGCTCATTGTATTTTATGTAACAGGTTCAGTGTTTACTTGAATTCTGAGTCCACCACTGGTACCTCAAGGTGTATCAAAGGTAGAGTACATAGTAAGCGTTCTAGTATGAGTAAGAGAGAGAAAACATATTAGGGCGAGACAGAGAAGTGTATTATGTGCCACTATATTTGACTCTAAAGACATTTAGCGACAGCCGTGTTAGTGGCAAATATGCTATCTGCCTCTAAAACTTTATAGAGACGCCAAAAAAGTGCATTTTAGAGGTAGATATGGTGTACCTCTGTAGCCAAATTTTATTGTAGTGTATTGGGGCGTACGCTGTAGGAATGTGAGAGTCTCGATTGCTTAATGGCAAAAGTTGCAAAGGGGGATAAAGAGATGATGAGATGTGTCTGTCGACCAAGGAGCTAGCTAGCTCTCATCAAATACTAACACGTTACCTATTTTCTTTTGCTTTTGTTTTTAAGTGTTTCATTTCTTTTGGACACTTGGGAACATCAGTACTAGTACTATAGCATCAATTGGCTTCACCATATCGTATGATACCGATTCTCGCCTAGCAAGCAGCATGAAAGAAGAGACTTAATTCGATGAGATAGAGATGACCTTATTTTGCACCTATCCGAAACCAAGATCAATGGCAGGTAGAGATCACATCCTCTATCATTCTTTCTTGCCCCCTGCATCAGGAAGAAGTGGTTGTCTTAGTTATTTCTAAAATTGGCGGATTCGAGAACAGAAGGCAATGAATATGGTCTTTCTTTTGGGCCCTAAACAGATTCATGATATAATAGATGTGCAAAGTTATTGTCTTTACTTTGTTGAGGTCTTGTATATGATTCAATCTATGCAAGATGGGTTTGGAATCCTATCATCTATTGTATGTGTAGTTGGTGTGTTGTCGCGAAAGATCATATGTTATATACCGAATTGACGTTACCCAAATGCAAGAAAGATAAAAAAAAAGAATTAAAAGAAGAATGCAGATGCAAATTTACGTGAGATTCACTAATATTGTGTTGACTAGTCTACATCCAGAGAAAACGTTTTCTTTAGATTCCGAGGGGACAAGATTATCGAGTGATTTCAGAATGTAGTTGGGTTTGAACTAAGAAGAGTTCATTTACAACTACTCATGCATAGAAGAACCCCTAATAACGTTAAAGCCTAAATCACATTCAACATCGCCGAACAGTTGGTTTTGCATCCAGTGATGCATATTATTATAAGTGTGAAGTGACATGAATAACAATTTTCATTACCAACTGGTATGTCGTTTTGGTACTGGAGCTGCTCATACTGTGACACATCTGACTCTGTCATATATCTTAAAGAACGTTTTTTTCCCTGTTTTCAACCTGAGTTTTCTTCTCATGAAACTATCTAAATCGGAAAAACAAAAACAACAAAGGATTGAAATTGATATGAACCCCATATCTTTTGAGTGCTATAACTTTTGCATGCTAGCTACCACCTTTGACCAACTACTTTATCACCATTGTTGCCTTGTTGGGTCCTTCTAAAACTCATCTTGCCATTGGCTAACTTACACCTTACAATTACATCCATCAAAAAGCTACTTCAATAGCAAACAACAAAAGTTGGATGACCATGAGGCCATTTTTTTTTTCTATCTTTCTGAGCATGATTCTAATCTTGGTTTTGTCCATACTCTAGCTAGGTAGCTATATAGGGGTGATCAAGAACAGATATAAGCATGATAATCTGAGGAAAGATTCAGCTGTTCCTGAGGATAGAATGTAGATCCAAGATTTGATGATCAAGTTGGAACATGTGTGTTTTTGTTTCTTGAATGCTTTAATCTTGCTTTGTGGCAATGTTTGAATGATTGAATTCTTGACTATGTGTCAATTTTTTATCTTTTGTTTTTTAGTGGGAAATTGGATGGCTATAGACTCCTTTCCTCAGATTAGGTTTCTCGAGGTTCCTCGTCAATCTAACATGACTGTCCATTATGTGATTCGGCATGCGCTTCGTTGCCTCCCAAGTCGGGGTGTGATAAACCTTACGGTTTGGGTGTGCACTTAATTTTCTGTATGCTTAGTTATCTTCAGTGCTCCCGCGGGAGTTATTGGTTTAAATGTTGATTTGAATACATACATTACGATTCTGATTCTCACAAAAAGTGAATTTAAATTTTTTTGGTTGAGGGTTAATGTCTGATAGAAACACTACAAAAATTTTTACTTTTAGCTACAGCAAGCTACTACAAAATTACAACGACATGAAAATGCAGTAGCAAATAGTTGGTATTTGCTACGGCAATCACTATTTCATGTAGTAATTTGCAGTAGCAAATACTATTTGCCACACCACTATTTACTACTGCCAGCTTCCCGTCGCAAATAGTGGTGTGGCAAATAGTATTTGCTACTGCAAATTAATACATGAAATAGTGATTGCCGTAGCAAATATCAACTATTTGCTACTGCATTTTCATGCCGTTGTAATTTTGCAGTAGCTAAAGATCACTTTTTTTGTAGTGAAAATACTCGAAGGTAGTGAATTTGGGGCCAGTTTTTGGCATGTGGGCTTTCAGTTCGGGCCAACCATGAGAACTAATAGTAGACAACTATCGACAATGATAGTGAATGAAGCGTTTCACAAGGGCTTGTCTCTGAAGCATGATGAAAGTTATACCTAGCACTTTCAGGCCTAGTTTTAAAGTGTGTTCTGCCAGATGTTGACTTGAGTGTATGTACCTCGAGTATAACTCATACCAGAAGCAACTTTAATGAATTTCTTGTTGAGGGTTAATATGTGGTAGAGAATATTCTAGGGTGGTCATTTTCTGACCTACGACCTTTCAGCTAGGGCCAACCATGATGACTAATAGCAGGTGAATGAACCGTCCTCTCGTGGGAGACTTGTTCCTTAAGTAGAACTGGAGTTTAACCTTTGATGAAAACATCTAAAGAACGACCCATTACGAGACCTTCTCGGTCACAAAAAAAAATATATTGGATGATTATCTAATTAAGCTTGCCCCACTTGGACATGTACAAGTGATCCATTCAACCCTAAACTTCTTTTTCTCTTTCTTTTTTCCCCATGGAATTCAACCAAAACTTTTTAGCTATAAGCTAAGAAAGTTACTTTCTTTTATCAAAATTTTTGTCAATCATTGTAGTACTAGATGTCATTAAGATTGTTGCATCTTTAATTGTTTGTATTGATGATAATTACTTTTATAGTTTAATATATCACTAAATATAGGGGCCTTTTTTGTGGTAAACTATTTATATGGCAGGTGAACGCTCCAGTAATGCGAAATAATTAATTACGTTGACATGTGGCAACATGAAAAACATAGAAATATTGAGATTTGTCGTAGGTGTATGATCAGTTGTCATAGACATATATGATAGGTGAAGTAACATTATGTCTCATGGTGCATGTCACCCTGTTACTTACATCTCCTTGAGATTCGAGTCAAGTTGTTACGTGTCATCATCTGATTGTTTACCTGGCTCTACGAGGATCCTGACTGTTGTTGCATCCCCTCATCATAACTCTAGGCCTGAGATAGCCTTTTGGGCCACAGGCTAACCCTTATGTACCGGGCTATAACAGATCAAGCTCAGAGCCCGTTGTGGCAGACCAGCTAGACCACTACACATACAGCCCGGCCACATGAGTTGTAACCCATCACAAGTGAACTAGTGGTATTTGATGATGCACTAGACTAGGGATCAGAGGGTTGCATTTCGATTCCCAACAATCATCTCAAAAGGAGCCTGGAAACGTACTCACAGAACTGAAAACGAAACCAAGTGTCATTTTGATGTTAAGTGCCTACACTAATTAAGGCCAATCCAAAGTGAAATAATGGGAGACATAAGCACTTAGCAAATCATATCGGAATCAAATAGATATAAACAAAACCTATCAAAATTAAACATGGATCATTGGTATCTTATACAAGTTATGTAACTCATGATCATGATCATGTAGGCTTCTTTTCTTGTACATCATCTCAGAATATTGAATTGTCTGTATAAAGGGAAATCAGATTAGACATGTGTTGGATTTGGGAATCTCATACTAGCTTACAATTTAAGAAAATTAAAATAAATTTAGGGAAAATAGCACTTTGCCCCCCTCTACTTTGCCAACTTAACAAATAGCTCCCTATACTATAAATCGCTCGATTTACCCCTTCTTACTTTGACTATTTTGTCGTTTGGGTCCTTCCGTTCCAACTTCGGTATTCATAACGTTAATTGACGAGCATTCAGTACACACCACGTTAGCTCCAATAGCCATGCATTAGCTTACTAAGCGTTTTTTTATCAGGAATATATGTATATATGGCAAGCGCTGTATATATATATGGTTAGATAGGATGAAATAGACAAATAAAATGTGGTTTTAAAATCATTCGTATTTCACCATACTCTTCGTGATCACTCCCCAAATTACCTCTCTAACTAACTCTTGATCTCCTACCTCTGATATCTCTCTCTGTTGGTGTGTGGATGCGTCCAGATTTAATGGTAAGAAGGCGAAAGTTGAAACGGAATGACCAAAACGGCAAAGTAGTACTCAAAGTAGGAGGGGTAAAATGAGTGATTTATAGTAGAGGGGGCTATTTGTTAAGTTGGCAAAGTAGAGGATGGCAAAGTGCTATTTTCCCATAAATTTACATGTAAATTTTTTCATTTGATGATCACTTCACTTAGTGCTTGAACACATCAAGTACCCACAACATTGTACTTTATCAAGTTCTAACATAGTTGGTATTTTGTGCGACGTCCGACATGAAACTCTCTCTTGTTCTTTCGCTATTGTTTCGGAGGTTCGTGCCATTCTTGAAGTCGTTTCTTATGCACCGAGATGCCTTCTGACTTGCACTGTTTTCTCGGATTGTCTCACCCTGGTTGATTGCATCTCAAGACCCAAACACAAGTGGCCACAGGAATGTTATAGTTCGGTACTCGATGGTAGCTAGTGTTTGGAAAGCTGTCGAAACTGTGATTGAGTGTATCCCATTGAGTTACTATGAATGGATAGTTCATGAACAATATAAAATTAATGTTGAATTTTTTTTCCTAAAAATTCGAGTTATTGAGAGGTAATTTCAATATATATAATTTGATTTATGGACTCCATTTACATTTTTCATTAGTTTTTATTATTGATAATAGAAGTAAGAAAAAATCATAAAATAAGTGTAACCCCCCCCCCCCCCCCCCTCTTCTAAAATGATTTATTAAATTAGATTTTTGGTGAGCGGAGTTTTATCCATGTTTATCGTACACTGGACATCATACCAGTAGAGTGGTATCTTTGTTAACTTTGCATAGAAGGAAGGCAAAAACGTGTATTAACCCTTTATATTTTTTTCATCAGCGGTATCATTATAATATAATATTCGATATTTATTTTTATGACAATATAATATTCAATATTACAAGCATATACATATCCATGGTAGAAATAGATTAATGGCAAATACAATTACACAATACTTATTTAATTTTTTTATTAGCAATACTTAATTAACCTCACAAGTTTGGAATATTATAAAATATATAATAATCAAGTCTCAGCCTTTAATGGTTGAAATTGAACATGCAAGCCATCTCCAAATCCCAGAACTGGTGTTCTTGCTATCTTTCCAGTCTTTATAGTTTTCCAGCTGCCAAAATAATAATTTGATGACTGTTTCAATTCAAACCGACTCAACTCGATTAGTGTTCTGTATAAAACGTACCTATAATTAGCGACGAGAACATGAAGAAATATGGCCATTAGAGCATTAGTTAACTCAGATCCAGAACAAGATCTTGCACCTCCACCAAATGCTATGAACTTCTTTGCACTCTCCATAGCACTCATACCCTTCATTAGATCATTCATTAATCCTAATTTTTTTTGGTAATTAAGACATACTTAGTTAGTTTTAAAATTCTCTGAGTTGAATTAATGAGTACCTCCAACGAGACGGATTAAAGGAAAGAGGATCCTCGTAAGATGTTGAACTCAACTGGATCGCAGAGGGAACGACCAATACAGCCCACCCTTTTGGAATTGTATAGCCTGCACATTTATTAAAATTTTCTCGATTCAAATTCGTATTAATCATGCATGATGATCGAAATTAGGATTCAAATTCAGGACCTCTGAATATCCACTGGAACACTAGATACTAGCCTTATCGCACTACAAAAAAGTTTACCTTTAGCTACTGCGTGCAGTAGCAAATAGTTGGCATTTGCTACGACAATCACTATTTCATGTAGTAATTTGCAGTAGCAAATACTATTTGCCACACCACTATTTGCTACACTCAGCATCCTGCCGCAAATAGTATTTGCTATTGCAAATTACTACATGAAATAATGATTGTCGTAGCAAATATCAACTATTTGCTACTGCATTTTCATGCCGTTGTAAAGTTGCAGTAGCTAAAGATCACATTTTTTGTAGTGTCGTCTGGACTAGTAGCATTCGGTACAAAACATAATCAAACTCGAACTAATCAATTATGCATGTGTGGATATTTAAAGAAATTCGACTGTGTTTTTTTTACTTTTTTTTCATGTCATCGTTTTAATTGGAGGACAATATTGATAGATAATAAGAAACAAATGTTGAAAAAATGGCTGAAACTAAGATTCAAACTCGGGATCTATAAATAATCGAATTATTGAGAACTCTCTTCCTACAACTTGAATTATTATCGAGATGCAACCGTTCATAAAATTAATAAATAAGATTACCCTATTAAGTATAAATTACTTCTACATGAATAACTTACCATCTACATCAATATCTGTCAGTGTCTTCTTCAGAACTCCAGGAGCAACACTTGCCATTCTTAATGATTCTTTAATTACCTATGAAATTGGCAAAAATTAAAGAGCAAAATTAGTAAATATTTACTTATTTAGTGGCATAAAAATTAGTATATTTAATTTCCCCACTAATTAAATTTAATAAAGGTAATAAGAAACTCACATAATGAGTGTAAGTCATGGACTTGTATTCTTCCCATGAAAGTCCACAACTTGGTTCCTTTCTATTTTTGAGAATTTCTTCATTTTCCCCCTATTTATAAGGAAAAATCCAATCATAAAATTTATAACTAATCCAATCATAATTAATTTATGAATTGCGAAATCATACCCGTAGTTTTTGGACGACCAGAGGATTTTCCGATAGGAATTTTATAGCTACGACAATGGTAGAAGATATTGTCTCAAAACTAGCAAGTGTGAGACCAGCTATCATCTCAACGACAAATTTATCAGTCAAGAAATCTTCCTTCTCCATCATTTCTAGAGTGTCGTTAAGATAATCTTCTCTTTTCTTACTTGAAGATCTGTTTCTACTCTCTAGAGTATCGGCTATGATTTCCTTAAACTTCTCATATCTCTGTCAAATTAACTAGTTATTTCGATAACGATATAAAATTTACTAAATATTTCTCCCCAACAATTCGAGTTATTAAAATGTTCGACCTTGAAACATCTTCGAGAGGATGTGATGCCAGGGATGTTTATTGGAAATTTTAAGACTTCTTCCAAGAAGTTGTTCATGCCTTCAGCTAATCTTTCACTTCCTGAAATTTGACTTGGATCATAGCTGAAGAGCTTCTTCCCCATGAAGTTAAGTATCATCTGAAAATTTTATTTTCACCCAAAAACAACTCGAGTTATTAGGATGAAAAATGGTTCATAATAATAGGAAATAAAGGAACACTTTCATCACTACTCGCACGTTTTTTTATTCCCACTCTCTATCTGACCTAGTCTTCAACACCTGTAGACTTCAGTTTGTTGGGAGAGAGTTTATTATTGGTTTTATATTATTGACTAACACATGGTATAATCAGAGCCTTTGATGGTCAAGAGGTCCTTGATTTCAAATCCTAATAGCCCCCAATCCGTGACACAGATATTACCGAAACTGTGCAACCCTTCAAACTCTTATGAGAGAATCTTTACTGAGGAGGGCGTGTTAATGAATACTATAAAAACTGTTAGTAAGTAATATAAAATTCATGCAGAACCCTCTCCCAACAACTCGGGTTATTAGGATTCAACGGTTCTTGACACGTCTGTGTGACCAACAAGCCGCCAAGGTTTCAAATCCCGGAAATCACTAGTCCGTGTATAAAGGCTTATTGAAGCCTCTGTGATCCCCAATCCGTGGCACAATTCTTATCGAAGCTATGCAAAATTCAGACCCTTTCATGAGTCATCCCTTTTTGAAAGGGCGTGTCAATAAATAACATAAGATATTCATTCAGAACAACTCGGTAACTATATGTATATCACTACAAGAAAACATGGATATAGAGACTGAGGTTAATTGCATGTAAATAGTATTTAATTGTCTCTATAATGTTATAGAGACAAATATTATATGTGTATCAAATGCTCCAGTCGCTAAATCCTTTTAGAGACAAATATAAAGATTTGCCTCTAAATGACAAATCAAAAACTAATTATTATGTTGCTAATTACTCTTTTAAATGACTTTAAACTGTCCTCTAAACTATTTTGGGTGGCAAAATTATTTGTCTCTAATACCTACTTTTAGAGGCAAATAGATGTGTTTTCATTAAAGGTTACAGAGACACATATATTTTCTTGGCAATTGAACAAATTCTTTTGTCTTTATATCTAATTTTATATGTAGGATATTCTTATATTCTTTTTAAAGCGCATCTAATTAGTTTGTTTGATAATTATTGTTTCTTGTTATTTGTAAATAAAATATATATAGCTTTAAAGGCAAATAAGATTCTTGGATTAAATAAATTTTATACATAAAATATAACAAATACATACTTATAGAAAATGTAAAAAAATGAAATACAATGCAAGAAAATCAAATGTTCTATTCTAAACTAATCTTTATCGATTCCGAACATGATTGGTAGTGGAAAGCACACTCGAAGGTGGATTCAGCTTCATTTATCCCGTAGTAATCTACTCGGGAAGCATCCAAACCAGTATTTGAAAGAGCTTTAGGTATGGCCAGAGCTGGAGCTGTGGTGAAATGTTCTGGTGCCTGTACAACCAAATTTCACATTATTGAGCATTGATGATAGTGGATAGTATAAGATGATAGCAGAATTCAGATGACATGAAGATCAATCAAACTAGGGAGCAACATTTTAGAAATTTGGGTATTTGCAGAGAGCGATAACATCTATTTTTGGTCATATTTGATGATTACCTGTGCAACATATCGGCGATCTCGTGTAACTCGAGTTCTAGTACATTCTCTCCACTCACCGGAACCAGAGCAACTGCATCGTTGATGCGTCTTATTATTGACGTATTCATTCCCTTATTAGACGACATTTTTGTTGTGATATTGCAATGATTAAGGGTGTTTCGGGTGTGTTTTATTCTCCCTTGGCCTTTGGGCCGTTTTATGTCGTTTTGCACGTTTTTAGTGTATTTCAGGCTTAATACGACATTGGGAGATCGAACCGAGAGTTGAGTATTGATTCCACGGATTTTTGAGGCTTAGAAGACTGATGTGGGGCTGTAATTTTAAGGCCCAAGTCGTGATCCTACAACACGATCCAAGTGGGAGCCCCTTTTAATGAAACACGGAGTTTTGCTGAAAAAACAGATTCCCACACCGTGGGTATTTCCCAGACACGGGGGAATTTCCCTTTTCAAGTGGAAAAGGGATTGGGAGAGGGACGTTCATTCTTCATTCTGATTTCGACGAACCAGACACTCTCGGAAGAGGATTTTGGAGTTTTGAAGAGACGATTGAGCGAGAGGAAGCAGAGATTAACTCAGGAGTTTCGAAGATTCATCAAGATTAGGTTTTCTCGGAGTAAGATGTCTTCTTCTCCGGTTTTCTTCTCTGTTGTTTCTATGATTTCTTCTGTAGTGATGTCGAGCTAAACTCCTAGGGTTGTTTAGATTAGATGAAGCGTTAGTAAGGATTTGTACGGATGATTTCGGGTTCCTAACCCGTTTATGTTAATCGATGATCTTTCAGACTTAGATGCGATTTCTCCTAAACCCTAATTTAAGCTTTTGATTCTGGCAACTTGATCAATTATTAGTTTCTGGGTTTATCTTTGAATTGCGGGTCTGACCATGAACGCATTTCATTTTAGAGTTTAGGAGGTCGTTAGGTTCTCCAATAGCTTGACCATAGGATTGTCAGAACCTAATCTCTTTGCATGATTTTTGTGGCATTTCATTGTTCTTGATCGTTCTTGATTTCTTGCAAGTTAGCTTGACCATAGGAGCTTGTAGGTTTGATAGAATTGAATCTCTACGGCCTGACCATGGAGTAGAGATTACAAAAGGATTTGCCGAGTCGTCTAGTCTGTTGAATTTCGTCGATTGCATAGTTTCATCCATCTAAACCGAACTAGCGTGGATTCGAGTCTGAACAACCACCTTAGTCTATCTGAAAAACCCCAATCTGCTTTAATTGCTTTGTTTGATTTCATTTGCATTATTAGTCGATTAGTTCATTCACAACCAATTCTCAAACCCAAACGAAACCTCGATTAGCTTTAACACAATGTTCTGAGTAATAGAAAAAGGGAGACCCTAGGGAAAAACGATCTCTTTGGAGAAATCCATTGAGTTAAAACTTGTGTGCATTAATTTGCGCGTCAAGTTTTTGGCGCCGTTGCCGGGGAACTTTTCTTTTTCTAGGAAAGGCATTGTGCGTTTTAAGCTTTTCATTCACTCTTTTATCATCTTTTTTTCTCCCTATCTGTTTCATGATTTACTGGGTAGTGCTCTTGTGTTTTGAGATGCAGGACTACAGGTTCGATAGCAACCAAGGATGGTACAACAATGGAATGCCACTTAATGATTACAACCAAGAGTGGAGTACATCATGGCAACCATGTATGCCAAACTGGAATGAGGAACCACCACCCTTGCCTTTTTGGCCAGAGCCACAAGCTACACACTACTACCGAGATTACGAAGAGGAATATCTACATTCGCACCAGTACCAACAACAGGAGTCTTATACAGATTTTATGTTGAATAAGATTCTCTCGACTCTACGAGCTCCTAATGTTGTGAACGTCGAGATTGAGCAACAGTATCAACTGATGGAAGAAGATTCTCGAGAGCTGGTCGAAGAAGAAAATGATAACCTAGCCCATGACTGTTGTGAGCTAGAGGTATCTGATGAAGAATCTTTGACAATGGTGGTAGATGAAGATGTGGAGCTTATCCATCTCTTGATTGAAGCTGAAGATGAGCATCTGGATATTGAGGAGTTATCCTCATTTATGCTTCCGTCGAGCCAACCTGTAGTTCCAGATAGAGATGAGCACATGGATATCGAGGAGTCACCTTCATTGGTAATTCAGGCAACTGAAACTGAGGAGGGCAATGATTCTGAGGTGTATGAGCTCAACTACAAGAGCAACTTTGATGACATTGGTGTGGAGCAGACTGCAATCATCGAGTATAACACACCATACTATCTCTTTCCTCCTCCAGTAGGAAAATTTGCGAAGAAAAGGTCATCCGAGCCTAACCAGGATCTACTTGAGCACCACCGACTACATCTTGCTCCTTCTGGCGTGCTATTTGGAACTCAACCGCTAGCCCTGAAGAAGCTGTTTGACTGCAAGGAACTCTTGAGTTGGGGTCCATAATAAGGTATCGTCTAGCTCAAAGACGTTAAAGAAAGAGCGCTTCTCGGGAGGCAACCCGAGCTTTGAGTATTTTATTTATTTATTTTGAGTCATGTGGTGTGTCTTGTGTTGAGTCAGTCGAGTATGGATGAAAATTTTAATCTAAAACACGTTTTGGTCTGATCTAACGTTTAGGCGAGTTATAAACTCATTGCAGGAAGGTTAAAAAGTTTTGGGCACCTGGAGAAGACCCACAGTGTGGGAATCAGATTCCCACGGTGTGGGAATTAATTCCCACAGTGTGGGAATCCCTCAGATACTCAGTTCTTCATTTTTCTTGCTCATTCGAGTAGGATGAGCGTTGGACGCCTGACTGGAGTGACGGTGAACCATGTACCAATTACAATCGTACTATTTCGGACAAGATCCAGATGTTGACCAACCTCCGCCATCTCAGTGATTCTAATTCGAGGACTTTATGTGTTTTATTTCTTTTATCATCCAGAACTCAGTATTTGTTTCAGTTTGTGTGTTTTGTGTCAGTGTCGAGACTTACGTGGTTCTCGTGTTGGTCGCGTATTTTGTATTTTGACCGCTCTAATTGTGAGTTGTTCCTTCATTTCCATTCTCTCAGGATATAATTTCTACTCCCGATGCTCCTATCCAGATGCCATTATCCGCTCGGTGTTTCGCGCTCGCCATTCTCTGGCACCCTCATGATCTATTTCCTGGTACCCCTATACTCTTTTCTTCACTATTTTGTGTGGTCCATTGAGGACAATGTCCTGACTAAGTGTGGGGTGGGGTGTTTATTTTTGAGGGTTTCTTTGCATTATCGATTTCTTGTCACTTAATGGGTGGTGATTGTGCTTTGTTTTTCACTCTTTCACTGCTTCCCATTCTCGTTTGTAAGAATCTCTTCGTATTGCTTAATATCTTCCTAGATGGCTTACTGTTTTCCATATGGTGAGATTGATGTGGTGCTTTTGCTTGACCAAATGTGTGTGTGAGAACCTGTATTATGACCATCTCCCACTCTTCTTGCCTGAAGTATTCTAGGAACTTGCCCTTATCGTGTTAGAGAACAGTTGACTTGTTAATGTGGAAGACTTGGTCTGTCTGATGCTCGAATTCTCTAGTTCAATGCCTTGATCGAGTCTAGATAAGGGATCTTTTAATTTCGTGCTTTAAGTTGTTATTGATTTTCCAATCAAAGAAAATCTGAAAAATGAATGGTTTGGTATTGAAGTTGTGGGTCGATTCACGAGCTGGCATACGTGCCTGCCCATTGCTGTAGTCCCAAAGGGAAGTCTCAATGTGGCATTCTTCTTCTAATCTACTCCCGATCGTGGCTGGGGTCTAGGATAACGCGGAATTCCAAAGGTTTCCGGCTGCTCCATACCCGGTAGTATCCACACTGTACCGTCCATTCGATAGTAAATGTCAGAAAAAAAAGAGCAAAAAAAAAAGGGTGTTCTTTAATTTTGTTAATTCGTGTTCCCTTATCTAGCAAGTGTCGGGCTGCGTCCTAAGAGTAAGTGTAGCGGAAGTAAGTATTGTCTTACCTTTATCAAGTCAGGTTGTTCACTAGCTCGATAAAGTCTTGTTCCTCTTTTACTCCGGCAAGGGTTTGGTTCTAATTGTGTGGTCAGTCTGGTAATCCTCTTGTTTGATAGAAGCACCATATGCATCATTCTAGGATCCAAGAGGTTTTCGGTTTGCTCATTAAGGTTGGTGCATTGTTACACTAGAGTTCTTGCTTGAGGACAAGCAAAAGTCTAAGTGTGGGGTGATTTGATGCGTCTTATTATTGACGTATTCATTCCCTTATTAGACGATATTTTTGTTGTGATATTGCAATGATTAAGGGTGTTTCGGGTGTGTTTTATTCTCCCTTGGCCTTTGGGCCGTTTTATGTCATTTTGCACGTTTTTAGTGTATTTCAGGCTTAATACGACATTGGGAGATCGAACCGAGAGTTGAGTATTGATTCCACGGATTTTTGAGGCTTAGAAGACTGATGTGGGGCTGTAATTTTAAGGCCCAAGTCGTGATCCTACAACACGATCCAAGTGGGAGCCCCTTTTAATGAAACACGGAGTTTTGCTGAAAAAACAAGATTCCCACACCGTGGGTATTTCCCAGACACGGGGGAATTTCCCTTTTCAAGTGGAAAAGGGATTGGGAGAGGGACGTTCATTCTTCATTCTGATTTCGACAAACCAGACACTCTCGGAAGAGGATTTTGGAGTTTTGAAGAGACGATTGAGCGAGAGGAAGCAGAGATTAACTCAGGAGTTTCGAAGATTCATCAAGATTAGGTTTTCTCGGAGTAAGATGTCTTCTTCTCCGGTTTTCTTCTCTGTTATTTCTATGATTTCTTCTGTAGTGATGTCGAGCTAAACTCCTAGGGTTGTTTAGATTAGATGAAGCGTTAGTAAGGATTTGTACGGATGATTTCGGGTTCCTAACCCGTTTATGTTAATCGATGATCTTTCAGACTTAGATGCGATTTCTCCTAAACCCTAATTTAAGCTTTTTGATTCTGGCAACTTGATCAATTATTAGTTTCTGGGTTTATCTTTGAATTGCGGGTCTGACCATGAACGCATTTCATTTTAGAGTTTATGAGGTCGTTAGGTTCTCCAATAGCTTGACCATAGGATTGTCAGAACCTAATCTCTTTGCATGATTTTTGTGGCATTTCATTGTTCTTGATCGTTCTTGATTTCTTGCAAGTTAGCTTGACCATAGGAGCTTGTAGGTTTGATAGAATTGAATCTCTACGGCCTGACCATGGAGTAGAGATTACAAAAGGATTTGCCGAGTCGTCTAGTCTGTTGAATTTCGTCGATTGCATAGTTTCATCCATCTAAACCGAACTAGCGTGGATTCGAGTCTGAACAACCACCTTAGTCTATCTGAAAAACCCCAATCTGCTTTAATTGCTTTGTTTGATTTCATTTGCATTATTAGTCGATTAGTTCATTCACAACCAATTTTCAAACCCAAACGAAACCTCGATTAGCTTTAACACACTGTTCTGAGTAATAGAAAAAGGGAGACCCTAGGGAAAAACGATCTCTTTGGAGAAATCCATTGAGTTAAAACTTGTGTGCATTAATTTGCGCGTCAAGTTTTTGGCGCCGTTGCCGGGGAACTTTTCTTTTTCTAGGAAAGGCATTGTGCGTTTTAAGCTTTTCATTCACTCTTTTATCATCTTTTTTTCTCCCTATCTGTTTCATGATTTACCTGGGTAGTGCTCTTGTGTTTTGAGATGCAGGACTACAGTTCGATAGCAACCAAGGATGGTACAACAATGGAATGCCACTTAATGATTACAACCAAGAGTGGAGTACATCATGGCAACCATGTATGCCAAACTGGAATGAGGAACCACCACCCTTGCCTTTTTGGCCAGAGCCACAAGCTACACACTACTACCGAGATTACGAAGAGGAATATCTACATTCGCACCAGTACCAACAACAGGAGTCTTATACAGATTTTATGTTGAATAAGATTCTCTCGACTCTACGAGCTCCTAATGTTGTGAACGTCGAGATTGAGCAACAGTATCAACTGATGGAAGAAGATTCTCGAGAGCTGGTCGAACAAGAAAATGATAACCTAGCCCATGACTGTTGTGAGCTAGAGGTATCTGATGAAGAATCTTTGACAATGGTGGTAGATGAAGATGTGGAGCTTATCCATCTCTTGATTGAAGCTGAAGATGAGCATCTGGATATTGAGGAGTTATCCTCATTTATGCTTCCGTCGAGCCAACCTGTAGTTCCAGATAGAGATGAGCACATGGATATCGAGGAGTCACCTTCATTGGTAATTCAGGCAACTGAAACTGAGGAGGGCAATGATTCTGAGGTGTATGAGCTCAACTACAAGAGCAACTTTGATGACATTGGTGTGGAGCAGACTGCAATCATCGAGTATAAACACACCATACTATCTCTTTCCTCCTCCAGTAGGAAAATTTGCGAAGAAAAGGTCATCCGAGCCTAACCAGGATCTACTTGAGCACCACCGACTACATCTTGCTCCTTCTGGCGTGCTATTTGGAACTCAACCGCTAGCCCTGAAGAAGCTGTTTGACTGCAAGGAACTCTTGAGTTGGGGTCCATAATAAGGTATCGTCTAGCTCAAAGACGTTAAAGAAAGAGCGCTTCTCGGGAGGCAACCCGAGCTTTGAGTATTTTATTTATTTATTTTGAGTCATGTGGTGTATCTTGTGTTGAGTCAGTCGAGTATGGATGAAAATTTTAATCTAAAACACGTTTTGGTCTGATCTAACGTTTAGGCGAGTTATAAACTCATTGCAGGAAGGTTAAAAAGTTTTGGGCACCTGGAGAAGACCCACAGTGTGGGGAATCTACGTGGGGAATTATTCCCACGTGTGGGAATCCCTCAGATACTCAGTTCTTCATTTTTCTTGCTCATTCGAGTAGGATGAGCGTTGGACGCCTGACTGGAGTGACGGTGAACCATGTACCAATTACAATCGTACTATTTCGGACAAGATCCAGATGTTGACCAACCTCCGCCATCTCAGTGATTCTAATTCGAGGACTTTATGTGTTTTATTTCTTTTATCATCTAGAACTCAGTATTTGTTTCAGTTTGTGGTTTTGTGTCAGTGTCGAGACTTCGTGGTTCTCGTGTTTGTTGGTCGCGTATTTTGTATTTTGACCGCTCTAATTGTGAGTTGTTCCTTCATTTCCATTCTCTCAGGATATAATTTCTACTCCCGATGCTCCTATCCAGATGCCATTATCCGCTCGGTGTTTCGCGCTCGCCATTCTCTGGCACCCTCATGATCTATTTCCTGGTACCCCTATACTCTTTTCTTCACTATTTTGTGTGGTCCATTGAGGACAATGTCCTGACTAAGTGTGGGGTGGGGTGTTTATTTTTGAGGGTTTCTTTGCATTATCGATTTCTTGTCACTTAATGGGTGGTGATTGTGCTTTGTTTTTCACTCTTTCACTGCTTCCCATTCTCGTTTGTAAGAATCTCTTCGTATTGCTTAATATCTTCCTAGATGGCTTACTGTTTTCCATATGGTGAGATTGATGTGGTGTTTTGCTTGACCAAATGTGTGTGTGAGAACCTGTATTATGACCATCTCCCACTCTTCTTGCCTGAAGTATTCTAGGAACTTGCCCTTATCGTGTTAGAGAACAGTTGACTTGTTAATGTGGAAGACTTGGTCTGTCTGATGCTCGAATTCTCTAGTTCAATGCCTTGATCGAGTCTAGATAAGGGATCTTTTAATTTCGTGCTTTAAGTTGTTATTGATTTTCCCAATCAAAGAAAATCTGAAAAATGAATGGTTTGGTATTGAAGTTGTGGGTCGATTCACGAGCTGGCATACGTGCCTGCCCATTGCTGTAGTCCCAAAGGGAAGTCTCAATGTGGCATTCTTCTTCTAATCTACTCCCGATCGTGGCTGGGGTCTAGGATAACGCGGAATTCCAAAGGTTTCCGGCTGCTCCATACCCGGTAGTATCCACACTGTACCGTCCATTCGATAGTAAATGTCAGAAAAAAAAGAGCAAAAAAAAGGGTGTTCTTTAATTTTGTTAATTCGTGTTCCCTTATCTAGCAAGTGTCGGGCTGCGTCCTAAGAGTAAGTGTAGCGGAAGTAAGTATTGTCTTACCTTTATCAAGTCAGGTTGTTCACTAGCTCGATAAAGTCTTGTTCCTCTTTTACTCCGGCAAGGGTTTGGTTCTAATTGTGTGGTCAGTCTGGTAATCCTCTTGTTTGATAGAAGCACCATATGCATCATTCTAGGATCCAAGAGGTTTTCGGTTTGCTCATTAAGGTTGGTGCATTGTTACACTAGAGTTCTTGCTTGAGGACAAGCAAAAGTCTAAGTGTGGGGTGATTTGATGCGTCTTATTATTGACGTATTCATTCCCTTATTAGACGACATTTTTGTTGTGATATTGCAATGATTAAGGGTGTTTCGGGTGTGTTTTATTCTCCCTTGACCTTTGGGCCGTTTTATGTCGTTTTGCACGTTTTTAGTGTATTTCAGGCTTAATACGACATTGGGAGATCGAACCGAGAGTTGAGTATTGATTCCACGGATTTTTGAGGCTTAGAAGACTGATGTGGGGCTGTAATTTTAAGGCCCAAGTCGTGATCCTACAACATGATCCAAGTGGGAGCCCCTTTTAATGAAACACGGAGTTTTGCTGAAAAAACAGATTCCCACACCGTGGGTATTTCCCAGACACGGGGGAATTTCCCTTTTCAAGTGGAAAAGGGATTGGGAGAGGGACGTTCATTCTTCATTCTGATTTCGACGAACCAGACACTCTCGGAAGAGGATTTTGGAGTTTTGAAGAGACGATTGAGCGAGAGGAAGCAGAGATTAACTCAGGAGTTTCGAAGATTCATCAAGATTAGGTTTTCTCGGAGTAAGATGTCTTCTTCTCCGGTTTTCTTCTCTGTTGTTTCTATGATTTCTTCTGTAGTGATGTCGAGCTAAACTCCTAGGGTTGTTTAGATTAGATGAAGCGTTAGTAAGGATTTGTACGGATGATTTCGGGTTCCTAACCCGTTTATGTTAATCGATGATCTTTCAGACTTAGATGCGATTTCTCCTAAACCCTAATTTAAGCTTTTTAATTCTGGCAACTTGATCAATTATTAGTTTCTGGGTTTATCTTTGAATTGCGGGTCTGACCATGAACGCATTTCATTTTAGAGTTTAGGAGGTCGTTAGGTTCTCCAATAGCTTGACCATAGGATTGTCAGAACCTAATCTCTTTGCATGATTTTTGTGGCATTTCACTGTTCTTGATCGTTCTTGATTTCTTGCAAGTTAGTTTGACCATAGGAGCTTGTAGGTTTGATAGAATTGAATCTCTACGGTCTGACCATGGAGTAGAGATTACAAAAGGATTTGCCGAGTCGTCTAGTCTGTTGAATTTCGTCGATTGCATAGTTTCATCCATCTAAACCGAACTAGCGTGGATTCGAGTCTGAACAACCACCTTAGTCTATCTAAAAAACCCCAATCTGCTTTAATTGCTTTGTTTGATTTCATTTGCATTATTAGTCATTAGTTCATTCACAACCAATTCTCAAACCCAAACGAAACCTCGATTAGCTTTAACACACTGTTCTGAGTAATAGAAAAAGGGAGACCCTAGGGAAAAACGATCTCTTTGGAGAAATCCATTGAGTTAAAACTTGTGTGCATTAATTTGCGCGTCAATCGTCACTGTTAATTGATTAAACAAATTGTTTCAGTTTCTCATTGAGATTATGCATGTATGTCCATGATTTTCCACACTTATCTCAGCCAATCAACAGACTAATATGAGACCACTTAATCCTCACAAAAGCCTACACATTGGAGAAAACAGAGTTGAGAAATGAACTTGCTTATAGGTGGAAATGGACCGTAAGCTAAACAGAAACAAGTATCTTTTCTAATTAATTATCTGAAGCTCGGAGGGAAGGAAAATGAATGGAGGCAAATTGTAAACTTGATGCTGGAAGCATTCCCAGCTGTAACGGTTCCTTCACTTGGTTTGAAACTTGGTCTGAGCTTCCTTAATTTGGCAGCATCGAACTACCACAACAGGGAAGTAACACAAATCGATAAGCAAATTACTATGTTTCGATGGACCAAATGATAATACTCCTCTTCACTAATCTGTTCCACTAACCATTTGAATTCCCCTACTGTTAGCTTCATCAATATAATACTCACCATCACACTTACCACTCTAGACAATATCCTCTGAACGAACTATCTACTGAAGACACAATTACTCTATTACTATTCAAGGAACGTTCATTGATAAGTTCAATTAAGGGACAAGACATACAGCTGAAATCGTTCCTTGATAAGTGTCTTATGTTATCCTTCCTTGGCTGGAACTAATCCTTCAGCAAGGCTGTCTCACCTAGTGTACAAATGATGAGATGAACTGAACCTAGCCAACCACTCCTAGAATCAAGACCCTAACTCTTCAATCTTGGAGTACAAACTTGGTACAAGTATACTCTTTTAAGTTGGTCAATGTGGTGATAAAATCACTTATTGCTGCTGCTAGATCAGCTGGTACTTGGAAATAAAAGCCAAACCAAAGAAGACAAGGAAAGATCCCTATAACACGCAAAACAGCCCGAAGTTGGATTATGTTCCCAACTAGCTCACTGTCTAATTACTTATCACTACTCAATAACTAAATCACTATATTCTCTTATCACTGCCAATGATTGATAATATAATCTTTCCAATAAGTGAAATAGGGTTTAGGTTAATGAGAACTTACCACCATGGAAGGCAGAATGAGAAGTCGGTTTGATGTACTACTTCAGGGGAAATGACCTATAAAAGAAGAAGCGCCTTATTAAATCGTCAGTACTGACTCCTAAGCAACGACAAGTAGGTGAAATCCAAATCAAACCCTAAGCCTTACCACCAAAGAAGTTGAACGAGAAGTCGTCGACCGTCCCTCCGTCGTCGGCGTAACTACTTTTGAGAAATTGGCTGGCCGTCCAATACTCCAATCGGTTAGGAGGAGGAGGAGGAGGAAGAAGAATAAGAAGAAGAAGAAGAAGAGTTGGCGATTGGCGAGGTCTAGGGTAAGCGTGATTTAGGGTTCATGATCATGGAGTTCATTTTCAGGGAGAAATTCGGATCTGGGTTTTCCCCAGAGAAAGGCTCGTGCTTGAACTTGCCAAGCCTATAATTTTGTTCAAATAAATAATTTTTTTAATTTTTTAAAAGACAATTAACAAAAACAACTAATATTTTATGTTAGCTAAATAAAAAATATGAAATAAATCTGTACCTTTCGAAACATATATTACTACTTATAGAGGCAATTATTGTAATTGTCATGGATTGATAGTTTTAGAGACTAATGTTACATATGTAAAGAAACTGTAGAGACAAATAAAATTTCATATAGAGACAAATAATGCATTAGTTCTCTTAGTTAACTTTAAATGACTAATATGCTAATTGTCTCTAAGTATTTGTTGTTATAGCCATGTTTTCTTGTAGTGTATATACCGTGGAGATTACTGATTTGAGGTCGACTTGTGGAAGCTGAGACCAACGTTGCAAGCTCATAGCTATGGTGTCTTCTAACTCGGCCATGGTGTGCCGTTCTTGAGCGGTTCGTGTCCGAACCGACCCAAAACCAACCGAGTAACACATTTGTAAGCATGGTTAATTGATGTTTTGGACTTGCCATCTTGACTAAGAACTTCACCTGTTGAGCCAAAGTGCCATCGCTCGACCAATTTGCCATCTTGTACCAGAAGGTTGTAGCTGAACTCAGGATCAGTCCACACCACAACGGGTCGACCCAACAAGCTCGTCTTGAACAACGGTCCATATCTATAACAAGGAAAAATCGAGTCAATTTCGAGTCTGGTCTGGTAAACTTATGTATATAAATATACATGTATTTTTCGTGAAATTATGTAGATTTTTTGAGTATGTTATGCACTGTTGTATTCCAATAACTCATGTTGGAAGAGGGTTCTGAATGGATCTTGTATTGTTTAATAACAGGGCCCCTCAAACGAATGGCTCATGAAAGAGCATGGAGTTTACATGTACAGTTTTGATAAGACTTGAGCAACGGACTGGGGCCATAGAGACTTTAATAAGCTTTTGTACACAAATTGGTGGTTATCGGGATTCAAAACCTTGACCTTTTATTGGTCAAAGTCTCTGATACCACTCGAGTTATTTGGGAGAGAGTTCTGAATGATCAGTCTTATATTTTTTACTAGCTAACAACATAAACTCACCTTAACACTTAGTGGAATGCTTTTATGTATATACTATTCAAGTTTGGTGATCCGATTTTGATGTGTCAAAGAAGTCGTCCAATTCCGGTCTATTATGTTGATTGTACATACTCAAGGATGGGAAGTTATCAAAATTCAATATTGCATGCATGGGTGAAATTAAATGATGTGGATATATATACTTACTTTTGAACCCTAGTCTTGATGAAGGCATGTGTATCAATGGATTTGCTTGGAAGAAGAAACTGTATTGTTTCACCAATAAGAGGAAAACCCATGGACCCAGGAGGTAATTTGCCACCATTGCTGCATCTTGGATTCTTCCACCTGAAAACCCAGAAACTCAAAGCTACAACTACTAGTGATGATCCAATGACCCAAATCATTTGCAAATCTCCTAACATATTTGCTTAATTTTTTCTAAGGATTTCTGAAATGTTCATATGATAATTTCTAATCTCATGTTAGAGGTGTTTAATTATATAGATTGTAAGAAGGGAAAATAGCACTTTGGCCGCCTCTATTTTCTCAACTTAACAAATAGCTCCCTATACTATAAATCGCTCTTTTTACCCCTCTTACTTTGACTACTTTGCCGTTTTGGTCCTTCCGTTTCAACTTTCATCTTCGTAACATTAAATCCACACACCGACAAAGTGAGATATCAGAGGTAGAAGATGAATAGTTGGCTGGTGAGGTGAATTGGAGAGGTGTCACGAAGAGTATGGTGAAATACGAAGGATTTTAAAACTACATAGTTTATTCGTTGATTTCGTCCTATCTAATTATATATACTTATATTGCCAATTAAAACACACTCAGTAAGCTAATGCATGGCTGTTGGAGCTAATGTGGTGTGTTAAATGCGCATCAATTAACATCACGGAGATAAAAGTTGAAAATGGAAGGACCCAAACGGTAAAGTGGTCGAAGTAGGAGCGGTAAAAAGAGCGATTTATAGTATAGGGGGCTATTTGTTAAGTTGGAAAAGTAGAGGGGCCAAAATGCTTTCAGGGAGATATCGCGAAGATCATGGGTCAAATATGGTAGGATTTTAAAAACACGTGTTTTATCTGTCTGTTTCATAAAAATATAGGGTAACGCTCTGGTGCCATCACTAAAAACGGGTACCAGTTACCCCCACTGCCGTTTCGATGGATAAACATGCTTATAATATCTTTTTTTTTTCGAGGATAATAATCTACATGTCATTAAATGATAGATAGATCGATTTGAACAAAAATGTACTTTTGTAGAGATGATTATCTATCATATCGGAAGTGAAAATGCAACTGTAGAAGGAAACCTGAAGAACATCGAGTGTAATCTTATACTATGATGACTAAAAATTTCAACAACTGATTTAAAAGTTTGGTTGAATGAAACTACCACTCTAGATAGCACAAACGTCGGTTTGATAATCGGTAAGGTAGGACAACTACAAGTCTCCAAACAGAATGCTCCAAGAAGGACTAAGTCTACAAACTATTAAATATTAACATACAAAACAAGTAATTAAGCAACTAATCATTTCTTAATTCTTAATTACCATCTATATAATTAAACACCTCTAACATGACATAAATTATCATACAAAACAAAATAGAGAGCAATATGTTAGGAGATTTGCAAATGATTTGGGTCATTGGATCATCACTAGTAGTTGTAGCTTTGAGTTTCTGGGTTTTCAGGTGGAAGAATCCAAGATGCAGCAATGGTGGCAAATTACCTCCTGGGTCCATGGGTTTTCCTCTTATTGGTGAAACAATACAGTTCCTTCTTCCAAGCAAATCCATTGATACACATGCCTTCATCAAGACTAGGGTTCAAAAGTATGTATATATACTCTCTCTATCATTTAAATAGAATAGGTAGTCTAAACTCGAACATGTAGTTCATATATATACCTTAGTCAGATCAACAAACTCGTAGTTGACGCGACCTCTTTGACACATGAGAATCAGATCACCAAACTTCAACCGGGTATACATAGAAGTATTCCACTAGTACTAGGTGAGTATATAATTGTGATATAAAAAATCTGAAGTGGGTCTCGATGTCATGAACCGTTGAATCCCAATAACTCGAGTTGTTAGGAGAGGATTCTGAATGGATCTTATAGTGTTTACTAACACACCCCGTCAAATGAATGGCTCAGGAAAGAACCTGAAAAGTTTGCACAACTTTAATAACACTTGTGCAATAGAGTTGGGGGGGGGGGTTGGGGTGGGGGGACGTCACTGAGGCTTCAATAAGCCTTTTTACACGGATTGGTGGTTTATCGGGATTTGAAACCTTGATCTCTTGTTGGTCAAGGCTCTGATACCATGTCATGAACCGTTGCAATATCCTAATAACTCGAGTTATTAGAAAAGGATTCTGAATAAACTTATAGTGTTTACTAACGAGTGTCTGAGTTAAAAAAAATTCCAAATAAATTCACGAAAAATACATGTATATACATAAGTTTATTAGACTAGGCTCAAATTGACTCGCTAGCTCAGCTGACCCGACCTCTTTGACACATGAGAATCAGATCACCAAACTTCGATTTTTCTTGTTACAGATATGGACCGTTATTCAAGACGAGCTTGTTGGGTCAGCCGGTGGTGGTGTTGACGGACCCCGAGTTCAGCTACAACCTTCTGTTACAAGATGGTAAGTTGGTCGATAGATGGCACTTTGGTCCAGCAGCTCATGCTTTTAGTCAAGATGGCAAGTCCAAAACCTCAGTTTACAAGTGTATTACTCGGCTGGTTTTGGGTCGGTTTGGACACGAACCGCTCAAGAACGGCACACTCATGGCCGAGTTAGAAGAGACCATAGCTATGAGCTTGCAATGTTGGTCTCAGCTTCCACAAGTGGACCTCAAAGCTGTAATCCCCACGGTAAGATTCGCGCTTTAAGGTTTGGGGTACGAGTTTTAGGTTCCAGAGTTTAGAACTTAGGGCTCAGGGTCGGAAACTTTAGATTTTAGGGTCTAGAAGTTAAGGTTTTGAGTCTGACGTGTGTTCTATGGGGTACTTTCTGCTTTAGGATTTAGGGTGTAGGATCTATGTTTAAGATCTACACTTTAATGTTAGGTTTCAGAAGTTTGGAATTTAGGGTTTAGGGTAAAAAGAATAGGATTTTAGGGTTTAGAAGTTAAAGTTTAGAGTTAATTAGGGTTTGATGCATGCTCTATGGGATTTTCACTTTAGGATTTAGGTTATATGTTTAAGGTATAATTTTTTGTCAAAATCCTCTTATCTGTCATTTTATAGGATCTGACATCTTATTCCGTAAACTATAATGTGTTAGAACCTCATTTATATTCACCCAAAACATTATTGGGGTACCGAAGTGTTCACCATAAAAATATATAACCTGAACTATGTCATGAATCGTTGCATCCCAATAACCAGAGTTGGTGAAAGAGGGTTCATATTAGTTTTTATAGTATTCATTAACACCCCAAACGGAAAATCTCAAAAGAGTTTGAAATTTGCTTAGTTTTGGTAAGATTTATGTTACGAATTGGGGACCTATCAGGATTCAAAACAAAGAGATCTCGATCATCAAAAACTCTGATACCATGTCATGAATTGTTGCATCCCAGTAACTCAAATTACTGGGAGAAGATTCAGATTAATTTGTATAGTATCCATTGATGACAATTTCTTTATTGTTTTGGCTGAAAACAATTTTTCAGATGATACTTAATTTCATGGGAAAGAAGTTATTCAGCTATGAACCAAGTGAAAGATTAGGTGAGGGCTTGATCACCTTCTTGGAAGAAGTCTTAAAATTTCCAATAAACATTCCTGGCATCACATCCTCTCGAAGATGTTTCAAGGTAAAAATTATATCAACATTTTAATAACTTGAATTGTTGGGAAAATAATTGGGTCAAATACCAGTTACATTTTGAAACTTTGGACCACGATACAAAGTGGTTCTGAAACTTCACAATGTTATAAATTGGTCTCGAGACTTCGAATCGTGTTAGGATACAGTCTTGCAATCGCTGGCGACAACTTATTCCGGCCATTCTGTAACATTTTAAAGTTTCAGAACCACTTTCTAACCCGGTCCAAAATTTCAGGATGTATATTCACTACAAAAAATTGACCTTTAGCTACTGCAAAATTACAACGTCATGAAAATGCAGTAGCAAATAGTTAGTATTTGCTACTGCATTTTCATGCCGTTGTAATTTTGCAGTAGTTAAAGGTCCATTTTTTTGTAGTGATTATTTTTACAAGAAGGATGTAGTATTTGACCCGAAAATATTTACTAAATTTTATATCACTTTTTTTAGGTAAGTAAATTTTATATCACTGAAATAACTAATTTGACAGAGTTATAAGAAGCTTATGGAAATCATAACCGACACTCTAGAGAGTAGAAACATATTTTCAAGAGAGAAAAGAGAAGATTGTCTTGACGACGCTCTGGCAATGATGGAGAAGGAAGATTTCTTGACTAATAAATTAGTCGTTGGGATGATAGCTTCTCTCACACTTGCTATTTTTGAGACAATATCTTCTACTATTGTCCTAGCTATAAAATTCCTATCAGAGAACCCTCTGGTCGTCCAAAAATTACGGGTATGATTTCGCAATTTGTAAATTTATTACTGCTGATTTAATTATAAAATCATGGTTTAGTTATAATTTTTTTATAATTGGATTTTTCCTAATAAATAGGAGGAAAATGAAGAAATTCTAAAAAATAGAAAGGACCCAAGTTGTGGACTTTCATGGGAAGAATACAAGTCCATGACTTACACTCATTATGTAAGTTTCTTAATTAGCTTTATTAAATTTAATTAGTGGGGAAAATATATATACTTGTTTTTTAATTAAATATTACTAAATTTTTTCTTTATTTTTTGCCCATTTTTAGGTAATTAAAGAGTCTTTAAGAATGGCTAGTGTTGCTCCTGGAATTCTGAGAAAGGCACTGACAGATATTGATGTAGACGGTAAGTAATTTATGGCTTCCAATCTTTTGCACAAGTCTTATCGAAGCCTGCAAACTTGAATAAGCCAATCATTATAGGGAGCGTGTTCGTAAACATTTTAAGATCCATTCAGAATTCTCTTTGTCATTATGGTGTTTTGGATTATCAATGAAATCATTCCTTTTTCTTCAAAAACTCATCTTATTGGGATGCAACGGTTCTTGACAGTAAGGTTGTTTCTAGTGTTGCAACGGGTATTCAGAGGTCTTGAATTTGAATCTCAATTTCGACTATCCAGGCTACACAATTCCAAAAGGGTGGGCAGTATTGGTTGTTCCCTCTGCGATCCAGTTGAGTTCAACATCATACAAGGATCCTCTTTCTTTTAATCCATCTCGTTGGGAGGTACTCATTAATTCAACTCATAGAATTTTTTTAAACTAATTAATTATGTCTTAACCAAAAAAAGATTGATTAATGAATGATCTATTGAAGGGTATGAGTGCTATGGAGAGTGCAAAGAAGTTCATAGCATTTGGTGGAGGTGCAAGATCTTGTTCTGGATCCGAGTTAACTAATGCTCTAATGGCCATATTTCTTCATGTTCTCGTCACTAATTACAGGTACGTTTTATACAGAACACTAATCGAGTCGAGTCAGTTTGAATTGAAACATTCATCAAATTATTATTTTGGCAGTTGGAAAACTATCAAGACTGGGGAGATAGCAAGAACACCAGTTCTGGGATTTGGAGAGGGCTTGCATGTTCAATTCCAACCATTAAAGGCTGAGACTTGATCATCATTATATGTTATTAAAATTATCAAGATCTTGTTAATTTATGTATTATTATGGTAAACTATTCCAAGTCATTGGTAGTAAATTGTAATTTGTATTTTATAATGAAATTTTCTTATGATCATTTGTACTTCAAATATTTAGTCTATAGACCATATTCTTCTTCTTTTTTTGTTGGTGGGAATGCGGCTAGCGCCAATCAATTACTTAATCACTCTGGGTTCAGAAATCCCCAGATAATCGTATCGGACAAAATAGGCCAGGTTACAATCAGAAATCTCAACCTCATGTGCGCCACGGCTAGTATTATGACCCAGATTAGCCAGATAGTCAGCCGCATGGTTTGCCTCTCTGTAGACGTGTAAGACTTTCACCTCCCAGTCAGCCGCATATATTCTTCTTTGATACTAATTAAGTTGCTTAAACATTAGAATTAACTAAAGTTCCATAAATTTGGTAAATCTTTGCACAACGGATTGAGACCTATCGGGATTCAAAATTCTGATCTTTTATATCAGTCTAATGGCTCTGATATTCGATTTGGAAGTGGAAGAATTGAATATATTTTGGGTGATAAACATTATGAGTATCAAATGGTTCGAGTACGTTAATTTCTTTGTGGTGAATCTTATCAATTTATGTCAATCTTGATTCTTAGGAATCTTAACAAAAAAAGACTCTTAGGAATCTTTACAAAGCCTTTTTTATAGATTCTTCCATTCATTAAAAACAAGTGATTATTAATTTATTATATCATCAGTTAGTGATTTTTTTTATACCGATGAAAGAGTAAGGGTGCTTCACACCTGTTTTTTCTATAAAAAAAAAAGAAGCAAATAATGTTTTGAGATAATTTCATTGACTCGGCATTACACTTATTTAAATACTAACTCCTCTAACTAAGCTCCTATAATATCGTAACAACTTCCTTATACAGAGGAACTAGCTTGTCTCGTAGATGGGATATCATGTCCTTCGTGAAGATATCGACTAGTTGATCGATTGAGGAGACCTGATTGTTTCAACGAGTTCTCGTACAATTGTCGGCCAAAATGTGGCTATTGAAGCTGACGTTGTATGCTGAAATTTGAATGTGCATCGTTAAGAAGATAAAATTTTGGACGAAAGGACCCAAAGTGGTTGAAGTAGGAGAGGGTAAAAAGAGTGATTTATAGTATAAGTGACTATATGTTAAGCTAACAAAGTAGAAGGAGCTAAAGTGCTATTTTCCGAATTTTTAATAACTAAGTTTTTTTTACACATAACAACAACTACAAGTCTCCAAACAGAGTGCTCCAAGTCTCCAAACAGAGTGCTCCAAGAAGGACTAAGTCTAACTATTAAGTATTAACATACAAAGCAAGTAATTAAGCAACTAATCATTTCTTAATTCTTAATTATCATCTATATAAACACCTCTAATCATCATACAAATTTCAGAAATCCTTAGAATAAATCAAAGAGAGCAAATATGTTAGGAGATTTGCAGATGATTTGGGTCATTGGATCATCACTAGTAGTTGTAGCTTTGAGTTTCTGGATTTTCAGGTGGAAGAATCCAAGATGCAGCAATGGTGGCAAATTACCACCTGGGTCCATGGGTTTTCCTCTTATTGGTGAAACCATACAGTTTCTTCTTCCAAGCAAATCCATTGATACACATGCCTTCATCAAGACTCGGGTCCAAAAGTACGTATACATGTATACGGGTTTTAATTTGGCGCTGAAAGTTAAGCACCAAAAGGGCGCGCTGATGAACTTTCCTTGGTTTTTAGATTGTGAGTGGATATGAATCCACTCTCAATTCAAAGGTCAAGAAAAGTACGGCGCACTTTTGATGCAGAATTTTCATCATAGTAAATTGTATTAATACTTCCTATGATTCGAAATTTAGTTTTAGATTCAAAATCAGCAAGAAACAAGGGTCAACTTTGATACGAGGATTACAACTCGTAGAAATTTACAATAATGAATCAGGTATAATAAGAACAGGTAGTCTAAACCCGAACAGGTAGTCCATACATACATACCTAGGATCAGATCACCAAACTAATCACCAGCCCATGGTAATCCGACGACCTCTTTGACCACATGAGAATCAGATCACCAAACTTCGATTTTTCTTGTTGTAGATATGGACCGTTGTTCAAGACGAGCTTGTTGGGTCGACCGGTGGTGGTGTTGACGGATCCCGAGTTCAGCTACAACCTTTTGTTACAAGATGGCAAGTTGGTCGATAGATGGCACTTCACTCCAACATCTCAAGTTGTTAGCTATGATGATGGCAAGCCCAAAACCTCAATTGACCATGTCTACAAATGTGTTACTCGGCTGCTTTTGGGTCGTTTTGGACACGAACCGCTCAAGAACGGCACACTCATGGCTGAGTTACAAGACACCATAGCTATGAGCTTGCAACGTTGGTCTCAGCTTCCACGAGTGAACCTCAAAGTTGTGATCCCCACGGTACGAGTGTTAGGTTCCAGAGTTTAGAACTTAGGGTCTAGGGGTTGAAGATTTCAGATTTCAGGGTCTAGAAGTTAAAGTTTAGAGTTTAGAGTATGAGGTATGCTCTCTATGATGTTGACGCTTTAGGATTTAGGGTGTGAGATTGTTAGTAAATAATGTAAGATCGATCAATTCAGAACCATCTCCCAATAATTCGAGTTATTGGGATGTAACGGTTCTTGATATGGTATTAGAGTCTTTGATGACCAAAAGGTCTTGGTATCGAATTCTGGTAGCCCCTAGTATAACAATTTATCTTGCATAAGGCTTGATGGAACTTTGCAAACCTCAATCCCCTTTCATGGGCTTTCGTTTGAGGGGTCATGTAACGGTTCTTGATATGATATCAGAGCCTATGATGACCATAAAGTCTTGGTATCGAATCATGGTAGCCTCCAATATAACAATTTATCTTGTATAAGGTTTGGTGGAACTTTGCAAACTTCAATTCCCTTTCATGGGATTTCGTTTGAGGGGGCTTGTTAGTAACCAATGTAAAATCTATTCAGAACCGTCTTCCGACAACTCGAGTTATTGGGATGTAACGGTTATTGGCAGAGGTATATGTTTACGGTCTAGTTTTTTGTTTGAACCCTCTTATCCATCATTTTATAGGATCATACATCTTATAATGTAACGTATAACATCGTTAGGACTGTTGGGTTATCCCATAACGGAAAGTGGGAGGGGTATGGTGCACTATATAAGTGTGAGGAAAGCCTCACCCCATGAGCTAGCTTTTGGGATGAGAAGGTCCAATAGTACCTAACAATAACCTTTTTCAGATGATACTTAATTTCACGGGGAAGAAGTTCTTCAGCTATGAACCAAGGGAAAAATTAGGTGCGAGCTTAATCACCTTCATGGAAGATGTCTTAAAATTTCCGATAAACATCTCTGGCATAACTTCCTCTCGAAGATGTTACAAGGTAAAATCATATCAACATTTCAATAACTCGAATTATTGAGAAAATATTTGGGTAAAATACCTCATATGAAATTTTGGGTTGGGTTACAAAATGGTTCAAAAACGTCAAAATGTTACAAAATGGTCCCAGAAATTTGAATCGTGTTACGATCATGTCTTGCAGTCGCTGTCGACAGCATATGTCAGAATATGTTGTCGCCGGTGACTGCAGGAATGAATCATAACGTGATTCCAAATTTCAAGACCAGTCTATAACATTTTAAAATTTCATGACCACTTTATAACTCAATCCAAAGTTTCAAGACATATTAAGTATTTTACCCGTAAAATATTTAGTAAATTTTACATCATTGAAATAACTAATTTGGCAGAGTTATAAGAAGCTTGAGGAAATCATAGCTGACACTCTAGAAAGTAGAAAAAAACTTTCAAGAGAGAAAAGAGAAGATTTTCTTGACGACACTCTAGCAATGATGGAGAAGGAAGATTTCTTGACTGACAAATTTGTCGTTGGGATGATAGCTGGTCTCACACTTGCTAGTTTTGAGGCAATGTCTTCAACTATTGTCCTAGCTATAAAATTCCTATCAGAGAACCCTCTCGTCATCCAAACATTACGGGTATGATTTCGTTTTTTGTAAATTAATTATGATTGGATTAGTTATTATTTTTTATTATTGGATTTTTCCTTATAAATAGGAGGAAAATGAAGAAATTCTCAAAAATAGAAAGGACCCAAGTTGTGGACTTTCATGGGAAGAATACAAGTCCATGACTTACACTCATTATGTGAGTTTCTTATTACCTTTATTAAATTTAATTAGTGGGGAAATTAAATATACTAATTTTTATGCCACTAAATAAGTAAATATTTACTAATTTTGCTCTTTAATTTTTGCCAATTTCATAGGTAATTAAAGAGTCCTTAAGAATTGCGAGTGTTGCTCCTGGAATTTTGAGAAGGACATTGACAGATATTGACATAGATGGTAAGTTATTTATGTACTTAATAGTATAAATTCTATTTATTGATACTTTGTACCCTAACTCTAACGGTAAAGTTGTTAGTTAGTGTTGTAACAGGTACTTATATTAGAGATCCTGAGTTTGAATTCTAGATTCGACCCGTTTTTTTCAACCGCCTCTTCTTACCATATATCAATATTGTCTAGGTTACACAATTCCAAAAGGGTGGGCTATATTTGTCGTTCCCTCTGCGATCCAGTTGAGTTCAACATACTACGAGGATCCTCTTTCGTTTAATCCGTCTCGTTGGGAGGTACTCATTAATTCAACTCATAGAATTTTTTAAAGCTAATTAAGTATGTCTTAATTACCAACAAAATTAGGATTAATGAATGATCTAATGAAGGGTATGAGTGCAATGGAGAGTGCAAAGAAGTACATAGCATTTGGTGGAGGTGCAAGATCTTGTTCTGGATCTGAGTTAACTAATGCTGTCATGGCTATATTTCTTCACGTTCTCGTCACTAATTATAGGTACGTTTTGTACAGAACACTAATCGAGTTGAATCGGTTTGAATTGAAACATTCATCAAATTATTATTTTGGCAGTTGGAAAACTATCAAGGCTGGAGAGATAGCCAGAACTCCAGTTCTGGGATTTGGAGAAGGCTTGCATGTTCAATTCCATCCATTAAAGGTTGAGACTTGATCATCATTATGGGGTTATTTAGCTGATGGAATTGGGTCTGGGAATCGGGTTTCAATTTACGACCTACTAAGAATGTTGGTCGTGAATTGGAATCCAATTTCATCAAACCAAACGACCCTATGATCCAAGTCCTTGTTACATGTTATATGTATTATTATGGTAAACTTTTCCAAGTCATTGCTAGTAAAAAGCAATTTGTATTCATCATGAAATTTTCTTATGATCATTTTAACCTTTGATATGTTTGTACTTCAAATATTTAAGCCCAAATATTGGGGATTTTTTTCCAAATGTAGGGTTACATGAAAATTCAATTCCTAAAATAGGGTGATCTAATAGTCAATTCCCAAACTAGGGTGATTCTTGCTGACTAGGACAAGAAATCGCCAATGCAAATGGCGATCTAATTTCTGTCTTTAGCCATTTCGGTAATGGTTAGCCTATGAAAAATTGAAAAAAAAAACTAAAAATGGACAATAGTTTCCTATATGGTAGTAAACTGTCTGAAATATATTCTCAAACATTTTTTACCTCGAAATTTGAAAAAAATCTAGGCATATAAGCGATAATACAACAATTTTTAATTTTTGAGTATTTCTGTGATAGTTAGCATATGAAAAATTGGAAAAAAACTCAAAATGGCCAGTAGTCTTTTAGATGGTAGTTGTCTGAAATATATACCCAAACAATTTTGGACTTGAAATTTGAAGAAAATCTAAGCATTTAAGCCATAATACCGCAATTTTTTTGTGTTTTTAGGTTTTTCGATGAGTTAGTCTATGAAAAATTGGAAAAAAACTTCAAATGTCCAATACTCTCCTAGATGGTAGTAAACTGTTTGAAATATATACCGAAACGTGTTCGGCCCAAAATGCGCTAGATTTGGCCTTAAAATGCGCTAGATTTGTCCCAAAATGAGCTAGATTTTTCTCAAAATGCGCTAGATTTGTCCCAAAAATGCGCTAGATTTGTCCCAAAATGCGCTAGATTTGGCCAAAATGCGCTAGATTGGCCCAAAATGCCTAGATTTGCCCAAAATGAGCTGTTGCATTTGCTACTAAAGTGCGATAATTTGGCTCAAAAATGCGTAGATTTGTCCCAAAATGGCTAGATTTGTCCAAAATGAGCTAGATTTGCCAAATGCGCTAGATTTGGCCAAATGCGCTAGATTTGGCCTAAAAATGCGCTAGATTTTCCCAAAATGCGCTAGATTTGCCCAAATGCGCTAGATTTGGCCAAAATGCGCTAGATTTGTCCAAAATGCCTAAATTTGCCCAAAGTGCGCTAGATTTGCCAAAAATGGCTAGATTTGTCCCAAAATGCGCTAGATTTGGCCAAAAATGCTAGATTTGTCAAATCGCTAATTGTCCAAAATGCGCTAGATTTGGTCCCAAAATGCGCTAGATTTGGCCCAAAAAATGTGCTAGATTGTCCAAAATCTAGATTGGCATGGCTAGATTTGGCCAAAATGCGCTAGATTTTGTCCCAAAATGCGCTAGATTTGGCCAAAATGCGCTAGATTTGCCCAAAATGCGCTAGATTTGCCCAAAATGCGCTAGATTTGCCAAAATGCGCTAGATTTGGCAAAATGCGCTAGATTTGGCCAAAAATGCGCTAGATTTGGCCCAAAATGCGCTAGATTCCAAATGCTAGATTTGGCCACAAAAAATGGCTAGATTTGGCTCAAAGTGCGCTAGATTTGCCCAAAAATGCGCTAGATTTGTCCCAAATGTGCCAAATGTAATTTGCCTAAAATGCGCTAGATTTGGCCTAAATGGAATAGATTTGGCCCAAAATGCACTAGATTTGGCCTAGAATGCGCTAATTTGGCCAGAAATGCGCTAGATTTGGCAAAAAATGGTTAGATTTGGCCAAAAATTGGCTAGATTTGGTCCCAAAATACGCTAGATTTGGCCAAAATGCGCTAGATTTGGCCAAAGTGCGCTAGATTTGGCCCAAAAATGCGCTAGATTTGGCTCAAAGTGCGCTAGATTTGGCCCAAAGTGCGCTAGATTTGCCTAAAATGCGCTAGATTTGGCCAAATGCAGATTGCATGCTAGATTTGGCCAAATGCGCTAGATTTGGCCAAAATGCGCTAGATTTGGCCAAAGTGCGCTAGATTTGGCCAAAAAATGCGCTAGATTTGGCCCTAAGTGCGCTATATTTGGCCCAAAAATGCTAGATTTGTCCCAAAAGTGCGTAGATTTGGCCTAAAATGCGCTAGATTTGGCATAGAATGCGCTAGATTTGGCCCAAAATGCGCTAGATTTGACCCAAAATGAGCTAGATTTGGCCCAAAGTGGCTAGATTTGGCCCAAAATGCTAGATTTGGCCAAAATGGCTAGATTTGGCCCAAATGCGCTAGATTTGGCCAAAGTGCGCTAGATTTGGCCAAATGCGCTAGATTGCAAATGCGCTAGATTTGGCCCAAAGTGCCTAGATTTGGCAACAAAATGCGCTAGATTTGCCAAAGTGCCTAGATTTGGCCCAAAAATGCGCTAGATTTGGCCAAAAAATGCGCTAGATTTGTCCCAAAAAGCGACTAGATTTGGCCAAAGTGCGCTAGATTTGGCCCAAAATGCGCTAGATTTGGCCCAAAAAAGAGCTAGATTTGTATAAATGCGCTAGATTTGGTCCAAAATGCGCTAGATTTGGCCAACAAAAAAAGCGCTAGATTTGGCATAAAATTGTTAGATTGGCTCAAATTGCTAGATTTGGCCCAAAAATGCGCTAGATTTGGCGCAAAATCGCTAGATTTGGCATAAATGCGCTAGATTTGGCCCAAAAAGCGCTAGATTTGGCCCAAAAAAATGCGCTAGATTTGGCATAAAATGCGCTAGATTTGGCCCAAAGTGCGCTAGATTTGGCCCAAAATGCGCTAGATTTGCCCAAAAATGCGCTAGATTTGGCCCAAAAATGTGCAGATTTGGCCAAAAATGCGCTAGATTTGGCCCAAAAATGCGCTAGATTGCAAAATTAGATTGGCCCAAAGTGCACTAGATTTGGCCCAAAAATGCGCTAGATTTGGCCCAAAAATGCGCTAGATTTGGCCCAAAAAGCGCTAGATTTGCCCAATGTAGATTGGCCAAAAATGCGCTAGATTTGGCCCAAAATGCGCTAGATTTGGCCCAAAAAGTGCGCTAGATTTGGCCCAAAAAATGCGCTAGATTTGCCCAAAGTGCGCTAGATTTGGCCCAAAATGCGCTAGATTTGCAGCCTACAAAGTGCGCTAGATTTGGCCCAAAAATGCGCTAGATTTGACCCAAAATGCGCTAGATTTGACCAAAATGCGCTAGATTTTGCCCAAAAAAAGCGCTAGATTTGGTCCCAAAATGCGCTAGATTTGGCTCAAAGTGCGCTAGATTTGGCCCAAAAATGCGCTAGATTTGTCCCAAAATGTGCTAGATTTGGCTCTAAGTGCGCTAGATTTGGTCCAAAATGCCTAGATTTGGCCCGAAAATGCACTAGATTTGGCCCAAAATGGCTAGATTTGGCCCAAATGCGCTAGATTTGGCTCAAATGCGCTAGATTTGGCCCAAAAATGCGCTAGATTTGTCCCAAAATGTGCTAGATTTGGCTCAAAAGTGCGCTGATTTGGCTCAAAGTGCGCTAGATTTGTCCCAAAGTGCGCTAGATTTGTCCTAAAATGCGCTGGATTTGTCCCAAAATACGTTAGATTTAGCTCAAAAAATGCGCTAGATTTGGCCCAAAAAATGCTCTTGCATATATATATATTTTTTGTTTGTGGTTACTTTTTGGCTAAAAGATCATAGATCGTGATTCAATCTAGAAGTTACTGGAGAAGAGAGGAAAAATAACGAAAGGTAGAAAGTAGGGAGAAGTTTATAAAAAATTGACAGAAAAGAAAGAGTTGATCGAGCAAGACTATGAATGGATCCTGAATCAGTTCTCAGACCATAGCCACAAGGGATCGAGCGAAAAACCTGATTTGGAGATGAGTTGTGAGTCGTTTTATGAAAAGAAATGTGTCGAATAATGTTTTGAGATAATTTCATTGACTACGCTCATACAATATCGTAACAACTTCCTTACACAGAGCAACTAGCATAAGTAGTGAGAGTGTGTTTGTAGTAGCCGTATCAACAGATGTATTTTTATTTGCCCCCGACAAGCAGAAGAATAGTCGAGATTTTTTCAGCTTGTCTCGTAGATGTTTGTAAAGATATCGACTAGTTGATCAATTGCATTACAACTTGTCCAAAATCAAACATGTATACATATAAAGAAAAAAAACAAGGGGCATAATGGTCAATTTCACTTCGTCTTCTTCGTGGAGTAGACCATCCCGCGGATCCCATCCGGGTCTGAAACAAACCCGAGCGGGCGGTAAAACCCGAGAACCCGGGGCTCCGAATACAGAGCAATGTTCACAATCCCCATCTCCAAGAGCTCATCCACCAATCTCTCAACCACCGCTTTCCCCAATCCGATCCCCTGGAACGACGGATCGACGACGACGTCCCATATGATCGCGTTGAACACGCCGTCGCCGGTGGCCCGAGCGAACGCCACCGGCTTCCGGCTCCGATTGTGCTGGATCCACAGCAGGGAGCTTGTGTTCTCCAGCGCCAGCTTGATTTTCTCCGGGTCCCGCCTCGGGAACCCCACGGCGACGAAGACGGTGTTGAGCTGGTCGAGGTTGAGGTCGGCGGCGGTGCGGCGGAGGTGGAATCCTCGGGTCTCGAGGTCTTGGTCGGAGATTGTGTAGTTGCGGGGGGTTAGAGTTAGGGATTGTGGCTGTGGGATTTGAGATGGTGATGATGATGATGATGCGGCGGCGATTCGGAAGGTTGCGGCGGAGGGGATTATGCCACGGTGGAGCATTGTTCCGGTGAGGATGGAAGGAAGTGAGTGGTGGGTGTTCATAGTTATCCTCAACTGCGTATTAAAGCTTGGTTCTTTGTGGATAATTCAGTCTCGGTTTTTTCGGTCTGATCGAATCACTAACCGAGCAAGTATAATGAACTTCTGGGTTGGATAATGGATACCTACAGCTTGCATTCACCTGCAAATTTACAGAGCTTCTTGAAAGCAGCAGTTTCTGTTCATCATTTCTGATGAACAATGCTTGCTTTTGCAGAACATTGCTCTGTATAATGTAGCTGAAGTTGATAGTTTTGCACACACCTGGATATTCCAGAAGCTCTGCAACTTCTCAGATTCATCAATGAACAAGATGCGAGACCTTCCGAGGGGAATCTTTCGTCGAACTGGAACCTTTCTTCTTAAGTAACCTTTTGTCTCGAATACCATCATAAAGAAGTTCATATGCATAGTAAGTTATGCAACCTTTCTTCAGCAAATCTTCAACAACAATCTTCGGTGCTGCGACTGTCCTCTTATCAGCCTCGAAAATAGTATTCACAACCTCGGGCACAAACCCGTTTCTCACCATTAAATGGACTATTCGAACTGCATCGTTAACTCGATCTTGCACACAGAGGCAATTGATCACTCTCCCGAATGTCGTTAACGATGGAACAAACCGATGATTCATCTTCTCCAAGAGGAACTTGTATGCAGAGTTGATCTTCCATACCTTGCAGAAACCATCGATCATCACACGGTATGTGTAGTCGTCTGGAATGCAGCCTTCATCGCCCATCTGATGGAAAAGCTTTTCTGCCATTTCAACATTGAGCTTTTCGGAGAAACCATTTATCATGATATTGAATGTGGAGGTTGTGTGAACGATGTTGTATCGTTGGTTCATTGTTTCGAAGAGATGGTATGCTCTATCCAAATCGCCAACGTTGCAGAGACCATTGATCACGATGCCGTAACTTACAGTATCTGGAATCAGACCTTTTCTCCTGATTTCTTCGAGTAAATCCAGAGCTTCATTCACTTGCTTGGATTTGCAGAGGCTCTCTATCAGTATACTGTAGGTGATTAAATTAGGAACACTTCCTCTCTCCAACATCATCTTAAATGTTTCAACGACATCTTTCGACTTTGCAGACTTGCATAAACCATTCAACAGAGTATTGTATGTGATAACATCAGGCAAGATATCATGGTTCCCCATGGTATTTAGAATCTCAAGAGCGTTCGCCATTTTCAACTGCTTGCAGTACCCGTCGAGTAACGTATTGAATGTGAAAATATCTGGAATATAGCCTTTTGCAATAGCATCATTCATGAGGTTATGAGCATCAGTGATGCAGCCCATCTTACACAATCCATCTATGAGCAGATTGTAAGTCCATGTATCTGGATCGCACCCTTTCTCCGACATCTCGCTCATCAACTCCAGGGCTTCCAAAACATGTCCTTGTTGACACAATCCTTTAACTAGTGTATTATAGAGAATAACCTTAGGCTTCAAGCCTTTCGCCATTGCCTCGCTGAAAAGAGATACTGCGCGATCCACGAGATTTTCCTGGCATAATCCTGTAATCAAAGCGCAATAAGTAAACTCATCAAGCACGAAGCCCTTGAAGACTGCATCACCAAGAACTTTGTCAGCATTTGGCATCAAACCCATTTTGCAATATCCATGAATAATCGTGTTGTAAGTAAAGGCATCGGGCTCTAGTCCTGCATTCACCATCTTATGCAAGTAGATCTCGGCTTCAGCAACCTTATTACTCTTACACAAACCACAAATCAAAGTGTTATATGTTACAACATCAGGAACCAGGCCTTCTTTGTTCATGCCGTCCAACAAATCGACAGCCCTTTGCAGTGCACCTGCTCTACAAAGCCCTTGAATGAAGATGTTAACTGTATACAAATTAGGGCAGAATCCCTTCTTAAGCACCTTACTAATTAGCTTTTCGCTTTCCTGGACTTGCCCCTTCTTACAAAGGCCATGAACAAGCTTATTAAAAGTAACATTTGCTGGAAAAAAACCCAGATCAAGCATCTTATTGAACAGAACATATGCATCAAGAGGATTCTGCTGATCATAGAACCCACCAACGACGGTACAATATGCAACTGCATTAACTTCACACCCTTGAGAAGGCATGTTGTTCAAGAGCCTTAAAGCGGCATGAGGCCTTCCCGTCTTGCAGAACGACTTGATCCTAGTCGTGAAAGTGTAGACATCAGGTGTGATCCCTTTATCAATCATTCTCAAGTAAACCTTATGTACTTGACTGTAATGTCCATACTCAACCAATATGCTCATAATAGCATTATAAGATAAAACCGAAGGCTCACAATTATAGAAGTCCATCCTCTCGAAAACATCAACGGCTTCTTGAACTTTCCCTTTCTTCCCATAGTTCCTCATAGCTCCCACATACACTCCTTCCAACAATTCGTTATCGACATTCATCCTCATCTCCATGAGCACTTGTTCCATCGCCTCGAATTGACCATGACTGCCAAGCTTCTCAATCATGCACTTGTAAGTCCACAATGTGTGCTTAAACCCATCTTCTAATTTCACGGAATTGAATGTTTCAAGTGCTTTCAGAGGGTCCTTTTTGTACTTTATGATGGAAGCCACATGTTTTGGAAGCAAAGCTGAATTCATCGCTGTAAACGGAAAAGAAGAAACTGTATAAAGCCTTGAACAGTGCTTCACTTGTGCAATGCATCACCATTTCACTCTTGTTACCTGATAAAAATGAGAAAGGAACTGACCAAATAAGAGAGAAATCAATCAACAAAGCTCTGGTTCTTAACACAAAGAAACCAAACGATAAGAAGATTCAAATCAATGCAGGGGAAGCACCAATCAAAAGCTCTCCATAGTTCAAACCAAAGGACAAACTAATTCCAGAATCATCAGCAACAACCAAATTCAACTCACCATAGTAAGACAATCTTAAGAAGAGAGAAACGTACAGGGAACAGAGGGAGAAGAGGAATTGGAGGAAAGCCGACCGCCATTGATGGGTGCATTGTTGCCGCCACTAAGCAATATGAACTGCCAATCAATAAAACTACCCATCTCCTTTTCTCATCTTCCCTTCTTCACCCTTTCGATTAATTAAGTTGGTTCGTTCTTCTTCTTCTTCTTCGGGACGCAAATCAGGATTTCTGGAATGAAGGTTGCAGGCTGCAGCTATGGTGGGAAGCTCAGCTGCTCCGGTTCTAAGAACCGCGATTCTCTTTCTTGGGCCAAATAATTTTTCACGGGCCCAATAATTTTATGTGGGCTAAAAAAGCCCAACTTAGTTACTGTCACGTGCTAACTAATCATTACAGCCTGGATCACGTGCTTCTTCTTCACTTCTCTTTTTCCGCCCAAAAAGCTTCGTTCAAGTTGCAGCAATGGCGATCTCATTCCAGATAGTTACAACAAATTACAGCACCAATTTGTAAGAATGTATTAGGCGGCCGGATTCGATTCTTCTCAAGACTACTGAAACAACAAGAAAAGGACGAAGCTCCAATTTTCCTTCCTGCATCTGAGTCTGTCGTTTTCCCGTCATTTTTGTTATAATCGAAGTGGCGGCGAAACGAAGGCCGCTCTTTCTTCCTTCTACTAAGTTTGGGAAAACTTGGCTCTGATCCAGGAGATGGGCTTCGCTGAGATTCTGGATTCGATTGACTGGGAGCATGAATCGTATCCAGCATATGAAGACTACATTGTTCTTCCGGCTCTTGCTTTCTTCTTCCCCACTGTCCGATTCCTTCTCGACAGATTCGTGTTTGAGGTACGCTCGCTTCTACTGATGAATTTGTTGGCTCTGTCACTCATTTTAAGATCCCAGCTAAATTGGGAAAGTTGTTGGAAGTTTGGTAAGCTAGACTTAGTGAGCTGATGTGAATTTAGAGAATTAGGGATGTGAATCTTTTCATAATGAATCAACTCTGTAGAATGATCAATGGCTATAACAATGCTTTGAGTCTGAGTGAAAGTTTCATGTGGCAGAAAGTAGGAAGGAGAATGATCTTTGGAAAGGGACACCATATTGTGAAGGATGAAGCAGAAGACAGAAAGAAGATAAGAAAGTTTAAAGAATCAGCCTGGAAATGCATTTACTATCTTTCAGCAGAGATTCTAGCTTTAACTGTAACATACAATGAGCCTTGGTTTACCAACACGAGATTCTTCTGGGTAGGACCTGGAGATCAAGTCTGGCCGGATCAACAAATGAAGTAAGATTCAAAGTACATCTGATCTTCATGACTTCTGTTATCAATATCATCCTTTCCTTTTCTTAGCATGGTCATATGGGGTTTCAGGTTGAAGCTGAAAGGTCTGTACATGTATACTGCTGGATTTTACACGTACTCGATTTTTGCTCTCATATTCTGGGAGACGAGACGTGCTGACTTTGGAGTCTCCATGGGCCATCATGTTGCCACTGTCATTCTGATTGTTATGTCCTACATTTTAAGGTACTTAAAAGGCGGATTTGTGATCGGATATTCAGATTGTTTTTGTTTCGATCTTGTGGTTTTTACTAAATGATTGAAGTCATGCTATTGCTTTGCAGATTTGGTCGTGCTGGTTCGATTGTGTTAGCGATTCACGATGCTAGTGATGTGTTTTTGGAGGTAGGAAAGATGTCCAAATATAGTGGTGCCGAAGGGATAGCGAGCTGTGCTTTTCTTCTTTTCTTACTGTCCTGGATCTTGCTACGGCTCATTTACTATCCATTTTGGATCCTCTGGAGTACAAGGTTTGTACACATTAATGTGGAAACTGTATGATCTTTGCTGTTTATGTTTATTGTTGGCTGTAGTCTTTGTGTTTCGGCAATTGGTGCTAACATGATATTTGAAATTTAATCATATTGGTGGCAGAAGCTATAGCTACTATATATCCTACAACCTGTGTGACTATGGCATCGCATAAGAACGAACAGTTAGGTTTAGGCTAAATTGAAATGCTCATAGAACAAACAGGAGTGCTCGTTAATGTCAAGCTGGAGTCGTAAAGAGTTCAGGTTAAGCTTGATCCGATATGACAAGACAAGGGGATCTATTTAATGGTTAGGTTGGTAGCTGATTGATTAATCTTATTGCGGAAGACAAATAGATTATCTGTATGTACTGTCAAGATTTAGATTCACCAGGAATGATAGAGCTGCAACTGTTTATGAGTCTGTAACTAGATTAAGCCGAGGTGATGTTCATTGACTTGTAGTAAACGAAGCTTTTTAACTCAATCTCAACCTGTGTTAAAATTTTGAAAATCATGTGATCGTTTCTGGGCTTCTTTCAACTGCAGCTACGAAGTTGTGACAATCTTGGACATCAAGAAACATGAGAAAGATGGTCCGATCTTTTATTACGTGTTTAACTCTCTTCTGTACTGCTTACTTGTGCTTCACATATATTGGTGGGTTTTAATCTACCGGATGCTCGTTAAGCAAATCCAAGCCAGAGGACAGCTTAGCGATGATGTCCGATCTGGTAAGTTAAACCCACTTTGATTACCTTTACTGCAGATTTTGAATTGCAAGTTTCGCGCTTTTGATCCTATTCCCATCTGTGCTTATTCTGCAGATTCTGAAGATGAACGTGAACATGAAGATTGACCGATAAAACCCACTATAACTGCAACATAAATCTTCTGTTCGTTCCATCATCCATGTTCTGGAAAATGCAAAGAGATGAGCTTTTACAAGTAGAAAGGAGATTGTATATGGATGTAACGCAGAAAGCGATGAACCAGAAGAAGAAGATGAAGGAAGTGGTCATTTCAACTGAAGCTCTTACAGTTAAATCATTTGTTGTATGAAAGATTGAAAGCCTTTTGTTTTCCAGTTTTGTTCATCTTCTGCAACTTGCAGACTACAGCAACATCTGTAATATTTGATCCATTTTTTCGGTTCGTTTCGCTTAGTGGATGAATTGTACCGGTTTGAACTGATTAGAGGATGTTGATCAGCTAGTGTAATTGTACATTTTGGCTACCTTTTTGCCATCATAATGTAACACATTCCATTGAAATGTAGGTGTGACAATTAACAAGCTGGTTCTGTTTCTTCAGCTCCAATTTGCAGATACTTTGTTTCCCAGAAATGCTAAGAACATAACAGTTCTGCATCATCTTAATTAGTTTGAGTACTGAAATGGAAAGACACAAAAAGTATAGGTACTAATATTCATTTTTTCCTAATTTGTTGATTCTGTTTATAGTTCTTCTTCTTCTTCTTCGAACACTCGCAGCTTGAGCTCGAAGAAACAGAGAGTTCTTCTTTCGTCGTAATCTCAATCGATCTTACTACTGCTCTACATTCGAAAGGTTATCTTCTTCTTTCCGCAACTCCATTCATACCCTTTTCAGTGTTCTGCTTCCATTTCCCTTGATTGTTCGTCGTTTCTTTGTCATCTTAACGAACTGGTTCTGGGCAGCTGTGATTTCTCGGAAAAGCTTTAATGGAATAATGTTTGGAACTTAAAGTTGTTTCCTTTCCCACCCTCGTAAGCTTAATTACCCTTTTTAGCTCCAGGGTTTCGTTCTCTGTAAATTAGGGTTTATGAGGTTAAAGTTCTGTCTTCGTAGTAGATTGGCAGCAATCTTGGATTGGTTAATGAGCTAACAGGTTCTCCATTTCGATTACAGGAAGACATGGAAGATGTTATTACAGAAATCCCACCTCCTTCAAGGTTCTTCCAGGATGATCTCAACAACTTTGCACCTCAATCGGAGCCTCTTCCTTCCCCGTTCCTGGTGTTGTCTAACCCTAAATCCGAGCAACCTCTCCGTCCGGCTCTTTTGATCGTTGCTATATCATCCCCGTCTTTGTATATCTTCCACAACTTAAGCAGGAAGACTCTGATTGGAAGCTTCATACTACCGGAGATCCCTGTATCAGGCAGCTCTATCGAACCATCTCTTGCTGACAAATCCTGCAATATCTATGCCCTCGAAGATGCTGATGATTTGACGATTCTTGCATCCGTTCAGTGCCCTGTCAGTGCGGAGAGGTCGAATGTAGTTGCGAAACTGCTTATTGGTGGCCGAATCGTTCCTGATAGGGTTCTGATTTTGAGTTCAGTTCAGAGCCAGAATTTCCGGGGGAAGCTTTCACCGGATGAGAGTTGTGTGTTCAAGCTCGAGACTTTGGCAGAACGTAAAGGGTCAGACCCACCGTTGCTGAAGGGGCTCCACTATTTTCCATCAGGTAGTATGGTAGATGGCTTGGCAGCTGCGCTATTAACACGTTGCCAGATGATGAACGTCAGGGGAACTTTATGCGTCTCGTGGCCTGATCATGGAAGTTCAGTGATAGCCCTGGTTAAATCTCTACTGAAGAAAGATGTGCTGCATGGATTCAAGCTGAGCTCTACGGCGAGGATAAACCAGATCAAGGATCATCCTTTTGATTCTGAACTCTACACTTGATGTACTAGGTTGGTTTGTCTTTGCTTACCTGAGTTTTCTTGCTTCTTCTGCTTAGCTATGTTGAACTTGTTATTCGCCAGAAAGATTATTCGTTCTCGTTGGCATCATGTTTCAGTCTTCTGCTGTTTGTTCTATCAAGTTGGTATTTTGAAAACTGGCTCTTGGATCATATGCTAAGCTCGTTCCAAGTTCGATCATCCCATGGATCTTCTCCCCTAGTAATTAGTCAGAATATCCTTGGCTCTATTACTTGCTCCTTCTGATAACATTTTATACAGTAAGCTCTTTGTTTTACTGATGAAACTTGAACCAGGAATCCATTTTAGATGAGAGAGTGAGTAAGACACCTGAGCTATGTTATTGTCACTGAGCTTTCCCTCTGGCTATACTGTTTGACTAAGCAAGCTTCTAGTGATAAATTCAGTCACGCAAAAAACTGCAGTAAGAGTAGGTATGCTGTTTCCTATTTTAGCTGGCCTGCCTCTTCCATTTCTTCCGGTCTTTCGTTCCTTGCTTCCTTACCGTGTTCTCTGAAGTTTCTTCAGTGATTTCGAATCTCAAGTTTCGGTGTTGAATTATGATCAGAGATTGAAATCCACAGGTCTGTAGCAGCTGAGTTAGTAGAGCTAATTTGCAGGTCTCATGAATAAAGAAGAGTTGTTGATTATATGATCATGGTTAACTCAGATCTTCCTTGACAGTTGAGAACAATAGCTTAAACATATAAATCTGATAGATTTATTTATTATCCTAAGGTCAAACAGAAGAATCCAGAGTGCAATTTTGCAGAAGTTGTTGAGAATTCAATCCTTGCACTTCACCATTACAAGGCTTTGACTAATTTACAGAAATACAATAAGTTGGACTCTGCATGGTCAATATCCCAAAACCCAAAATCTTGGTTCCATAACATATATAAAATGGTGAATCTCTAATTTTGGGTGTTGGTTTGGGTTCGAGAATTGGGCTGAGACCGAATTTTGAGAACTGAGTCGGGACCAATTTTGAAAACTGGGTTGGGACGGAATTTTGGATAATGGGTCGGGACCGGATTTTAAAAAATGGGTCGAGACCAAATTTTGGAAACTAGGTCGGTCTTGAATTCCAGGAAGTGGGTCGGGACCAAATTTCAAGAACTGGGTCGGGACCAAAATTTAGGAACTGGGTCGGGACCAAATTTCGAAAATTGGGTCGCCCCTGAATTTCAGAAACTAGACCGGAACCAAACTTTTAGAGAACTGGGTCGAAACGAATTTCAAAAAATTGGTTCGCCTCCTGAATTTCTTACGTACCTTAATCAATTTCAATAATCGTGTCAGAATCTCACAAGCCACGTGACGAACGACTCTATTACATCATCTTTCTCTTCAAGTTTCACAAATTTTCCAGTCCTCATTACACAATATGACTTTGTAACATCATCAAAATGAAGCTTTTATCAGATAGCAATCAAGCAATCTAAAACCCCCCACCAACCAATTGCCAACTTTAGTTGCATCTGTTCTTGACTAACTTTGCATTATCTCTTCACTACACTCCAACCCTAATCTGTTTTCATCTTCCACCAAAAAGGAACAATCTTTCACTCACTATATATCATCACAGTCCAACCCATCTTCCCCCACCACACCAAGAAAACAGAAACAATGGCGATTTCGAGCTTAATGATCATCGTGTTCATCGTGTTCATCGTCTCCCCCTGTAACTCAGCCGAGTTAACTCAGGACTACTACTTCAAAACCTGTCCCTCTGTGTTTGAGGTTGTCAGGAAAGAAATGGAATGTGCTGTTCTTTCTGATCCTCGTAATGCTGCTAAGGTTATCAGACTCCACTTCCACGACTGTTTCGTCCAGGTAACGCAGCATCATCGATGCTCGAATTTTATTAGCAGAACATCATAAAGATTGAGTCTTTATATGACATGATTGTTATTCTGTTTTGCAGGGATGTGATGGGTCGATTCTGCTAGACGATACGTTGATGTTGAAGGGCGAGAAATCGGCTATCCCGAATGCGAATTCGGTCAAAGGGTTCGAGATTATTGACAACATTAAGAACAAAGTTGAATCTGATTGTCCTGGTGTTGTTTCTTGTGCTGATATTCTTGCCATTGCTGCTAGAGATGCTACAATTCTGGTATATATATATATTAAAAATCTTATCTTTTTAAGTATTTTCGTCGATAAATTAATATACGATTTTTTATATATTTAGATGTTAAATAGTATATGTGATGCAGTAAAGTCGATCTAGTATATTAAACCATTCTAAATCTGTCGCTAAAAATGGTCAATTTTTCCCGGTTTGCAGGTTGGCGGACCTGATTGGGAGATGTACCTAGGAAGAAAAGATTCTAGAACTGCGGGTTACGATCTAGCCGGTTTGAATCTCCCGCTACCAACCGATGGTCTCTTGTCAATCATATCAAAATTTATTTACCAAGGACTCTCTGTCACGGACATGGTTGCTCTCTCAGGTAATTAATAGTGTCACTATTTCATCTTGATATAATAAAACTACAAACAGTTAGTTTCACTGATTCAACGTGTTAAAAAAATGGGAGCAGGGTCCCACACGATAGGCATGGCACGGTGCCAGAGCTACAGAGAGAGGATCCACGGGGATTATGAGGTGACCTCAGACCAATCCCTAGCGTCCGAGTCCCACCTCAAAGATCTGAAGGCCACGTGTCCTGCAGCAGGAGGAGAAGACGACACTGTTTCACCAATGGACTACGAGACCCCGAACTTGTTCGACAATTCGTACTTTCGTATCTTGTTGAGAGGAGAGGGGCTCCTGAACTCGGACCAGGAGCTCTACTCGAGCATCTTAGGGTTACAGACGAAGCAGCTCGTGATCGAATACGCTCACGATTTGGTCGGGTTCTTTCACCAGTTCGCCGAGTCGATGGTTAAGTTGGGTAACATTACTAATGAGGTTGATGATGGGGAGGTTAGGAGGAGCTGCAGATTTGTGAACACTTGAAAATTAGAGGGGGGATTTTTATTGGTTATTTGGTGACTGTACTTAAATTGAATGTTGTTATTGGATTAAAAATGTGAAAATAAAGAACAAAACAGAGGTTACTCTTTATTTTTATGTTGTTAATCTCGTTCTTAACCGTGGTCGGTAGAGGATAAATCGTGTATCTGAATGTATAGGATTATTGATGAACCAGGCTGGTTATGAACAACTCGACATTTGGCTTGTAAATACCCCTCAACAACATGCCCCGACACCATTCACTCACTTATGAACAGGTCTCCATCTGACGGTCTAGATCAGGCCTCTCGTAAGCACCACTCAGGAGCAAACATGTGGATCCTAATTGCCACATGTCATTGTTTCTCTATAAAAATCATATCATCAACTCAACAGAAGACACGACAAACATAACAGATCAAACGCTCAATACTACACGCTAAAGGCCTTGATCATACACCGATAGGACTCACCCCCAATAATTCTATGTATCCGTCGCACCTTTGCTTACACCCTACACTCACTATATACCCACTCTAGATATACCCTTTATCCGTCTTGCAAGGAGTCGCCCACAAGAAACCCAAAACGAACAAATGCCCTTTCACAATCAACTCTCCAGCTGAACCTTTATCGGTTCACCAGTCCAAAATTTCATTCACATGTTGATCTCTTAGTATGAGCACCAAAGAAATCAAATTAAAGTAGGTAAACAAACAATCAACCAACAAGAAATTTCTTTATTCGAATTTTATTTCATCGTATTATTAATTTATTTTTTACACTGCCCAAAAACCAACTCACAAAACTCAAATCAAAACCAAATTCATCAAACATTAATAACATGCCCCCCGATGGCACGATGTTCATCGTCGGACTTCGCAGCATCAAGCGACCGAGCAACATCATCTTTAGGCGGCCTGCACACGCAGTACCCCAACGCGCATATGATCGTGCCCGGGCAACTGATTACATAGCAATCACTAAGTTTCTTACATCGTCCTGGTGTAAGACCAAGTGCTGGTTTTGCAGTAATCGCCACAAGGAAGAAAACAATAACCAATACCGATGATAGCTTCATTTTTTTCTCTTTCTTTCGTTCTCAGCTCGATTTTCTGGTGTTTTGTGAACACATGAATTACTTGTATTTATAACGAGAAAATGTTGTGTTTGCACTTTGTAATTTGTATGATGGATTAAGGAAATGTTCTAGAGGAAATCTAACATTTAAATGTTGTGCTAATCTAGAAATTTTTGTATGGTAATAGTTCAAATTTTATGAAGCAAATTAAGGTTGTTACTTGTTATTGGATGTTCTTGGCCTATGCATTATAAGGAATTGTGTTATTATGTAGATATTCCCTTCTATACAAAAAATTTGATACATCCCCCTTCAACATTTTGTGTGGTTATACATGGATGTACATCCAAGATTTTCGAATCTGATATGAGGCTTGTATGTGCGCTTACTCGAGAGACAGCCCAAGGAGCGATGTTTTGTTCTGCCCTGAAAGATGGGCGGGTTGAGACTGTTTGATTTATGAACATGAATGGGCCTCTGCAGGTTATGGCTTATGGACACAGTTTTTTTTTTGTTTTGTTTAGTGTGGATTGTCTTATTGTGTGTTGAAATTTTTGGATTTGAGGATTGATTCGTTAATTAAGATTTTATGTACTTTTTGTAAGTCAATGTTGGAAATTGAAACATGGTCATTTGCCTAGCATAGGGTATCATCAATCATTGAGTCATCTTTACTGTATAGTAATTATCTGGGTTATACTTATATGATCTATTGGTTGATGATGATGTGGTAAAATTTACATTTCATTTCTATTAATTTTGTCCGTTAGATTTTGATACTTAATCTAACGGTTTATAGATGTGTTCTCATATAATGTTCTCATAGTAGGAATTCTGAGAAAGAGTATTATGGTTCGATTATCAAAATCTGCCTAGAAAAAAATTGAGATAGTATATTAGTATTGTGGTTCGATTCTCATACTTAGTATTCTCATGACTTCCGGCACACATGCTAAATCTTGTTATTTATTTATTCCAAAACATACAAGATCGAATATATCAAACACAGATGATCAAACAGTTTACAGTCACTTATTTGGTTTATGAACCATATGCATGTTCACTACCAAATACAATAACTCTAAACTATTAAATTATTGAGATAATATATTCAATCTTTTCGACATATATATCCATTATCATTCTTAATTCTTGATATTTGCGGCTCCAGGGACGCACTGACAAACATCATTTATGCACCTTGCTGGTTTACCTCCCATGCAAAAGAGTACTGTGAAGCAATCTTTATCTTGTTCACACTGAAAAGAATCAGTTTTCACGTTGTCTGCAACAACATTCGATGTTGGTGATGATATGATCACACCTGCATATATTTAAATGATTAGTAAATGCATCTCATACAACTTTTTCTATCATAAATCGTGATTGAAAATTCATCAAGAAAAGTTTCTTACATCAAATTCATCAAGAAAATAATCTTATATACATATTTAGTTAGTAGGATTTACAATAAACTAACACAAAATTGACAATGCGAAAATAAACCGGTATATTATAGAATAATTTTGATTATTAATAGAACAATCCGAAATAAAAATAATAAACATGAATACTCACAAGAAGAGAGGAGGATCAAGAAAATGAAAACCAAAGATGATACTTGCAAAATATTCTTCTTCATTTTTGGTCTAGTATTTTCAATTTTGTAGTAATAATAATGATTTATGCTCTCCAATTTGTTTATGTTTGAATTATTTATATATAGATTTTTATTTTTATATATTTTTGGTAATTTATTTAATAAATTTTATATTGATTTATTAAAGGAAACAACATAAATATTTGCACATCAACATTAAACTCACCCACTCAATAACTATCATATAAGGAAATGATATAAAAAACAAAATGGTTATAATTTTTTTTTTATTCTTCATGTATAAGCTAATATTCATCCAAAAAAATCATAATTAGGTATTTAATTTACCTTGCTAATACATAATAATTAAAAGAGATGTCACACAAAATACCGTACAAAAATACATAATAAGTTACTGAGTTCTTAGATTTTACCAATTGCAAACTGATATATAAAAGCGTATAAAAAAACTTCTGTGACTAGTAAAAACCTTCAAATGTTACAGAATGGGAGAAAAATAAAACATATTTCTTCATAATTTCTATAATCATACGTTGATTCAAGCATCTCCCAATAAAACCCCACAATCAAATCATAATCTTCCCCGAACTCAGAACCAGAAAAAATGGAGTTCTGGCTAATCACCATCACCATCACTCCTTGCATTGGAGCTTTCCTCCGTGCCCTCTTCACCTCCTCTGCCGCCGGCAAAAACCTTCCCCCGAGCCCTCCAACTCTCCCATTCCTTGGCAACTTCCTACTCCTCCTCAAATCCTCCAACAACTTCTCATCCCTCAAGCCTCTGCTTCGCCGGCTGAGCGCAGAGTATGGCCCAATCGTCACTCTGTACCTCGGTTCCCGCCCTTCGATCTTCATCACTTCCCGCGAAATCGCCCACCAGGCATTGGTCCGGTCAGGGTCAACTTTTGCGAGTCGGCCTCCGGCGTTGGAGACTTCCAGGATCATCTTCACCAACCAGAACACCCTTGCCACTTCTGCTTATAATCCCACATGGAGAGTTCTTCGCCAGAATTTCACCTCTCTGTTGCACCCATCGCGGCTCGGTTCCTACTGTGATTGTCGGAGATGGGCTGCCGATGTCTTGAAGGAGAAGATTGTCGCGGATGGAGCTGGTGGAAAGACGATTCAAGTGATTGATCATTTCTACCATGCTTTCTTCTGCTTGCTTACCTACATGTGCTTTGGGGAGAAGCTTGAGGAGAGTTTGGTGATCGAGATAGAGAGAACGCAGAGGGCTACGATTGGGAATTTCATTCGGTTCAATGTGCTTAATTTCATGCCCAGATTGACTAGGGTTTTGTTTCGGAATCTGTGGGATGAATTGATTGAGATTCGTCGTGGATTGGATGTTACTCTGCTTCCGTTGATCAAAGAAAATAGAGGATCAAAGAAACAGGGAATCAAAGAAAACAGAGGAGAAACGAATTCGAGTAAATGGTACTTGGACTCGATTCTGGAGCTCCGGTTACCCGGAAGCGATGACGAAGGAAGAAATTTCACCGACGAGGAGCTTGTGAGTCTCTGCTCGGAGTTTCTCAACAGCGGGACCGACACTACAGTCACGACTCTCCAGTGGACGATGGCGAATTTGGTGAAGAACCAATCGATCCAAGCGAAGCTCCGGGCGGAAATTGATCGGGTGGTCCGACCCGGATCCGAGATCCGTGAAGAAGACCTAAAAGAGATGCGGTACCTAAACGCTATCGTTTTGGAAACATTAAGGCGGCACCCACCAGGGCATTTTATACTGCCGAGGGCGGTGGCCGAGGACACGAAGTTGGGAGGTTACGACATTCCAATGAGCGCAATCATCAATGTGACAGTGGCAGATATGGGTCGGGACCCGAAAGTGTGGGAGGACCCCATGGAGTTCAGGCCAGAACGGTTTTTGGGGGAGGGAGAAGGGCAGTTTGATTTCAAAGGAGTGAAGGGGATCAAGATGATGCCATTTGGGGCTGGACGGAGGGTTTGTCCTGCGATAACGGTGGCGATTCTGCATCTGGAGTGGTTTGTGGCAAATTTGGTGAGGGAGTTTGAGTGGAAGGCGGCAGAAGGAGATGAGGTTGATCTGTCAGAAAAGCAGGATTTCACGACTGGGATGAAGTACCCACTTAAAGTGATCGTTACTCCTAGGAGTAATTCTTGAAGAAAAGGTTTATTAGAGATTTTTTTTTTTTTTTTTTTTTTTTGTGTTGGGGAGGATTAATCATGTAGGTGTCTACAAACAAATATGACTGTCTTCTTAATTTTATGCAGTTTCTCTATCGTTTACCTAAATTTACACCAAATTATAAATTGACCGCCAAATAATCATGTATAATTTTTTTATATATGCGTGTCTGTTTGTAATGTACAAATAAAAAATTATTATATCATAATACTACGTAAAAAAATAACATATATAAATTTGTTTGATTAATAAGTTGTCTTAATTAGTAAAAAAAGAATATATATGTGCCACCGGCAATTTTTTTCTTCAAATTTGGAATGATTTATGATCAAAATATTGTAATTATTACACTTATATTATAAGTTGATTCCGAGTAACTATTACGTAAAATTTAAGACAACATTTCACCGAAACATCGTAGTGGGGGAGCCGAACTTCAAATACCACGGCGCCAAACTCTGAAAGTACCAAATATTACATATAATTTTACACTCGATACCGGGGGAGGGGGGCGCCGTGGCTCCCCCTAGCTCCCCCTCTATCTCCGCCATTGTATAGAGTCCATTTTATATCAGTTTTTTTTACACGTACTCACTTTTCATAGACCGTACTACATTTACACGTGGTGTACATGTCTTTGTACTCGTGTACACATAGACTATACATGTTCATGACACTCCCTATGGCACACGTACAATACTACAATGACATAGTCTAGTGGTTAACTATAAAATTTCGTTGTAAGAACATGTACTCAACTTTTTACCGACATTACGCATTTTGTACACATGTACATGTCTTATACTCATGTATACGAATACAATACACGATGACATATTCTGGCGATCCAACAGTGAAAAAAATACAAACTTCGACGATTAGAAATGACAGAATCAACCGTAGACTCACCCTTAAAATCTGAACCTTGCAAATTGGGACTCGATTTCGCCAACAAGCTAACCTAATTTTTTTTTTGTTAACCTAAATTTTAAAATTGAATAATAATATAATATCACATTTAATTATCAAAACAAATAATAAATGGCCAAATATTAAATTTCTCTGTATTTATAAACCACAGAGAGTGCTTCATCTCCTTCTGTCAGTCTCCTTCTTCCCCACCATGGATCTTTCTGGAGCGTGATTTGCAGATTCGAACGATAAAGCAATCATAAATCATCACAAAAATTCCTGATTCCTTACACACTCGGAAACCCCAAACCCCCAAAAAAGTATTATATTTTAAACATTCATTAGAAAATCTTTGATTCCTTCTCTTTCGCCGGCGGCCACTCTGCCGTTACCCTATTCATCATTTTTACTAAAAGGGTTCGTTCGTTCAATCGTTCTACAAACTTCCCACAAAAGAATTGGAAAAAAAACAGAGGTTCCTGAAGCTCTGATTGTGATTCGGTTAGTGCGTCCCTGATCTAGCTGGGGGGGTTTTGATTTTGATCCGCTTTGCGTAATGGGTCGTGTTATTTGCGCCATTTAATGATCTGGGTAATCATTGTTTCAATCATTATGGATTATCTGCTCGTTCCCTAGAATTTTGCTCTGTTTTGTTCGATCGCCGTACGGTTTTCCTTTCATTCCTCTGTTCAGTTCAGCTGGGGATTATCGTGTGATCGTTGAGATCACGACATTATGTATAACATGGAAGCTCATCGATCGTCATAGCTTGTAATGCTTTCAGCTACAGTGGCATTGTATGATTGATTGAATCTCTTTTTTGTCTGATCCGAGTTTGGATTGTGTTTGCTGAAATTGAAGCAAGTTTTCCAGGCAAAAAGGTTCTGACTTTAGGTGGGACTGAAATATCCATGCAGCAATTGTGGGGTAGAGTTGATCTACAGTGTAAATTGCACAGTTTCTTGAGCTTTAATTTTGTTCCTAATTGTAGCTTATATTGCTTTTGGCATGTAGTTCTTGGTTTTAGGTTTCAGACATTTTCACTTTTGGTAAAAGATTTAATAATGTTGCTTGTGTGTATACATCATACCTTAGTTGAATATGATTGATCTTGCTGTCTTCTTATGTCACATTTCTTCTTGTTTCCCTATTGCTAATCATGTTCTTTTGATTGAGACTAGATTGGTTTTTAACTGCTCCAATTATTTTGGATTTTGTTAGGGCATCAAAACTTGAGAAGATGGGGAAAGACAATGTTGGTTCTGAGTCACAGACAAAGAAGCAGGGTCTGTTGAAGGACCAGGTTAGGTTGGCGAAGAGGAAGGATTCTGACCGTTACGAGATTGTTCCGATTCAAGATTCGTTGTCGTTTGAGAAAGGCTTCTTTGTCGTTATACGAGCATGTCAACTGTTAGCCCAGAAGAATGATGGGATAATATTGGTAGGTTTGGCTGGTCCTTCTGGGGCTGGTAAAACCATGTTTACTGAGAAGATTGTCAACTTCATGCCTAGTGTTGCTGTCATATCTATGGACAATTACAATGATGCTAGCCGAATTGTCGATGGGAATTTCGATGGTAATTTTTCTGTTCACTGTTATCGAAAAGCTTTAAAGAATAGAATTTTTGTGCAGTGATTGGGAGGAACTGTTTATTAGTGTCTAGGGTTCTTGCTGATACTGACATTTGTAATGTCACGGTATTTCGATATGCCATTTGGTGATTGTTTGCCTAGTAGAATAATATATGTGGTGATTTAGAGTTCTGGAAACTGAAATGCCAGTACAATGCAGCCTGTGAGGAACTGAATCGCAGTTCTGGAAGCCTCGGAAGTTGCAGACTGAAGACTCGATCTAAGGATCAATGCACCTGAATTGATGATAAAGCATTCAATGTGATTTTGTTTGTTTTGTTTTGATCAGATCCACGATTGACTGATTACGACACATTGCTCAGCAATGTCCGAGATTTAAAAGCTGGGAAATCTGTTGAGGTCCCAGTCTATGATTTCAAGTCTAGCTCCCGCACAGGATACAGGTTTTGATGAACATCCTCTTTGAAAAAACTCGTCAACATAGTTTGTATTTTGTTTGATTCCCTTGAAAGTCGGAAATACCTAACGTTAGTGTTTCATAATTACAGAACAGTGGAAGTTCCAGAATCCCGCATTGTGATCATCGAAGGGATATATGCATTGAGTGAGAAGTTGGGGCAGTCGCTGGACTTGAGAATATCTGTTACAGGTGGAGTTCATTTTGATCTTGTTAAGCGGGTTTTACGAGATATCCAACGTGCTGGTCAGGAACCAGAAGAAATAATCCACCAGATTTCTGAAACCGTTAGTTTCCCTCGAATTGTTTTCAGCTATTCGATGTGTTCTATTGTTTCCCAAGTATCAACATTGTTTAACTTGTGCAGGTATACCCGATGTACAAAGCTTTCATCGAGCCAGATCTTCAAACAGCTCACATTAGAATCATAAACAAGTTCAACCCTTTCACTGGATTCCAGAATCCTACTTATATCTTGAAGGTTGGCTTCTATTCTGATTTCATCTGGTTCATTTCGCTACCAATTTCGGTTCTTGATAGCCTGGCTTTTAGTGCAGAGGACCGATCTCCTTTGTATTCGAGGCATTTGACCGTCTTTTATGGGATGCTGATCAACAGTCTTTTTGTTTTTTTGGCCTACATCTATGAATATATAGGTTTCTGAGTCACTTCATTCTCTTGTAGTCAGCAAGGAATGTGGCCATAGATCATATCAAGTCGGTCTTGCCCGAACACACAGAGATAACAGAGCAGACGTATGATATATATCTCCTACCGCCAGGCGAAGATCCCGAGTCGTGTCAGTCATATCTAAGGATGCGCAATAAAGAAGGAAAATACAATCTTATGTTTGAGGTTCCCTTTGAAAACTCCTTGTGTTTGTAAGCTAATTCGATGAAACCGTCGTCTTACATTGAGATGTTTCTCTTTCAATGTCAGGAATGGGTGACTGATGCTCCCTTTGTTATATCTCCGAGGATCACATTTGAAGTTAGTGTCCGTCTTCTCGGTGGCTTGATGGCGTTGGGGTATACGATTGCAACCATTCTTAAAAGAAGTAGTCATACGTTCTTCGACGACAAAGTGTGTGTAAAAGTTGATTGGCTAGAACAACTGAATCGACAGTATATCCAGGTATATTATGGACTGTGAATGTCGAGAACGTTGCATCCCAATAACTCGAGTTGTTGGGAGAGGGTTCTGAATGAATTTTATAGTGTTTACTAACACGCCCTCTCAAACAAAGGTGCAAGGAAGAGATCGACTGGTCGTGAGATGTGTTGCAGAGCAACTAGGTTTGGAAGGTTCATATATTCCACGTACATATATACAACAAATCCAACTGGAGAAGCTTGTAGATGAAGTTATGGTATGAAAACCGCGCACAAATGTTCCGATTCTTATGCGCATTTGTTTCGCTTCTCACAAGCCGCTTATTTCATGTTTCTTCTGAAGGCTTTGCCTGATGACTTGAAGACAAAGCTGAGCCTAGATGAAGACTTGGTTTCTAGCCCCAAAGAGGCACTTCTTCGAGCCTCTGCCGATAGGGTTGCTTCGAGAAACAAGAATCTCAGAAGGTATTGAGATCATTCAAACTTGAGAACCCTATTTTGTTGCATCATGTACCAATCGCTACCATGTCGTCGTTGAAACAGTGGTATGTCACATTCTTATTCAACTCAAAGGGATAAAAGCTACTCCAAGCTCACTGCAATCTCGGGCAACAATCGAAGATACGAGGACAGAAACTCGGACCCTCAAGCAATGCTGGCAAATCAGGTACTTCAGTCTTCAAGGGTCCTTTATAGAGTGTTTTTCGATCTTTAAAGAGGTTATAACTTATAAGCGACATAATTGGTTTCTTTTCGTCGATTACGCAGCTTTCGGAGCAGATGTCGTCTCTAAACGACAGAATGGATGATTTCACATCCCAACTAGAAGAACTAAACACCAAGCTAACTGTGATGAATAGTTCTCCAACCCACCAGAACACGGGTTTGCAAACTGACACAAGCAATGGTTCTGCTCCTACATCTTACTTCATCTCCGGCTTAAGCAACGGTTCCCTAACCGGAACCAAGCTGTCCAGTTCGTCGTCCTTTTCCCAGTTGGCTAAGGATTCTCCTCTACTGGAAGAGGTAAACTATAACCGAAACCCTCTCCTCATGATCGAAATTTCGAAAATCCTCTTACGGTCTCTGGTGTTGATGTTTTTGCCTAGATTGTGCGAGGACAGCGCCAAATCATGCACAAGATAGATAGTTTCAGCAGTCTGCTGCACGAGGCGAAGGCAGAGAGGTCGAGGCACGAGAGGAAAAGGAAGAGACTAACAATGGCTGACATTGACACAATTGGAGCACCTCTGGTTTTATCAGTAGCAGCAGTTTGTGGCTTAGGGATGTTACTGTTTAGGAGCTTCCATAGCTTAGGTTAACAGAAAACAGAAGAAAGATTGTTCCTTTTCCCATTCCCCATTTCAATTTACAGTTCAATGAATTCATTTTGCAATGCTTGCTTCTCTAGTAAAATGAGGATAAAGAATACTTACATATTGAACAACTACCTTAACATCTTCTACACTACTCACCGAGGAACGATTCTGCAGATAGTGTTTCTGCAGCCAGGATGATCAACGAATATCCATTCCCATCGTATGCAGATACACCTGTTAACGACTCTGGTCATCTAAAGTTGCAGCAATGAGGTCGTCCTCTTGACAGCTTATCCCACAAGCAAATCATCTGCCTTGGAGACTGGTAATGTGCGGTGTAATAGTCTTCCATGCATCCGTACTGACAGAATTTCCAGCTGTGTGAGTACTGGACGGGAGTGGTACTGTTGAAGTTTTCGACCCACATTCCCATGCTCACATCTTCCATCTTGAAAAGCTGCAGGGAGGACGCGTTTTTTAGCAGACGGCAGAGAAAAATTACAGACGGTTAAAGGTTATTGGGGGACTGACCCTGAGGCTTCGATTCCTGTGTTGAGAGACTATGAAGTTTGCGATATCACTAGAAATTACGTATCCTGGACCATTTGCATAAGGTGGATATACTGCTTCTGGCCATTCCTGTTACACATTTGCACGACAAAGACATTGATGTCAAGGAATCGAACTTTACCGGTATATACTAATAACACTTCGATAACATTTTTCCAACGTTCAAGAATAAGTCAGTCCATAGCAGTTTAGATGATACGATATTATTTTCGTAATCTTCATAATAGCAAAAGGAAAGAACGTTGCGACAATACCATACCTCAAAAGTTACTGCCCATTTTCCATTTCTCAGAGGACGATGCAAAAGATTCAGGTTTCCCATATAGAGAGACTTCTCTCGGGAGACATGACCAATTTCTTTCAGAACCGTCTCCACCCTCACAAATGTGTCATCGTCACATTTCATGATGTATGCCGCTGAAACATTTTTAACCTGAAAGGAAACCTTGTGGGTTCAATTCTAAAGACTGCATTTTATGGAAGTTACAGAATTGGATAAGCATTCCCATCTGATTTCTAACAGACAAAGCATGGACTTACTCCAAACTCACAGATGGCAATCGTCTTTAGAACTACAAGCTCATAGCGATCCATAAATGGTAAAATGACAATATCACCGAAGTAATCCGCTTCTGTCTTTAGCACAGCATTCACCTCTTTCCTTGGGTTCTGCAGGTCAATCCAAAACCTATACCAATTAGAACTATGCATATCTTGCAATAAGTAACTGAAAATGGATGACTAATAAGAAAGGTACACGCTCATCGCCACAACATGTGAACAGAAAAGTAGAAGAAAGAAGGCTATTTCTCCACTAAATGAAGTTTTAGGAACAAGGAATACACAGCAATAGGAAAAGGAAGATCTTACCAACGCCACAAAGAAACGAACAACTACATTAGAGGACTTGATTGATGATGATTGCATCCATGTTTTTCGAACGGCCATTCGTTCTGCAAAGTGATTCGTTGCCGACAAAATTCCAATGAAAAGCCAAATAGGACTTTTTGAAATGGGACGAGCTTTCCACTTCTCTGACATTTCGAGAACCCTTTGTGGAGAGAAGCTTGGATGGGAGCTAGGTAGCGATGTTGCGTAAACCGACTGAATATCCACATCTCCTTTAATGGCTAACCCTGTTGCATCTTCAAGAGTAAATCCCTGGAATCGCAAGAAGGGGAAAACATTGGGACACAAACTCGGAGCACAGGACAATTCTTTTTAGGGCATAAAGAAAACATGATATTTGAATAAGTATAAGAAAGCACCAATTTAGTAAGCGCAGGCATATATCAGCAAGTTAGTTAAGATTTGAAATGTATGATACACAGCAATGGCTCTGAAAATAATTGTGAGATATGGGATATCAGTAAGAATGTCAACAACTACATCAGCAACATACCGTCCGATAAGGAAATGAAGTTACATGTCGACCCCCAACATTGATGTGATAGCCATCAACACCAGCCCTCAACGTCAATATAAACAACCTTCCCTCCACAAAAGGGAATGGCCAGGTTACATCAGGTTTCTGTTCACGCCCTATGAATCTCTTGAACCATGAGGTTGTCTTGGATTCTTTAGAGTCAACAACATCACGGCGCATCCATTTCTCACATCTCACAAATCCATCAACTGAAAATAAAAGAAAATCAAACAGAAAAAAACAACTTTTATCCTCCAATTTCTTGAAGCAAGTCAAGATTTCAACTTTGCATAAGAGACGTTGATAAGCAAGTGATTTGGAAGTAGATAACGAGGAGAAGCATAATAGAAAAAAAGTTAAAGTTGATAAGGTAACTCATACCCAGCATATCTTCATCTCTTTTAGATCCAACACCATCACACCTTTGAGCTGCCCCCACTGCATCCTATAGCAGGTGTTATGTTCAACGACTGGGCGTCTACTCCAATCTCCCTTCAAACGAGGATTCAAATGTAAAATCTTAGGAGGGTCTTCACCATCCACTGCCTTCAATCCTTGCAATTCAACGACAAACTGAGAAACCATAACAATGCCATCTCCATGCCTCAATCTGGCCAGCTGTGGAACAAACTCTGGATGTGCATAGTGAGGTTTCCCAATCACTGTTATGGAAGAACCAGCTGCTAAACCACATGGAAGGAAAACCATAGCATCCCCTCTATCCAATTTTTCTCCACTCATCGACAACCACAGCGGGCACGACTCTGGTTTACCATCCAGTACAGAACTCTGTCCAACATCTCCCCCTTATACTTGAGCATTTCTTGCCACGCCTTTGAACCCAGGGTCCATGCTTCATCTGCCATTCTCTCAAGTGACGACATATCGCTAGTCCTGTTCAGTCGCTTCAAAATCTCTCCAGTTATTCGGCCATATCTGTACTGAATGGGTTTTAGAGGTTTCACCCCTCCTTCCACTTCTTCCACTGGTTCTTTACTGGGCATGTTGTGTGCATCTTCATTCTGATTATCCTCCAATTTCCGATTAGATGTATCTATATAAGCTGACTTGCTCAAATCTGATTCCCCAACACCAGCTCTACCAGCCTCACCAGTATCAAAATAACCCTCATCCCCACTTAAAGTAGCTGCAATCTCTAAAAAATGATGAAACTTGGATGCTAAGAACACCAAATAAAATGCTGCTATCCCTAGTAAGAGATGCGACAGTTTGAACCTTCTACCACTTGAAGGTTCCACCCTTAACCTCTTCATCATACAACACAGATGCTACGAACCACAATAGCTCCGCTTCAACATTACCAAATACAGCTTAAACAGACGGAAGAACAGAAACGAGCAAAAATGTATCGAGGTAGCAAGGGCTTCTTCAACTTCTAACCAGATTTCAACGCCATTTGATTTTACCTGTGTGGTCTTCCTCCTTATGGGAAGATTGAAGAAGACCAACCCTAGAAAGAGCTTTCAATTCAAATGGAGAATCATGCACCAGCCACCAACATTGCCCTCAATGGATCAAGTTCAGGAAAACCAACCAAATCTGAGAAACAAGAAATGGATCCCGGAAATGCTATCGAACCCAGAAAATGTCTAGCCCTAATTGAACATCGTTTGAAACGGGTGATTCAATTGAAGCTTTTTGCAGAAAAAACGAAGAAAGGTAAAAGTAGATTGGTTGGCGGGGAGAGAAGAAGAGGAGTTTGATAAAAATGGAGAAAATTAAATATCTGATATTTGAAATAAATAAAAAATAAAAAATAGAAAGGAAGGGAGAAAGTGAGAAGACTTTCAACTCTATGGCGAAGACTCTCAACTGAATACGTTGATTGATGGTTACCGGGATTTTCATCGACGTCGTTGAATTTTTTTCGTTGCCGGGTTTTAGTTGATGTCGATAAAAATTTAGTGATGGAAACCTAAATCTTGAACGGTGAAATACGGTAGTAAAAATTTGGCGGCGGAATTTAAACCATAAATGATGGAATTTAGCGGCGAATCCTAAACAGAATTTGGCAGTATGATTCGGAAAATAGAATTTTGTCGGTGTGGTGTAATTTACGGCGGCAGAATTTTTTTTGTATTGAAATTTTACTGGCAAAAAAAGCCAGTCGATGAAAATTTGACAAAAAAATGTGTGATTTGGATTTGAGTCACTGGAATTGTTGTTGATCATTATTCATGTTGATATGAAATTATGAATCATGATTATTTGTTGGGTTTTTCTAATATAGTGTAAGTAGATTACTCACAAACCCGTATTCGATCTATTTAGTGTTGATCTATATCTGATCCATTTAAATGACAATGAAATTAGAAGACATTGAAGAACTAGATCGGAAGGCGATAAAGATCATATGGTTTTCCAGGTCTCTATTTGTTCTAACTTCAGAGATAATGAGAGGGGAGAAATTTGATATAGCGAGAGATAGAGTAAGATAATTGGAAATTATTAGTGATTGTGTTGTGTACCTTACAGATTCACTAATTTAGAGGACGATGACGTAATGAAATTGATTTAGAGAAAGACATAATGAAATAAGGTTGTAATGAGTGACTTAGTGGTATGAAAGAAGGACGACTCTTATTGGTGTTTATGATTTAGAACGAATAGAATTGGTATGTATAAAACGAAAACCGTCCAATGCTATCAAAGAAATTTTATGGGAAGACAAGAACTGAGTGTTTGTGACGAAAAAATATTGATTACGTTTAACAATATTTACGAGTCATATGATGTTTTTATTTAGGATATTTAAGTCTCACAAGTCACAAACTACTAGAGAACTCTATCAAACTAAACTCATAAAAACATCATGAAACATATTAATTATACCAAAACGGTTACTCAATTCCTCATAATTAATTACACCAAAATCGTTCCTCCATTCCTCATGGTTAATTATAAAAAAAGGACCACAGAGCTAAAATTCATAAAAACATCATAAAACAGATCAATTACACCAAAGTCGTTCCTCAATTCCTCTCTGTTGTCTTCCAAAGTGACGCCTGCTAAACTTCTCGGTACGATTAAACACACTTCTCTAAATGTTTGACTATTAGCATTACCTCCCACGGGAGCTATCTATGGCAAAAAAAAAAAAAAAAAACACATCACGAAACAAATTAATCACACCAAAATCATTCCTCATAATTCCTTTCACTGATCCGTCACACCACTCAACATCCCGCTACAGCCGAAACCTCCACCCTCCTTCAATTAAAATCGACCTGATCCCAGGGCACCCCGTTAACCGTTACCGCTAACTCATCCGACGCAATCGTATACTCGGAAATCACCTTCACATCGCTCATAGAAACGTTCACATCGGTGAATATATGCATATCTTCCAGGACACTGGCTCCGGCCAGAAGAAGCTTCACAAAGTCCATCTCCGGCTGCGACCCCATAAAGCCATGTAACGTCACCGTCCTCAAATGTTCGTAAGAGCGGTCACCGTGAGACGTTATGAATTCGCTTAGGTGGTCCAAGGTGTAGGCTCCTCTTAGCCATCCGTACATGAACTGCAACAGTTTGTTAAGAGCTCAGTTCAGCAACAATGGTGGAATGTACATACTAACAGAGATATGAAAGTAAAGCCTTACCTGGATGACAAGTTCTTCTAAGTTCGGGCAGCTGTTAATGAGGCTCAGAGCTACCGCAGCATCCGATATGCACATCATGTATTGAGAGTGCAATGCGATTCGCCGAATGGCGTTCATCCTAGCCGGAAGAATGTGCGGTATCCCACCGCCGAGGACTAGATACTGCAGATTACATGTAAAATTAACCTTGTTAGGAACAGATAAATCTGACTTAATAATAAAAATGTACTCAAAGAGTCTGAAAGCCCAAAACTGATCTCATGTTAACAAAACTTAAACCCGATTCTATCCTTATTAGGTCGGTCGGGCTTTTGGGTTACCTGAAGCCTAGTTTGACAGGGTCGAGTCTGGTTTCCAACCCCTAAAAGTACATGTGAAAGCCCACTAGCTTGGTTTCGAAATAAGTAGTTTCAGTACTAGCCTCAGACCCCAAATCTGATGTACAAAGAAGCTAAAAGATAATGGTGTTTTACATACCTGCCTAAACTCGAACTCAAACGAAACATTCTCCAAAGTAGGCAGAGATCCGAGGATCCTCTCGAACATCGACAAATGTTGTGGTCCCGCCATGTCAACACGGGGAAGCCGGAGCTCAGACATTGTAGAAACTCGAAGGCATTTAAGCGCTGGAGCATTCCTAAACAGAATCGACCGGAAATTCGTGTCGACCTCCAAAACAACGAGACACTTGGCATCGATCACCAGATCCCTCACATTCTTGCACCCACAAATTCTAAACTCCGCCAGCACGGGGCACCACCGCGAGATCAAATCGTTCAGGTCAACCCTGATTTTGACCCCATAGAGAGCCACCTTCTTAAGATTCGGGAACCCGTCAAACGACGCCGTCGGAGGGTTCGTCAGCCGACATCTCATAAGATCCAGACTGGTAAGGTGAATCAGGTCGAAGATCTGACTAGGAATGGTGTAATTCGGCCCCTCGAGACTCAGATTCTCAACGTTTCTCGAGGCGAGGATGGCGTGTACTTTGTTGATTTGATCCGAGTCAATCGTTTTGGGCATTTTGAACGTGAAGGTCTGGATCGGAGCCGAGAGGGTTCGCCAGTTGGCCATCCATAACTTGGAGAGGACGCTGGTTCTTGCTTGTTCCTGGAGTGTGAGATATTTAAAAATATTGTTCTCTATTATCTCACCTGGGAGATCGCTTAGTCTGTCCATGACGTCTGCATATGAAATAACATAATACATTTTAATTAAGTAAATCACCATTGATGAACATGAAGCAAGCTTAAGTTACTATTTAATATGACACGTTTTGTAGAGAAATAATACCTTATTGACCGAAATTGGTTGACCAATGTTTGATTTAGGTCATAACAATTTCAGTCACAAGTCATAAAAATTTTATCAAGTTTAGTCCAAATTTTGTTAGGACATCACTAATTAGTCCTTAAAGAATCGAAATCAGACACCTTACTAACCCACATGACGACTAATCCAAGGTAAACTAAATCGGATAGCATTAAAAAGGAGATCTACACAAAGGGTAAATCAAAGGTGGCAAAAATCTAATAAAGGGTAAATCAAGGTGGTATTATGTTGATAATCGATTGAGATTATGAGTGGAAGATGATGAAGAGCTAGATCGGAAGGCGATAAAGATCGTATGGTACTTCAGATCTCCGACATCTTATATGTGTTTCACTAAAAAAAAACTTCATTTAGAGATGGCGAGAGGAAGAAGAGACGATAGACGACACAACGATAGATAGAACAAGATAATTGAAATTCATTAGTGATTGTGTTGAGTACCTTATTGATTCACTGATTCAGAGAGCGGCGAGGGGAACAAAATTGATTTAGAGGACGGCGACGGTGGGCTTGAATTGTTTTGGAGAAAGGCGGAGACAACAAGGTTGTGGCGAGTGACCTAGAGCTAGCTAGGGGTACAGTTTATAAAGGAGTCTCTGAAAGTGAGATTACAGGTGTTTATGATTCAGAAAGAACGGGTAGAAATGACAAGTGTAGAAAGGAAACCAAGGCTAATCTTCTTCAACTATCTAATGCTACCAAAGAAATTTTATAGAAGAAAAAAAATAAAGTGTTTATGCCGAAAACAAATTATTGATTACTTTTTAACAATATTTATGAGTTAATGCAATTATTGTGAGGTAACTGAACTTCTGCATGCAGCTCATACTTTTTTCAGTAGCTCATTAATTTTGAGATTCTGCAACCGCTAAAAATATTATGATTCATCGTAGAGACTCGAGATTTTTTTATTTAATTTAGTTGTATTTAATAATTGATAATTAGCTAGAAGAAATGTTGCCTAAAACAAAGCTAGTAGACAATTTTAATTGTTGTTATGAATATTCATCCAAACCCAAATATATCAAACACGATTAATGATATATAAACACTTTAATTAACAAATAAAAACAATTTAATTAAAAATAATATGCACCTTAAATTGTAAATACTATTGATTGAAGTAAGAGAATCATTATACCAAATGGATCTGGAATTGAGTCATAAGTTGATGAATAATTTTTTCTTTCCAAAGCCTTCCATTCCATTTCGAACGATTGAATAAAATTCTTGATAAATTTCAATATTTCGAATCCAGTCTCTGTTGGCAACAACAAACCTATGTTAAAATTAAATTGTTAGAAACAGTTGAAACCAACAAATTTGAAGCATGCTCACCTAAATTCTCAATCGCAATCTCATTCCCGTCCATTTCTTATTAGATATAAGAGATCAGATAAGTGGTAAAGTTAGAATGTATAACTTTTTAGAAGTGACCTTACAAGAAAAGAAACATAGAAACTTTTAGAAATAGAGAGCGTGTATTAAAGAAGTAGTTAATTTTTTCATATTTATAGATACATGAAAGCTTGTTAAGCCACAATTAATTTTACATGAATTTTTTTTAAAAAAATTAATCACCACAAATTAAATTAGTATATACTAATTGATTATTTAATCTCCACAAGTAAAGATCCACCGTAATTATCTCCAACTAACCGATGAGTTATTTTTCCTAAGTTTTTCATTAAACATTTTTGAAAGGATTATCTAAAACTTAGGGACTATATGTTTTGAGTAGAGATTAAGTCTAACCATCAATCATGATCGAAATTTTGAACTCTCCGTTCTTATGAATCCTCTTAGAGTCTGTAACATCTAAACCTTTTCCGATAAGATATTGTCCCCCTTTGGGTCAGACCCTCACGAATTTTCTTTTGGGTGCATAATAGTGACTTCCCAGGAGGTCATCCATTATGTTGTGCTCATGCCCGAGCATGTTTAACTTTGGAGTTCTTACAAGAACTCCTCTATTACACCCCAAAAAGCGTCATGTCAGTTTGAACTATTCCATATAGCCCTGGATCTCTCTCGTGCTTTATAGAAGTGAGATTTTCCTAGAATGTCACACAGTCTCTGGCGTTGATGTTTTTGCCTAGATTGTGCGAGGGAAGCACCAAATCATGCACAAGATAGATAGTTTCAGCAGTCTCCTGCACGAGGCGAAGGCAGAGAGCTCGAGGCACGAGAGGAAAAGGAAGAGGTTAACAATGGCTGACATTGACACCATTGGAGTTCCTCTGGTTTTATCAGTAGCAGTAGTTGGTGGCTTGGGGATGTTACTGTTTAGGAGCTTCCATAGCTTAGGTTCCTTTACCCTTTCCCCGGATTCGGGTTGCCTAATTAGACAGGATAACATGAAATTTGGGGAAAAGCGAATTTCAGCCAAATTCATACTCTAAAACTTGTATGAAAAAACGACCCCAAAATCAAATTTGATTTAATAAATTTATGGATAACAGTAATTAGTATTACACAACCAAGACATTTAATGAAGGGTAAATCAAGGTGCTATTGAGTATTGTGTTCATAAACAATTGAGATTAATTACAATGAGATTAGAAGATTTTGATGAACTAGATCGAAAGGAGATAAAGATCATATGATGTTCTAGATTTCCTAGATATGATATGTGTTCAGTTAAATCCTATTTTAGAGATAACCAGAGGATAAATATGATATAGTGAGAGACGGAGTAAGATAATTGGAAATCATTAGTGATTATGTTGTTTATAGATAATAGTGATTGTGTTGTTTATCTTACTGATTCACTAACTCAGAGGGTGGTGACGGGTTGAAATTGATTTAGAGAAAGGCGGAGAAAAAAAGGTTGTGATGAGTGACTTGGTGGTATGATCTATAAAGAGTTTCTGGAAAAAAAGACACTCTTACGAGTCTTTATGTGGTTTAGAACGAATAGAATTGGTAAGCATAAAATAAAAATCGAACTGTTTTTTTAAACCGTCCAATGCTACCAGATAAATTTTATAGGAAGAAAAGAATCGAGTGTTTGCGAGGAAAAAAATATTGATTATGTTTAACAATATTACGAGTCAACGCATTTATAGAAGATTTATTTTGGACACATAAAACTCTCAAGTCACAAACTACTACAAAAACTTAAAACAAATTAAGAAAAGACTACCAAACTAAACTCATAAAAAGATAGTGAAACAGATTAATTACACAAAAAATCGTTTCTCATTTTCTCATGATTAATTACACCAAAACAGTTTCTCACGATTAATTACACCAAAACCGTTCCTCAAGTCATTGTAATTAATTAAAAAAAAAAGAGATTACCAAGCTAAAACTCATAAAACATCATTAATTACACCAAAATCGTTCCTCAATTTCTCTTGGTTGTCTTTTAAATTGAAGCTTGGTAAACCTTTCGGTATGATTAAACACACCTCTCTGAATGCTTGACTATCTTTGTTACTTCCCATATGAACTATCTATGACAAAAAAATCACAAATTAAATCAATTACACCAAAAACCGTTCCTCAACATTCCTTTCATTGTTCCGTCACACCACTCAACATCCTAGACGCTAAATCCGAACCTTCCACCCTCCAAACCTCCTTTAATTAAAATCTTCGACCTGACCCCACGGTACTCCGTCTACGGTTACCCCCAACTGACCCAATGAAACTGAATACTCGAGAATCTCCTTCACATCGTTCATAGCAATTTCCACGCCAGTGAATATATGTAGATCTTCCAAGACACTGGCTCTGGCAAGAAGAATCTTCAAAAATTCCTTCTCCGACAACGACCCCATCAAGCCATGTAACGTTACCGTCCTCAAATGTTGAAATCGATCGTCAGACATTAAGAGCTCACTCATGTCCTCCAAGTTGTAGGCCCCTCTTTCCCCCTCGTACATGAACTGCAATGATTTGTTAAGAACTCCGTTCAGCAACAATGGCGGAATGTACATACTAACAGAGATGAAAGTAAGTCTTACATGGATGACAAGTTCTTCCAAGTTCGGGGAGCGGCTAATGAGGCTGAGAGCTATTGCAACATCCTCTATGCACATCTTGTGTTGATCGAACAATGTGATTCTTCGAATGGCGTTCATCCTGCCCGGAACCACGTGCGGTATCAAGCCGGTAAGAGCTAGATACTATAGCTTACAAGTAAAATTAACCTTGTCAGAAACAAATGAATTGACTTAATAATAAAAATGTACCCAAAAAGTTTGAAAGCCTAAAATTTTCAAGTTATTAACAAAACCAAACTTGATTCTACCCTTATTAGGTCGGACTTTTAGGTTACCTGAAGCCCAATTTGACCGGGTCGAGTCTAGTTTTCAACTCCTAAAAGTACATGTTAAAAGCCTACTAGCTTGATTTTGAAATAAGTGATTTCTAACACTAGCCTCAAACCCCAACTCTAATGCACAAAAAAGCTAAAAGAGACAATGGTATCGTTTACATACCTGCCTGAACTCGAACCCAATCGAAACATCCTCCAAAGCAGGCAGATAGCCGAGGATCTTCTCGAATATGGACAAATGTTGCGGTCCCGCCATGTCAACAGGGGGAAACTGAAGCTTAGACTCTGTAGAAACTCGAAGGAATTTAAGCGCCGGGACATTCCTAAACAAAATCGACTGAAAGCTCGTGTCGACCTCCAGAACCACTAGACACCTCGCATCGATCACTAAATCCCTCACATTCCTACACCCGCGAACTCTAAACTCCGTCAGCACGGGGCACCACCGCGAGATCAAATCGTTCAGGTCAACCCCGAGTTTGACCTCACATAGAGACACCTTCTTAAGATTCTCATACCCATCAAACGACGCCATCGGAGGGTTGATCAGGTGACATCCCGTAAGCACCAAATCAGTAAGGTGAACCAGGTCGAAGATCTGGCTAGGAACGATGTAATTCGCCACCTCGAGGCTCAGATTCTCAACGCGTCTCGAGGCGAGGATGGCAAACACGTTATTGACTCGATCCGAGTCCTTCGTTTCACGGATTTCCAATGCGAAGGTCCGGATTGGAGCCGAGAGGTTTCGCCATTTGGCTTCCCATGACTTGGAGAGGACGCTGGTTCTTGCTTGTTCCTGGAGTGTGAGATATTGGAAAATGTAGTTCTCTATTATCTCATATGGGAGATTGGTTAGCATGTCCATGGCGTCTGCATATGAAAATTAACTTAATTAATTAAATCACCATTGATAAACATGAAGCAAGCTTAAGCTACTAATTAATCTGACACGTGTAAACATTAGGCTTTAGTTATTGTTTTCTTTTAATCCACTTGTCATCCACGTCACCAAAGAATTCCTTTTTGTAGAGAAATGATACCTTAGTGACGAAAATTAACAATATTATTTTGTTGGCTGATATTGCCCTCTGAACTAGTAAATTCACAAGGAATTCGGTGAAAAATCGTCGGAGATGCATGTCGGTTATGATTTACAAACTTAGGTGATCATGCTGTTACAAAACATAGTTAGGTGACCACGCTGTTACATGACCCATACTTAGATGACCGCCAATATCTTTGACCCGTTTGATTTAGGTCATAACAATTTCAATAAGAAGTCATAATCAATTTTCATTTAGTCCACAAATTTTTAGGACAACACTAATTAGTACTTAAGAAACGAAATCAGACAACTTAATAACCCACACAAACACTAATCCAAAGTAAACGAAGTCTGATAGCATTAAAAGGATATCTACACAAAGGGTAAAGCAAGGCGGTATTATGAGTAGAAGATGATGAATAATCAAACTAGGAGGCGATAAAGATCATATGGTATTCAAAATCTCCTAGATCTGGTATTTAAAAGAAATTATTTAGAGATGACGAGAGGAAGAAGACGAATAGGTGATAGAATAAGATAATTGGAATTCATTAGTGGTTGTGTTGAGTACCTTTGATTCACTGATTCAGAGAGCGACGAGGGGCTCAAATCGATTTAGAGGACGGCGAAGGGCTTGAATTGTTTCGGAGAAAGGCGGATAAAACAAGGTACCTAGAGCTAGGGGGTTGATTTATAAAGGAGTCTATGAAAGAGAGATTGCTAGTGTTTATGATTCAGAAGAACGGACAGAAATGACTAGTGTAGAAAGGAAACTTTGGATTATTAATATATTTTATCATTTAAGCCATCGATAATTTTAGTGTTGCAATGAATTAATATTTAATAAGCTAAATCTTCTTAACCAACCAAGTCATATTCACCCTGTGACTACCATAGAATCCAAAATTCCAACATGTTATTTCTTGATAATTGATTAGCCACTAATTAATAACTCGATTAGACTGGTTGGTCTCTTTAGTTTGATAGTTTTGAGTTAGTTGTATGTGATTTTTTTATAACTAGCTAGTAGAAATGTTTTATAACAATTTTAAATATTCACCCAAACTCAAATAGATCAAACAACAAACCCAAATTAACAAATAAAAACATTTTAATTAAAATAAAATGCACCTTAAATTATAAATACTATTGATTTAAGTAAGAGAGTCATCATACCAAATGGATCTGAAATTGAGTCATAAGTTGATGAATAATATTTTCTTTCCGGAGCCTTCCATTTCATTTCTAACGATTGAATCGAATTCTTGATAAGTTTTAATATTTCGAATTCAAATTCTGTTGGCAACAACAAACCCATGTTAAAATTAAAATGTTAAGCACCATTGAAACGAACAAATTTGAAGTAAACTCACCTAAATATACATTCTCATTCCCGTCCATTTCTTATTAGATATAAGAGATCACTTTTTTATGATAGACCTTACAAGAAAAAGAACATTAGAAACTTTTAGAAATAGAGAGTGTGTAATAAAGAAGTTAGATAATTTTTTCATATTTATAGATACATGAAAGCTTGTTAAGCCACAATTAATTTTACATGAACAATTTTTTTTTAATTAATCACCACAAATTAAATTAGTATATACTAATTAATTAATTATTTAATCTCCACAATTAAAAATTCACCGTAATTATCTCCAACTAAACGATGAGTTATTTTTCCGATATTTTTCATTAAAAATTGTTGAAACAATTATCTATAACTTAAGGACCTTACGTTTTGAGAAGATATTAAGCCTAACCATCAATCATGATCGAAATTTTGAAATCTCCGTTTTTATGAATCCTCTTAGAGTCGGTAACATCCCAACCTTTTCCAACAAGATATTATTCGCTTTGGGTCTGGACCCTTACGGATTTTCTTTTGGGTGCATAATAGCGACTTCCTAGGAGGTCACCCATTCGGCAGTGCTCAAACCCGAACACGTTTAAGTTTGGAGTTCTTACAAGAACTCCTCCATTACACCCCAAAACGTGTCTTTTCAGTTAAGGTTGAACTTGTAAGAACCCCTGCATTACACCCTAAAACGCGTCTTGTAAGTTAAGTTTGAACTATTCCATATAGTTCATGGATCTCTCCGGAGCTTTATTGTTGATATAGGATTTACCTAAAATGTCACATAATCTCTGGTGTTGATGTTTTTGCCTAGATTGTGCGAGGGCAGCGCCAAATTATGCACAAGATAGATAGTTTCAGCAGTCTACTGCACGAGGCGAAGGCAGAGAGGTCGAGGCACGAGAGGAAAAGGAAGAGACTAACAATGGCTGACATTGACACCATTGGAGCACCTCTGGTTTTATCAGTAGCATCAGTTTGTGGCTTAGGGATGTTACTGTTTAGGAGCTTCCATAGCTTAGGTTAGAAGAAAGATTGTTCCCTTTCCCCATTTCAATTTTTCAATTTTTCAATTTTTCAATTTTTCAATCACAAGTCATAATCAAGATGCTATTATGTTGATAATCAATTGAAATTAATAAAAAATGAGATTAGAAGACTTTGAAGACTTAGATCGAAAGGTGATAAGGATCCTATGGTGTTTCATCTCCTAGATACGATATGTGTTAAGTTAAAATCTCTATTCTTAGTGATAACGATGGAGAAACACAATATGGCGAGAGACAGAGTTAGATAACCGAAAATTATTAGTGATTGTGTTGTGTATCTTACCGATTCACTAACTTAAAGGGCGGTGACGGGTTGAAATTGATTTAGAGAAACACGGGGAGAATAAGGTTGTGATGAGTGACTTGGTGATATGATCTATAAAGAGTTTCTGAAAGAAAGACGACTCTAAATACGGTCTTTATGTGGTTTAGAACGAATAAAATTGGTAAGCATAAAATGAAAATCGATGCTGTTTTTTTAACCGTTCAATGCTACCAGAGAAATTTTATAGGAAGAAATGAATCGAGTGTTGTGAAAAAAAAAATATTGATTACGTTTAACAATATTTATTAGTAATTGCATTTATAGAAGATGTTTTTTTGGACACATAAAACTAACAAGTCACAAACTACTAGAAAAACTCAAATCAAATTAGGAAAAGACTACCAAACTAAACTCATAATAAGATAATGAAACGGATTTATTATACCAAAAATCGTTCCTCAATTCCTTGTGATTAATTACACCAAAACTGTTCCTCGTGATTAATTACACCAAAATCGTTCCTCAATTTCTCATGATTAATTAATGAAAATACTACTAAGCTAAAACTCATAAAAACATCATGAAACAAATTAATTACACCAAAATCGTTCCTCAATTTTTTTCGCTGTCTTCTAAATTGGAGCCTGGCAAACCTCTCGGTATGAGTAAACACACCTCTCGAAATGCTTTACTATCTTTGTTACCTCCAACAAGAGCTATCTATGACAAAAAAAAACTCACAAATCAAATTATACCAAAACCGTTCCACAAAATTCCTTCCACTGTTCCGTCGCACCACTCAACATCCACCAAACCATCCACCCTCCAACCTCCTTCAATTAAAATAATCGACCTGGCCCCATGATACTCGTCAACGGTTATCCCCAACTGACCCAACGAAATTGAATACTCGAAAATCACCTTCACATTCTCCAAATGGCGTTCATCATGGCCGGAACCACATGTGGTATTCAAGCTGCTAAGAGCTAGGTACTGTAGTTTACATGTAAAATTAACCTTGTTAGGAAAAACTAATTGATTTAACAATAAAAATAAACCCAAAAAGTTTGAAAGCCCAAAACTCTCAAATTAACAAAATAAAACCGAATCTACCCTTATTAGGTCGGGCTTTTGGGGTTACCTGAAGCCCTGTTTGACCGAGTCGAGTATAGTTTCCAACCCCTAAAAGTACATGTCAAAGCCCACTAGCTTGATTTGGTTTCTAGGCTAGCCTCAAACCCCAACTCTAATGTATAAAGAAGCTAAAAGACAATGGTATCACTTACATACCTGCCTGAACTCGAACCCAATCGAAACCTCCTCCAAAGCAGGTGGAGAGCCGAGGATCCTCTCGAACATCGATAAACGATACGGTCCCGCAATGTTAGCACTTGAAATCGAAGCTCAGCCTCTGTAGATACTCGAATGAATTTAAGCGCTGGAACGTTCCTAAACAGAATCGATCGCAACCTCATGTCGACCTCCAAAACCACGAGACACTTCGCATCGATCACCAAATCCCTCACATTCGTACACCCGCAAATTCTAAACTCGGTCAGCACGGGGCACCACCGTGAGATCAAATCGTTTAGGTCAACCCCGAGTTTGACCGCATGGAGAGACACCTTCGTAAGATTTGCAAACCCGTCAAACGACGCCGTCGGAGGGTTTGTCAGCCGACATCTCGTAAGCGCCAAATTGGTAAGGTGAATCAGGCCGAACATCTGACTAGGAACGGTGTAATTTGGATTCGCAAGGATCAGGTTCAGAACGCGTCTCGAGGCTAGGATGGAGAACACGTTATCGACTCGATCCGAGTCCTTCGTTTCGCTGATTACCAATGCGAATGTCCAGATCAGAGTCGAGAGGTTTCGCCATCTGGCCCTCCATGACTTGGAGACGACGCTGGTTCTTGCTAAGGTGAATCAGGCCGAACATCTGACTAGGAACGGTGTAATTTGGATTCGCAAGGATCAGGTTCAGAACGCGTCTCGAGGCTAGGATGGAGAACATGTTATCGACTCGATCCGAGTCCTTCGTTTCGCTGATTTCCAACGCGAATGTCCGGATCGGAGTCGAGAGGTTTCGCCATCTGGCCCTCCATGACTTGGAGACGACGCTGGTTCTTGCTAAGGTGAATCAGGCCGAACATCTGACTAGGAACGGTGTAATTTGGATTCGCAAGGATCAGGTTCAGAACGCGTCTCGAGGCTAGGATGGAGAACATGTTATCGACTCGATCCGAGTCCTTCGTTTCGCTGATTTCCAACGCGAATGTCCGGATCGGAGTCGAGAGGTTTCGCCATCTGGCCCTCCATGACTTGGAGACGACGCTGGTTCTTGCTAAGGTGAATCAGGCCGAACATCTGACTAGGAACGGTGTAATTTGGATTCGCAAGGATCAGGTTCAGAACGCGTCTCGAGGCTAGGATGGAGAACATGTTATCGACTCGATCCGAGTCCTTTGTTTCGCTGATTTCCAACGCGAATGTCCGGATCGGAGTCGAGAGGTTTCGCCATCTGGCCCTCCATGACTTGGAGACGACGCTGGTTCTTGCTTGATCCTGGAGTGTGAGATATTTGAAAATATTGTTCTCTATTATCTCATCCGGGAGATTGCTTAGCCTGTCCATGGCGTCTGCGTATGAAATTAACATAATACAGATTAATTAATTGAATCATCATTGATGAACATGAAGCAAGCATTGCCAATATCAATATAACGACTATAAGCTACTATTTAATTTGACACGTGTACACACTAGGCTTTAGTTTATTATTTCTTTCAATCCACTTGTCATCCACGTCACCAAAGATAATTTCCCCACTCCTAAATTCTTACGAATATTAGCTCTAATTCCAACGCTAGTCCCTTTAGCTTACACGTGTACAAACCTATCAGCTTCCACATTATCCTAACCTTCGCAAGATTAATTTCCACGTGTACTAATCACGTTTTGTGGCTTAATATCTATTTTGGTCATTAACATATAGATTTGTTACATAGTGGTCAATATCGTTTTAATGTGATCATTAACTTATGTTGATAATCGACTGAGATTGTGAGTAGATGATTTTATGAAGAATTAGATCGGAAGGTGATAAAGATCGTATGGTATTCTGGATCTCCTTGATCTGATATGTGTTTGATTGGAAAAAGTTCATTTAGAGATGACGAGAGGAACAAGATGAATTGACGATACAGAGAGAGATAGAATAAGATAATTGAAATTCATTAGTGGTCGTGTTGAGTACCTTATTGATTCACTGATTTAGAGAGCGGCGAGGTGCTCAAATTGATTTAAAGGACGACGACAGGCTTGAAATGTTTCGGAGAATGCGGAGAAAATAAGGTTGTGGAGAGTGACCTAGAGCTGGGGTATAATTTATAAAGGAGTCTTTGGAAGAGAGATTATTAGCTAGTGCTTAATTGTGATTTAGAAGAACGGTTAGAAACGATAAGTGTAGAAAGGAAATCAAGGCTAATTTTCTAAAACTGATTAGCCACTAATTAATAACTCGATTAGTTTGGTTGATCTCTTCAGTTTGATAGTTTTGAGCTAGCAGAAATGTTTTATAACATTAGAGATAACAATATTAATCATTGTTATGAATATTCAAACAAACCCAAAGAAAATTATATATAAATACTTTAATTAGAAAATATATACACCTTAAATTGAAAATTGGACTAAGAAAGTCATTATACCAAATGGATCTAGAACCGAGTCATAAGTTGACGAATAATGTTTTCTTTCTGAAGCCTTCCATTCCATTTCCAACGAATGAATTAAATTGTTGAAGAATTTCAATATTTCGAATGCAATCTGTGTTGGCAACAAGAAATCCACATTAAAATTAAAATGTTAGACACCATTGAAATGAACAAATTCGAAGTAGGCTCACCTAAATTCACAATCTCATTCCCGTCCATTTCTTATTAGATATAAAAGATCAGATAAGTGGTAAAGTTAGATTGCATAACTTTTTAGGATTAACCTTACAAGAAAAGGAACGTAGAAACTTTTAGAAATAGAGAGAGTGTGTAATAAAAAAGTAGACAATTTTTTCATATTTATAGATGCATGAAAGCTTGTTAAGCCACAATCAATTTTACATGGACAATTTTTGTTAATTAATCACCACAAATTAAATTAGTATCTATTAATTAATTTTTAATTTCCACAGTTAATGACTGTTGAAACGGTTATCTAAAACTTAAGGATCATATGTTTTGAGGAGAGATTAAGTCTAACCATCAATCATGATCGAAATTTCAAACTCTCCGTTCTTCTGAATCCTCTTAGAGTTTGTAACATCCCAACCTTTTCCGACAAGATATTTGTCCGCTTTGGGCCTGGGCACTTGCGGATTTTTTTTTTGGGTGCATAATAGTGATTTCCCATAAGGTTACCTATTCTGCAGTGCTCAAACCCGAGTCCGTTTAACTTTGGAGTTCTTACAATAACTCCTTCATTACACCCTAAAACGTGTCTTGTCAGTTAAGGTTGAACTATTCCATATAATTCATAGATCTCTCCCATACTTTGTCGATGTAGGATTTTCCTTTGATGTCACACAGTCTCTGGTATTGATGTTTTTGCCTATATTGTGCAAGGGCAACACCAAATCATGCACACGATAGATAGTTTCAGCATTCTCTTGCACGAGGCAAGGCAGAGAGGTCGAGGAACCAGAGAAAAAGGAAGAGGCTTACAATGACTGACATTGCCACCATTGGAGCACCTCTGGTTTTATCAGTGGCAGCAGTTTGTGGCTTAGGATGTTACTAATTAGGAGCTTCCATAGCTTAGGTTAAAAGAAAACAATAGAAAGGTGATAAAGATCTTATGATGCTTCATCTCCTAGATATGATTTGTGTTCAGTTAAAATCTCAATTTTTAGAGATAATTAACGTTGGGGAAATATGATATGGCGAGAGATAGAGTTCGATAACCGGAAATTATCAGTGATTATGTTGTGTATCTTATTGATTCACTAACTCAGATGGCGGTGACGGGTTGAAATTGATTTAGAGAAAAACGAAGAAAATAAGGTTGTGATGAGTGACTTGGTGGTATGATCTATAAATAGTTTCTGAAAGAAAGATGACTCTAATTACTAGTCTTTATGTGGTTTAGAACGAATAAAATTAGTAAGCATAAAATGAAAATCGATATTTTTTTTTAACTGTTCAATGCTACCAGAGAAATTTTATAAGAAGAAACGAATCGAGTGTTTGTGACGAAAAATTTTATTGATTACGTTTAACAATATTACGAGTCAATGCATTTATATAAGATTTTTTTTGATACATAAAAAATCACAAGTAACAAACTACTAGAAAAAAACTCAAATAAAATTAAGAAAATACTACCAAACTAACTCATAAATAGATAATGAAACAAATTGATTATACCAAAAATTGTTCCACAATTTCTCTTGATTAATTACACCAAAATCGTTCCTCAATTTCTCATGATTGATAAAAAAAAAGATTGCCAAGCTAAAACTCATAAAAACATCATGAAACATGTTAATTACACCAAAATCGCTCCTCAATTTCTCTTTGTTGTCTTCTAAATTGAAGACCTCTCGATATGAGTAACACATCTCTTTGAATGCTTGACTATCTTTGTTACCTCCCACAAGAGCTATCTTTACAAACTCGAAGGAATTTAAGCCCGGAACATTCCTAACAAAATTCACCAAAAGCTCGCGTCGACCTCCAAAACCACGAGACACCTCACATCGATCACCAAATCCCTCACATTCTTACACCCGCAAATTCTAAACTCTGTTAGCACGGGCACCACCGCGAGATAAATTCGTTCAGGTCAACCCCGAGTTTGACCTCACGGAGAGACACCTTCTTAAGATTTGCAAACTCGTCAATCGACGCAGTCAGAGGGTTCGTCAACCGACATCTCGTAAGCGCCAACTCATTAAGGTGAGCCAGGTCGAAGATCTGACTAGGAACAATGTAATTCACCAACGCGAGGCTCATATTCTCAATGTGTCTCGAGGCGAGGATGGCGAACACGTTATCGACTCGATCCAGCTCCTTGGTTTCTCGGATCTCCAATGCGAAGGTCCGGATCGAAGCCGAGAGGTTTCACCATCTGGCCCTCCATGACTTGGAGACGACGCTGGTTCTTGCTTGTTCCTAGAGTGTGCGATGTTTGAAAATGTTGTTCTCTATTATCTCATCTGGAGATTGCTTAGCCTGTCCATGGCGTCTGCATATAAAATTAACATAATACAGATTTTAATTAATTGAATCCCCATTGATGAACATAAAGCATGTTTAAGCTACTATTTAATCTGACACGTGTACACATTAGGCTTCAGTTTATTATTTTCTTTTAATCCACTTGTCATCCACGTCACCAAAGAATTTCTTTTTTGTAGAGAAATGATACCTTAGTGACTGAAATTGGTTGATCAATGTTTGATTTAGGTCATAACAATTTCAATCACAAGTCATAACAATTTCATCAATTTAGTCCAATAATTTTAGGACATCACTAATTAGTACTTAAGAATCCAAATGAGACAACTAAATAACCCACACAACCACTAATCCAAGGTAAACATAATATGTTAGCATAAAAGGATACTACACAAAGGGTAAATCAAGGTGGTATTATGAGTAGAAGATGATGAAGAATCAGACTGGGAGGCGATAAAGATCGTATGGTATTCGAGATCTCCTAGATCTGATATGTGTTCTATTAAAAGAAATTATTTAGGGATGACGAGAGGAAGAAGTCGAATAGACGATACATCGAGAGATAGAATATGATAATTGGAATTCATTAGTGATTGTGTTGAGTACCTTTGATTCACTGATTCAGAGAGCGGCGAGGGGCTCAAATTTATTCAGAGGATGACGGTGGGCTTGAAGTGTTTCGGAGAAAGGTGGAGAAAACAAGGTTGTGGAGAGTGACCTAGAGTTAGAGGTATGATTTATAAAGGAGTCTCTCAAAGTGAGATTACATGTGTTTATGATTCATAAGAACGGGAAAAAATGACAAGTGTAGAAACGAAACCAATGCTAATCTTCTTAAACTGTCAATGTACAAATGATTTTACAGGAAGGTGAGCGTGACGATTTTTTTTTAAATATTTAGTTAGCAATTATGTGAGGGAACTGAATTTGCGTCATAATTTTTTGTGTAGAACTCATTATTTTAGATATATAAACAAACTAAATGAGAAAATGATAATAATTTAATTAGTAAATATATGAAGTCATTGCAAATACTTTGATTCAACGTAATAATCTTATACAATGATCTGAATTGAGTCTAAATAATGTTTTTTCGAGCTCATTCCTTTTCCACGATTGAACAAACTGTTGATGAATTCATATTCGATGCAATCTCTGTGGCAACAACAGATCCACGTTAAAATTAAAATGTTAGACACCATTGAAATGAACAAATTTTTTAACCAAAAAAGATGAACAAGTTTGAAGTAGGCTCACCTAAATACGCAGTTTCATTGCTATCCATATTTCATTAGATAAGTGTGTAATAAAGGAGTTGATAATTTTTTCATATTTATAGATACATGAAAGCTTGTTAAGCCACAATTAATTTTACATGAACAATTTTTTTTAAAAAAATCAATCACCACACATTAAATTAGTATATACTAATTAATTATTTAATCTCCACAATTAAAGATTCACCGATTATCTCCAACTAACCGATGATTTATTTTTCCGATGTTTTTCATTAAAAATTGTTCAAACGATTATCTAAAGCTTAAGGACCATATGTTTTGAGGAGATATTAAGTCTAACCATCAATCATGGTCAAAATTTTGAACTCTCCGTTCTTGTGAATCCTCTTAGAGTCAGCAACCTCTCAACATTTTCCGACAAGATATTGTCCGCTTTGGACCTGGGCCCTCACGAATTTTCTTTAGGGTGCATAATAGTGACTTCCCAGTATAGGTCACTCATTCTGCAATTCTCTAGCCCGAGTACTTTTAACTTTGGAGTTCTTACAAGAACTCCTCCATTACACCACAAAATGAGTCTTGTCGGTTAAGGTTGAACTATTCCATATAGTTCATGAATCTCTCCCATATTTCGTCGATATGAGATTTGACTAAGATGTCACACCGTAACTTGTGTCTGATAAAACCAGAGGAACTCCAATGGTGTCAGTTTGTGGCTTAGGGATGTTACTGCTAGGAGATTCAATAGCTTAGGTTAGTAGAAAACAATAGAGGAAAGATTGTTCCTTTCTTTTCCAATTTCAATTACAAGTCATGACAATTTCATCACCCCATAATTAATTAATTTCAATTTAGTCCAACAAATTTGAGGATAAAGAGTGATTAGTATTACATAACCAAGAGTAAATCAAGATTCTGTTATGTTGATACAAATTTGAGATTAATGACAAACGAGATTAGAAGATTTTGAAGAACTAGATAAAAAGGAGATAAAGATCATATGGCGTTCCAAATCTCTTCGATATAGTATGTGTTCAGTTAAATTCCTATTTTTAGAGATAATAAGAGGGAAAATACGATATTGTGAGAGATAACTGGAAATCATTAGTGAATGTGTTGTGTGTCTTGTTGATTCAGTAATTCTGAAGATGACGACGGGTTATAATTGATTAATAGAAAGACGAAGAAAATAAGGTTTCGATGAATGACTTAAAGGTCTGATCTATAAAAGAGTTACTGAAAGAAAGACTACTCTTACTGATGTTTATGATTTAGAAAGAATCGAATTGGTTTGCATAAAATGAAAATTAATGCTATTTATTTAAACTGTCTAAATCTACCAGAGTAATTTTATAGGAAGAAAAGAATCGAGTGTTTGTGACGAAAAATATTGATTACGTTTAATAATATTACGAGTCAATGCATTTATATAAGATTTTTTTGGATACATAAAACTCACAAGTAACAAACTACTAGAAAAAACTCAAATCAAATTGAGAAAAGACTACCAAAGTAAACTCATAAAAAGATAATGGAACAAATTGATTATACCAAAAATCGTTCCACAATTCCTCATGATTAATTACACCAAAATCGTTCCTCAATATCCCATGAAACATAGTAATTGCACCAAAATCGTTCCTCAATTTCCCTTGGTTGTCTTCTAAATTGGAGGTTGGTAAACCTCTCTGTATGATTAAACACACCTCTCTAGATGTTTGACAAAAGAAAGAACCTTACAAATCAAATTAATTACATTGAATCGTTCCTCAAAATCCCTTTCATTGTTCTATCACACCACTCAACATCCTAAACACTAAAATCGAACCCTCCACCCTCCAACCTCCTTCAATTAAAATCATTGATCTGACCCAAAGGTACTCCGTCAACAGTAACCCCCCACTGACCCAACGAAACTGAATACTCAAAAATCTCCTTCACATCGCTCATAGCAATTTCCACGTCGGTGAATATATGCAGACCTTCCAAGACACTGGCTCTGGCAAGAAGAATCCTCAAAAATTCCTTCTCCGACTGTGACCCCATCAAGCCATGTAATGTCACCGTCCTCAAATGTTGAAATCGGTTGTCATGAGACATTATGAGCTGGTTCATATTCTCCAAATTGTAGGCCCCACTTTCCCCCTCATACATGAACTGCAACGATTTGTTAAGAACTCCGTTCACCAACAGTGGCGGAATGTACATACTAACAGAGATGAAAGTAAAGTCTTACATGGATGACAAGTTCTTCCAAGTTCGGGGAGCGGCTGATGAGGCTGAGAGCTACTGCAACATCCTCTATGCATATCATGTGTTGATCGAACAATGTGATTCTCCGAATGGCGTTCATCCTGCCCGGAACCATGTGCGGTATCATGCCGGTAAGAGCTAGATACTGTAGCTTACAATTATAATTAACCTTGTTAGGAACAAATAAATTGATTCAACAATAAAAATGTACCCAAAAAGTCTGAAAGTCCAATATTTTGAAGTTAACAAAACCAAACTTGATTCTACCCTTATTATTAGGTCGGAATTGGGGTTACCTGAAGCCCAATTTGATCGAGTCGAGTCTAGTTTTCAGCCCCTAAAAGTACACGTTAAAAGCCCACTAGCTTGATTTCTAAATAAGTGGTTTCTAACACTAGCCTCAAACCCCGACTCTGATGCACAAAGAAGTTTAAAAAAAGATAATGTATCATTTACATACCTGCCTGAACTCGAACCCAATCGAAACATCCTCCAATGCAGGCAGAGAGTCAAGGATCTTCTGAAACATGGACATATGTTGCAGTTCCTCCATGCCAGCACGGGGAAACCGTAGCTTAGACTCTGTAGAAACTCGAAGGAATTTAAGCGCCGGAACATTCCTAAACAAAATCGATTGAAAGCTCGTGTCGACCTCCAAAACCACGAGACACCTTGCATCGATACTAAATCCCTCACATTCCTACACCCGCGAATTCTAAACTCCGTCAGCACGGGGCACCACCGCGAGATCAAATCGTTCAGGTCAACCCCGAGTTTGACCTCACAGAGAGACACCTTCTTAAGATTCGCATACCCGTCAAATGACGCCATCGGAGGGTTCGTCAGGTGACATCCCGTAAGCGCCAAATCAGTAAGGTGTACCAGGTCGAAGATTTGGCTCGGAACGGTGTAATTCGCCACCGCGAGGCTCAGATTCTCAACGCGTCTCGATGCGAGGATGGCAAAAACATTGTCGACTCGATCCGAGTCCTTCGTTTCGCGGATTTCCAATGCGAAGGCTAGGATCGGAGCCGAGAGGTTTCGCCATTTGGCTTCCCATGACTTGGAGAGGACACTGGTTCTTGCTTGTTCCTGGAGTGTGAGATATCTAAAAATTTTGTTCTCTATTATCTCATTTGGGAGATTGGTTAGCATGTCCATGACGTCTGCATATGAAATTAACATAATACATGTTTAAATTAATTAAATCGTCATTGATGAACATGAAGTAAGCTTAGGCTATTATTTTAATCCACTTGCCATCCAAGTCACCAAAGAATTCCTCTTTGTAGAGAAATGATACCTTAATGACCGAAATTGGTTCATCAATGTTTGATTTAGGTCATAAAAATTTCAATCACAAGTCTTAATAATTTTTTTTTATTTAGTCCACAAATTTTTAGGACAACACTAATTAGTACTTAAGAAACAAAATCAGACACCTTAATAACCCACACAACTACTAATCCAAGGTAAACAAAATCTGATAGCACTAAAAGAAAATCTGCACAAAGGGCAAAAATCAAGGTGGTATTATGTTGATAATCAATTGAGATTATGAGTGGAAGATGATGAAGAATTAGATCGAAAGACGATTAGATTATATGGTATTTCAGATCTTCTAGATCTGATATGTTTTTGATCGAAACAAGTTTTTTTAGGGATGGCGAGAGGAAGAAGATGATACAGCGAGAGATAGAATAAGATTATTGGAATTCACTAGTGATTGTGTTGTGTACCTTATTGATTCACTAATTCAGAGAACGACGAGGGGCTCAACTTGATTCAGAGGACGGAGGTGGGCTTGAATTGTTTCAGAGAAAGGCGGAGAAAACAAGGTTGTGGAGAGTGACCTAGAGCTAGCTAAAGGTATGATTTATAAAGGAGTCTCTCAAAGTGAGATTACATGTGTTTAAGATTCAGAATAACGGGTAGAAATGACAAGTGTAGAAAGGAAACCAAGGCTAATCTTCTTCAACGTCCAATGCTTCCAAAGAAGTTCTATAGGAATAAAAAAATAGAGTGTTTATGGCGAAAAAATATTGATTACGTTTTTACAATATTTATGAGTCAATGCAATTATGTGATATATAAACACTTTAATTAAAAATATTATGCACCTTAAATTACAAATACTATTGATTATATTTAAGTAAGAGAGTCATTATACCAAATGGATCTGAGTTTGAGTCATAAGTTGATGAATAGTTTTTTCTTTCTGAAGCCTTCCATTCCATTTCCAACGTTTGAATCAAATTGTTGATAAATTTCAATATTTTGAATTCAAACACTGTTGGCAACAACAAACTCACGTTAAAATTAAAATGTTAGAGACACTATTGAAATCACCAAATTTGAAATATGCTCACCTAAATTTGTAATTTCATTCTCGTCCATTTCTTATTAGACATAAGAGATCACAGAAATCATCAAATCTAATCAGCAGTAAAGCTAGACGGCTTAAATTTTTTAAGATTTAGCTTACAGGAAAAGGAACATAAATTTTTTTTGAAATAGAGAATACGTAATAAAGAAGTAGATAATTTTTTCATATTTATAGATAAATGAAAGCTTGTAATTTATAGATATTCATATTTGTAGATATTTATAGATAAACCATTTAATACATAGACAATTTTTTAAATTAATCACCACGAATTAAATGAGTACCTACTAATTAATTAATTAATCTCCACAATTAAAGCTCCACCGTGATTATCTTCAACTAACTAATGAGTTAATTTTTGATATTTTCCATTAAAGATTGTTGAAACGATTATCTAAAACTTGATAGAGCTGGAAGTAAACTCGTGGATCAAAATTTTTTATTAGGGTACTCGTAACCCATATGAGTAAAACCCGAACTACCCGTTCTAGCATTTCCAAGAATCAATCCAAAATAATATATATAAAAAGAAATTGCTGATATATGAAAAGGAAGGTAAGTGGAAGTTGTTCAACACCTTAAAAATAATATATATGAAATGTTACGTATAAGATATTCATTTGAGGTGTGACATATGCAACTGTATGTATGATTTCATCGGGATATTCTTATCATATCATATAACATATTGTATTATAATTGGAAAAATATGTACGTAGAATAGGGTACCTGAACTCATACCCGTTTGGGGTTAGGGTAATCGTAACCTGAATGGGTTTAGGGTTAGAGATGAGTTTCCAGCATTAGGGTACCCGTAACCCGTGATGGTTAGGGATAGGGTACCCGAACCCACCCCGTTCTCCAGCCTTACATTTAAACCATAATATCGCAATTTCAATTTTGGCTATAAAAATTGGAAAAACTCAAATGGCCAATATTCTCCTAAACAGTCTGAAATATATTCCCAAACATGTTCGACCTCAAAATTTGAAGAAAATCGAGGCATTTGAGCCATAATGCCGCAATTTTGAGTTATTGGTCGTTTCAGTGACGGTTATAACGTATGAAAAATAGGAAAAAACTCAAAATGACCAATATTCTCCTAGATGATAGTAAATTGTCTAAAATATATGACCAAATATGTTTGGCCTCGAAATTTGGAGAAAATCTAGGTATTTAATCCATAATACTGCAACTTTCAGTTTTTGGTCATTTCGGTGATAGTTAGCCTATGTCACAATTTTTTGGGTTAGATTTATCACAAAATTTTGGGTTAGATTTGTCACAAGTTTATGGGTTAGATTTGTCACAATTTTTTGGGTTAGATTTGTCACAAATTTTTGAGTTAGATTTGTCACAATTTTTGGGTTAGATTTGTCACAATTTTTTGGGTTAGATTTGTCACAAATCTAGCGCATTTTGGGACAAATCTAGCGCACTTTGGGACAAATCTAGCACATTTTTTTGGCCAAAGCAAGCTCTTTTTTTGCCAAATCTAACACACTTTGGGACAAATCTAGCGCACTTCGAGTCAAATCTAGCGCATTTTGGGACAAATCTAGTGCATTTTTTGGGTCAAATTTAGCGCACTTTGGGCCAAATCTAGCGCATGTTGGGCCAAATCTAGCACATTTTTTCGACCAAATCTAGCGCACTTTGGAACAAATCTAGCACATTTTTTGGGCAAATCTAGCGCACTTTGGGACAAATCTAGCGCACTTTTTGGGCCAAATCTAGCGCATTTTTCGGCCAAATCTAGCTCATTTGAGGACAAATCTAGCGCATTTTGGGTCAAATCTAGCATTTTTTGACCAAATCTAGCGCATTTTTTGACCAAAATTAGCGCATTTTTTCGACCAAATCTAGCGCATTTTTTTGACCAAATCTAACGCATTTTTTCGACCAAATCTAGCGCACTTTGGGACAAATCTAGCGCATTTTTTGGCCAAATCTAGCGCACTTTAGGGCCAAATCTAGCGCATTTTTGGACAAATCTAGCGCATTTTTTGGCCAAATCTAGCGCACTTTGGACAAATTAGCGCATTTTTGGGTAGCACCAAATCTAACACCTTGAGAAATCTAGCCTTTGAGCATTAGATTTGTGGCCAATAGCATTTTGACAAATCTGTGCTTTTGTAATGCGCACTTGGCCAATCTAGCGCAAGTTGGAACAGGCTTTTGACAAATCTAGCGCACTTTGGAACAAATCTAGCACATTTTTGGGCAAATCTAGCACATTTTGGGACAAATTTAGCGCATTTTGGGACAAATCTAGCGCATTTCGGCCAATTTAGCGCATTTGGACAAATCTAGGCACTTTGGGCCAAATCTAGCGCACTTTGGGCCAAATCTGGCGCACTTTTTCGGCCAAATCTAGCTCATTTTAGCAAATCTAGCGCATGTTGGGCCAAATCTAGCACATTTTTTTGACAAAATCTAGCGCACTTTGGAACAAATCTAGCACATTTTTTGGGCAAATCTAGCGCATTTCGGGCCAAATCTAGCGCATTTTGGGACAAATCTAGCGCACTTTGGGCCAAATCTAGGGCACTTTGGGCCAAATCTAGGCACTTCTATTGGCCAAATCTAGCGCACTTTTTGGCCAAATCTAGCGCATTTTTTGGCCAAATCTAGCTTATTTGAGGACAAATCTAGCGCATTTTGGATCAAATCTAGCACATTTTTTCGACCAAATTTAGCGCATTTTTTCGACCAAATCTAGCGCATTTTTTGACCAAATCTAACGCATTTTGGGACAAATCTAGCGCACTTTGGGTCAAATTTAGCGCACTTTGGGCCAAATCTAGCGCATGTTGGGCCAAATCTAGCGCATTTTTTCGACCAAATCTAGCGCACTTTGGAACAAATCTAGCACATTTTTGGGCAAATCTAGCCATTGACAATCTAGCGACACTTTGGGACAAATCTAGCGCACTTTGGGACAAATCTAGCGCACTTTGGGACCAAATCTAGTGCACTTTGGGCCAAATCTAGCGCACTTTTTCGGCCAAATCTAGCTCATTTAGGACAAATCTAGCGCATTTTTGGCCAAATCTAGCGCATTTTTTGACCAAATCTAGCGCATTTTTCGACCAAATTTAGCGCATTTTTCGACCAAATCTAGCGCATTTTTTCGACCAAATCTAGCGCATTTTTTCGACCAATTTAGCGCACTTTGGGACAAATCTAGCGCATTTTTTGGCCAACTCTAGCTCATTTGGCCAAATCTAGCGCACTCTAGGACAAATCTAGCACACTCTAGGACAAATCTAGCGCACTTTGGGCAAATCTAGCACATTTTTTGGGCCAAATCTAGCGCACTTTGGGACAAATCTAGACATTTGGCCAAATTTAGCGCATTTTTGGGCCAAATCTAGCACATTTTGGACAAATCACCATTTTGGCCAAATCTACCATTTTTGGCAAATCTAGCGCACTTTTGGACAAATCTAGCGCATTTTGGCCAATCTAGCGCATTTTGGCAAATTTAGCGCATTTTGGGATAAATCTAGCGCATTTTTGGGACAAATCTAGCGCATTTTTGGGACAAATCTAGCGCATTTTGGACAAATCTAGCGCATTTTGGGACAAATCTAGCGCATTTTTGGACAAATCTAGCGCATTTTTGGACAAATCTAGCGCATTTAGAGAAAATCTAGCGCATTTTTGGGACAAATTAATGTATTTTTGGTACAAATCTAGCGCATTTTGGGACAATCTAGAGCATTTTTTTAGACAAATCTAGCGCATTTTGGGACAAATCTAGCGCATTTTTTGGACAAATCTAGCTATTTTGTGACAAATCTAGCGCATTATTGGATAAATCTAGCGCATTTTGGATAAATCTAGCATATTTTGGACTAATTACGCATTTTGGGACAAAAAATTTTGGATTTAAATTTGTAATTTGCATACAATTTTGTGTTAGATTGTACAAAATTTTGGGTTAGATTTGTCACAAAATTTTGGTAGGATTTGTCACAAAATTTTTGGTTAGATTTGTCACAATTTTTGGTAGAATTTATACAAAATTTGGTTAGATTTGTCACAAAATTTTGGGTTAGATTTGTCACAAATTTTGGGTTAGATTTGTCAAAATTTTTGGTTAGATACAATTGTAGATTTGTCAAAAATTTGGGTTAGATTTGTCAAAATTTTTGGGTTAGATTTGTCACAGCAAATTTTGGGTTAATTTGTCACAATTTTTGGGTAGATTGTCAATTTTGGATGTCACAAATTTTTGGTTAGATTTGTCACAATTTTGGATTAAATTTGTCACAAATTTTTGGGTAGATTTGTCACAAATTTTTGGGTAGATTTGTCACAAATTTTTGGGTTAGATTTGTCACAAAATTTTGGGTTAGATTTGTCACAAATTTTTTGGTTAGATTTGTCACAAATTTTTGGTTAGATTTGTCACAATTTTTGGTAAGATTTGTCCACAAATTTTTGGGTAGATTTGTCACAAATTTTTGGGTTAGATTTGTCACAAATTTTGGGTTAGATTTGTCACAAATTTTGGGTTGATTTGTCACAAAATTTTGGGTTAGATTTTCACAAAATTTTGGGTTAGATTTGACATAAAATTTTGGGTTAGATTTGTCACAAAAATTTGGGTTAGATTTGTCAAAAATTTTGGGTTAGATTTGTCAAAATTTTTGGGTTAGATTTGTCACAATATTTTGGGTTAGATTTGTCACAAAATTTGGGTTAGATTTGTCAAAAATTTGGGTTAGATTTGTCACAAAATTTTGGGTGATTTCACAATTTGGTCTAGATGTCAAAATTTTGGTTAGATTTGTCACAAAATTTTGGTTAGATTTGTCACAAATTTTGGGTTAGATTTGTCACAATTTTTGGTAGATTGTCAAATTTGGGTTAGATTTGTCACAAAATTTGGGTTAGATTTGTCAAAAATTTTGGGTTAGATTTGTCACAAAATTTTGGTTAGATTTGTCACAAATTTTGGGTTAGATTTGTCACAATTTTTGGTTAGATTTGTCACAAAATTTGGGTTAGATTTGTCACAAAATTTTGGGTTAGATTTGTCACAAAATTTGGGGTTAGATTTGTCACAAAATTTTGGGTTAGATTTGTCACAAAATTTTGGGTTAGATTTGTCACAATATTTTGGGTTAGATTTGTCACAAATTTTGGGTTAGATTTGTCACAAATTTTGGGTTAGATTTGTCACAAAATTTTGGTTAGATTTGTCACAAAATTTTGGGTTAGATTTGTCACAAATTTTGGGTTAGATTTGTTACAATTATTGGTTAGATTTGTCACAAAATTTGGGTTAGATTTGTCACAAAATTTGGGTTAGATTTGTCACAAATTTGGTTAGATTTGTCACAAAATTGGTGTTTGCATTAGATTTGTCACAAATTTGGTTAGATTTGTCACAAAATTTTGGGTTAGATTTGTCACAAATTTTGGGTTAGATTTGTCACAAATTTTGGATTAGATTTGTCACAAAATTTGGGTTAGATTTGTCACAAATTTTGGGTTAGATTGTCACAATTTGTAGATTTGTCACAAATTTTGGGTTAGATTTGTCACAAAATTTGGTTAGATTTGTCACAAATTTTGGTTAGATTTGTCACAAAATTTTGGGTTAGATTTGTCACAAAATTTTGGTTAGATTTGTCACAATTTTGGTTAGATTTGTCACAAATTTTGGTTAGATTTGTCACAAATTTTGGGTTAGATTTGTCACAAAATTTTGGTTAATTTGTCACAAAGAATTTTTTGGGTTAGATTTGTCACAAATGTTGGGTTAGATTTGTCACAACTTTGGTTGTTGATTTGTTAGATTTGTCACAATTTGGGTTAGATTTGTCACAATTTTTCAATTTGGGTTAGATTTGTCACAATTTTTTGGGTTAGATTTGTCACATTTTTTTGGGATAAATCAAGCTCATTTTTGGCCAAATCTAGCACACTTTGGGCCAAATCTAGCGCACTTTGAGCCCAATCTAGTGCTTTTTGTGCCAAATCTAGCGCACTTTGGAATAAATCTAGCGCACTTTGGAACAAATCTAGCACATTTTTTGGGCAAATCTAGCACATTTTGGGACAAATTTAGCGCATTTTGGGACAAATCTAGCACACTTTGGGCCAAATCTAGCGCATTTTGGGCCAAATCTAGCGCATTTTGGGACAAATCTAACGCATTTTGGGACAAATCTAGCGCACTTTAGTACAAGTCTAGCGCACTTTGGGCCAAATCTAGCGCACTTTGGGCCAAATCTAGCGCACTTTTTGGGCCAAATCTAGCGCATTTTTCGGCCAAATCTAGCTTATTTTAGGACAAATCTAGCCATTTTGGGCCAAATCTAGCATTTTTGGACCAAATTTAGCGCATTTTTTCGACCAAATCTAACGCATTTTGGGACAAATCTAGCTCACTTTGGGACAAATCTAGCGCACTTTGGGACAAATCTAGCGCACTTTAGGGCCAAATCTAGCGTGTTTTTGGACAAATCTAGCGCATTTTTTGGGCCAAATCTAGCGCACTTTGGGTTAAATCTAGAGGATTTTGGGTCAAATTTAGCGCATTTTTTGGGCCAAATCTAGCACATTTTTGGACAAATCAAGCACATTTTGGGCCAAATCCAACACATTTTCGGCTAAATCTAGCGCATTTTGGGACAAATCTAGCGCACTTTCGGACAAATCCAGCGCATTTTTTGGGCCGAATCTAGCGCATTTCATTGGACCAAATTTAGCGCACTTTGGGACAAATCTAGCGCATTTTGGGACAAATCTAGCGCATTTTTGGGACAAATCTAGCGCATTTTTGGGACAATTCTAGCGTATTTTTGGACAACTCTAGCATATTTTGGTACAAATCTAGCGCATTTTTGGGACAAATCTAGTGCATTTTCGGACAAATCTAGCACATTTTGAGACAAATCCAGCGCATTTTTTTGGCCAAATCAAGCTCATTTTTGGCCAAATCAAGCACACTTTGGGACAAATCTAGCGCACTTTGAGCCAAATCTAGCGCATTTTGGGCCAAATTTAGCGCATTTTGGGACAAATCTGGTGCATTTTTTGGCCAAATTTAGCGCACTCTGGGCCAAATCTAGCGCATTTGTGGGACAAATCTAGCGCATATTAGGACAAATATAATGTATTTTTGGGACAAATCTAGCACATTTTTGGACAAATCTAGCGCATTTTGGGGACAAATCTAACACATTTTTTAGACAAATCTAGCGCATTTTTGGACAAATCTAGCGTATTTTGGAACAAATCTAGCGCATTTTGGGTCAAATCTAGCGCATTTTTTGGACAAATCTAGCACATTTTTTGTACAAATCTAGCGTGTTTTGGGACAAATGTATCGCATTTTGGGATAAATCTAGCACATTTGGGGACAAATCTAGCGTAGTTTGGGACAAATCTAGCGCATTTTTTGGACAAATATAGCGCATTTTTGGTCAAATATAGCGCATTTTGGGACAAATCTAGCTTATTTTGTGACAAATCTAGCGCATTTTTGGGATAAATCTAGCGCATATTGGGATAAATCTAGCATATTTTGCGACAAATTTAATGCATTTTTGGGACAAATCTAACGCATTTTTGGGACAAATCTAGCCCATTTTTGTGACAAATCTAGTGCATATTGGGATAATGGGACAAATCTAGCGCATTTAGAGACAAATCTTGCGCATTTTTGGACAAATCTTGCGCATTTGTGAGACAAATCTAGCACATTTGTGGGACAAATCTAGCTCATTTGTAGGACAAATCTAGCGCATATTGGGACAAATATAAGGTATTTTTGGTACAAATCTAGCGCATTTTTGGACAAATCTAGCACATTTTGGGATAAATCTAGAGCATTTTTTTAGACAAATCTAATTCATTTTTGGGATAAATCTACCGTATTTTGCAACAAATCTAGCACATTTTGGGTCAAGTCTAGCTCATTTTTGGACAAATCTGGCACATTTTTTGGATAAATCTAGCGCATTTTTGGACAAATCTGACCCAAATTTTGGGACAAATTTAACCGAAAATTTTGGGACAAAACTAACCCAAAATCTGTGACAAATCTAGTATATTTTGGAAAATTTGGTAAAAACTCAAAACGGTTAATATTCTCCTTAATAGTAGGAAATTCCCTGAAGTATAATCCCAATCACGTATGGTCCATAATACTGCAATTTATCATTTTTTACCATTTCGGTGATGGTTAGCCTATGAAAAATTAGAAAAAATTCAAAATAGCCAATATTATCCAAGATGGTAGTAAAATCTCATATATATATCCTCAAACACGGTCGACCTCAAAAGTTAAAGAAAATTTAGACATTTAAGTCATAATACCGCAATTTTCAGTTTTGGCCGTTTCGATGACGGTTACCTTATGAAAAAATGGAAAAACTCAAAATGGCCAATATTAACCTAGATGATAGTAAACTGTTTGAAATACGTGCCCAAATACGTTCGTCCTCGAAATTTGGAGAAAATCTAGGTATTTAAGCGGTAATACCTCAATTTTTAGTTTTTTGCTGTTTCGGTGATGGTTAGCCTATGAAAAATTGGAAAAAACTCAAAATGGCCAATATTTTCCTTGATGGTAGTACAATGTCTGAAATATATCCCCAAACACGTTTGGCCTCAAAATTTGGAGAAAATTGAGGTATTTAAGTCACAATACCGCAATTTTCAGTTTTTGGCCGTTCCGATGATGGTTAGCCTATTAAAAATAAAAAATTAAATATGGCCAATATTCTCCTAGATGATAGTAAATTCGCTGAAATATATGCTCAAACACGTCGGCCTCGAAATTTGGTGAAAAGCGAGGCATTTAAACCTTATACCGTAATTTTGAGTTTTTGGTCGTTTCAGTTATGGTAGCCTATGAAAATGGATAAAAACTCAAAATGACTAATATTCTCCTAGATGGTAGTAAACTGTCTGAAATATATCCCCAAACACGTTCGGCCTCAAAATTTAAAAAAAAATCGAGGCATTTAAGGCATAATACCGCAATTTTTAATTTTTTGTCGTTTAAGAAAAATTGGAAAAAACTCAAAATGTTCAATATTCTCCTGGATGGTAGAAAAATGTATGAAATATATCCCCAAACACGTTCGGCCTCAAAATTTTGAGAAAGTCTAGACATTTAAGGCATAATATCGCAATTTTCAGTTTTTTGCCGTTTCGATGATGGTTAGCCTATGAAAAAATGGGAAAAACTCAAACGGTCAATATTCTCCAAGATTATAGTAAACTGTCTGAAATATGTGCCCAATTATGTTCGGCCTCGAATTTTGGATAAAATCTAAGTATTTAAGCAATAATACCGTAATTTTCAAAATTTGGCCATTTTGGTGATGGTCATTAGCCTATGAAAATTTGAAATTTTTCAAAATGGAAAATATTGTCCTAGATGGTATTAAAATGTCTTATATATATCCCAAACAAATTTGGCCTCGAAATTTGGAGAAAATCTAGACATTTAAGCCATAATATCGTAATTTTCAGTTTTTGGCCATTTCGATGATGGTTAGCCTATGAAAAATTAGAAAATACTTAAAATGACCAGTATTATCCTAGATGGTAGTAAACTGTATGAAATATATCCCCAATCACGTTCGGTCATAAAATTTAGAAAAAATCCAGGCATTTAAGGCATAATACTGCAATGTTTAGTTTTTGGTCGTTTCGGTGATGGTTAACCTATGAAATTTGAAAAAAACTCAAAATTGCCAATATTATCCTAGATGGTAGTAAAATATCTTATATATATCTCCAAACACATTCTGCCTCGAAGTTTGGAAAAAATTTAGACATTTAAGCCATATTACTTTTTGGCCATTTCGGTGATGTTAGCCTATGAAAAATTGAAAAAAAACTCAAAATGGCCAATATTCTCCTAGATGATAGTAAACTGTCTGAAATATGTGCCCAATTATGTTCGGTCTCGAAATTTTGAGGAAATCTAGATATTTAAGTCATAATACCACAATTTTCAAATTTTTGCCATTTCGGTGATAGTTAGCCTATGAAAAATAGGAAAATTTTCAAAATGACCAATATTATCCCAGATGGTAGTAAAATGTCTTATATATATCCCAAACACGTTCGGCCTCGAAATTTGGAGACAATCTAGACATTTAAGCCATAATACCGTAATTTTCAATTTTTTCCCTTTTTGATGATGGTTAACCTATGAAAAAATGAAAAATACTCAAAATGACTAATATTATCCTAGATGGTTAGGGTTAGGGTACCCAAACCCACCACGTTCCCGCCCTAAAACTAGAGTACCATAGGAGAAATTAAGTTAAGGAAATTAACCGATTCGAGAAATTGACTCAAATCGAGTGATTCAATGGTCAACCAAATTAAACCCTTAAAAACCCAAACCCGAAGTTAGTTCTATCACCTTGCTGCCGGTGAGCTCGTCGTCCGTCGGCCGGCGAACTGCTGCTCTTCCCGTCGCATCCGCCGACAGCTCCTCGACGAATTTCAAGACTGGTCTCAGCTGCCTGTCCGAGTTTCCTTTCATTTCAATTCACAATGAATCCAGTTCCTTTCCAGCAACCTCCTAATTGGATGCCGATGTTACCGCCCAATCCACCACAGTCGACCGGATTTTGGGATAATCGGAATGTTCATCAGCGGCGGAGAGAGCTACAAGAGACCTTGGTGCTTGCACAAGAAATGTACTCAACTTATTCTCCCTTTTCTTCATTCTTAATAGATTCGTGTTCAACAGTGAAATGATTAACCCTAATTTTGACCAGGCAGAAAGAGTTGGAAATGCTGGCAAAATTGAAGCAGATTCAAGAATCTGGGGAAGATAGGGATATGGTTTCCGATGATCGTTCAACTTGTCTGCTCTCTAAGTGTTTAGAGGGCAGGAAAATTGATTTAGCAACACAGGAATACCATTCTGCCAGTGCAGCCAATGCTTTGATGTTGAAGTTAAGAGCTCAGCTGGAGCCATTACGGTATGCAATGGATGAAGAAACTCCTTGGGAGGAGAAGGCTGCAGCCATTAGACTGTCTGAGAAACTGCTTAAATCCAAGAGGAATAAACAATGGAGGAAGAGAAAACGAAAACGTGCTGCTGAAATGCATGCTAAGGTGGTCTTCCATGGTTTGCTGAAAGCCTTTTTCTCTTCTTTTTTGAATTTTGATCAGTAGGTTGATTGGGAAATTTGGATGTTTAGGAGCATGAACGGTTTGCACAAGCTGATAAGGAAGCTGATGAATGGAGGGCTAGGGAGATTGCTAAGGAATCTGCACAACTCAAGGTAGCTGGATTGCATATACTATGACTAGTGTGTTAAAGTGTTGTGATTTTACCTATATGTTTACTAACAGTGGAATCCAAATGCATTAGAAATGTTATTTGGAAGAAGCTTTGTTCTTTAGTATACAGTGTAGTGTATACTACTCTGATTAGAAGTCTGGTTGGAATTTGAAAAGCTGTGAAGCTATTTTGACCTCTCTATGCGATTTCTTTTGCTGTTAGTTATATATTTGGTAACAAAGGGAATCTAGTTTCATACAGAATTTGGTTTCATTCAGAAGTTTCTGTGGTTTGTATAAGTTTGTGCCTTGACTGACTGGTCACAGGTGGAAAGTATGAACGCAATTGCAAAGCTCAAGGCAAAAGAAGAGAGAAAGAAGCTCGAATCTGAGGTTAGACTCATTGTATATTCTATGATCATATTAACCGTCTCCATTGAAGTAAATAACATAAATACCAAACTTTTCTCTGTTGAGCTTCCACTTAGTGCATATTAGGTGATACTTTAACTATTGTGATGCTTGTGTTCTTCGTGCATATCAGCTTGAGCTAGTCTTGATGGTAGAGAAGTTGCAAGAACTGCGTACCTTGAGGATCCAAAAATTAAAGAAACAAGGTAATCCTGACAAACATGTATCTTTACTGGTATCTCATTTATGTGCTCTCTACTTTTCTCCTGTGAATCAATGCGTTTTGTGTTTCAGTGGATATTATATAATAGAGTCTCCTACTAATGTCCTGTTTCAAATGATTATGCAGGACATTTTCTGCCGGAGGAGGATGACAAGTTTCTGGAGAAGGTTCAAGCCGCAGTTGAGGAAGAGGAGCGCCTGGCCCAGGCTGCTGCTGAGACTAATGCTGCCAAGGATGCAATTGCATCAGCTGAAGAATCAAGGAAAACTATACAGAATCATGGATCTGTCCCAAAGGAAACAAGAGCAGATGTTAATAATGAGGATAAACATAGCATAGACCCTATGGTTGATGAAAAAGACAGAATACGCTCCTCAGCAGACACAATTCCATCCAGAGAAGGACTGGAAAGTCATAGTCATGGTGGAGCATTTGGTTCCGCAGCTAATTTACCAATCGAATTCTATCATTATTATCACGGCAGCAATAATGACATGGGCACACTTATCGAGGTGATTCTCAACTGCATCTGTTTCTTCCTAACAAAGAGAATTTCTCATAGAATATAGCTACTTCACATCTAAAGATGGTTTGCATAACCTTTGCTCGATCTGGAAAAGGATGTAACTTTGATGAGATTTAGTATGGGTTTGCAGGTCAGAAGGACTTGGGATGCATACATAAGACCAGGAGGAAGGTAAGTTTTCTCAAGAAAGCCAATAACCTTTAGTAATCACTTCTTTTCTGTCACATGAGACTTCTTTTGCATGAAGCGTAAATATTGTGAATAATCGTCTTGTAACCATTGTATGTAAAATGCAGTCGAATACCAGGGCACTGGGTTCTGTCACCACCTCCTGCAGATGAAGTGTGGGCTTCCTACCTTGTTAAGCCAAAATGAGGTTACAGCTTGGGAAGAACAGCAGTGGTGGCATTTGCATTTGCAAGCTTTCCGAAATCAATTGAATGTGATGCTGCTGATCACAGAGTTGCTGTAGTTGAACAATATGACGAGGATTCCAGGAAATGTAGCGTATGAGATCATATGCTGCTGAGGAAATAGTAAGGAACTAGGTGCTTCATCCTGGTATCAACTAACATCCAGTCATTCGCTCTTCATTCGATTTATGGACCAATACGGAGATGAGACAACAGACGGGTAGAATGCAGCATGTTTGACAATGATATGGGTGATGTCCGAATCTCTGATCCAGTGATCATGCTTCCAGGTATCCATGTTCAGTAAAACCAGTTTCCTCCCGACTTTTCGGTGGTTCTTCTTGTGTAATCGTAGTGAACTGTTGGAATTTGTAGTGAAACAGTTTTCGAGCATTCCATAATTCATCGACATGTTTTGCACTGTTCCATTGCTGGTGTGTTTTCGAGTGCAGAGTTTGAAGTATAACTCATGGATGTTGCTCTCATTATTGCTTTAATCGACTTATTTCGCAGGGCTCCACCATGCATCTTCCAGAGGAGCCAGTCCTGCAAGAACTGCTGCAGAATGCTTGAATGATGGAGCTTTTGAGCAATTCTACGTCCTGTTATGTCAAATCCTCTTTGATTCTACTTCAGGCTGAGCACATTTGAATATCAGAATTCTTATTGTTCCTTATAGTCCTTTTGTTTGATATAAGATTTGTGTAGGTGTTTGATGGGTCATAGCCCAAGAATGATTAGATCCATGGGCCCAATTGAGAAGAGCCCAAAGGTCACTCATGTGTCTACGGTTTAGTTAGGACGATCAGAGCACGTCGAACGCCCTGATCAATCATCAGCTAGGTCACCAATCAGCCAATGATACACGGAGATTCAACCTAAATTCCAAGGAGGTATATAAGTAGCAACTTGATCACAACATTGATTAGGACATGACCTGGCGTGCACACACAATTTATACCCCTTGGTCATATGCTCATATGTTATATGCCCAAAGACTTCTCGAACTCGCCTACAGACAACCCCCGATACTTCTTTATCTCCCTTACACTCTTAATACTCCTTATTCATTCATTATCTTGACGTTCACTACTCTTTGTCTGTACACCTCATGTGCCAACGGTTTAGTTAAGACGATCAAAGCCTTATGTCGTTAAACGATTACATGGGTTACCGATCATCCGATGACACGCAGAGATACGTCCCCAATCTTGTGTAGCTATCAATAGCATCCTACCCCCAACATTACATAACTTAACTCACACAATACTTTAGTCGTACACTCATATGTCAGACGCTCAAGACTTCTCCAACTCGCCTACAACCAACCCCAATACGTTTGTGTCTCGCTTACTACCTAGATACTTATTACTAACCGTTACTTCAAACCAGAGTGAACATCTCAAATCAATCCAACCATAATAAAAGGTGAGACCCATAAGAAACCTAAAACAATGTATGAAGCCATACCTTTAAGGCTCTCATATGATCAAAACACCACTCACTTCCTTTTATCTCCATTACCGTACGATTGAAAGCTCAAAGATCTCTCTTATATTTTTCAACGGTCAAGAATGCTTTAAGGGTTTAGTTCATGCACCTCTATGAACCGTCCATATCATATGGCATCAAAATGTCAAAGCTTTTTCCTCCATGCCACTAAGTTGAAACTCCCAAATCTTGTAAAAGAGCTAACCAACCACACATGTGGGAGGAGGACAGCTTTAACTTTAGTGGTGGAACCGGGATTGAAATATGTACTGAGTCGAAGTTTGTATTGAAATGATCATCGATATAAAATGAATGTTTTGTTTTGATCGGTTAAAAAGGACGGATGGGTTTTGACAATTTTGGTAGTGTAACTATGATTGAGTAAGTATGAATAGCGGAGGATTCGTGGTAATTTGTGGCGTTGTGTCGAATAATGTATATAATTTGAAAGGTATTGAGTTGTACATCCATAATATAGTAATCAAACTCTAAATATATAGAGATTTACCTATTAAAATCAGAGGCGGTTATTAGCTAGTGATGGCCTGTTGTCAGCACAAGGTCTCTAATTTGCAGGGGCTCTAATTAATGATGGTCCATATAACATGTTAGGCTCGTAAGAAATAATCGTTGTGCTGATGCTATAAAAATAATTAACAAATGTAGGACCCTCTGATTAGTGATGGTTTATTTAGAATGACTAGACCGATTTCACCACCCAAAGAGAGCTGAAATCAGTGTCACACAAGTGTTATTTGAACAACTCGATCGTGTATGATCCAATGAACCTACTTAAGTATTTTGAAAGACAAGATCACAAACAAGATTGTGAGACTCATCAATGTCAAATTGGATTGACAAATATAGTTTCTTGGAAAAGGGCATGTCATGAATTTAAGTAACAAGTCACTATCAAAGTGTGGAAGTAGGGTATAGTCAAAGTGATGAAGGAAGTGACACAAATTAGGGTTTTTGTATGGTGGAAATGAATAATGCGACAACCAAGTGCTTTTCATTCATTATATATAATGCATTAATATTTGAATGGATGATTGATGGGTCATAGTTCAAGAACGATTGACACCGTAATTCATTCAATTACAGTTTGTTTAGCCTAGAAGGTTCGTCTAGAGTTACGTTGATGATGATCCCGACCCTTTAGTAGTGGTTAAGATCTTAGTGTGGTAGGGATATCAATTAGTTGACGGTATGTGGCAATTCAGTCTAGACTTTAATGCACTCTAAATGGCAAAGGACCTCAATATTGATGAGATATAACCTAATTCCTACTTAGTACAAAAGTTAAGAGTCTATAGGCTTACTAACCATACACAATCTTGCCAAAAAAACCATACACGAAGCTCACCCCTACTCGTGGGTAACTCCATGATATTTTTCTGTCTCTCATCTTATTCTTATACACCACGAGAAGAGAGAATTAGTAGTCTATGTCATTGTAGATCTCTCTCCTCCCGTCAAAACTCGAAATGGTCCTTTTTTCTTGTTCATTGTGGAAAAAAAACCATGAAGATGTTAGAATAACTCAGAAATATAGTGGTGTCTAGCCGTTTAAAGCGTCTGTTGTCTTTGTACAAGAACAACACAATTTTAGATTCTCATTCACATGACCTAGAAATAAAAAGAAGCCCGCGTTACTATAAGACCTCTAAACTTCTCCGTCGAGACACTCCTGCGTTGTTCATGGGAATTGGTAGTTCTGACTTCCATAGGTCCTTGATTTAACCTCATAATGAGAATTTTGGTACTTGCCCCCGATGTTTCGCCCCTAAGACTTGCTTGCTCTATATGGAGTGTCCCGCAGTTCATGTTCACCTCTCAGGACAATTTTGTAAATCAAATTACTTATTAGATTAACCAGTCTTACATGTAATTATACCATACTATATTATTACATACTGATTGTAAACTTTTCCGTACTATTAGTTTCTGTTTAGTAAACACTATATTAAGATCCATTCATAATCTCTCTCCCAACAACTCGAGTTATTGGGATGCAACGGTTAATGTCATGGCACAAAAGCATTTAACCAAACAAGAGAGGTCAACGTTTCAAATCTCGGTAACCACTAATCTTTGTATAAAAGCTTATTGAAGCCTCAATCTGTTGCACAAGTTTTATTGAAGTTGTGCAAACTTCATGTTCTTTCATCGACCATTCGTTTGAAGGGCCACTATAAGATTAACTCGAGTTATTGGGATGCAACCGTTGACGACGACGTTTTCATAGTTGATTGATTCATTCTATTTGCCCAAAATATCAGATGTGGGATGATAGAATGAACAGAACACACTAGTCATTTGGTGAATTGATCCACGAATGAATCAATGTAACAGAGACACCTGTCAAGTTATGAACTAGTACACGATCAAGATCATAATCCTACACGTGTACGAATTGTTGGTACTAGTACAGAACTGAGTGTCACCTGGTACTATTGACACCCTAAACTTAGCTATACTCCAAAATCTGGTACCAGAACAACTCATGAACAGCTTGGGCTACGCAATTGGGTACTAGGTATGCTCTAGTTTGATAATCAGATGTGTCGATTCCGACACGTGTTGGGAACTTGAAGGTACACGATACGATGTAGGCTCTCTGTGATTCCTGGGAAGACAAAAGAATCTTGGGAATTAGCTAATCAGAGGATATACAGAAACAAAAAGGCCGGTCGTATGCGGCGGCGCCGGCGAACCGGACCGGTCGGGATTCCATTCCGGCTTGGACAAGATGCACGTGCAGTTTCCTAATCATGATTAATCGAATCCTAATTACATTTGAAGGTATATTAGTTTGAGATTTATGTTAATCCGTAAGTAATGCATAATTTGACTCGATTCTCGTTACTGATTGATGATTAGTGAGTAAGATAAAAATTGCAAGATAAGAATCACAAAATAAGATACACATAAATAAGATTCACAATCGTGGCCCACTTTCAGTCATTTCGGAGTTTTTTCTAAAGTTATGATTTATAATCCTTCCTAATAGGAATTTCACGACAAAAAAATTACACTTGAAATCAATGGTTAGACTACTGAAAATCGAAAGCCAAGTTATGACAAGTCCAAATTTATAAAGAGTTATGTGGTTCGTGATCGTAGTTTACAGAATCGTATAAGTAAGACCGATGATATGCGAGTTAATTGGTTAAAATCATCATTGAACGGTTATTATACCATTATTAATTATTATACTAGACCGACATGACTATCTGTTCATGACCGGATCAAACAACCCACTAGGCACGATACAATTTTCAAAACATTGGGACGACTCACGACCCGTTACAATCACCTCACATGTAAAGTTGATTTGGTAATCCAAAATCAACCGTGGTAGTATTAGTAAACAATATATGATTTATTCAGAATCTAACAACTCGAGTTATTGGGATCCAACGGTTCTTTGGTCCTCCATTTCATAAACCAAAAGAAAGGTGATATATATACATTATTATTTGTTCAATGGTCCTACATTTCAACTGTTCATTCTGTAGATCCTTAATTCCCAAAAGGAAGAACACACAGTAGCTGCAGATGAATGTCTCCCCAGAATGAAAGGAGACAATCTCTGAGAATGCCACGCTATGCATTCTAAATACCACATTTAACACAACCTTGAACCCACCATTTTTGTTGACTTTCTTCACACACGGTTTCTTGGGTATCAAGCAAGTCATTCAATACTCTGTGTCGGTTACACCTCTAGCTAACCACGTGATTTTACTATGCAATTTCTCCTGAAAAAGATTCAAGCTTTTCTGCTAATGGCCCCAATGTGAATGCAGCAGAAACAGTCCAATAGTAAAATGAAAATTTCACATGTGCCAATAACATATCACAATCTGATGAACACCAGATTGATTTAGTGGGTTCTGTCATTCTGTAATTTTAAATGATTCAAGCTCATCCAATCCAAAAGATTGCTACCCTTTTGGGAAAATTGAATGATTCTACCTTATCTCAGCACCAATTTCAAAACCCAGATGGGAAATTTGCAGAAATTAAAAGGTAGGGTTACAAAAGATTTGATTTTTCTTTTTAAATTCTTATTCTTAGTCGGCATTCCTCGTAAGGAGCGCAAAAGGGCATATCCCACCAATTGGAAAGGTTCATTCTTTACCAGAAAAGTCAATCCTCATTTATATCAGCAAAAAGTTTAGTTAGATTCTCTTCCCATGAATTTTATTATGATATAAAGCTTTTTCTTCTCGAATCTATGAGTCTAACGATATACGTTTCAACTAATAAACGTAGTATTAATGTATGAAAAGTACCTGTTTATGTTATAGACCAAGTCTGAAATCCTTCTCCATTTGCCAACTGTCATCCTTCTCCATTTGCCAACTGTCATCCTCTGAGAGGTGCTTTTCCTTTCTTCTTTGTTCTTTTCTCCTTGTGTTCTCTTCTTCTTCTTCTTCTTCTTCACAACTGTATATAACTAGAAACACTCCCCACACAAGCTTCAATAACCTCCCACCATTCCTCTTTCCAACTCTTCGATTTCGAAATGATGCTCAAGACAACAAACCCTCCTCTCCTTCACCATTACGAGCAGGTTTCTCGCCCCTCGTCTCAGCAGCAACATCACAACCATGATCATCTTCTACACTCATCAGTTGATATGGAGGAATGTCAGCTACCACTGATAGACCTGAGCAGCCTGAGCAGCTGTGACGAAAGGGTGAGAGCAGAATGCAAGGATGCTATATGCAGAGCTTCGTCGGAGTGGGGGTTCTTTCAAGTTGTGAGCCACGGAATTGAACCAGAGCTTGTTAGTAAGATGAAGGAAGAGCAAGTGAAGCTGTTCCAGTTGCCTTTCGACAGGAAGGCCAACAGTGGGTTGTTGAACAACTCTTACAGATGGGGGACACCTACCGCTACTTGTCCGAAGCAGTTCTCGTGGTCCGAGGCTTTCCATGTTCCTCTCTCCATGGTTTCACAGGAGGAATGCTATGGGGAGTTCACTTGTCTAAGGTAATTCACAGATTCTGCAGTTCTTCACAGATTTAAGAAACAGGAGGAATGCTTTACTTCCACTCTTGCTTTGTATCATCTGTCAAAGTCTGATGCTTTTCTGTCTTATTGTTTACTTTCCTCAGGAAAGTGATGGTTGAATTTGCAGCAGCAATGTCCAAGCTAGCAGTACTGCTTGCAGGGGTTTTGGCAGAGAACTTAGGCTATTCGAGTCGAGATTTCGAAGAAATCTGTCAAGAAGATAGCTGCTTTCTTCGGCTGAATCGATACCCTGCTTGTCCAATGTCCCCTGAGATTTTTGGCTTAGTGCCTCATACTGACAGTGATTTCCTCACTATTCTGTCTCAAGATCAAGTTGGGGGGCTCCAACTAATGAAGGATTCCAGATGGGTGGCTGTGAAACCTAATCAGGATGCACTCATCGTAAACATCGGAGATCTTTTCCAGGTGAGAAGAAGCGAAAAAACCTGCACCTGTCAGCTTTTCTAACTTCAGTACCATATCAAACTTACCTCAACTTGCTGCTAAAGAATGGAATAGCTGTCCAGATCACCATCTCACAGTCATGCTTTGACTAGTAAATCCTGAAGAAAACATATAATAACAGCAGTAATTGTCATATAAACAACAATAATGCTTATCCTTACGACGATTCTGTCGTATCCTGACATTCTGATATTTCCCCCACTTGTGTACAATTACTAATTAATTCACCTGTTTGCTAATGTTAATAACAGGCATGGAGTAACGACGTTTACAAGAGCGTGGAACACAAAGTCGTGGCTAACGCTAAGATGGAACGATACTCAATTGCCTATTTCTTGTGTCCTTCATACGACACATCGATAGAGAGTTGCAGAGAACCATCCAAATACAGGAAATTCACCTTTGGAGAGTACAGGAGCCAAATCCAAGAAGATGTCAAGAAACATGGCCACAAAATTGGCCTCCCGAGCTTTCGATTATAGCGCGAAAAAACTCAAACGCACCAAAACTGGGTTCAAGCAGCTTATACAGGATTACAAGAACTTGCAGTAAACAGTATAACAGTATAGTAGATGACGATCGCAGATATTTGAGTATGGTAATATATGCAGTCTTTGTTGCAGCAAAAATTGATTGATGTAGAGAGTAAACAATATGAATAAAGATAGAAACTTTTGCTTCCCTTCTACATGCTCAAGCAAGTAGAAACAAAGATCAAAACCAAGCACACGTGATGTGGATATGCAGACCTGCTGTAAGATGCCTATTGGCTCTTGGCCTTCAATCGTAAGAGGTGCAAACAATGAGAGAATATCCTTTTCAAATCGAATAATAAAATATTAAGAGTATGATAGATATGCTTCAGCGTATGAAAAGAAAAGAATATAAAAGTGGATCAACTCTTACTTTCTTCCCAAAGTGCAGGATGTTGACTTCTTCCTGCCTGCAAACTGATTCCTTTCAGAAATCCAAATAGCATGAAGGGCTCCTGCAGTACTGAGTTCAAACTGATTCTTTTGTTAACTTTGGTAGCTTTGGTAACTTCGTCGAATGGAGGGAAAATGCAGTACTTGGTCAACCTGTCTAAGAACATGAACCGACATAGTAAACACCGGAAACAGCTGGATGAGATTACTACAACTAAAATGCATGAAACTAGTAATTCTAAATCGACAAGGCACTGCAGGAAGAGGCAGGCTAAACATGAAGAAGATATTCCTGATACTAACATGATCATCAACAGAAGTTGCAGAAAAGGGACAGTTTTCTGCAGATAGCATGTTCTCCGAAATGTGCAGGATCAGAAGGATAAGTTCCAAACAAAGGAGATAATCATTCATGGTTCAGTATGTGAACATATCACGATCAAAACAACTGTCGAGTGAGGGAAGAAAACCATTAAGCCAAAAAATTCAGTCAAATGAAATAGATTTGAAAATCAGAACAAACTAACAAGCAAGAAGGCGACGAGGCAGTACAGGTGATCACCGGTGATAGTTACTTATCGTTATGATGTAGCCTGAGCAAGAGAAGTCAAGTGTTGGGAGCTGAAACCAAAGGACAGTGTCGTTTGATGTTACAAGCAAAATTGGATCAACCTGGAAAGTGAAATCCATGCAAAACAAGTTAGCAGAAAACATAGCTCTGTTACATGTCTGCTATTGTATGCAATATGACAAATCTTTCTGACTCAGATTGTTCCTGCATTTACAACTTGTTCTTGTCCTTTCTTAGTTGTCTGATTGTCTCTTTCCAAGCAATCTGCTTACGAAACCTCTAGGGCCAGAGTTAATCCAAACCTTTCCCAGAAATAGAAACCCATCTCAGTCACCAGCATTGATATGCACATTAGTATTAAGTAAAAGGTGGCAAATTCTAAACCAGCTTTCTATCAAGTGCTCACAGAATGCCAATTCTACAGTAACATAAGACAAGAACTACATGATTATACACCTATACCACCTGCAAAACAAGGGTCGTGAATCTATTCAATCCAAACCCTAACAACAACAAAACTACACCATTCCAACAGAAACTACAAAGTACAAACTGTATACATCCAAACGATAGGGATGGTTAGACAACACCAGCTATCAAACAACATCGTAAAGCTTGCTCAGTAAATCTATGATACTTGACCGTGAATTGGTTTGCTTTCAGGCCGGAGAGCACAACAGTGCTCCAATATAGATCGCAGACCTAGAGCAGGTAACAAGAATAAGGAATAACTGATGATATGGTTTAGCAAGGGATGGTAACAAAAAGTGACAGTCAATTGCACAAATTTCAGTAACACTGATGAAACTCCATTTTCAAGCAACTTAACTTTTCTTTACATTGGGAGGACAATGGTGAAGATCCAAATGGATCAGATATTGGACATGAACAAGAAAAAGAACAAGCTTGAGCCTGACATTAGAAAATCAAAAATCAAAATTCGTGATTACAAAAGGAGGCCACACCCTACTGCCGCCAGAGAACTGTACAATTGTCTCTACAGCATTCGATTTGAGTATTCTAAATCCCCCAACACAAGAAAGTCTCCACCTTGGTGAATGAAGAGTATAAACAGCTCGTTGTTCAGTACCAATAGGTTGCATATCAAGCAAACTATGCATAACTCTATCGTTCCAGTCAATTAACAGGGATACCTTGTCTCTAATACTGCTCTTCTTCTTCTTCTTCAATGGAGGAACTGCTACTACTGCACAACAACACTCTCAGAACCTTTCTGATAGCTTCATCCCTTCTTTTCATCTGCAGCTGGTTTCGTAAGCAAGGGCCCTAGAAACAGATGCAGCATGTCCTGTGCCGCATCCCCAGTTGTGCTAACAGTAATAGGGATTGATTCTGTCGTCGAATTAAGCAATGAACTAGAAGAAGTAGCAGATGAAGTGTGTTTATTAACAGTAACAACGCCTTGTAAATCATTCCTCTTCTTCGATCCTTCTTCACTAGCAGCTCTAACGTACTACACAAACCAGGAAACGCACAAATAAGCTTCAATTGAGAAAACGGAAACCCTAGGTTTTAAAATTTCGAAGGAAATTTCAAAAATTCACCTCTTCAGCAATGGAGACTAGGTCTTCAACTGTGAGGAGCTGGGAGCAATCCTCATCCGACGGCTCAATTGGAGTTGTGACATCGACGGCGGGCGGAGAAGCTTGAGAAGCGGGACTTTGGTCTCGTTTCGCGGCTTTCCTTTTCTTCGTAGCGTTGCCGTTGGTCGGCGTAACCTTGCGACGTCCTCCTCGGGTAGGCTTCGTCGTTGGTTGTTGAACATCGGCGGTGGCGGCAGCAGCAGCAGAAGGTTGCGGCGGCGGTGGCGGCCGCAGCATCCAGGATGGCAGCCGGCGTGTGTTTCCCGCCATTGTTGGAGTATGCAAAATCGGAAGCTTGGATCAACGAATTTTGACGGAAAGGAGAAAAAAACTACAACTAGGGACCTGAATTTATCCATTTCCAGCCACGACTGCCTTACTTTTCATTTATAGTCAAATTGGTCACCGGTATTTTTTTCCTGTTGTTTAAAAATTCGCGAGCTTGGGCTGGGTTTTAAGGGGTATTGGGCTTTAGGCGCGACCCGACAAGGAAATGGCCCAAGTTCTATAGTCTATACCGGCCATGCCATGGTCTAATGGGCTAACCCTAATATGCCCTTTGACCCGACCCGGAAAAAATCGGCCGACCCGACACGTTTCACGCGTGTAATACACGCGCGACGCGCCCCCACGCGCTGTTTACGATGCACGCGCGCGTGACATATGTATGAGAGTGGGCCTCACTCGCTCTTATAAGTCAGATCGGGTTTCACGCGCTTGCACGCGCTGCCTGGTTTTCGACGGCGGTAAGGAGGAGGACGACTGCGCCGCCGGCAAAATAGAGCTTCCGTCGATCGGTAGGGAACAATGGCGACCGCCGCATAATATTCCATCTTCCTCCGAGATCTATTCTATCTGTGATTCAGCGTACGAAGGCATCTAGGAGGAGGGAGTTCAATTGTGGCACCTCCGACGTGCGACGGCGACGAAACAGAGCCGCCGTCGATCGGAAACAATGGCGACTGGCATCTCTTCTATCTTCTTCTTCTGAGTTGTATAATTCCTATTACAGTTATCCTATTTACAAAGAAGAGGAGCAAACAATCAACTCCTACAATGAAACAAGTTGAAAAGATCGTATATTTACAGTCGTCTAAGGAAGCCCCATGGCCCTGTACCAAAACCCAGGAAAAAGCTCTAAGGCTCATGTAAATGGTGAGATCGATCCACAGTGGGATGAACTTGTAGCTTGAAGACAAGAACAGCAGACACCATATTGATAAACCTCCCAACTTACATTGTTGCTGTTCATCAATGTCTAACATCATTTTTCCTTACCTCTGAAGCTGTTAACAGCTGGTGCTTGAGTTCTGAGTATGAACTATGAATCATCTTTCTGGGTTTCCAAAAATGGGGATCTCATTCTCTCTACATCACCATTGTTTCAGATCCCAAATAAGACTATGAATCATCATGATTTACAGCACCAGCTACTCATTTTATACTTTACATAGATCAAACTTAATCTACAGTCAGCCAAACTTACTAACTCTGTCTCTCTCTCTCTCATTAGCTTCAGCACCTTGGCTCCTGCTTTAACTGCATCCCGCTAGGCAACAACCCAAACATCATCGACTGGCCACCCGACGAATCACATGAAAGCAGTTGCAGGTCAATGTTCATTCAAAAGTTTGGATCTTTATCGTTCAATCGTTACAAAATGGATGTGTTGTTAGTTGTTACCTGAGTTGTACTAGGCAATAAACTATTCGCCAGATCGTCATTTACAGATACGGGTAGTGGCGGCATTTGGCTCATTATACCAGGCATCTGGCTCATGCTGCAATGATGGGAATATAGACAACTTTGTCAAACAGAAGCAGCACGGTTATGTTAAAGATTTGCTTCAAAATCGTATACAAAATCCACGTACTCGTTCAATACCGCGGTAATGTTGTTCCTTGTGCGACAGAACAGATCAATGTTTTCATGAAACTGTTTGGAAATACATGAATCAGATATCCATGTTATCAAAATACAGGGAAACATAAAGAAAGAGCCTGTTCACCTTGAATGCTGAAAGATTTGATGAAATTTGACTAAAAGCTTGAATATTCTGCTCCAAAAGATGTCTAGATGTACCACTTATCCCTGAAATCACGAGTGTGTTGAAATTAAAAGCATCCTAGCTACTGAAACGGTTACGTAATGACCCTAACTACATACCTTGGAAAGGCAGAGATGCAGTCTGGTCCATGTTCTGCATCATCAGAGGGTAGACTGACAAGTTCTGTCCCAGAGGTGAAGGCATATTCATCTTTGATGTTGATTCCACTTGTTTATCCTGGATCAAAATGCTTTCTAGGATCAGATAACACGAAATTCGGGTAACGTTTATTCATATATACTGGTTCAAAACACTCATTTTACTTTGTTTTCTAATCTCCCTTGTCTGGGAAATACACACACCATTTATTACCTCTAAGTTACCTTGTATATCATCGTTCATATATAGAAAAGTATATACCATCACAGAATTTTCAGTGCGAAGAACCGATAAAAGTAAAACAATTGCAAAACCAAAGGAGCATAAAGGGTTTTCCATTTACAGGGTCAACTGTGACTATATGATCAAATGTTATGTACCTTTCGATTGTTGACCTTCTTGCCAGCATTATAGTCATCAGATTTTCTTCGCTTTCTCTGTAGAGGTTTACACAGTCACACTTCTTGACAAAGGAAAGCATATCATAGATATATATATATAAACAACAGCGAAAACAGTCTACCGCAGATTCTACAGCACTCAATCTCATTACAGATGTGTAGATGAGTTTTCAGATATACAAATTACTATATCGTGCCTAGCAAACAGCCTCGGAAAACATTGTCTCAGTTTCTCACTTAAGCTTTCATTGAAGATATATCACCACCAGTGTTTTTCTCCAAAACTGTATCCTTCAAAGATATGCTACTAAATACGGATAGTACACGATATGATTGCCTAGTGCATCTGTATCGTGATAAGCAGAGATCGTAACCAACCATCAGGACATTATAACTCCAATTTTCCTATCACAGATCTACAGCAGAAGAACGATTAGTCGATTACATTGCTGAAAACCTCGGATTCTTACATGAGAACAGTAAAACTAAGCGCACTAAACATATAATCGCATCCTTCGCTTAGTAATCAAAAGAAGAGAGAGAGCCTACCGTCATCCATCTACATCTCAACGCAACATCTCGAACTGTTTTGTCAGGTAAAGTAGCTGCAATTTTCACGTATCTCATTATACTCGGTTCTTCAGAATATCTACAGCCAAAGCAAGAAACTAGAATGTGAAAATTCACAAGTACAATGAACAAAACACAAATGCTAGCAAGAGACTAACAAATGGATCAAAGGTTTCAAATTTTGCAAGATAAGGACACAAATTTGCGCTAGATTTTGACATCTAGATCAACCTTCACAGAAAGAACAATGATCAACAATAGCAGAATACATGGGAATCATAAACTTGTACTAATGCCTAACCATCTATGAACTAGTTCAGAAAACCAGAAACATGAATCGAGGATGGCAAAACTGGAAACAAAGCAACGTACTTTCGAAGACCTTCTTCCAATCTGTACTGTTCTTCAGCAGACCAATCAACAGCTAATCCTGTATCAAGCTTAAAAGAAGGAGCAGAATCCAAAAGCAGAGAAGAAGAACCAGGAGAATTACAACCTTGGAGCTGAACCATCCCAGCGTTGCAGCTATTGTTAGAGTTTCCAGCCATCACCATACCAGTACAATTACCCATCGTCCCAAAGTAGCTCCCCATCGGAAGCACCATCTCCGACGACGTACTGTTAATCGCCCCTGATTGAAACGACATCGCAGACCCACCAAGCGCAGACCCCAAGCTCGATTCCGTAGCCTCCATTTCTCTCTAACTGGAACAAAATCAGCCAAGAAAGACCAGAACTTCCATAAATCCCTAGCTGCCGAAGCCGAATTTCAGAGCCCTAACAGAACAGAGAGACGAAGAAGAAGAAGGGGGGGGTGAAGAAGTGAGATTTGGGGATGAACCCTAATTGGGTAAATCGATTATGGAAGCTTATTGCGTTTGCTTTTCTTCTCCACCAATGTCTCTCGCTGTTCTTCGCTCCTCCTCCATTGCTTTGTGAAGAGCAGGAAAGCAGAGTGACAGCATAAAGGAATGATGGGCAATTTTTTTTTTTATGAAAAATAAATCATTACACGTTGATTGGTAGAATTAAGTTTGAATTTTTGTTGTTTATAATTAAAATTTTATCCATTAATTTCACCAATTTAAAGCTAATTGCTTAAGAGTGATCCGTTTATTAAACAGGTATTATCCTTCTGTCGAGACTAAACGGGTACAAAATTCAAGCTATGTCCGTCCCGATATGGGTATCGGGTAAACCCGCTACCCATTGGGTGAACCCCAAAATCTCTTTTGATTTGAATTGCAAAGAGATTTTCGAGATTGAGCTACGATTTTTAGAGCATTATGATTTCGAGAGGGAATGACAGACTGCTCGATCGATGAGATGAAGTGAAGAACTGAATGACTGAAGGAGAAATTGGGTTTGGTCCGTTAAACATAGATGTTATATTATGGCGGATACCTTGAAACCCATCTCCCACCAGTTACCCGCTCTAACTAGATACCGGGTTGGCTCATACCCGTCAAACTTTACCCGATCAGATATTGAGAGTGAGCAATAGTACGCATCCCTATAAGCATTTGATGCTAATTATTGTTCTGTTGCTTCCTCCACCTTTGCTTTTAATTTTTCTCCTTTTTCCCTTTTTTTCTTTTCAAAATTGGTATTCATAATTCATCGATTTTCGACGAATTATGATCGTTTAGTACATGAGATTGAAAATTAGTGGAGAGGACTGATGACTGAAGAATGGTGGAAAAGTGTTTGTTGAAAGTCGGAGGAGTGTTAGATTATCTTGTTTGGTATGTATATTTGAACCCGCAATTTTTGTTTGGGGAAGTCAGAAATTCTAATAAAAGGAGAAATTCTCGGAATCAAACATTCTAGATATGTGAAATGAACAAAAAATTAGCTTCATCAGACAGTAAACAAACAAGTATATATCAAAACAATGAGTTTTCAACAAACTCGATGAAATTTCATCCATACCAAATGACCCTATTTATTATCGAGGATGAGAAGGAGTAGAAAGTGAATAGATACAAACGGCGATAACTACGAGGGGATCTGCATTTATTTACATTCGTGGTGTAAATTGTAGTTTTAAATAAAAAGTTAATTACTGCATTCTCATAAGCTTTTTCACCGCTGTAAAAAATATCAGAAACTCGCGGTATATAAGATATTCGGTCGTCAATTAGTAGCATTTTGCATCAAACTCGCAATATGATTAATTCATGAATCCCAAATATATTCTCTTTTTAGTCACAAAACATAGAAATTCCAAAAACATATATAATTTAATATTTACTAATTAAAAAATTAATATGTAAAAACAAAATAAATAGAAATTTGAATAATAATGAGAGAGTTGACATCTAATATCGATCTGTCAAATTTTGGTTTGTACTCCTAAGTGTTGTTGTGTTCTTTTCTCCCTTTTGAAACATGTTTCATTTCTTCTTCTTTTTTAAGCATAGCTCGGCAAGAGTAACAGAAAGCGTTAAGTGTACATTCAAACGTTAAGTGTACATTTAAACTGAGAGATTTACTATATTTTAGCTTGGGAGGCAACGAAGAACATGGCGAGCCACATAGTGGGTTGCCGTATCAGCATCTTTCGAAATCACCAAAAGCCTCAACTCCTGAAAAGCATCTAGAAAAGAACCAATATCAGCAACTATATTGATTCACCGTCTCTTCGGAAATGATCGTTGTTGGTCACCTTTGATAGAACCTCTGTTGCATCTACTGAACTCCAGCCTTGTTGACGTGAAAGAAGGCGCGCATATGCATCTCTGAAAGCTAAGAGCTCAATAATGAACGAGTTAAGGATACCTGGGTGAGACTTCCATATTGCGAATAGGAGGACAACCGAACAATCTCGCACCACCAGTCCTACAACTACATCTAAAGGATCACCAATGGTTCCGTCAACGTTTATCTTGAGGCGTTGCGTGGATGACGACATCTAGAACTTCTAAATTTTAATTTTAATCTTTTATTATTGACGTGTCAAATCCTGTCCATGCTGGCATTTATCTTCTTTTGGTCGGCAGGTGATAGTAATCCAAGTTGAAAAAAACAGTGATTTCAATTTTTTTGTTGGGGTCAAAGAATATTATTAATCATATTTTAGGGGAGAAAAACACATAAGATCGAAATAATAGTTTGGGAGAAAGGATACCAGAGATTATAAGTGTAACTCGATTCTCGTTGTCCAGTGATCAGTTTGATATAGAGTGAGGAGGAGGATGAGGATCACCAGCATACGATGTTGTGGACCAAATCCATGAGCTGATTGAGAAAGCGTGGGAAGTCGAGTTTATTCATATTTATGGAGAAGGCAATCATGCGGCTGACTATCTTGCTAGCATTGGACACGAGATGTCCATTGGTGTGTATTTACCTTTTTTTATCATTTTTGGTGTATTGGTCACATTATGATATACTTGGTGTTCCGAGAGTCGTGGATTATGAAAGAAGGTTATGTACATTACACCCAAGATTTTTACCCCAAACAAAACATGTCTCATCAAAGAAAAGGTCTTGATAGAGTATGAAGTTTGCACAGTTTCGGTAAGCATTTTCCAATGGATTGAGGGATACCCCTTCCACCTCACTTGCGGTTTGCGAGGATGATGACATGTGGAGCACCAGATATGGTCACGGTCACGAAGGTTGTATAAATAGACAGTCCCCCATACAATGGAGGACACGACACACTCAGACCACACGCCTGATATTGCACGCTCCTACGCTGCACACTAAAGGTTGTGGTCATTCGCCCTACTCTAGGGCATACGTACTGGTACTTCTCTGTTACCCAGATCCCCCTTTATACTATATTCACATACACCCTCACTTGCTCTAACGTCCTTTCCCCGCCTTGCAAGGATCACCTATTCGTAGCCAAGGCGTAGGAATGACGTCCTCGTTCAACCCTCTTCGGTTGGACTTCTTTATTAACCAGTCCCAACAGGGCGGATCAGTACCCAAATTCAAAATCATAATCTCACAATAAACAAAGATTTTGATACCATATCAATAACTGTTACGTGTCAATAACTCGAATTTATTGGTTTTATACTATTGATTAACAACATTTGCATCATTGCCACAAGAGAGTGTAAGCCACCATAGCCACACAACTTAGCTTGATAATGCGACACAACGTGGAGAAGACTGATAAAAGAGAGAGCAGATATCAGCATGCAGGACCCATATATATATTAGCCTTTTTAGAGCTCATCCTGATCCTTCCACGACCCAGATCGACTAACAGTCGGGTTCTCATCTAGTAGCTGAAATGTGGCGATCCGGTTCAGATCTCGAGAAGTTACAACTAGTTTTTTACCACAACATTGATAGACAGGGCATCATCATCATACCTTACTACAAAGTCCTAGGACGTATGCTCTTCAACTTACACGTCCTAGACTCACAAACGCCTTCAGGCAACCCTCCGCTACTTCTCTGTCTCCCACATACTTATCTCAAACGTTTACCCCCTCTTACAACTACCCTTCCTTATACTGTTTATACATTGGGTGAAGTACTGCGTGGAGCCAAAACGGGATTTACTATTGTGAGGACCCATTAAGAGTCCTTATACGAGGACACTCTTTACAGCCGTTAGATGATGATCCTAATCTAACTGCGGGGAACATGTGTATGAATAAAAGGGGAAAATTGGGTAATTATTTTAAAGTGAAACCAAAACGGGAATTAGAAAAAGTCGTACCAATTAAGCAATTTACCCTAATACCCATTTCATATTAATCACTGGACCTCTAATATATAAATTAAGAGTATAGATCAGTGTCCTTATATAAGAACACTTGGGGGGTCGTCACATTAGTAATTGCCGAAGTCAAAAGACTAGAACCATTAATATTAATCTATATAGAAAAAGATTAGAAATGTAATCGTCAAACTGATCCTTAAATTTATAATTTTCGACGATTAACTAATCAAACCACTCAATATTACTCAAGAATCATGAATTTTTAAACACAAAATACAATTAAAAACTCTACAAATGCTAATTGAACAATTAAGAAAAAAAATAATTAAAATCTAAAACAAAATAAATTACACAAATAAATTTTCATCATTAGATGCTCAAATGTTCATCTCTGGGCAAGCTTTGAACCGTATCCGACCACCTCCCGGGCGAATGATCACTACTATGATTCGAATTCGACGAAACCTGACCGCCGCCGCCTCCTTCCGACGACCTCGCATCCCTTATCATCTTCAACACCTCCCTCATCGCCGGCCTATTCTCCGGCAGCCTCGAAACGCACTGCATTGCGACCACAACCAATGCTTGCAGCTTCTCCTCCGCTTCATTACCCGACGAAACCGGGTCATCGCCCGATTCGGTTTCCTCCTCCCGAACCGATCGGACCCATCTCGGTATATCCGACCCGTGCTCCTGAACCAGATCCTGAAATGGTGTCTTACCTGTCAGGAGCTCCAACAACAGCACCCCGAAGCTGTACACGTCAGCAGGCTGAGTTGGCAGCTTACGAATTCCCCTGACTTCCGGCGCACGGTAGAACAGAGCAGCTGCGCTGGGTTCGTCGGGGGAATCAGGGTTTTGGAACGTGGCTAGGCCGAAATCGGTTATGCAGGATTCGAAATCGGGGCCGAGTAACACGTTTGAGGATTTCAGGTTTCCGTGGGTTAGTCCTGGATGATTCTGATGAATGTAGAGGATTCCTGTTGCTAAATCTTCTGCTATTTTCAGGCATGATGTCCAGTGCAATGGCTTCCCTCCTCCTGATGCTCTTGTTCCTGAAGGAAAACCAAACTGAATTAACATCCAATAACTCGAAATTCGTAACAGATTCGAGATAAGATGATCTTGAAATCAAAGTACAGATGGGTCCAGAAGTGTCATGAACCGTTGCATCCCAATAACTCGAGTTGTTGGGACACGACGCACAACTTCGGTAAGACTTGTGCAACAGATTGGGGACCATGGAGGCTTCAATAAGCCTTTATACACGAATGAGTGATTATCGAGATTCGAAACCTTGACCTCTTATTGGTAAAAAGACTCTAATTAATACCATGTCAAGAACCGTTGCATCCCAATCACTCGAGCTGTTGGGAGCGAGTTCTGAATGGATCTTAAACTGTTTACTAACACGCCCCTTCAAACGGAAGCGAGCTGAGGTTTGCACAGTTTCGGTAAGATCTTGTGCAACAAACTATGGACCATGGAGGCTTCAATAAGTTATCGGGATACGAAACCTTGACCTCTTGTTGGTCAAAGACTCTAATACCATGTTAAGAACCGTTGCATCATCCCAATCACTCGATTTATTGGGAGAGGATTCTGAATGAATCTTCTATTGTTTACTAAGAGTCGAGATAAGATGAGCTGGAAATCAAAAGTACAGATGGGTCGAGAAGGAATCATAATGCTAGCAAGCAAACCAAAGGAAGCATCATTCTGCTACTGGTACAGAAGCTCAATTACTAACTGCATCAGAACAAATATGAACAGCATGGATTTCCAATTCCCAGACCAAACCTGTCAGAAACATCATGGACATAAATGATTACTACAGCAACTTCCTCTTCCCTATGAATCATGCAACTGGTAACAAACATGGAGGCCCATTGTTCATAACCTCATTTCTGGGGTTTTTTGAAATCAAAACGGTTAACAGTGCTTTCACCATTACAGCAGATATGATAAGCTCAATGGTTAAAAGGACAAACAGACAGTGACCCAGAAATGAATGGCCAGAACGACAACCAACCCAGATCATTGATTTTGTAAGCTTTCTCAGATTTGGTAAGCTGGTCTGTTCAATAGGGTGCTAAAGATCCTATCTTTGAATCTACTCCACCAATTATTGCTATCTTTTGCCCCCCAAATTAGATCATGGGTCCCATTTTTCAAAACCCTAATCTCATTGCTGATGAAATTGTGTAAATCCTAACCAAATCTTATTTAAGAAATCGAATCTGGATTGTTGGATTTGTATCGTTAATAAAATGGTACCAAATGTACCAAATGGTATATTAGTAAATGTAAAATAATGAAAAATAACCAACCACTCCCCCACTTTCCACATTTCACGATTTCTACGATTATTTTATTTATTTTGTATTTTCACATTTTATCTTTTCTTTTATTAAAAATTATTTAGTGTAATGATACCATTCATCACGTAGTTGTACTATTCATTCGTATATTGTACTTCTATATATTATGTGATGGTACCATTCATTGTGAAATTGATATCATTCATGTATTTTTATGAATATTACAATCTAACATCGAATGGTACATCTACAATATACATTGGAATTCTACCATTCATGTTCTTCATGCATTAATAAAGATTGTGTTATTATTTCGATTATTGAAAATTATAGCTTTTTGCATATTTTAAGTGGTATGATCACAATGTTATTATGTGTAGTACCATTCGCTGTTAAATTGTATCATTCATGAAATAAATGAACAGTACAATTTAACGACTGAGTGGTACTATAATAATTTCTTATATAAGAAATTTCGTCAATTTCTCACCGTACATAATCCTACGTATATATTATTATGTAGAACAGCTCCATACACCTAATAAAGCTCATGGAGAATTATTAAGGGGTCGTTTACTTGAGAGATTTGGGGTGGAGATTTGGGGCTCAAATCTTTGCTCTAGAGATTTGGACAAAATCTCCTGTTTACTTCACAATTAGAGATGGAGATTTGGGGAGGATTAAAGATTTCGAGGTGGGCCCCTAGAGATTTGGGGAGCTTTCTGAAATCTCTACTAAGACCAGAGATTTGAGGGATATTTGAGAGATTTGGGGCTCACTTTACGAAAATAACCCCAACTAACTTATCTAATATCAAAACGGAGATGATGAATGAGGCCATTTTGGTCTTTCATAATATGCATATTTATTATTATTTTTTAGATTTTTAAAATTCTCTACACCAAATCACCCAAGTGAACATAGCTTTTTGAAATAGCTAGAGAATCCAAAATCTCTAGCTATTTCAAATCTCTAGAGAATTGAAATCCCCTAAATCCAAATCTCTCAAGTGAACGACCCCTAAGTTCAATTAACAATCTTAATTATCAGTTTATCACGTTGCAAATCTAATAAAAAAAATTGAGAAAATAATAATAACAAAATTTAAAAAATTAGGGCAGATTCAACCGACAAAAAGCTTAACAATTTACCGTGGAGGAGAGAGAAGAGGCTGCCGTTGGGGAAATAATCGTATACGAGCAGTCTCTCTTCCTTAGCCTGGAAATAAGCTCTGAGCGGGACGAGGTTGGGATGTCTAAGCCGTCCGATCACCTCCATCTGTCTTCTGAAATCCTCCACCCTCGGATACCTTGCGTCCTTGAGCCTTTTAACGGTCACGATGAATCCGGATTCCATCACGGCTTTGTACGTGCTCCCCATTGTACCTCTCCCCAGAGTCTCAGCTGACGCCTTGAGTAAATCCTCTAAGCTGTAGCTCATGATCTGATCACCTGCGCCGAGGAACACCAATGTTCCTATGCTCTCGCCTCTCTCCCACGAAAATGCCCCTTGCCGTCCACCGTTATTACCGCCCGTGCCACTCCCTCCGGAGGCGGCGGCGCCGCCTCCGGATGCACTCTCTCCGGCGACATCTTTCGGTACACTGCTCGTGGAGGCTGTCTCTTTTCTTGTCCGATTCCGGCGACATAAGCAGATGAGAATCGCCGCCGCGAGCAGAATCAGAATGAGCAATCCGGCGGCTGCTGGAGCGATGATCTTGATCAATTTGCTCCGCCGGTTTTTCGATTTCGAGCTGGTTAAAGAACTAGGGCTCGGCGAAGGGCTCAATTGAGAACAGGGATTTCGAATCTGCTCGCCGCAGAGTCCGACATTGCCGGAGAACGAGCTCGAATTGAACCGAATCAAAGCAGGGGTGACCGGAATCGAACCGGAGAGTCGATTTCCAGACACATTGAAGTATCTAAGACTGGTTTGACCTAGAGGAGGAATCGAACCAGTAAACTCATTCTCCTCCAAGTAAAGCACGTAAAGCCGATCGAGGCTCAGAACCGAACTAGGAATCGGACCGGAGAGGCGATTTCCGGCGAGGACGACGACTTTGAGGCGGTGGAGTCCGGTGATGGACTCCGGAAACTCTCCGGAGAAGCTGTTATCGTTGAGAAACAGCGACTTCAGATTGACTAGCCCAGACAAATCAGGGATCTGACCTGAAATGGAGTTCGATTTGAAGCTGAGAACCCTAAGCTGATCCAACTGGTTCAAAGTTTTCGAATCGAGTACGCCGCTCAAGTTTCTGAACTCGATTACGAGCTTAGTGACTCGGCCATTCATGCATTGCTTCACGCCTTCCCAGTCGCAGACATTGCGAGCCGTGGATGGTAGCCATGGGAGAGAGTTGGAAGGATCGACGGCGGATTTTAGGGCTAATAGGGCTTCTGAGTCGGCTGATCTGACCGGAGAAATTACAGTAACGGAGAAGAAGAGGAAGGTGAAGAAGAAGAAGAAGAGTGGGCGAATCGAAACCAGAGGTTCCATTTAAGTTGGGGAGGAAAACAGAGTAGAAACTTCAAGAGAAGAGTCTGGAGATGAAATTAGTCAATTACAGAGACATGGAAGAGAAATTAGGGTTGATGGGTTGGGATCTAAGGATAATGAGACTGCAATGGGATGGATGAAATTGGGAATCCTGACCAATGCAGCCATTTTCAGAGAAGGGTTTTGACTGGTGAAGAAAACAGAGCAATCAATGAAGGAGACGAAGTTTAGAGAGAGATTAGAGAGAGAAAGAGAAAGCTCTGGGATTAGAAATGGTGGGCTTTGGTTTCTTCAAAAAAAGCTCAGAAACTCTCACGGGGAATATGAATGAATGAATGATGGGTTCACGTGAGTTGAGCTGAGCAGCTCGCCATGGCTTGACTGCTATAGCCATTATTGAATATGGTTGAGAAATTGATTGCTTTTGGGTTTAAACGAAAGAGATGATTAATTAATTAATTAATTAATTATTGATTATTGGCCGCTAATGGGCTGCTAAGTAAGTGGTAAAATATAATATTGAGGGAAAATAGCATTTTGACCACTCTACTTTGCTAACTTAACAGATAGCTCTTTTTATCCGTTCTATTTCGATTACTTTGTTGTTTGGATCCTTCCGTTTCAATTTTCAACTTCGTAACGTTAATTGGTGAGCATTCAGTATAAAATGTTAGCTTAGCTTGAATAGCCATGTATTGGCTTACTAAGCGTTTTTTTAAATTGAGAATATAAGTATATAAGATGAAATCGACGTGTGATTGTAAAATCCTTCGTATTTCACCATACTCATCGCAGTACCTCCCCAATTTACCTCTCTAACAACTGTTCGTCTCCTACCTCCGATATCTCCCTCCGTTGGCCTGCGGATGTGTCCAGATTTAATATAGTTGAAACGAAAGGACCCAAAATGCAAAGTGGTCAAAATAAGAAGACTAAAAAGAGTAATTTATAGTATAGGTGATGTTAAGTTGATAAAGTAGAGGGGCCAAAGTGATATTTTTCCTATAATATTAACAAGTGAATATTGTTCTTGTATAGTACAATGATGATGTCTCATCTTCAGTCTCCTCATTTCTCTCGTTTTTGGCCGTTTTGTCGGAGCCTTCCTCCCTTTTAATCTTGGTCAAGGTAGGTTGACTCGATGTTAAGAAATTTCGGTTATTAAAAGGTCTGATGCCATGTCATGCGTCGATTTATCCCAGTAATTCGAGTATTTACGATATGGTAAGTATTAGAATTCAGAGTCTTCGTAGTCCAATTTGACTGGGAAATCTTGTGTTTGAATCTCGTTGACCCCAGTATAACCGTTAATCTCAGTCCGATTGAATAGTTAATTTCCTCAGACCAGGTCCATACAACTCTTGCATGACGTCTCTTACTGCATCAACGTCTATTTGCACTGGCTCCCTAGGATTGTCTTGGTTGTGGAGCTGAGTGAACTCTCATGGGCACCCTTTTTTCGTACAAACGAGCCTCTACTAACATTGTGCAAACTTTACGTGCTTTCATTTGAGGGGACATTTTGAGAAATGTTATAAAACCCAATAATAAACCTCTCTCAACAACTCGAATTATTGGGATGCAACGGTTCATAGCACCATAATAAACCATACTCGATATATCAAACTGTAGGTTCCAATACAAAACAGAATCACAACTAATATCTACTTAGTTTATGATTCAAAAGAGTTAGATTCACCGATCCAACGTAACAAAAACTCGAGTAATTTCGTGGTCCAAACTTTACCAACATGCAATTGAAGTCATGGAATATTTGTTCCATAGCTTGAAGAGGACTCCATAGCCATAAACAGAGATAAAGGCTGAGAGATGTTTAATGCAGAGAAGAAGAAAGAAGAAGAAGAAGAAAGGACTTGTAACTTTCAAAGCTCAAGAGATGAGTGAAATAATTCAATTTTTGACTGCCCAAAAGCAATGGTTCACTATTTTTTTTTTCATATGAATTTTTAATTATTTGCATTATTTAGTATCCCTATGTTTCGTCCACATCACGATTCTTGTGACCCAAAGTGATTCGCAATATATCAAAGAAAACGTGTAGAGGTCGATTTCCATGTATCTGGATCATCTCTCTGTTTAGCAATGATCGAATATCGGAGCAATCTCTAAAATTCTAGACATTGATGTACTCATCCAAATGATCCATGAACGAATAATTAACACAATAATGTGAAAACAACAAAATAAGTGTAAAGACGTGTGACAAGAAAAAAAAAAGTTGAAAACTGACATAATTCAAATGCACTCATCCAATCTCTTGTGTCGATAAATAAATAGTGTGTATATTTGTGAAACGTAACGATGGATATGAAACTACGAATCAAAAAATTTGGTTTCTACGAATTGAGAGACCATTCATAGTTTTGGTACACGATATGAACTGCACCTCCATCAGACAACAAATGTGTAGCCAATCCAGCCTTGTTCCCATCTAAGTAACTCATCACCCACTTCAGTATCTCTTTCTCTGGCCCAAAGTCACTTCCAAACCTGTATAATAAACCCAGATCAAACACACAGAATCTCTTAGGGGTGGTTTGGTTGATGGAATTGGCCAATGAGAATTGTAGTGTAAGTATTTGAGTCAATTCCCAATGGACCGGGAATTGAGTCTCAATTCTCGGACCCAATTCCATCAACCAAACGACCCCTTAATGTTCAAAGCTTTTGATTTGAGAGAGTATTTTTTTCACTAACCACTTCATAATTCGAGAGAGGTGGACCGTCCTCGTCTCCAAATCCACCTCGATCCCACCTGTTGTTTGGAAGAACTCCCTTGCCGCACTTCTTAGCTCAGACTCCACTCCTCCAGGCGTGAAGAATCTCACCATCGGGCTCGATCTCGTCCCATTGCATAGCCCGAAATGGATCAATGGGTTCACTTTATCAACCACAATCTGTCACAAACACAAACAGAATGAATGATATGTTGTATTTCTATAATTAATTCTATCTCTTTTTTTTTTTCTACCTCTAAGCGTTTGTCTCCTGACCCAAATGGCTTGATGAATGAATAGGGAGATCTTTGGTTGTTCCTCAGAATCCCGTTCTTGATCGCGTTAAGTGAGTACGACAATCCCCCAACTATGTACTGAAAATCGGAGTAGAAAGATCTTCTATCGGTTACCCCTTCTGGGCTACCTACTCTGATCACAGCATGGATGACCATAGCGTTGTACAAGTTCAAGAAGAAGGCTGTTTTCTCGTTAACACCGAGTCCTACAAGGTCCACACGTTGCAGATCCTCGACCACGTTCACGTACCTACATCACATCCAATTCTCGTATCACATTCAATAAGTAACCTTAACACATGTATAGCAGTACTATCTTTTACCTCCGGAATTCCTCTGTTTTGCTAATACTACCATAGTCGACATGGCGCCTATCATCTGAAGCATACGACTCGAGAATTGCTGACATTATCTTGTAGATCCTTCTCCCAACAACAACCGCAGGCATGGGGTTGCGATCACTTGTAGTTCCCCGAAAGTTGTAACATTTCGGGATGAACGGTTCGTGCTCCAGAAAGCGGTACAAGTGATTCCCATCCTCGAACTCGTTCTCTCTGCGTAATTTTTTACACGGGGTTAGAATCTTAGACTACAAGTAAATGTAGTGAAGTTATTATCTATTAGCAATCTCAATTACCCTAATACATGATGGATGAAGTGCCTCTGTGCCAGTTGCTTACCAATCTCAACAGCCTGCACAAGTGTTGAAAAAAATGAAATCTGTTAGCTTTCTTGTAAAGCAAGTTAGGGTTTCAAAATTCATCCCAATTATGGTCACTTTAGTTTGGGTAAAAAACATTGACGGTCACCTAAGTTTGAGGGTTGTAACAGCGTGGTCACCTAACTTTGTTTTGTAACAGAGCACTTGGGTCAGCCGTTTTTGTAGGTATCACTACAAGAAAAAGGCATATTAGTCACGGTTTTTGTAACCGTGACCAATTGGTCACAGTTTTATAAAACCGTGACTAATTAGTCACGGTTTAACGAAAACCGTGACAAATTAGTCACGGTTTAATTGAAACCGTGACGGATTAGTCACGATTTGTATAAACCGTGACTGATTAATCACGGTTTCATAAAACCGTGACTAATTTTGTCACGGTTTTAATGAAAACCGTGACAAATTAGTCACGGTTTTATGAAACCGTGACTAATTTTATCACGGTTTTAATGAAAACCGTGACAAATTTGTCACGGTTTTATGAAACCGTGACTAATTTTATCACGGTTTTCATTAAAACTGTGACAAGCCAAATGAACCACAAGCCACGTTGGCAATCCAAGCCAATCTACTTTTCCAATTTTAATTCTCCTTTACTCTTCATCATCTCCCTCATCGTCTTCATATCATCCTCCTCTTTCTTCCCACTCTTCCACGGAATCGATGAGTCCGACTTCAAGAGATCCCTCTCCAACTCCTCCATCTCTCTACAGCCCGCGACGACTCCACCTGGATCGGCCTCCGCTGCCTCGTTTGTTCCGTCCAGAAGCTCATCCTCGACGGTATGGGACTCTTGGGTATCATCGACGTTGACTCCCCATCCGACCTCCCTAATCTCATGACCTTCAGCATCATCGGGAATAGCTTCGATAGCCCCTTCCCTCCGTTGAGTAAGCTCCCCTTGAAGAATCTCTACCCTTCCGGCAGCGGGGGGTCGGCAGCGGCGTCAATTCCAGATCGAAGGCGGGGTCGGCAGCGGCGTCAGATCCAGATCGAAGGCGGGGTTGGCAGCGGTGTTGATGACGGCAATGGAAGATTTGGTTTTGTCGATGGTAACATCGACGGGAATCGGACGCGACGGCGGCGGGGATCGGCGACGACTACGAGTTGGCGGCGGCGGGGATCTGCGACGACTACGAGTTGGCGGCGGCGGAAGAATAGATTTTAATTTTTGTTAATTAATTAAAATTATAATTTTGTTATTTCATCCATATTGACACAATAAATAAATGAAGTGACTGATTCGTAATTAATTGGGACATTTTGTTAACATTTTAATTGTATGGATCATTTTGCATAACAGAAAAAGTTGAGGGTCTGGTCCTATAATGCGAGAAATTAACCAATGGGTCACTGAAATTTTTATTAGAACACTTTGGTCACTTTATTTGTCACGGTTTCAAATGAAACCGTGACTAAAATCTGTCACGGTTTTTAAAGAAACGTGACTAAAATCTGTCACGGTTTATTTATAAACCGTGACTAAAATTAGTCACAGTTTCCTAGCAAACGTGGCAGAAATGTTAGTCACGGTTTCATCAAAAACCGTGACAAAAAAGGCTCAATATGGTCACGGTTTACAGAACCGTGACTAATATTTTTAGTCACGGTTTTTACCGTGACTAATAGTGCTATAAAACCGTGACTAATAGGGTATTTTCTTGTAGTGTATTGGTGTGATTTTTGAGTTGGCTCGGTTTATTTTGAGGGTTCAACCGAGTTGATCAGGGAGATTACAAAATCTTATGTTTGATGATGTTGTATGCTTAGTTTTCAGTCTGACCGAAATAATTGCTCGATTTACTTTGTTTAAACATAGGTGAGTGCTCTGTTACAAAACGAAGTTAGGTGACCACGATGTTACAACCTCAAACTTAGGTGACCACTAATATTTTTCACCCCTTTATTTTGGTTACCAAGGTATTGGGAGAAAGTGTTGATTAATTAAATGGTTTAAAAATTAATGATGATTTTATTTGATTAGGAGACAAGATGCTTTGTTAACTATCCTCCTTAATCATGACACCATTTCACACTCTCAACTCATTAATTTAGTTTAATTTCAAGTTGACATTTAATCTAGCTTAATTAAAAAAATTAATTAGCTTGTTATTTCTTAATTTTATTCACATGACTTGCCCAAAGGTCAAGATGTTATGACGAGTTCTGGCCCAAGGTCTACTAGAATTAAAATATAAAGAAATAATATATCGTGGAGTTTGTAATTTTATCCGAGTAAGAGTGATCTAGTGATTGATGATGCACTAGATTAGTGAGAAAATGGTAGTAGCACTCCTGACGGGAGTGTGATATAGATGATGCACTAAATTAGTGAGAAAATTGTTGTAGTTTAATTTTTAACACCCGCTAAAATAAGTGGATTGGAACATAATAACTGAACTAATCTCCTAATCCAAAAAATTTGACACCTACAAAGAATGATTGAGTGGTTGTTTTTTCGTAAGGAAATGAATTGTTGTGGGGATTGATATTCCAATCGAATTTGATTGCAAGGGAAATTAGCAATTCTTGTGGAACTAAATTCCCTGTTTTACATTCCTGTTGGGGATGAATTTGGGCTGAAGGAGGAATTCAATTCTACAGATAATAGATGGACAATTAGTGACAAAAACAAGATATCAATTCCTCCTTCTAAATCTAAGCTAAAAATCGACCCGAGTAATAGATAAAGAAAAAATTTCGTAAAAAATATATATAAGAAAAAAAAACTCATCCTTTATTTTTAGTCTTATATTTATGAATTTGATATTGTTTAGTTTATTACTAAATTAGAGGTAACACAAATGCAGTGTGCCATAACTGAATTTCCAATCCAGTTAATACTAAAATTGTAGGAAATACCCAATTTGGTCCTTATTTGCAAGTTTAAATTGTTAAAATCATAGACTACGATAATGGTCAAATACTCAAAACGCCCCGAAATTATAGGGCGAGTTACAAACTCGTCCTAAAACTTTGATTCGTTACAGAGTGGTCTTATTACTATGAAATGGTGTTAGTCTTAATGACGTCAGTAATGTACTTTTTTCAGCCATTTCGCCACATCACCGTTGACATGTCATCAAAATTATAATTTAAAATTCAACAATCTAATTCAAATCTAAATTCATCTAACTTATAAAATCTGGTTTAAAACTAAATCTAGTGAGTCTGATTGATTTAATTTTAAATTTGAATCTGTTTAAGATGAATTTTAAATTATATTTTCGATGACATGTCAATGTTGACGTGGCAAAATGGCTGGAAAAGTACACCAATAACGTCATCAGTACTACTCTGTAACCCATTTCATAATAATAGGACCACTCTGTAATGGATTAAAAATTTAGGACAAGTTTGTAACACGCCCCGGGGCGTTTTAAGTATTTGACCCATTACGATAAATTAACCAAAATGAAATAAAAAAATTCAAAAGTGGTAGAAATGTAATTAGCCTAGTCGTACCTTCTTCCGGCCACAATCCAAGTGCTGAATCAGAACCTCGACCATCTGAGCTCCGGCGAAGCAATTCCGAACAATCTTCATCTTCACCAGACGATCCTCAATCGGCAATTTCTTCCTCAACACCTTCACGATCCCGACCATCTCCTCCTCCGCCGCCTCCTCTTCCGGATCGTCGTCGAATCCGTACACCGGCTCCGCCGGCGCTTCGCCGGGACAAACCTTCCCCAACATCTCCTTCAATTTTGCCTCCAGCTCGCCGCTGTTCCTCAACGAATTCAATTCAACTAGACCGCCGAATAACTTCTCGTTGAAGAATATCTGCGGCACTCGAGAACTCCCCGTCCGTTCGATCAATTCCTTCTCCCTCTCCGGATAGACGTCGACGTTGATTTCGACGTATCTGATCCCCCTCTGTTTCAGAAATGATCGGACGGCAGAGCAGTCGCGGCAGTTCGATCTCGAGAAGAAGCTTATTCGGCCTTTGATTTCTTCGTCGCTCTTCATCCTGACCACCACTCTGATCCCCGATATGTTGTACTCCGATACATCGAAATCGGATTCGAATTCGGATTCGGATTCGGCCTTGTTTTTTTTCTCCTCTCCGATTCGGCTTAATCGCTTGGCGATCGCTGATAAGCTGTTGCTCCGCTCCTTGAAGAAGTTTCCGATCGACGGCATGTCCACTGCTGCCAACGTCTCCGTCAACGATTTTGACCGGCCTAACAAATCGGAGCGTATTCCGGCGACTCTGTTTTCCGGCGAGAGACCTGGAGGCGGCTCCGGCTTCGGGAGTTTCGAGTGAGGTGAAATCACCTTTATACTATATCCGTCGGAGATATCATCAGAATCTCGATTATCGTGAATCTCAACCGTCTCCTCCGCATCCGGAGGTTCAGTTTCAGGAAGCTGTTTCATCGCTTCAACTAACTTAGCGTCGTTACTTCTTACTCCTCTGTTTTCGCCGCCATCGCAATTGAAATTGAATTTGAAATCATCATCCTCCTCGGTATCTCCTCCGATCACCTCGGCCTCGGCGGAGTAATCCGTGTCGAATTCTAAGCACTTGATTCTGCAATCGGATTTGTCGGCGACGAGCTGCTGCTCTGTCTGTGCTTCTCCGTTGATTAATTCCATCAACGTTTGATTTTGGTTTACTTCCGATTGAAAATGTTGAAACTGCGGCGGCGGTGGCGGGGGTTTTAGTGGTGGCGACGGCGGCGGAGGGAGGAGAGATTTATAGGGAAGGGAGAGGTCAAATGGTGCGTCAATTAACCGTTACTATTTGATTATTATTAATACTAGCTGTTTGCCCAGGTCGTAACTTGTGAAATATATAATTTTGATTATCATTTAGAAAAATGAATAAATAATTTGGAGATAAAAATAACATTCTAATTAGGGAAATTTGTCTCTCTTATCCATAATTTATAACACGTTAATCTCGATGTTCTTTATTTCATTATTCCTATAATATAAAAATTATTATTGTAAATTCTAAATCGTAAAATTCATATAAGAAAGAGAAACTGACATTCATCAGCTTAAGTAGACTCCTTTAAACAAAAGTGGTGGCAGAGATTTTTCGTGTTGTTGTGTCATGAAGTTAAATTGCAACATATGTTTACTCAAGAATATGTAACTATTCAAATTAATTTTTTTTTGTGAAAGTTTCCAACTATTAATAAATTTATTTTTAATATTTTGCTAAGTATGTGATTAGTTATAGATAGAAAGTTTTTTGGAAGAATCAATAGAAGGGTGTTAGAAACTCAATCATCTATATAAAAAATATGTTAATTTTGGAAAATTATACTATCACTTTACCCCTCAATGTACACATTTTTTTAAAAATTTCTAACTTATATATTTTTTATTCTCTGATGCTATTTATTTAATATCCTAATATAAAATAACTAATAAGTTCAAAGATAGATTTTCTATATTTTAGTATTTTTTTTTTATATTTCAAATACATAAGTATTTCTTTTAAGAAAAATATATCACCTCAATCAAGGCGATCTCGTCTAGAAAGATTTAAGGTGTAAGTTTGAAAATGATGATAAATGCATAATTAGTTATTTTATTAGTATTACTATGGTGAAATCACCAGGAGATTTAAGGTTTTACAGTTACAATTTTTTATGGTTAAAGTTTAGAAAATTAAGGTTTATGATGTAAAATTGAGTTTATGAGTTTACGATTATAGTATTTGGACTTTAGATAGTTAATATCAAAATTTTATATTAAACATGTTAATATAAAAACTAATAGTAAAATTCATCCAAAAAAAGTAATTTTAATTAATGCTACAATTATATTCCAAAAGTATTAATTGATATAAGTTTGCATATTAGATTATCTTGAATTTCATAGTATGATTTATTTTAATACTTGTATACAATATTTTAAAAGGGTCAAAAACATTGGCGGTCACTTAAGTAAGGGTCATGTAACAGCGTGGTCACCTAACTATGTTTTGTAATAGCGTGGTCATCGAAGTTTGTAAATCGTAACCGATAGGCATCTCCGTCGATTTTATACCAATCTCTAGTGAATTTGCCAGCTCAGAGGGTCACATCAGCAACAAAATATTTTTATTCCATCTTCTTCATGTTAACAATATTATTTTGTTGGCTGATGTTGCCCTCTGAGCTAGCAAATTCACAGGAGATTCGGTGAAAAATCGTCAGAGATGCATGTCTGTATGATTTACAAACTTAGGTGACCACACTGTTACATGACCCATACTTAGATGACCGCCAGTGTTTTTGACCCTATTTTAAAATCATACAATCACAGAGGGTCCAACCTGTTAGATTTGATATAATTATTGTTCAACTACGATTTATAACAATTTGAGTGGTTGAACCAGATATCATTAGACTCACCAATTTGATCGCTGGTATAGTTAAAAATGCTATAGTTATATGATTACCATCTAATACTTTATTTTATTAATTATAGCAAGGAAAATTTATGAAAGAAGTCTATGATATCAATAGATAATAGATATTTATATTATTTTTAATATTTCTTCAATTAATCTAATTATTTATGCCTAAAATTTTTGGTTGATCATTTAATTTTGAAGATATCCAAAGGCTTAATTATAATTATGAAATAAAATTTTAAAGATAAAAATGTTGAAGAAATCATCAAATGTTTTCTATAGATTAGATAAATGTAGGATTGTGGTCAAAGTGCACATGGTTCAATTATTAACATCTTATCAAATTTTATATAGGATATATAATTTATAATATATAAAGTATAATTACAGTAGACAGTGAGGGTTTTTTAACTTTGTTTATAGAAAATATATATAGATGAAAATAATCCAAAATTAGTTTCTCAAGGCAATATAGATATAAATATATGAACATATGATATTGTTCTTTTTTGTATATATTTAGTTCATTAAATTATTTATATTTAAGCCTATTTGATTGCTCCTTTACTTTTATAAATATTATTTTTAAACCGAACATTTAAATTATTGATTACAAAATAAAATTGTAAGCGTTGAAGCCATTTTTTAAAATATATGAAAAATTATGTTCATAAAAAAGGTTCAATACACCTTCTTGCCCCTCTACTATGCATAGTTAACAAACATACATTTTACTATTTTAACTGATTTAACGCCCTCTACTTTGAAGGTTTTAACAAATATGTCCCTCTGTGGACAAATAATATGACATAACACGTATAATCAACACATTAGACATGGTATGTTTGTTAAAAAAAACACATTAGACGAAAAATAGATGAAAAATAAACGGAGAGCGTATTTGTTAAAGTTTTCAAAGTAGAGGGTGTTAAATCGGGTAGAAAATAGCAAAATGGTATGTTTGTTAACTTTGCATAGTAGAGGGGCAAAAAAGTGTATTAACCCTAAAAAACTGAAATGTGGTTAAATTTCATGTTATTTAAGTGTCAAAAACCCATTAATTTTAAGTATGAAATATTATTTATGATATTAAGTATACATACCACACTAAATTATGATTAGTTATTTAAGTATGTCCAGAAATAGTATATATAATATAAAATGTATCAATTAATTTCACTTATAAATTATAATGTAGGAAGAATAAATAATATATTGTATTTTTTAATAGTGAAGTTAATTTTATAATTGTTGTACAATGTGTACAGGATAAATATTAATATAATCTAAAAATTTTAACCTATATTAAAAAATAAAGAAGACCTGAAATATTAATTAATAATTTTTATTTTTTAATGAATATAATTTAGAGTTAGAAGGAAATGAAATAAAAATTATTTGGTGAATAAAAGTGATGAAAAAGTGGACATATATTAAACAATAAAATAAAACTGAAGTATTAATTAATAATTTTTTTTCATTGAATATAATTTATAGTTCACGTTAAAAAAATATACATTAGAGTTAAATGAAAATTAAATAATAATTATTTTGTGGGCTAAAAGCTAAATTGTAGGAGAGTGGGATAAAAAAGAGAGATGAAAAACTAAATGATATTAAGAAAAGAAGAAAAAGAAAATATTTGATTGGTGGAATCCCTATACTTAAGGAGAGAAAGAATAAAAGGGGGTCTCTTTTATATTTGCATAATAATAATAATAGATTATTACCTTAACAAAATAATTAGCACCAAAGTAAATTAATTACTTAAATAAAATTATAGAAAAAACTAAGCTTGGAAATGGGTATCTACGGGTTTGGATATCATATATCCACTACCCACCCATTTATTAAATGGGTATTACCTATAATCACTCGCCGAGACTAAATGGGTAGAAAATCCAAACCATTCCCGCCCTGACACTGGTAACGGATTAAAATTGGGCTTGGCAATGAGTACCTACGAGTCTGGATACCATATATCCACCTGTTTATTAAACGGCTATTACCCGTACTCGCCACCCGAGACCAAACGGGTACAAAATCCAAACCATCCCCACCCCGACATGGACCACAAATCTCCCTGCATCTGGACTGCAAAGAGATTTTCGAGATGGTGATACGATTTTTAGAGTATTATGGTTTCAAGAGGGAATGACAGACTGCTCGATCGATGAGTTGAAGTGAAGAACTGAATGACTAAAGGAGAAATTGGGTTTAGTTCGTTAAACATAGATGATATATTATGGCTAATACAAACGTTGTTTCATATTGGGTACCCATCAGGTTTGGGTATATGGGGAGGATACCTCGTAACCCGTCCCCACCCGTTACCCACTCTAACTGAGTACCGGGTTTGCTTATATCCATCAACTTTACCTTATCAACGCGTATTTTTTTTTTTCAATTTGGTCAGATTTCGAGTTTCCGGATACCCATTGCGAAGCTTAGAAAAAACAATAATAATAATTAATAGAATTTCCTTGGGCGGCTTTGAGTCGTGTTGTAGCATCTTTACCCTATAGAGACAACTATAAGCATTGTTACCAATCCAAAATACATAGTTTGGAAAAAGTCTTGATTTGATCTATGAAAATATATATTAAATTTGGATCATGGATCGACTCATTTACACTTCTAAATTCAATTACTCTTCGATGCAAACTCACAGAACGTTTAGCAGATAAGTTCGTTTAATGTTTGAATATGGTACTATAAGAAATCAACATGAATCCTCTCTGAATAACTCGAGTTATTAGGCATGTAACAGTTCTCGACAAACCAGAATGGTTTGAATATATGATTAATTGGTTTGGGGGAGACAATATGCAGAATATCCCTTTGGGCTTAGACAAGAATGTTCAAAATCGCCAAATGGGGATATGCTTGGTTGCGTCTGAACTCAGAAACGCTGTCGTTTTGGCGTCATCGCCGATCAACAAAACGATGAAAAACAAACGCCGTGGCCCCGGAGTTCCGGCGATGTTAACGGAGAGACGGAAGGTGGAAAAAACGAAATTCATAATCTTGGACTTGACTGTGGAATTTGGGTTCTGACCGAACTACCCTTTGGACGCCTCGTTCGCAGTTTCGCCTTAAGATAAATGTTTATGTGATCTTGGAGGGGCCACGGGATGGGTGCTCCATGCTCCATCTTGCATGATTCTTCATGTTGTAGGAACTCTTTATCTAGGTATTACTGATTCTTTCATCCTCGAACTACTAGCTTGTAGGGATATTTGCAGTTTCTTGGTGTCTTTCCTCGGGTCTTTTCAGGTGGATTTTGAAGGTGATGTGGAGTTAGTCTCAAAAGCAGTCCGTATGCAATGAATACACAAAGGCTCGTAGCGGGATTACTGTTCAAGAGATAGTTTGGTTATTGGTAGTTAGTCCCAACTTCAAATTGCTTTCGGTTCGCCGCTCAGCAAACAGGGCCCCTAATTTTGTGGCACACATGACTCTTAGATCTCCTAGGACAATACACCTAACGAATACGAGCCAGACTCGTGATTACGCATTATCCGAACAAGTACGGGTCGGGCTTGCAAGTACCCACTACCGGAACGCATAGCTTCTGGAACGCGCCAACGTTGACCAAGTCATTTCAAAAGTCAACAAGTGTATGATTGTCTGCTTAATACGACCACCGTAGAATACATCATCTCCAGAGCGATTCATCTTACGAATAACTCGGATGGATAGCTGTACAGACATGGCCCTTGAGTTTGAATGGAGAGATCTGAGATTCATACAGATATACGATTAAGCAAAACCAGACTCTGGTGTGTGTCAAGTCTTTCTTCTTTAATCGTATGCTCTGTATGAATCCAAGGCCGTCCATTTAGTCGATTCAGTTCGGCCGGCGTCGGAAGAAACGAGGAGACGGCGGATCGGGAGCTGGTTTGCGATAGGGTTTGGGGATTGTTTTGAGGACTGATTTGATTGCAGAGAGGTGATTAAATAGGGGTGATGACGGTGGTTTAATTTAAGATCGTCAGATTGAATCGCCGGTGGATTGGACGGTGATGATACGCTTTATGGTAAAAAGTAACGGTAAGAGCAAATTACGGATGGTTGAGATTTACTTGTTTTAGACTTTTAACCTTTTTAGTTCAGAATCTGTGATGCCACGTCATAAATGAATGATTAATCCTTTTTTATGCCACGTCATAGGTGTTGATTGGTAATTTCGTGAATTAGTGTATTATTCATGTGTTAATAATTATTTATACTATAATTAACACACAAATTACTTAACACGTCTCAAAATTACATGGTGAGCTACAAATACGTTCTATATTTTAATTGGTTATGAAGTGGTCTTATTACTCTGAAACGGGTTACAGAGTAGTTATAATGACGTCATCTTTGTACTTTTCTAGCCATTTAGTTCCGAGACGTCTTTAACCCCAAATTACATACAAATAACAACCATTCGCCGGTCGCGAACAATCACAACACATAGTTGAGCCGTCTCATTCTAACGAAGTATGATTGTGCGAAATCCACGAGTCATGTTATTTTTTCATATAAGAAATCATTAGCGACAGACGAATTTACCCGTCAACACCGAAACTAGACTACTTCATAACACCTTTTTATTGTCACAAAGTGTGATATAAGATGCTGAAAGATACCCTGTTCTACAGTTCTATGCCAAAACTTCGCCTATATATGCTCCCGAATCAAAGTATTCCTCTGCCGAACCGGAGAAGAGAGATTCCGGCAAGTATCAAACGCCGCAGTTGCTGCTGTTCGAAGAAACGAACACTTGGCAATGTTGTTCGATCCAAGATGCTAGCTACTTCACTCGATACGCATCATCGATGGAGCGAACCTTATTCAGTATAGTATTGAATCGTTGTAGAGGTAGAGCTTCTTTACCTTGTGTGTCAAGGATTGAATAGACCAGAACCACTGCTGCTCAGAGTAATTAGCACTAATATGCTTGTAATCGCAGCAAGACCGAGCAATACAGATCTCGAACCTTGAGGGTTTGAACTGGATGGTGAGGATTCAGCACCGAGACCGGGTTGCGTGGGTCCGGCATTGGACGATGCATCATCCGAAACTCTATTATATCCCGCCTCTGATGCTACAATCCCTTGAAACTCCTCGCTCACAATCAGAGCAGCGAGAACGTCCATGAAGGATTCTTTGTCGGTTCCATTCGACGAAGTAGTAGGCTCAAAGACTGCTGCTTCTGGTTCATAAGATTCCGCCTCGTCGTCTGACATATCAGTGTAAACGGACTTCAACTCAATCTTGTCGTCTTCTTCGTCCTCGACATAGGCCTTGTACGTTAACCGGAGCAGCAATTCTCCTGCAGACCCGTTTCCGAACGGGCTCCAACCTCCTTGTAAGACCACGATTCTATCTGTTGGTACAGTGTCTTGCAGGGATACCAGGCCAACCTCTGCGCTGCCGATGGTCAAGTCTCGGAATCCGAGAGAGTCTTTCACTTGGACGAACAGCTTTTGACTCCTGGGGTTCGAAACAAGCATATTAAAATCCTGTTTGAAGGCGGAAAAGCGCAATTAGTTTACAGCATTGTACATCAAATCGTTGGAATGTGCTTTTGAACAGTATGAAACAAATTCACGGATGAATTTCAGATGAGATGAAATAGGAAGCTTCACCTGATTCCATATTGGCTCGCCGGGAGGTCCGATTACTGTCGTCTGACTGTTCTTTTTACTACGTATAGTTTGATCCCCCAGCTTTAGAACAACATATGGATCAGTTTTACCTACCAGAGAGAGATGCATGAGAAAATACACAAAATTAACATACAGTTACTTGGATGCTCATCATGAACCACCATGAAAAACTGTTAAAAACAAGAGCTTTATGCTTATGAGGGCAGGCATTGAAAAGGAGAGGGGTAGTTTTACCATAGAGAAGGTACGAAAGTTTCCGAGCATCCACAACAGTAACTGATAATTCACCAACAAAATCCTTGTTTTTTTCTTGTGTTTCTCCAGCTTGTAGACCATCATCTGTCACGGGGCCAACTGACTTTCCCTTCTGAAAATCCAAGACGATCTTCTTTGGACGAACAAATAGTCGAGGTAAGTCCACAGTGAGAAGTTTTGTCAAGAATCTGCAAATTGCAGATGAATCATTTACCAGGAGGCCCAATAAAAACATCTGAAACATATAAAGAAGAAAGCATAGAAACAAGAGATATGAAGAACCAAGAAAAAACTTTCTTACCTAGAAAGAACTGGAATAGCTGGTGTTGCAGGAACCATATGCCAAACGAAGATAAAACAAGAAACTTGTATCAGGCTCTATAATCAATTTACAAAATCATCAAATGCAGAAGAGATTGCAAATAAATCGTAGGCTAAACACCAAAACGGTCATGTTACATTAGTTCATGCATACATGTGGCATATTCATGTGGCTCATAGAGATCAGTTTCTAAGACCTATAGGCAGTACAAGAGTCAGACAATACTACGGTAGAGTGTAAGAGGAGCATCCAAGGAGCAGACCATGAAAGATTGGGATGCAGAAGCCTAACGTACCCATTAAGTTGAATAAGCGGAAAGGAGACAATTCGAACTTGATCTTCGGGAGTTTGACGAAAGCCCAAGAAACAGCTCCAACCCAAGGTTCTGTTGGTATCAACCTTAATTTGACCCACAGTTCACCATCAATGTCAAAGTCGCGGATACCCACCGGCACCATGATGGGGATAACACTAAATTTTAGTGTAAGCATCAGAAGCATTCGAGCACCTCCAGTATATCGTATGCCTATTTGGTACCTAAAAATCATTAAGGATATACAAATTAGATAGCAGGACTGCCAATAGTGTGATACTACTACTTCAAACATGGTTTTAGCTATACACTTTCATATGCACCCTGATGAACATTACTTCTGTCGATGTATATATGAACATCTCTAGCCATGCAACAAATTACACATCAATCATAGAGGAACTTACTGTAAATCATTAGCCCTGCGTGAGGTCCTACGCTCCACGTTCCTGACAGACAGTGGTTCATCCCCCAAAGAGAACTGCTTAATCTCAACTCTATCGACATAATCAGGCTTCTTCAAATCGTCAATAACAGGCTGCAACAATCCGATTAGCCAATTCTCAAGTCCACCTCTGTAAACCTTCCACAACTTACCCAACACCATGTTCACCCATTCAACCGATTCCTTCCTCTGCAAATCCTTCTCCAAGAACAAGGAAAAGCTTGTAGGAACTTGGGGCCATGCCCCAAGCTTGCTATCATCATTCCCACTTTTCCTCCTCCTAGCCGTCCACAACTTATCAAAAACAACACCAACGAAGAAGAAGAACACAAACAACCCGGCTACGTTCCGATTAATAGGAGGCGACGGGATGGGATGAATAACCCCCAACTGAGTCCTCAATTTATTCACCATCGGATCCTGTTCAAACCCTGTGAAATTGGATCCCATTTCCTTCGTAGAAGTTGAAGCCTCATCCTGGCCCCGATTCTCATCCTCCAGCTGATTGGAAATTCGATTTAGAATGATGCTTTGAGCACCTCGTAATTCATCTACATTGACATTGCCATAACTGTAACTATCAGTAGGAACAGCACAAGCACGAGCGCCGAATTCCCGCCTGAAGCTCACCCGCCTCTTCCTCCTCTTACATAGATGGTCAACCACTTGCGGCGGATTCCTACACGGACAGAGCTGAGGAAGAAGAACCAGCGAGTATCTGAAGTCGAAAACCGGAGGAGAAGACTGCAGAATCATTTAAACGATGACGACGAACAAGCAGCAGCAAAGGCGGTATATAATCAATCAATTCCCCAACCGAATCAAGGGAGACGCCACGACAAGATGACGAATAAGAATCATTAGCTAGATAACACATGAATCTACGAGATAAAACCCTAGCAGTGAGCAATTCAGGCGAAGCTGAAACGACGGCGAAACGAGAAGAGTAGAGAATCCAACCACAATCCGTCCAGCCGAGCTGCGAATTCTCGGTTGCGAAAGCATGCGAAGAGTTCCGGTAGCGGATACTGAGCTCAGAAATGAACGCCGATGAAGATTGTGACGGCGATTTGCTGTGATTCAGAGATGAAAGGCTGGAATTGGAGCTTGGGAGAAGAAGAGTTTTCGCTTTTTTCCTTTTTTTGAAAATTCGAGGAAGAAGGAGATAATAAAAATTTAATTTATATATATATTTTTGTGAGTGGGTTTGTGGTTTGGTTTAGAGATTCTCTGGTTCGTGGCCGCAGAAGGTGGATGACGTGGATTAATATTAAATAATTAAATTCACTTTTTTGGTCGGAATTTGCGGTTGTTGGCGCGCACTCCTTTTTGGAATTTTACGCACATGCCACGTGGGTCGGAGCCGAAGATCGTATTTTATGGGCCTTTGGAATTTAGGCGGATCCAAATGCTAAATGGGCCGCACAATATGGGCTCCGGCCAGCAGCCCAACGGTAAAGTGATTAAAACGGTGTCGTTTAGAATGACCCATTTTTTGGAGTTGTTTAAAAATGTTGGAGCTCAGACCCTATTTTGAGGCCTTTTTATTTAAGGCCCGACCCGAAAGCAAAATGGCCCAATTATTTTTGCTCAGGCCCGCAGACGCACGGTCTAAAGCCCAACCCCTGCAAACCATTTTGACCCGACCCGGGAAAAAAGCGCCGACCCGACTCGTTTCACGCGTGTATTACACTCTCCCACTCGCACCCAGGCGCCTATTTTGCTCCACGCGCGCGTGCATTTTCGATGCGAGTGGTGCTCACGCGCGTATCGGATATCACGCGCCCCTGTTTTCATCTTCCCTGTTCCTCTGGTTTTTTCCCCGCGATTCTCCGGCGAATCCTTCCGTCTCTTCCTCCTCGTATTCCGCCGCCTTTGGATGAAGGATAAACAGAGATTTAGTCATTGATAATGGATGAGGAGGAGAACTATTGATTTAAGAAAAGTGAAGCGGGAAACTTGACGACTCGCCGACGGTGAAGTGAGATAAAGGCCAGCGGTCAATTCCGGCAAGGGCTTATTCCAACTGTGACGGCGGCCGGAAATCATTCACCATGGATTCAACAACAAGAAGCTCAAATTTCCTCTTCCCATCAACCAGAAGTTGCTGCTGCTGCTGCTTCAGGGCTTCTTTCAATCCCGGATTGACCGTAATTTCGTATCTTCCATTTAGAATTTTTTTAAATTGGTGGCATGCGTGTTAATAACAAAAGTTGAGTGACTCATTAATCATTATGGCAATGGTACCCACGGGTCCGGATACCACATATTCACTACCCACCCATTTATTAAACGGGTATTACCCGAACCCGCCTGCCGAGACTAAACGAGTACAAAAATCCAAACCATCCTCACCCTGACATGGGTATCGGGTGAACCCCAAATCTCTCTACATCTAGATTACAAAGAGATTTTCGAGATGGAGCTGTGACTTTTTTAGCGTTATTGTTTCGAGAGGGAAACGACGGACTGCTTGATCAATGAGTTGAAGTGAAGAACTGGATGATTGAAGGAGAAATTGGGTATGGTCTGTTAAACATACATATGATATGTTATGGCTAATACAACGTTTTCCATATTAGGTACCATCGGGTTGGGTATGGGGCAGATACCTTGAAACCCGTCTCCACCCGTTACCCGCTCTAACTGGGTTTACCCATACCTGTCAAGTTTACCCGATCAACAAATAATCCCCACCCAACTTGGTCAAATATCGAATGGGTACCCGATTTCCAAATTCCTTATGAAGCCTAGAACCCATTGGTAATTCCCACATTGTATTAATCTATATGAAAGAAATTAAGCAAGAACCATAACCATGCATGATATAAAGTCCATTAAAATTATCACTTAATTATCACTCAACCATAGTTATTAGTCTATTACAAGCAAATCAACCTTTGCAAGTTTTGGGACTAGTGCCAAAACTCATGGTACATGTTTGAGCATTCTCGACCGCCGAACCGGAATCGAAGTAAAGGCAATTGTGGTCCAAGAAGGCCTGAGCTTCCTGGAGACATTGGTTACATGCGTCGGAGGTAGGGTCCGGACACGAAGCAGCTGCGTACATCGTCTGCCCACTAGCAGATTGGTTGATGCATGTTGTGGTCTCGCTTTTGTGGCTAGACGAGCTGTGGACCGTCACCACGTTAACGAGGATGGTCTTCCTTGCCTGCCCAAGCGGATCATTTGGTTGGACAATTGAACCGCAACCGTAGGAAGGGAATGTGTATGCATCTAGGTTGAATGCCGCGACGCTGTTCTGGCCAGCGATGATGCAGATCATCGCAGCCACGATCGCGAGCCGTGCCACGCTAGTAATCGAACTCTTCGACATTTTGAGTAGTGTTTGTTTATGTGACAAAGTATGTAGTTAGATTGTTGTAAGAGATGTTGTGCTAAGTTGTTGGTTGAGTGTGGATGTGATTGAGAGGACTCTCTATTTATACTATCATGCAAATTGTGAGTGTTTTGGATTATAAATGCTAATATTTTAATTATTTATGTTGTTGCCATATTTAAGATTGTTTTATTTTGGTAAATGTTGGAATTCAAATGAAAATATGGAAAGTAATTAAATGCAAATTTGAAAATTGGATACCCTACCCAAAATGTGTTTTGAATAATAAATGCTAAGAATTTTTTTTTTAATGCTAAGATTTTTCTATCACCAAATTAGACTATATTTAAAAAAAAAATTGGTCAAGCATATATTTAATTTTAATTTAATGGGAAACAAAAAAAAAGATAACATACCAAAAATAACAATAGGAAATGATTTGCAATTTCAATTTGCATATATTTCATTTTCTTGTCTATAAAAGTGTAGATATATATGATATTGGATTTTATCAAGTCTATATGTAAGTGCTCTATTTTATGATTTTTATTTTTATTTTTACATTACATGAATGGAGCTCGGATCACGTGAGAAATTACTCAAAGCGCACAAAATCATTATAGCGTTGGATTATTGATGGCGGTACGATCTTAACAAGCGGTGTTAGAGTTTGGTTGGCAGTAGGCTGCTAATGATACAAGACGTATGTTCATTGGTTCGAGGGAGGGATTGTTGTGAAATAATTCAAGTATCACATCGATAAATTGTGGCAAATTTGCTAGAAATAAAATAGAGTTCATCAAGTACATTAATTAGTATGAGGCCTTTTGAGAGGGAACTCAAAATTATATATGTGCAGTCTTGGATCAAAGCAAAACAATATAATACTAGTGTTGGTTGTTAGTGATAGGACGATCTTAACAAGTGATATTAGAGCGGATAATATCATACTAGTAATATCTCCTTTAGTCACCCTAGTAATTAGACCTTTCATCGTCTTATGTTTTTATGTGCATTGAAATTGAGAAGAGTTGGGTGAGATTAATTGGTTTGGGTAGGATGATCTTGGGTTGGGTGGGCTATTTAATTTGACGTGGCATAAATAAATGAGGTGGCGGATGAGTTGGCGAGTCCACATCAGCGGATGGACGGAATAATGGATGTCCGTAGCCAACAGTGACCATTTGGATAATAGGTCAAAGTTTGGTAATGTCAATAACAATTTTTTTTGTTTAGTGACTTCGGGGTTATTTGGCCAAAGTTCAGTGACTATTTAGGTAACCAATCCCACCTCCCTTTTACAAGAACAATTAAGATTGACAAATTTTGGGTTAGTACCAAAAGACAAAGCACACGTCTTAGCATTCTCGACAACATGTCTGTCCTCATGGTACAAGCAGTTGTGGTCCAAGAAAGACTGCGCCTCGCCCAGTGCTGTGTGATGTCGAGTCGGAGCAAGAAGCCGCGGGGTACATGATTTGCTGCTGAATCGAAGTGTTGATGCACGTCTTGGACCCGCTCCAAAAGGACCAAGAAGTGTGGAACTTCACCACATTAACCAAGATGGCTTCCCTAGCCTGCGCTAGTTGGCTCTTCGGCTGGATCGCGACGCCACATTTGTAGTTGTTGAACGAGTACGTACGCGTCCTTGGTGACCGCGACTGCGACGCCAGTGCAAATAAGCCCGACCATGACTGACAACCAAGTTAGACGAGTTGCCATTGTTTGATATGTATGACTATCTTGTTATGGCCTATGAGTGGGTCATGGAGATTATATATATCATGCACATTAGGGTATAATTAGCAAAAATCTGGAGAAAACATTGTTCGAATTTGGTTATTTGTTTTAGCAACGGTTTTTACAGGTTTCCTGAGCTCTAGCAGGTTACAAGTTCTTGACTTGGATCATTGGATCATTTTTAGTCCAAAATGACATAATTTTTTAATTATTTCATTATTTTTCGTGATACATGTTGAAAAGAGACCGATTACGATTCCAAAACTTCAAACATAAGCGAAATTGAGAAAACTATGTCAATCGTCGTTATTACGAGAGAACGATTAAGAATGACAAACTATGGGGTTAGTACCAAACGACAACGTACAAGTCATCGCGTTCTCGACAGCCTGTCCGTTTTGGTGGTTGAAGCAATTCTTGTCCAAGAAAGATTGCGCCTCGCCCAGACACCGGGCACACGCGTCTGATGTTGGGTCGGGGCAAGAAGCGGCAGCGTACATGGTATGCTTCTTAACTGAGGTGTTGATGCACGTCGTGAACTCGCTCCGGTGGGATGGGGAGGTGTGGACCGTGACCACATTGATGAGGATGGTTTTCCTAGCCTGAGCTAGTGGGCTCGTCGGCTGGATCACTATGCCGCAATTGTTGTTACCGAAAGAGTATGCGTCCTCTGTGATCGCGACTGCGACGCCAGTGCAAATAAGCCCGACCATGACGATCAACCAAGTTGGACGAGTCGCCATTGTTTGATATGTGTATGATTATGTTGTTGTGAACTATGGGTGGTCATGGAGATTATATATAGCATGCACATTAAATTGTAATTAGTAGGTTAATCAACAAGTAAAACGGAAGATATGTTACCAAAAAAGAGGATAAATGTATATTGTTGTTATGAGTATTCAATTTTCCGCTCGTTTAGTAAACGGATATTCTTCGTACCTGTCTTATGAAATTTAACGGGTGAGAAATTAAAATCATTCTACCCATCACCAGGTATCGAGTAAACTTGCTTAATTGTGTAATTCCTAAATAGGATTGGAATTCAAAATAAAAACAATAATTCATTAATTTGTTTGATTTAATTCTCCTTTGCGAGCAAGTCTACTAGAACGATAAGTGTTTTATTAGTTCATAAGAACAAACAAAAATTTTATAAAAAATATCTAAGACTAACCTTCCTAATTTTTTACACCCATTCTAAAAATAAATTAAAGGGCGTTTGGTTTATGGAATTGTGTTCCAATTCCCGACCCACTGGGAATTGACCCAAATAATTGCATTAAATTATCAGTTGGCCGGGAATTGAAAATCCAATTCCTAAACCCAATTTCATCAACCAAACCACCCCTAACAATTCCCATCCATTTGAAAGAGATTTCAAAACCCGTTGGAGTCGGATTTTAGGAGGAAGGAGGAATCCAATTCCATAGATATTGGACCGACAATTAAAGACAAAAAAAAAAAATTGCTCAATTCCTCCTCCCAAATCCAGGCCGGAAAACGACCTTGAGTTTCATTCATGAACGGTGGAATCAGAGTGATGGACAGTAGGGATCGGTAGAGCTTCAAGTCTCCAAGCTTCATCTAAAAGTGTATACATATCACATACAAAACAACGTAGTTTAGTATGGTATACCCATCAGAACTGGACATCTCCAAATTCGTTCTCACTCATTATCCGCTCAAACCGAGTAGTTTAAATGTGCATGCAAGTTGTTTTGAAGTGCGTGCAAAGCTGTAATATACTGTTGAAAGAATAAGGGTCGGTCAGGAACTACTTGATTTTGGATTGGATGCATTCTGAGTTCTGACATTATCCATGTGTACATAAGCCTTATCACTTGTGGCCAATAAGCTTATCTTGATGGATGTACTTGGTCAAGTTTTGCTATGATCTTGTAACACATTCTTTCTTAAAATTTTAATGTTGTCCATGTTGATCAATTAGGAAAGTTGGATACTAGTGGCCACATGTGTTTGAGGCCTCTCAATAGCCTAGATGCCGGTCGGACCGCTTTGTCCGGCTCAATATTCCGACACCAGAAGTCGTAGGCCCAATCGTGGCTTGTGTCGTGTGTCTAGGGTTTCAGCTCCGTACGTGCGGTCTCAGCCTTTCGTAGCTGGAACGTTGGGAATGTTTTTAAGTCAGGTCACCTAATTCACTGATGACACGTGATGAGACGACCGGGATATGGATGACCTATAAATATATAGATCTGACCCCAACATTGATGAAACATGACTTAATGCTTAACTACAAACACCTTGAACTATTCATACATCCCAATACTTCCATATCTCTCACGCTCACTATTATTTTTCGCATGCCTGGGAGGTAACTAGCGACTACAAGATGCATAGGACAGGAGAAACGCCCAGTTCAACTCAACCCATGATCATTCAGGTTAAACCTACTTACTGACCAGACCAACCGAGCAAAACATGTTGCTTTACGCTTTTTTTCGGTTTGTTTCCTCCTTTTGTTGCTCATATTGGGAGATCAATGGGATCCAATGGGGTTAAAGAGTTGAAAACATGCACTTCATTGGATACCCTTTGCCTTTGCAATGATTGCAATCAAGCTTCTAATTGAAGTTAAATTAACATCAAAACATCAATGGGAAGCAAATTCGGTAGCTCGTTATACACTTCGTTGCCTCCCAAGTCAAGAAATGATTTTTTTCCAGGTATAACTGATTCTTTTCTTCTTGTACTCTTAGCCAGTAGAGATGTTGTTTCTTGGTGTTTGCCATTTGGTGTCTTTTAAAGTGATTTTTTAGGAGGGGCACAAAGTTAGTAGTCAAAGCCATAAGTTCCAATGAGAGCTCCAGAGCCACTGGTGGATTATCGTCCAGGGAAGTGATACCGGTTGTTTGTCGTCTGTCCTTATTTCAAGCTGCTCTCGAACCTACGTTCAGCTAACAGAGTCGCCTATTTTGTAGCATTTCTGGCTCTTAGATATCCCCCAGAGGGTGTTGCCGGTAGTCCTCACTCCCTGGGTAGATGGTAGTTATTTTACAGCTTTCTGTCTTAAAAATACAAAGCCTAACATTCAAAATATATATTGAATTTTTATATATGATTGAATAATGTATATCATTGTCATTCTAGTTCATTTGAATTCTATAGCAGTCTGGGATCTTCTACGATTATCCGAATTTGGGAGGCAAAAATGAGCAATTGCGCTATTAAATTTTTTTTTTTTCATCTCTAATTGTCGTCCAAATATCTCTCGACGTTGGAAATTAAAAAGGAAATGAAAACAAAGATGGGAAGCAATCGGGAACAGCCACGTGGAATGAAGCGACGGTGAGTGATGGAGAACTGTGCCGCCGTGCAGCCCTCGTCGTGGAGCGGTCAAACGTTGACTAAGCAGAAAAAAGAGATGAAATGTTTGGCGCCGATAAACCCTCCAGCATTTGGCGCCATTAATTAAACACTCCGCCCAATGAAATCTGAACACATCACGCAACCGTGGCATGCCACGCCATACCACCATGTCAAATGTCCAAAATGCCCCCACCCACACAAACACTTGGCTTCGGAACCGTATCGATGCGTCGAACCAGTGAATCTAACAATACGTAGTTAAGTCGTTGCAAATCATAGTATACCATGTCATTTTTATTAGTGATTCATGGTTTAATGGATCGATCGTCTGTATCAATATGGTTTTGGAAATAGTGGATATTCGTTTTTTAGTCGTTTGTGGTTTCAAATGTTGATGATAATCATTTTAAATGGTGATTTAAGTAATGTTTTCAAAATCGTACTAGTACAAACTGCTCGAGTGGTTGGACTGTGAACCACTTGTGAAAATGGTATGATAAGCTGCTAATGTGATGCCACTGCAATCACGGTTCGACTATAGTTTATAATGTTTTTGCTTTTTAGTGGTTGAGCTGTATATGGTTAGTCTCACCAATTTGATGTGCCCGCGCGATTTTGATAGACCAATTGTATCAATATGATAGTGGAAGCACTAAATATCCGTTTTTAAATTGTTTATATATGGTTTCAAATGTTGATGACAATGATTTAAATGGTAGTGTTTTCAATATTGTACCGATATGGATAGTCTCACTAGTTAGACGTTGAACCACTCGTCACCACGTCGAATGTAATGATGATTCAACTATATTTTATAAGGATTGTAGCAGTTGAACCTCATACCATTAACCTCACCAATTCGACGTGCTGGAACGATTATGAAAACAACGAATTTAGGTAATAAAATATTGTTAGTTTACTTCGATACACAATAACCTAAAGACTACGGTTAGAGACATTAGACGAATTTTCAAATTTTCACCTTTATTTTGCACGAGGAAACCATTACACATTGCCTGTTCCTCTGCAATGTGGCTACTGAGGTTTGGGATAGGACCTATCCAGAGCTGGTTAAACCGAGGAGGACGACAACATCTTAGTGTGGTTGCAAGCAGCTTCTAATGGAACAAGTCCCGTGGACGTTAAGAGATGCATATATATTCTCTGGGGTATTTGGAGAGCTCGCAATGAGAAAGTCTTTGGCAATGTAAGACCTCTCGCTGACACTATTATCCTTATTGCGGGAAGACTGTGTGAGGAGTGGTCCCAGATGATTCAGAGAGCGAATATATCTCACATTCCTACTTCCCCCTCCATACCTTGCACGGTACCTAGACCACCGCCTCTAGAACTAGATCAACAAGTTATTGTGTGTGACGGCTCTTTTGATCAGACTACGTCTGCGGTGGGATATGGGGTTATCATTATAAACGCCCATGGGCAGGTGACCGATGGAAGGGCGGGGAAGCTTGTTTGTTCATCCGCTGTGGTGGCGGAAGCTAAGGCCCTCCTTGTGGCCTTGAGGTTAGCGGCGCAGTCGAGCATGAGAACAAAAGTGAAATCTGACTGCCTTGTCCTCGTTGATGCTATTCGGAAAGGCCGATCGGCCTGGCCTTGGGAATGCTACGCATGGCTTCTGCTCATGGAAAGCATCCTCCTTGCTCAAGATCGAATCTCCTTAGCTTTTATTTCCCGAAGGATTAACAAGGCAGCAGACTGGGTGGCAAAAGCAGCTCGCGTGGATAACCTCCCTTACAACTGGCCTTTCACTTCTGACATATGTAACTTGTTGTAAGAAGCTTTCCCCTTAGAGGATGAATAATATTATCGAAATTTCAGTAAAAAAAAAAAGGTACTTTTCGAATCAACTCGATTTTTACCAAATTCAATCAGTTCAAACCGAAAGGGTAACCATTCCTACTTTACAGGGCCAAATCCGTCATTTACTCCCCCTTTTCCGCTTACTCTTCTTCTTCCTCGATATATGAACTCATCACTCCCCTGCTTTTTTCTCCTCACTCCGCCGCTCAACACAATCTCCGACCACAATGTCGTCCTTCCGCGCCGCAATCTTCCTCCTCCTCCTCGCCTCCGCCGCGGCCCACGACTACCACGACGCCCTCCGCAAGAGCATCCTCTTCTTCGAAGGCCAGCGCTCCGGCAAGCTCCCTCCCGACCAGCGCCTCAAATGGCGCCGCGACTCCGCCTTGCGCGACGGCTCCACCGTCGGGGTCAGCATTTCTATTCCGTTTCTTCATTCCATCTCCAATTAGTCTCATCCTTTTGTAGATTCGTCTAATTTTAAAAAATTCTGGAAACAAAAAAAACAGAGGGATTTGACCGGAGGATACTACGACGCCGGAGACAACATCAAGTTCGGCTTCCCGATGGCGTTCACCACCACGCTCTTATCCTGGAGCGTGATCGACTTCGGGAAGACGATGGGACCGGAGCTGAAGAACGCCGTCAAAGCCGTCCGGTGGGCGACGGACTACCTCCTGAAGGTGACGGCGGATCCCGGCGTCGTCTACGTCCAAGTCGGCGACGCGTTCTCCGATCACAACTGCTGGGAACGGCCGGAGGACATGGACACTCTCCGTACTGTCTTCAAAATCGACCGGGCCCACCCTGGATCTGACGTCGCCGGCGAAACCGCCGCTGCTCTCGCCGCTGCATCCATCGTTTTCCGGTCACGTGACCCTTCTTACTCCGCTCTCCTCCTCAATCGCGCCGTTAGGGTACGTCGCTTTCACGCCCCAACATTTCCAATTTTACCCCTGGGTGAAAAAGTTTTAACCTTAAACAGTGAAAAAAACACCTAAATTTCCAATTTTACCCCTCAGGTTTTCGAGTTTGCTGACAAGCACAGAGGCGCGTACAGCGGTAGCTTGCACGCGGCAGTCTGCCCTTTTTACTGCGACAACAATGGTTACCAGGTAAAACAGTAAAAAACTAACTAGGTAACTAATTATTAGGGTCAAATACTTAAAATGTCTCGGAACTACAGGATGAGTTACTATGGGGGGCGGCGTGGCTGCACAAGGCGTCCCGGCGGCGAGTGTACAGAGAGTACATTATTAAAAACGAGGTCGTTTTGCACGCCGGAGATACCATAAACGAGTTCGGATGGGACAATAAACACGCCGGAATTAACGTTCTACTTTCTAAGGTACATTAGATTTTACTAATCAATTTCAATCATTGTTACACATGGTGCATATAGTGAAATAATCGAGCATCCTATGCGTGGGACCCTTAGTTGGGTTTGGATTCGGGTCTGAAAAAGTATGGCTCGTTTTAGGTTCATGGTCAAAACCGATTAATTGACTGAAATCTGTTAACTAAGTGGTCGGTAGTTAGGATCAAATGAGCATTTTCAGCAAGTTGGTTAATGGTTAAATTGTCGATTACTGGTGGTTAACCGATTTTGACTGAAACAATAATGAAATATTGAATTTTAATGCTAATGCTTATTTGCATACCGTATGATTTGCAATTTTATTGCGTTTACAAGTAGATTAAATCAGTCAAAGTTGGTCAAATTGGTTAGGATTGGTAAATAGTATGCAAACGGTTAATTTTTGCTTTACCGGATATCATTCAATTTTCTCCCGATTTTGTATCGGTTGATCATTTGCCAGACTTTATTGACAGTCAGTTAACGACCGAATTAACCGACTCTCCCCTCGAAAAAGCTTATATTGGATGCTCAATTTAGTCCAAAATAAGCCCTAGATCAAAGGCCATAAAACGTGGGAAAGCCTTCAATAATGGCCAAAGATGCTGTCTTTAGGGCTTTTCTACGATCTGGGTATTGTTGCATTATTGCTAATTATGAGTTGAAAACAAAGAACAGAGAGATAAGGTAGTTTTATTCCCATGATTGCACATGATTAGCTTAAAGAAAATTTCCCCTCTAGAATTGACCAATCCTCATGTGAGCTTGTCTGTACTATTAGGAGCTAGCCTTTCCTTTCTTTCTTTATCCTCATTGCTAAGAAATATAACATGATACAATGTGGACAATCTCTTTCCTTCACTAACACGTTCTGGACCGTTGCATCCCAGTAACTCGAGTTGTTGGGAGAGAGTTCTGAATAGATCTTGTATTGTTTACTAACACGGCTCCTTAAACGGAAGCCCTCAGAAAAGCTGTGGTTTGCACAGCTTCGGTGAGACTTGTGCAACAGATTGGAGACCACTCTGATACCATGTCATGAACCGTTGCATCCCAATAACTCGAGTTGTTGGGAGAGGGTTTCTGAATGAATTATAAATGTTTACTAACAAGAAATATATAACATGATACAATGTGGATGAGCTCTTCTCTTCAATGACACGTTCCTCTATAGTAAAGTGTGTAATGAACGGTTGCTTCTCAATATATAACTCGAGTTGTTGGGAGAGAGTTCTGAGTAGATCTTATACTGTTTACTAACACATCTCCTCAAACGAAAGCTTCCTAGCAGAGCTGTTGTTTGCATAGCTTCGGTGAGACTTGTGCAATAGATTAGGGATCGCTCTGATATCATGTCATGAACCGTTGCATCCCAATAACTCGAGTTGTTAGGAGAGGGTTTCTGAATGAATTATAATGTTTACTAACAAGAAATATAACATGATACACAATGTTGTGGACAAGCTCTTCCTTTGAATGACACGTTCCTCTCTTGTAAAGTGTTCATGAACCGTTGCATCCTAGTAACTCGAGTTGTTGGAAGAGAGAATTCCGAATAGATCTTATACTGTTTACTAACACACTTCCTCAAACGGAAGCCTCTCAGAAGAACTGAGGTTTGCACACCTTCGATTAGACTTGTGCAACAGATTGGGGACTACTCTAATACCACGTCATGAACCGTTATATCCCAATAACTCGAGTTGTTGGGAGAGGAGAGCTCCCGTTTGCACAGCTTTGGTAAGACTTGTGCAACAGATTGGAGACCGCTCTAATACCATGTCATGACACATTCTCTCTAGTAAAGTGGAGCAAGAAATTAGCAAGCTTTTGGCCTTTTGTCTTACTCCATAGCACACAAGAATGCTGGGTTTTTTTCTTCATTCACCCAATGGAGAAGCAATTACCAAAAGGGTGAATGAATGAAATGAAAACAAAAGAGGGAAATAAAGTAGGTTCCTTTCAATCCAATGTGAATGTGGGGTCCTTCCAATTTTGCTTCCATTTTCATGGCTTATATTCAATTAGGGTTCCTCAGAAGTCACTCTGTGCTACTGCTCTGCTATGCATGTGCCACCAATGGAGCTTTTTTTCTTCAACTTTGACCATTTTCCCCACTCTCTTTTCAGTTTTCACACCCAATCAAGCATTTTGCTTTACTAGAATAGAAAGTTTTTTTCTTTGGACCAATCCCCAATGTTTATCGGGTTTTGGGTTTGGTTGGTTTAGATCGAGTTAGAGTTGGACTGGTTAGTTGGGTTGAGTTAAGTTGGACTGATTAGTTGAGTTGAGTTGAGTCTAGAGTTAATTGGACGACACAACACGACAGTAGAGTTTGTAACATGATAGTCATTAACTTGTAATTTGTATCCCAGTTGTCATTAACTTATAACATCTGTAACAATGTGATCATTCCGTAAACTCTCCTTCAAAAATCGTCATCAAACGCTGATAACATCAAACCAACACAGACACTTTTTTCCCACTTCAACCTTCGCCACGTCATAATCCACCCCATACTCAACCCAATCTAACCGAACACAACAACGATTTCTGATTGGTTGGTTTAGGTTAGTATAGCTCGGATTACCTTGATGAACGTGTTGAGTTATCAGCACTTAACGAAAGGTTTATAATGACCAAGTTGTTCTAAGCAGTTGTATCTGATCTCTATGAACATGTTTGTTCTGTGAACACAGGAAGTGTTGATGGGAAAAGCAGACTACTTTGAGAACTTCAAGCAGAATGCTGATGGATTCATCTGTTCTTTACTGCCTGGAATCTCTCATCCTCAAGTCCAGTATTCTCCAGGTATAGCTCTCTTGACAGCTAATTGCAGAAATTAAGTATCAGAGAATGATTGGCTTTACTGCAAAATCTAAGCTTAATGAATTCAGGAGGACTGATATTCAAAGCTGGAGGAAGCAACTATGCAGCATGTAACATCGATATCGTTCCTGCTTCTGGGTTACTCAAATTACCTTAGCCATGCCAACAAGGTTGTCCCTTGTGGGTCTCACTCTGCTACCCCTGCTCTTCTCCGTCAGTTAGCCAAACGTCAGGTAAACTTCAAATTAACTCAGCCCCCCCACCATGTGCACTGTCACTAGGGGACCATACATAAGTTAGAAACCAACGGCTTTAGTTGTTGTCTGTTTCTGAAGATAAGTACTTCAGAATGTCTGTTCCATTTATCCAACATTTACAACTATCGAAGAGAAACCAGTGGGTCATGCTCGGTTTTCGATGCAGCTCACGTGGCAGCCTATGGTTGTGTGCTGTATGGGGGTGTGGGCAACTGATGCTGCTTGGCTTGGGTTGTTGATATGGTTTGTTGTTAACGGTCAAAATCGGTTAACCGGACTGATTTTGTGGTTGGTTTCGGTTGGTCAAGGGGTTCATAGCGAGTTGGTCGGGATGGCTGGTAATATGGTTATGGTTAATGGTCAAAATTGATTAACTGGACTAATTTAGTGGGTGGTTGGAGTCGGTCAAGGGATTCGTATTGAGTTGGTTGGGGTACGGTCAAGGGAATCATTAGTGAGTTTGTCGGGGTTGGTCAAGGGAATTATAGTGAGTCGGTAAGGGGTTGGTCAAGGGAATTACAGTGAGTCGGTAAGGGGATGGTCAAGGAATCACAGTGAGTTAGTCGGGGTTGGTCAAGGGAATCACAGTGAGTTAGTCGGGGTTGGTCAAGGGAATCATAGTGAGTCAGTCGGGGATGCCTGACAATATGGTTATGGTTAATGGTCGATTAAACATGACTAATTTGTTGGTTAATTGGGGGTCTATTGAGGGATTCATAGCGAGTCTGAGTTGGTTGGGATGTTTGGCGATCAAGTTATGATTAATGGTCAAAATTGATTAACCAAACTAATTTGGTGATTGGCCAAGGTTGGTCAAGAGATTCATAATGTGTTGGTCAGAGTTGATCAATAGATTCATAACGAGTTGATTGTGGTTGGTCAAGGTATTCATAGCGAGTTGGTCAAGGGATTCATATCGAGTCAATCATTAGTCAAATAATTGTTAATCATCCGACTATGATTGAATTTACTGACTCTCCATTAAAACATCAATGGTTAATTTGGATTTGTATCGAGTCGGTCATTAGTCAAATTCTTGACCAACTAATCTTAGTCATTTTTTAAACTGAACTAACCAACTCGAACCGCTAACCAATCCACTTCCAACTCACAAACCCGCCCGTTCGGTTTTGCAGGTGGACTACATCCTCGGCGACAACCCACTAAGAATGTCGTACATGGTAGGCTACGGTGAGCGTTACCCGCAAAGGATCCACCACCGTGGTAGCTCGTTACCCTCCGTGAAGGCCCACCCGACCCGGATACAGTGCAAAGAAGGGTCCCGGTACTTCCTCACCCCGAACCCGAACCCGAACCTGCTGGTCGGAGCTGTGGTCGGTGGGCCCAACGTGACGGATGCTTTCCCGGACTCAAGGCCCTTCTTTCAGGAGTCCGAGCCCACTACCTACATCAACGCTCCTTTGGTGGGCCTGCTATCTTACTTTTCGGCCCATTCTTGATTTGTTAGGCCCGGCCCGGCCCGGCCCATTATTGGCTGGTTGGCCCATTGTTGTTTGTTTGGGTAGCGGTGTGCGAGAATCGTCACCCTTCACCACTTTTGTGCTACTTAAATTGTTCCAAGTTATTCCTATCTTAGAATGTTCTTAATCAAGAAATCAAGAAAGTAAAGTTTGTTAGAATGTTTGTGATGATTCTCTATGTTGTTAGAATGTTTGTTAACGATATAAGATTCGTTTAGAATTCCCTCTCGGCAACTTGAGTTATTGGAGGCTAACAGTTCTTGACATGGTATATTTGAGCTTTTTGACAAACAGGAGGTCGAGGTTTTGAATCTGGGTAATTGTTAATTCGTGTATAAAACTTAGTTGAAACTTTCGTGGCACTTAATTCGTTGCGCAAGTCTTGTTGAAACTGTGCAAATTGTAATTTTTTTTGTGAGCCATTTGTTTGATGAGGTGTGTTGGTAAGTAATATGAGATGCATTTGGAATCCTTTTTTAACAGTTTGAGTTATTGGGATCTAACGGTTATTGACAATAATTAGGTGCAGAGAAGTGTACAAAGATAAGGTTAGCTAGCGTGTTGGTCAAATTGGTCAATACTGCCTCCTTGGACTCTCTGTCCAACTTATTGATGAGTTTGACCTCGAGAAGCATGAATTGAATTCAACTGCTTTGTAGTGGACCGTGTGCTCTCAATTGTTGTCCCTGTTGTAATTTTCCTCTGGGCTTTGATGATGAATAAAATTTCGAAATTTCAGACGAAAAAAAAAAACCCTACTTTGTAGTGTATAGTCCATTAGGCTTTAAAACCCAACATCAACAACAAGTGACACTAGGGCTAGTTTGATAATCAAATGTTACTTTGTACATACTCAAATTGCCCAATACACAATATACTAAACAAGTTACACAAACAAAGATTGAAACTTTACCTATATACTAAAGTAATATTGTGCCCTAATAACAAATCCACCCCATGTTTTTACCACAAGAAGACGGGACCGACATAAGCTTATCAAGACGACCCTCAATCACATCGACATCGGCACCAGCACTAGCACCAGCACCAACATCATGATGATCCTTACCCATCCTAGACATTTGGTTCTTCAACTCCCTACAAGTCCTCTCCAACTCCACAACCCTCTTCTGCATCCTCGCGACGCTCTCTTCAGAACTCGCACCGTTAACCAAATCTGAGTCATTACGCAACTTTGTCCCCTTTGTAGGACTACAAGAGTATCCATGCAAGACATGAGCATCAGCCAGAGTCGTATCACTCGTTTTGTTCACTTTCACCCTTCTAGGAGTCGTCGTGAACCCTCTTGTTGATCTACAGTCATTGACCACCTTTTGATCATACTTCAAGGGTTGTGAAGATGGGATCACGAAGCTCTTAGACATGAGTGCTTGAACCGTAACGGTCGGTGGGATTTTAGGGTTCTTGGCCATCTCCTTGCATGCCTCCATTGATAGCTTGTCGAAGTTCAAACATCTACATAGTCTTGACCTCTCGTCCATGGAAAGAGTGCGATGAGTCTGACCACAATAAGCGCCCACATAATTAGTGACCAGACCAATAACTTCTATGTTTTTATCACTCCAACAACACTTTAAATCACAACATAACCGCTGAACGAAAATCCAAATCAGACACCTAATATAACAAAAAATCAGACACCTATTGTAAAAAATTTAGTACATAAAATTAACAAACGTGATACTCTAAATGAATATAACGATACCTAACATAACAAAATTCAGTGTTGTCACCATAGCTAATCCGATCGGAATCAAAACAACTTCTACACCACAAAATCATTCCCAACTTGACAATAAACTTAGAACTAAACTCTTGATTGTTTTAATCAAATTACATAATCATAATCTAATCAATCAATTAATTAATCAAATAATTAAAGAATCTAACTTCATTATCATAGCCACATGCCATATGATATTTCACATTTTGTTCTTTTGTGTGTATTTTGTTTGTTCATATTAGCAAGAAAAATCCAAATGAAACTATCAGTCTGTCTGGCCGACCTCTCTCTGTTCAATTTTTGTTCTTTTGCAGAGTTCAATTATTCTGCCATTGTTGAATGAAGAACAAGAGAGGACAAAGCATCACATGAACCCACAGATTTAGGGCTTAGGGTTTACGATTTTAGAAGGAGTCTAGGGTGGATTGGATGACGTGGCAATAGGCGACGTGGAAAAAAAAATGTTGAGTTGGGTTGATGATATCAACACTTAACGGAGAAATTGGATGGTGACTTGACGGAATGACCATATTGTTACAAATCCAATAAGTTAATGACCACTATGTTACAAACCCTATATATCAATGACCCCTCATCTCGCCCACATTTTTCTAATTTTAATCTGACTCGGGTTCGTAATTAGATTTATCTGGTTAAACTAGCCAGACCCAGAAAAAATTTTGAGCTAATTGCCTACCATTGACTCGATAAAATTACGATGAAATTAACTAGCTTTCTCACTAGTTATAATATCGTTTTAGTTAAACGTTACGAATTTGGAGACTCCTACTATGTGGTCCAACAAATGTGACGACAGGCCCCGACGATATTCCTAGCTCTTCAAAGCAAGCATACCCACAAGATGTATGGATAACAAGTGACCAACTTATCTAGATATCCATATTCTTGTATGTGGTACCACTTCTAATATTAATAACCAAAAGTGGGTTTTGGCCTCTTTGGAATGACAACAATCGATGTTTTCAAAATCGTATTAGTACAGATAATTTGACTGATTAGACCATAAATGACTAATTAAAAAGCATGATACTATTATTATAATGATAGTTCAATCACGGTAGTTTTAGCTGCTGAAGCACATACCGTTTATGTGCCATTGCGGTTTTGAAAACACTAACAACAACAAAAACAGAGTCAAATACTTGATACATACTGAAAATTTGGGTCGGGTTACAAAGTGGTCATGAAACTTTAAAATGTCGCGAATTGGTTCCAAAACTTTGAATCGTGTTACGATCTAGTCCTACAGTTGTCGTCTCGGCAACAAATTTCGGCCGTTTTGCCACGTCATCACTGACACATCATGACATGGTAAAATGGCCGAAATATGCTACCGCCAACGACTGAATAACTAGATCATAACACGATTCAAAGTTTTAGAACTAGTCCGCAACATTTTAAAGTTTAAGATTCACTTCCCGGCCTAAGTATTTGACTCTTTTTTTGTTGTTGTTAGTGTTTTCAAAACCGTACCGACACAGACACCATATTTAACCAAAAAAAGACTGAAATAGTGACAAACTAATTACCTCAAGGTAGATGTCAATGGCTCTGTAAACACCATCAAAGCTCTCCCTAGCAGCCATTGGCAAGCTCTCTGCAACTTCCAAGAACTTCACCATCTTCAGATTATGATCAGGAGATATCTCTCTCAAATACTTATCAATCAACCTCACAACTCTCTTGATCTTCAGATTCTGACTGTTCTTCATGATGCTGTGATTGCAATGAACAAACACTCGAACCAATCTGATCACCAAATCGACATCGTAAGCACTTCCAGTTCCACCATTGCCAGAGACCAGCAAATCATCCAAGCTAGCTTGATCAAGCAACTCCCCGATCATCGTTTCGAGCTTACCGATCGAATCCTTCGCGGGATTGAACCGCGACACGACTCGGAGAACCCATATCAGAACTCTGTAAGAGAATGACAATGTGATCACTCCTTGTATTGCTGTGTCTGCTAAGCCAGAGCATGTCGCCTTATCGAATTTCGCAAATTTCGCGAAATTCGAGTTCTTTAAGTAATGGAGGAGGAACCATGTGATTGTCAAGCTGCTGTTTTCTGATCCGTACGATCCCAAGTTCTTGATCAGTGTTTTGATCGGTAAAGGTGGGAGCTTGATCAGTTCTTCAAACCACCACTCTGTTCTTCTGCTGTTGTTCTTCAGACTGGAGGAGTCCGACGTGGAGAATCTGAACGCCATGTCATCGCCTGACGTGGCGGAAGAAGACGACTCGGAGGATGAGTTTGTTCAGCTGAGCTGGCGATTTTGGTTAGCAGACCGGAGACCAGAGTTCCGACGAGGCCTAATTCGTCGGCGTAGGAGAAGAAGGAGTCGCAGGATTTGAGACTAGAAACGACGTCGGATAACGACCAGCTGGGAATTCCGGTGAGGAAATCCTCCGTTTGCTTGAGGAGGTTTCCGGCCTCCGTCATGCCGAGGTAGACGGCGGCGCAGTGAAGGACGGAGACGTTTGCGGCGGTGAGTCTGATTCTGCCGCCGCTGTAGCAGAATCCGGCGACCTGCTCGAACCCATACGCGCCGCCGGGGAAATCGCCTATCTCGATCTGGGTTTTGTGGCGGATGATGTTCCGCAGCATACCCAGATAGGAAAACACGATTCTCTGCTGATTTACAGAGTAAATTGATGAACTGAGAGAGGCTCTGTAAAATTGCTGAAAAACGATGAAATGAAAATCAGGAAAATTGAAGAGTCTTTCGTTGGTTATACCTTGTTGAGGAAGAAGGTTTCTTGGGAGTTGACATGGATTGCAACAACATATGAAGGTTGGATCTTCTTCATGGATTGATTTCTGGGTTTTTTTTCTGGAGAAATTAAATGGGAGAGTATTTAACTATTTATACAGATGAGGAATTGGCCAAATTGGGGATCACGGGCGTATATTTTCGTAGGTCCATAATTCAATAATACAAATTGATTAATATTAATCCATAAACAATTATGGTTTTTTTGGCGGATTAAGTATCGAATATTCTAGATTTGAGTGGTGAATTTAATCGGTGGTTATGTATTAGGAGGTCTCGAAGATTTTAACGTTGTTGACTGACTAGTTGGATATGTTGTTGAAGAAAATGAAGGCTCGATGATATTCAGTGAGCTAGACGGAGAGCTATTCGTAGAAATGGAGAATTCTGTACATGAAGGGATGAATTTACTTTCGCGAAGATTCTATATTAGTTCTGATGACAATGGCGGAGAATGTGCGACGAGGAGGTGTCACAACAAGACCTTAACAAAGGGTACTCGTGGTATTCTCTTGGCCTAATGTGAGACGATAGATTTGGACTTATATTTGAATGTGTGACGACTTTCAATGAAATAAGCTCGAGAATATAAACTCAATCGGTCTTCTGAGTCCCTATGTCGTTCCTTTCAGAAGTTTAGATGGATTTCGTCGAGGGGTTGTCTCAGACGAACAAAGAAGACAGTTATATCACGTGTCGTGACACTAACAAGTTTCCAAAGATCGCTCGGTTCATAGGGTTGGTGCACCCCTACACATACTCGATAGTAATCATGTTAATAACTAATATAAAAAAAAAACCAATCTGGACCGTCTATCAATAACTCGAGTTACTGATTATCAGTCTATCAGAGTTTTTGTATGACCGAAACGTATTGACATCGAATCCTGATAGTCCCAATACAACTTGAATTTCTGCTCGACATGACTCTCTGATCGAAAGGTACCGACATCGAATCCTGGTAGTCCCAATATAACTTCAATTTTCTGCTCGACGTGACAACCAAATTAAAGCAAGATCTTCAAAAGATCGAAACTTCGTGTCAAATTTAATGCTTATCATATCACTTTACCAAATTGAAAAGAAAAAAACCTGACAGAACAGAACACTGAGTTTGAGGAGACTCTGTTTCCGAGTTCGAAAAAAACAGAGGACGTTACTGTTTTGTCTTTTTGGTAAAACGAAACCTGCGTAAATGTCTGAAAGTCTGAACATTTCCCCTGTTCCGATTTTACCCTACAACCACCGGCGGTCCGCCGCGCCGTCGGCGTGTTCTCCGGCGATTTTCCGACTTCAAACTGCCACAACTGTTCTTGCACCAGTTTGCGCAGCTCAGTTTGAATTCGTGCCCTGCTACTACGAGTTCAAAAGCAATTAATGGCGATTGACGGATATATAATCATCTTTTCCTGGATGACGGGTCCAATCCGATTTAATGAATTGGTAATCCCTGGTGAAGCTATCAGCTAGCTAGCTGTTCTTCAGGACTCTGTTCTTGAAATGATCACTCTGTTTTTTGAAGTCCGACTTACAGTAGATGACAAAGCTAATTAATTAGCTTTCCCCTCTTGCTGTTGATTCACGAGGTAGTGTTTTGGGCTTGGTAAGAATCGGCAGAATTGACCGATGAGTTTCGAATCGGTTTGAATGAGATCGGGGATGAAATCGGTTTGGTTCTTGGATGGTTTCGAGTAGAAATGATTTTCTATTTTAGGTTTACGGGTTAGGATTTAAGGTTCTAGGGGTGAGGAGTTGATGCACTCGCCATGCCTTGGACCCAAATGGATAAGCCATGGACTCGAAGCCAAGTCAAGAGTTTTAAGCCCAATGTCAATGCCTACGTGGATCAGATGCGTCGTTGGTTCATATCAATGGTAGTTTTCACTATTAAAGGTACGAGAATATCAATGTTACGCATTAATGATTGATGAGATCCATGGTTTGACACCGTCGAGACTGCCCCTCTCGCTAGACAAATGAACTCTAGATATGCATCAAAAAGCTCATATCCATAAACCACAATATAGCTTACTTATCACGAGCCTTGGATCTATGACAATTACCTATGAACATCTATTATATAAGTAATACTAGAATATCAATGTCACACGTTAATAACGGATGAGATTCATTGTTTCCAACACCTTTCGAAAGTATCCCCTATCTAAACATGTCAGAAGCTCAAACTCATAACGACCTTACTTGAACAGGATATGTTCTATAGGATCGTATACCTCAGTGTCCTTTAGCACTAAGGAGATAGGAAGGAACTCAAGTCTAGTGGATGAATCATAGCCACATGACTAGAGCATGATTAACGGTTCTTGATTGATCCTTGGATCTCTCGAAAACTTGTAAAGGATCGTTCTGAGTTGACCCAGTTGGCTTGGATGGTCACGTAGGAGAATTTTATCTGCATTTATTCATTCAATTATTGAGTTAATAATACAAAATTTGTATTATTCTTATGTGGATATATTGCATATTGGTTCTTCTATGAATGATTGGGAAGTTCTTAGCTAAAGAACAAGTAGGCATTATGTTCTTCTTGACTAATAAGAAATAATCTGTTATATAGATCTATCAATTTTGGATTTTTTTGGGGAAATTAGATCTTTGCATATCATACTTGAGAGTGATATTTTGTTATTTTTGGGGTCCTAATTTAGTGTAGTTTGGACCACTTTGGGCCAACTCAACTTCAAGCCCAACAACTTAGGCCCAATTGTGGCCCGTGGCCCGTACGTCTAGAGTTGAAGTTCAGGGCGATTTCAGTCCTTCGTCATTGGACAATCAGAATTTGCTTATAAGCTGGGTCACTAATCCACCAGTGACACGTGGCGATCCGGCGTGAATCTTGAGGACTTGTAAATACGAAAACTTGACCCCGACTTTGATGAGACATATAACGTGATACTTGACAACATAAGCTTTAAGGTCATTACGCTATTTTGTAGGCACACGCTTAACGTCTACCATACGCCCCTGATAGTTGTCTGTCTCTCACTCACTAAACATGCCTACTCCCTCATATTATAGAACGTTTACTATTGTCTTTCTAATACACCTTGTAAGGTGCCATACGACAACTCCTCGATGCTTTGGATAAGCAGGCTGCCACACTGTCACTCAAACCAGACAATCTTCTAGGCCGAACCTCTTATTAAACCGATCAAGCCAACTGGGCAGAACATAAACACGAACCAAGCCATGACATAGTAAACATACATCTCTGTCTCTCACTCATTATACATGTATATTCCTTCGTATTACAGAATGATTGCTACCGTCTCTCTAATACGCCTTGTGAGGTACCATATAACGACTCCTTGGTACTTTAGACAAGCAGATCGTCACACTCTCACTCAAACTAAATGATCATCTAGATCAAACTTTCTATTAAACCGATCGGTGATCTACATAAACACGAACCAAGCCACGGGATAATCAAACATAAGATCTTAGACCGCCGCCCATGAAGAACAAATGCCTCAAAATCTTACGAGGAAAACCACATTCCATGTATCTTTCAAAAGATTCATTCGTGTTCTTTCTAAAATCAGGATCATATTATAATGATTATTATAATTATATATATAATGATGCAAAATTCATTTTATGTCGGTTTACATGTTTTTGATGCATTTCATGTGATCTATGACGATCGAGATCGAGTGAAGGCATAACGAAATTATCGACCGAAATATCTTACTCGATGAACCATTGAATTGCTCAAACTTTCAACCCGAAATGTTGATTAATTCCTTAATATATCATGTTACAGAACAAACAAGTTCAGTTTTCACTTTATCCACAACAAGCTAATCAGGCTTAACTTAGCTTACTATCCTACCAAAAGACTTCAGATACAGATAACTTACAACGAACTGTACTCGTATGATCCTCAGCGGGATCGAAAATTGCCTGTTACCGGCCACCTAACTACGTTCACAATGTGTACTTGCAGAAGTTCATAGGTCTCTACGAGCTGCCGTTTCGAACAGACTGCGACGCACATCTCTCCTCAGAGCTTGGAGTTTTCCGGAGAGAGCGATACTGCAGTCTGACATCTTCACCGCTACCAATGATCTTGAGCAAGTACCTGTAACGCGGAAAACAAAATGAACTAGGCGACATGGTAAGTGTTGTTGTTGACGGAATGATGAGTCGTAGTTTGTTGCACTAACCAGCCATTGAGACACTGTGATGCGATGATTGCTTCCTTCCCCACGAATTTCTCCGGTGTTCTCCGGTTTCCCTGTTTGTACAATGCGGAATTTTCCATGAACATGAAAGTGTAGAATAGACAGACAAAGGAGAGGGATCGGATGGGAAGATATATGGCCGACCTTTATAACTACTTTCTCGTTTACTGCGAAAGGATACTGAAGCACTCGAATCAGACCATCTTCTGCAGCAACATCTCCATTCTCCTGGAGCAGAAACCAGGAGTTAGTACTGTACATATAACAACTCTTTAACAAACTTGATTCCAGATTCAAAAACTATTCATTTGGTGTCAAGCAAAGTCGAGTTTTCAAGATGTGAGATTCAGAAACAGCCATAGAAATGAATACAGACCAACCAAAATTAACTACTTGGAAATAATTTGAACAAATACCCTGTGTTGTCTTCTTATTGAGTCTGGTTGATCACCTATGTCCTTGCGACGCTTTCGTGCAGCTGCATTGTGGAATAGCCTCCGATCATCTTCAAGTTTGGCAGCTGAAGCTGCAGCTCTGAGAGCTATATGGTACATAATTAGAGGGGGGGGGGGTGATTAGTTGAACTTAAAGGCAATAACTTTTCTGCATAACTAATAGACATGTATGCTTAAACTAATGAAGAGGTACACAGAGATGAGTATCACACGGGAACAGATCAAATGATAAACTGATTGCAGAACTTACCAAGATTAGGAATCAAGGACCCAGATTCAATTTGTGCATTGCAGAGGGTACACCTAGACTGTGGAAAAACAACAATTTTAGTTGGAAGTTGCTTCTTTTTCTATGTACAAGTCCCAAAATTGTCACTTTGTGATTAGTTTCTCTTCCTGCAGCGTAAGAAGTGACGAAAACCTTCCTTACCAATTCGAGAACTTTACTGAGCATAAGACCACCAAATGAATGTCCACAAGAGGCATACATCGCATCTTCAAGGTACGCACCCCTGAAACATAAGTACTACCTTAGCAGAACACAAAATTTCTTGAAAAATACCATAGGGAGCATTAGTTAGAATGAACTACTTCAATCAAAAACATCAGGCAGATTCAATGGAGAAGTTTATCGGTCTATTTAGTTCAGAATGCTACATAAATTTCTCCTTCACTCGAGCATTGGTAAAGCATGAAGCTGAGAAAAATGTAGTGCAGGGGCAAAGTAAACTCACGACAACGGATCTGAGAGAACACTTCTCAACGATGGCTCCTTGTTATAACTATTCAGAACTACCTGTAAGTGCAAAATCAATTTCTGAATTTTCATATGAAATATTCAATGTAGAATTCTTTTTGCAACAACTGAAAGTGAGGCTTAAACTTAAGAGCAACAAGGAAAGTAAGATACTCAAGAAAATGCATGACCAAATCTAATACCAACCCTTATGAAGGCTCTCTTTTCTTTCACTTATAAGTTTTCAAAATATCATTTTGTACCACGTTATGCTTACATTGTCATTCTCAGGTCGATCACACATAACAAACTCATCAGCAGAAAGGTCATCCATAAATTGGCTAACAGATACAGGAACGTAGCTCTGAGGAATGACATGGCCTGCTGCTGCAACAGGAGAACAATCCAATACAGCATTTGCCTGGGGCATTAGTCGAAATGCCAATGATGTCCTGCATACAACAAATTCATTCAGCTTTAAGCCAAATTCTGAACTCAAATGCAACAAAAATGAGCAATTGATGTTGGTAGAATGTATGTGTGGTACACTTATCCTAGTACTTTTACCTTCCACTGCCATTCATGGAAGATGACTGATCAGAAGAAGTTCTATATGAAGGAGCAGGACGAAGGCCAGCAGTGGCATGACTAAGTGCCCTACCAGTAATCAACAAAAGATCACCTGGAGCAAAACCACGATCAGCTAGGTACCAGCGGCCATTAGGGTCACAAACCTAAGAGGCAAAACAAAATTTAAGGCAATCAAACAAGAAGCAGAAGTAAACCATAAATAACATAGATTTTTTATGAGCTCTGGAACACATATAAAGAATATAGATACAGACAATATATTCTACTCCATCTAATGCTCACTATCACTATGTAAGACCATTCTATGTCAAGCGTAAAATTGGTCAGAACAAAGAACATAGGAAGTCACCTGAAGCCCAGGACAGTCCGACGAAATCAATGTTAACAGCCCCTTCTCAACTTCATTGGTCACAGAAGATTTTGCTCCCCCAGTAGCAATTTTCCCATTTTGCGATGATGTTTGAGAATAAGAGGCAACTAGCACAGACGAGGACACCTCATTCACAGGCAATGGGGTATCATCCAGTAAATGGTTGAACGCACTGCATGCAAGAGCTTAAGCTGAGAAGAAAAGGCACAAGCAGATGAAACTTGAAATAGAACTTCGACTAATGCATCCTTACTCGCTTCTCAAACGAAGATGCCTTGCTATAGCACATAAAGCAGCCCGAGCTACCTTTCCCATGCACCTAAATATTTCAGCCATGCAAGGTGGAGCTGAATCCCATTCTTCATGAGACCTGCCACAAGACAAACATGAATGAACTTGATGATAAAGAGAATGGTGATGTTCTTCACATCATCAACCATCCAAAGTTTACTTTTTTATTTCAAGCCCATTTTTACTCTATTCTAAATCTGCTTAGACTGTTCTTCAATAATCATAAAAGAGGTACAACCATGCCTTAACAAAAGCAAAGAATGCCCCCAAAGGACAAAGGCTGCCTGTGTCCCAGTGACTTAACAAGAGCTTTTCTTCATAATTCATAACCTCTCGTTTCTTTCATTTCCATTCCAATTCTGAAATGTTTAAAGAAAAGGGCAGAGAACCTCTAAATATCAGCGGTTCCAAGTTAAATTTCATCAAACAACAACAGAAGTTATGCATCCATCCATCCCCAATTCAATAAAACCTGAACTCATCAATAAACATCACACAATACAAGGAAATGAAGATCCATAAACTCACTTAGCTCTGTACATATGAACTCCACGACTGCTGCTTCCTTTCCCGTTACACCTAAAGTACAACCGTGAAGCTTCTAGGCCGCATTTCATCAACGCAGCATCCTCACTCCCTAACTCGATAACAGCAGCGTTATGCCTCATCAGAGAACCCGACAACGCCTCCACAGCCTTAACGAACGGCCCACAGGGAGCCCCATCGTAGGGTGCTATATCCGACAGCCTGACCTTCGCCAGCATCAGTCCCTGCTCAATTACATGATCGAGGGAGGGCGGATGTTGACCGAGGCGAGAAGAGGATAGCTGAGAGACGGTGACCGGAGATTGGGTGGATTTCGGTGTAGATGATTTAAGAGCGGGTGATGAATTCGACTGCTGCTGCTGGTGATGGTGGTGTTGCATGATCATCGAGGGAATCAATCATTCTGATGCGGTAATAGGAGAGCAGAGAATTAGGGTTTTGCGGGGGGGATTTCCATTCGTTTGGGAAACAGTAATGCGGGAGCTGTTGGTGGTTGGCTTACTGGTGATTGTGTGTTCCTAATTGAGCGGGTTTTGAGATTTGGTGAACACTTTGGAGCGCGGGAAGAAGAAGAGGAGCTGGGTTTTCTTTGTCGGAAGTGAAGTAGGTGAGTGCGGCGGCGGAGGGAATTTCCCGGCGAGAGTGGGGGAGCTGACGGCGGCGGAGTAGTGAGGGAAGAGAAGGAGACGGAAGTGGCAAAAGTCTGTTTTGATTTTTGGCTGTAAAATTAAGGTTAATTTTTTTTGGAAAAATAGCACTTTGCCCCCTCTACTTTGCCAACTTAACAAATAGCCCCTATACTATAAATCGCTCGTTTTACCCCTCCTATTTTGACTACTTTGCCGTTTTGGTCCTTCCGTTTCAACTTTCGTCTTCTTAACATTAAATCTGGACATATCCACAGACCAACAAAGAGAGATATCAGAGGTGGGAGATGAAGAGTTGGTTAGAGAGGTAACTTGGGGAGGAATCACGAAGAGTATGGTGAAATACGAATGATTTTAAAACCATATTTTATTTATCGATTTCATCTCATCTAACCATATATATACGTATATTCCTAATTAAAAAAATTCTTAGTAAACTAATATATGGTTATTGGAGCTAACGTGGTGTACTGAATGCTCATCAATTAAAGTTATGAATACCAAAGTTGGAACAGGAGGACCCAAATGGCAAAGTGGTCAAAGTAGGAGGGGTAAACGAGTGATTTATAGTACAGGAGGCTATTTGTTAAGTTGGCAAAGTAGAGGAGGCTAAAGTGTTATTTCCCCTCAGTTTATGGTATAATTAATAGATTAAAAACCGATTATTAGGATAAATTTGGGTAAATAATTGAAGTTTAATAAGTTCAAATTTTAAGAATTGGGTCGGACTCGAATTTCAGGAATTGTGTTGACTTGACCTCAAAATTTGGGGATAATATCATGACCTGATTTTAAAAAATGGGTCGAAACTGAATTTCAGAAACTGGGTTATGACCAAAATTTGGGTAATAGGGTTGGTCTCGAATAGAAACCGTGTCAAGACAAGATTTCGAGAACTGGGTCGAGACTAAATTTTGGGGACTGATTTTGAACCATATTTCGAGAACTGGGTCAAAACCGAATTTCGAGTAATGGGTCAGGACTTAGTTTTGGGATTGTGAGAGATGAGACTCTGAGAGCATAATAGGACCAATCGACAAATTATACAATGTATAAATTTGACAATCGAACGATGGAATGATATGTAAGATTTAATGGCCTAATGGATAAGGCGTTGGTCTACGAAACCAGAGATTCTGGGTTCGATCCCCAGTGAAGTCGTACTAATTTTTTTTGGCTTGATTCGAGATAGTGATGGACGCATTTTGAGAGCCTACAACTTGTGCATGAGAGTGTGTTTGGTCACTCGGGTAAAATTTGGCTATTCTGACAGATCTTTCAATAGCGTAGAAGAAAGACTACCGGATAGTACAAGTGCAACTCGACTCTTGTTATGTAGTTAGCTTGATCCGCCGTGAGTAGGATGAGGTCCATCAACACCCTAATTATCTATAGAGAAAGCAATCATGCAGCTAATTATCTAGCCAGCATTAGGCACAAAATGTCCTTAGGTGTGTATAACTATCTTGTTTTTTATCCTTTGCTGGCCTATTAGTCTCGCTATGATGTACTTGAAGGTTAGGTGACCATATTCATGAGTTGTGTACAGAGAGCGTGTAAAGTCGAGTTGACTCATATCTACGTAGAGCGCAATCATGCAGCTGATTATCTAGTTAGCATTAGGCACAAGATGCCCTTAGGTGTGTATAATAACTATCTTATTTTCGATTCTTTACCTACCTATTAGTCTCGCTATGATGTACTTGAAGGTTAGGTGATGAGTGTTAGACTATTCAAAATTTTGAAATTAAGAGTTTGAAAACGTTCCACGTGGGCAAGTTTGTCAGCTCACACTAGCAGATATGGACGAAAATGTTGAAAAACAGATGGCGTGTTTATGCGGAATTCAGAATCTAATAGTTGATAACACCGGAAAGATAGGCAATAAGTAGTATATACGCGAATAATTACGAAAAAGTTCGTGACATCTGAGGTATTAGGCCAATAAAAATCCATATCACAAAATATATAATATTTGAAAAGAATTAGAAAAGTTGAGTGAAATGAAAATGATGGCAGCCTGGAGAAAAGACTGAAACTTTGGGCTTGAATGTGCGATATATATAATAATTAACGAAACCCTTGCTGCTGCAGAGTTGTGGCGGACTCCCTTGAGAACAAAGCAAAACCCCCAAAACCCCAGTTCTCTGCAGAGTGGTCGGAAGCCATGGCGCAGTCACTTGAGCTCCTCCTAATCCAGTTCTTGATGCCTGACAACGACGCCCGGCGGCAAGCGGAGGAGCAGATTAAGCGGCTTGCTAAGGATCCTCAAGTTATCCCCGCTCTCGTCCAGCATCTCCGCACCGCCAAGACCCCCAACGTCCGCCAGCTCGCCGCTGTTCTCCTCCGCAAGAAGATCACCGGACATTGGGCCAAGCTCCCTCCTAATGTCAAGCAGCTTGTCAAGCAGTCCCTCATTGAGAGCATCACCATGGAGCACAGGTCTTTGATTACGCTGAATTCAATTCAATTCAATTGACACTGATGGAATATGTAATGCAATCTGAACCGATAGCTTAGTCCCAATTTTGTTTTGAACGTGGTTTGCAATTCGGATTTGGACTGAAATCTTTTGATAAGTAGTTTAGATTGAGAACTAAGATGATTAGGTTGAATGTTGTCTGCAGCCCGCCAGTGAGGCGTGCTAGTGCGAATGTAGTGAGCATCATCGCCAAGTACGCTGTTCCAGCTGGGGAATGGCCTGACCTGTTGCCGTTTCTGTTCCAGTGTAGTCAAAGTGCTCAGGAAGATCACAGAGAAGTGAGTTGTTGTTTGTTATCTTAAGGGGTTTTATTCCTTTGTTCTGGTGTTTAATTGCTTCTCTATGTGGCTGACTGTATTGATTCTTTGCCTTTTGGTGACATGAAGGTGGCCTTGATCCTTTTTAGTTCCTTGACTGAAACCATTGGGAACGCTTTCCAACCTCATTTTGCGGATTTGCAAGCACTTCTGTTGAAATGTCTACAAGATGAGGCTAGTAGCCGTGTTAGAGTTGCTGCTCTGAAGTAATAGTCCATTTGCGTTTTAAAGGCATCAGCTTTTCTAGTAAGACTGATTTAGATAGATGCTTACTCTCCATTAATTTATTTTTCAGGGCAGTTGGATCCTTTCTTGAATTTACAAATGACGGAGATGATGTGGTAAGTTGAGCTCTTTTGTCATGAATTTGAAGTCAAAAGTCACATTATATGATGTGTACATTTCGTTACAATACAATCGTGCTTCCATATTGTTTATATTTTTGTTCAGTCCGAAGCTTATCACCTGGTTATGCAACTGAATAATTGGTTGCCTTTTTCTACACACCATGTCCTACCTGTTTTACTTACATCTTGTCACTAGCTAGTTCCCTTGTGGCTTCACCTAATTCTTATATGTTTGATCGTGTCATTCACCAGCAGGGTGCTAGGGTCAACAGATAAGAAATGATGCATGATGACATTGTTGATTCTATGAGTTTTAACACTAGGTTCATGAGTTTCTGTATTAGATCAACAGGGGATGGAATTTGTTGATTAAGAGTTCCTTTTTTAACTGTAAAGTACATGTATGGTAATACATGATAGGTGATTCTGTTCACACCCCTAAGTTTTTTTTTTTTGAGTAAGGGTCAGTCCAAGACAATGTGATAAAAGCTAAAAGAAAAGATGGTTTGTTTTTATTTTTTTGGAAACTGGTTTCTGCTTAGCAAACTTGTTAGACCCCTCTACTACCTAATTTTTCTGCATAGACCGTTCCTCCTAACAGTGGAAACCTATTTTATTTTTCTGACCTTTATTTCCCTAAATAAATATGCAGGTCAAGTTCCGGCAATTCATTCCTAGCATTTTGAATGTATCAAGGCAATGCCTTGCTTCTGGAGAGGAGGATGTTGCAGTGCTTGCTTTTGAAATATTTGATGAGTTGATTGAATCTCCTGCACCGCTTCTTGGAGATTCTGTTAAATCGATTGTGCAGTTCTCTCTTGAAGTTTGCTCTAGTCAAAATTTGGAGTCCAACACTCGTCACCAGGTTAGAAACGAGTATGGCATGTGCTCCAGTGGATTTATTGACATTTCAGTATAGTTATTTGAGGCTGTGATTTTCATGAGTTCATGTGTCTGTTGTAGTGGTTCTGTATTGTTACTTAATCTCTTTGTGTCTTTACTGTCAGGCTATTCAAATAGTTTCGTGGCTTGCAAAGTACAAAGCCAATTCCTTAAAAAAGTATAAGCTGGTTATCCCAATTTTGCAAGTGATGTGTCCCTTGCTGGCGGAGTCCAACAACTCCGATGATGCTGATGATGATCTTGCCCCAGATAGGGCCGCTGCAGAAGTTATTGACACAATGGCATTGAGCTTGCCAAAGCATGTATTCCCTGCTATTTTTGAGTTTTCCTCGTTAAGCAGTCAGAATGTCAATCCAAAGTACCGGGAAGCTTCTGTTACTGCATTAGGAGTAGTCTCAGAGGGTTGTTTGGACTTGATGATAGATAAGTTGGAACCAGTTCTACATATTGTCTTGGGTGCATTGAGGGATCCAGAACAAATGGTTAGAGGGGCAGCCTCGTTCGCGCTAGGTCAATTTGCAGAGCATTTGCAACCAGACATAGTGTCTCACTATCAAAGTGTACTGCCTTGTATCTTAAGTGCTTTAGAAGATGCATCTGATGAAGTAAAGGTAAGCTCAAGCATCCATGTCGGTGTCATACGATATCCTGTCATATTCTTCACATTCTTGTCTTATGAACACGACTTTCAGTAATTTCTGTCACATGATTGTATATAGGAAAAGTCGTATTATGCACTAGCAGCTTTCTGTGAGAACATGGGTGAAGAAATTCTTCCTTTCCTTGATCCATTGATGGCGAAGCTACTTGGAGCACTGCAAAGCAGTCCCCGTCATCTGCAGGAGACATGCATGGTATGACCACATGCATTTTTCTGTCACACTTAGATTATTGGGGATGTTCACTGGTGTAACTGGAATTTTTCTGTACATTTGTTCTTAGTCTGCAATTGGTTCAGTTGCATCTGCTGCTGAGGTAGCTTTCATTCCATATGCTGAAAGGGTCCTTGAGTTGATGAAATCATTTATGGTACTTACAAATGATGAAGATCTTCGATCACGAGCAAGGGCTACTGAGCTTGTTGGAATAGTAGCAATGTCTGTGGGTAGAGGAAGAATGGAACCAATCTTACACCCCTTCATGGAAGCTGCTGTTTCGGTAATTTGAGTTCAACTGTATTTTATGACTTTTTCATCTCATGTTAGACTGTGGCTTACTCCTTATTTTGTCAGGGTTTTGTGCTTGAATTCAGTGAGCTCCGTGAATACAGCCATGGATTCTTTAGCAATGTGGCTGAGATCATGGATGATGGTTTTGCACAGGTCTATTAAATATAAGCATGTTAATGCAGATATTGTACTTTTCTCTGTATGTTTCTCTTCGCTCACAGCTGTTTTTTCTTTTATATGCACAGTATCTTCCCCATGTTGTACCCTTAGCATTTTCGTCATGTAATCTAGACGATGGCTCTGCTGTAGATATTGATGAATCTGATGATGAAAGTATCAATGGATTTGGTGGGGTCTCATCTGATGATGAGGCACATGATGAACCCAGAGTTCGAAATATCAGTATAAGAACAGGAGTGCTGGATGAAAAAGCAGCTGCTACTCAAGCACTTGGCTTATTTGCTCTGCATACAAAGAATGCCTTTGCACCGTATCCTCCTGTTGTCATTATTTAACTGGAAACCTGGAGTACATACCTTTTACGATATCACAATTTTGTTTGAGTTCCTTTATTCATTTTAAAGATACCTGGAGGAGTCGGTAAAGATATTGGTGAAACATTCAGAGTACTTTCATGAGGATGTGCGGCTTCAAGCAGTGACTTCCTTAAAACGTGAGTACAGTTCTTCTATCTTTGGCATGATTTTTTGCCATTGCCTCATCCTCACTAGTCGCTACTTGATAGTTTCTTTGTCTTGGCTCACTAGTCAGGATCACTTACTCCCCTAAGCTTGTATTTAACCGATATACCTATTTGGGCTGTTTCATGAATGAAATAGATATTTGTTAGCTTCATTTGCACAGGGAAGGAAATTTTAATTATCTCCATAATTTTTATTTTTATTTTGGTTCATTGGCACTGCAGATATGTTGACAGCAGCACATGCAATCTTCCAAAATAACAATGTAAGTATTGTTTTGGAGTAAATTCTTTCAGAACACCTTCTCTTAAGCCTTCCTCTGTTTCTTGTCCCTATTTTTTTTGTACTAGTTTAATTTTAGTTAAGATGGTTACACAACTTGGTACTCTCACGATGGAGTTTCCTCGACCAGAAAAAAAAAACTCAATTAGTTCTTCACGGGATTGGTCTCATGATTGCTTCCTGTTAATACTAGTACTGGTTGAATAATTATAACTTATAGCATAAAGTTTTTTAACAACACGAAAATGGACGTGCTAAGTGTAGGTCATTATGTATTTCTTGTGAATGATGCTTGAAGAATGTTAAGCTTTTGCACCACCAATGTGATGAAAAATCTTATTTTCTACAGGACGGACAAGCTAAGGCAGTAGAGATACTAGGTAAGAAAACTGTTCATATGTTGTGTACTCTGACTCTGCCGTTGTGACAAAAAGAGGTTCCATCTGATCATTCTTTTTATTAATATTTCAGATAAAGTGATGAATATTTATATCAAGACAATGACCGACGATGATGATAAAGAAGTCGTTGCCCAAGCTTGCATGAGCATAGCTGATATTATTAAAGATTATGGTTACATGGCTGTTGAACCTTGTAAGTAAAAACCACCAAAGTATATGTTACTCAGTTGTGAGTTAGTCCTTAAGTGAGATCCTGGCTAATTGATCCGTTGCATTTTGATGTTTTCCCATTGTAGATATGCCACAGCTTGTTGACGGAACTCTAACATTGATTAGAGAGCAGGCTGCTTGTCAGCTAGTAGAGAATGATAGTGACGCTGATGATGATGATGACACTGCACATGATGAAGTACTTATGGACGCGGTTTCAGATCTTCTTCCAGCATTTGCGAAGGCCATGGGACCTCAATTTGCACCTATTTTCGCTAACCTTTTTGAACCTTTGATGAAATTTGCGGTGGGTTAACATCTGATAGCTACTCTTGACATTTTTATGTTTCCTTCTTGTAGAATCTCATATTATTTATGATTCTAATAATGCAGAAAGCTTCGCGTCCTTCACAAGACCGGACAATGGTGGTTGCAACCCTTGCTGAAGTTGCACAACATATGGGTGCTCCAATTGGAGGCTACGTCGATGTAATCTACCATAACATAACTTACGTCTTTTAACCAAAAGGATATATATCTTCTGAATAGAATTAATTCTGCACATCTTAACTAAGAACTCTGGCTTTAATTCTTATAATGATTCTTTTTCAGAGGTTGATGCCTGTAGTGCTAAAAGAATTGGCTTCATCAGACTCAACAAACAGGAGGAACGCTGCGTTTTGTGCTGGCGAGTTATGCAAAAATGGAGGGGAATCAGTTCTCAAGTATCCTTATATACCTTATTCGACATGATCTTGTAGTCAATATTCCATCTTTACCACTTTCGTTAATTAGTGCAAACTTGTTTGATACTATTGGCTTGCTCTGCTAAAGCTTTTTACACAGGACGAAGGATACAAGGAGGAAGTATTAGTGTTATCTTTTTTGATTTACTATTTGCATTTGCCCCCTTACATCAGAGCCAGATACTATAATGACGTATTGCGTGGACTGTATCCATTATTCGGGGAATCCGAGCCTGATGATGCTGTCAGGGATAATGCAGCTGGTGCACTGGCAAGGATGATAATGACCTATCCCCAGTCTATCCCGTTGAATCAGGTTATCGTCGAACCATATCTTCTCGTTCCTCGTGCTTCTTTTCAGTTTTAACACATTTGGTATTGTTCTCAACCTTCTCAGGTTCTTCCTGTTTTCCTCAAAGCCCTCCCATTAAAAGAGGACTATGAAGAGTCCATGACTATCTACAGCTGTATATCCAGTCTGGTTTTCTCATCCAATTCACAGGTACTTCTCGACCCATTCCCGAGTTTTGTCCCATGGGAACTCCAGTGGCGAATTTAACTGTGTTGAACTTTACGAATCATGAATGCCGGTTTGTACTCTTGCTATCATGTAACATAGCTGCGACAATTTGTGTATTGTTCTAATAATGTCTGCAACTCTGCCTCATGTGTTTTGGTTCATGTGCAATCAGATCATCGCACTCGTGCCCGACTTGGTTAATGTTTTCGCACAAGTCGTCGTGTCTCCCATGGAAAGTCTGGAAGTGAAAGCTCAAATTGGTGGAATATTCTCCCACCTACTTTCACTCTATGGCCAGCAAATGCAGCCTCTCTTGACCAATCTATCACCTGAACATGCAAATGCTTTAGCCGCATTCGCGCCTAAAAGCTGATACATGCCAAATCGGTGAGATCTTCAATATTCTTCCTTCATTTTCCTCAGTGTGCTTCAATGGCAGTGCCACAGTTTCTTACGGCATTCGAGTTTTCTACATCTTTCGATCCTTTTCGTCTTAGTCTTCTTAGGCCATATATTTGATTTTTTCGTCATCCATGCATGAAGCAACTGGGTGCTCTGTTTATTTGGGTGAAGAGTCAGTGTATTGTGATTTTGAGCGCTTTGATCAGTGAAAGGGGAAATTAGGGTTTCGGTTTTGGCCCTTTTGTAACTGTTTCCACATTGTTTGATTATAAATTTGGTTCTTAATTTAGATTGTTGGTGTGCATAGCATTCGAAATTCGGGTCCAGAATACGAAGTCATGTAGCTGATATTCGTTCGAAAAAACCCGAACTGAAGTAAATAAGATACGAAATGTAGAGTTTATGCAGTATGTATGGTGTGTTTTGATTTACAAGTTGCTATACAAATCACTACTTCACTTGTAACTCCATTCATTTGCGTGGCCTCTTGTCTTGTTCGTGTCTATGAAAATGCGAACTAACGACTATCGACTTACAGAGTTCGAGAGAGAAGGAAATTGAAATCGTGATCTTCGTGATGCTCCCCAACACTTCAATGTGTTAGCTACATCGTCTAGCCTCAACAGATACTCCTCTTTAGTCACTGGGAACGATCTCTAATCAAGATCGTACACCAATCACAATTCGTTAAGTTAAACTCAGTTAGGTTAAATCATGTTTAGCCTCGAAATTTTGAGAAAATCTGGGCATTTAAGTCATAATACCGTAATTTTCAGTTTTTGATCATTTTGATGATGGTTAGCCTATGAAAAATTAGCAAAAACTCAAAATGGCTAATATTCTCGTAGATGATAATAAACTGTTTGAAATATCTATCCAACTACATTTGGCCTCGAAATTTTGAAAAAATCTAGGCATTTATGCCACAATACTGCAACTTTCAGTTTTTTGCTATTTTGGTTATGGCTAACCTATGAAAAATTGGAAAAACTCAAAATTGATAACATTCTCCTAGATTTTAGTAAAATGTCTGAAATATTTGTCATCCACGTTTGACCTCAAAATTTGGAGAAAATCTAGACATTTAAGTCATAATACTGTAATATTCGATTTTTTTGTCATTTTGGTGATGGTTAGCCTATGAAAAATTGAAAAAAAAATCAAAATGGCTAATATTCTCCTGAATGATAGTAAACAGTCTGAAATATCTGATCAACCACGTTTGACCTAAAAATTTTGTGAAAATCTAGGCATTTAAGCCATAATATCGCAATTTTTGTTTTTTTGTCATTTCGGTGATGGTTAGCCAATGAAAATTGGAAAAAACTCAAATAGATAATATTATTCTGAATGGTAGTAAAATGTCTGAAGTATCTGCCCAACCACGTTTTGCCTCAAAATTTGGAGAAAATCTAGGCATTTAAGCCATAATACTGTAATATTCGGTTTTTAGTCATTTCGGTGATGGTTAGCCTATGAAAAATTGAAAAAAAAATCAAAATGGCTAATATTATCCTAGATGATAGTAAAATGTCTGCCCAACCACGTTTGGCCTCGAAATATTGAGAAAATCTAGGCATTTAAGCCATAATACCGGGATTTTTAGTTTTTTGCCATTTCGGTTATAGCTAATATTATCCAAAATAGCTAATATTATCCTAGATGGTAGTAAATTGTTTCATATATCTACCCAACCACGTTCGGCCTCGAAATTTGGAAAAAAACTAGGCATTTAAGCGATAATATAACAGCTTTTGTTTTTGTTCATTTCGATGATGGTTAGCTTATGAGAAATTGGGAAAAACACAAAATAGCTAATATTCTTTTGGATGATAGTAAAATGTTTGAAATATCTTCCCAACCACATTTGGACTCGAAATTTTCAAAAATCTAGGCATGTAAGCCATAATACCGCAACTTTCAGGTTTTGGCCATTTCGGTTATGGTTAGCCTATGAAAATTTGAAAAAAAACTCAAAATGACTAATAATCTCCTGGAAATTTGACAAATCTAGTCCAAGAAATTTGACAAATCTAGTCCAATTTTTGACAAATCTAGACTACTTTTTGACAAATCTAGTACAAATATTGACAAATCTAGTCCAAAAAAATGATAAATCTAATCCAAAATTTTGACAAATCTAGTCTAGTATTTGACAAATCTAGTCCACTTTTGACAAATCTAGTCCAGTTTTGACAAATCTAGTCTAAGAATTTGACAAATCTAGTCCAACAATTTGACAAATCTAGTCCCACAATTTGACAAATCTAGTCCAACAATTTGACAAATCTAGTCCAACAATTTGACAAATCTAGTCCAAATTTTTTATAAATCTAATCCTCTTTTTGACAATTCTAGTCATGATTTTGACAAATCTAGTCCAAGAATTTGACAATCTAGTACAGATTTGACAAATTAGTCCAGTTTGACAAATCTAGTCCAGATTTGACAAATGTAGTCCAGTTCTTGACAAATATAGTCCAATTTTTTACAAATCTAGTCTAATTTTTGACAAATCTAGTCCACATTTCGACAAATCTAGTCCAAAAATTTGATAAATCTAGTCCAAATTTTTTACAAATCTAGTTCACTTTTGACAAATCTAGTCCACTTTTGACAAATTGAGTCAAAATGTTTGACAAATCTAGTCCAAAAGTTTGACAAATGTAGTCCTGAATTTGACAAATCTAGTCCAAAATTTTGACAAATCTAGTCTAGATTTTGACAAATCGAGTTCAACTTTTTACAAATCTAGTCTAAAATTTAGACAAATCTAGTCCAAAATTTTGACAAATCTAGTCTAGAACTTTGACAAATCTATTCCAGTTTTTACAAATCTAGTCCACATTTCGACAAATCTAATCCAAAATTTTGACAAATATGGTCCAAAATTTTGACAAATCTAGTCCTTTTTTAACAAATCTAGTCCAAGTATTTGACAAATCTAGTCTAGTTTTTGACAAATCTACTCCACATTTCAAAAAATTTAGTCCAGTTTTCTGACAGATCTAGTCCAAAATTTTGACAAATCTGGTCCAGTTTTTGACAAATCTAGTCCACATTTCGGAAAATTTAGTCCAAAATTTTGACAAATCTAATATTGTTTTTAACAAATCTAGTCTAATTTTTTTAAAAATCTGGTCCACATTTCGAAAAATCTAGTCCAAAATTTGACAAATCTTTCCAGAATTTTAACAAATCTAGTCCAGAATTTTAACAAATCTAGTCTCAGAATTTTGACAAAACAAGTCCGCTAGATTTGGCAAAAAATGAGCTAGATTTGGCCAAAAAAATTGAGCTAGATTTGGCCAAAAAATGCGCTAGATTTGTTCAAAAGTGTGCTAGATTTGTCACAAAATGAGCTAGATTTGGCCCAAAATGCGCTAGATTTGGCCCAAAGTGCGCTAGATATGTCCCAAAGTGCGCTAGATTTGGCAAAAAAATGTGCTAGATTGACCAAAAATACGCTAGATTTGTTCAAAAGTGTGTTAGATTTGTCCCAAAATGCGCTAGATTTGGCAAAAAAATGCACTTGATTTGTCCTAAAGTAAGCTAGATTTGTCCTAAAATGAGCTAGATTTGGTCGAAAAATGTGCTAGATTTGGCCCAAAATGCCTAGATTCGTCCCAAAGTGCGCTAGATTTGTCCAAAAATGTGCTAGATTTGTCCCAAACTACCCTAGATTTGGCCGAAAAAGTGCGCTAGATTTGTCCCAAAGTGCGCTAGATTTGGTCCAAAAATACGCTAGATTTGGCCCAAAATGCGCTAGATTTGCCAAAATGCGCTAGATTTGGCCCAAAAATTCACTAGATTTGTCCTAAAATATGCTAAATTTGGACAAAAATGCGCTAGATTTGGCCAAAAAATGCGCTAGATTTGTCCCAAAGTGCGCTAGATTTGGCCCAAAAAATGCGCTAGATTTGGCCCAAAAATGCAATAGATATGGCCCAAAAAATGCGCTAGATTTGGCCCAAAAATGCGCTAGATTTGACCCAAAAATGTGCTTCATTTGTCCAAAGTGCGCTAGATTTGGCGCAAAATGAGCTAGATTCGGCCAAAAATGCGCTAGATTTGACCAAAAATGCGTTAGATTTGTCCAAATGAGATTTGCGATGCGCTAGATGTGTCCCCAACTACGCTAGATTTGGCCAAAGAATGTGCTAGATTTGTCTCAAAGTGCGCTAGATTTGGCCAAAAATGCGCTAGATTTGGCCCAAAAAATGCGCTAGATTTGGCACAAAGTGCGCTAGATTTGTCCCAAAGTGCGCTAGATTTGGCCAAAAAATGCGGTAGATTTGACCAAAAATGCGCTAGATTTGTCAAAAGTGTGTTAAAATCTTAGATTTGTCCCAAAATGCGCTAGATTTGGCCAAAAAATGCGCTAAATTTGGCCCAAAAAATGCGCTAGATTTGGCCAAAAAATGGTACGCATTTGGACCAAAATTGCAGCTAGATTTATGGGAGAAAATGCGCTAGATTTGGCCAAAAAATGCGCTAATTTGGCCAAAAATTGCGCTAGATTTGGCAAAAATGTGCTATGATTTGCCCAAAAAGCACTAGCATTTGGCAAAAATCCAGAATTTGACAACCAAAAAATGCGCTAGATTTGACCCAAAATGGCTAAATTTGGCCAAAAAATGTGCTTCAATTTGCAATCAAAGTGCGCAAAATTTTGGCAAAAATGCCAAATTTGGCAAAAATGCTACTGATTTTGGCCCAAATTAGCCAAATTTGGACAAATCTAGATTTGGACAAATGCTCAAATTTGGCACAAATCTAGATTTGCCCAAAAATTTGGACTAAATTTGAACCAAAATGCGAGATTCGTTCCAAAATTTGGTAGATTTTACCAAAAGCCTGTTTGGCCAAAAAACGCAAATTTGGCCAAACTACAAAAATGCGTAGAAATTTGCCCAAAAAATGGTAGATTGACCCAAAAAATTGGACAATTACCCAAATTTTGTGCTAATTTGCCCAAAATTGTTTTGCAAATCTACCCAAATTAATTTGGCAATCAAACCTAAATTTGGACAAATCGTAATTGCCAAAAATTGGCCATAGATTTGACACAAAATTGGCAATTATGCCCAAAATGTTAGCAAATTTAACCCCAATATGTTCTAAATCTAACCCAAAAAATTGTGATTTCAAATCTAATTGGCCAAAAATGTCGCTAGATTGGCAAAATAACCAAATTTTGACCAAAATAATCCAAAATTTGTCGAAAATGCGTACTCAAAATGTTGTGCCAACACAATTTAGGCCAAAAAATTGTGCAATCTAACCAAAAGCTTGTTGGTCACCAAAATTTGTAAATTGCCCAACAAAATGGCAAATCTAGCCCAAAAATTGGCTACAAATTGCCAAAATTCTGTGCAAGATTAACCCAAAAATTGTGTCAAATGTCATAATGCCTAAATTTTGTGCCAAATCAACCAAAGCTGTGACAAATTGACAAAAACTATTTGTGAAATCTAAAAATTTTTGACAATCTAACTTAGATTTGTCCCAAATGGCAAATTGGCCCAAAAAATGTGACAAATTTGGCCCAAAAAATTGCTGCTAATTTAAGCACAAAATTTGGACAAATCTAAGCCACTTTGGACAAATTAACCAATTTTTGTGACAAATCTAACCCAAATTTTGGGAAAAATCTAACCAAATTTTGGGACAAAATCTACCCAAAATTTGTGAAAATCTAATCTTGCTCAAATTTTTGCAACAACATTATAACCACAATTTTGTGACAAATCTAACAATTTTGTACAAACTAACAAATTTAGCCAAAACTAACCCAAAATTTTTAGACAAACTAACCTAAAAATGTGGACAATCTAACCCAAAATTTGGGACAAATCTAACCAAAATTTGAGCAAATCTAACCCAAAATTTGTGAAAATCTAACCAAAAAATTTGGACAAATCTACCAAAATTTGGGAAAATCTAACAAAATTTCGTGACAAATCTACCCAAAATTTGGGACAAATCTAACCAAAATTTGGAAAATCTAACCAAAATTTGGTGGACAAATCTAACCCAAAATTTGGGACAAATCTAACCCAAATTTTGTGGACAATTCTAACCCAAAATTTTGGACAATCTAACCCAAAATTTGTGACAAATTAAACCCAAAATTTTGTGCAAATCTAACCAAAATTTTGTACAAATCTAACCCAAAAAATTGTGACAAATCTAACCCAAAAAATTGTGACAAATCTAACCAAAATTTTGTGACAAATCTAACCCAAAATTTTGTGACAAATCTAACCCAAAATTTTGTGACAAATACTTGAACACCAAAATTTTGGACAAATCTAACCCAAAATTTTGTGACAAATCTAACCCAAAATTTTGTGACAAATCTAACCCAAAATTTTGTGACAAATCTAACCCAAAATTTTGTGACAAATCTAACCCAAAATTTTGTGACAAATCTAACCCAACAAATTGTGACAAAACTAACCCAAAATTTTGTGACAAATCTAACCCAAAATTTTGTGACAAATCTAACCTAAAATTTTGTGACAAATCTAACCCAAAAATTTTAACAAATCTAACCCAAAAAATTGTTATCAAATCTAACCCAATAATGTTGTGACAAATCTAACCCAAAATTTTTGTGACAAACCTAACCCAAAATTTTGTGACAAATCTAACCCAAAATTTTGGGACAAATCTAACCCAAAATTTGTGAAAAACAATTAAAATTTTTGTGACAAATCTAACCCAAAAATTTGTGACAAATCTAACCCAAAATTTCTAACAAATCTACCCAAAAAATTGTGACAAATCGAACCCAATATTGTTGTGACAAATCGAACCCAATATTGTTGTGACAAATCTAACCCAAAATTTTATGACAAATTTAACCAAAAAATGCCGCACTTTTCAGTTGTTGGTCGTTTCGGTGATGTAACGCCTATGAAAAATTGTAAAATACTCAAAATGGCTTATATTCTCAGGAATGATAGTAAAATATCTGAAATATATTCCAACCTGGTTTCACCTCAAAATTTGGAGAAAATCTATATATTTAAGCCAAAATGCCGCACTTTTCAGTTTTTGGCCATTTCGGTGATGGTTAGCCTATGAAAAATTGGAAAATACTCAAAATGGCAAATATTCTCAGGAATGATAGTAAAATGTCTTAAATATATTTTCAACTAGGTTTCGCCTCAAAATTTGGAGAAAATTTAGGTATTTAAGCCAAAATGCCGCACTTTTCAGTTTTTGGCCATTTCGGTGATGGTTAGCCTATGAAAAATTGGAAAATACTCAAAATGGCTAATATTCTCCTGGATGATTGTAAACTATGTGAAATATCTTCCCAACCACGTTTGGTCAAGAAATTTGGAGAAAATATAGGGATTTAAGCCATAATGCTGCACTTTTCAGTTTTTGGCCATTTCGGTGATGGTTAGCCTATGAAAAATTGGAAAATACTCAAAATGGATAATATTCTCCTAGATGATAGTAAACTGTCCGAAATATCTTCCCAACCACGTTTGGCCTCAAAATTTGGAGAAAATATAGGCATTTAAGCCATAATGCCGCACTTTTCAGTTTTTTGCCAATTCGGTGATGGTTAGCCTATGAAAAATTGGAAAATAGTCAAAATGGCTAATATTCTCATGAATGATAGTAAAATGTCTGAAATATATTCCCAACCATGTTTCGACTAAAAATTTGGAGAAAATCTAGGTATTTAATACAAAATGTCGCTGTTTTTAGTTTTTGGTCATTTCGATGATGGATAGCCTATGAAAAATTGGAAAATACTCAAAATGGCTAATATTATTCTAGATGATAGTAAACTATCTGAAATATATTCCCAACCATGTTTCGACTCAAAATTTGAAGAAAATCTATGTATTTAAGCCTAAATGCCGCTATTTTCAATTTTTTATCATTTCGGTGATGGTTAGCTTATGAAAAATTGGAAAATACTCAAAATGGCTAATATTATTCTAGATGATAGTAAACTATCTGAAATATATTCTCAACTAGGTTTCGCCTCAAAATTTGGAGAAAATCTAGATATTTAAGCCAAAATGTCATACTTTTTAATTTTTGGCCATTTCAGTGATGGTTAGCCTATGAAAAATTGGAAAATACTCAAAATGGCTGATATTCTCAGGAATGATCGTAAACTATCTGAAATATATTCCCAACCAGGTTTCGCCTCAAAACTGGGAGAAAATCTAGATATTCAAGCCAAAATTCCGCACTTTTTAGTTTTTGGCCATTTGAGTGATGGTTAGCCTATGAAAAATTGGAAAATACTCAAAATGGCTGATATTCTCAAGAATGATAGTAAAATGTTTGAAATATCTTTTCAACCAGGTTTCGCCTCAAAATTTGGAGAAAATCTAGGTATTTAAACCATAATGCAGCACTTTTCAGTTTTTGGCCATTTCGGTGATGGTTAGCCTATGAAAAATTGGAAAATACTCAAAATGGCTAATATTCTCCTGAATTATAGTAAATTGTCTGAAATATATCCCCAACCACGTTTCGCCTTAAAATTTGGAGAAAATATAGGTATTTAAGCCATAATGCCTTACTTTCTAGTTATTGGGACAAATCTAGCGCATTTTGGGACAAATCTAGCACGTTTTGGGACAAATCTAACACATTTTGGGGACAAATCTAGCGTATTTTTGGACAAATCTAGCGCATTTTTTGGACAAATCTAGAGCATTTTGGGACAAATCAAGCGCATTTTTGGACAAATCTAGCGCATTTTGAGACAAATCTAGCACATTTTTGGACAAATCTGGCACATTTTGGACAAATCTAGCACATTTTGGACAAATCTAGCGCATTTTGGGACAAATCAAGCGCATTTTTGGGACAAATCAAGCGCATTTTGGGATAAATCTAGCGCGTTTTTGGGACAAATTTAGCGCATTTTGTGACAAATCTAGCGCATTTTTTGGATAAATCAAGCGCATTTTGGGACAAATCTAAAACATTTTGGTACAAATCTAGCGCATTTTTTGGGCAAATCTAGCACATTTTGGGACAAATCTAACGCATTTTAGGACAAATCTAACGCAGTTTGGGACAAATCTAGCTCATTTTGGGACAAATCTAGCGCATTTTTGGGACATATCTAGCGCATTTTGGGACAAATCTAACGCATTTTTTGGACAAATCTACCACATTTTGGGTCAAATCTAACACTTTTTAGGACAAATCTAGCGCATTTTGGGACAAATTTAGAGCATTTTCGGCAGATCGCATTTTAGGACAGATCTAGCGCATTTTTATGACAAATCTAGTACATTGTTGATACAAATCTAGTACATTTTGAGATAAATCTATCGCATTTTGCGCTAAAGTCAGCATCTAAACAAAAGACCAAATGTAATATGAGACAATACGAATCGCGACTGTGATTGGTGGACGACCTTGAACAGAGATTAACCAAGACTAAGATTAACTTGACGAATTGCGACTATGATAGGTGGACGACCTTGATCAGAGATCGTTCTCCGTGACGGAAGAGGAGTATCTGCTGAGGCTAGACGATGTACCTAACACATTGAACTGTTGGGGAGCGGTCTCACACATCCGAGACAGCATCACAAAGTCGAAGGAACGGCCTATAATCGACAAGACCGCGATTACAATTTCCCTTCTCCCTCGAACTCTATAAGTCGATAACCCGGATTCCAAACGACACTTGCACACTAACAATCTAGTTTGAGTACTTGACAATCTAAATTAAGAACCAAATTTATAATCAAACAATGTGGAAACTGTTACAAAAAGAGCAAAAACAGAAACCCAGCTGCATCATCCATGGATTGAAAAGGATCGAAAGATGTAGAAAACTCGATGCCGTAACAAACTCTAGCACTGCCATTGAAGCACACTGAGGAAAACGAAGGAAGAATATTGAAGATCTCACCGATTTGGCACGTACCAGCTTTTAGGCGCGAATGCGGCTAAGCATTCGCATGTTCAGGTGATAGATTGATCAAGAGAGGCTGCATTTGCTGGCCATACAGTGAAACCTTTTGATGCATTCCTCAAAGACTGGATAAATAAGATGAAATGCAACCACTAATTCTGCTTGGTTTCCTGTTTGTTAAGGACCAATAATGAAAGGGACAAATAGGTATGATTCTAAGAAGCAAGAACCCTAGATCCCTTCTTTTCCAATCACAGAAATGGAGACAAACTTAGAAGCAGTTAGCACAAAGCTCCTTCAAGTGATTCTTTTGATTGTGCAGAGCTGTGTTAAGTCTTTCTCACTTATGCCTCTTGTAAATTTTGGCCAGAAATGACTTCAACACTGCCTGCACTGCTTTGCTAGGATGAGCTTCGATACTGGTTATCAGTTTATCGTAGCTTTTGCTCTCGTACTCGGCAAACACCCCCTTTTCAAGTTGCAACACAGATATTAGAGGTACGAAACCTTAGCAGGGATCTTATAACATTTTTCCTTGTTTGCTTCGAAAAGAAAAGCTCAAACCTGAAGATTCAAGTCATGGTAGAGGGCCTTCACTTTAGCAACATTGGTAGGGTCAGCTTTCCCGTAGTTTTCCTGAAAAAAACACTCAGACCCATGTTTAGGAGATCTAAAATACAAGAAGAAATGACACAACTTATAAAAGAAATGCTTACAAGCAACAGTTTCTTTTGTTCTTCATTGCTAAGTTCAAAGGCCTTCACCACCAACCAAGAGCACTTGAAATCTTCTATGTCTGTTCCTATCTGATTTGCATAAAGGATATTGGCAATATGTTTCAATTACAATAACTTTTCCATTCTATTCGTTTGCAAATTTAACATAGCTTCTGTAACAAAGCACCATATGCGGATCTTACCTTACCAATAGTCTCAGGATCCCCAAAGCAGTCGAGAAAATCATCCTGCAAAAGGAAATAAACAAACATTTAACAGATTACAGTTGTGAGTGAGTGCACCCAGATCATTCGATGAACATCTCTCTTCATCATTCTATCAGATCCCGGGACCTTCTTTTTAACTATCCATACACATTAAGTTCATCTATTATCTCCAACTTCGTGAAAGTACAAACAACTGCAGGAGCTTTGATAAAACAACTGCATGATAGTATGATACAATAGATAATTCAGTAAAAGCTAATATTAACCATGTAGGTCGAGTAATACCTGCACTTGGAAGTAGGTTCCCATATCAACCAAAATGTTCTGTACTTCAACGTGGTCTTCGAGTTTCTCACCAGCCATCAGCAATGCACAAGCAACCTGAGCAGACACGTATAGGCAAATTAATCAAAAGAACACATTGACAAAGCACTGTTGGAACTTCCAAATTTCATGTGATTCATGATCTAATGAATGAACCTACAAATCTCAGATCGTAGTCATCAAAGCTTTTCCACAGTTACTTATTACAGAGATCTTATTGGACAGTAATATGAATCACAGAGGTGATGCTACTTACAGGGAGGTAAAAGGAGTAGTATGCTGTCTTATACTGAACAATCCTACGGTGGCTGCAAAAGTTCCCATCGACAGGTTAATTATAAATAATAATATAGATAAAAACCAGCCAACATGAAAATGGAAGACACAAAATTTAAGCTTCTTCAAAATAACAGTATGAGTAGAAAATTACTTTCAGAGAGGAAAGTTAAATGACATGTTGGTGATCCAGAATTTGGAAGTTGAAGCAAGCATTAAAAGGGTACTTTATGTGCCACTAAGTATGAGGAATGTCCAGAGCACTTTACTCACAGTGTCAAAGTATATTTGGACAAATCCTTTTCTCCTTCGAGTGTCGTAATTAGATCAATCATTTGTCCATGGGCGGTCTGAAACTCCACCTAAACAAAACAACTACATAAAGTAAGTGTCATGCAATCAGATAAAAAAGAATGACCAATTAATGCAGTCAATTACCTCATTGAACAAATCCAGAAGATCTACATAGTATGCCTTATTCCTGAAGTGCTTTTTGAGAATCATGGGAATATGACTGCGGAGCAGAATACCATCATTTGTAGCAATGAGGCCAACCTGAAAGATGCATTTCATATCTCAGCTGATATGTTAACCTAAGTCAATTTGGGAGTCACAGAAAATGCATCTGGAACAAACCTTGGGCACCCTAAACCAGCAAGGTTGACCACGACGAGTGTGAGAGCCATCCATGATGTCATCAAGGACCAGAAAATATGCTTGAAGCTGAGGATTTACCAGTGACATTGTCAAAGAAAAAAGAACAAAATTCATACCTTTTTTCGCAAGAAGATGATGATTCATATGCATGAATCATCACCCTGAAAGAAAAGAAAGAGGTAATATGACTTCATACCCATTCAATACACCAACCAAGTGCACTAGCAAGGAATATCTCCTCTTCAGTTAAGTCCTTTCCTTCTTTCAATAATTTGTAGCTGTCAACCACAGAAAGCCCTCTGTTCAACTTCCCTGGAAAAAGGGAAGGAGAACATTACTCGACCAGTTTAGTAACCCCCCATACCAGTTGGAGATGGCAAATGCTATACTTCCATTTTCGTGTAGATAAAATCTAAATAAATCCGGTACCTCCCGGCACGTTGTAGTCCAACATCTGCCACATGTGAAAAAGAGTAAGACATGTAGAAACTGAAAGTAGAGAATCATAAAAGAAGCAAACCCATAAAAGGAGAAGCAAACCCATAAAAGAAGCTAAAAAGAAGTAAGTACCTTGTCAACCCATTGACTTGAATCAGGACTCCATTCGAAGGCAGGATCTTCAAGGAGATCCTTCTTCAGAACATCATAAACCTTTAGGAACGTTGACTTCATATCTGCCATGGAGTTGGAACTTGTTGCTTAATGAGAGAGGATAGGAAAGCAAAAGCAGTACCCTGAAACAAAAGACCAACATCTGATGTGAGGTCCAAAACCAGTAAACAAAGAATCTAGCACATGAAAATAAAAAGTTAGAAGCATCACAGTAACTCCCATGTTTGTGCTTACGCTCCACTAGGCTATTTTGTTCGGACACACGCACCAGGACACGATTTTTTATATAACATCCCCTTTTCCTTTTCTTAAGGGAAACAAATGAGAATTCCCCACCGGGATCTTGAACGAACAATTTTAACTGGTTTATCAAATTGAGTAGCAACCATTTGAACAAAGTCTTTGGCAATTGATAGTAGATCTTATTTTTTACGAAGAAAATAGACCCAAGCGTAGCGAGTAGCATGATCAATGAATAACGTGAAATGCTTGTAGCCAAGGCGAGAAACAGCCAGAGATGGTCCCCAAAGATCAATATGAATTAAGAAAAATGGCGCCATAATCAGTGTTGTGCTAGCACCCAATGGTTGCTTCACCATTTTGGCCTCAATGCAATTAATACAAGGAGAGGGTAGGATCCACTTATGATCATTCCAGTAGGGTGAGTATATGATTAAAGCTACCCGAATCTAAATGCCAAGAAGGATGAGTATATGTAATACCAAGAGCTGAGAATGCAGAATGAAGAGTAGTTGGAAGAGCACGTCGAAGTTAATCCTATACAAACGACACAAATATCTGCAGATGCCGACGATGAAGCAGTAGCAGTAAGAGTAGAACCTGACTAGCCTCAACCGAGTGCGAGTCATACTGACTTCGAATTATTAATCAAGAACCACACTAAGAAACACAATCCTCCATTGCTACCACTAGCAGACACTAATCAGTAACTTCGGTTCAACTAGCAACGAAAGCAGTAACAGCAGATTCAAGAGATTAGGGCACGTACCGATTTGGGAGAGATGGCGAGTAGACGGAGTCGATCGAGAGAGAAAGAGAGAGGCTGCCTGTAATTCGTATATTCTTTGTTAACAGTTACATAGTGGTTGGGAAAATGACAATTTGATCCTTGTTTATTTTTACTTTATGATTTTAGAACCTTAAGTCATAAATATATACCATAAGGTAAACCCAATCCTAATTAATCATTTAAAATTTGACAAAACTAACCCATATTTCAGACATTAACAATTCTGGCCCAAACTTTTTAAATTCAGAAATCTAAACTAAATTTTAGAAAATGATAAATTTAGCCCAAATTTTAAATAATTACAAATCTAGGCAATTTTTTTAATGACAAACAAATCGCTCAAGTAAAATGATTCGCTTAAAGTGTGGTTCAAGTGGGACAATACATTAACGCAACTAAATGGTAACTTATAACCTTTGAGAAAGTTGCGCAAACTAAATGGTAACCTATAACCTTTGCGAAAAGTTGTGCGAACTAAACACTGTATCCCAACGTCCAAATACTCGAGATGGTTGCAGGAACAGGCGAAAAATTGAAACGGTTCAAGATCGACCTCAAATCCTAGCGCAAATTTAGAAGCTTATTCGAGGCACGTTGATTCTCAAAACATGGGTTCTCATTAACCCTACCGGGGACAAAAATGATCCGAAACCGATACATGATTTAGCAACATATTACAGCAGCAATCTAAGGAATTCATGAACCATTAGGCATATACAACACAATAAATCACTTCTCAGTTTGGGCAAGATCCAACTTATTTTAGCTTATAAGTTCTCGGTTTCTCGAGCTTCTTTAACATTAACACTTGGCTGAACTGAGCCTGCAGATAAGCGAAGTTATTCGTTAAAATCACAATTCACAATCATATGATAAAACTGCAGTGAAACAACGGGGAAGATTCTCCAAGTTGAAGATTTCGACAGGGTGGGTTTAAAATTCAATCATCCAGGGAAGTCTGGGATTGTTACCTCAGTAAAGGAACTTGGTTAATCGATGGCATTTGTGGCTCTTCTCCATTCTGCTGAATTATATCGTTCACTGGAACACTTGCGCTGCGAGCTAAACTGTATGTCAGCGACTTCAGACCCTGTAGAATATGGAAAGAAAATTATCAAAACTATCATTTATTGAGACAGGAACATGTTGAGATTTCATGAAAGTTCTATCCAATGCACGGATGGAGAAAACAGGTATGACGAGCAGATTGTTGTTATCCCCGAAAAGCCTAAAGCTTCGCAATCCAGCATTAGACTGAAGCACACTAGCCAATAACTTCTTATAGATATCTAAACCATTGAAACTAACGCTTGTTAACCATAATCGTTATTCTTCACAAACCAAACCCTAATTAGAAGAATTGGAGGCTCAAATACTGCTATCAGCTTCAATATAATGAATGGAAAAACAATCGTACATTTTGGACAAAAAAACATGAACATAATACGTGCAGAATGTCCGAATCAAACATCAAGAGTGAAATCATTACCATGCCATCTGAACCTTGATGGAATGTAAGTGAGTTGCGAGTTCTTCCTGGAACACTAAGCTGATCCTGGAAAGAAAGAGAAAATGTCTCAATTCGATGCAGAGAATATGCCTAGTATCACAGTTACATGGCATAACAAAAAATGCTAGAGTTGCATCATCCTTTCTTGTGTGATGACAGAGAAGATGTTTCTACTTTCTATTACTAAACGATGTTCAAACTGCGACAGGGGAGAGTTATTGTACTAAACAAAGTGGATATAGTGATTTTGCTAACCTCCAGGACTTTAGGCATTGTCACTTTCTTTCCATTAGCGAAGTTGCACAGGTAAGCAATACCCATATTAGTTAGATCCTGAAACAACAGCAAAAAAGATAATCAGGATTGTGCAAGAAAAGGCAGAGTAATGCAAAATGCATTTTCTTAGAAAATTCAATCCCCTATCTTATGAGACTAGAAGGGCGACACTGAACTATTTTAATGAGAAATCAGGATGTTTAAAATCTAAATTAAAAAAGGAACAGTCGAACTTATAAGATACTACCTGCTTGTTGTCCAATGAGTCTATCTTCCCATCCTGCAACACAAAAGTAAGCAAAAGGACATGAGACAGCCATCTAGGGAAGAGAAAGCCAAAGAACAGTATGGAAGCAAAAGCATCAGCGACAGACACAGCAAAGAAGCAAACCCTACCAAACCAGAGACAATGCGCTTTAAATCCCACAGGTCAGAATCAAGCAGCTGAATGTTCTCGTGAATAGTAGTGACCTGCATCATATATAAAATAGTATTAGGGCTGGCTCCATGAACAAGTCAAAGCATTATACAATACATATGATAGGACCGTTGATAGCAACAAATCAGAAACAAGTCTTTGACTTCTCCAATAGCAATATTGACATAGAAGTAACCCATGTGCATTGCACCAGCACGAAGATCATGAACACCAATGTGCACCCCAACAGGTTATTAGACATCACATAATTGTAGTATTTTGCAGGTAATTCCTATGTATGCAAGTACAAGAGAATGAAAACTAGAGGATGAGAAATCACTCACATCATTTTGAATTGCCTTTGAGATTTCCTTCTGAGTGTCCATCTTATCATCCAAACCCTGAATCCGTTGGGTCAAATGTTCCTTCGCTTTCTGGACCAGATAATAAAAGCAAAACAATATACGATTCAGCAAGAAAGGCCTAACTTCCCAAAGAATATGGAAGCTTGCATTGACAGCAAGCTTACAGAAAACAACAACTTCTACGACTAACTTCCAAACTAACATGTTGAACAATACAATATTATTAAAAATGAACGCAAGACAAATGAATAAAACACGATATACATTGGAGAAGACAACTTACTGCCAGAGCATCAGACACACCCTCCAGACTCTTTGTCAAGTTGGAAACAGCAGCAGTCATATTTTTCTTTGTAACATACATAAGATCTGAAAATTTCAAGCCCTGAGAAAACAGAGGATATCGTCAGTTGGGACTCCAAAGTTCCACACACCTGAGCCATGAAGCATAAGCAACTTCACTTACCTTCCACCACATGTAACCATAACCTACAGCTCCCAGTGCAGCACCCGGAATTATAAGACTAGTAAAACTACCTGCACCCAATTAAAACTCGAATGAAATTCTCAACTGACCTAGTTCATAATTGCATTCTGCTGGTTCAGATTCATTACAAGTGTATCCCACTGTCTACACTCTTAGTAAACTTTTTCTAACTAGCATACAGAGAAGGTATAAGATACCTGATTGCCCATTTGCATTTAAAACAGTAATTTGCCTCGCAGAAGCAAGCTGTCGAACCTCCTGAGCCAATCTACGCACCTTTCCAGTTTTTCAAAAGGAATTCCACATATCAAACACAGCACACTGTTTAGCTCGCAACATAGAACCTTCACTTCCAAACCAAAACGTGAAAATTCATTTACCTGCTGTGCAATGGCATCAGCGTGACCTTCACCGCCATCCGTTTCCCCTTTCTCAATTCCCTTAACGATCGCCTGACCCAAACACAGCAATATTACTTCCATACCAAAATCATAAAAAAAAAAACAATTAACCGATAGGCGAAAATTCAACTGACTAAACAAACCATAAACGGCGAGGCTGAATAACTCGAAGCTCACCTGAAGTTCGCCGATCAGGTCGGATAATTTACCTTTCTGGACCAATACCGTGCCGGCATAACCTACAAACCGACACCAAACTTTTGAGTCAAATCATGAACCAGAGCACGAAGAACCGACGATGCTGAAGAAACACAAAATCGCAGCAAGAGAAGCTGGTGATCAAACGGCAACAAGTACCTGCTCCGGCGATCAACAGGATCTTGGAACTAAATGCAGCTTGCATAGCCATGGTTGAGCTGAAGAATCGCGGGAATTCGAAAACCTAAGTGAGATGGGGAAAATTAATTTACAGGGATTCCAAGTCAAGAGGATGAAAAAGCGAATTTTCTCATTTAATGGTGCTAACTGCTGAGTCATAGCTAAGCTCATCTCCTGGTGGGCCGCTCGTTGGGCTTTTTAACCGACTTAGGCCCAGTCTTCTATTTTTTTTAGGTAATCAAGTCCCCTTCGTTTTGAAATTGTACAAAATCGTCCGATTCATTTTGAAAATGTACAAAATCGTCCAATTTGTTCATTGACTTTCGACCTCGAACAAAGAAGAACCACTCTAACTAAAAGCTCGGAGCTCAATTACGAGACGTCAGTTAGGAAATACGTGGGCAAATAATCAAAGTCGACCATGTAGGAAATCGACCCCGACTCGTGCAAGTAGTTGCTAAGAGGCAACGTCTACTCATGAGCAAATGAACTCGTACTTCAATACTGAGGTTATCGAGCCTCATATGATGAGTGACAATGGTGAACCAATCTAACCACATCGTCTTAAACCGATGAAATCTTATGAAAAATCTCAAACACGGTGAAATAAGCAACTTCAGTTAGGATATACGTGGGCAAATAATCAAAGTCGAACCTGTAGGAAATCGACCCCGACTCGTACAAGTAGTTGTTAAGAGGCAACGTCTACTCATGAGCTAATGAACTCGTACTTCAATACTGAGGTTATTGAGCCTCATATGATGAGTGACAATGGTGAACCAATCTAACCATGTCATATTCGTCCAATTCGTTCATTGAGTTTCGACCTCGAACAAAGAAGAACCACTCTAACTAAAAGCTCGGAGCTCAGATAGGAGACGTCAGTTAGGATGTACGTGAGCAAATAATCAAAGTCGACCCCGTGGGAAATCAACCCCGACTCGTACAATTAGTTGTTAAGAGGCAACGATCTACTCATGAGCAAATGAACTCGTACTTCAATACTGAGGTTATCGAGCCTCATATGATGAGTGACAATGGTGAACCAATCTAACCACGTCGTCTTAGACCGATGAAATCTTATGAAAACTTCTCGAACACGGTAACATAAGCAACTTCAAAACACTTGAATCTGAACCGGACACACAGATCCATACAGCTAGTTTATTCAATCGTAGTAACAACACAAGCAACTTACAGAGCTGATTACATAATCTTACAGCTACAACAATGGCGCCATTGACAAATCCAGACACCTTCTTACTTACAGTAGCCTATACTTCTTGCTACAAAATGCTACATTAACTCTTCATGGATTATACAAACTGAACATCAGAATACATGTACTTGCAGCGAAGAAATGGCGATCAGGAGGATACCTCCCAGAGCTTGTAATCTCTTCCCTCAAGAGCCGACGACCAGTTACCATCCGACGGTTCGAAGTGGCCCGGTCCAATCTTCACCGCTACTTTGTCGTCGATTATGGCTGCATACACGTCTCTTTCCACCTTCACAATCTTCACCTGAAACAAGAAATTATGCAGCACACCAGGTTGGTCAATGGTTCCATTGTGCTCTTTTTTTTTTGCTGCAAGAGTTTTGAGCTTTCTTACTATGCTGCGGCAATGGAGTTTGTGCCGGTTTCTGAAAGTGAGGAGAGCTGCGATCTCGGACCGATAGTCTGAGTAGAAGACATGGTCGAAGAACACTGCAGGGGTTCCTGGATGGGTTAGGATGTACGCGTAGCCTTGCATTTCTTTCCCACCTGGAAATCTCCAGTGGCCCTGAAAGGGGGTCGAGAAAGGTTGATGAATCGTTATTTGCAACAGACAATGTGATCGGTTCTTTCGAATGTGATTTAGCTGTTACCTGAGTTGAGCCAGTGTCGTGATTCTCGACGAACGTGACAGCACGAGATGGCCACCATCCGACAACTCCGGGAGGCTTCCCCTTGGAATCTGATAAACGCCAATACTCGCACCTCTCAAGTGCCTGCATGAAATGAAATGTACCTTGTGATGGTTTAAATCCAGTGGGAAGACATGAAAGCCAAGTTCCTAATGCAGTAAGACTGCAACTTTTATGGGAAATAACGGAGAAAGATGTGTACTTTTGTTGTCTAATTCAGGAAGCCAATTCCCGAATTTCGAGCGACAGGAAATAAGAATCGGGAATTCACCCGTTCCCGTCCTGAATTCCACCCCTAAGTCCGACACTCAGGTGTAAATATGCTGGAGCTTTTGAGCAAGTGACCGAGAACTTACAGCGTGAAGAATCCCTTTCGTGGTGACATCAAATGCACCAGCAGTTCCGCTAGTTGCATTGATCCAGTCAATTATTCTCTGTCTATGTGCATCTTGATTGTGATCCATTTCCCCATATGTATAACTTAGGGAATCCCAATACTCGCCTACGGCAAAGTCAGGATTGGTTGCGTCCATGTAATCCTTTACATAGCCGCCCCAAAACCCTCTAACGAAATCAAGCCGCCAACCATCATAGCCGATTTCTTCTCTGCAAGTCAGAGCAGCAACTGGTAGATTTAGCAGTGATATATTATATGTAATGCATAGCATATTGAGAATATTCACCTTAGCCAGCACATCCACTCTTTCAGATCTTTCCTCACGAAATCCTGCGAATGATCGATGTTTGGGGCAGCGTGAAAGTTGTCCCCACTGCTCTTGTTTCCCCTACCCTGCGCAACCGAGAGAATTCACCCGTCTTAGTCTCATGTACCAGTTGTAACAACTAGTTGTACAAGTGCTTATATACTTAGTTCTATATGCTGAACAAAAGAGCAAACCATATGTGGAAGGCAATATAAACAGCATAGGAACCTGGGTTTACTATTTTTCAGAAGAAACAAAGCATACTTGTGCAGAGCATGGGTCTGAATGTCAGGATCATTTATTCTCTAGGACCTAAAGAATGAGCCTTATATAGGAGGTACAAGGAATTGAAGTTAACCATAACATTTTAAACCTGGAAATGTGGATCATCAGCAACAACTGCTCGGTCATCCCAATTCAAGCGACCACCAAACATGTTCCAAATTCCATTTTGGTTCTGGTACTCTGCACATCGGTGGTTCAAGACAGCATCTCCAAGAACTTTAAGTCCCGATTTATGAAGTCTTCCCACGAGATCCTTTAGCTCATCAACATTTCCATATCTGTTTGGAAAACAATGTGTAGATACTGAGTATGTTTATATGGATTCTAACATGTGATATAAAAAGAAAAAGTAGTGTAATTCCTAAAGATAGCTGAGAAAAAATTGATATCGAAGATCATTTGGTATTTTGGTTATAGATCGTTGGTTTAGCACCATATCCCCCTGTCCAAAGTTTGAGCTTGTCAATTATGTCCAAAATTGACGAGTAAGACACTAGACCAATCCCAAAGGGAACAAAATATTGAATTTCTTAGCATCATGGATGGAAAGTACCTGGAGTTCAAATTATACAGATCTCTCGGCATGTAGCCTTCAGGTGACACTGAATCTGTAGGTGGAGGCAACCATACTACCGTGAATCCAAGTGAAGCTATATCTTCAGCCTTATCTTTAAACTCTGTATACCATCTTCCAGATTTATGAGATTCCCAATTGAACCCTTGAAGCAATATTTCATATCCACTGCCTGTACCAGAGAACTTTAGGGGAGGGGCTTTCTTCAGTTCTTCTTCCAATTCAACTTCTTCTTTGAAAGTCGGTGTGGAGCTTCGGAAGATACTGTAGGCTTCAGCAGCCAATTTCTCAATCTCCTGAAGAATGCTCTCTTGTGCTTCTTTAGTTTTCACCTTCTGACTGCTCTCAGCAGATATTCCACTCACCAAGTGCCTTATTTCTTTAATTATCTCATCCGTGAAGGCAGTACCAGAACCTTGATTTGCACCCACTGCCCTTTCAGAAGCTGGTGGATCTTTAGATTGCTCCTGTCCAGGTTGAGCAAGCAAGCTACTTGAACTTGAGAGAGGGATGTAGAAGTCATTTCCCATGCATTTCAACCAAGTACTATCATTTAGCTTGAGAACAAAAAGAAAACCTGCAGGGCCTTCATCCAAGGTAAACAACCCAGAACATCCACGCCCATCCTCCTTCGACTGAAGAGTAATACAGGAAAAGGAAAATAAAAGAACACTGTAAATAGTGATCGTGAAAGTACCACTTTATCTAATTTGCTTGGATGAAAATAAAAGGTTGGAACTCTGGAGGCAGGAGGCCAAATGTTAAGAAAAAACACTACTTATACTAAGAAATTCATTTGTCCGACTTGTGTGATATAAAACCATATCCTAAGCAGGGCATGACAATGTGCTTCCTTACCAGTAAGGAGAGCCCTACATTGTGCCTAATGTTCAGCAGTGATAAATATTAAATAGTACTCTATGTATTTTATTCATACCTGCAAAGAAGTCCGCAAAGCTTTTTCCTTGAATATAATCGTTCCTGGTGGATGAGGACCAGATGGAATTTCCCAATCTTTTGTATCATCTCTGCATACACCCCAGTGAACAACAGCTGCAGGCAGATCAGTTTCCAGATGAAGAAGATTCTTGGACGTCTCAGGGCACTTTCTAACTGAAACAGTCACAGAGTTGTCAATAGCAATATGTTTCGTGATGGGCAGCTCTTCATAGATCCCTTCTAGCTTCCGATCTTCTCCTTTGTCACCATTGGGCTCTGTCATACTGTCTGATGATTCTGATTTAAGCAATGAGTTGGTAAGGAAAGGCCCTAGTATTCGAGGAAAGCCATTAGAAGCAATCAGTCCATGAGTAAAGTGGGGGCAAGAAAGATAACAACTCAGTTCATAATTACTCAACATCTAGAAGGAAGTTTACTTCTAGAACAATTTAAAAATCATTTGAATATCTTATGATTGATTCCAGTTCTCAACCTGACAAATTGATGCTGCTTGTGCCATTGCCGCCTCCGAGATGGTTATCCACAAGAACCAACTTAAAATCGCTCCCCTTGTACTGATACCAGGTTCCAGTTTCTTCATCCTGCACCACCACAACCCGACCTAAAGACGGTGCCAAGGCATATCAAACATAAAACGAAAAAACAGCCTAATGTACTGAAACCGACCTTAAGAACAAAATTTACTGCAGCGATTGCACTGTTGGGATCAATATCAATCTTTACTTCATAGAACGGATCATCTTCAGATGATTTCTTTAAAGGTGTCTCTATTGCATAATCCTGGAAAGGCAACAACAATCATGTTCCACGATTTGGTTAAACACTGAACATTGTTAGCACTTTAATATCATGACAAACCATCAATCACGAACCAAAGATTATTTACCTTTACTGGTACTGAACCAGAGGGTCTCATATGTTCTGGAGGTTGGTCCCATTCACTGCAAGTTCGATAGATTTCAAAACACAATATTACCTAACTGATTTTCAAAATCCAAATGCACAACATAGAACTGAACACCCAAGCAAACAGATTAGAAGAGATCTAAGTCAACGGCGCCAAGTCTTCTAACCTGCCAAGATCATCCACGTAAGAGACTCCCCAATGAAGAATCCAATTCCCAGGAATGCTACACCCTACAGTAAGCTGCCAGTTACCTTCCCCGTTCTCCTGATCTAAGCGAACAAACATCTTCCCTTCCACCTATCATTTCCAAACCAAACCCAAACATCAATTTACATAATACCATATATAATCCATCAGATTGAACTTCGTCCCGTTCATTAACCATCTCATCTCAACTGCAGAACGGCAAAAGACCCCACAAAATCAAGGTTTCCAAAATTAATTATAAGAATTACCGCTTCAGTTCGAGTAACCGGAAATCTCTGCCGGAAGAACACATCCACGGACGATTCAGAGGTCTCGGCAACAGCCATACCGGAAGCAAACGCTCTGGTAGCATCTCTGATCACCACATTAGCCTTGGGAATAAGCTCGCATTTGGCGCCGCGGAAAAACTTCCTCCGCCGCGAACAATTAACCGCGGAAGAAGATGAGCAGCAGAGCTTGGTAGCCTTCCGGAGACCGGAAACCTGGTGACATCGGAGGAGCGGCTCGACGGTGACGGACGATGACATTGCGGTCGTCCGGGAGATCGGACGGTCGAGAAATGGAGGGAAAAACAAAAGGGAGCGATCCGTGCGGGAGAAGGAGAGATATTTTTATATAAGATGAGTGGTTGAAATTTTCTTTTCATTTATTTATTTATTTTTAGGGAAAATAGCACTTTGGCCCCCTATACTTTGTCAACTTAACAAATAGCCCCCTATACTATAAATGCTCGTTTTACCACCTCCTACTTCGACTATTTTGCCGTTTTGGTCTTTCCGACTCAAATTTCATCTACTTAACATTAAATCTGGACACATCCACACACCGACGAAGAGAGATATTGGAGGTAGGAGATGAAGAGTTGGTTAGGGAGGTATCACGAAGAGTATGGTGAAATACGAAGGTACACATTTCACCCATCGATTTCATCTTATCTAATTATATATACTTATATTACCAATTAAAACACGCTTAGTAAGCTAATACATGACTATTAGAACTAATATAGTGTCCCGAATGCGCATTAATTAACGTTACGAAGATGAAAGTTGAACGGAAGGACCTAAAATGCAAAGTTGTCAAAGTAAGAGGGGTAAAAGAGTTATACAAAATACGTATACAATACGTATGTATTGACATCGTACGATAACAGTGCTCACTAGTCACTGTATTGTTTGCCGACATCAATTACAGTCTGAAAAAATAGTACTTGTTGCAGATTAGTACATCGTACAATGGTATATGGTTGTTGGGTGTTATTGGAATTTCACATTTGAATGGAATATTCTTTCACACTTGTATAGTGCATTTAATGCGATCGAGATAACCTCCTTCATACATCAGTTTCTCGATAGGCGTCATTCGTCTGCTAGTTTTGACTAGATGTTGTTGATCACTCTGTAAGAAATTAAGAATCATCCATCTGCTAGTTTTGATCGGATCCCTAGGTGGTTATTGTTAATTTGAGCAATGATAGAGTTGTTGAGTACTATTGGACACTGATGTTGTTCTCGAGTGCTATCGAGCATGATACCATTGTGTGGGAGTTGTTGGGTTTTCTCTGAGCAAAAATTAGCTCATGGGGTGAGATTGCCCCTACACTTATGTAGTGTATACAACTCTTAAACCACTTTTCGACGTGGGATAACTCAACAATCTTCATTTTGCATATTAGTCTCTCGGTAGGCATCACTTATTTGCTAGTTTTGACAATGAATCACTCGTCTATTGGCTTTGACCATCCTCAATAGATTGATGTCAACCAAACTTTGATACCACTCTTGGGCGTTGTTATGTTACGATATCACTATTATGGGTTATTGGTCCCCTATAAGCTAGCTCTTGAGGTAAGGTTTTTTCACATGTTACCAGTCTTTCCACTTTTTGATGTAGGATAACTCAACAACCTTTCTTGCACACATCAATCCTCGACAAGCACCACTCATTTACTAGATGTTGACATAAGGTCTTTAGTACTTGGTAGGAATCACTCATCTACTAGTTCTGATTGGATCCCGAGGAAGTTGGTGTCAAAAGTGAACGTGGTATAACACGGCCTTGCCTATTTTTGAACCGATCTTATTAGATATTTTAATGATGAGTTAGTCGAATTGATCATGATTGATTAATCGACGGTTAACTGCAATTTGACCGATGACTGACTTGCTACGAATCTCTTGACTAACCGACCACCAACATATAATCGACAATGGTATAACCGATTTCTATTGGTTAATCGATTTGAATCATTAATCGTAACCATATTACCCACCAAATCCAGGACCAACCACCGTCCATTGGTAGGGCGAATATGCCCAAGATGAATAGGCATCTGCCCGTCCTACCCGGCCTACCCCAAATTCCTCCACGAAAAATCTAACGGCCCAAAACTCCAAACTCCCTCGCAAGCAAGATCCAACGGCCCAAATCGCACCTCATCAAACACCGCAGCAACGAACAAAAAAAAAAATATAGGGTTGTTCATCGTCTCAGATTTTTTTTTTTTCGTGTTCATCAGAAAGGGAAAGCTCCTCCAGAAGACTCAAAACACTTCTCCTTCGATTCCATTTTCTCGGTGAAATCATGGTGAAAGGTCCCGGACTCTACACCGATATCGGCAAGAAGGCAAGAGGTGGGGGATTTGATCGGATTACCTCTTCTCTTTTGATGATTCCTTCTCTGATTTCGATGATTTTGATCGGTGTTGTTCATTTTTTAAATTTTCCTATCGGTGCAGATCTCCTCTACAGGGATTACCAGTCGGACCACAAGTTCACACTCACTACCTACACCGCCAATGGAGTCGTAAGTTGCTCGTTCTCGCTTTCGTTTTGTTTTACTCTTGTTATTTCATTTCGTGGTACCGGATATCCAGCTGAATCGTTTCTGTTTGTTTGGCTTTCGGAAGAGAATGAAATGATTCTTCCGTATGGATATTTGAAATTTTCCTTATCGTTTGTAGTGTCTGAATTTGTTTCTTCCGAGTGTGTTGATTAAGGATGAATGAAGCTGTAGCCTGTATCAGTGCGTTGTGATTCATGTTCGTGGTACTCAGCTGATATCTGTAATTTGTGTTGTTACAGGCTATCACATCGAATGGTATTAAGAAAGGTGACCTGCTCTTGGCTGACGTGAGCAGTCAGCTGAAGAACAAGAACATCACCACTGATGTGAAGGTGGACACAAATTCTAACGTAAGTATGAGAAGCAGATGCAATGCTGGCGGCAGCTGCTCTTGTAAAGTCCTGAGTGTTGACATGACTATGCATTAACCTCCATTGCCTAGCATGAAGTATAGCATCCTTTGCCATTCTGGAATTGAAATTTTAGCTGTGGGTCTGTGGCATCTCAGTCCTATTTGGGATTTTAACTGTATCCATTGTTTTTATGATGCGGTATGTACTTATAATCTGCATGTCTTAAACTTGGTGGTGATCTCGTAACTGATATAGAATGTGGTTTTGTGATCCTCATGCAGTGTCTGTGTTACTATAGCTGTTTATTAAATCTTCTTGTGGTTTGACTTAAAAAAGTTGATAATTTTTCTTGCCTTTTGTAGCTATTCACCACCATCACTGTCGATGAGCCTGCTCCTGGTTTGAAGACGATCTTTAGCTTTAAGGTGCCTGATCAGAGATCTGGCAAGGTAAGGGATCCGTAATTCAAATTACCGCATATGAAGTTCTCTTCTTGCTTGCATCTGTTTTATACTGTTTCTTGCTAACCCATTAGTGATGTCCTTACCCTTTTTATGAATGTTCCTTGTGGCCAACTTGATAACCCGGTTGCTGAATACAGTACTTGGTTTCTGATTCATTACCATAATTGTAACAGGTGGAACTCCAGTACCAGCATGAGTACACCGGGATAAGCACTAGCATTGGCATGACTGCAAGTCCTCTTGTCAACTTCGCTGGTGTAGTTGGCAACAACATGGTATCCCTCGGGACCGATCTCTGCTTTGACACCGCCTCTGGCAACTTCACCAAATTGAATGCCGGTTTGAGCTACACCAATGCTGATTTGATTGCTGCCGTCACCTTGTAAGCCCCACTTAGTACTAATGAGATAGGTCATAGTGATGATATGCTTATTGTACCTGATCAATTGCTCCGTGTCACGGGTGGTTACGTTATCGTGTCGTATGGATTTTTTTCCGGTTCCTGCTGAATAACCTCATTGACAATGATTGTACAGGAACGACAAGGGAGATTCACTGACAGCATCGTACTTCCACCTGGTGAGCCCACTGTCCAACACAGCCGTCGGAGCCGAGCTGACTCACAGCTTCTCGAGCAACGAGAACTCTCTGACCATCGGTACTCAGCACGCTCTTGACCCATTGACCACTCTCAAGGGCAGAGTGAACAACTCCGGCAAAGCCAGTGCACTCATCCAGCATGAGTGGCGCCCCAAGTCTCTCTTCACAATCTCCGGCGAGGTGGACACGAGGGCAATCGAAAAGAGTGCCAAGGTCGGACTTGCTCTCGCCATGAAGCCCTAGATCGGACCAATCGTGTAGGATTGAAGCAGAAGCAATAATGTGAAGAGAGAATGGAGAGAGATGATGACGTCTGTGGTGTTTTGGGTTTCTTCACACATTTTGGCGGATTGGTTTGTAGAAAATAATTGTAGTTGGTGTCACGAACCATAATCAGGGTTTTTTTCTCGTTTGTTTCGGTTTTTGCATCAACCCTTCATGTAGGGATACATTCAAAATCGAATTTCTTGGCTCGAAACTTGGTCTTGTTACTGTTTTCAGCCCGAGTCCTTTGTTGCTTCTTAGTCAAGAAACATGGCTTCGAGCAATCTCTGCATAATTGCTGTTCAATCAAATTTCAATTATCTGTGTTACTGTGTAATGATTTACTTGTAATAAGCTGTTTTGCCAATCGAATTCGGGATAGAAACTTCGAAAAATAGTATGATCCGAACCCGGTCTAGCAATCTCGAGTTCGTTCAAATTCACCATTATTTAATGGATCATCATGTCGTCGAACCCAATATCGAATATTCACTGTATAGGAAAGTGTATTCAGTATTCACATCACAAAGCACACTATACAGACAGAAACAACAAAACACAAGAGTCTTATGTATTCATAACACGATTCCAAACCGATATCTCGCGTTTCCTACTGTGTCGAGTTGGCCTGAAGAAGACCCTCCCTAATCTGTGAAGCAATTTCCTTCACCGCGCCTGGACCATGCGGGATGAACACGGAGCTGCTCTTGGAAGAAGCTCCGATCTCCTTCATCGTGTCGAAATACTGGGTAACAAGGACCATGTCCATCACATCCTTGGAAGTTGTTCCCGGTACGTTAGTTGAGAATGCCAGAACGCTGTCTCTCAGACCGTCCACAATCGCTTGACGCTGCCTCGCAATGCCAAGGCCTGATAGGTACTTGGATTCTGCTTCGGCTTCAGCTCGTTTTATCTGCAGTATCTTCTCCCCCTCTGCCCTCTCATTTGCTGCTTCCCGCATTCTCGAAGCTGCATTGATCTCGTTCATGGCTCTCTTGACTTGTACGTCAGGCTCGATATCGACTATCAGGGTCTGGACTATCTCGTAGCCGTAATGAGACATGGCCTTCTCGAGCTCCTGGTCTACTGCTTTGGCTATGTCGTTCTTTTGCTCGAATGCAGCATCCAGATTCAGCTTCGGGACACTTGCTCTAACGACTACATTAAACAATATCGTATCACGATTCAATTACTAAACCTGAACTCTGATAACGTTAACTAATCTACGTACCATCAAACACATAAGACTGGATCTGGCCTCTAGTATTACTCAGCTTGTAAAAAGCATCTGATGCCTTCTCCGCAAGAGCTCGATACTGAACCGATGCCACAACAGTTACAAACACATTATCCTGCAACAAATCCAAGCAGTGAAAGCTTCAGTTCATCTGATCTTTCTATCTTACCATCGCTAACTATCGAGCTTCAAAAGTTCGACGTCTAGACAAAGACCATACCTTGGTCTTGGTCTCACAGCTGACATCGAGCTGCTGAACTCGCAACGAAAGATGGCCACCCACCTGGCTTCCCAAGCACCATGGGAGACAGTGGCAACCGGGCTGAAGCACATCATCGAACCTGCCGAAAGTTTCTTTGATAGCGACTTTCGATTGATCCACTTGGATGCAACCCAAAGCTTGACCCATTTTTTCCCTGTGGTTTATAACAACATAAGCAAGAAACCAGATATTCAGGAGCCATTTCCTTGATTGAAGCTATTGAACCCACAAGGGTTACATTCACAGAGTTATAAGAAACATCAAATTCATACTAATATGAACAGGAGAACAGAGAGTCCTGCAATCACCAAGAACAAGAACAGTCATACAATCAATATGAATCACTTCAGAAGATGGTATCAGCAAGATGATGAGAAGAGAAGATGAATCAATACAGTCAAACCCAGATAAGGACACAAAGCTTCAAACAGTTCCCTTTCAATTTGAAACTTCAAACCCAGAGAATCATATCATGATATGCCAAAGTTTGACAAGCAACATAAACTAAAAAAGAAGAGAACTTGCTCACTAAAATGTGCAGAGGTTGGATACCACAACACGCAAACTCGATTCAAGTTAAGGTTTCTGACAAGTGGCATGAAAATGAAATTCTACCCACATATATTACAGTAAGAATGAGAGCTGGATAAGGTTCTGAACTTTCAATCTACAAGAACAAAAGGGGGAAAATTTTTTGAACCCAGTAATCTAAAACCAGAGACTAATCAATCAAGCTTCAACATACTAAAACCCGAAATCAGGCGCAACAGATTAACACTCAAAGATCAGGCTCCCGCCATGAAAGCACACCTAAGGAAAGATCGAGGTTGGGGATGATTGCTTGCTTACCGATTAAAACTCCAGGTGGGTAGTGATAATGGATCGTGAAGAGACGAAGCAATAGTGGTAATGGTGGCAGAATCGAAAATGGGGAGGAATTGGGTTATGAAAGCAACGTTAAATCGTCGTTTATAAAAGGCGATTTCAGAAACAGGAGAATTTTCAGCGGAAGAAACGAGGAAGATGAAGAGAAACGCGGCAAAATCAGAACCAGGCTGAGTTTACCTTCTTCTTCATATAAAACAGAGCAACAGAACTTTTTACTTAAATGATCACTGAACTTTAGCCAAATAACCCAACGATCATTAACCTTCCAAAAATCTCCTAGCAATCACTGGTCTTCGACAATTTAACCCAATGGTCACTGTTAGCTACGAACATCCATAATTCCGTTCATCCGTCTATGTGGACTTGCTAACCGGTCGGCCACGTCATTAAAGTTGCCATCAGATCTCTATTTACCTAAAATCAACACCAACACCCGACCCAATTACTCGCAGGAGACATCGACGACGGACAGGATTTGTTGGTGGAAGTGGGTGGGGAGTTGGGTTGGGTTCGATTTGGGTGGGTAATTGGGTCGAGTGTTTGAGTAAATAGAGGGCTGACGTGGCAACTATAATGACGTGACTGACCAGTTGGCAAGTCCACATAGACGGATGGACGGACGAAATTCCGTCTAGGAATTATTAGTCCCAACGATCACGGAATGACGTGGCTTACCAGTTGGCAAGTCCATAGCTAATAGTGACCGTTGGGTTAAATCATCAAAGACCAGTGATTGCTAGGAAATTTTTTGAAGTTTAATGATCACTAGGTTATTTGGCCAAAGTTCAGTGATCATTTAAGTAACCAACCCACAATCCTAGACTTGAATGCCCATGGCTTTCTGAGGAAATCACGATTGATGCAACTAAAACTCAACTTGTACTAGGTTCACAAGATTGAATCTACATTCGACATGTTCGGGCACAATAACGAAGCATCAGAAGGGGTTACTTGTTTCACAAGCTACTGTATGATTGTCGAATCGAACCTACCCTAGCTACGAGCTTAGCTTATGTTCTTTTTTCCAGGTTACACAGTTATGATAATGATACACAAAGAAAACAACACATACTTCCTGTGCAGTGGAGATGGATCACGAGCTCCGAAAGTTGCTTCCATCTCTCTCACTTGTGTTTTTCGTGACGAGAGCCCCCAAGCAACAGTCGGTAGATACTAGACACTCTTAAACTGGACCGACATGTCTAAACTATAGCGGTGGAAATGCTCGACGTAGCATTTATCTTGAGGGAGTACTCGGGGATGTAAGTGAGACCTGGTTCAAAGAAGCAAGCAAGCGAAACAATGAACGACGATGAGAAGAGCTTGAAATGATGTAACAGTGCTAAGATCATAGTACCTTTCTCTTTGACATCTATCTGCAAGGTGTCGAGTGTGATGATACCGTCGGTCAAGGGAAGCAGCTCGATCTTTATCGTGGCTGTTGAATTTGCAGGGACACACCTGATACATACGATCGAGGGAACCTCTATCAGAGAATGTTAGGAACGGGGAAAAAAACAACAGAGAGGAAGGCTCGAGTCGTTACCCTAGTGGAACTCTACTTTGTAGCCATAGATGAGTGCAACCAAGGCCAGTACTCGAGATGACATCGGGTATGGCGGAAGACTGGCGATTTCCCTCGTTCAGTTGTTCGAGTGCAGAAGCCACCCGGTTGTGCATTTTGCTCCCAGTGTTACTGCGATCAGATGGACCGATTGGTGTCGAAATCAAGGAACCAACTGAAGGAGGAGCGGTGAATGAGGATGGGGCGAGAACTGTAAGAGTGAGATCTTCAGCTGTCAAATTGGATGCTCTAAGAGTCAAGACCTGAGATATTTTCGACAAAATGAAACGTTATGAGTTCATAGCAAGAAGGAATTACAGAGGGCATGTATAGTTCAAGAAAACAATGTAGAAGAAGAGAAACCTGAACTGGAAGATGGGAGACTCTCTCGTTAGGAGAAGACTGGTGTGACAGTTCGGGTGCAACAGAGATCAAAAGATCCCTCGAGAAACGTGGTCGCCAATCAGTTGGCTGCTTGAAGAACAGTCTCGACTCTGCATTATATTCGAAGAATATAACGTTATTCACGCACAAAATTCAACATTTCGAGTAAAAGTAATTTGAATCAAAGTAAATGTTGCATACCAGTGTAGTTGCAACGACAAGATACCATGATAGCGTATATGTCAGGGTTTGAATTACCACTTCTCCCATCAATAGCATTCTGCGAAGGACGTAAAGTTGATGAAGATGAAGTTCTTTCGCTGTGAGCCTTGGTACTCTTCCACATTGACGAGGCCGGTTTGAGGATGAAGGAGTGTTCTTCGCCTCTCCTGCCAGGATTATCGATATAATTGTAAGTGAACAGATACTTAAAGGCAGAGACTAACAAGCAGCAACCAAGAGTAAACAAAGATACCTAGAGTGGACAACCACCTGAGGGCAAGATTCGGTAAACAATGATCATCTCCAGCTTCAATGCATGCTATTGGCAATGACAAAGGTAAGCCGCCTTTTGGAGCCTCGTTAAAAACCATTGTTATCGCATCTACGTACACCACTATATCCGGCAAGTGTGCTGGAGAAATATTCTGCAGGAGAATCAGATACATCAATAAGGAATGAGCAATATGAAAAGCTCTTCCAAGAAGATATAATACACTGCAAGAACTCACACCTTTATCTGAACACAAAGCAAGTCATCGGTATTACAATTCGCAGCAAAGGAATGGATCTCCACAGGTTGAATGATTTCAAGCTTCTTCCTCCATCTTTTTCCAGGAATGTACATGCCTTCGAGTCCACAACGTACTGAAAATCTTTCTTGCTCCAATGACACACCTCGGAAAGAGAGAATTCGATCGCCACCATTTTGACGATCTTTTCTCAACTTCTGAGACGAGTTCTCCTCCCAAGCGTCGATGTCAAAATTTGGTTTAGAGCTTTGTGCTTTAACTGGTTGAGTAGACGGAATACTGTTCTGAGGTAGTGAGGACATGGAGTAACTTCTAAAATGAGAGAACAGCTGTGAACCGGAAGGCACAGGCTTCTGAGATGTGGGAGTGACTGGGATAGGAGCTCTCTGCGGTGGGGATAAAGCACGAGCTGGTGGAGAAAAAGCGTTATCCAATGGAATCAACCATTTTAGGAGTTGTCCATATGGGTCAGCATGAGGTAAAGTCAGGATATCCGGTTTCTCGGGAGACGGATTTCTTGTCTGGTATTTCTCAAACTGAAGAATCTCAATGACAGGGTCTCTAAGAATATGAGTACCGACATTAACTTGTAGAAGTACCTGTATCGTTCCAAACAAAGATTGGGAATGAGAATCAGCAGTTGAATAAACAATTAATACAGACCATTGACATGGTGGATCTAAGTGATGAACCTTAAACTACTGTTAGACACTACAATTCTGTGTTATAAAAGGCGTTCGGGGCTAAGGTTATTTTGATTTTCATGTACTTTTATCATATAGGAAAAGACACACGATAACATGCACAATATCAAACATTGACAATCCATATCATCAAACACTGAATCAGAAAAACAGAAACAAAATCTGGAGCACTATTCACACACGTAAATCATAGATGTTGAACGAAAAAGCATTCAACCACATACCACTACATCTCCATTGGAAAGAGACCAACAGTTAACACCGTTCCTAGCAGCTCCGCCAGCGACATTGGCGTCGAAATTTCCTTTGTCTATGAGAGCATTCAGATGATTTTTGACCTTTCCAGTTCCACTACCAAAGGAGTTCTGATCATCGATGTCAGCCAACAGGCGGTTTTGGCCAGCTTTTTTCGACCAGAGTGGCTCATCTGACTCTGCAATTCTAACAAAAAAATGGGAGTTCTTGAATCTCTGCAACAAGGTTTCAGTTTGTCGTTTGTGATCCTCCATTCTGAGAAAGGATTCACTAGCAGAAACATCACTCTTCTGTTGCAAAGAGTCGCCCCCATTTCGGCCATTAACTTCACCACTCGAATTTACTTCTCCTTCGTCAGCACTTCTATCATTTACGTGTCCATTTTGTCTCTCGGGGCTTTGTCCCATGCTACTTTTAGACATTACAGCAGCGACTTTGAACGGAGTAATGGTCTCTGTATCTTGATTAGATGCTGATACACATGCTAGTATATGAACCTGTTCACCTAAAACGATGGTGTAACTCGTCAAATAACTAGACCAACTTACTTAGTATCTATCAAATTGTCCAAAGCTATATTCTTTTTTACCAGGAAACACAAATGATCTGTCCATGGATCGTAGTGACTCAATATTCGGTGAAGCATTCCAACCTTCAGGAAGCTCCTCTGCAAACACACAAAGATAATTACGAACCAGACAGAACATAGAACAATCATCACATACAGAGGTCAATCAAACATCCGAAACTACGATTCATAACCATTGATTCAGGGGAGGAAAATTACTGTGTGGAATGGTGATCCATCCTTCTTCTTCAGAAACATCAGAGTGGCCATCAACAACACAAGAATCTTTCCTCATAGCAGAACTTGCATCATCATCATCATCACCATTCTCAGCTTCAAATTCATCATTCCCTCCTTGGCGAACCGGAGACTCCGGAAACGAATCCTCCGATATGAGACCTTCCAAAGTCTTGGTGGGTTTCGCCATGTCCACAACAGGTTCATGAGCAGGAACCTTCTTCTCAGGTGTCACATGGTGACTAGTTGACCGCATCAGAAAATTCATCCTCAGACCAATTCCTGCAACCAAACACCAATTGCAATCTATAAATAGCAAGCTAAATCTCACACCAAAATGCTACTTCGAAGCTCGACCAACTGCTGGATTACTGTACAAAAAGAACTCTACTTCAACAAAGTAAGCAAGACCCTTGACTTCAAACTTCTTCTACAGGATTGAATTCAAAACTAGGAACAAAAAACAAACCGATTGAATCGAATCTCCAAGTTCAATTGCAGTGAGAGAGGAAAATTCAGTAAGAAATGAATGCGAAATGATTGAACTGCAGCCAGTTCAGTGCCGCAAGCTTAGACCGTAAAAGCAAATACTTTGACTGTAGATGGTTCACCTGATCGGAGATCTCAGCCGGAGCTTGCCTGAAGAACGCCGGAGATAGAGAGAGAGAGAGAGATCTAGTCGGTTGAAGGAAGAAGCAGAGACGACATTACGAGCGAAAGGTGGGGATGTTCAAGAAAAAAAGGATTTCTAAGGAAAAATAGCACTTTGGCCCCTCTACTTTTTCAACTTAACAAATAACCCCCTATACTATAAATCGATCATTTTACCCCTTCTACTTTGACGTTTGGGTCTTTCCGTTCCAACTTTCATCTTTGTAACGTTAATTGATGCGCATTCAGTACACCACGTTAGCTCCAAATAGTCGTGTATAAGCTTACTAATAGTTTTTAATTGGATTTGCATCACTTTTCTGTTTATCGGTATCCTAGCCTGTACCCCACTAATTCTTAATTTTAACTCTTAGACTTGGCCATCTGTAGCAAAACTATGAACAGGAACTAGCAATTCAGACCGTTTCTTTTAAGTTTGCATCTGGTTCCATCTTACTTTCGTTAGTTAACAGCGAACCGTTAACAGGGTGTCACGATTTGTGGGCGTATATATATAGTTAGATAGGATGAAATCGACGAATAAAATGTGGTTTTAAAATCCTTTGTATTTCACCATATTCTTCGTGATACCTCCCAAAATTATCTCTCTAGCCAACTCTTCATCTCATACATCTGATATCTCTCTTTGTCGGTGTGTGGATGTGTCTAGATTTAATGTTAAGAAGGCGAAAGTTGAAACGGAATGACCAAAATGGTAAAGTAGTCGAAGTAGGAGGGGTAAAACGAGTGATTTATAGTGTAGGGGGCTATTTGTTAAGTTGGAAAAGTAGAGGGGCCAAAGTAGTATTTTCCCTTTTACTAATCGCCGACGAAAGAACCGTGGGCCGAGTTTGGGCCTATATTTGGGCCTAACCCAACATCACAAGAGATTACAAAGCCCATCTTACCTTTCTTTCAGGTACTTGATTCGGCCCAAATGTCAATGGTAAGCTTGCGGTTTAACCGAGCTGATCTGAGCTTTACCCAACTCGAGCTCCAGCTCGTCTCGGTCAAATTTGTTTTTGGCTCGAGCTCATTTACCGTTACTCTAACTGAGCTAGAGTCGAACTTGATTTCAATCGAGATTAAGCTCGAACTCCAGCTCGTTTACTCATTTTTCATAATTAGTAACTTTTCGTTAGTTTGTCGGCATATCCAAACTCGAGCTTGTTCGTGAGTTTATAATCGAACCCAAGTCTCGTGAGCTCCAAAATTGAGCTATTTAACGAGCCTAAATCCAGCTAGCTTAGTTAATCTAGTTCACGAGTTGAGCTAGCTCATGAGCCAATCGAGTCAAGAATAACCCGATATCGATTCATTAGATCAGTGGCGAATCTAGGGGTGGGATTCCACAGGCCACGACTCACCCATCTCCGGGTCTATAGCTACTAAACTAAAATATATTTTCGTGTACGTAAATAGATTGACTCAGTGATTTTTTAGATTTAGCTCGATACATATGATAACTTAACGAAATAAACCCAGTGTCATGATCCGTCCTGGTCCTGGATCCTCCAGTGCATTAGATATTGAACCGAGTTATGAACGAGCTTTCTCCAAAACCGGTTTCGAGTTTTGACCGGTTTCATAATCATTTTTCACGTGGGAATTTAATTACCCGACATTATCCGAGGTAAAAAAAAAATTAACCAATCCAAAGCTTGAAGATAAGAACAATCTATGAAATTAATCACTCTGTGTATGTACTCGTCTTCTTCTTCATCTCTTTACTGTTCATCATCACATGTCAATTTCTCGTTGATGTGAATCGCTCCTTCAACTCCATCCATCCAAACTCCCCTCAAATATTTCCTTCCTCAAAAACCCACCTCCATAATCCAATCAATTTCGCCGTCTGAATCGAAATTCATCATCTCTAGGTTTTTCGCTTCCGTCCTGGTAATCTCTAAGCTGAGAGAGACTGATTGATTGATCAACTTTCCCACATGGGATTGGCGCCAATTGACCAACCGAGGATTGGAGGAGCTGCAATTAACGGAACCTTTCATGGAGTTGATTCAAAGCTCCATCAATAGCAGGTACACCAGCTGGGCACGCGAGGTGCTCGACGAATTGCCCGACAGCTTCACAATCACCGATCCTTCCATCTCGGGCCATCCGATCGTGTTCGCAAGCCGCGGGTTCCTTAAGATGTCCGGTTACTCTGTTGACGAAGTCGTGGGGAGGAACGGGAGGGTTTTCCAAGGTCCCAACACTTGCAGGAGGTCCGTGATGGAGATTCGTGAAGCGGTTCGTGGGGAGCGTGGGGTTGAGTTGAATCTGTTGAATTACCGGAGAGACGGGACGCCCTTTTGGATGTGTTCCGGATGACGCCGGTGTTCGGCAAGGAGGAAGGAAAGGTTGTTCATTTCGTCGCCGTTCAGGTTCCGATTCTGAAGAGGAGGAGAATTGGGGAGAGGTTGTGTGAGGAGGTTTTGTCTAGTTCGTGTAGAAGGGAAGTCTGCTCCAATTCTCAAGTTGAATTGGGCGGAGTTTCGGCATCTGAGTCTGATTGTAGAGGTTTGTTGTTTCAGAAATGAACCTTCTTGCAAGTTCTTATTGGATACTAGTCTACTTTCTTCGTAGAGGTCTGATTAGTATCAGTTATGGCTTCCCAAGTTGGTAAATGTTGGTTAATTGTGATCACAATCCAGTTGCTCCCTTTCAGTTAATCTCATTTCTTAGCATTAGATTCATTTAGTTAGCTTCATCTGCTGGGATTTATTGTTATCAGAAGGTTTGATTAGTATCAGTTATGGCTTCCCAAAGTTGGTAAATGTTGGTTAACTATGATTACAATCCAGTTGCTTCCTTTCAGTTAATCTCATTTCTTAGCATTAGGTTCATTTAGCTAGCTTCATCTGCTGGGAATGGTTGTTAATCAGAAAGTCTGCTGTTTCCTATTTGATTAGTATCAGGTATGGTTTCTCAAAGTTGGTTAACTGTGATTACGATACAGTTGCTTCCTTTCAGTTAATCTCATTTCTTAGCATTAGGTTCATTTAGTTAGCTTTATCTGCTGGGATTAGTTGTTATTTTGAAGGTCCATTGTTCTGATTCAGCTGAAGATAATTCCTGAATATGGTATTCTGTGTTTTGTAGCATTAGGGATTGAAGAGCAATGTGAGGCAGGCGATAGAGAGAAGCAAATAGCTGCTACTGCTATTAGAAACGTGTTGTCGGTGCTAACGCATTACAGTGTGTCGACGGGAAGATTAGTGAGCGAACAGAGATTCGGGGCCAGCCTCGTCAGTTCATCGTTACATATTTCTCTTGGTAGAATCAAACAAAGCTTTGTATTGTGAGTTATTTTGTTGGCAGTTTCTGGGTTTTGTAGCTTTTCTGAGACAGTACACTGTCTTCAAGAGTTCATATCTTTTTCTTTTGCTTTCAGGATGGATCCATACTTACCGGATATGCCGATTGTTTATGCTAGTGATGGGTTCTTAAGATTGACAGGTGCTCGAGGTTTTGCTCCATTTTTACTTCTACATTTTGTTGTTGTTTTAAGCATGAAGCATGTAACATTGCTCGTGTTTTCTCTATTTTTCGTTTCTGTAGGGTATGCTAGAGATGAAGTTTTAGGGCACAGTTGTAGGTTCTTGAACGGCATCGATACGGATTCCTCAGTACTGGATCAGGTGTCTCAGTGTCTGTTCTCTTATTTTATTGGGTATGGCTTTTCCTAATGCATTCCTACACCTTCAATGGAACCCTTTCATTGATTCGAAACTCGCTTGTCATTCAGTTAACGCTAAGCATTCGAGCTCAACAAGCATGCTCAGTACGTATTTTAAGTTACAGGTTGATGCTCAACCATTCTTGATGACAGCTTAACGAACAATTCTGCTACTGCTTCCCTCTCTTGATTTATCCATCTGTTCTTTGATTACAGGAAAGACAAGAGCTCATTCTGGAATCTTCTTCACGTATCGCCAGTCCGCAATGCTACAGGCAAGGTAACGCTTCAAGTTTGCGTTAATTCGTGTATGGAATACTGTGTCGTCGTTTCATTCTCAACACCGATATAACTGAGAATGGATCGTTATGATTTAGTTGGTAAATTCGCTTACATATCGCCATGGTTGTTCAGATTGCATACTTTGTGGGTGTCCAGATAGAAGAAGGCAGTGAGGATAGACACGGGTTTAGCCCCCAGATGAGGCAGCTTAGCGTCGTGGGATCAGTCAAGGTAGCCGTAAGGAGTTTGTCGATGTGTTCTACCTCCTCCAAATCATCGTAGCACCGGATCCATACCGGCTTTGTTCGATCACACTTCCGATGTCTGGAATGTAAGAGCTGTAGCAAGAGAGAATCCCTCTTGCAGTAGCAGTAGAAGCAAAGCAAGAACATTGTATCATCAACACTATATATATATATGTAATAATGGTTCTTTCCAATCACTATCCATGTATTATCCAAACATGTGATGAGGTAAAATGAAAGTTTTCGTGGCGAATAGTGCGATTAAGAGGTAATCTCTGTCGAGAAACTCGTAAATGAAAGAGACGTAATAGCATTTTTCTCGAGTTAACGGGTAGGTAGGTACCATATAACCGAAAAAAACGAGTAAACAACATAAAACAAGCTTCCACAGAAGAAAAAAATAAATGGAGATGCGGGTATCGATCCCTGTAACTCTCGCATGCTAAGCGAGCGCTCTACCATCTGAGCTACATCCCACTGAGTACCAACATTCATTCTTTCATAACAAAACCATACAGAATATTCACAAATAAACCAAAGATTAAGGCAAAGGCAGAACCTTTTTCATTGCTAAGGTAACAAAACATTGAGCTTACAAGCACCAACTAAACTAAAAATCTATGCAAGTTCCTGACAAAGGGTAAATTTCCCATGATCAAGTACCAGTGCCAGTGCCAGTGCCAGTACCAGTACCAGTTGATCTGTACTTGTACCTGCAAGCCCAGATAAGGTAATGCAAGAAGTTCAGCGCACTAAGAACGCACATCAGCCAATAGAATCTCTCCAAATGATAGTGATCAATGTTCTTCCCAGACAGCCAAGAACCAGATGATCCCTTAGTCACATTATTCACGACCGACACGATCATCGAGCTTAAGTAGTACCCCATAGCCAGAGAAGCCCACGAAAGCGAGGTAGCCAACGACCTCATCCTCGAAGGCGCCTCAGAGAAGAAGAACTCGAGCAATCCAGCCAATGTGAACAGATCAGCTGACCCCAAGAACAAGTACTGAAATGCCACCCACAAGAACGAAATGGGCAATGTCCCGGTACGAAATTCGTGCTCTTTAGCCACATTTTTCCTCTTCACTTCCACAAGTGCAGCAACCGCCATTGCCACGATCGAAAGGACCAGCCCCACACCGATTCGTTGCAAGTGAGTGATCCCCATCTCGGACTTGGTCACACGCCTAGCGAATGGGACTATGAACTGGTCGTAGATCGGTGCTAGGATGATGATGAAGAGGACCGGGAAGATGGGTAGGGAAGCTGGTGGGACATCGAGTGAGCCTAGCTTGGTGTCCATTGTTGCAGCTTGTTGGACTGAGAATGTTGAGAGCTGAGCTAGGCAGCAGTTTAGCATGATCGTGCAGGCGAAAATCGGGAGGACTTTGATCACGATCTTCACATCTTCGACTTGCTGGACTGTGCATTCAAAGGGCTTGTTCATCACAGCTGTGTTTAAGCAGCTGAGGCTATTGGTTGTTCCTTGTTGCTCTGTATCTGACTTGCTTGCGTTGCAAGGACTTGCTCCTGAGTTTGCTATTGCATTGCTTGGTGCTCTGTTCACACACCTGTTGATTGCTGCTGCTACCAAACCTAATTCAAAACTCAAACAAAGTTAGCATCTTTATGCTACTAGCAGATTAGGGTTAGCTTCATCCTAGCTTGAAATCATCTAACCATGAGTTAGGGACCGTTTGGTTGATGAATTGGGTTCAATTCCCGGCCCATCTACAATTGGATGGGAATAACCAATTCTTATAAGACTCACAAGTTGCATCTTTATGCTACTAGCAGATGTTAGCTTCATCTAGCTTGAATCTCTAACCATGAGTTAGGGACCGTTGGTGATGGATTGGGTTCAATTCCGCCACTGGAAATTGGCCCAAAAATGCACTACAATTCTCATGGATCGGAATTGAAATCATTCTTAAGACTCAAGACTCAACAAAGTTAGCATCTTTATGCTACTAGCAGAATAAGGTTAGCTTCATCCTAGCTTGGAATCATCTAACCATGAGTTAAACTAGCTAAATTGTGAGTAACCATCATTATAAGATTCATTCAGAACCCTCTCCCAACAACTCGAGTTATCGGGATGTAATGGTTATTGACATTGGTATCAGAGCCTTTGATGACCGAAAGGTCTTGGCATCGAATCTCGGTAGCCCAGTAGAACAATTTATCTTGCAGAAGGCTTGGTGGACCGGACCTTCTTCATAAACTTCAATTCCCTTTCAGAGCTTTCGTTTGAGGGGACGTGTTAACAACATAAGATTCATTCAGAACCCTCTCCTAGCAACTCGAGTTATTGGGATGTAACGGTTCTTGACCCTCTCCCAGCAACTCGAGTTATTGGGATGTAACGGTTCTTGAAAACCAACTCTGTAGTACCCGAAAAACGGGGTTAGCATTATCCTAACCAAAATCATCAACCAACTATCTTAAAATCTTACGATTCAACGAGTCAAAGCAGAACCAACAACTCTAACACTCCACTTACTTTGGAAATGGTGGTGAGAGGGCTCCCGGACGGGATCTTGCTCCGATAAACCCGCGACCCGAGCAGAAACAGCGGAATCGAGAGGAAGATGGCAATGGTGGACAAACCAAACCCCCATTCCCAACCTTTGTTGTCTTCAATCCACACCACAAACGTCACAGCAATCAAGCCACCACAGGCTAAACAGAACACAAAGTAGTTGAAGAATGTGGACCTTTGTTTCCTCCCCTTTGGTGTACTATCGTCGAACTGCTCCGCGCCATGTGAGGGCAACGAGCCCTTGATGCCTCCGACGCCGAGTGCCACTAAGTAGAGCCCTATGAACAGCATTGCGGCTTGGCCACCTTGGACCGAGTGGCATGGCTCGGTGCAATGGTGGTGTGGCTTTAGTGATGGTGACCTTGCTTGCACGGTTAGAATCACTAGACCCTGTATAGAAAGAAGAACAATCTTCGTGTTAAGATTCTCGAAATTGAAGTTTATGGTTAGTGTGGTTTTGAATTTCTCGTGCCTAGTGTCTCTGATCATCTTGATTTCGCATGTGATAAACTCATGGGACACATTCATGGTTCGATCTAGACATGCATTTGGCTTGATTAAAATCGATTGTTCACAATATTGATGAGTGTTTTGATACGGGTCTTGGATCACTGGCAAAACTGGGGATGGCCTTAGGGTTTAGGGGAGGCCGCAACCACGTGTCACCATTGTAGAGGTCACCACGGACGACCACGATCGATCCTTGGCGAACACGACAGGAGGACATGCTATGAATACGGCACTGATTTCCTTGCAGACAAGGACAACCATTTTACATTGGGGATAATCCCTCAGCACGTTATTCCCATTCACCTACCTTATTCCTTACAATCACCAGCTCGTCTTTGAACTTTACTACTGTCCCCCCTTCTCATATACGAGGTACACCCCCCAACACTGAAGACTAGCGACTGGGCTTCCACAATTATTGGACCAGGCGATTAGTCTGGAACAAGTACAAGTAAAATCGCGTTGTTTGCCCATTACAAAACCTCCAAATTTCGACACATAATCTCCACCAGACCATCAAGACATCTGATAGCAAGAAAACTATCTAAGATTCACGACTATAGAACCAGAACAAGCGATTCCAAGCCATCATTTTAGAGTTTCCTCCCCATAATCACGATAATTGTAACGTAAAAACCTCGAAATGTCGTTTAATTTTCGCCCTCCTACGTGTGAGGTGGTGGAAGATTGGTAGATCAAAAGTCAATGTCATGTGTACAAAGACAAGGTTTTATTTTTGTTTTTTTTTTTCAGCTGAAAATGACACAAAATTATTTATAAGGTTGTCTTATAGTTTCTTTGTCTTTTTTAATTGAACAAAGTTCATTACATCTTTGACAAAATTCTACTCTACATTTAATTACCAATGGAAAAAATTGGATAATCTGAATTTTTTTTCAAGAAAATAGGGAAAATGGTAATAATAATAATAATAAATTTAGCAGTCATGAAAATCCTGCAATTTCTCTGTAAATTCTCTGTTTCTGTTGACCAATCATGTTAACCGTTTTTTTGCGTAAAGGTTTCGAGACGGAACTTTAACCTGAGTCTCGATTAAGAACGACGATGATCTACATTTCACACAACGCTAACTTAGTCATCTTTATCACATAATTTCAATCCTCACCTATCGGTTATCAAGCAAGAAAACGATGACTCCATCTCAATCCACAAATTTTCATTCACGGATTAAGCTAATCTTAATCCAACCTCGAAGTCACTATCTGCAAATATGTGTGGTGATTGAACGAATACGATATCCTCCATCCTAAAACCCGCGAGTCGCATCTACCATCTCCACTAACTTCCGAAAAATTGGTTAGTGTCGATTTCGGGTCAACTCATTTGAGACAAGTGCATGCATCTCATTGGACCAAATGCATGGAGTAGATAGGTAGCAAACCACAACAATGCCACTAAAAAAAGGGATTTAATTTAATTTAATTTTTTTTTGAGGCAATTTAATTTAATTTAATTTAATTTCCAAAATTAATTAATTAATTATAAATATTTATAATTAATGGGGGCAGCCGTTAAAATATTTATTGCAAAAGTTTTCCCCACACTTTGATTCTGGTCTGCCACACACCTGGCATTTCCTCCTGCCACGTGTACTTTAACTAAATTAAAAGCAACCAAAAAAAATATTTCCAAAAATTACCAACACATCACCCACATTTTCGAATCTCTCGAATTCAGTCCGTAACGTTTATTCGTTTAACAAGTCACGATCACTCTAAAATATTCGTCGACTTATAACGTAGCTAGGGTGAATCTAACCAACTTACTCAGCATCCAACTCGCCTAGTAAAGCTGACGTGGCATGCATGACTCAGCAAATAGTACGAACTTAACCGTATGGGCTAACTTGTTAAAAAAAAGAACACAAGAGGGATGAATTTGAAAGATTTTAAAACAATACAGAAAGCAAAGAGTGGCAAAACCGTAATTTCCACTTTACCAGAGACAGTAAAAAAAGAAAAAAGCTGTAAAGCGAATGAGCAAAAGGGTAATTATTAACTTATTTAAGTAGTGAACATAAATTTACCAGGAACTCGACAGCAGCACTGACGAGGTAGATTTGATAAGTGGTGAAAAAGGCGTCAGAAAGGAAGCCACCAAGGAGCGCCAAAAGGAAAGCAGTCCCCATGAAGTTCGTCACATTATTCGCCGACTTCGACGGGCTAAAGTGCATGTACTTCGCCATGTACATTACCAAGTTGCTCGCGTTCGCTAAATACGCCAAGTTCTCTAGCACCTCCGCCCCTTTTAATCAATTTAATTAAATATTAATTAAAGGGAAAATAACATTTTGCCCCCTCTACATTGTCAACCTAACAAATAGCCCCATATACTATAAATTGCTCATTTCACCCCTCTGCTTCGACCACTTTGTCGTTTGGGTTCTTCTATTTTGACTATCGTTAATTGATGCGTATTCATTACATCACGTTATCTCCAATAGTCATGTATTAGCTTACTAAATATTTTTTTAATTGATAATATAAATACATATAATTAGAGAGGGTGAAATCGACGAATAAAACATGTGATTTTAAAAAACCCTTCGTATCTCACAATTACCTACCTGACCAACCCTTCATCTCCTACCTCCAATATCTCTCTTTGTCGGTGTGTGGATGTGTCCATATTTAATGCTAAGAAGACGATAGTCGAAACAAAAGGATCCAAACGGCAAAGTGATCAAAATAGGAGGGGTAAAATGAGCAATTTCTAGTATAGGGGGCAAAAAATGCTATTGTCCCTTAATTAAACCAACAAAATTAACAAACTCGTTACTCGAGATGACGATTTCAAGTTTTCAACGTACCGAGAACAAAGGAAGCAGCCAGCATGCCACCGTGGCGGCCGCGGACCGCCGGCCGGTTCCTCCAGTCGACGTACCCTTCCCACCTCCCGGCGGCGGCGCCGCCGGCGATCTCTTGCTCCTGAAAAGCGGAATTCCGATCATGGGTAAGCTAAGAAAGGAAGAAAGATTGGATCTTTTGATTGAAAAAGGGTGTAATTTAGGTAATTACCATAAGACTTAAGGGTGAAGGAGAGAATGAAATGAAATTTTTTTGAGAGTATAAAGAAATTTATTAAAAAGGAAGGATTGGAAAAGGAGAACCCACCATTAATTTTTTTATTTTTTATTTAATTTTTGGAGCTTTTTTTTTTGGGTTTATTTATATGATTTTCTATCCTCCCCTCTCAACTTTCCTCTTCCAAAGTTGGGGTTTTTTTTTAGGGAAGAGAGAGGGGAGAAAAGGGTGTTTGAGGGTGAGGAGAGTGGTGAGTTGTGGAGGATTTATAGGTGGAGGAGGAGAAATGGGTTGGTAACGGTTTGGTTTGGTTTGGATTCAGATAGTTGATGTTTCGTGTTTGGTTTTTGGTAGGTGTGGTTTTGAGCTGTTTGAGTAGTGATCGTTCTTTGTTGGTTGTAGTTTTAGGTGGTGAGGCGAGAGGGGAAATTTGGAATTTAATTTGGTTTTGATTCGAATGGTTAATATTTCATATTCGTTCTTCAGGAGTTGTGGTTTTGAGTTTGAGTAGTGATTGTTCTTCATTAGTTGTAGTTTTAGGTGGTGAGGTGAGAGGAGAAATTTGGAATTCATGGTTTGGTTCAGATTCGAATTATGGTTGATATTTTGTGTTTGTTCTTTAGTAGTTGTAGTTTTGAGTTTGAGTAATGATCGTTTTCATTAGTTGTAGTACTAGGTGGTAGGTGAGAAGAGAAATTTGGAATTCATGGTTTATTCAGATTCGAATTATGGTTGATATTTGTGTTTGTTCTTTAGTAGTTGTAGTTTTGAGTTTGAGTAGTGATTGTTCTTCATTAGTTGTAGTTTTAGGTGGTAAGGTGAGAGGAGAATTTTGGGAATTCATGGTTTGGTTCAAATTTGAAAAGTTCATATTTCGTATTCATTATGTATTAGTTTAGTTTTGAGTTTGAGTAATGATTGTTTGCCGCTAGTTGTAATTTTGGGTGGGTAAATGGATATTATACCCATATACACCGAATTTTTTTACGATTTTCATTATAATTATAATAGGTTAAGCTTTAAAATTTGAAGACATGGACTGAGAGTTCACAAACTCTATCATAGCCGAAAGGTATACCACTCCTTAGCTTGGGAGGCATCGAAACACATGACAAGTCACATAATGAATTATCGTATTAGTCTAAGGCGGAGCAACTGCCAGTCAAATCTAGAAGAAGAAGTCCAGTAAATTGCATAACACCCTACACTTTGAAAAGTTGGTGACTATATTAAAGCAACCCATAATTTAAAATATTGACCCAAGGGGGGCATAATGATAAGAAGATTATTTATGTAATCTCTTAGGGGTGGTTTGGTTGATGGAATTGGATCTGGGAATTGGATTTGAATTCCCGGCCCAATGAAAATTGTAGTGCAATTATTTGAGTCAATTCCCAAAGGACCGGGAATTGGGTCTCAATTGTTAGACCCAATTCCATCAACCAAACGGCCCCTTAATTAATTTTTGTTTAGTCTTTTTTAAATATTTTGCCTATTTCTCTTTCATTTTTTTTTGTTAAATAGAATAATGGTTTTCTTAATTCTTCAGTACTTCTTGCCTTCTTGGGCACAAAATTTTGTCTTCTTGCCATTTATAAACTACTAATATTCATATATGCTAGATTCTTTTGATTTATTATTACTAATCATGGTAGACAAATAGCCTGATCTAATAGTAGTGTTACAAATAATATTTACTACAGTAAATTAATATAAATAAATAGTGATTATTATCGTTGCTAACATCAACTATTTGCTATTGCATTTTCATGTTGTTGTAATTTTCCAGTAGTTAAAGCCAAAACTATTTGTAGTGACACATTCAAATCGGCTTCGACTAAGAAAATGAGCAGGAGTAGTTTTTATGTAGATTTAATTTATTTACTATATTTATAGTTATTTCAATTCAAAATCTGGCTCTCCAATGTTCCAATTTCGGCCACCGTCACGGTCAAAATACAATATTTTAATCTAGTAAATAATATAAGATCCATTTAGAACCCTCTCTCAACAACTCGAGTTATTGGAATGTAACCGTTGATGACAATTATTTTCTAGATGAATCGATATGTTTGGTTGAAATCGTGTGTATGATGAAATTCTCTATGAGAGAATCTGTCCCATGCATGCAACTATTGAAAGTTTTACATATTGCCATAGAATATTTTGGAAAGCTATACTTAGAGAGATTTACCATAAGGCATAATAAGCCGTTATAAGTAGTTGGAGAAGGCATCAAATGCCTTCTTTTTTTTTTCTTAAGGTCAAATACTCAAAACGTCACGAAACTATAGGATGAGTTACAAACTTATCCTAAAACTTTACTTCGTTACAGAGTGGTCCTATTACTATGAAATGTGTTACAGATTAGTCCTAATGACGTCATCAATATACTTTTTCAGCCATTTCACCACATCACCATTGACATGTCATAAAAAACATAATTTAAAATTCAACAATCTAATTCAAATCTAATTTAAACTCATCTAACTTATAAAATCTGATTCAAAACTAAATCTAGTGAGTCAGATTGATTTAATTTTAAATTTTAATCTGTTTAAGATCATTTTTAAATTATATTTTTAATGACGTATCAATGTTGGCGTGGCAAAATGGCTGGAAAAGTACACTGATGACGTCATTAGGACTACTCTGTAACCCATTTCAAAGTAATAGGACCACTTTGTAACAGATTAAAGTTTTAGGACGATTTTGTAACCCACCCTATAGTTTCGGACGTTTTAAGTATATGACCCTTTTTTCTTTTGTTCTCGCGTGTTTAAGATTTTGTCTTGAGCTTTTCAAATTTTTATAGGAATAACAATGTGACAAGTCGATATGAGTACCACGATATACATGCTTAACCTGTGACATGAGTTGGTCTAACTGGGTGAATTTTTTATTGAATTTGACGACTGACTCGACCCATTACCCACCTCTATAAAAATCAATCAACCAACTCGATTAAATGCTTAATTTCGATTCGATCCGATTGAGATGTTAAGTATATAACCTCTCCATTAGATCTACATAATCCAAAAGAGCAAATCAAATCTTATGTATGGGTTGGTCAAAAGGCTTTTAGCTTTTTGAAGGGCATACCCGCCTCCACTCATTCATCTTTCGGTTGTGGATCAGATCGCCGGCCGTCCGGCCGCCGGCCAACTCTTCCTTTCTATCTACCAACTTGTTATTAGATGCTTGACTTTTTTTTATATAATAATTATCACCAAAATTTGAAAATATAACTAGATTCTGTTCTTTTTGTCAAAATATCTAGCTTGCATATAAATAATTTGTTGAAGTATTTATTTATTTATTTTTATCTAGTACCCGATCACCGCATTGGTGATTAAGTTTTCAGTCTCTTCCCCAGGTATCAAACCGTAGTCCTCTCCCTAGTCCAATGCACCATCAACCACTAGGTCACCCTTACTTGAATACTTTTTATTTCGGTTTATTTCTATTTTCGATGGCAGCTGAAGATTCAAAATGGCTCAAGATACTGCAGTTAGACTGTATAAAATTTGAAATGAGTTGGGCCACATGTTAAAAATTTTACTAATAAATTTTTAGATATGAAGAAAATTACATATTAACCGAAATCTATATCTGAAAATGAGTTGAGTCGTGACGTAGAAAGAGACACCATGCATCTATCAATGTATAATCTAAATTAGAACTATATTTTTTCTTGTATTTCTATAGTAATTTTACGATATATACAATTATACCCTTCGTACGGTAAATTTTCTGGCTACGCTACTGATGAAGTGTGCCGTTTTGCTTAAGTGAGGCTGCCGTTTTAACTTTACTCTTTCCCCTTTAATGGTAGTGCACGTGAATTATGCATGCATCAGCCAATTGGGTTAGCTTTGAATCTTTTCTTGCACATGAAACCCTCCATTTTAAAAGCAATCACTTTTCAATTTCTTGTTCCTTTCAAACAATATACTCATAATCTTTTCCAAATTCTCAGCTATAATATGTAATTAATCATGGTATTTAAGATATTTAGAGGGTATAATTTCATAGAGACGACGAGAATCGGACATTTTGATCGTGGTTGGTTGAGAACTGTTAGATATCCTGATGTTAGCTAACAACAGTTTCATAATCGTCGTTAGAAACTGCAGTGTGGTTGATTAGTGGAAATGAGAAATAGGTGTTGCATGATATCTAACCATGATCATTAATTGGATATACACGATCTAGATGTTATACTTAATTTTAATATTGCAAATTAGTTGATTAGGTCGAGAGAAAAATGAAATTATAAGGGATGTTATGATGAAAGAGATACGATACAACTATGGTGTCGTTGTCATAACAAGATATCTACTACTGTATGAGAGATTATATAATTAAAATGAAATAAAAACGAGTATAAATATAATGCAAACTCTGGCCGAACTCGTACAACTGCACAAAACTAATGACCGAACCCAATTGAAAAGATTGAATGTGGAGCGAATTTTATGCCAAAAAACCCGTATCAAGGATCGTCTTCCTCTCCATGAACACATAACAAAGTAATTAATTAATATCACAAAAAAAAAATCACTATTCCTCACGCGTATAAAACAACACTAGACCCGAAACAGAGAAGCAGAAACATCCAACCCCCTCCATGATTCGGTTCCAGTATCGCTACCTCACAACTCCAAACTCGAAGAACTAGGTGACGAAACCAAGCACGCATTCTCTCACCGTCGAAGTCGAATTAAGTGCTATATACATGATCCAAAATTGTAATGTAGTGAGTTAAATGCGATTGATTGGTGACCAAATTGCAAGATGCCACATGAAACAAGTTGTACATTAAATTTGTGTCCAGCTCAGGTGATTATCAGACAGAAGACAAAAGTATTGTCTTAGGTAGCATCAACAACACGGAGTTCCTCTCCTCTTCAGAAACTTCTTCTATATTATCTTCTAATATTTATTTCACAATGGATATAATAATCTAACATTTAAAAATATATATATATTGATTGGATAGTTGGGTTGAGCCCGCTGATGCCCAGATGCAGGAAGAGGTCATCTGGAACGATGATGTAGCTGAAGAAGTAACCATGCGGGTGCACAAGGTTTATACCCGTTGTAACTAGCCTTCCTTAAGGTACTTGCTGGAGAGTGGAGAGGGGTCTTTATGGTCAATGCACTAGATGGGTTATAGAAAATATGGTCATGTCTCGTAAAATATATATTGACTGGATAGTTGGGTTGAGCCCGCTGGGACCCAGGTGCAGGAAGGGGTCATCTGGAACGATGATGTAGCTGAAGAAGTAACCAAGCGGGTGCACAGGGGTTATACCCCGTTATAGCCTTCCTGAAGGTACTTGCTGGAGAGGGGGTCTTTATGGTCAGTACACTAGATGGGTTATCGAAAATACGGAGGGATGAGTTAACTCGTATTTATTACATAGGACGTTTTGCTAGTCTTGTAAGTTTGTTCGTGCTAACAATGAAACAGAGTCGCTAGAACCCATTTGAGATTCATAATTAGTAACACTTCTAACTATCATTAGTTACACTTTTCTCTACTTCTTGTCCTTCTTTATTAGAATTAGATCTGTCATTTTTCTTCGTCGAATCTTGCTAACCTCGAACTAGGTTATGAGTCCCCACTACTCGCATATCTTGCGCGGTTTTTATATATATTACACTGATTCAAAAACTCAGGTGAAATTACTTTAAAGTTTATATACTCATATCTTTTTAATTCATATTCAATTTATCAAAAAATTATACTATAAATAGCATAAATTTTATAAAAAATTTGAGAGTATTGTAGTGTTCATAGATATATATAAGATCAATAACATATATAATGATTTTGATTAGAAATTAATCAATATGATTTAATGATAACTAATTCATTGGACAACATTCATCCACATCTTAGGTTTTAGGATTTTGATGTGCACACCTATCATCTTCCACCATTTCAATATTCTTGTTCAAAATCCTCAACTTGGGTATAGAATTTTTGAAATGATTGACATAGAAAGATATATAAAGGAAATTTAAAAAAAAAAATTTCGTCGATTACAAATGTTGTTGTATCAGTTATCGTTATATTGTCTCGGTTAGATATTGTTGTAGCAGTTTTTATAATTCTTATAGAAAGATTCAGTTTCTGGGTTCTCTTATTCTAGGTTGATCAATCTCTATAACGAGTATTACTTTTTGTAGTGGTATGTAAAATTCTAGTTATGGAGTGAATCATCGCTTACGTCATCTCACTGTAGTTGACCCATTTCATAAGCTAAATGTGGACAGAGAAGTGAGAACTAATGTGGACATCATTTTGACGGTTGTAACTACTTGCTACTAATGATCTTTGTTGCTTCTCCTCGTGTATATTTGACGTTTGACGATTTTTTTTGTTATTGATTGAATTGTGAAACTCGGTTGTTACGGTTTTTTTGGGTAAAATTGTCAAAAGCTATGAATTGTAAGGAAAAAACATGAAACAAAATATTAGTCCATGTCTAGGACGAATTATATATATATTTGGGGCATTGTCATGTCATAGATATTATACGAGAAACCGATCGAATTACGATAAATCAAGTGAGTATAATTCTATAAATGATCAAATAAGGACAAATTTCATGCAAAAAATATGCAAAATGAATAGTTAAGTGATGATATGGGTCAACTAATTAAAAGAAGGTACCATGCACGAGTACTGCACGTGATCTTACCCAAGAAATCCGCCGCAGCTCAGGCGACCGGACGGCAAGCTCCGGCGTGGTTGAAGGAAGAGAGAAATGGAATATTCTTCCACTTGGCATATTAATTCACAATAGTCAAACAATGATGGCTTGATTACTTTAATCAATTGGTATCATACATTAATAATTATACAACTAGCTTTTGTGCCCGCCTGTTGGCGGGCGTACGCTGAAACCCCGTTATAAATAATATATAATTTTAAGTATTATTATTAGGAAAATTTGTCTCTCCTAATCATAATCTAGACTATCATCAAAGTCTCAATGTTATTTATTTTGTTAATTCTCAAATTACCATATTAGAAGATATAGTAATTATCTCAAAGAGTAAGATTTTGCCTACATAATTTATTTGTGTGAGAGGATGGTTATTTTTAGAGTAGGCTCGACCAAACTAATACTTCACTTTTTAACTATACGAATTTTGGTGTAATTATTCTTAATTGTTTTCCATTAAACTATACAAATTCTGCATAATTATTAAACTATATGAGAGCATTCATACAAAAAGAATATGAGAGTCATTAAAAAATAAAAATCATATGACAAAAAGAAGAATGAGATAAAGATAAAGTATGTAGGTTTGACAACAGTTCGATTCGGGTTCAGTCTGGATAGTTGATATTCGCTCCCTACTCACTGTAGTTTCAGATATAGGTAATAACCACCTTAAATAGCCTTTCAGGTAGTAAATTTCATACCGTACTCTCTCAGTTTTCGGTCACAGCCATAATCAAAAAATTAATTTTAAACTTAAAACTTCGTATAATCTATCACTTTTCAAATACTTATTTTATTCAAATATTGTTTTTAGTATGTCTCTAAAAGGGGAAATACTTAGATTCTATAAGCATAGTTTTTTCATAATAGAAGTATTTTTAAAGGAATTCAATTGACTGGTTCGGGTCCAGTTCGAATACTTCAATATCCATACCTACTCATACCCACACATAATTTTTAGAGTTTACCTATACTCTAAAAATATTGGATCAACTCGAATTGTACCCTATTTGACCGGTTCGAGTTCTGGATGGATACTATAATTACGATTATAATTGTTATGCCTACAAAGGAGCAAATTACGATTTTTTTTAAATATTAATATATTTAATATTGAACATTTCAAGGGGTTACTATACACACTCATTATCAATGCATGAGTAAATTAGTGATTTCACTTTTGAAATCATAGAATTAGGATACAATGGTTGGACTTAACCTTCTAATACGTGCTGTTCATGGTTCAACAAAGATTTTTAGTTAAATTTCATGATCGTCATTGGTGATTTTATGTTAGTGAGTAACCTAGAAGTGAATGTCTTAAATTATACATTGAAATATAAAATTCACTCATGTATAAGATATGATGCAAAAACATGCATATATGGGGAATTGTTAGAAAATCATTTTCTCAACATGTCTATTTGAGTATTTTTTTTTCTCCTCATTTGACAACAGTATCTTTCATTCATTTATTTTGTTACAATTCAAAAATTAATAATATTTTATCAAGATAACTTCACAATATTTTTAGGGGTATTTTACCTTTTGAGATTTGAAATATCATGTATGTGAAAACGATTGTTTTGTGGTATCTTTGAGTATATAATTTCTTAATAAAAATTATTGTTTAGAATTTGAGTTTTATTTTCCTAAAACATGAAGAAATCAAAATCTAGAACAAAAGAAGAAAGATAATTGGCAAACAATAGTCATTAAACATTTTAAAAAATAGAGAAGTGAGAAAATAAAATAAATTAAGGAAACATAGGATTGCAGATCTTGACATGATTGTTCAGTGAATGCAAAAAATGTATAGTGAATATCTTATTTAACATAATTGTATTTTTCACAAATTTGTACTCACCTATGTAAAAGTGATTGCATTTGAAATTTTAATTAACACTATTTTTTTTACAATTTTTAACAATGTTAATAAGTACATGTAATTTATTCATATTCCTAAAGACGCATTTGAGAATGTGTATTCTTGAATATAAGTTTTTGTAACGAAATTAGGAAATTCATCATTTTAATGACACAATTTAAATAAAGCATTTTATTGAATGAACACATTCGAGAATAAAAAATTCAATATTTTTAAAATAAAGATCATGCTAAATTTATGATATTTTTAGGTGCTAAACTTTCAATAAATTTTGTGATGCATAGAAAAAATCAGTTAAATTTATTTTATATTTGAAATGTTGGAGATACCTATTGAAACGTACTTTAATTGTTTTTTTATACAAATATAGAACTTCATATTAAAAAATTGTGCTGGTAAGGAAAAATAATAGTGAAAATTTTTACGTACTCTAAATGATGAGGGGGAAATATTAAAATGTGAAAAGTAATAGAACGTGGGTAGTTTATTTCCAAATAATTGTAAAAAAAAAAAACAAAAAAAATTATTGATTGGTTAAATCCCTACACTTAAGGAGAGAAGGAATAAAAGAGGGGCTCTTTTATATTTGCATAATAATAGTAATAGACTAGTTTTTGCCCGCCCGTTGGCGGGTGCAACCTATCAAATATATAATTTTAAACTTTATTTGGAGACAAAAATAACGAATTTGAGAGACAAAAATTATATTCTTATTAGGGAAAAAATTCTCTCCCATTCGTAATTTACAATACTTTTTTTTGTGAGAAAAGACTTTATAATCTAATCTATAATACTTTGATCGCAATGTTCTTGAATTAGTTAAATTCACATAGTATTTAAATAAATATAGTTGTACTCTATGTAATTATTGATATATACATTCCTAACCATTGAAATTAAGCATGTTGCTTCAAGGACTATAAATAGTTATCTATTTGGTTTTAGTATCAAAATTCCATTTAGTTTTTAAAAAGACTTATTAATTATAATTACACGGTCAAAAAATTATCCTCAAAATTTACCTTTTTAAGTACGTAAATTTTATACACAATGAAGACCCCGAAGACTAAAACTCTAAATCCTTTGAAGTCTAAATATGTTTAAATTCTTAATTGAGATAACTATAATGGAGATGAAAATTAAATAGGAGGCAATATTAAAGTCATATAAATGAAATAAAAATAACTTTTTTAGTAATGTAAAAAATACTTAATATATGTAATGTATTTAAAAATGAAAGCTAGAGGAACTCTCTGTGGAGGAAAAATCGATAAATTCTAAAGCGGACCACACTTCGTCGAAACATTTACCTTGTGATTTACTTTCAAAAAAAAATTAATGTGACAACACGTTGTATAACAAAAATCAAGCAATCAGACGGAAAGAATAATAATACTGAAACTAAACAAATTGAGAGAGACTAAATATATCAATGTTTGGAATTCTACTGAAATTGAAGAGTTTGGGCTTCGATGTCTATGTGCCATAAATGAATTCAAACAAAAATCTATTAACTGAACACCGAAAAAAATTAGTTTAAATAATTGAGAACAAAAGCAACCTTCAAAGCTCAAACCAATAAAAAAAAATCAACACTCAAAATAGAAGCCAAAAGCATAACAACCCTTGGCACTTAGAAGGAAACACTGCCTACACTAAGTAGACAATAGGTCATATTCAATATGGTGCAAAATCTAAACCCTACAAAGTCACTGGCGGCACATGACATCAAAGATTGTAGAAGGGCTTGCTTAGTATCTTTCTATAGTAGAGGAGCTCTTGGCTTATTATCCCTAACATCAAAGATTGTACTTATTGCATGAACTCATTGTTTAACTCCTTGTACACTTTTTCTAGGAATGATTCAACCAACAATTTCGAGTTCTTGAAATTGCGATCGTTCCTATGATCCAAATGTGGTAGTTAATGACATGAAGGTTGAAGAAGATGAAGAGTAAAATTGACGATAAAATGTTGAAAAATGCATCGAGGGTGTGATAGAAGTAAATATAGTTGAAGATTGCGATGGTTTAACATGAAAAAGTTATTTATATCGTATAAGGACATTAATGTGGACATAGTGGTGCAAAATTCAATGAACATTGGGTGAATGGTCATTTTTTTATTTTGTTGTTACCGATTTAAGGGTGGATATTTTTTGGTTAACATATCTTTTTTATGAAAAATGATTCTTTTTGTAGCAAATAAAAATACTTGTTTGATTGATTAATTATATATTGTTGATTGATGCAATGTCTACATTTAAATATAGAAGGATTAAAGAGTGTAGTTAATTATATTTGTTTATATATAATATAAATAGATAATAGATGATCAATAGACAATGATTCATTTTGTTTGTTTGTTAAAACTTTTTGAGAGAAGGAATACAAAATGTATATTTTTTTTATTTGCTTATATAGTATAGATATAAATATAGATAATAGATTTGAATTAATTATTCTTCAGAATGTCATCTTGGATTGCTTCTTTTACTATAACAATATGTTAAAAACAAAAAATACATCATAATTCATTAAGTAGCTAAGTTTTTTCAATACAGATAGTTGCTTTATCTTTCACGTATTCATTAAATTTTTTTATCCAGAGATGTGAATATTTAGGAGTACAAAAGATCTAATTTTAGTGCTTGCTCCGGTTTGGTTTGTAAGATTTTTTTTCTGTAGTCAAAATCACTACGATGCTTGAAATCAATCATCATGGAAGACAATTTCTAGACATTGAACACAAAAATGTTGAGAGAGAAAAAGAAATCAAGTGCAAACTCCAATAACTTATATATGAATCTAATGAATCTCATTAGGTAAATGATAATATGTTGTTCCTTATGTGTTCAATCCATAGAGCGAAAATTTCAATGAAAAAAATAATACTCTTTAGAACCAAACAACTAATAAAGTGTGATCAAATCATTAGTTATGTTATCTTATTGATTTAATAATTAGTGGACGATTAAGATGTTAAATATATTTATCATATGTAGTTAAATTCGTTGAAAAAAATAAAAATAATAATTTAAAATTGAAAATAAAAAATATTATAATTTTTTAAAAATGCTTCTGTTTACTTTGCTACCATAGCCATTGAACTTTTTTTTTTACCGTGGCTTAACCTTAAACTTGAATATGGTAACTGTTTTTTAGGATTAGATTTGTTAGTGGTATAGAGAAAATAAATAAAAGAAAATTTTTAATTGGTTAGATGCCTACACTCAAGGAGAGTAAGAATAAAAGAGGGGCTCTTTTATATTTGCATAATAATAATAATAGATAGAAGATAGATTAGTATGTTTTCTTATGAATTGTTTGATTTTGAGATCTAATTCGATAGTGATGGGTCATAGCTCAGACTGAGTACTCGTTCAAACGATCTGAAAGTTTGGTTACTGATGTAGGATTCAGGACTCAATAGGGTTTCGTTTAGACGATCTTGGCTCTCCATTTAGCAATGACAAAGATCTCAACAGAGCCAGATTGTCAATTAGGAGATAACATATGACGATTTGGCCCAAATCTCAATGAATATAAATAGTAGTGTGACCCCAACATTGAATAAACATGTCATAAGTGCTCCACCTACCACTTAAACTTACGGTCTATACACTGATCACATGCTATACGTTTACGACCATCCACCACACGCTTACAAATAACCTCTGGTACTTTTTGTGTTTTGTCATCCATTACCATACGTTTACCAACCGGGTAACCCCCTTTTAAAATTCTAGGATGGGACATAGCCCAAGCCTCGAGTATGAAGATGTAGAGATTCTGCTGCCCAACAGCTATACGTCTAGAATTTTGTCGAGCCGATCTTGGCCCTTCATCCAACAACGGCCAAGATCCCAACACAACCTAGTTACAAATCAACTCATGACACGTTACATCTTGACCCGAATCCCAATGAACTACAAATAACAGCGTGACCCCAATATTGATGAAACATAACATCACATACCACTCAATTTATACGCCTACAACCATACACCTACGTACACACCTACAAACAAACCCCGATACTTCTATATCCCCATACATCATCATACCCCTTACCAACTTGGTCAAATGCTACAAAAAGAACTCGAAGAGATAAACTTGTGGCGTGCAAGCATCACAAAAGCTCCCCTATAGTCAACTTAACAAACGCGTCACAGCGCACGTTAGCATCTTTGCCCTATCTATCAATCCGACCAAAGACAAGACTTAATTAGGAAACTACTTTAGTTTTCCTTATAAAGAGACCTACGAGAGAAGCAATTGGGAAAAGTTGTGTAAAACTATACACATGTGTGTAGTGTAGACTAAGGCATGAGAGAACCATGTCTCTCTTGGTATTTGCCCTTACAAGAAGGACATAATGATAGTGAGTTTGACTTCAACAACTTGATTTCTCTCTTTATTACCGATACGAGTTTGATGGGTAACGGGCGAATTCGCTTATGAATCACTTGAGGTTGTGGGTATATCGATTCTTGAGTTCACTGAGTTAGAGATTAGGCTTATGGGCCTAGGAATAAGTCCACAAGGCCTACAGTGGGGCAACTCATTGTGAACCTCTGGAATCCTAGACGCCAGGTGGCGTGATGACTTGAGGACCAATGATGGAGGGCTCTGATCTCTTCTTAGACGATCACTTATCGGAAGAAGATGCATGACGCCAACTTTAGCTACTAAAAAATAATGAATTGGTGTCCTATCATAAAGACGTGATGACATGTACACATCCCGGCAGACCCGTCTCAAATTCTGGCGCCAACATTGTGAAATCTTAACATTACACTATATGTAACAAAAGGTAAAAGACTGTTACGGAATGTGTAACTTTAGGTAACGATTTTAAATTCGTTGACAAAAGAAAAACGTTGCAAAATTAAGTTTTTTTTGTAGTGTGTACACATCCCGAAAGGTCTGTCTCATAAATATTTCCTCTTTGAGCATCACAATATGATCAGTACCTAATTTGCCCCCTCCATCCTCCCTCCTCGCCTCAATTTCATACAACTGATTCTCACTATGCGATCTCTCATTCTCGTTCCAGTCTTCTAATACACGATATCAACGACTCACAACTCACCCCCTCGAGCTCAAAAAGATCATAATGAGCCTCCAACAACACCGAAACTAAACTAAGACTGGTCAACTTTTCAACGAACTCGTCACAATGCAAGAAACTACTTAGCAGACACCCTACAAACCATCACATTTAGTACTCAACACAAAGATCTGTAAAGCAACTACTTGTATGTATCTATCTAGCAGCCGTACTACTTTTGATCCTCTGCTGCGCAGCCATTGCTTTGTTACTATGAACCTCACTCTTTTGTCGTGTACTGAGTAAGTGGGGAACAATGATTAGTGAGGTTTACTCAAAGAAACCAACGGCTGCCAAACTAGGGTTCTTGCTATTGGGTCCTTTTTAACCTAAGCAAATGTCTGGTTTTTTTCTCTTACTTAAAAGATGGCTTCTTTACTCTTCTTTTCAAGTATGATCTTACTCAGCAATTGACCCCATTTGTTCATTATTCGATTCTTGTCTTCACATGAAGAAAAACCCACTTCAAATCTTTGCTGGTTTTGGAGTTTGGGAAAGATGAACAAGGGTTTGATTGTTACTTGGATCCACCTAGATTGTCATGACGAATGATGAGATTCAGGCGGTCTCAGTAGTAGAGTGAAGATAGTTTGCTCAAATCGTGACATGTAGATTGCTACTATATATTGAGAAGGCGAAATTTTAGCTGTCTTGGCTAGTAGGATTTCGCCTTTGGGCTTCTGGGTCTGGGTCTGGCTTCTTGATCTAGATTGTCAATTGGGTACTTACTAAGTGGGCTTGAAAACCGGGGGACCGATCCAGGCTGCCAAACCGCGCCCAAATGAAATTAGTGGGTACTTAGATCCACCCAGATTGCCTTGACGAATAATGAGATTCTGTCTTTAAGTTTACCTATTATTGGTAGATGAGATTCAGGGGATCTCAGCAGTAGAGCGAAGGTAGTCCGCTCAAATCGTGACATGTAGATCGCGACTCCTGAGAAGGTGAAATTCTAGCTGGATTTCGCCTCCTCTAGGCTTCTGGGTCTGGCTTCTTGATCCAGACGACCAATCAGGTACTTACTAAGCGGACTTGAAAACCAAGGGACCGATCCAGTCTGCCAAACAGCCCAAATGAAACCATCGACTCATAACCCAAGTTCATCGTCCCAGCACCATTACCCGAACCGATGAATTGTTGTCTAGAATAAGCATAACTTGTTGTGTTGTGTTCTGCAAAAGAGACCAAAGCAATGACCAGAAAACATCGGCATATATGTAGGCTTTCATAGGTTACATATGTATCAATGTTCATCGTACAAATCATGGGTACTAGGAGGCTACTAGCAATTAGTGGCTAAGCTAAAGATTCCATCTTTCTTGTTGTCAAAGAGCCAGAGGAATCTTGTTCCTGTTTCGATGCATTCGGTCACCTCAATTATCGAACCCGATTCCCGTTTTACTTGTTGACATTTCATCGGATCGAGGCGCAATAGTCGAGATATGGTATAGTTTCAGGTGTCTGTCTAACACTGTTTCATGCTACAATCCCAATCTTAACGGTACGTTTTAAGGCTGTTCGACGAAATTTTTGTCATGCATTCTCGTTTGCTGAAACTTTATCGAGAAAAATTGCATCTTAAAACTAGAGTTGTCGAGAGAAGTTCAATATCAATTTAACGTGATAATCTAAATGCGAAAAGCATTAGTACACTTAGGAACCCACTTCAATAACTGTTGGGCCGGGTTCTAAATTGAAGATATTGGGCCAGATAAACTGGGCCTCGTCTTATCTCTTATTTAAAAGAGAGAATTGGGCCTAAGCCTTACTTTTGGGCCCATTAAAATTTTAAATATAGATGACTTATTTAGTTATTTAATTATTTTTTATATCATAATTTAATTATTATCTATAGTAAATACTAAATAGCAATGCCTGATTTTTACTTTGACAAAGGCCGCTCCTTGCGGAGATACGGAAACAGCAAACACAAACAAAAAGTAACATCTTGATAAAAAAAAAAAACAAAAAGTAACATCAAGTCTCAACCCGGGAAGTCATGTCTACCTCCATGACCCCTGGGAGGTTAGTCAGGGTCATACGAGCCACGTAATGGGCGGTCATGTTACCTGAACGGTGAACCGTCATAAAGCGCCAACCTGGGGCTCCGCTTTGCAACTGGAGGATCTCTTCGACAATAGCCCCACCAGGGTTTGCACGAATTTGCACTGCCAAAAGCCTTGTCGAGACAAACTCTGCATCCCCTTCAATATCAACCTGCAAAACACAGACCACAAACACCCAAGTACATGCATCTCGCAAAGCCAGTAACTCTAACACAAACAAATCAACAATACCTGGGTAAGTCGCCCTGATTTTTAGTCAGTCATGTTCTCGTTTAAATTATTGAGTCAATTTTTTGCATAATCAATTTCTTGAAGTCAGAAGGCGGGATTAATTTGTAAATTGACGGCAGGTTTAGTGACCAATTAAAAAAATTACTCATTAATAATAATAAAAACATGACAAAAGTAAGTTTAAATTATAATAATTAACGTTAAAAATATCTGGGAAAATAATATTAAAAAAATTAATGAAGGGGTGGCCATTGAGTCATTAGTCCATGGAAAATGATTGATTTTGACGGCTTTGTATTCATAGTTTTATTTTTAGTTGTTTTGGCACTTTAGATTTTGACTTTGATATCATCTACAAAAAATTAATTATAAAAAATATATTTAAATTTATGATTTGTCACAAGATTGTGCTTCACTTGATCGTGAATGAAATCTCTAAAAACTCGATACATATGTTGCATACAGGGTCGGCCCTGAGGGTGTGCTGGTCAGCCTTACGACACGGGACCTCAAAATTACGGGGGCCTCAAAAGTTCCGGGTTAACTAAAAACACCTAAGACGGATATTATAAATAAAATCTGCGAGGGATAAATATAATTTTAGTGATGGTTTAGTGGCTTAACTCCTTGTTTTGTTTTGGGTGGTCAAGGGTTCAATCCCCATCTTTGACAAAATCAAACTAATTTTTTTTCTTCTAATTAATATTATTTTTTCTTAAGTAGTCTTTCTATTCTTATTATCATCTCGTTTTTATCTAAATCTATTATTAAAAATACAAATATGATATGAAGTTATATTTCATATATTATTTTACTTTTCATATTTTTTAATTTTTAATAAATTTTGTGTAGTTTAGGAATGACAATGGGGCAAGGTTAAGGTGGGCACATCAATATCCAAAACTCACTCCATGAAAGTTCGGGCGCTATATAGAGTATTTTTGTATGGGGCAAAGGGTCGGACGTGTATACCATCGCAAATGAGTATTATTATTGCCCAAACCAATGAGCATATCCGCCCCAAACAAGTTAAATTAGGTTAACTCAAATAAACTGAATTTAAATTATTCATTTTAACGAGGCCAAATAATAAATTTAGAACAGGGCCTCCGAAATCTCAGGGACGGGCCTGGTTGCATATACTTGCTTAGAATTGATGTTGTCGTAACTGAACTAGATGTCGAGCAACTTGCAAGAGAGTCTGGGATTTTAATCAGTTGAAATCCAATTGAATGAAGTAGTCACATTTGTTCGAGACTGGTCGTCTGTCTCAATGGATGGAGGTGGTCTTGTTGCCGGAGAAGGCTCCATGAAAGAGTGAGGGTGGTAGTAGTCAGCTCAATTATCAAGGTGTTAAAGGTGGGTGAGTGTGTAAGCCACGTACCAAGTTGAATGTTCCTGCCAAAAGTGTATTCCTCTAGCCTGAATGGAGCCTATCAACTTGTTGTTATACGAAAATAAAGTTTAAACACTATATAACATCAAATTGAACAGTTTTTTTATGTGATGTTTTTTGAACAAATTAGACTAACCGAGAATTTAAAATTTATTGTAATGGATTGTCCAAGATCATATGTGGTTTTCCCCCTAATTTTTATGTATGTCATTTTCAATAAATATTATATATTGGTTTTTAGTCATCATATGTTGATCTCATTGTACAAATATTTGGACACTTTAAGGTCTTTAATGCAATTACTCAAAGTTTTCCTTAACAAGCTAAGTTTCCTTTATTTTGCCTTTTTGCCCCACCACTATTATGAAATTTTTAGAGGATTTTTATTCGAGTTATTGGTTACATAAGAGTCTTTGGTGATCAAGAGATTTTGATTTCAAATCTAAGTGAGAATGCAGTCCACAGTCCGTAGACCAAGACTTATAGGAAATTGTGCAAACTTTAGACTCTGTTAGGAGCTAGCTTTCATTTTGAAGAGGCGGGTTGGAACGATTCACTATAATTATAAGATATCAAATGAATGTGAATAAGGATTGAAGTCATAAGTATAACCAAAATCGAACCTCTATACATGTAGATCGGGGGCATTGCTCTTGAGCCCCAACCAATTGTAAAAATCTCTAAGGGAATGTTTGGTATTTGAGATATGATTATGAAATCAAGAGTTCTAAAGATTTCCATGATTCTCTACATATCTTGAAAATTGAATCCTGGATTCTAGATTCTAGAGAATCGATGAATTTACAATCACAAAAACAGAATCTCAACTTTTAGTTGGGATCTAGTTCAACACTACACAATCTTCAAATAACATCATATACCAGACATAACACTTATAATCACAAGATAATCTAGAAATCCCAACATTCTAAATCCCGGATTCGTAAGAATCAACATCCCAAGTATCCTAACTTCCAAATAACCCCTAAGATCAGAATAATCAGACCGTTATTCCACGAACTTCATATACACTCCATCAAACTACATAACCCAAATTAATTTTTTTTTAAAAAGCTTGGAATTACAAGCTTGAACACATAGAAGATGAGCAATCAAAAGTCAAACTTCTCCAAAAGAATTAGCAACCAAAATTTGACCGTTGAATTGGAGCTAGTGAAGTCATTGTATCCACGTGGCAATCGTACGGTCAACTATTTGTAGTTAGGTATTTTACAAAGTACAACATTAAAAAATAAAACAATTTATTCCAAATTTTGTATTTTCCAAATTTGACATAAAATTAAAATAATTATTAAGAGAAAAAAGGATTAATTTTTTAATATTTTAATGTACTAAAGTTGTAAATAAGAATCATTAAGAGTAAATAGGTTTAGTTTAATTATGCATTTTATTGGCATTATGGGGATAACTAGAAGCATTAGACTCCTCAACTATATTATTATCCAAAGTCCAAATTTGAGAATTTCCCATGTGTAAAATAGTTGAAAAATAATGGTATTAAATATTAACCTAATAAAACTCGAGTACTAGACCATGGTCTCTAAATCGGACCAAAAGTTCTATCAAATTTGTATCGATAATTTAAACACAGATAACTTGAGTTGACCTGATTTGATTAATTCTAAAGTGGGTATTACGAGTCTCACGATTGACATTGACCTTCCTCGCGGATCAACCCTCCTTGACCCACCCTTCTTTTTACTCTTTCTATACAAATATTGTTGTTTTGTTATTCAATCGGCATCCGGGCCGTGTCTCAGTCCCAGTGTGGCTGATCATCCGAAAAGACCAGCTAAGCATCATTGGCCTGAGAGATCTTTCTACCTTTTTCCCATTGTTTTAGAGCGGAAAAACTTTATCGGGTTGCTTACCTTACCAATACCACTACTTTAAACTAGATAACTGGCAATGGAAGCATATTGTTCCGAACAGGCCTGCCTGCAACGTGCACTAGCTCACACTCAACTTAACCCTGTCATCGACCCTAATTAAGAGCTTATTATCTTATAATTATAACCCTAAAATAAATTATAAGATTTTTTTCCACATTGTTTAAATAATTTATTACAACGAACATAACATTCCCCCACTAAAATACTGAATCTAGACCACGTTCCTCCCCAGAACAAACATGAGTACCCAGATAACCCTCCCGTTTCTCGTCATACACGAAAAAATGAGGTACCATTTCGCAATTTTGGGACACAAACCACAAAATTACAAAAACACACCTCAAAATTCCCAAAATTGCACACTTTTGTTCTGTTCTTCCGTGCCTTATAAAACTCAATCACTACAGAATAATCTCTCAAATCACTTCCCATCCCATCATCCTCTCTGTAAAAAAAGCAGAAAAGCTTCCAAATTTCTCCATTTCAGCAGCACAGGCGATCAGATCAAAGCTCCATATATATGGGTTCCTGCTCATTCCAATCTAATTCCTTCCACATTGTTCTTCCGTTTATAGCAGCAAGATAACAGAGCAAAAAAAATCAAACCGATCCAAGAAGCAAATTCAAAGCTTTCAGTCCCTCTGTTTTTTTGTTCATCAATGGCGGGCGACACACTCTTCGACCACCTCCCTTATGAATCCCTCTGGATCCCTTCAATTTCCACCGCTCTCTACGGTGAATTTCCAATTTCCATTAATTCCTCTGTTCCACTCTGTTCTTTAAACTTATACTCTGTTTTTCTATGCTCTGTTTTTTTTACAGGGGCGGCGAGGCAGACGGCGGATTACGACAATGAGGCCGTCGACGGCGGACATTTCTTCCACACTATGGTGAAAGAAGAGCTCTGCGACGAGGATTTCGAAATGGGTTCGAGCCCTCGCTGCAAGAAGCGGCGGCTGACGGCGAGCCAGGTTCAGTTTCTGGAACGGAGCTTTGAAACAGAGAACAAGCTTGAACCAGAGAGGAAGATCCAGCTTGCTAAGGAGATTGGATTGCAGCCTCGACAGGTTGCGATTTGGTTCCAGAATCGTCGTGCTCGGTTCAAGAACAAGCAGCTGGAGAAGGATTTTGATTTGCTGAAATCCAAGTTTGATCGGCTCAAGTCTGATTACAGCTCTCTTCTTCAGGAAAAGGAAGCTCTGGAAAACCAGGTAGGCGATTCGGTTCGGGTTAATGGTTAAAATTGCTTAATCGGTCGATATTTTGGTTAATCGTTGGTAACCGATGATTCTTTATCTCAAGTTCAGATAGCTCCATCGGGTTATGCTAGATTAATTTAATAAAATTGGATGAAAAACGATCTGATTATGGGATTTGCTTCTCGTATCGACGAATTAGAAGAGATGTCAACCGGCAATCGTATCTAGAAACAATGAATAGTGGATATTGGTAGTATCACTGCGCAACAAGCAAAGGATTAACCATTATTTTAGAAAGTCAGTCAACGGTTAAAGTGCGGTTAATCACTGGTTAACCGACTTTGAACGAAACAATAATGGGATAATGAGTTCTAATCCAAATGCTTATTTACATGACGTATGATTCATGATATTATTCAATTTACAAAGAATTTTTAAGGTCATAAGTATGTTAAGTCGGTTAAATTCAATCATAAATAGTTAAATCGGTCAAAACATGGTAAATTATTTATGTAAAACAGTTGGTTAAACCATGTGTTAAAAGGGCACGGTTAATTTTTTATTGAACGAATTTTGGTATATTTTGTACCGATTATTTGTCAGTCAGACATCGGTCGAATGCAAGTGCTTATTTACATGGCACGTAATTTATGATATTATCCAATGTACAAGAAATTTTAAGATTAAAAGTAGGTTTGGTCAAATTGGGTCATAAATGAATAAATCGGTCAAAACATGGTAAATTATTTCGGTAAAAATGATCTATTAAACCATGTGTTAAAAGGGCACGGTTAATTTTTGGTTGACTGAATTTTGGTATATTTTCGACCAATTTTTTGTCAGTCGGGCATCGGTAAAAAAAAAAATTAGAAGTCGGTTAACCGATTTTGATCGGTTAATGCCAATTGGTTAATTCTGCTGCTAATCATTCTGACAGGTGAATTCCCTGAAGGAGAAGTTAACAGCCCGAGAGAAACCACACGAAACGGCGCCGCCGTTTCGTGTTCCGGCGGCTAAAACCGATCCGATCGATTCCGACAGCCCACATTCAGTGTTGATCGAGTCATCCCAATCAGATTATTTCTCCCAGGACGAAGATGATCACAACAACTTGAAAATGATGAACAACAAGAAAAGGTTTATGATGGCTGCTCAATCTTCATCGACGGCGAATTGCTTTGAGAAATTCAGCAGCAACGAACAAAACCCACTTCCAGAGTTTCCAGTGGAGGAAGATCAGCGCTATTCGGTGCTGGATTTGATGAACTGGATGTGATTAATCCGTCCAGAGTTTTCCCGGAGACTATTCGAAGAAGAAATCGTACAGAAATCAATCGATCAGTGTCCAGATTAGAACAAGTTTCCCTGTAAAAAGATTTGAATCAGTGTACTGATTTGGCCCATCTTGTGGTCAAATGAAGAAGATTTACAGAGAAATGTAGATTGTAATTCATAGCTATGATGCTCTGTTTTGTACAGGAAAAAAACAGGGGAAGAAGGTGTCAAACAAACTCTGTTTCTCTTCTGAATAATTAATCAGAAAAATAATTGTGAAATTCTGTAGAATTTGTGTGTTTGAGGTTCAGGGTTTAATGGTTTAATGTATCGCGATTACGTGGTTTATTATCGGAGTTTTGAATCGTGTGGCGTTGTTCGTTCTGAGATTCGTGATTGTTTTTTCACAAGAATTTGACGTTGTGTGATGTCCAATGTTTTCAATGCCGTATCCTGCCCTCGGTTGGACCGGTCTGACCGTGAACCAGTCAGCTCTCCGACACCGATAAATTCTGGTTCAGCCCTGATTTTCCCATTAAACCTTTGAACCCTTGATCTTGCCGGCTCGACTCCCCGGTCCGGTTCTGAAAACCTTGGTGATGTCTATTCATGACATTTTTCATAACGGGTCACAGATTATTCTAATTATTGTATTAATATGAAATTAACTTTAATATAAAAATTGAATTTGAACAATATCTTGCCGATTTAAACTAATAACAAACAAAAAATTAATGCTTATATCGAAGAATGTTATTATTAATTTTAAATTAAGATAATATAATTAATAGGAAAGGGACATTTAATTGTTTTGTTTAATTAAATTTATCCTTGTCGAAAATCACTTTCATTTTTTAAACTAATCCTTGTTTCTCAATTTATATTTAATTTTCAAATAATTCTACTATGAAAAGGATGGTCAGTGACAGTTTTTAAGGTTAATCGTCAACTTTCATTCATTAAATTACTGGTATAAATTCGAGCATATCGTTCTCAGTACATTATCTAATCACTAAGAAGAGACACTAACTAAGGTGGGCGATGCAAAAAATCGTGATCGTCTAACTAAGACATGAGTAACCTTGTTTTTGCCTCGATGGGTCAGGTGTAGGAGGTCCTGACATGATTGGATTGTTACGCCAAATTCAGTAGCATCCATATCCTCGTTGTTTATCGCATTGGCCATGACTTGTGAATTTTTTTCATGACTTTTTGCAAGTTAATTGCTTCCAATGATTAAATTTAACAGTATTTTTTGCTTCGCTCAATCAAAGTAAATTTTGTACATATTTTTAGTGACAAATTATGTGTAAGAATACCTTATGTATAGGTTCAAAGCCTCTCAACAGTTGCCTGTAATCAAAACTCTAAATTGGTAGTCTTATAGACAGAATAAATCGTAATATCACTCGAAATAGAACACAGGAAGACATTACTCTTGATATTATCTCTTCTCAAGCTTACAAGTTTATCACAATGTAACTTAAAAGACTTATAGAAATAATGTTTTTTGTTATAAAATGAACGATTTCATTACTAAATAACGCACAATACACAAGAGAATCATCATAGATGCATACATGCAGTGACAGATATCGACAATAATAACGCCACCAGACCCACAAAGCACTTCCGGACAAGCCCTTAAACCATTGAGCCACTAATTAAGCTAGTTCACAAGCCCCCACTCGAGCCTTTAACGAACCAACTCGTGAGATATCTAACTTGAACCACTTCACGAGCCATAAATAAGTAGACTCACAAGCTGGGCTCAACGAGCTTACGAGTCGAGCCATGGTATGCTCAGACTAGCATTTCCGAGCTACTCACTAGCAGCTTGGCTCGTCGCCCTACAAAGCATTTCCGGTTTGAGACTCGATTTAGTACCCAAATCATCACTCTGCCACAATACTCCCACCACCGTCCGCCGCTGCCGTCGTCGACGCCGGCGGTGCATCCACCAACGTCCGCCGGCAAGTCGGACAAGACGAATGAGAAACCAACCAAGTATCTACACATCGAACATGGAACCCATGATTACATTTCGGCAAGACCCTAACTTTCTCCCCATCGGCAAATTCCCCCAAACATATGGCGCAATCCGTCGCCACAATTCTCTCTCCTCCGGCCGCCGCCGATCCATACACCACCACCGGAATCCGCCGCAGGGCGCTCTTCTTCATCCCCGCCGCCGCCATCCTCGACGCCGGAGTCTCAAACGCAAACCTCCGACTACACCGGAGCGCACACCTCACAATCGAGTTAAGACCCAGTGCGCAGATCAACGCGCAGAGCAGCGCCGCCAGAATAATCACCATGTTCGCATCGAAATTCGCGCCCCCTCCTGCCGGCGGCGAGCTTATTGTCGTTTGGATGTCGAGAAGACGACGGCTGAGACCAACAATCTCCATTTTTTGCCTGAGAATGACAAATTGCTTCCTTCTATTGATTGAATCTCACGAATTCTTCAAAATTATCCAGACAAGTTGGCGATTCCATCTCGCCGGAGCTTCTTTTTCACAAATCGAACCACGAAAGATACAGAGAGTAAGTAATTCATCGAAGCTTGCTCTGTTTTCACCACTTTTCCCCTGTTTTCTGGATCTTCTCAGGTGATCATCAAACGAGATAAACCCAGATGGGTTTGAAAGCTGATCAGATTTGAAGCAAACCCATTGGAGGAAGATCAAAACTATGGCTGTTTACAGACGAAAAAAGATTGAAGCTCGCTCTGATCTGGGTTTTTTTTTTTAACCTTTTATGGAGTTTGCTGACACTCTAAGCAGCAGATTACTGAAATGAATACACACAACAATGATTGGGGGAATCCTGATACATAGGAACAAAAGAAGGAAAAATCTGGCCTCCATTATTGAGGGAAAGAAATATGAATGGAAGAAGAATCCACCATTGTTGTTCTGCTTTTTGGTTTTTTTTGGGTAATGGTATCTGATGCTTGATAATCAGAAAAGGAAAGCTCAATGCTTTGAGATATTTCTTAACAATGGGAAATTGACTTTTGCATTTGCTTTGTATTACTTTGAATCGATTTGTTTACTTCCTAGTACTGCAATTGTGGCAAAATGATGCCATTCTTCCACTCATTGAGCTCCATATTTTGGCCATGGGGGTATGCATAACACTTTTTTTTTTTAACTTGGTACTCTGTTTTAGATCACAATTCATTCAGAATCCTCTCCAACAGTTCGAGTTATTGGGATTCAACGGTTCTTGACATGGTATCAGAGCCTTTGATGACCGAAAGATCTTGGCATTGACTCTCGTTAGCCCCAGTATAACAGTTGATCTTGTATAAGTTTTGGTGGACCTTTGCAAACTTCAATCCATTTTCACGAGCTCTCGTTTGAAGGAGTGTGGTAGTAAATACTATAAGATAACAACTCGAGTTATTGGGTAAGGTATAGTTAAATCGTGATTAATGATATAAAAATCTATAATGCATGAGGGTAAAAAAGTAAACATGTTAATCATTATTATATGTATCCTATTTGGGCCGATTTATGTGGGCTTCAATCAGCTAATGGGCCCGGTCTGTATGCCCAAGCCCATAGTGCTAACTATGTTATGAAATGAATGGGTCCATTGTCTAAGAAAAACTTAGAGAAAAATGATCCAATGCCTAACAAACCTTACCCAAAAATCAAATCAAACCCAACAACATACTCATAATTATTTAATATGCGACGACGAATTGTACAGAATGATTTAATACGACTTTTGTAGTGGGGGATTGCGCTAGGCGTTGGCCAGCCAGCTCCTAGCTAGCCAGTGAGTGACAAATGGCTAGTGAGTCACATACAATAAAAATACTAACCAACATGTAACCATGAAGAAAATCACATACTATCAGAATCCTAGACTCGAAAATAAGTTAGATTGTGTCAGTAAACAAAATAAGATCCATTCAGAACACTTCCCAACAACTCAAGTTAATTGGGATGCAATGGTTCTTGACATGGTTTCAGAGCTTTTGATCAAGAAGATCGTCAATGTTTTGAATCGTAGTAACCACCAATTCGTGTATAAAAAGGCTTGTTGAAGCCTCCGTGGCCCCTAATTTGTTGCACAAGTCTTATCGAAGTTGTGTAAACTTCAGGTTCTTTCATGAGCCATTCGTTTGAGGGGAGCTAGCGTGTTTATAAACAACATAAGATCCATTCAGAACCCTTCCCACAACAACTCGAGTCATTGAAGTACAACGATTCTCGACGGATTGTAACCCAACTAAGATACCAACTCAAACCCCAAAATCAGTTAAGTTAGGAAGCTAACTCACATGGGTATCATTGAATTTTGTAGTGTCTCTTCTTTTCTTCTTGTATAAAACACAAACATTGAAACACACCATGTTTTGCAACAAATTGAAAACCCCCCAAGTTCGACAGATAGCGATGTCTCTTAGTAAAGACAGAGACCCTTCTTCTGATTGGTCGCATGTTGGCCCATTCCCATGTTGGGTTGTTTGGTAGCTACGTGGCAAGAGGTGTTTCGCTCGATTGGACTGGTTGAAGTAGTAAGAGATTTGATTCAGAGAATCGGGGTGATCGTTTGAGTAGGAAAGCTCGTGTGTTCGAGCGTTTGAGGTGTTTCTACTTTGCAAGTAGTACAAGAATATTGTAGTAAGCGGAAGGGGTAAGACGTAGTACGTTTGGTCAGTATGAGAGACAGAAAAGTACTAGGGTATACTTCCATATATGAGAGAGTAGGAAGTCTTATGTCGTGTGTGATCACTGGAGTCACGTGTATTTATAGCTCTTCGATCGAGATCCAAGTCAAGTCAACCACATGTCGTCGGTTCATTGGTGACCTGACTCTATCAAGGACTATGATCGCCCCTAACTAAGTACCCTAGTCATACAGTACAATCAACCTCCGAGCCTTAACTGATCAACATGGCTTCATTTTGGGTAGAGCTGGCAAGAACTGACCCGTTTCAACATATTTCCAACCCAAGTCAACTCGACCAATAAATCAGATCGATCAAAAGTCAACAATTTGATCAAAACCCATTTATCCCAAAAGTCTACAAAAACCGGCCACCAATCAAAACTCCCAAAAAAACTAACCTACAACTCGATGAACTTGGAACCCATAACTCGACTAACCCATCTCATTCCCCACTCAATCCGCTTATTCGACACCTCTAGTCTTAAACCCGAAAAGACTAGGGATTCGAACTAGTGATAGGTCCGACCGAGTCCGAAATCTGGCCCATGAGAGGCGACAACCCCTTGTGAAGGGATTCTTTCAGGTTCTCAGAATTTTGGGTCCAAACTTTTATAAGAAACATGTGTACTCATGAACTAGTGTTGGTTTTAGATCATGGCAGCCATGATATCCACACGAACACTTCTGTGGATCATATTTTTGCATCAAAGGTGGTTTTTTTTGTTAGTCTTGTCTCAATTATTGTCTTACTTTTTAGTCATTTGCAAACTAGTACTAAATTTTGTAATCTTGTTGTGATTTGATCCTTATCTAGCTCAAAAGTGAAATATGTATACCCATCATCCAGCTTTTAGCTTCTTTGAACGTCGAGTCTGATCATAAATTTACTTATAATGAGTTGGTTCATGTATACCAATCATCCAGCTTTTAACTTCTTTGAACGTCGAGTCTGAGCATAAATTTACTTACAGTGGATCATGTATACCAATCATCCAACTTTTAGCTTCTTTAAACGTCGAGTCTGAGCATAAATTTACTTACAGTGAGTTTGTTCATGTATACCAGTCATCCAGATTTTAGCTTCTTGGAACGTTGAGTCTGATCATAAATTTACTTATAATGGGTTGGTTCATAAAGAGATACGGATGTGATAATATAAAATTTTTACATTCATATTTGTCTCACACTTCATACACCATTACACCTACTCCCTGTTCTCTTATACTTAAGCGCTGACTAGCTACCCTCTTATATGCCTTGCGAGGAATTCTATTGGCCGAATCAGACCAGCATTTGCTCGAACCAACAACCCTTCATGTTGAACCTTTATTGTACTGACCAAGCCATTTGGCAGGAACAATATGTTTTCGTGTATTATGAGAAATAATAATTTATTTAGAAATGCTATTTTTTCCCAAGCAAAATAAAGTCTCGTACAGATCTTTTGTCTACATCACATACGTACGTACCAAATAAGGTAATTTAACACATTCCAACTTCTAACAAACACTTTTTTATAATTCCTCCTGTTTGATTGTAGAAGCTCAAATATCATATAAGGATATGAGAAATCTAGTGGCGCAGCCAGGGGAGTCTATGCCTGGCCCGGGCCCAGGGTCCCCTGGATCCGAATAGCTAAAATATATGTATTTTTTCGTACAAAAATATATTCGGGCGATGTGTATATAATTATTGGTGGTCTACTAGTTAGTTAATTAGATTACTCATCATACGGTGTCGTTTTACTCAATCAGTCACCTTATCAAGATAAGAATAACATTATTAATATGTGAGTTTAATATTGTGATTATCTACAGTGGAAATGACGATTGAGCCCTTGAAAGCCGGCCCTCTCTATGCATGTGCATGTAACGTGGGTGGGCCAACTTCTTAAAATCACAATCAGGTCACCCTTTTTAACAAATTTTATCAACTTCTCCAATTCTATTTATATAAAACAAACTAGCTTTTTTGCCCGCCCGTCGGCGGGTTTGAGCAAAACAATATTTTTATTATAAAACGGTCTCTCATATTCATAATCTATACCACTTTGATTCAATATCACTTACTTCGTTAAATTCACATAATATAGAAAATTATTGTGTTAACTTCAAGTAACACTCATGTATACCTAGACATTCAAATTAAACCAATTGCAAAGGTAACCAAATATTCATAAAATAAATTGTTCGAATTGTTAAAATCCATTAAGAGAACCATTCAAGTGTTTCATATAACCGCCGAATTTTAAGAGTTTAGAGACAGTTCAGGAGGGTCTTTGCATAAATTAAGTGACTACTTTAAAGTTTTTTAATCTTCTCGTCTAGCTCAATCAAATGATCGCCGATTTGCCAAGATGTCCAACAGATAATGAAGAATTATGACAATATTTAATAATATGAATTTGACATTTATTTATTAATTAATATATTGAATTTAAAATATTATTAAATATAATAATAGAATTTCTATTGCACTAACTATTTTTAAGGAATTAATTTATTTTGAAATGGTATTATAAAGAAAATAATATATTAATGAAGAAAAGTGAGGTAGTTTTATGCATTTTTATTTGTAAAAAAAATTCTTTGGTTGGCTAGATTCCTCAAATTAAGGGAGGGGTAGGAAAGCTGATGTGACAAAAGGGTTGGCCATAATTTGCTTTATATATAGTAGAGATTATTGTGCATTCATGTAGGAGATGAGTGGGTATAGTTGTACACTCTGATTCAGTTTAACCAAAATAAATAAATTGACTTAAAGCCAACATTTCAGAGCTAGCCCAATTTTAATATCTTAAAAATCTTCAAACTAAGCAAATTGTGATACAATTTACCCATGATATAATGAATAAATGACCCAATAAACCTCCAACTCGATGAGCCCGTCTGCCCGTTTGAGAGCTCCACACGTAGTTAGGTTTGATGAAGTCCATAAAGACTTAAAGTTGGAGAGCAACCTTTTTGTAGAATAGGTTTTTGATGAATTTGTAGAATAACCTATTTTGTAGACTTTAAGTTTATTCGTAGTAGGAATATTATTATATAGTAAAAAAATGTATTCTTCTAGCTAAGATTTGCAACATCTCATTGAATAGTTTGAATTTTACACCAAAAAAATAGCTTATATTGCATATGGGAAGACATTATAAGGAGTTCATATCATTTTGATCCTCATTTCAAATATTAGAGTTAAAATAAATAGATTAATTTCATACTCATGACTTTATTAGCACTCAAACCACTAACTATTGCGGTAAATAAATTTTCTTTAAAAAGGAAAGTGAAATTGAGGTTAAAATAAGGGTATATGTACTTGGGTTTGTATAGTGTGCGGTCACCTCATTATGTTTGATAAAGTAAAATAAAATTTAAGATGCAAAAGTGAAGTTTGAAAACCACCACTAATGAGAAATTATATTGGAAGACCAATTCTACTTGATTGAGAGTAGAATTGCAATCTAAGAAGGTTGGGGTGAGAGTCGAGTAAATTGGAGTAGTAGTCGAGGATTGGATGTTGAATAAATGGATTACAACCCATTCACCGGGTCTAGGACTTAAGGATAACTGAAAGCTCAAGTCGAAATACATTAGAGTAGATGTCAGGCAATTGTGCATAATTATAGAGTGAGATTTTTTTTTTTCTAATGAACTGTGTTGAGTATTATTTTAAAATTGAAAGAAATTAGGATAAATTTCTTAATTATTTTAAATCCCTAAAAATTATTATAAAGTCTATTATTGAAGTCTCTAATCGTCAAAAAAATTATTAATCAATAGAAAATTTAGATTTTAAAAGAATAAATAAAATAAAAATAGTTGATTGATTGATCCGCTAAAGTTATGAGAAGAGGTCAAATCTACTAAAGTTACATGAATGTTATAATTTTTTCACATTTGTTAATTAAAACTTCATTTATATTTTTATAATGATTCTAGTTCAATTTCTTTTTCCTAGTGACTAACTCATTTCAATTAATTGTCGGTGCAATAGGGAAAAATATATGACTCAATAAAAGATTTCATATATTTGTGATCCAAAACTTCTCAAAAGAGAATAAGAAATTTTATAAATTTGAGAGGAAAATTTTATTGTGGAAGACAGATAGTTGTGACAGAAAAATTAAGATTTTTTTTCAGTTTATATATAATACGTAAAGTAAACTGAAAATGAACCTTTCATATCAAAGAGACAATTATCAAGAATGTTAAATGCGAACATACCTTTTAATTGGATTAGAGTCTAGATGAAGGAAATACTTAATTAAAATTAAAATCAATAAATAGTTATTATAAGTTAATTGAAATTTTAATGAAATTCTAAACTAAACTCAATACATATAAACGTGGGTAGTATTTTTTTGACAATTATAAACGTGTAGCATCCCATAAAACATGAGAAGCTATAGAAAGAGAATAAAAGGTAATTATTTTTTATTACTTATTATTTTAACAGGAAAGGGGTGTTTGTTATATTTGCTTAATAATATATATGGACAGATTTCATAATCGTAGCAGACAATCAAACCCGTAAGTCTAATTTTGGTGCAACTTCTCAAATTTCTATAATTTTTTGGCGAATCGTGATTAAACTATAATTTTATCAAAATTGCATTGATAAATGATTCATGATCTAACACATTAAACCATTTGTCATATATGAATTTGAAAACTCTTAATATTATTGTTGAAGTCTTAGTTGAAGATGTTTTTTACATATACTCGAAAAAAAAAAGTTTGATTAGTCCTTATTGTAGAGGATAGTATTAAAAGTAATCAATTAATTAATGATTAGATACATATTTAAGGTAATAGTTGCCGGAAAATATAGTTTATCATATTGTAATGGAACAATCTTGTCATGGTTGTTAATTGATCATCCAGATCAAAATAAAGAAACTAATAGTAAACCTAAAATATAAATAATACTACTAAAGTAACTAATACGTGATAAGAATTAAGAGTAAGTGATTAATGAATAAAAGAAGTTTAAATAAGAAGTTTATTTTTTCACATGAGTTGAAAACGTGGGAAAGAGAATGTTAAGGAAAATAGAAATTTTAAAGAAAATTAAATAAATAAGTAATTTTCTATTGGTTGTATAGCTAGAGTTAAGGAGAGAGTGAATAAAAGGGGGGACTTGATTATATTTGCATAATAATAACTAGTTTTGTTTCCGGCCCGTTGCCCGGAATTGTAATAAGTGTTTTTGGTCAATGTTAAGTAAATAAAATAATAATATAATTAAAATTATATATTAAAAATTATTTACTTTCAAAAGATAAAAGATTAACAAATGAGTATATTCACATTGTGTTTGAAGGTATAAGAGGCTATTTTGGGATTACCTACAAATGTGTCTACTTGATGATGTGAATATTAGAACAAATAAATGTTGAAAGTGAATAATTATCTAATCATTCAAAATTTATTTAATAATGTAAAAATATAAATACCACCACATTTTAATTTAGTATGCTCTAATATATATTAATTTTCTTTAATTACAACTAATTGAATTGTTGAGTTCTATAAGATTTAATTATATTGAGATATCCCTCAATAAATCGATGCGTTAAGTATACACAGAGTTGGCGCTTCAAGGTTGGGTGTTCGAATCTGGTTGTGAACTCTCTATTTTTCCTCCCCTAGCAGTGTAGGTATATCTTTGTAAAAAAAAAACTCATCAATTGGTAAATCCTTGAAGAAGTTCTATAATAAATAGTTCATTTCAGGAAGATTGACTAAGTAATTAGAAAAAAAAATGTTATTTTTTTCAAATAAAGTTTGGTCTAGATAACAAACTCAACAAATATCTTGGTAATGAATCAATACTTTCGCCCATTTTCATTTTTTCATCTAAAATTCAACCTCATACCACAACACCTAAACAATGATTTTAAAATGACAGATCAATTAAAAAAGTGATTCACTACCCAACATCTAAAAACTCAATTCAACCCGATCCAATCCAACTCAAGAAACTGCGATTCATCTAAGTCAATACAAAAACCAAACATTATTATGTTCCCGAAAAAACTCTCTCTCTCACCCTATAGAATATATTATTATTGGTTTTGGTGTAAAATATTATGACATCATACAATTATCAATTTACTCCCTTAGAATCCAAACTAATTAATTTAGTCGCCTCTTTGAGACTTTCTCATGTGGGGAGCAACAAAGGCCCGAACTTCGTTTGTCTCAGTAGTAAGAATAAGAAAAACTCAAACATAAAGTTATCACAATTAAAGAAGAACGAAGAAGTACAAAAAAAAATTAGTTTATCGCTAAAATCTATTATACGACGAACATACCAACAAAGACACAACTTCAACTTTACTATCTACACACGATTCCTAAGTCCTCCTACATTGGAAACATCTTCTTCTTGATCTACCATCGTAGGTAGTTACAACATCCAGGTCAGCCTCTTGGATCTCTAGCTCCACCCTGAAAAAATTCAATACAACTCATTTATCTACATGTAAATAAATGAAAAAAATTATCTAAATTTAAGTTATGTGAAGAGATCTTCTCCAATTAACTAATGAAACAAATTAAATTAAGACAAAAATGAAGATGACAAACTTCTTTCTAGATGAGCTTGGTGAATAATCATTTACCATGAGTGGTGACGTCGTCACGGTAGTAGCCATATTTATATCTAGGAGGAAGAGAACTGAGATTGCCCACAATGAACAGCTCTGTGTGTGTTTGTCTATCAAAATCATATAAGAATATTAGTAGTTCATATACCTCTGGAACTCTTGACTCCCTCATCGGCTAACAGGTGATCAAAAAGTGCAAGGAACAATGTTGACATCTTCACTTGTTTTCCTCTAACCATTAACTACTAATTGTAGTACTATTAATTTGTAAAAAAAAATAGTACTATTGGAGAGACAGAGAAGTAGTATAGGATATAGATATAGAGAAAAGAAATGAAGAAGTTGTAGAGAAAAAGTCTAAAGGAAATTGAGGGCATACCATGAGTAGGTTCCGTAAATCTAAAGGATGTGGTGTCATTTGTTTAATAACATAAATAATTTTTTCACAAAAATAATAATTAAAATAAATGTTATATGAAATAAAAAATTTAATCTGTGGGGAGTCTAAACTTAAGGAGGATCTGGTACTCATCCCGTTGGTTGATTCATGATGTTTTTTTTTTGCATAATTAATTTATATGAAAGAAATTTTTTTCTCATTTAGTTTAATTTTTGTTTTAATATTCATCTATGAAGTAAAAATGAATTATAAAATATAAAAACTATAATTGATTGTACGTCCAAATGAGAATTTGAAATCATATCTCATAGTAAATAATCTAGGATATAAGATGTTAAATTTTATTAGGTGAAAAAAAAATGCCCAAATCAATCTCATCATTATTTTCTAAAAATTATTGAGAAGTTGAGATATCTTTTATTTACTCCCTACAACCCAACAGTGATACTTTCTAAGTTGTTATATTTTTATAAAGCATAATAACATAAAAGAACCATCTTATGCGCACTAATGGATTTTCAGTAAATTCTTAGCTGTTTGTCCAAAAAAAAAGTAAATTTTTAGCTAATTTATTTCTTCTTAATTTTTTATTTTTTCAAATCACATTAAATATATAATTATCTACTAATTACTCAATTAAAGAATACCAAATTATGATAAGTTTATCATGATTAAATAAAATAAAATATTGATTAAAAATAATTTCTTATGATTAATGACAATTAAATAGTGACTACAAAATAAAATTCAAATTGTTACTAAAATAAAATAATGAACTAATTTTTTATGTTGTAAGATAATTGTAGTTTGGAGTTTTTAATAATTAATTAATTCATTACATAATTGTACTGAAATCATCCGAAAAAGCCATATTGATGAAAAAAATGTGAAGTTAATTAGTAAAATTTATCAAATGATTAAATAAAAATAAGTGGATACAATTAAATAATAAAATAAATGAAAATTTGAAAAGTAATTAAGCAATTAAATGAAAAAACCTGACAAAACAACAATGCTTCCGTTTAGAAGAAACTTACTGCACATCCACATCAAATTTAAAAATTGAAAAAACAGTTATTTTTTCGTAGTAAAATAGTTTTTTTTCATAAATTGTCAAAATAAGAAACAATTAAAAATTTGAAAAACTCTCATTGGATGAGGGCCTACAATCAAGGAGAGGCTTGGAAATGAGGACCCTATATTATAAATGCTTATAATATAGTATAGATAATAGATAATAGAAGATAGAAGATAGATTAAATAGCTAAATTCCAAAATTATTATATAAATTAAAATTATAAAAATGATTATCCATCACCGTCAATTTCTAATCAAAATTTCAACAGGATTTGTTAACCGTCACACTATATTGGTACTTAAATAATTAATAATGGGAAAATAGCACTTTAGCCCTCTCTACTTTGCCGACTTAACAAATGGTCCCCTATACTATAAATCGCTCTTTTTACCCCTCCTACTTTGACCACTTTGCCTTTTGGGTCATTTCGTTACAACTATCGTCTTCTTAACATTAAATCTGGATACATCCGCACATCGATGGAGAGAGATATCGGAGGTAGGAGATTATGAGCTGGTCAGGGATGTAAATATGGGGAGGTATCACGAAAAGTATGGTGAAATATGAAGAGTTTTAAAAATCATGCATTTTATTCGTCTTTTACATCATATATGTAATTATATATACTTACATTCTCAATTAAAAACGCCTAACGTGATATACTGAATGCACACCAATTAACGTTATGAAGACGATAATTGGAATGGAAGGACCCAAGTATAGGAGGGGTAAATGAGCGATTTATAGTATAGAGAGCTATTTGTTAAATCGGAAAAGTAGAGGGGGCAAAGTGCTATTTTCCCATTACAAAACTGTGGATTCTGACTTCTAGAATCATTAGTCGGTTGCTTAATTAAATGTTAATTAAAAATATAATCGACACGACTGGCATAATGGAGACTCACTCCCTATCGTGTAATTACTCTTATGATCACTTAATTTTATTTAATTACCAAATGTTATGTTTATTAAATTATAATCACATTCTAATGCTTCCAAAATAGATGAGACACGTGGCAGCATCCCATTGCATATACAAATTAGGTGATGCATTAATTAATTTTCCCTGAAATTTAGGAATAGAAAGCGACTAATTACAAGTAGTTAGGAATATGTTATGTTGCACCTTCATAGTCAATATATAGTGTTAATGCCTAGTCGTCGTCTCGAACAATGAGGTTCAGTCTAGCTCGGGGTGAGTAGATTGTCTGATCCGCGTTTGGGTGTTTCTCGCAACGCATAAAACAAAGGGGGTAGTAAGTTCAATCGTTCAGGGATAACGCAGACGTGGTAAGCATCTTTTTGTCTAATAAAAACGATCTATATGCTGAACTAGATGTGATGAAATTGTATAGATGTTGATTGAGTTGGGTAATTATAACTAATGGAAGAAGCACTTTTGCCTAAATCGAGAAGGAGATAGATAGATTCGTCATTAATTAATTATCTACTTAATTAATTAATTAATTAATTAGAGTTGTTTGGATCTTAAGCTTTGAGAGTTAAGTTGGGTATTTGGGGAAGACAAAAAGGAAACATAGCATGATGCTTCCATATTAAGAAGAAGATCAAAATAACATATAATTAACTCTAATTAATCACACAAATTACAAGAAATATGTGAGTAGTGGGGTTTTAAGTACCATTTCAGCTTGTATCTGTATCGGTATGAGATACCTATAATTTAGATTGGATAGGGCTGTGAGAAGAATTTGTAGAACTGAGAGTTACATAATCATGTCATTAATTGTTATTTTGGCTCACATGTTGGTTATCCACCTAAGTGACTCGTGCATGTAGCTTGTACGCACGCCCACTCTATCCAAATTCCAAACAGGTCAAACGTTATGATTCATCATAGATGTGAGTACTCGATTTCCACACATATTCTTCTTACCTATATAATGAAGAACAGAAAATCAACAACCAACACACAAACACAATGAAAGATAAGCAAAGAGTTTACCACGCTACAAATTATCAATCAATTTCATTTCACCAACATGCTAACACCAGTATCCAACACTGAACTCTCATAGACGATGCACTAAGACCCTTAAAGAACTGACTTAACAGACGATTCACTAAGATCGATTCAATGATGCTTCCAATTTCACTAGTTTATATGACCTAAATTCAAGTAACTATACACATCAATCCAATCTCTAATGTACAATTAAAACCAATATATAGCTAGGAGCTTCATTAAGAAACCCTAGCAAGTTGGGTTTGTGATATCGTCGGCCCTCTTGCTCCCCAATCTAAGCCTCAAATTGAGAGAAGGTTGACGGCATCCATGTGGAACTAACTAATACCATTCAACATTTGCATGTGCCCCATAAGAACTAATACCCCTCAACATTATCTCATCTTTTCAATTCCATTATTTCTCTTGTGGATTTAATTTGTGTTCTTGTAGGAGGGATGGTGACATTATCATTGCTGATATTTGTTGCTTTCTGGATGTGTTTTTCGACTTTCATGTTACGAGATCTGACAATCGTTCAAAGTGGTAGGGTTGAGAGATGTTCGTATACAATATAAGATTGATTCAGAACTTTCTTCTAACAACGTGAGTTACTGGGATGTAACGGGGTTGTTGAAATGGTATCAGAGCTTTTGACCAACAAGTGACAAAGGTTTTGAACTTTGGTCGTCACCAATTTGTGTATAATAGGCTTAGTGAGTTCCAGTCTGTTGCACAAGTCTTATCGAAGTCGTGCAAAATTTCAGTCTAGTTCATGAGCTATTCGTTTGACTGGCACGTGTTAATAATTAAACAGTATAAGATTCATTCGAGTTATTTGGGATGTAACAGTTCTTGACACTACTCTGAGTTCATGTCATGGTCTTTTTTTTTTTGATAAAGTGTGAGTAAATAATATATAAAGGGATTAAACCCAGCTGTACAAAGAGAGAAGTAGAGACAAGCCTCTACCGCCCAAACCGAAACAACCATAGGCTAAAATAGCCAAGGCAGGAGAACAACAAACAAAACATAACAGGGAGGTCAAAACCCAGCTGTTCATGTCATGGTCTTTCTGGAGTGAAATAGTTAAAATATGTGTAAGAAGACATGCTTGGCCCCATTATGCATCGGGCTCATGGTCTACTTGAATCCTGACTTTGCCATTGAACTGTTCCTTGTGAAGCAAATATGACAACCTATTATCTAGCTCGTCATAATCTTAGTTAACTCCCAAGCTAGATGTGATAAATCTAACGAGTTTGATTGATACTTAATTTTTCGCTCGTACTTCTATCATCCTAACTCCCACATGAGCTATGTATGATAATAATAATAATAATAAATTAATTAATTCTATTTTTATAAAGTTCTTCCCTTTGCCACCATTTCTATATAAACCCCATTTTCTCAGTAGCAACTCACCACTACCACAACCTCAAAATCTCTACTTAATTTGATCAATTCAAACAAGAAATGACGACTCTTTCACTTCCCACGGCGGTCTCCTCCCTTCTCCTCCTCCTAACGATCACCGCCTCCGTCGTTTTCGCCGACTACGGCGGCTGGGTCGGCGGCCACGCCACCTTCTACGGCGGCGGCGACGCCTCCGGCACAATGGGTACGTGTGACAAGTAAAAATTTAACATCTTTTACACATTTTTTACTAGTGGGTTTTCATTTTTACACATTTTGACTACTGGGTTTTCGTTTTTGCACATTTTGACTACTGGGTTTTCATTTTTTACACATTTTGACTACTGGGTTTTCGTTTTTACACATTTTGACTACTGGGTTTTCATTTTTTACACATTTTGACTACTGGGTTTTCGTTTTTGCACATTTTGACTACTGGGTTTTTGTTTTTGCACATTTTGGGCTAGTGGGTTTTCATTTTTTTACACATTTTGACTACTGGGTTTTCATTTTTACACATTTTAACCACTGGGTTTTCTTGTTTACACATTTTAACCACTGGGTTTTCGTTTTTACACATTTTGACCAGTGGGTTTTCATTTTTACACATTTTTGGTTAGTGGGTAACTGTAAAAAACCCTAAAGTAACGATTTTTACCGATGTTTCTGTGAAATTTGTGGGCAGGTGGGGCTTGTGGGTATGGTAACTTGAACAGCCAAGGGTACGGTACAAACACAGCAGCACTGAGTACAGCATTGTTCAACAATGGCCTGAGCTGTGGAGCTTGCTATGAGCTCCAATGCAACAATGACCCGAGATGGTGCCTACCCGGCTCGATCATCGTCACCGCTACCAACTTCTGCCCGCCGAACTTGGGTTTGTCCAACGACAATGGCGGATGGTGTAACCCTCCTCTTCAGCATTTCGATTTGGCCGAGCCGGCTTTCCTCCAGATCGCTCAGTACAGGGCGGGAATAGTTCCTGTCTCTTTCAGAAGGTACTAAATAAAGCCGAAAGAACAACTATATATATGGTCACGTAATTAACCGGTTTACCAAACTTTTTTACAAAATGGTCACCATAGTATACAACTCATACATATTGATCCTAGTTTGAAGTTTCTATACAAAATGGTCAGGTATAAGTATTACATGTGTACAATATGATCACTTGATTATGGTTTATGTATAAAACAACCCGACAACCGGGGTTTTTTATTCGATTTTACTAATTGGTTTAATCAAATCAATTACTTTACGTCGTTGAATCTCTAACCCTTGAACAGTTTTCTCATACTCGTATCAACTATCGACGTAGTATCATCTACACAAAATCACTATTCACATTCGAACGAAAAAATTACTGACGGTCGCGACTTTCACAGGGTGGCCTGCATGAAGAGAGGAGGAGTCCGGTTCACGATCAACGGTCACTCGTACTTCAACTTGGTGCTGATAACGAACGTGGGGGGAGCCGGAGACGTACGAAGCGTATCGATCAAGGGCTCGAAAGCGTCCGGGTGGCAGAGCATGTCAAGGAATTGGGGACAGAATTGGCAGAGCAACTCTTACATGAATGGCCAGAGCTTGTCTTTCCAGGTTACCACTAGCGATGGCAGAACCTTGACCAGCTACAATGTCGCTCCAGCTGGATGGCAGTTTGGCCAGACCTTTGAAGGGCTTCAGTTCTAAGCTCTGCTTTTGATTTCCGCCATAGACAGAGAAAAACAGAGGATTTGAAAAAACAGAGGAACTGAAAAACAGAGGAACTGAAGAACAGAGTGGCAGAGGTGGTAAATTGGCACCCGCTGTGGCGTTTTAACGATAGCAGTAATAGTAATTAGCAGATTAATTTGTGGGTTTGAAAGGGTAAAATCATTTTTAAGTGATTTGGGAGTGCCATGATTGGCTTCTGTATAAGAGATTTTCTGTGAAAAAACAGAGCATTAGCTTTTGAGTTTTGAGTTGTGATCTTGGATGATTGATTGACGATTGAAGTAATATAATTCATAAGCTTTTTACTATTTGATTGTTCTTGATTTGATTAGTAAGGGTTTGTTTACTAGTTAATTTGGATAAAGTCCTTATTAATGGCGGTTAATCGAAGATCAAATCTGCATCTTATCGACCGATTCTTGTATTTTTATGTATTTTATCGGTTGATAGTGATATTCATTATATGTCACAAGTGAATATTGGGCCGATCTTACGTCGAGTGTCTGCTATTTTGACCGATCCTACGTCGAGTGTCTACTATTTTGACTGATCCTGTATCGAGTGTCTACTATTTTGAGCTCGAAATCGATTCTTTAATTACTATTTGACTGTTCTTGATTGATTAGTAAGGGTTTGTTTACTAGTAAGGGTTTCTTGGTAAGATCAAATCTGCATCTTATCGATCGATTCTTGCATTTTTTTATATATTTTTATCGGTCAATAGTGATATATTCATTATGTCACAAGATAGCATTAGCATAGTCAGATTGAACCGATCCTACATCGAGTGTCCTACTATTTTGAGCTCGAAATCGATTCTCTAATTACATTTCCTAGTTTCCTCATCACGTGAATATCGAAGATCAAAGCTCGATAATCTAATGCACCATCAATCACTCGCTTTTGGTTGTAAATGTTACAAAGTTGCATTCTTTATGTATATTTGATTGACCCAAACTACCCAAAAAGAGACGACTTTGACTTGTTCATATGATATGAGCAGATTAGCTTTCTCTTCTTCTTATTCACTGTCACTCGCGAAAACCACTCTTCTCCATAGATCCTTCATCCTCCGACTGAAACCAGCAAGAATGGCGTCCTCTGCAGCTGGAGATAACACCTTCATAGCTGAGTTCCCGCTATCTGCATCCAGCTTTCTCAAGATCAACAAAGGGGACATCACCAAATGGTTCATCAATGGCTCCTCCGATGCAATTGTACAAAACCCACTTTCCCAATTGATCTGTGCATCTGCAGTTACTGATTCGATTTGAGATTAGGGTTTTGATTCATGGGTTCATTTCAAGTTTTGATTTTTTGGGGTTTTGACAGGTTAATCCAGCTAACGAGAGAATGCTTGGAGGCGGAGGTGCAGATGGAGGTAAACCCTAGAAACTGTATCTGATAATGAACTCCAGAGCTTCATTTCTTGTTTCAATGAGGGTTTTTGATTAGCTGGTGTATCGTTGTTTAGCTATTCATAGAGCTGCTGGGCCAGAGCTGCGTGAAGCTTGCTTCAAGGTCCCTGAAGTGAGCTCTGGGATTCGCTGCCCAACTGGAGAAGCTAGAATTACACCGTATGTTGGCTCATCATTTCTTATGAACAGTTTCTGTGTTTTGTGATGATCATTTGTTATGGATGATGTCTGCAGAGGTTTCAAGTTGCCAGCTTCACATGTTATTCACACAGTAGGACCGATCTATGACAGTGATCCTAACCCTGGAGCATCCCTCAAGAATGCTTATAAGTTGGTTTATGCTGAATCATTTTCTGGGTTTGTGCAACTGTGTTCATCGTTTCGAATTAAGGATGTATGTGTGTGTTTGTTTGGTGATCATGGCTTTGCAGGAATAGCTTGATTGTTGCTAGAGATAACAACATCGAGTATGTGGCGTTCCCCGCTATATCCTGTGGTGTTTACGGGTAAGTCTGTGGCATTGTATTTGGTCTGGTCTTTCGTCTGTCTTCTGCGCGTGTTCTTGCATTGATACATGGCTTATGTTAGTCGATATTAATGAGTCGTTTATGAGGATGACCTATACGATTAGTTTGATCAAACTGTTGAAAGCTCTTCGATTTGCTTCAGGTACCCTTTCGAGGAAGCTGCCGGTGTGGCTATATCGACAATCAAAGAGCTTGCTAATGACTTCAAAGAGGTACCTGTTATAGTCTTAACCTTAACCGTTATCGATGGCAATCTGTAAAACGATGAACGGGTAGTCTCTAAGCGTGTTCTGTGTCGATTTGCAGGTGCATTTTGTTCTGTTTGCGGATGACATATACGATGTTTGGGTGAAGAAGGCAAAGGAATTGCTCCAAGCATAACAAGATCATAAAATCTCAGATTTCGAGACCTTGTTTCGGTTCATGATTGCAATAAAGACTGAATCTTTTGTTTCTGGGGAGTAATTAAATGTGAGAGTACACCTATCACAAGCTAATTTCGCAGCTTGGTTAGTCCAACTACCAAATTCGTACCTAAATCGAAAGAACTCGAGGGTGCGTCTAGTTCAATGTGGTCCTCCAAAATGAAACCGTCGAAAGCTTTGGGAACTCGAAAGCCTTCTCGTGATGTATGTACAGAGCAGTCATGTGTCTTTGTCCTTGGATGATAGACCTTGAGGAATTCTGCTAGTCACGCTCTCGTCTACTATCTTGAACCTTTTATGGATCATCCCGAAACATCTATCCACTCGCTCTTCGTACTTGCTATACAGCGCTGGAACTGTGATCGATAACACTGTTCCTGTGACCGACACCATTAGACATCGTGTTAGTTAACAAATCCACGTTTGCTTTCGTTGAACCAGAATGCATGAAGAAGAACTCACCTATATAGGCTAAAGTGAAGAAGGAGAAGTAGCTACCAATGGCAGATAAGAGCCACAAGGACAAAACAACCTGCACAATGTATACACGAGCGACACGAGTTTCAATTAGCCCGAAACAACGCCTAGATTCTCAGATAACAGCAGCACGAGTTTCAATTAGCCCGAAACAACGCCTAGATTCTCAGATAACAGCAGGAATCGATGGCTTCCGTTCCATATTCGACTTCCTACCCTAAACAAGAACATCACTATCTCATTCTATCTTCCCTTAGTAACCCTTCTGCAAAGACAATCATACATCAAGTTCATCTCTTGTTCTAGGTTTGATTGATCCAAGATGCGTCAACGATCCTCATCACGACTAATAGATAGAACACTATCTCATTCTATCCTCCCTTTGTAACCCTTCTGTAAAGACAATCATACATCGTGTTCATCTCTTGTTCTATGTTTGATTGATCCAAGATGCATCAAGGATCCTCAGCATGTCGAATCACTAGACGTCGCAATCATATGAACACAAAACTCTTGAATCTTTGTTCAAGTATACTGACCTTAAAGAAGAGTCTGAAGTCTTTGCCAAGAGTGATTTCATGAGCCATGAGAAGCATGTTGTTGATCTTAACCCGGAAAGATGCTGCAACACTGTTAACCATCTCCTCCGAAACAACTAGCTCTGGCAATGACTGTGGCTGCCTACTCACAACAAAACAGATTCATCACAACTCAAAAAACGAAGAACAAATCGTAAACAACTGGAAGCAGAGGATACAGGTGTTCATACTTGTTCCTCCTAGCAGCATAGTTGTTATGAGCAAACAACATAACAATCAGAATCAACAACACATCGGAGCTAACTGTTAAGAACGGCAATCCAGATCGTTCATACATCAACCAGGCAAATGTAACCACAACGATCGCACCAAACGAGATGCGTCGACGCTTCCACAATAGTACATCAGCAGCTGAAGAGAACAAGCCATTAACGTAAAAACAAGCAGAAAAGGGGTTTTTGACTTTTTTCCAGCAATTGAGTTTGCGTCGTACCTCTGCAGCCGCCCATGAACTGGTGGAGAGGGACCTGCCGTCCGAACAGTCGGTAAGAAGTGGGAGCTGATGATGAGAGATCGTTTCTCGTCTCCGTTCCGTGATCGGCGTCCACCGTGGCATCTGCGTCTCTTGAATTCTCCGCCATTTTGTGTGGTTGTTCGTTCTAGGGATTCTCAATCAGCTGACGCAGGGCGCAGCGGCCCCCCAATTGGGAGAAGGTCTTCGTCGGAGGAAGAAGGGATCCCTGGAAAATTGATAAGAGTCAACCCCGCCGGCGGCCGGAGATGAGACTCTTTGGGATTGGAGATCAAAAGTAGATGACGACGGAAAGGGAAATGAGATTGTCAGGTTTTTTGTTTTGTTTTTGAATCTTGGACGTTTCAAAGAGGTTAGATTTAACGGACGCCATTAACGGTGTAGAGAAGAAAGAAAAGAAGAGTATGACGGAGACGTTAACTTGACTGACTATGTAAATACTTTGTTAGTTCAGGACTAACTAGAATTACCCGCGCGATGCAGCGGAAAATTTTAGAGGACAAATAATGGTAGTTTTGATTAATAGTGATGTCAAATTTCAAGATGATAGTGAAATGGGCAACCAAAAAGAATCAAAAGACATAGAAGAGTGTTGATTGGCACATAGCGAGATGGTTGTGAAATGGGCAGCCGAAAAAATAACAAAGAAATTGAAGAGTCTTGATTGATTAATTGACATGAGGGGCGAGGTTGTTTTTGCAACGTCAATTGTGGAGATGAGAATGCTACAAGCCCATAAGCTTACCCTCACAACTCACAAACCCACCCAACACAAGATGACCCTCAAAAGATCACTCTTCAAAACCTATGATCCAAGCCTTAAATACTTTAATAGGAGGGAAGCAAACACTATTCATTCAATAGTAACTCCTCCTCCTCCCTTTATATATCTATAGGTAATTGTCTTGCATAAAAATTAACAGAATGATCACTATATTAAATTGTAATGAACTAATGATACAAGATGTTTAGAGTAAATAATAATTAACGAATTGCGATTTTACACTATTCTTTTTGGAATTTGCATGTTGGTCTCTTTGAGAGAGAGCTTAATGAGTTTAAATTCATCGATATTGGCACGCTTCTCGAGCACGTGTTTTGTCACATCAAGGCGTGATCCTGATAGCTGAGCTCTCGAATTTCAATTACACAAACAGAATTCAAGTGAGTTATAACGTGTCTCGCAAATGTTTGAGAAAGAGAGTACCAAAAAGTACGAGTGCAGTTGAATTCGTGCATTGCAATCTAACTTGTACCGACGAAGAGTAAGATTACAAATCAACACTCTTTCGAGGTTTCCAATTTCCGTGACATATTGGATCAAGACGTATGGTTGAAGTTAAACAAAATCTAGCGAACCAACGACCACATTGCAAACGATCTTGTTAACATTGATCATTTGATTTCGAATTGACAAGACTCTGCTGATAGCAAACTCAAAAGAGTATTCATATTGAATAAAGATCCAACTCCAGGGTATCGAAGAATGAAAACTCGAGTCTCAATCAAAACTTTTCAAAAGGGACAAGACTTAAATGTGCATTGCAGCAGATGGAGGATGATCCTACAAAGCACTACCAAGGCTCCTGATCGACGAAATTGATTAGGCTTTTCAAGTACGGGCTGCAACTGGAGGACCGGCAGGCCGAGCTCCAGGGGCGCCAGGTCCACCTTGACCAGGCTTAGCATCCTCCTGCATATTAACAATGAAACAGCAACCCATTGGCGATGCAAGACAAGGTGGAGAAGACAAGAAGATGTGCATTGTTCATAAGGGTTCAAATTAAAACCTTGTTCTTAACCAGAGTGTAATTCATATGGTGATGTAATCAGATCAGACAAGCAGTCTTTAGATATGCATTGTTCATAAGGGTTCAAATCAAAATCTTGTTCTAAACCAGAGTGTAATTCATACGGTGATGTAATCAGATCAGACAAGCAGTCTTTAATGAATGCATTCGCTGTAAAGTTCTATATACTTTTACATAAGGTTGTTCGTGAACAAACTATCAATCTAATCTAGCTGACATTTCATGAATATGCAGAGATTAGTACCTTGCGCCTCTGGAAACGCTGGGGTGGGTCACGCTTCCTACGCTCGGTGCGGGAGCGAACTCTCACAACACGAGAATGGATGGCACAGGAGACGCAGTACTGCATCTTCACGTACAGCTTTGGAAGAACATATCCTGAACATTTTGGAAACAGAAACAATTAACTCACCTAATTCATATCCTAGATCAATCAGGCAAAAGAGAGAGAACTAGACGGTCTCTAAGATCAGTCTAAGCAAACGAGTTAACTACACATTCATACCATCGTAGACGCAAGCCTCCTGAACATCTCTAACTGCAGCCTGCTCCACGATGTTCCTCACAAGGAATCTCTTGATCGCCTTGTCCTTCATAAGCATACACAGAGACGGATTCATCGATCAGTATACACAGATCTAAAAAGTAATCGCAGCAGCTCACTCTCACGCAGGTTACCTTAGGGCAGCATTTGCCGCAGTTGGAGCAGCGGATAAACTTGACATGTCCACGGCCGTGCTTGTTACGACCTCCATTCCTGCGCTTGAAAGTCTGCGAATCGAGAACGAAACACGGACAAAGAAATGCTCAATCGTAAAACGAAATTCAGCTACAGATAATAGATTGGAAGACTGATTAGTATTCAGCTTACGTACCATGGCTGCTGCCGATGAAGATTTCGGAGGCGATGGAGGAGGTTGTCGTTACTGCTGTTGAGGCGCTAGGGTTTTGGAGGGGAAAATCCGCGTTACTCAGTAAAGAGACGATTTTATAGATGAAAGAAGAACTCGGTCCTTTCTCTGAACCGATGAGGAACCGGTCTGGTCCGTTGGCTATCTGGTTCATCCGGTTCAGAAAATCAGATTCGGTCCTGGTTATTTCATTGGTTATTTCGAGTTATTGCTCAAGATCAATTGTTTTCGGTTTGGCCAACTACTCGAAGCAGGAAAAAACGAGCTAATAAAACAAATTTGATCATTGACCAACCAAAACCAATGTGAATCAATTCGAATTCAGTCACGATTAGGTTTGAACCTATGTGCAACTTTTGGCTAATTCGATCAATGACCGGATTTTACCGAAAACCACAAAATTCAAACAGTCTAAATCGAATTGAATCATACCCATGTGATATTTTCCAATTTCTTTTCGAAATCCGACAATTGATTTTCATTCCGGTTATCGAACTAAATCCGACATACCAAAACTACTCAAATCGGTTAGAATTCAATTGACCGAAACCGAATTAAATTCAGCCAAGATTGGACAAATTGCAGTTAAAACATTCTAATTTCAGATGATGCTAACATGTTGCATTGCAAACAGCCAAACACGGCATTATTTTCCCAGAACCATTGTGCATACACTAAGCAAAAGTTCTACCCAGAACTGCAGAACAAGAACAAGAACAAAAGAAAAAGGGCAAGGCCTCATAATTTACAGTAAAGCTTAAACTCGAACTGTCGCGTTTATTCCAAAGCAGCCGCATCATCAAACTAACATATGCCGGATCGTAGTCTGAGCTCGCTCAAGGGCATTCTTGCTCGTAGATTCCGCTGGCGTACTTCCAGTTCACCACCTTCCATACGTTCTTCAGGTAATCAGGCCTCACATTCTTGTACTACATTACGATTACAGAAGATTAAAGGCAGTATGAGTAGATTCGTTGGTTTATGACAAATTGGAGAAGCCGATTTGTCTATGATGAGACAATGCATTGAAAGGCAGAACCAATTGGCTAGATATCAACATATCTAACAAGTCAATAAGTGCAATCAGCCCACAGTACATAGCGAGACGCATAGGGATGACATGCTATAGCAATCAAAGCAATGGTTTTTTTTAGCTCGAAGGACAAAGACGGGTCTGAATAATGTAAATAGACAAACATTATGGTAACATCCAATCTTTATGATCATGCAGAGACGTTACGGTTGCCAATTCATAAAGAGATTGAGTTCACCAGTTGGAAGCTTACTTGTAAGTAGTATGCGTGCTCCCAAACATCAATACCAAGTAAAGGGATCAAAGATGCCCCCTTGGTAACCAGTGGATCCTGTAGCAACAGCCAAATACATGTTAAGTTATGCAGAATGACATGATCTGCAATTCTGTAATGGAAGACGCCCGTTTTCATATGCATGTGAACGCAGCAATTATTACAAGAACCAAGCATTTTAGTTGTTACAGTGGAATTCATCAGCAAATGTCATGTTTAAAAACAGTACACTAATGTCTGACATGATTACTGGCATCACATATTGTTAATTGGAAGCTCAAGTACATAAACAAACTGTGATTTCAAATATCCACCATGCATCAGCTGCAAGAATGAACAGGTTAAAAGCAAAATTTATTACCGTTATGATAAACTTGATGATTATGGAGATATTTGTCAATTTACCTGGTTTGCAGTGGTATCAACCACAAGCTTCTTCGTCTCCTTATCAAGACCAAGCCACTACAAGGGAATTTTTTATGAAAGCACACAACAAAATGGTTAATCAACCCAGCTGATCAAGCAGGAACCTTGTTATCAATCACAAACTAAAGTAACAGTAACTTACAACCCATCCAGAGCCCTGAAGAGCAGCACCTTCCGCATTCATCTTCTGTACCAATGCATCCATGGAGCCGAAATGGTTGTCAATAGCCCATCCCAAGGAACCATGTGGGGGTTCACCACCACCCTCCTGCAAGATTAAAGTTGATGCATAAGATAAGCCACGAAATGAGAGCCACTTGACCATGGAAACTTAAAACTTACACGAACTGGAGCAAGGTTCTTCCAAAAGATTGTGTGGTTAACATGACCTGCAGGAAACATAACTCGTCAATTCATCGCTTTCCTTTTTAAATTTGATTTCGTATAACAGTAATACAGTACTCCATACTTCATACCCCATGACAGAGCATAGCAAAATGAACATGACAATTTTGAACATGTTAATCTCACAAGCATTTCAATGTTATGGAAATCAGAAGCTCGATAATCCATTACAATAGATATTTGTCAGTAAATCGGAGGTAATCATGTACTAATTACTGAAAAGGAGATAAAAATACCTCCGCCGTTGAACTTGATGGCGCTCTGGAGCTTAACAACAGTACCGACATCGCCCTTGAGGGTAGCTTCGTGGAGCTGCTCGAGGGCCTTGTTGTAGTTGGTGACGTAGGTCTGATGGTGCTTCTGGTGATGAATCTGCATAATCTCGCCGCTGATCGCCGGCTCAAGGGCGCCATAATCGTACGGGAGATCGGGAAGAGATGCCGACTTCAGACCTCGGGATTGTGATGAGAGTGCGCTGAACCCTAGGACCTTAGCATCGATTGCAGAGGAAGAGGTCCTGGAAAGAGCAGATAATCCAGAAACGGATTTGCTTGAGAACAGAGAACGGAACGCCATGGATAGGTTGGAGCTTTTTGGACACTAGAGCTGGAGCTAGTCTGAGGGTTCTGGAAATGGAGTGTGGAGTAAAATAGATTTGTGGGTCATGTAAGTTTCGGGTTTGTAACAGATTAGCTACTTAATTTTAAAATTTAACGGTTCAGTCATCTTAATTCGAACATTGTAACGTAGTAGTACTTTTGTCTCTTTCCGTCGAATTTTTTTTGTCAAAAATGATATGTTATGTTACACAAGTGATAATCACGGACTCTTTAGATTTTATCGACCGTGATCTATACTGCAATCTTTGATGCCATATTAGCAAATTCATATCCAACAAAAAGGTTCAGCGGGTCCATATCCAACAATTTAGACGAGGAGAGAGATATCGAGCTCAAATCCAAGAAACTCTAGTTGATGAGGTTGTTGTTGGGTTACATTTAGGCAGGATATGAGAGACTGGGAGTGAGGGGAGTGAATGGTAACCATCGACGATGTTGAACATCGATAACAAGGGAGATTAGGGGACCCTAGGGCGCCAGAAACGCAAGGAAAGAAGTTGAATGGAGGTCATTTGGGGGGACTCAAGAACCTTTTCAATATGGTCCGGATTGCTAGTTCCCATTCATGATTTTTCTATAGATGATACACGAGGAATCTTTTTATGGCGGTTCTTCCTTCTAATGACCGGAAAACCGTATCCTCTATTCTCCCTCCTTCCTTTCAAAATCCTCGACTTCGTTCGTCCCCTCATATGATGTCTGTTGTTTTTGGTTATCTTCTCGTCGTATTCTATTACCTCTAGATCTAGAAAGTCGTTCTTAGTCGATTGTCGGCAAAAGTCAAAGAGATCATATGCCTAACTTAGGTAATTTACTTGTGTTGTGTTCAACTACTCAATTACTTGTTTATGGTCATGTAAAGAGTTCTAGTTGGTGAAGTTCAAAATTGGGGTCCAAATTGTTATCTTTCAGAAAATAGGTGTGTGAACACGTTACGAGGCTACAAATTAAGTGACCAAAACCGTTATTTAACCGAGCAGTCGCACAGACTAAGAAAGCTCACGAGTTCAGCTGACCATCGGCCCTAGCTCCGACTCGTCGCCGGCATCGCTATGCCCGCCGCTCACTCTTTCTTGCTCTTCGTCGACAACGGTAAGATTCCTCTCAACGCATCCTGTACCATTTCATCAGATTGCTACCTCCTGGGATTGGTGAAATCTGGAATTCTCACTGTCCATGATTGGCACAAGGATTTTGATTAAACAGCTTGTATTTGATCAATTGAGCAAATTTCATGGTTTAAATTCAGTGCATACCAAACATGGCTACTGTATCTGTTTGAAATAATTGCAGGACATTCATAACCAATAGCTGTCGGATAGAGAAATCAATTTGTGGGCGATTTCTCTCTTCAGCTGCATCGGGAGGCGAGCAAGTCGTTGTGGAGGAGGAAGATGAGTTTCACAGCTCTGCAATGGAGACGACTTGAGGAGCAGGATTCTCAGGCTGAGATTACCAAAGCGAAGCGCCACCAATATCATTGATAGATGGATTGGCGAAGGGAATCTGGTTACGTCCTCTGAGCTACGAGCTATCTCCAGAGAGCTCCGCAAGTCTCAGCGGTATAAGCATGCTCTCGAGGTTCGTTGATCTGGTTACTGCTTTCTTAGTTCAATGGCTGATTCGTTTGAACACTGGAGTGGGGAAATGTTTGAAATGATTTTGGAACTAGGTAGATTGTTGATTAGGTTGAACATTGTTCATAGTATGAATGAAGTTAGCTCACAACTGTTATGAGCAGAGTGTTCAATCCTTTCGTTCTTGCTCCTTGTCTGTTATGGTTAATGATAATGTCTTCTTGCACCCTGTACAGATATCAGAGTGGATGGTTTCGAGAGAGGGGTTTGAGGTGCTGGATTCGGACTACGCCACACGGATCGACTTGATGACAAAAGTTTTCGGTATTGATGCTGCAGAGCGGTACTTCGAGAGCTTACCACCTGCAGGGAAAACTGCTGAGACATACACTGCCCTTCTCCACTCTTATGCTGGAGCGAAAATGATTGACAAGGCCGAGGAACTTTACGAGAGAATGAAGGAATCAGATTTGAGCTTTACTGCTGTGACATACAATGAGATAATGACTTTGCATATGTCAGTTGGGAAGCTGGAGAGAGTTGCTTCTGTAGTTCATGATCTCAAAGATCGGAACGTCGCTCCTGATATCTTCACTTACAATCTCTGGATAAGCTCCTGTGCTGCAAATCTAGATATTGACGAAGCTCGAAGGGTTTTGGATGAAATGAGCTCCAGTCCTGGTTGCAATGATGACTGGTTAAGATACATCAGAATTGCTAATCTATATGTTACTGCTGGTCATATAGTCAATGGCGAGACTGGTGCTGTTGTTGAAGCTGACAAAAGCATTACACAGAGAGAGTGGATTATGTACGACTTTCTCGTCATACTGTATGCCGGTTTGCAGAACAAGGACAGAATCGATCAAATATGGAAGTCCTTGAGAATGACAAAGCAAAAAATGACGAGCAGAAACTATGTCTGCATTCTTTCCTCGTACTTGGTTCTCGGGTATTTGAAAGAAGCCGGTGAGGTTATAGACCAGTGGAAACTCTCCACCGAAACCGAGTTTGATGCCTCTGCTTGCAGTAGGCTTTTGGATGCATTGTCTGGCAATGAACTAACTGAAGCTGCTAACGACTTCCGCATTCTCTTGATCGAGAGAAACTGCGATCCCACCAATGCGTCGGAGTAGAGGTCAGTTTGTTGTACTCATGGCTGTTTAAATCATAAAGCTTTGATCTTCTTGTTCTGTTTAGCACCTCCGAAATTCGGATTGGTGCTTCGTATTTGCAGTTAGTGTTTCTTTAATATATCACCATCTCCATTGACAATGTGATGAACCTGAAGTTTTGATGTAAGAATAAAGGCAGTAGTAGTTGTAATGTGAAAGAAGTCTGTTCATTCAATAGAATGAATCTGTTCTGCTGATATGATGCTATATGTACAGTTCAAATCTTTCTCTTGAGCTCAATGATTACATAGAATGCATAATCCTTAACAGAAACAACCTTATCTTCCTATGTTCCTACACTCTCTCGAACATGTCTAGCTCGAAGCAAATTATACAATGCCTTTAACTCTGTGGGATGCTCATGAGTTCCTTAGCGAGCTTGATGAAGTCTGTCATGGTACAGTCTGTTTTGATGGCATTAGAGACGACGTGTGTCCTGCTAGCAGCATATCCCATCTGAAACAAAGATGTTATAGTTTCAGTTTATGGAATCGGAACCGAAGAAAGTATCAATGAGTCAGATTGGGATGCAGAGTGCAGAGTGCAGAGTGCAGAGTTTCTAGGATCATCACAGACACAGTCGTTGAGCATACCGATTGCAGGTGGCTCATCAGTGTTTTCAATGGCGGGCAATCGATTTTCGCTCGGCTTGTCATCTGCAAAAAGACGGAAGAGAACGAATTGCAAACATCAGAAGTGTCTCAATCCTCGAGAGTAAGAAGGTATGCAAGAACCTCGTCGAGTTTGATGTATCCTGGCGGTAATCTCGGGTCACTTTCATCAATCATCAGTTTCAAAAGCTTTTCCAGGTCAGCTCCTTCACCGTTCCCTATCCATTTCCGTTCCATTGCCAAACTCGACATTTCAGCAACATAGTCGGCAGTATGAAATGGTCCGATCCACATTGGCCCGGAGACAACCAATCCCTGCTGAGAAGACAACAAGCAGATCACCGAAATCCCTCCGAAAAACGTAAAGAACAAACCAAAAGAGATACCTCTGAGCTACAGCTACAGCAATCTATCTTGCCAATATCCTTCCATGGAAACCTTTGAGAATGTCCACATTGGTTGCAGTAACCAATGAAACCATAATCCCTGCATTTCAAAACAGAAGATCAAGAGTTCTACAAGCCATACTCGCGAAAACAGCATCACCGATCGATCGAGAGATGGTTCATCAGGCTGCACCTTTACCTATTCTCGTCAAGCTTACCGCGGTTCAATCTGAGCATGACCCGGTAAACTGGTCCGTGGAAGGCATAGTAAGAGAACAACGGCGTGACATGATAGCCTAAAACAGCCGCTTCTCGAACAGCTCCGCCTATAAGCACTCGTAAGCCGATTTCATTTCGAAATGGCAATGGATGAACATATGCTCCATATTCATCCAGTGAGCTACACATACAGACACAGACTGTAAGAACTGTTGTTCATGGATGAAACAAAATGCAGCAGAGACAGACTATCAGAACTCACTGTTGAGGCCGGTGGCCGCCGGAGGAGTAACCATCAGTGCTAGTGAGGTAAAGCAACCCACCAAACTTCAATGTCAGCATTGCAGACCTCAAGAACATCGAATCGCTCCCGAACGAATCGATGTCAATCAAGTCGAAACAGTCCCTCTGCAGATAACACTCAGTCAAAGCACGAGTAGCTTCAGAATTGCAGACAACCCATCTCCCCTCATCTTCATCATCATCAACCTGCTTCAAATTCCCCAGAATCACTTCCCTGTACTCGTCATTCGCATCGTTCGCCATCACGAAATCAGCTCCCGCCTCGATCAAGTACCTGCAAGATCGAATCCCGCACCCGCACATGGCGTCCAGAACTCGTAGGCTACCATTTGATTGCCTGTAGAGAGAAGCTGCCAGAACTCCCAGGTCGCGCCCTGTTGAGCTTTCATGGCGGTAGAAGGCGCCGCCGGTGTCGAATTGGACGCCTCTCTCCGTTTGGCGATGTGGGTTGCAGCAGTTTAGCTTAAAGTTCTTATCTTTAGACAGTAATGAAGGTTTCGATCTTGAGTAAGGGGATAGGGTTTTGGAGATGATGCAGTTGAGACTTAGCATCACGATTTGGGGACGGAGCAGGCAAGTCAAAGAACACTGAAAAGAAAAAGGTAATTAGCATTAGGATTCCTATTGGTTTGAAATTTGTACAAAATCGTCCGTTCTTATGAAGAAGAAAAAAATGAGCAATCTCATACGTTAAAGAATCGTACAAAATTATTCCGTCCGACCATGCATTGAAACTTACCCAAACCAAATCGCCTTGTTAGCATTCCGAGTTAGCAAAAAAGTATACGTGGAAGGTCCAACTCAACTCTACTAGTCTAATCGGTCATGTATTGAACCCTACCCAAACCTAATAGACTTTAGTTTGAATTTTTGGGATTTGGTTGGGTTGGCTTGGGTAGGTTCAATACATGATCGATTAGGTTAGTAGAGCTGAGTTTGACCTTCTACGTGTATTTTTTTTGCTGACTCGATATGCTAACAAGACGATTTAGTGTAAAAAGTGGTTGATAAGATGAATTTATATGATTCTTAAACGTATGAGAATGATTTTTTTTTTCATACAAATGGGACGATTTTGTACAACTCCCAAACGAATGAGACTCCTAAGACTAATTACCCGAAAAGAAAGAGAAAGAAAACACATGCACTACACAAAGGCGCGTGGAATAGAAGGGAGTGAAGGACACGCACGAAATATCCACGCGCAAGCCATGTGTCACACCCACTTGCAAAAATGACAAGTGTACTACACGCGTGCGTGAAATTTTCTGGGTCGGCCTTTTTTAGCCGGGTAGGGTCAAAGTGGCTGGAGCCCGCACTGTTGGGTCAAAACCAATTCGGGTCGGCCGAAAATCCTGACCCTGAAAACCCGGTTAGTGCTGGAGCATTTCCAAACAACCTCTGAAAAATACCCAACCTAAAACGACGACGTTTAATTAGGTTCAGTTGGGCCTTGGGCTTGTTTACTGATCCGGGTATGGGCCAACCCCCACAGAAGTGACAAAACCAAACGCCTCTTTCTCTTCCCGCCGGCCCCCTACGTCCACATCGCCGGCGAAATCGATTTTTTCATTTTTTCAATTTTATTTCCAGTCGGCAGCTTAATACTCCAGATTGTTCATCCACAGATGGAATCCCACACTGGATTTTTGCGGCGGAGAAGCTGAACTCAGTAGGAGGATGTTGCGGAGTCGGGATTGTGGAGATTGATTTCTCCTTTCTATGTTCTTCCCTGAGAAGTTAAGGTTTTAGGGTTTTAGGGAGAAGGGAAAAAAGAACATAATCAAGCTTGTATCCATCTCTGCGGGTCGGGTTAGATTCAATATGCAGTTCTTGGGCTTGCACCGGTTAAATGGCGCCACCAGAAATTCGCAGAACAGACGGAGAAATAAGGCCAAACAGAAGCAGCGTGATAAAGAATGTTGGCCTTCGTTAAAGTAAGCTGAGTTTCCAGTTTTTTTTCCACCTCAATTATGGAAATGTATCTGATCAATGGATTATTGTGTAGTATTAAGGGAAATTCTTGACTGGAATTAGCTGCCCACTGTATTTCTTTTTCTCTCTGGTGGTTTAATTTTGTGGCTGTAATTGGGATTGCTTGTTCAAACAGTTTGACTAGTAGGCGCTAATGAATAACAGTTCATTTGATTGAATAGTTTACAATTTGCTCAAATGAATGACAATTCTTGTAAGGTTACTAAACTAACCAGTTAATAGAAACAGTCTCCTAGGGTAGTTATGAAGCAGTCTCATTTGATTACAGGTACTATTGAAGCTTGGCTTTGTAGTAAAAGAAAATGTCTTTGATATGAAGCTACTGGTAAGTCGTAGTTGATGGCTATATAGTGGAATGTCCATGATCTGGATCACTTTGATATTAAGCTTAAGAGGGCATTGTTAGGAGCCCTTCTCTACCCTAAATTAGGTTGTTTTGAAATGATGCCTTCTACTATGATAATGGTTGCGTCTGGAATCGTTGTTTCACGTGATTCAACAGCCTGTCTGATGTTCTACGTTTTTTCATTAACTTCGTCCAATGTAGCTGTGTAACGTGTCTGGTGTATGCACTGTTCCTGACCTTTTTATTGGCAGCATCTATCATGCATCTTTTACTGCATTTTGGTTGTTGAAGCTAACCCGTTTTTGTCTTGAGCTTAACACTTGTACTTCATGGACGGACTCCTCTGCAACGGATATTTTTTTCCGGGCGTCCGTTTCATGTTCTTTGTTGAGGTAATCTTAAATGAACCATTGAAATGCATTGAGATATCAATTGAATGCACCTTAGACCAGCAATAGCCTGTCATTTCAATCAAAAGTAAAAAAAAAAATCTGTTGAGATTTGGTGTATCCTTGATAACTTACAGCATTATCAGAATTTACTTTATACCATGTAGTTGGCCTTAGCCTTAATCCAGAAAATCCATATGCATTTTTTTGAAATAAATGCAATGTGTATGTGCAGATAATATCAGATTTAGTGTTAAAGGAGTGTTTTTTCCCCTTTTCATGAATATGAAGTAGAGTGTGCAAGATGTGGAATAGGAAATTTGAAATTGGAGATAATCCCCAACTTAATATGTTGCATATATGGTAACTCACTCAAATTTACTGTGAAAATCTTATTTCTTAAATTTTTTAACCATGTTTTATTTTTTACCTACTGATGGAGAAGAAATTGCTGTGCCTATAAATGCCTCCAGATTCACGTTTACATAGACCCTGCCTCTCTGCTGGCTTTCGAATTTAGTCTGAAAACTCTCTCTAGGTATTCGAAACCCTGGCCATCAACAAGATACTGTCATTTCTCTTCCTTGCTCGTCTTTGTGATATTCTTCAGTTTACGTGCGCCTTTCTTCCTTGCTCGTCTTTGTGATATTCTTTAGTTCATATGCACTTTTGTTGATTTGAGTTAACGGAAAGGCGATAGAAAGTATTTCACCTCTTTCGTTCTCGTTTGTATCGCTGCTGGCTCCTTTTCGATTATTTTGCTTTGAAATTGAACCTTGAGTACAGTTCAATTGTCAATTTTATTGTTGAGTTTTTCTACGGGAAACCCGTATACTAAATCTCATGTCCTCTTTTTGATGATGTAGGACTTCTTCCTGTATTCTTCTGCGCTTGGAAGTTTGAAGAATCAATCACCATAATTTAAGACAAACGCGTTCAACTCGGGAGAGCCTTCAGCCATTTAGCAGGTTAATTTCCGTTGCCTTGTGAAGAGTGTAGCCTTTTACTATCGACTGTCAAACTTGTAAGTACATGACTCTCAATCTGTCCTTTTAGTGTTTTCTCAATGCTTGATGTTCTTCCCCCGCCCCTCTTGATTTCATTTTCAGTGCTTGATAGGCTTTCTGTTATTATTTTGTATTGTCAATTTCCAGAAAGCCAGTGGGTTTGATAACCTTTCCCTCTCCCTCCCCTGCCTTGTGCAGGAACATCATGGGTCTTCTCGCGAGGAGTTTGTCCCTTGGATCATCATCAACCTTTTCCTGCCCAAGACCTGAACTCAACCCACTGTCAATTGACTCTGAACTCTGGTCAATGGCTGAACATAGAATCTATGAGATTTTATGCACTACTCAACCTGCTTCGGAATCTGAGAAGATGAGGGAGGATGTGATTTCTTACATTGAGGGATTGATTAAAGCTCATTACACAACTGAGGTGAGATTTTTCTATGATCTTTCTCGGTTTCCTTTTTCCGTTTCTTTTAAATCATCCCTCCTTCAGCTTTTGTTTTTTGTTTTGTTGGTGATGTTGGATCTCTCCTTTTTAATGTTTGATAGTCCTTAATCCTGCCTCCTTATTTAATATTGATTTGCTACTCATAGGTGTGTTTGTTTTCTGTCCCCTTATGCCATGCCTGACTCGAAAGCTTGGATCTGTCTTCAATTACTTTCCTAATTTCCAAATTGATAAATGAATCCATGGTATCTAAATTTTGTATAGGAATCTCTGCCCAAATGCCAGTGTGCCATGACATTTCTTTATCGTAGACATTTTTTAGACTAGCTAGTTCACTGGTAAACTATCTCAAGCTGTATGATTGTGGATGATTTCCAATCAAATGAGGACCTAATTCATTTCTTAATAAAAAAAATCTGCACATGTCCTGCATCTGAGTCACATTTTCAAATGCACTATCTTTTGATCTATTCTTGGACTCACTAACAGTTGAAGATTTCTGAGTTTGTATTTGTCAATTCTAAGATTACTGCTGCAATAACATGCAAATACTTTCTGAAGAAAGATTTGGTCACCAAATTTTCACGTGCTGTTGTTTCTGTATGTTACAGGTTTTTCCTTTTGGATCGGTGTCCTTGAAAACATATCTTCCAGATGGAGATGTTGATCTGACTGTCCTCAGCCATCCGCACATTGAAGAAGAATTGGCTATGGGCATATGTGATATCCTTCAAGGTCATGAGCATGACCCCAAATTCCCAGTACAGAATGTCCAATATATAGAAGCACAGGTTAATTTCCTGCTCCAGTCACTCACTTTGTACTGACTCTTTAGGTCTCTCATCCACCTTAAGTTGAATGCCATCACGTTTAGTCCTAATGAGTAGAAGAAATACTAACTTAACAGATTAAGTGCTTTATCCCCTGTTTGTCTGCTGTAAGGATGACTTTTTCTAGTGATAGTCACCTTATTGTTGCCATAGCTCCTGCCTCATGTTAACAGTTGGAATTCTGGATGACAGGTCAAGATTATAAAATGTTCAGTGAATGACATATCTGTGGATATTTCTTTCAATCAAATGGCCGGGCTTGCTGCCCTCTGCTTCCTTGAGCGGGTAAGTGACGGAAACATCAGATCCTGTTCACATGGCATAAGCATTATACTGTACATTTGTAGTGACTGGCATGTTTTAGCGTTGCCTTCAGTTTGCATTGTGCATAGGCGAAATGTATAAAAGAAGACTGGCCTTAATTCTTGCTAGAGCTATGATTGCTTAAGCACATTGGTAGGATATAATGTTTTATGGTCATGATTGCTTAACTGGTTTGGTTTCTTTGACAACAAGTGGGCCGAAGCTTTGTTCAGATATGTGTTTATTTGTTATATAACAAAAGTTTAATAGTTCGACTTTCTTTGAGGGGTTTCTTATGTTGAATTGGTTCCTGGTTATCATTTTGCCTAAGTTAAATATATTATCCAATTTGCGCAATTGACTTATATCGAATGAATTCATTTCTCAGGTTGATCTGATTATTGGAAAAGATCATCTTTTCAAGAAAAGTATTATTTTGATCAAAGCCTGGTGCTATTACGAGAGTCGGATCCTTGGTGCATTCCATGGATTGATCTCGACATATGCTTTGGAGATTTTGGTCCTTCATATGTTTAACATGTTCCATTCATCACTAAATAGTCCTTTAGCAGTGAGTGACGTTCCAGACTGCTATTTCGTTGTGGATTTTACTGTTCTAATCGCTGATTCAACTTTGATGATTGGTGCTCAGGTCCTGTATAAGTTTCTGGACTACTATAGTTTGTTCGACTGGGACAACTATGGTGTTTGCGTAGATGGTATATTTATGTTATCTTCTCTTCCAAATATTGTGGGTAAGGTTTAAATAAGTATGTTAAGATGTAATATCATTACTTAAACACTTGTACCTATTTAGTATTTACTACTACTGATGTGCCTCTGTTCATCTGGATGCAGTAGAGCCACCTGAAGGAGGTGAATCTCAAGTGTTGCTCACGCGAGAGTATCTGAACTATTGCCATGAAACATTTGCAGTTCCAGTTAAAGCACTTGACGATGGGATGCACTTTCACCTTAAGAGCATCAACATCGTGGATCCATTGAAAGAGAATAACAACTTAGGGCGAAGTGTTAGTAGAGGTATGTGTTTTTATCCAATACTCATGAGCTGGTATACCAAGATGCCGAGGTATCTATTAGCTTCTTGTGAAAACTAAAGAATCTACCAATTTGTTCATGTTTGATTCGCTGGTAGTTGGAAGTATATATTACCCTAGGACAATCTACTTTCTAGCCACCAAATAAATGTTGACCTGTAGATGCCTCCAGATATGGAAGAACAGTTCAAACTAGTAACTTTTATTCTTGATACAATACACTGTTTGCCTCTTGTTAAGTTCAAACTTTTCTTTTGTGATACAATACATTGCTATACAAGAATATTAGTCGTGGAGAGATGTTCTGTTTAATTTGGTTCTGCTTTCTTTCTTCCTAGGAAATTTCTACCGGATAAAATATGCCCTGTCCTACGGGGCTGAGAAGCTTCGAGGAATTCTTGTCGGACCTGGAGAATCTATAGGTGTGGGATTGGAAAGGTTTTTTGTCAACACTATAGACAGGAATGGGAGAGGACAAAGGCCAGATGCTCACGATCCTGTTCCTGCATTTGGCACCGGAAGATGCGATGCCAGTGATCTTAATGGAGACTATGAGAGATGCCATACCGGTCTGATGCAGGGCCAGTGGTATCACAATTATGTGCTGCCTAATCATTTCTATTACCTTCCATCGTCTCCTGAAGATGGCTCGTCAAGTGATCTCAATGACACCCTCGCTCGGTTTTGGATGCAAAGGCATAAAGTTCTTAATCAAAGAAGAGACAATGGTTTCAGGCAACAAGAGATGCCCTTTGGTCACTCGTGTCCTGCGAAACGATGTACTGCCGTATCTGGCATTAATGGGCTAGCTAGGTCAAAGGGTACAGGCACATACATCCCAAATGCGGTAAGTCTAGATTCTGCTATTTCGAACATTTATTAGCAGGAAATTTACCTACGATGTGACACGTTTCGTACAGGCTCATTATGGAGAGACATGGTCCTGTGTTGGCGATAATCAGGACTATTCTCCGCATCAGACTCAACAGCTGCAGTTAACCGGAACGACTCACCACGGGTTTCGTGATAGAGCCTCTCTGAAACGTGGGAAGAGATCGAAAGATCTCCCACTGCATGGCTTCCCATCTCTTCCCTTCGCCGACGGAGCTGGTTCGTCCAGAACCAGACTGGAGATGCACCTTCGTTGTCCTGGCTACGAAGGCATGTCTTCCTCCTCGGACGTGGATACTTATCCTACCGACTCATCATCACCACCATCAGATGCGGCTTCAATGGTTGGGGGAGACCGTGTCGATTGCCCTTCCTTGTCCAGTTTGGAGTCGTTTATAGGTATGCCAGATGAGGAAGCAACAGAGCAGGAGAAAGAAGAGAGCCATGGAGAAATGCCAGATGAGGAAGCAACAGAGCATGAGAAAGAAGAGAGCCATGGAGAAATGCCAGATGAGGAAGCAACAGAGCAGGAGAAAGAAGAGAGCCATGGAGAAACGCCAGATGAGGAAGCAACAGAGCAGGTGAAAGAAGAGAGCCATGGAGAAAGGTACAGCATTTCTGCATATGTCAAGGTTTTCTTTATACCATTTTGTTTATCCACCAGTTCTGAACTTTCTTATTCTTCTTCTCTCTTCTCTTTGTTTCGTCTCTGTAGTGAAGCTAGAGATGAAGATGCAACTGTGTAACCTTCTAAAAATGGGAGCTTGATGAGCAGGAGCTTGATGAGCAGAAATCCTGGAGTTGCAGAAAGACCATCTTTGTTGTTCTTGGAGATTTGCATTTGCTGTTTGTGTTATAACCTTATCCTTGTTTTCTTCTTTGTCTTGAGACAAAAACAATTGCTTTGATCGAACCATGTTTCGGATGTTTCAGTATCCAGTTGCTTTGATCGAACCATATTTCTGGATAAATTCATGATCATTATGCATCTAGCATTCTTATAAATGTTCTATAGATTCTTTCAAGATCTGTTCTATGATTAGAGCAGGCTCAGAATTGCTTTATTTGTCATTATACATAGCAGGGAGATGCAGAAATCAGCTAGATATTTACTTTCTGGTTTCTTCAAGTTCAGTACAAGCAACAGATACAGAACATACAAGAACCGAAGAATCTCGGATTCGTAACATTTAGGCTACATGACTTTCGAGCCGGCGGCTGTCTTGAGGAGTGAAAATGTACATCTCACAGCCATGAGCATCGACTTGAGCACCAAACGAGGCTACTGCATTGTTCGTAACGACTTTTTGCTGCAACCGAGAGAAGGTGACGGTTTAGAATGCAAATTCACAGACCGACTTTTACTGTACGATAGTTAAATGTCTTATTCGGGTTTGCTCACTCACCTGCCAAAGGTCTCTCACTGAGACACTAGTGCTGGCTTCAAGACCAATCACGTCCCATTGAGCTGTTATGTTTGCAGCCTCCGAGCATCGATTCCATAGAACAACAGCCATGCGATGGTCAGATAAAGGGCCTGCCCAAACCTGTCATTCGTTATGAGAGATAAGATGCTGAGATGAGTTTCGATAGCTGATACAACACGACTGACACAATTTCAGTATGAAACGTTGAAAAAATCTCAGTAAACGCAGTAGATGTAACGAATCGGTAATGAAGAAGAGAGAAAAGAACCTGCTGGCAGCCATCAGTTCCATTGGTATGCACTTTCCTTCCCTGAACACCAAGAGGATCTGATGAACAAAGTTTTCACCTTTAGCTCAACGAGGCATGATGAACAACAAGAATTCTGAATCCAGATTGTTACGAATTAAGTCTCACCTTGATTCACTGCAATGACCTCTCCATTACTTAAAATCTCCTTGTTTCTGCAGTCATGTTTCTTACGTCACACCCGATCAAAAGAGGGGACTGCAAAGAAGATCCATTACTCGAATGAATTCAGAAGTCTTGCTAAATGAGTAATGAAGCTGAATGACAAGAAGCGATAAGATGATAGACCTTAATCAAAGCCCAAATGCTGAAATGGGAACGGTATTCGTGGTAGTTCATGCCACCATTACCAACTTCCAACATGTCCGGATCTGCCAGCGATGAACAAAACACGGTATATAAATTGGTTTAAGTTGAAGCTTCTTATGGCATTGTTCATCCAGACATATGCTCATCAATGTGATCTCACCGTTCCATCCACCAGGTCCGGCATAAGCTGCCCACTTGTCATTTAGGTCAGCAATAGTAGTCATGCTTCAAAAGGAACGACGAAAAATCAAGGCTCCCGACCGAGCATATGGGGTTTAATGATAAAATCTATGACGGAGATCAGCAGTTTTACCTTATCCACGTGTCGTTGATATCATCGGTTGTACGCCAACTGTTGCCAACTTTTCCAGCCCATAAGGCCGGGTCATCCACACCCCTGCGAAAACAAGAAGCTTGTAATACAGTTCAAATCTGGACCTATGCACAGAAATAACATAACTAAGTTGTTTACCATTCACAGATTGAGTAGAAAATTGTGCGGCCAGTTGCATTTAGAGCATCGCGCATTGGTGGATATCTGCATATTCGTAAAGAGCACCATTAAGTCGGCATTCATTTCGCACGATAGTCAATATTTCGAAACAGCTGATAGAAATGATTAACATGAACCTTTTTTTGGGATCAATGCCCAGATTGAAACAGTTGTCATACTTCAGATAATCCACATCCTGTGCAAAACAAACATCAGATGAATTTGGTATCTCAAAGAGGGAAAGTCATGTTCTTTAATCGCAATAGTTGAAAACGGAAGACAGATGAACGGGACTGACCCATGAAGCAAATGAAGTTGCATCTTCTTTTTCATGGAAAATCGAACCTGGCCGAACTTGACAAGTAAAAGCCCTGAACAAAAACATATGCAAATTGTTCATCAAAACACTACAATAGATCTGCAGCTCTTTTATCTTAACATGTATGATCGCAAAGTCTCGTTCTTTCTCTAGCATAGGGAGCGACATTACAGGGTTCTTACCCAGCATCAGAGTAGATACCAAGCTTCAAGCCCTTTGAATGAACATAATCTGCGAGAGTCTTAATCCCCGACTTAAAAGTTTTCGGATCCGGAACCATTTGACCCTGTAAAATGCACCATTTTTATACACAGTATGATTATTACCTATCTTATGCAGTTATGATCATTTTAGCTCATTCATAGATGCACTAGTCTCATAGCATAAGAGTATAGAAGGCAATGCACAGATTCAAACAGTATACTTATCAAAATGCAGGTGTCTACAATGACGAGAAATCGACAATCAATGAGCTAGCTAACAGGTTAAGAGAAATTGCAGAGTGATAACCATGGGAGTGAAATCGACCTTTGCATTTCGCACTACATTAGACCAACAATCATCTGATCCAAGAAAAGGAACAAAAAATGAAAGGATTAGATCCAAAAGAGAACAAGAACGTTCAACAAGCTTATAGCAAACCTGTCAAAAGGATTGATTACCTATATTGACATATGTATAACCTAATTCTGCCAAGCCAGTTGAGATAAGAGCATCAGCTGTCAAAATGAAATCCAAGTTAGCATAACTGTCAAACCATGATGAAGAACAATTTCCCTAAAACCCTAATAAGCAAATCCACCTGTTTCCTTGATGACAGTTTCATTGATGTTGCAAGCAAAGAAATTCCAGCTGTTCCATCTGCAAAAGACACAGAATTTTTTTCAGATCAAAGCTAAAGCACTTACCAGTCTACCAAAACGAAGAAAGAAACAGAAGAACAGACCCCATGGGAGGAGTTCTAGCCAAGCCATTCTCCAGCTGCAAAACTCCATACTTGGAAGTATCGAAGATGGCATTGAAGGATCTGCTGTAACCATACTCATTTCCTTCTTCATATCTCTGCAAAAGAGGAGCAATAGCTCCCTTCCCAGCTACAACTGCAACTGGGAAAAGGGTAAGAAGCAAGAGATGCAGAGCAGCGAAAATTACTCCTCTTTTCTCGATCGTCGACATTTCTGGCAAAAGAATCAATCAAAGTTTCGATCTTTTCTCTTCCAGCAACTATTATATTGTTCTTCGCTGAAGTAGCAGTGTGAGGGGTTGAGAAAATGCTAATCATTGATTCCAGATTTCTTTATTTCTTAATTTTGATTAATTATACGTGCAAGTTAAGGATTAGAAGCTCTAACTCAATTACTCTAGCATTATCCAATGTACTCTCGAATATTCTTATCACAGATTTTTTCAGTTCATATTTTCTTTTGCAAAAGTTTCAAATCTTATTAATGACCAGTCGATCTCGTTTAAGATATTGTCCATCCCGGTCGAAGAAGAGACCCCAAACGCAAAGGATTCATATGAAAAAAAATCGCTCAGCAAGTAAATGCGCAACTTTATTCTTATTTCTACGAGCTACCTGGACATGAAAAAGAGGGTACCGGGCAAGCAAACTCTTACACTGCTTGATTAAACAGCCAAATAATTTTTTCAGTTCATCTTAAAAGGAGAGGAATTATTACCGTTGGAATAATATGATTTTTGAAAATTTAGTACCTAATAATGTTGTCACCTGTAATTCAATCCTCTCACCACATACTATAGTGTACATTTCATCCTGATCGGTCCTTAATATTGTGGGATTAGGTTTTTTTTCAATTTCATTATGATTCGTCTTTAATATTGTGGGGTTTAGACTTTTTTCTTGGGATTAAGAAAGGTAGTGGTAATTCATGTGAAGTACGCATGTATAACCCTGCTACACGGCATTGAGATCCAAAATTTCTAGCTGTTGTATAGATATTTTTACAATTTCAAGTTATGAGGTTCAAACTTAATTCATTATGAACTAGAAACATATTGTCCAGAAAAAAGTACCCGTTCTTATATTCACAATGTTGATCCCCATAGGCTTTGAAGCCTGAGTGAATTTAGTGTTAATACAAATTGCTTGCTTATTAACATTGCGATTCAATTTTCTCGATCCAATTTCTCGACGCCGGTAACGAATGGATGTTGTAGAAGCTATTTAGCGTTAGGCCGGGCGTAGGGATTTTTAATAAAACACTTATTCAGAAAATATTTTCCTTCCTCACACAATCACTCGAGAATACTCGGTCGACCTTCATTTCGAATTTCTTTTCGCACGTCACTATCGTTCTTCCGTGTGTCCCACAGCAGCTCTCCGGTGAGCATCTCAACCACACTACAACTCATCGTCCAAATGTCCATCGCAAGAAACACCTCCCCTCAAGCGACCATCTCTGGAGACATAAGAAATATTGAACAAACTAACTTTACTAACTTTTGATCGCTAAATTTTGTTTTCTAGAACTATTGAACAAACTAGATATATCTAGCATGAAATGTTTTACTTATCTATCAAAAATAAGAAGTATCATAGTTTCATACTTTTATTAAGAAACTTTACTAACTTTTTACAAGAAACTAACAAAATATTCGTGAATACTTAAGCCAAAATCAACAATATCATATTAGTGTTGGAGGTGGAATTCTCGATGGGAATGAGACCTTCCTTTTTTTTTATAAGAAATTTAGCAGGAGGCTGAGCATAGGATTTTTTTATACAACACTTTTTTTGAAAATATTTTCTTTTTTCGACAACCATTCAAGAATTTCTGGTTATAGCATAAAAGCTCTTTTACGAATTTCCTTTATCACGTCACTATATTTCCTCCACGTGTTCCACGACAGCTCTCTAGTCAGCATCTCGACAACACTACATCGCAGAGCCCATATGTCCATGACTAGAGACACCTTCTCCCAAACAACCATTTTTGGCGGCATATATCTGACAGTTCCCCCTGAAGTTCTTGCTCTACGGCTGGACCTTTGTTTCGACCGCCAACCCGAAATCGGTGATCTTGAGCTTACTAGGCTCCGATAGGAAGAGTTAGAGAAGATGAAAGGAAAGAAACAGAAAAGAGATACTGCGTTGGCGATGAGAGGGAGGAAATTGCTAAGCGAGTGGGGTACCGTTACTTTATATAGAATAAAGGTCGTTGCCTTAAACCCTTGAGCATCAAACAATCAACACTAAGAATCAAGACCGTTCTTCTCCGTTTTCAAATTGGAGAAATTTGTAATAAATCATCAAGAAAATTTTCTCCCTTTTCTAAGAAAAAAACATTGATGCAAGTGAACCAATCAGGCTTCTAAACTAAAATAACTGGTTATGGGTTTTGGATTTGTTTTCATCTAGCATGGCTTGGCTTGATCCGAAGTGGGCAATTTTGGCCGAAAATCATGATCGTGACTGTGATCAATTTTGAATTCAGTTAATTGTGATCATAGCCGAATTTAACTCGGTTGTCCAAATTTAACCTATTTTGAACATTTAAATCATGAAGTTTAAACATTTAATCATGATTATAAACAATTAATTCATTGGTTTAGACACATAAACCACTTATTTCTCCCCAATTTGAACATTATTCACAACGTTGGATTAATGAACGATTTTCGGTCAAATTCAGTCATTTATCGAAAATCGATTTCGGCACTGAATTCATGAATGTGAACACTTACATGGTGCCAATTTTTTTTTAATATTATACAATAATTAATATTTGACGATATATTCCATTAGTGCAACGAAATTACCATTTTCTCCCTGTCTTCCCTGTAACGAAAGAAACAGAGGAAGAACACACAAAACTTGAGAAAAAAAAAAAAAAAACAGAGTACCACAGAAGCTATAACGAACAACAAATCAGTGGACAGTAATTACACCATTAGTTTGTTTACTGGGCGCAGAAGCAGGAGGACGAGCTCCACCCTTAAGCTTCGGAAGCATATTCAACACCCATGACTTCGATCCATCTTCCTCAATCTTCCCATCATCATCCCCTGTTGCTGCTGCTTCCGGCGGCAGAGAGATTTGCTGATACTGAAACTCATGGTTCAGCTTCGGAACTCCCTCGGAAAGGGACAGAATTGATAGGATTAGGGAGAGGATCAGTAGCAGAATCGGATTCTGCAGATTCATTGTCGTTGAGAGAAGAAGAGGAAGAAGAAATGAGTGATGGGGAGAAGGGTGAAGATCAGCTTAAAAGAAGGAAGTGCTGGGTTTCAGTTTGGGAAGTTGACAAACTCTTTAATCAAAATTTTTCTTTGTTTTTTTTCTGGGTTTTCTGGGTTTGTCAGTTTGGTAGCAATGGGTACTTAATAAAGGGAGAAAGACTCTGTTTTTTTCTGCAACTTTGAAGGGGTTTTTAAGGTTTTGAGGAGAAGGATTGGATCGTAATACGATTTAAAGTTTTGGGACTAGTTTGTGATATTTTGAAGTTTCGGAATTACTTTGTAACTCGGCTTAAAGTTTAAAGATGTATTAAGTATTTGACCTCTAGAATAACAGTCAAATAACTCTCGAATAACATTCGAATAGTAGGTTACCTAAATGTTGCTCGAGTGTTAATAGCATAACAGTCAAAATAAGACCCAAATAATACTCGAATAGCAAGTTACCTAGATGTTACTTGAGTGTTACTAGAATTACCGTAAAAATAACCCCCAAATAATACTCAAATAGCAAGTTACTTGAGTGTTAACTGAATAACAATCAAAATAACACCTGAATAGCAGGTTACACAGATGTTACTCGCGTGTTATTAGAATTACAGTCAAAATAACACTCGAATAACATGTTACCTAGATGTTACTCGAGTGTTACTAGAATCACACTAATCAAATAACATCCAAAATAGCAAGTTACCTAAATGTTACTCGAGTGTTACCTGAATAACCGTCAAAATAACACCCAAATAACACTCTAATAACATGCATACTATTATGGTTGCATCACTATAGAGTGAAAAACAGAGGTCATCATTTCAGAGGTATGATCCAAGCATGCAATCACAGGTTGATTTTTCTGAGTCAGATTAGCATCAATTAGGGTTGATTAACAACTAATACTAGTACATATCCATGTGTCAATGTTAGCTTTTTTGCATACTAGCTTTAATCATGGCTTTGGACTTTCAGGATAACAGAAGCACTAGGGTCAAATTCATCTGCTGAAAAGCTTAGAGATGGTGTATTTGTCATCATAACTTTCATCTCCTTTTTTTTTTAACTTTGGTTTAAGATTTCATGAGACTTTCAATATATTTGTGTGACTAAAGTTTGGTATGAGAGCTAGTAACTTTTGGTCTGGTGGTAAAGTACTTGGCTAGATGTTAACTTGGTACATGTACACTGAGTTCGACTTCCACCAAAAGTAAATTCAAGGATTTTTCTTGTTGAGAGCTAATGTGTGGTAGAGACCTCTCCAGGTGAGTAGGCTTGGGCAATTTCCTGGTCTGTGGGCTTTCAGCAAGGGCCGGAAGGACTAGTAGCAGGCGACTGTCGGTAATGATGGTGAGAAAACGTCCTGCACAGGGGGCATGTCCCTGATGCAAGACCGAAGTTTAACTTTGGGTGAGGATGCCCGAAGGACGACTCATTATGAGTGGTATGAGGATATACTAGCTTTGAATTCGATGTTTCTTTTGTTATAAGATGGCTTCTTTACATAGATTTTTCTCACTTGGTCTGAAAAAGCTCAACTAGGAATTTGTGTGGGGTGTTATTGAGTCTTCTCAACACAAAAGTTAGCTCATGGGATGGACGAGACTTTTCCTCACATACGTATAAAGTGCATTATGCTTGTTCCACTTTTGGATGTGGGAAAAGTCAAGAATCTTCCTTTTACACATCGGTCTCTCAGTAGGCACTATCCATCTACTGTTTTGGCTAGATGTCTTCGATCTCTCAGTAGGAATTTGTCTATCTACTAGTTGTGACCAGATCATCATTCATCAGGAGGTTATTCTCAACGGTTCTGATACCACTATTGAGTGATATTGAGTCCTCTAGCTCACTCCAAAAGCTAGCTCTTAATGTGAGACTTTCCCTCGTGCATGTAAAGTACACATTGTTTCTTCCCGTTTCTGAAGAATATAGCCTTTAGACTCAAGATTGTTGATACTAACTCGTAACATCAACTAATTAACAACTAACTAGATCACCCTACAAGAATTTGGGTTAATTTTTGACCTCTTAATCAAATTTGAACACACCCCAAAAGCACCACCAACCTTCAAAGAAAGAGAGGAAAAGAAAAAGGAATGAGAGCTTGTTGGTAAGTGTCACTCATGCTAGCTAGTTAGGAAGAAAAATCAAAGGCACATAATCATTACTTACACAACATGTCATCATCCCTACATTAAAATTTAACTAATTCAAAACTATGAACAAAATGATGACAAAAACCATTGGATCTCACTAGCACTCCCCATATATAAATAACTCAAAAGAAACTCATCTCATTAGAACTTCTCTACCTTCAAACTTTCAAGTGATTCGTCTCTTAGGCTCTCAAAGATCAAATGGGTATGAAGAAAGGTGGAATTAGGGTTTCATTTGTGGTGGTGATCGTGCTTTTCGTGGTGTTGATGCTGCTTCCTGAGTTCATAACGGCTTCGAGGGCAGCGAGGAGAGCTAGAGGAGGGTGTACTCACATGTCCTTCTGCAGCTATGGCCGCCATGCGAGGAGGAAGAAGAATGTTTATGATCGTGTCAATGGAGGAAGAAGCATGAGGAGGAGGAGAAGAAGAAGTGATGGTGGTGGTGGGAAGAATGAGCAGAGGGTTGATCAACCAAATAGGGACGGTTTAGATTCATCTAGGTACGAAGATTATGAAGATTATTACTACAGAAGGTATGGAGATGTTCCAAGCCCAGGTATTGGTCACTAATCATCGATGCACCAGTACGGAAGCTACCTACCTTTAGATTTTGTTATACTTTAAGAATACAGTGAGATAAATACAATATTTGGATGGTTACTGTGTTCAGTTCTCTGTTATCTCTTTCTTTTGTTCGTTTGGCAGGTTATTTGGTGTTAATATGTGTTATTAGTGGTTGTGTATATGAATAAATATGGTTTATGTATAAGAAAATGGTGTCAATAAAAAAATTATAAATAGTATAGCCATAAACAATGTAATTTTGTAGCATTATCAAAATTTTATGTTATTATTGTAATACTCATAAGTAAAGGGACATGTGGGTTCTTCTTTATTTGTCAAAAATCCCACGCTTCATCATAAGTTTTTTTTTTTTTTTTTTTTGACAAAGACTTGTTCATTAAAACATAAAGGATACAAAGGTGGATCAAAGGCCCAATGAAAGACAAAAGCATACAGAGCTAATAAAGCCCATCAGGGCATAAAACAAATTAAGCCCAATGATATTTAGAAAGCCTAATACACCAAATCCCAAAAATGATAGCAACAGCCGCCACACCCTTTTCCAGCAGCTTCTTCAACCAAACTCGCCGGAAAATCGATTGAACTCGCCGGAAATTGATCGAACTCGCCGGAAGATCGTCGGAGGAGGAGAGAAACTCGTCGGAGCTGGGGGGAAAGTCACCACGAAGTCACCTTTGGAGGAATGTCTCTGCTGCAAGCTCAACCAAATGCATCTGGGACCATATGAGGTAACCACAACATCTCCGAAACACCAACTCAATGGGTGTAGCAAGGAGGTAGATGAACATAAAGAAGAGGAGAAGTAAACTGAAAAAACAGCTCCCTTTGAATCCAAGCCAGCAAAGTTCAGAATCTGAAAATCAGATCTGAAAGGAAAGCTCTAAAGATGGAGAAAGACATGCCCACAAGGGGAGGAGAAGCTCCATAAAGGAGGAAAACAAGCCCACAAGGGGAAAAAACCAACAAAGACAACACTACAAGAAACAAGAAAAGAAAACACCATAACCAGAACACATGGGCTGCCGCCGGTCACTAGAGGGTGCCGGCGGCAGCCATGGAAAACAGTAACGGGAAGAAGAAAAAGAGAAGTGGGTTAGAGAGAAGTCAGAGAAAAAAGAGAGAGAATTCTTTTGCTTAGATGAATATTATTAAATTATTTTCTCATATTCTTTCGAAAAAAAAATTATTTTCTCATATTTAAATTTTATATTTTTGCTTTAATTAAAAATTAAATTATGTATTTAGATTTAAATAAAATTATCAATATATATTTTGTGTAAATGATTGTATTTCAAATTTCTTCTTAAAAGTAGTAATTTTAAATTTACAAATTTTAAATATTAAATCTGAATAATTTATCCAAACACACTCTTAGATCTAAACTCTAAATTATGTTTCAACTTTCGTCTTTTTAACATTAAATCTGGACACATCCACACACCGACAAAGAGAGATATCAGAGGTAGGAGATGAAGAGTTGGTTAGTAAGGTATCTCACGAAGAGTACGATGAAATACGAAGGATTTTAAACCCACATATTTTATTGGGTTAATACACCTTTTTGCCCTTCTACTATGCAAAGTTAACAAACATACCCTTTTACTATTTTCTAACCGATTTAACACCCTCTACTTTGAAAATTTTAACAAATATGCCCCTCCATTTATCTTTTCATCTATTTTTCGTCTAATGAGTTGATTATACGTGCTACGTCATATTATTTGTCCACAACATCGCTAATTGGGATGTCCACAAGGTGAAAATATTAAAATTAAAAAGAAAAAAATAAAGGAAAAACACATTATAATCACTATTATGTATGGAGGTGTTTGTGTATTCCTCTTTATTTTTCTTTCTTATTTAAATAATTTTCGATTGTGAACATTCCAATAAGTGATAAGGGGTACAAATAATATGATGTGGCACATACAATCAACACATCGGATGGAAAATATATGAAAAATTAAACAGAGGGGCATATTTGTTAAACTTTTCAAAGTAGAGGGTGTTAAATCGGTTAGAAAATAGTAAAAGGGTATGTTTGTTAACTTTGCATAGTAGAGGGGTAAAAAAGTGTATTAACCCTATTTTATTCATCGTTTTCATTCTATCTAACTATATATATATACTAGTATGCTGGTACTATAGTACATGGCTATTGGAGCTAACATGGTGTACTAAATTCACATTAAAGGTGGAATGAAAGGACCCAAACGACAAAGTGGACAAAGTATGAGGGGATAAAAAGAGCAATTTATAGTGTAGGGGGCAATTTGTTAAGTTGGAAAAGTAGAGGAGGCGAAAATGATATTTTCCCTATCTTGATTACATAGTACGAAGAACATTCATTCTTACTGATTATTACCCGCCAAATCTAAAGTTCGTGTGATTATCCGCTAAACCTAAGAATCAAGATGTTTGCAGAATTACAGACACCAATTCATCATATGATCAATCAAACAAAAACCCAGATCACTGCATCAATTTCACTCCAAAGCTCAGATCCTCACAAGGCTTCAAGTACTCAAACTTCGAGCTCACATTCCACCTCTCGCCGCCACTGCGTCGCCGCCCCGCCACCGCCGCGCACTCCTTTTCCGGCGGGAAATGGAAGCAAGGCTCCGTCGACACCGCCCGCCAGCACGGCGGATCCGGAATGTTCGCGTCAAGCTGTTTCTCCAAAATCCACGGCTTCACGTCACCCAATCCTTGACCGACGTATCCAAACGTCGATTGACCGCTCGTCAACAGCAGATCGCAGAGGCTGAGCAGATAGATCTCCGCCCACGCCTTCACATTGTGGATCTCGTTCTTAAACCTCTGAACACCTTCGTGACTCGCCTGGAAAACCCCTACCTTCTCTCCTTCAACCGCCGTCGACGTCGTCCAGTACTTTGTTCTCAGATCGTCGGCGTACTCCGAGCTCAACGACGCCACTAGGATCGCCTTTAATGTGCCGTTCGTCGTCGTTGGAGACGACGATCTGGATAATTCCGGCAAGATGCTGTAGGTCTTGGAGCAAGCTTGGATCTGATTCATCACCGTTTGGGGAGGGACGTTCTTCGAATTGAAAACCCTAATTTGGATCCCAATTCTCTGGTCCGCGTTTGCTAGGTAAGTATCGAAGAACCTTGAAATTAAGCCCCATGCCTGATTAGATGGATGGAATAGGTACCTTCCTAGGTGATGGAACACAGTTTCTTTGTTAGGGAACATTCTGATGAGCTCAGGATTGAATTTCTCCACCATGAAAAGCGAAGGGACGAAGTACTGATCCGATCTGAGGAACAGTACAGGTATCTTTTGAAGAATCTCTTGCCCGTAATCGCAATGGAATGGCTTGTCGTGCTTGCGTTCGATGTCCAGGTAGATGAATTTCGGTACTGGTGTGGAATCCTTGTTATCTTTCAGCAGGGTGTTGAAGCTCGGGAGGCTTGTCTCTCTGTTCCTGCGAGGGAAATGCTGTGGCAGAATCCATGTGGAATTCGGGAAGGGTTCGCAGAATAGGCCGTCCATTCCAGGGCCGAATTCGACTAAGAGGACTCGATCGGTGAGGAGAGCGTAGAGGAATGTAGCAGTCAGGCTTATGATCATGTTCCCCAATCCATTTGCAGGTATCCAACTTAGGTACTTACATGTAGTTGTGTTCATGAGTCTGGGAGACTTGGTCAGTTTTCTGAAATTTCGGCTTCCAGGTCCGCATCGCTTGTGGAGCTTCTCGTAGCTTCTGAGCTTGGAGATCAGATGCTTAGATGGCTGATGAGGAGAAGGCTTTCTGCGGAGTAAATGCGACTCGTACCTGCTCTGGCATGAACTTTCGTCGAATCCTGCAGATAGCAGGCCTCCAAGCAACCGATTGGATTTCTCAGTCCCAGAAGATGATCCCTTTCCCATCCCTGCAAGAGAAAGAATCAGAATTTTCATGGAAATCAGGTAATGTTTGAGTATATTGATGAATTAAGATGATCATATATACTTTGTATATAAGTTCTTCACCTGGATTTGGATCCATTGCTGTCACATTCTGAGCTCTACCTTGTTCCAAGTTTATCGTAGTGTTCAATGAACAAGGCAAGTTTGATCCTTTTTCTGACCCTGCAAGAAAAGAATCATCAGTATTTTTCATTAGAGAGCATACCAGTTTTCAGTTTGGAATCAAACCTGTGAAATTCCGAGCTGTGCTTTCTTCCAATTCTGTTGCAGATTTCACTGATCCTGCAAGAAGAAGAAGAATTAGAATCTCCAAGAAACACAAGAACTGATTGATCAATCAATTCCTTCACCTGAACTCGAATCATGATCTCTACCTTCATCAAAGCCTGATGATGTACTGTTCATCGAGAGAAACCCTCTTACAGAATCATTGGCGATGGTCGTCCTGCTGGCTAATCTCTGGAATACGTCGAGATTCGAGCTGCGGCCGAACAGAAGCAGAAGTGCTAGGAAGAGAGTTACAGGGATAGCTATGTAGGAGACAGAAGAGAAGGTCTGGAGCTTCATCATCACAGAAATCTGCAGTCAGCTGACAGGATTATCTTCTCTGGACAAGCAACAAAGTTCTTTCTTTCTTCTTCTTCTTCCTGGAGATTGGCAGAAGAAACTTCAGCAAGAACACTGAAAGGTTTGTTTTCTTGCCCATAAGAACAGTGATTGATTGCTACTCAATTCATTGGAAAGGAAAGAGACGAAATTCATTCTCTTTGAAAATTGGAAACGGTTTATGAAAATGAAATTAATGTATATTTAATTATCCTGGAAATGGTAGGCTGAGAGTCTAAGTATGGAAAAATTCAAAATACAGAGGAATAGTCCATATTCTTAGCTAGTCATTAAAAGCTCTTAATTTGGCTATTGACAAAACGTCTTCAAGTTTCTAATCATGTGGCTTTGATTTTGCAGGAAAAAAAGACTATCTATTTTCGCCGGCGATTGGTGTAGTATGGACGCCGGCGATTGCTAAAACGATTACCGGCGGCCGGAGTCATAATTCACTGCTAAATTGAGGTTTTGCTTCCTCTTCTTCATAATTAATGGCGATAATCATGTTATAAATTCATGGGTTTGATCCAATTGTAGCAAGTGAAATTACTCATTAATTATAGAATTTATGGTATGACTGGGAATAGGTTAAAAAAAAGATTGTGGGCTCGACGCTTGGACCAAGAGACGAGGGATTCACGCAAAATTCTAGGTGGTTGGAGCCCTGATCGCTAAAACCCTAGGGCCCGACGCTTGGACCAAGGGACGAGGGATCCACACAAAACTCTAGATGGCTGGAGGCCTGTCGCTAAACTCCAGGGCACATGACCAAATCTAGGTGGTTGGCTTGGATCCACGGCGCATGTCGCCTTCGTACTGCCAAGTGCCAACCAAACAACAACATATTCTAGTTGATTTTGTGTGGGTATTCCTAATTTGAACGATTGGGCCATATCTTATCATGTAAACTTCTAACTTGGATCAATTAGAAGGTTGAGTGGAAGACGGTTGTCGTGAGAGGTCATGAATGAAACATCTTCGTGACTCGTGAATGAGTCAATTCCTAGAGAGGATCATATTTTACCTAAAGAGAGAACTTTATTTGAGTTTTCCCATAGTATAAATTATACTTTCTTCGATACATGACATGGTTCATTTCAGACCGACTAGAAGTTCAATTATTGGACCAAAATGCCACGTGGAAAAAGGGGAATATTGGATTGAAAATTTGGTTCACCATTGACCAAATTGCCACATCCAAATAAGCAATCCACGTGGCATGTCCAAACAACATACGTGGCTTGTCTTACTTTTTGTCTAACAAGGATAAAATAGTCCATTAAGATCAAATTCAAAACCAATCCAACGGCCCAAAAAGACCCTTAACAAACCATGTAGCAAAAGTCCAAAGGGCCTAATCTTCTACACACACTTGTCTCTCATCGTCTGTTTCCACTATTACCAGAAAACTCCCTTCAATCTGTACTCAAATCCGATGGTTGGATTTCGTCGGAGTTTGGATCCCGTCGCCGGCGTCGGAGCTCCGGCGGGAATTCGTTGTTCTTTGAGTGTGTAAGCTGATCGGCGGCAAAGGGGATCGATCGTCTTTATCAGTGTCGGGAGTTGGCTGCAGTTTTATTTCATGGAAACGACGACGTTTGAGTAAGGGCTTTTGGAGTTAAGGCGGGCCCAAAAGGAAAATGGCCCACGAATTATGGGCTCGGGCCTGCAACATAACGGTTAAATGATAAAGTTCTTCGAAAGGCCCAATGGCCCATTTAGGAGTTGTTTAAAAAAGTTGGAGCTCAGGTCTTATTTTAAGGCTTTTTTAATTAAAGCCCGACCCGAAACGGAAATGGCCCATTAATTTTTTTTCAGGCCCGCAGACGCACGGTCTAAAGGTCCAACCCCACAAACTGTTTTGACCCGACCCGGGAAAAAACCGCCGACCCGACTCGTTTACGCGTGTCTTACACGCGCCTACGCGCACCCACGCGCCTATTATACTCCACGCGCGCGTGTAAATTAAATTCGACTGGGCTTCACGCGCCAGGTGAATCTCACGCTCCTCTGGTTAGAAGTCGCGCGTTCCGTCTGGTATGCAGCCGTCGGTGAACACAGCCGCCGTAGAATTGAAACGAAGGCGTAACTGAAGCTTATTGATCTTCAGTTCATCGTCTTCTCCTTCTTAATCTTCGGCTCTTAACCCTCTTTTCGAAATCGTCTTTCTGTCCGGTCTCCTCTCCCCTCGGCTCAGTCGCAGATGAATAATACGAAGATTTGAGCTCGCTGGTGAGCAAATTGCTACCGGAGACTTCCAATCCAGAACGTTAACAGCTGTTCCGGTAAGTTTTCTTCCTTCTTTCTAAGTCTTCTGCTTGGAAATCAGCTCCGGCAACCCTGGCGGCGCTTTGTAAGCTCCATTTTAGGCTAATATAGAAATTAATTAACTTAATACCTTAATTTAAGCATTGATTAGGATTTAATTTTCTTGACCACCTAGTCAAAGTCAAAATATAGTCTTTTACTTATAAAGAGCACAAAAGACATTCATTCATTCTTATTCATCTGGCGGTGGATTTTTCTCACCAATTTCTACAATTTGCTGACTGCTCTTTTTAGGGTTTATACTGTCATTGATCAGCGGAGGAAAAGGGGAAGAATTAATATACAAAAGCACCCCAAATTCAAAGGTGATAGCTCACATGTCGCAATCACCGCAATATCCGTTTTCTCAGCTCACCTGTACCCAATAAACAAATTGGATCTTACTCAAATCTTCACTCTCAAGTCAACTATCTTCTGTAAATCATTGTTCTTGATTCTCTACTTCGTGCTGTGACGAGTTGGAAAGAATGCAGGAAATGGGAAATAAAGCAGTGAGCTTTTGGTGACATTGGAAGCCGCAATCTTCCCCAGCTGAATGACGCGAAAACCCAGATGAAGAACAGCGGAAAAGATAAGAGATAAGATCTTAGCCATTGCTGCGATAATGGGTTGGAGCTGAACGAATCAGAAGCGAAATTGCTCCTCTCAGCATCACATGGTAAGTGTAAGCAACTAAGCAAGCATCAGAATCCATTTCTTCGTTATGTATGTTGCTGTATTATGTTACTTTCCCTTTTAATATCACAACAATTGCTTAGCTTAGCCAGTGGTTAACGGTTCTCAAGCAAATGATTGTGCAATTTGGTTTAGTTGAGACTTCACCAAATAATGGCTGGCTAGTTTAGAACTGTATCAAGCTGTGTGACGTTGACATAAAGAGAGAAGAGGTTGAAAGAGACGTACGCAGAGTCTGCATTATTAAAGAATGGCTGAGAGAAAGCTCTAGAAGACAAAGATAGTTAAGAGGATAATGCGTGTGGGGGCAGCTGATGAGATGGGTTTTTGTGGTTTATTTTAACTGCTAATGCTGCTGCTACTGCAACAGTAATGGCTAACCATGTGATTGTGCCTTAGTTTTTGTTTGTTTGTGTTGGTTCTTCTCTCTTTGGTTGAAGTGGTGGAGGATATATACATTTACAAGGGTTTGATCACTGTTTGTTCGTGTTTTTAATTTCTTAGTTCCCTTGCTTCCGTTAGCTGTGTTTGTCTCTTTCTGATGTTCTGATAATCCAAGGTAGTAATCCATCTGCGTTTGTCAAGTTAGCTGTCAGTTTTCAGCAACAAGGGAAGGTCCTTACACGAAATTTGGAAAGGATGATTAGAGATTAGTGGTGAGCGTTATTTTGTGTGTATTCTCTTGAGGGTAGTCTTCAATGTCTTGAAATTTCAAAGCTTTTTACCAGAAATTAGGACCTGCTGATTAGTTTCATTAAGAGTTTGGTGAGGATGGTGATGGGGAGTTGTCGATGGGTTATGGGGCATACAGGAAAGTGACCTGTTTTCTTCTTTATATCTTCTCGTTGCGTGGGTTGTGAATATACCGATTTTGCTTCTGATTTTGTAGTTCATCATATCCTGATCCGGTGTACACAGATCTGCTGCTGATAACTTCTCATTCTATGAAATCCAGTTCATGTCTCAGTTTGATCGTTTGAGAGTAGGAGCCATGGATTTCAGGTTTAACAAGATGTCAGAAGGTCCAAAGGTTTGGAGTTTTCATCTATGTTGGATCTACTAATTTCAACTGCTTATGTTGGCTGGTTTGATTATCTGGTTCATTTTATATGCTATCAGAGCTTTTAAGATTGCTTAATGCCTAAAACCTGCATTTTTTCTACCTCCAGAAGGATTCTTGGAAGAAGCTGATGCTTTTGGCGTATCAGAGCCTTGGTGTGGTGTATGGAGACCTTGGAATATCTCCACTCTACGTTTACAAGAGCACATTTGCAGACGACATCCAGCATTCAAAAAGCAACGACGAGATTTACGGTGTTCTATCATTTGTGTTTTGGACACTCACTTTGGTCCCCTTGTTCAAGTATGTGTTCATTGTTCTCAGGGCTGACGATAATGGGGAGGGTAAGTGGCTGCAGAATATTTCATGTTCTATACCTCACTGGATAATCAAATTGACAAATGATGTCATCTTGATTCGATTTTGTAGGTGGTACTTTCGCATTGTATTCTCTAATCTGCCGCCATGCCAAAGTTAATCTTCTGCCGAATAGGCAGGTTTCAGATGAATCGTTGTCCACTTATATCACGGAAAGCCCCCCAGAGAAGAAGGGTTTCTGCATGAAATCGTCGCTCGAGAAGCACAAGGGTTTGCACACTGCATTGTTGATCCTCGTTCTTCTTGGCACTTGTATGGTAATCGGAGATGGACTCCTCACTCCAGCAATTTCAGGTAATTTTTTCGCTCTCTAGTACTGCAGTGGAATTTGGCAATAACTCAATCCAGAATTCCCCTATTTCTTCTGCAGTTTTCACTGCCGTGTCCGGACTCGAGTTGTCCATGGATAAGCATCAATGTAAGCTTCTAAACTTGTGTGCATATTTCATACTAAATGACTTGAAATTGCAGATTCTCATTTCTGTTTCTGTAATTAAATTGCAGATGCAGTCATTCCAATTACATGCTTCACCTTGGTGTGCCTCTTTTCACTTCAACATTATGGCACGCATCGCGTAGGGTTCTTATTTGCACCAATCATCCTGTTGTGGCTATTCTGCATCAGTGCCCTTGGCATCTACAATATAATCTACTGGAACACGCATGTTTATCGAGCTCTTTCCCCGTACTACATGTACAAGTTCTTGAAGAAAACAAAGAAATCTGGCTGGATGTCTTTGGGCGGAATATTACTGTGCATAACAGGTACATAACAAGCTCGACTTCTGTTTGCTCATCTGCCATTGTTCTTACATTTTTTCGGAGTGGTCCGGATCGGGAATTCAACATTTAAATGCTTCATTTTGCCATGATTGTGTTGCAGGATCAGAAGCAATGTTTGCTGATCTTGGACACTTCTCATACACTGCAATTCAGGTACATTCCATGTTTCATCAATTTGGTACTGATGATTAATGCCGCTGGCTAATTGCCTCATACTATTTGTTCTGCTTCAGGTTGCTTTCACTTTTCTGGTTTATCCGGCACTTATTCTGGCATATATGGGTCAAGCTGCTTATTTGTCACAGCATCACGGCCTTGCTAATGACATTAGCTTCTATATGTTCGTTCCAGGTACGCCTTATGCTGTGTCTTATGTCAAGAGATTTGCTCAACTTTCTCCTAAAGTCGGTTGATTTCTTTGCCTGGTTTTCGAGTTCCGATAACATTATGAAGTATCTTGAATGAATGTCCAAATTGGTCAGGTTTATTGAATTTTCCAATCGGTCCGTAAACCATGACGCAACATTGACTGACAAATTGATTGAATGCAGAGAAACTAAGAGTCCCTGTGCTCATACTTGCCATTCTTGCTTCCGTCGTGGGAAGCCAAGCTATCATCAGCGGGACCTTCTCTATCATAAACCAGAGCCAGTCGCTAAGCTGTTTCCCGAGGGTGAAGGTGGTTCACACTTCTGACAAGATACACGGGCAGATTTACATCCCCGAGATTAACTGGATTCTGATGATCCTCTGCATTGCAGTTACCATTGGATTTAGGGACACAAAGCATATGGGAAATGCATCTGGTGAGTTTCCGCTTTCCGGATCAATATGGAACCGATATCTAATCGTACAAAAGTTCTTAAATTTCCAATCATTTTGCAGGATTAGCAGTGATGACTGTGATGTTGGTTACAACTTGTCTCACTTCCTTGGTTATTGTTCTGTGCTGGCACAAGCCACCAATTCTGGCTCTTGTGTTTCTGCTGTTCTTCGGCTCGATCGAGTTGCTCTACTTCTCAGCTTCACTGACCAAGTTCAAAGAGGGTGCTTGGCTCCCCATGCTCATGGCTCTAATCCTCGTCACCATCATGCTGATGTGGCACTACGCCACCGTGAAAAAGTACGAGTACGACCTCCAGAACAAGGTATCACTAGATTGGCTTTTAGCTCTAGGCCCGAGTTTGGGAGTCGCTAGAGTCCCTGGCATTGGTCTGGTTTTCAGTGATCTCACCTCAGGTATACCGGCCAACTTCTCTCGGTTCGTGACCAACCTCCCCGCCTACCACCGGGTGGTTGTTTTCGTCTGTGTCAAGTCGGTCACGGTCCCCCACGTGCCACCAGCTGAGAGATATCTCGTCGGCCGTGTTGGTCCTCCCGAGCATCGGTCCTACAGGTGCATTGTCCGTTACGGGTACCGTGATGTGCATCAAGATGTCCACTCTTTCGAATCTGAGCTCGTCGCCAAGCTAGCAGACTTCATTCGGTACGACTGGCACCGAGCAAATGGCCAATGCTCCCCATCTACCGACGACGATGCACCTCGGTCAGTAGCTTCATCAAACGAGTGCAGATTGACCGTGATTGGAACCCGTTCTTTTGCTGGGAACCCGGCTTACGAGGTGGATGACACCATGCAAGCAGCCAGCGTGTCGGTAGGCGAAAGAACGGTAGATAGTATCACCGACGTCATAGAGATGGAACCTGTAAGAAGAGTGAGGTTCACAGTCGATGACGAGTCCGAAACCCATCAAACAGATATCAACAACACTGACATTCAACTGGAAGAAGAGCTTAGTGATCTGATGTCTGCACAGGAGTCTGGTACTGCATTCATACTCGGGCATTCCCATGTCCGAACTAAACAAGGGTCGCCGATCTGGAAGAGATTCGCCATCGATTTCGGCTACAACTTCCTGAGAAGGAACTGCAGAGGACCCGACGTTTCGCTGAAAGTCCCGCCTGTGTCGCTTTTGGAGGTAGGAATGGTGTATGTTGTATGACAGATTCTATACATTATCATTATACATATAACCTTAACAGATTCGTGGTTAAACCGATATAAGCGTATTCCCATATGGTTTTTCGATCGAACCGGTACGGCTTTACGAATACCCTAAAGAACAGCAGCAATACTAGCCAGTAGTATGTCACAGTTTAGGAAATGAAACACGTAGTTAAGCCTGCAGCCACCAAATTCCACAAGTGGCTGAGCAAAGGTTGCTGCTTTATCCTTAGATTCATCAATTCTGCATATAAATAACAATGTCTGGTTCTCCCAACCTTCATTAAACCTCAGAAGATTCAAAAAAAACAGACAAAACTGTCAAATGATGTCTGTAATAAGACCATCTCCTGCAACCACAAGTTCATCAGCAATTCCCCTGTTTCCATCATCCCCTGTTTCTTCATCTTCTGCAACCCACAACAACAGCAGAAATCGACGGCTCCAGACCCTGAAAACCGCTGCGAAATCATCACCCAACGACGAGCCGAAGAAGATTACCAAACAATCTCTGTTCACAGCGGTTACAGATGCGCTCGATTTCGCTCAAGTTCGTTCCGAAAAAGATGCAGAGCTGCTCGAAGAGGCGAGGGAGAACACACAATCCGGCGGGAAGATGAGCCGGGAACAGTACGGTGCGCTCAGGAGGAAGATCGGCGGCACGTATAAGGACTTTTTCAAATCATATGTTGAGGGTAAGTGAAATTTTGTTTCTGAAATTGATTGATTAAGAATTGAATCTGAATGAATGAATCTGGGTTTTTGCAGTTGAAGGAGAATATGTGGAAGAAGGATGGGTGGACAAGACGTGCAAGATATGCAAGAAGGATACGAGGGGAGATGCGAGGCAAGTTGATAAGCTTGGGAGATATGTTCATGTAGCTTGCTTGGACAGTAATGGCGGAAATGGTGGTGGGAATTTCTTTACCAGATTGTTCTCCAGATCGTGATTGTTTTGTTTCTGTTAGGGAAGAATGTGTAAACAGTTATTAGGGAAAATTGGAGGATGAAAAGTGGAAAGATTGTTTAATGGGGAAAATAGCATTTTGGTCCCTTTTAGTTTGTCTACTTAACATTTAACCTCCATACTTTGGTCACTTTGTCTTTTGAGTCCTTCCATTCCAATGTTTTCCGCCTTCGCTCTAAATTGCGAGGATGCTTCTCGAACATATATGATGAAACTATGCGATATATGATGAAACGAATATGTATAGTGGTGGAGAAATTTACTAGTTGCGATTGAGATAACAGGTCGGGAAATTCTTCTACTATGGAAAGATAACAAATGAGCTCTTTCTACAATTATTTGCTCAAAATGTCAAAGAAAACCCATACTAAGAACGGTTAACAAACACGTTTCGTTACTTATTTTGCTGACTCGGCTTATTGGTGGCCAGACCGACGCTTGAGATAATGACACACAAGCGAGTGTAACTAGTGCACCGTACAATTTTCCAAATATGGAAGCTGCGAGTGAGTGCACCAGTCACACCCGTTTGCGTGCCATCATCTGAACCGTTCGTTCTCTCGTAATTACTTTAGTGGTTGATTATTCTTAGTTCATCACACATAAGTCATTACAAGTCTTTCTCTTCAGTAGATTGATGAACTGTTCATGGAAAGATCAAGTCCCGCGAAGAGCACGAACTCGATCTTGAATCAACTTCCTTTCCCAGTCAGAAACATCTTCAAAAGCATCTTCTGGTAGACTGTCAAATGGCTCCTTCCATGAATCATCACTCTTGGCAAGATCATACGTAGCTCCTCTTATCGATCTCTTATTTGGTCCGCAGGGCCTCTTCGATGTCAATGTATCGTACGCTGTGTTCAACTGTTCCATATCCATCAGTTAAAATCTACAATTACCTTAGCAAATTCACAAATGCAGCACTTACATTCATGTCACAGAACCAGAACATGTAAGCAATCGTCACAGCAGGAGCTCTTCCAAGTCCGGCAGTACAGTGAACATAAACTCTCCCTTTGCCATCGGAAACCGCCCATTCGAGAGATGACACGGCCTTAGGCAGTATGCTTCTCAATGAATCTGGATTGAAGTCTACTGCCTGGAGAAAAGTAAAGATCAGACTGTGAACACCAGCTACACTAAGAATGTCATATCAGCACTCAGAAAACATTGCTTACAGGCCTTCTCATGTGACGAACTCCGAGTTCGCGACACCTTGTAACGATAGACTGTAGGTCGATACCCCAGAACTCGACATCCTTGTCCTGCTGCAGATTCAGAATGTATGAAACATCCTCTTCATGTTTCAAATGATCAATATCTTCTGGCTTCTGAGGCTGGGATCCGACTATCACATTATCAGTTATCAGTTTGTAGTTCATACCTGTGAAGAACATCAGACATCGCCATTACCAGCCTAATCTAACAATAAAACAGTGTTCTTACTGTAAATCTTTTCGTGCCCTTTTCAGTTTCAACAGTAATCTAACCAAAAAAGTCTGCTTCTTTCTTCCTTTTTATAGTCTCCTCTAACGAATCGATGAAAAGGGTTCATAGCAATCCTAAGATTTGACATATCCGGATCTGGATCCAGCCAATTAGCAACAAAAAAAAAAACCAATCAATTAGTTTGAGCAGAGATTTCAGACAAACCAAGATCATGGTGATACTCATAAGGGTTCCTCATCATCCTTTTCATTGCCGTGTTGTATTCTTCCATCCGATTCACTGAGCTCAAAGACACGTCCTTTCTGCTGCTGCAATTGATTCTGAACCAATTCCTGCACTTCCTTCTGGAAACCATGAAGCAGCAGCTACTCCCTTCTGGTTTCCTTCGTGGCTGAAGCTCATTCGGGTACAGGAAACCCGCAGACGAAAGGGTCATCACGTTGTTCATCTTCTTCCTCTTCTCAATTTCTGCAATTTTTCGAGTTGTAATTCCAAGTTTCCAATTTTCATAGCTTTTCTGGGTTTTTTTTTATTTGTGGCTGGCAATATATACGTACATTTTCGGGTCAGACCCGGAACCGGATCCGACCCGATTTATGCGAAGCATAAACAATGAATATTCACTAGAAGTGCTCCTCTCTATCTGTTTCTTGAGCTACAGGTGTAAACCCCAGAAGAGAAGTTTCATGAAAAACAAAAAATTATCCCCAGAAAAGAAGATTTAATTTAAGCTATTGGGTTTAGGAGGAAGATATGATGGAGTGCAGTAGTTGCAGCAGCGGCCGCAATTTCACTAGCTCGTCGTCTTCTCTGCTACTTCCGTCAAGACCTTCTCGTCTTCCTCGCACTCTTTCGTCTTCGAAGCTCAAACTTTCCGTACGCCCTTCTGTATCTTGATTTCGATTCTCTATTTGGGTTTGTTCTGTTATCTGATGTGTTTGATGAATGAATTGATCAGAAACCAAAGCTTCAGCAGCGTCTAATCGTCACGAACGCTTGTGGGAACGAAGGAAATGGATCGATTAATGGGTTCCCTGTTCCTCCAGACAAGCTGTTCTCGCAGGAGGTGAAATACTGAAACCCCTTTTCTGGGTTTTGTTTTTTGTACAGTTGAGAAATGGATTGTGAGTCACAGTTTGATTGGTGATTAGGCAATCGGAGCTGAATATGGTGAAGGGTTTGAGACATTCAGACAGGATGGACCTTTGAAGGTTGATGTGGTAAGCAGATTCAGCAGATTCTGTTGGTTTATATCATCTTGTTGGATTGATTTCGTTTCCTGTTTGAGGAAAATTTCAGGACTTTTTGAATGAGAAGCTGCAAGAAGGTTTCCTAAAACGGATACGTTATGCGATGAAGCCGGATGAAGCTTATGGTCTTATCTTCTCTTGGGATAATGTTGTGGTAAGCTTATGGTTTTCCAGAAATGAACTGATGTTGTTCATCTATTAGCTAGATAGGGTGTGTGAACAATCATTTGCTGTTGTTAGGATCTAACAAATAAGCAGAATTGCAGAAATACTCTCTTGGCGATGTCAACGCTTGATTCTTGCTTTTGACATGGCTGATTTATTATTAGATGTTTGAAGGTTATGGATGATAGATTAATATTGTTGTGTGGGCTAGCATTCCTGGGTTCGGATTTCCATGTCTGTTATTGATGAGACAATGTTGTCTCATGATTTGTTTCACTATTATTATCGGTGTTTAAACCTTGTGAAGCAGGTACTCTTGAAAAGGAGAGGTTTTTCTTGGCTCCAATGGATTAATCTTAGAGGGTTGTACCGAATCAAAAGAGTCTCGTATATGAATTCAACTGATTGAACCTCCTAAATAGCCTAACGATTGTTAAAATGCACGTGTAGAAGCATATTCTGATGATAGCTTGTGATGATGTGCATTGTGTTTCAGGCGGATACTCGAACTATGAAGATGAAGATATGGAAGCAGCTTGCTTCGGAAGAAGGTATGTGACTTTGTGCTTTTTCCGCTGGCATATCAAGTTAATGTAGAAATCCTTTCAAAAAATATCCGTAAGTGCATAAATACGTATGTCTGAAGCTTTTGATGATCAATTTGAAGGTGAATCCACTGTCATATATATAGTCATACATTAATCTGAATTCTTCATGGTGATGATAAGTTACCGATGAAATACTCTTGTAAGTTGATTGAAATATTCTCGTAATAGTTCAAGCTCAGTTTTAGAAAGATGCTAGGACTGGAATTGGCTATGTCAATCAGCCAACTCTTTGTAATTATGCTACGAATCGTGCATACTTGCCCCTAACGGCACTGTTGACATATCTGATATCAAAATGGTGTTATATATAGGAAAGGAAATACCTGAAGATGAACGTGTACAAAGACTGATGCTATATGCAGGTGCTGACCATGTACTGCGTAAGGTTTGGGAATTCGTAAATTATTATAAACCCTTGGTTCTTATTTTTACCAGAAATTCATCATCAATCATGAAGTAGATTCACCTTCTTGCCACTGCACTTAATGTATTAGAGATTCTTGTTTTCCAAATTGCGATTTCTTCGTTAAGCTTCTGTTAGAACTCCAGCTAATACTCAAAACTGGCAGGTATTATTGTGGGAGTTGACAGAAAGTGAGTTAGACAGATTGAAGTTGAGGCTTACGCAGTTATATGTCGACTATCTTGTTAAAGTGAGTATATCTCGTTCATTTGATAAGTTTCGAATGTCTTATGATGAAAAGTCATCGGCGTCGTATTCTGTATTCAGCTTAGGAAACCCATTGATGGGCTGCGAGAGTGGCTCGATGCAGTATCTAGATCGGGCATCCCTTGTGCTGTAGTTTCAAGTCTCGATCGGATCAGCATGGTTCAAGCCTTGGAGCGCATGGGACTCAAGAAGTACTTCCAGGCAATCGTGTCCGAGGAAGATGGCATGGAGTCGATAGCCCACAGATTTCTTTCTGCAGCTGTCAAGGTTCGATTTTCATATTCATAATCGTTTTCAATTTCTTGAAACCTCACCCCACTAGTTGGTTTTCTTGCAGCTGGATCGAAAACCCTCGAAATGTGTTGTATTCGAGGATGATCCCCGTGGAGTTACTGCTGCTCACAACTGTACTATGATGGCTGTGGCATTGATCGGAGTCCATCCTGCGTAAGTACTCGAACTAAGACCCGTAATTAGGGGAATGTTTGTCAAAGCACAATACTTTATGGTTTCGTATCGGTTGCAGGTACGAACTGGTGCAGGCGGATCTTGCAGTTGCGAGCTATAACGAGCTTTCGGTGATCAACCTCCGCAGATTATATGCTAACAAGGGCTCGACGTTTATGGACAGAGAAAAACAGAGCATAAAGAAGTCTCCTCCGAAACGCAAGCTAACCATCGACACCATTTACTGAAGATAACCGTGGTTCGAGCAATGTACCTAAGCTTCTGGGTTCCATTTCCCCCATCTTTGTGACCATTAGTCTCTGTTCTAAATGGTCCTTGTAAAATCTTTGCCCTACCTATTATTCTAATTGCAATAGCACCATAGTATTACTATCTTCATAGCCATGGTTCGAAATTTTATTCAACTCGATAATTCGAGTCAACCCGAACAAATGACGTTCTAAAAGACGATTGAGAGATGGGCGAGGTAAACTCTTTTGGATGAGTCGATGGTTGGACTCGGGAATCGGACTCACTTGTCACATCTTATCTGACTCGGCCCAACCTAATTTTGAGACTCGAATGGTCGAGTATTGCATCACGAACACTGATTAGGAGCTAGGTCGAATCACGTTTGAAAATTCTTGTGACGGACGACTCTCAAATGACTCATCACCAACAAAAAACGATATTGCTTAGCAATATATAGTATGAACCAAAGGTTTTGCTTGATCACTTGGGTTAAATTGAGAGGAGATGTAACGTGGTTATATGACAGAGTACCAGAGAGCACCTATGCACATGAAATCACACAATCTCTACTCCTAATCTCCCGAAACTCTGAAACTGACGCAATATGTTGATGAGTTGGACGCTCCCCTCCTTCTCCAAGATAGAAATCGCAATGGATGGCGAGTGCAGTTACCCACATTAGCACAGAAGGCACGAACAAACTTCCCCCGCTCATTACGGATAAGACCTCCCGTCGCCGTAGAACCATTATAAGAATACAGGGAACCATCAGTGTTGAGCGTAGACCAACACCCTCGCCCCCCAACCTCCACGCAATCAAGTGGCTCGGCCCAATTGACTGATCTTCCAGCACGAGAGGACAAGATTGGTCCAAAACTCACATTGTTCAACAATAGCATCAACCGACTGAGGAAGCTTCTCAAGATCGACGAGAAACATGAGATCACACAACAACACTCTTTGATACCGAAATTAGGACTAAATAATCAAAGTAGAAATGATTGACGTGGTTGAAAAAAGTGGTGTGATCATGAGACCAATAATTAGGGATCACGCGGCGCACGGTAGAAAGGCCGATCGAGCCAAACGAAAAGGCAAATCACATGCATAGCCAATTATTTTTGGGCTTAATTAAAATGCCGTGGCTCAGTGGGACATGTTTGTTTAATAATGGATTGCCATTTGTCAAGGAGTTGGCGGCCAATCGTAGCCCATGGACCTCTCCACGTAAGCAGGCACACATTCCAAGAGTTTGGGGTTAATGTCTACAATTTGGTCATCATACTTTAAGAAGTTATTCAAATACCACTCACTAACTTATTTCGGTTGTAATCATGTGGTCATTTTGTTAACTCTTGGTTCGAAAATTTCATTGAAATGACCGATTATGTGGGTTGGTTGTTGGGTGGGGTTCAGGTGGGTAGATTGGTTGGTTGGTTGGTTGGTTGGTTGATTGGGTTGAGTTTGACGTGAATAGAACTGATGAGTTTGCATGATGATGATCTTGTCAAGAACTGTTACTTCACAATGACTCGAGTTGTTAGGAGAGAGGGTTCTGAACGGATCTTATATTGTTTACTAACACGTCCCCCTCAAACGAGTTACTTATGAAAGAGGTTGAAATTTGAACGACTTCGATAAGAGACTTGTGCAACACTGGGTCCCTGTTAAATGAGTTGCAGTTAAGCCCGACTCAGTTAAGGTGCTGTTAAACTGGCGTTGTTAGGATTTAGTAAATAGTAAGTCTTTATACACAGATTGGTAGTCACCAGAATTCAAAACCTCTGACCTCTTGTTAGTCAAAGGCTCTGATACCATGTCAATAAACGTTGCAACAATACTCAGTCGTTGTTAGATGAGTTGCGTTTAAGCCCGACCCAGTTAAGGTGCTGTTAAATTGGTGTTGTTAGGCTTTAATAAGCCTTTATACATATTGGTGGTTACCGACCTTGAACCTCTTGTTGGTCAAAGACTCTGATACCATGTCAATAACAGTTTCATCCCAATACAAGTTGTTGGGAGACGATTTCGAATTCATCTTATATTGTTTACTAACATATATGTCATTTTAACGAAATTTTTGGATGGGATTAAACGAAATGATCAACGGATATAACTGAAATATAGATTAGTACTATTTAGGTAATTTTTCAAATATTGATGACCACAATAGATATTAACCACAAAAAGTTGTGTTGCATGGTCTATATCCATTTTCATATAATTAATGTTTAAAAAGGACAAATCTTCCCTATTTGTGGCTAAAATGAATTCATTGACTTGTCCATGATTTTGATATACACATTAAATCCATGACGCTACAACTAACCCTAAGTTTAAAGTTAACGTGATGTTAAGGTTTTAACCTTTAATGATAATCTTATTAATGCATTAACGAGCAACAATTGTTTAACGTGTCATACAATCAGTTCGGAGATTTTGAACCATACACTGTATCAGATGAGAGAAAAGTGATCTCCGTGCTAGCACGTGAGCCACTGTATTCCCACTTCTCCTAACAAACTTCACCTGAACTCGTGGTAGTGTTTGCAATATCCCTCTTCCTCTTGCTATTAACTCACCAAATTCGCTTTCATATATCCTATGTATTACCCTCCAGGGCCAAGTGAACTGTTTGACTATAAGTTTTGATGATGACTCTGTGCATTCCTTGTTTGACGATCCAGGCTATTCCAGTAACCACAACTTCCTGATTTGATGGTTCCATAAACTTAAACAGATAAATATGTATATTTTCTAGTACGGGAATATGTTTGATTCATTGTATTTTATGCATCCAGTTCATGGTCTACTTAAATCTTGTCTGGTTGTCTCCATTAGTTAAGAGTTAGGATATTTTACTAGTATAAGATTTCGGTCATGCTATTATCCAATCAACAGAAAATATCATCCTGATTTGACCAACTCAGTAGAGTTTAAACTACCATCTTCATTGACTGACTCGGTATAGTTCAAGCTACCATCTACATTGACCAACTCGATACAGTTCAAACTATCATCTTCATTAACCAACTCGATACAGTACAAACTACCATCATCTACATTGACCAACTCGATACAGTTCAAGCTACCATCTTCATTGACCGTCTCGATAGAGTTCAAACTACCATCTCCATTGACCGACTCAATGCAATTCAAACTACTATCTTTATTGACCGACTCGATAGAGTTCAAGCTACTATCTTTATTGACCGACTCAATAAAGTTCAAACTACCATCTTCATTGATCGACTCGGTAAACTTCAAACGATCATCTTTATTGACCGATTCGATAGAGTCCAAACAACCAATAACATTTGGTACCGAAGCAATCCGCAATTGGAGGCACAACCTGCGACTGAGGTTATTTGGACGGCCGTCAGTGTATGAAGTAAACTTTCGGACCGTCCTATGTACAGAAGAGCCGCCGGCGCCGCCCATTTCTCACCGCCGTTACACGTCTCCCACTCCGTTAATATTTAAGATCGCCGTCCACAAAAAGGATTTGTTTTATTTTTGGGAAAATAGCACTTTGGCCCCTTTTACTTTGTTAACTTAACAGATAGCCCCCTATACTATAAATTGATATTTTTACTCTTTTAGTTTGATCATTTTGTCTTTTGGGTCCTTTCGTTTGAACTTTTATCTTCTTAATGATTAATTAATGTGCATCCAACGCACTATGTCAGCTCTAATAACCACGTATTAGCTTACTAAGAATTTTAAGTTGGGAATATAAACATATATAATTACATAGGATAAAAACGACGGACAAAATACGCGATTGTAGAACTCTTCATATTTTTCGTGATACTTCCCCCTATTTGTCTGCCATACCAACTATTTGTCTCCTACATCTGATATCTCTCTTCGTCAGAGTGCAAATGTGTCAAAATTTAACGTTAAGAACAAGTTGGAACAGAAAGATCCAAAATGCAAAGTGGCTGAAATAGGAAGAGTTAAAAGAGCGATTTATAGGGAGCTGTTTGTTAAGTTGACAAAGTAGAGGGAGCCAAAATGCTATTTTCAATATTTTTCTAAATAGTGTATGCCTTAATGTTAATCCTCGTTCTAATTAATCTTCCTCTTATTAATTCAATCCTTTCTAGGATAATAAAAGTCACATGCACTTGCAAATTAAAATAAATAAATTAGAGATAAATATCCAAGAATTTGTTGCCATACTACAAAGTCATTTTTAGCCAAACTTGTACTCCTAACCTTAGGCTTCCAACCACGCCATAATAACCTATAACAATATTTAAATCATGAATAATTAACACAAATACCGAGAGTTCATAATTGAGTTGGAGTTCAACGAGAATAAGACACGAAAAAAGATGAAAGATTTAATCTTTGAGAGAAGAGTGAGAAGTAGAGCAACATGTATACATATGAATTTTTCAAATTACAAGCTTTCTATTTGTACAAAACGGGCTGATAATCGCACAAAGATTCGTAAAAATCACGTATCCAGTGTCTTTACACACCAATCTCATCAACATTATATGAGTCGAGTTTCCTTCTCTATATGTTAACTTATTCGAACGAGCATTGATTATACATACAAAACAGACAAATAATCGACAAAACATCCGTCAAATCTCTAATAGATAGATTAGAGATTTACCATCTTATCACAACTAGATTGTACACCAAAAGATAGGGTCAAAAACATTAGCGGTCACCTAAGTTTGGGAGTTGTAACAGAGTGGTCACCTAACTTCGTTTTATAACAGAGCACTGATCTATGTTTAAACAAGGTAAACAAACAATTATTTCTGCTAACTTTTGATGACAATTCTGACCAGACTAACAACTAAACATGCAACATCATCAAACATAACATTGTTTAATCTCCCTGATCAACTCGGTTGAACCCTCAAAATAAATTGATCCAACTCAAAAACCAAACCTAGATGAGTGCTCTGTTACAAAACGAAATTAGGTGACCACGTTGTTACAACTTTAAACTTAGGTGACCGTCAATATTTTCGGGTTCTGATTTGTAGCTGGATTAGCTCTAACCAAATCAAGATCAGCATTATCCTGTTGCGTCACAAACAAAAAAAACCAGAACACAATTAAACAAACAAAATCATCGTACCTATATATTCCATATATGACCACCTCCAAATTAGCACGATTCCTTCCCTTCTCCACCTCCAAATCACGACTCTTTCTAATTATCCCTAATCTTAGTCATTTGTGCCCTTTAATCATTTGGGTTTTGCAACAAAAGATCGAATCTCTCTGGTTTGTTTGCATCTGTGGCTGCCTCGCAATTCCAGGTCGCAATCACAGCATATCAGAAAGTGTCGAGCTCGTCAGATTTATTGCATCATCATCATTACTGCTAACTGTTTAGCTACAGGATAAAAAGAAGGAAAGGAGATAAGAATTTTGAATAGAGAGGGAAGAAACGGACGAAGAAGAGTCAGTTTCCTTTTTCTGATTTGGAGGGGTTTTGATTTTGAAGGTTTCCGTTTCAGTTTCGTGAGCGTTACGCACTGCATTTTCCTGGAAATAGGGTTCTTCATAAGAAGGTAACGTCTTTCGACTTTCCTTCTCTTTCTGTTTTCTCTGTTTCTGGGTTTGCTCGATTTCTCTCTGTATTCGATTCTGCAGCTTCCTCTGTTATGTGGGTTAGTCCTATTTCCATCTGGGTTTGATTGTTTCTTCAGTTTTGTTAGCTGGGTGTTCTTCTGATTCTGGGATTTCTGTGTTTGATCTGGTGTTCTTTGTGTTCTAAGTTATAACAATAGAGTCTTTTCAGTTCAGCTTCATTGGGTTTTGTTTTCATGTTTCTTGCATTTCTCAATTGGGTGAATGCTGGATTTCATGTTAGATCTCGATCCTATGCTGAATTAGTGAATCAATGAACTGAATAGGACTCTTCATTTCTGTGTTACAGATCTATCTGCAGTGTTTGTTGGAGATTGAATCTTGTATAGCACTGCTAAAAGATCAGGGAATGCAGCAAAATGTGCTGGAAATCTGCTAATTTGCACGAAATCCATTCTTCGTATTGGTTCTTACTCTGTGGAGCTAGTTTGAAAGCAGCTGGCTTTGTTGCTCTTGTGATCAACTACGATTGTGAAGACGGATAAAGATTTCGAATTTTGTAGGGTTCATGGAGAACAAAGGGAGTAATGTTCTGATGGAGAGGTATGAAGTAGGGAAACTGTTAGGCCAAGGGAATTTCGCTAAAGTTCACCATGCTCGTGATCTTAAGAGCGGCCAAAGTGTGGCGATTAAGGTGATTGACAAAGAGAAGGCTCTGAAAGCCGGGCTGACAGACAACATCAAGCGAGAGATATCGGTTATGAGACGAGTTAAGCACATGAACGTGTTGCAGCTATACGAGGTTATGGCTTCCAAGACGAAGATATACTTCGTGATCGAGTATGCGAAAGGCGGGGAGCTTTTCAACAAGGTTGCCAAGGGGAGGCTGAAGGAAGATGCAGGAAGGAGGTATTTTCGCCAGTTGATCCATGCTGTCGAGTTCTGCCATGGGAAGGGAGTTTACCATAGGGATTTGAAACCAGAGAACTTGCTGTTGGATGGGAATGGAGTTCTGAAAGTGTCGGATTTCGGGCTGAGTGCTCTTGCTGCTGAGTCCAAGTCACGAGACGGGTTGTTCCGGACAACCTGTGGGACACCTGCATATGTTGCTCCCGAGGTTTTATATGGACGAGGCTATGATGGAGCGAAAGCCGATATTTGGTCTTGTGGGGTGATCTTGTATGTGATGCTGGCTGGATATCTGCCATTCCATGATGCCAATACCATTGTTATGTACAGGAAGGCAAGCAATGCTGATTACAAGTTGCCTACATGGTTCGTTCCCGAGGTTCGTGAATTGCTTTCGAGAATGCTTGATCCGAACCCGGATACTCGAATCACCATCTCTGAAATCATGGATGATCCTTGGTTCAGGAAAAGATCGGATTCGCAATCTGTTAATACTACTATTGATGCAGAAGAAGGGAAGGAGTTGGGTAAACCAACGAGTTTAAACGCATTCGACATAATCTCCCATTCGGTTGGCCTTAACTTGTCTGGTTTGTTTGTCGACAACGATCAGAACAAAGAATCAGTAAAGTTCGTGTCTTTGCAGTCTGCATCGACAATTCTGTCGAAGCTAGAGCAGATTGCCACAAGTCTGAAGATGCAGGTTAGGAAGAGAGACAGAGGGTTGTTGATACTAGAGGCAGAAGAAGGCGAAAGAAGGCTGTTATCGATCGATGTCGAGATATTCGAGTTCACTCCTTTCTGCCATCTGGTAGAGCTGCAGAATTCCGGTGGCGGTTCGCAGAAACAATGGCTGATCATTGAACAGCAGCTGAGGGAAGATCTCAAGGACATTGTTTGGGCATGGAACGATAATCAAATTCAATCAGAATGTTGATTCCTTCTTCTTCCTAACTAGTTATCATTTTGTAACCTAGTCGAAAGCACATATGTACATATCCGCATATTTTCATAAATACAAATTACCATTGTTCTTCATATATCATTGTTTCTGGTTCTTGCTTACCCAGAAAAAAGTTATCATCTTTAATCGTTGTTTTCTTTCAGGAAACGACAACTGTTGCTTGATCTGCTTGATCTTGTGATGTTCATTCTATTTCCAGGTTGAAAAGATATGGTAGAGGTAAATCCAGACAGAGTTGCTTGCATCAAGGCACGTCTGTTCTGGGAAGGAAACATTGCAAGGTGCAGAAGAGCCCCACATGTCTCTCCAATGGCGGAAACCAGGGGAAATGTAACATGTGGTTTGCTTCGAATCCGAAAAGGACAAAATTTATAAATGGAAAGACAGAGAAAGATATACATTAATGAAGACAAACCAGAGAAAGATACATTAATAGCAGTAGCAGTGGTTGCCAATGTGCTTTCATGGGGAAACCAGCAAAAGAAACAAAACCTTTCTACTATGAACAAAATGCATCCCCCCTCAATGAAACATTAATACTACACAAAATCCCTAGCTCCTAATCGTCCCGAATTCGAACTAGACTAACGGTTAATCGGTTGTACTTACATTAGCCAAAATGACTTGCCTCTGAAGACGAATCTGCAAAAGGTGCATTGCAGAAAGCTGTGACCTTTCAGCCATGGATGTCCTGGAACATACTTGAAAATTCCCAGAACCTGTACCTGGAGCCAGAGACGAGGTGGCTCCGTTGTTCACGGTAGTTGATGGAGCAACCTCCTCGATTACATTTGTAACTATCAGAGCCACCGTAACCATAGTCTTGGCTGCAATCATCCTGCAAGTTGCACGAGAACAGAACGAAACAGAAAGAAACCAACATCAGCTTCTGCTGCTACTGCTACTGCTACTGCACTGCCTAAAATCTTAATACAGAAGTTGCCATTACCGTTTCGAGCTTCGTGAACACTAGTGAATCAGCCTCATCGTCCACCTATCGAGAACAATCCATCATATGAGTCATGTATAACACCATCAAAGAGCATAACAAGTGCGAAAAATGACAGTCAATGGTGTCAAGAACCATTACATCCCAATTGCACAAGCTTTGATGAGACTTATTCAACAGATTGGAGACCACAGAGGTTTCAATAAGCCTTTATACGTGGTTATCGGGATTCAAAACCAAACAAGATCGATAATCCAAACAAGAAAACGAAGCAAATTGCCCAATTTCTGAACAAATCAACTGCATTTTAGTACCTTGAACATATGGTAACGAATCTCCTCAGCCCAACGTTTGCAGTAATCAGAATTCACCCTTTGAGCATGATCAACATAAGGCCGCCTCTCCTAATGATAACAAATCAAACCCTAGTTCAAAATTCTTTGAACAGTTCAAAACTTTGTGACAAATCCATAGTCCAATTTGTTACCTCCTTTGACATAATCTTCCAAATCTCAAACCCTTTCTTGTCAGCATCAATCGGATCCCCATATCTCTTCCCAAAACATTCCCTAAAGAGGAATTAAATTAACCCATCAAAATTGAAATCGGAATCCGAAACTACAGAGGACTGACTCTGTTTCTCACATAAAGTATCGAAACGGCGACAATGGTTGACCGTCGAGGACTTCTCCGGCGAGGCTGCGATTAGAGGAACAGCCTCGGAATCTCTTGACATCCCTTTTCGTGTCGCTGTTTCTCGCATTCGTGCAAATCGGACAGAGCAATCGCCACCGAAACTCCGCACTTCTGGCTGGATTGATTTGAATCGGTTTAGAACACGAAGAACAGAGGAAGAACGAGAAGAAATTAAAAAAGTCTATATACATTACCATGGCTGAAAGGCGCTTCCGTCGGGAGCACGGCGAGGAATGGCGTAAACCCTTTTGCGATTTCTCGCAAAGTTCGCCATTGAAGCTTAGCTTGGTGGTTTGAGTGAGATGGAGAATCGAGTTCAGCTGTGCTAATGTGGCGCGCGGTTTTGATGAAAAAGAATTATGGCGGGAAGGCTAACGTGCGCCCCAGGAGTATGTTAGTCCGGCGTTTTATGATTTTTTTGGGAAATAGCATTTTAGCCCCTCTACTTTTCCAACTTAACAGATAGCAACCTATACTATAAAACGCTCTTTTTACCCTCCTACTTCGACAACTTTGTTGTTTGGACGAAGAATAGGAAGTGATGCAGAGGCAAAGACAACGATAATAAGTTACCCCCGAGCGGGCGAGTTGTCTACATAAAACCAAAATGTGGGAAAGTCGCAATAGTGTTATAGAAGATAAAAGAGTTTGGTTCCTACGAGGACTACCCTACTGTTTAACACCAGGGGACCCTGTCTTGTCCGCCCTGGCCTAAAATTTAGATTTATCAAAATGTTGGTGTGGGAGTGTATATGGGAGGGCGAATTGACATGTTGTCGCCAAGTGTACGGGCCACGCTACATTCCTAATTTTTCAATTTTTCATAAGCTAAATGACCTAAAACTGAAAAGTGAGGCATTAAGGCTTAAATGCCTAGATTTTCTCCAAATTTGAGGCCAGACATGATTGGGCATATATTTCAGGCAGTTTCCTACCATCCAGGAGAATATTAGCCATTTTTGTGTTTTTTTTTTTCAATTTTTCATAGGTTAACTATCACTGGAACGGCTAAAAACTAAAAAGTGCGACATTATGGCTTAAAACCCTAGATTTTTTCCAAATTTTGAGCCCAAACGTGACTGGGAAGATATTTCAGACAATTTACTATCATTCACGAGAATGTTAGCCATTTTGAGTATTTTCCAATTTTTCATAAGCTAACCATCACCAAAATGGCTAAAAATTGAAAAGTGCGGCATTATGGCTTAAATGCCTAGATTTTCTCCAAATTTAGAGGCCATACGTGATTGCGCATATATTTCAGGCAGTTTCCTACCATCGAGGAGAATATTAGCCATTTTGAGTTTTTCCATTTTTCATTGGCTAACCATCACTAAAATGGCCAAAACATGCACTGTGTTGCATTAAGGCTTAAATGCCTAGATTTAATCCAAAGTTTGAGGTCAAACGTGGTTGGGAAGATATTTCAGACAGCTTACTATCATTCATGATAATATTAGCCATTTTGAGTATGTTTCAATTTTTCATAAGCTAACCATCATCGAAATGGCAAAAAATTGAAATGTGTGGCATTATTGCTTAAATGCCTATATTTTCTTTAAATTTGGAGGCTAAACGTGGTTGGGAGGATATTTCAGACATTTTACTATCATTTCTGATAATATTAGCCATTTTGAGTATTTTCCAATTTTTCATAGGCTAATTAATCATCACTGAAATGGGCAAAAACTGAAAAGTGCGACATTTTGGCTTAAATACCTAGTTTTCTCCAAATTTTGAGACGAAACCTGGTTGGGATATATTTCTGACATTTTACTATCATTCCTGAGAATATTAGCGATTTTGAGTATTTTCTAATTTTCATAGGCTAATCATCACTGAAATGGGCAAAAACTGAAAAGTGCGACATTTTGGCTTAAATACCTAGTTTTCTCCAAATTTTGAGGCGAAACCTGGTTGGGATATATTTCTGACATTTTACTATCATTCCTGAGAATATTAGCCATTTTGAGTATTTTCCAATTTTTCATAGGCTAATCATCACTGAAATGGGCAAAAACTGAAAAGTGCGACATTTTGGCTTAAATACCTAGTTTTCTCCAAATTTTGAGGCGAAACCTGGTTGGGAATATATTTCATACATTTTACTATTATTCCTGAGAATATTAATCATTTTGAGTATTTTTCAATTTTTCATAGGCTAACCATCCCCGAAATGGCCAAAAACTGAAAAGTGCGGCATTTTGTCTTAAATACCAGATTTTCTCCAAATTTTAGGCGAAACCTAGTTGGGAATATATTTCAGATTTACATATTCTCGAGATTTAGCCATTTTACTATTATTCCTGAGAATATTAGCCATTTTGAGTATTTTCCAATTTTTCACAGGCTAACCATCACCGAATGGCCAAAAACTAAAATGCGGCATTATGGCTTAAATGCCAATTTTCTCCAATTTTAGCGAAACATGGTTGGGAATATATTTCAGATATCTACAATCGTTAGATTACTAGATTTTGAGTTTTTTTCCAATTTTCATAGGTAACCATCACCGAACGGCCAAAACTAAAATGTTGGGTTAGATTTGTCAAAATTTTTGGTTAGATTTGTCACAAATTTTGGGTTAGATTTGTCACAATTTTTTGGTTATATTTGTACCAAAATTTTGGATTAGATTTGTCACAAAATTTAGGGTTAGATTTGTCACAAAGTTTTGGGTTAGATTTGTCACAAAATTTGGGTTAGAGTTAGATCTGTCACAAATTTTTGGGTTAGATTTGTCACAAATTTTGGGTTAGATTTGTCACAATTTTTGGGTTAGATTTGTCACAAAATTTTGGGTTAGATTTGTCACAACTTTAGGTTAGATTTGTCACAAAATTTTGGGTTAGATTTGTCACAAAATTTTGGGTTAGATTTGTCACAAAATTTTTGGTTAGATTTGTCACAAATTTTGGGTTAGATTTGTCACAAATTTTTGGGTTAGATTTGTCACAAATTTTGGGTTAGGATTTGTCACAAAATTTTGGGTTAGATTTGCCACAAAATTTTGGGTTAGATTTGTCACAAAATTTTGGGTTAGATTTGTCCACAAATTTTGGGTTAGATTTGTCACAATTTTGGTTAGATTTGTCATAAAATTTTGGGTTAGGATTTGTCACAAATTTTGGGTTAGATTTGTCACAATTTTGGTTGGATTTGTCACAAATTTTGGGTTAGATTTGCCAGAAAATTTTGGGTTAGATTTGTCACAAAATTTTGGGTTAGATTTGTCACAATTTTTGGGTTAGATTTGTCACAATTTTTTGGGATAGATTTGTCACAAAATTTTGGGTTAGATTTGTCACAAAATTTTGGGTAGGATTTGTCACAAAATTTTGGGTTAGATTTGTCAAAAATTTGGGTTAGATTTGTCACAAAATTTTGGGTTAGATTTGTCACAAAATTTTGGGTAGGATTTGTCACAAAATTTTTGGGTTAGATTTGTCACAAATTTAAGGTTGGATTAGTCACAAAATTTGGGTTAGATTTGCCACAAAATTTTGGGTTAGATTTGTCACAAAATTTTGGTTAGATTTGTCACAATTTTTGGGTTAGATTTGTCAAATTTTTGGGTTAGATTTGTCACAAAATTTTGGGTTAGATTTGTCAAAAATTTTGGGTAGGATTTGTCACAAAATTTTGGGTAGGATTTGTCACAAAATTTTGGGTAGGATTTGTCACAAAATTTTGGGTAGGATTTGTCACAAAATTTTGGGTAGGATTTGTCACAAAATTTTGGGTAGGATTTGTCACAAAATTTTGGGTAGGATTTGTCACAAAATTTTTTGTTAGATTTGTCACAAATTTTTGGGTTAGATTTGTCACAAATTTTTGGGTTAGATTTGTCACAAATTTTTGGGTTAGATTTGTCACAATTTTTGGGTTAGATTTGTACCAAAATTTTGGGATTAGATTTGTCACAACTTTGGGGTTAGATTTGTCACAAAATTTTGGGTTAGATTTGTCACAACTTTTGGGTTAGATTTGTCACAAAATTTTGGGTTAGATTTGTCACAAAATGTTGGGTTAGATTTGTCACAAAAATGTTGGGTTAGATTTGTCACAAATTTTGGGTTAGGTTTGTCACAAATTTTTGGGTTAGATTTGTCACAATTTTTGGGTTAGATTTGTCACAAACTTTTGTGTTAGATTTGTCACAAATTTTGGGTTAGATTTGTCACAACTTTTGGCTTAGATTTGTACCAAACCTAGTTGGGAATATATTTCAGACATTTTACTATCATTCCCGAGAATATTAGCCATTTTGACTATTTTTCAATTTTTCATAGGCTAACCATCATCGAAATGGTTAAAAACTGAAAAGTGCGGCATTTTGGTTTAAACACCTAGATTTTCTCCAAATTTTGAGCCGAAACCTGGTTGGGAATATATTCCAGACATTTCACTATCATTCTTGAGAATATTAGCCATTTTGAGTATTTTTCATTTTTTCATAGGCTAACCATCACCGAAATGGCCAAAAACTGGAAAGTGAGGCATTTTGGCTTAAATACCTAGATTTTCTCCAAATTTTTAGCCGAAACCTGGTTGGGAAGATATTTCAACATTTACTATCATTTTGAGAATATTAGACCATTTTACTATTTTCAATAATCAGACTATGCATTTTGGAAAATCTAGATTTTTTGGCCAAATCTAGCGAAACTGGTTGGACAAATCGTAACGTACTTTGGGCAAATTTTAGCTGGACTTTGGGACAAATCTAGCGCATTTTTTGGCAAATTAGGATTGGCAATCTCATTTTGGATAATCTAGCACTTTTTGCAATTTTTTTGTGCCAAATCTAGCGCATTTTGGCCAAAATCTAGCGCATTTTTGGCAAATTACCATTTTGGGCAATCTAGACATTTTTTGCAAATCTAGCTGCATTTTTACCAAATCTAGCATCTTTTGGGATAAATTTACGCATTTTTGTGCCATATCTAGCGCATTTTTGGGACAAATCTAGCGCATTTTTTGTGGACAAATCTAGCGCATTTTGGGACAAATCTAGCGACTTTTGGGCCAAATCTACGACATTTTTGGGCCAAATTCTAGTGCATTTTGACAAATCTAGCGCATTTTTGGGCCAAATCTAGCGCATTTGGGACAAATCTAGCGCATTTTTGGCAAATCTAGCGCATTTTTGGACAAATCTAGCGCATTTTTGTGACAATTCTAGCGCACTTTTGGACAAATCTAGCGCGATTTTTTGGGCCAAATCTAGCGCATTTTGGCCAAATCTAGTGCATTTTGTGCAAATCTAGCTATTTTTTAGCCAAATCTAGCGCACTTTGGGCAAATCTAGCGCATTTTTTGGCCAAATCTAGCGCATTTGGGCCAAATCTAGCGCATTTTTGGCAAATCTAGATTTTGGCCAAATCTAGCATTTTGCTACGCATTTTGGCAAATCTAGCGCATTTTTTGGATAAATCTAGGCATTTTGCAAATCTAGCCTTTTGGCCAAATCTAGCGCATTTTTGGGCCAAATCTAGCGCATTTTTTGGGCCAAATCTAGCGCATTTGGTTGCCAAAATTCTAGCGCATTTTTTGGCCAAATCTAGCGCATTTTGGGCCAAATCTATGCATTTTTGGCCAAATCTAGCGCACTTTGGGCCAAATCTAGCGCATTTTGGTCCAAATCTAGCGCATTTTTTGCCAAATCTAGCGCATTTTGGGCCAAATCTAGCGATTTTGGGCCAAATCTAGCGCATTTTGGGCAAATCTAGCTGCATTTTTTGCCAAATCTAGCGCATTTTGGCCAAATCTAGATTTTTGCAAATCTCGATTTTGGGCCAAATCTAGCGCATTTTTGGCCAAATCTAGCATTTTTGCCAAATCTAGCGCATTTTTGGCCAAATCTAGCGCATTTTGGGCCAAATCTAAGCATTTTTGCAATCTACGCATTTGGCCAATCTAGCGCATTTTGGGCCAAATCTAGCGATTTTGCCAAATCTAGCGCATTTTGGGCCAAATCTAGCTTTTGATTACTTTGGGCCAAATTCTAGCTCATTTTTTGGCAAATTCTAGCGCATTTTTGCCATCAAGTATTTGCATCAGCGCATTTGGCCAAATCTAGCGTATTTTGGCCAAATCTAGCGCATTTGGCCAAATCTAGCGCATTTGGGCCAAAATCTAGCTCATTTTTGGTCAATTCTAGCGCATTTTTCCATCAAATCTAGCGCATTTGGGCCAAACTAGCGTATTTTTGGCCAAATCTAGCGCATTTTGGGCCAAATCTAGCGCAATCTTTTTTTGCAAATCTAGCGCATTTTTGGCAAATCTAGCGCATTTTTGGCCAAATCTAGCGCATTTTGGCCAAATCTAGCGCATTTTGGGCAAATCTAGCGCAATTTTTGGCCAAATCTAGCGCATTTTTGGGCCAAATCTAGCGCATTTTGGGCCAAATCTAGCGCATTTTGGGCCAAATCTAGCGCATTTGGGCCAAATCTAGCGCATTTTGGCAAATCTAGCGCATTTTGGCCAAATCTAGCGCATTTGGGTCAAATCTAGCGCATTTTAGGCCAAATTGCTTTTAGCGCAATCTAGGCTTTTGGCCAAATCTAGCGTATTTTTGGCCAAATCTAGCGCATTTTTGGCCAAATCTACGCATTTTTGCCAATCTAGCGATTTTGGCCAAATCTAGCGCATTTTTGGGCCAAATCTAGCGCATTTTGGCCAATCTATGCGCATTTTGGGCCAAATCTAGCGCATTTTTGGCCAAATCTAGCCATTTTGGCCAAATCTACGCATTTATGCCAAATCTAGCGCATTTTTGGCCAAATCTAGCGCATTTGCATTGGCATCCAATCTAGCGCATTTTGGCAATAGCCTTTGCCAAATCTAGCGCATTTTGGGCCAAATCTAGCGCATTTTTGGGCCAAATCTAGCGCATTTTGGGCCAAATCTAGCGCATTTTGGGCCAAATCTAGGCATTTTGGGCCAAATCTAGCCATTTTTGGCCAAATCTAGGCACTTTGGCAAATCTAGCGCATTTTTGGCCAAATCTAGCGCATTTTGGGCAAATCTAGCGCATTTTTGGCCAAATCTAGGCACTTTGGGCCAAATCTAGCACATTTTTGGCCAAATCTAGCGCATTTGGCAAATCTAGGCATTTTTGGCCAAATCTAGCGCATTTTGGACCAAATCTAGGCTACTTTTGGGCAAATCTAGCCATTTTGGGCCAAATCTAGCGCATTTTTGCCAAATCTAGCGCATTTTTGCCAAATCTAGCTCACTTTGGGTCAAATCTAGCGCATTTTGGGTCAAATCTAGCGCATTTTTTGACCAAATCTAGCGCATTTTGGGCCAAATCTAGCGATTTTTTCGGCCAAATCTAGCGCATTTTGGGCCAAATCTATCGATTTTTGGCCAAATTTAGGCATTTTGGCCAAATCTCGCGCATTTTTTTGGCCAAATCTAGCGCATTTTTGGCCAAATCCTAGCATTTTTGCATCTAGCATTTTTGGCCAAATCTAGCGCATTTTGGCCAAATCTACCGTACTTTGGGCCAAATCTAGCGCACTTTGGGTCAAATATAGCGCATTTTTACGGCCAAATTCAGCGCATTTTGGGCCAAATCTAGCGTATTTTTGGCCTAATCTAGAGCTCTTTGGGCCAAACCTAGCACATTTATTTAGCCAAATCTAGCGCCTTTTGGGCCAAATCAAACGCATTTTTGAGCCAAATCTAGCTCACTTTGGGCCAAATCTAACGCTTTTTTTAGCCAAATCTAACGCATTCTGAGAATATTAGCCATTTTGGTACTTCATTTTTCATAGGCTAAGCATTTTCGAATGGCCAAATCGAAAAGGCGCATTTTGGCTTAAATCCTAGATTTTTCCAAATTTGAGCGAAACCTGGTTGGGAATATATTTAGACATTTCTTGAGAATATTAGCCATTTTGAGTACTTTCCAATTTTTCATAGGCTAACCATCACCGAAATGGCCAAAAACCAAAAAGTGCGGCATTTTGGCTTAAATACCTAGATTTTCTCAAAATTTTGAGGCGAAACCTGGTTGGGAATATATTCACAATTTTAACATCATTCTGAGAATATTAGCCATTTTGAGTACTTTCCAATTTTTCTAGGCTAAGCATCACCGAAATGACCAAACCGAAAAGTGCGGCATTTTGGCTTAAATACCTAGATTTTCTCCAAATTTTGAGGCGAAACTTGGTTGGAATGTATTTCAGACATTTTACTATCATTTCTGAGAATATTAGCCATTTTGAGTACTTTCCAATTTTTCATAGGCTAACCATCACCGAAATGGCCAAAAACCGAAAAGTGCGGCATTTTGGCTTAAATACCTAGATTTTCTCCAAATTTTGAGGCGAAACCTGGTTGGAAATATTTCAGACATTTTACTATCATTCCTGAGAATATTAGCCATTTTGAGTACTTTCCAATTTTTCATAGGCTAACCATCACCGAAAGGCCAAAAACCGAAAAGTGCGGCATTTTGGCTTAAATACCTAGATTTTCTCCAAATTTTGAGGCGAAACCTGGTTGGGAAATATTTCAGACATTTTACATCATTCTGAGAATATTAGCCATTTTGAGTACTTTCAATTTTTCATAGGCTAACATCACCGAAATGGCCAAAAACGAAAAGTGCGGCATTTTGGCTTAAATACCTAGATTTTCTCCAAATTTTGAGGCGAAACTGGTTGGGAAAGATATATTTCAAGACATTTTACTATCATATCTTTTGCCCTGAGAATTATTAGCACATTTTGAGTATTTCTCAATTTTTCACAGGCTAAGCATCACCGAAATGGTCAAAAACCAAAAAGTCCGGCATTTTGTCTTAAATATCTAGATTTTCTCCAAATTTTGAGGCGAAACCTGGTTGGGAATATATTTTAGACATTTTACTATCTTTCCCTGAGAATATTAGCCATTTTGAGTATTTTCCAATTTTTCATAGGCTAAGCATCACCGAAATGGTCAAAAAACCAAAAAGTGCGGCATTTTGTCTTAAATATCCTAGATTTTCTCCAAATTTTGAGGTGAAAACCTGGTTGGGAATATATTTAGATATTTTACTATCATTCCTGAGAATATTAGCCATTTTGAGTACTTTCCAATTTTTATAGGCGTTATCACTGAAATGGCCAAAAATAAAAGTGCGGCATTTTGTCTTAAATACCTAGATTTTCTCCAAAATTTGAGGCAAAACCTGGTTGGGAATATATTTCAGACATTTTACTATCATTCCTGAGAATATTAGCCATTTTGAGTACTTTCGAATTTTTAATAGGCTAACCATCACCGAAATGGCCAAAAAACAAAAGTGAGGCATTTTTGCTTAAATATCTAGATTTTCTACAAATTTTGAGGCGAAACCTGGTTGGGAATATATTTCATACATTTTACTATCATTTCTGAGAATATTAGCCATTTTGAGTACTTCCAATTTTTCATACGCTAACCATCACCGAAATGGCCAAAAACCGAAAAAGTGCGGCATTTTGGCTTAAATACCTAGATTTTCTCCAAATTTTGAGGCGAAAATTGGTTGGGAATGTATTTCAGACATTTTACTATCATTCCTGAGAATATTAGCCATTTTGAGTACTTTCCAATTTTTCATAGGCTAACCATCACCGAAATGGCCAAAACCGAAAAGTGCGGCATTTTGGCTTAAATACCTAGATTTTCTCCAAATTTTGAGGCAAAACCTGGTTGGGAATAAATTTCAGACATTTTACTATCATTCCTGAGAATATTAGCCATTTTGAGTACTATCACCGAAATGACCAAAAAATGAAAAGTTCGTCATTATGGCTTAAATGCTTCTATTTTCTCCAAATTTTGAGGTCAAACGTTGTTGTGAAGATATTTCAGAGCCTGTTTGAACTTATTCATGAGTTTTCAAGAATTTTCAAGTCGGGTTTTCTCAAGCCTTAGATCGAGGTTTGTTTGGATTGTTTACGAAATTTCACGGTTCAAACTTTCGTCGTGTCTTAAAATAGCTCATATATATGTCCACCCACATGGTGTCAATATCTAGTTATTTATACATTAAAGCAAACACCAAATCCCCATTTATACAAAGCAATACGTATAAGATCTAAATACCAAAAACCCAGAAAACTCAAACACAAAACCCAGAATCAAAAAGCCTGCAATCTCCAAATGCCACACTGCTGAAAAAAACCCAGATAACAGATTATAAATAAAACACCATAAGCTCATCATATATGCTTAATCAAATCTTGCATCTTTCTTCTTGCTTGGTTTCGACATAGGCAGCGAAATGTGGATGAACCCGAACTTCCTCCTCTGTGTGAAGAACTGCTTCTGATCACCAGCTTCTTGCTGCTTCGGAGGCCTTGGATGGAACGATAGATCGTCTCTTATTTCATGAAGCATCTGACTCAATGCCACCTTTTGCCTCCCGTTTCGCCCTGGTACCGGTGCAGGTGCTGCTGCTGGTTCCACTGGCCTTGCCCTTGCTGCGTAATCATCGGCTGCAACCTGCTGCTTTCTCCCGAGGAAGTCCCGCATTGAAACAGTTGGCCTTAGGACAGGCTTCGGTTCGTCCTTAACATGGTGATCGGGGCGGAAGAACTGCATGTTGCTGAGTCTGGTGTTGTAGTATGCTGCTGCTGCCTGTCCTAGACCGTCGTGATCATCGTCTGGGATCCACTTGAGGAAGGCCTCCTCGGCATCGAACTGCTTCCTGCTCGCCATTTCTACTTTGTTCAACGCATCTTCTAAGGCCTGCTTGCTTCTCCTGACTTCCTCTGTTGCTTCTCTCATCTTCTTCAGGATCTGCATCTTACTGTTGGAAGGTTCGTACTTTGTAACTTTGTTAACCGGCTCTAATCTTCTCTGAGGGATCCCTTGTTGAGGTTTATGGATCAGAGGCGAAAGCGGTTTGAATGAGCTTGGCTTCTCTGGCTCTGGAAGGCTAAAGCTGCAAGGGCTTCCATTGTTGCTTGATAAGGACTTGATCTCAGCTAATGCAACAGCTTCAGCTGCTCTTGCAGCTTCCTCCATCTTTCTAGCTGCAAGAAGCCTCAACTCAGCAGTCCTCAGATCACCCACTTTAGACTGTCCGTTCCCCACGATCTCCGGCTTCACAACTTCGGTCATCGTCTTTAACTGCTCGTGATTGTGCCCGGGTTTCCTTCTCGCATGTTTCAGCTCCTCTTCCAACGACAGCACTCCTGCAAATTTCGAGGTTAGCCTCTTGCGGGTGTTCTGAAGATACATTTTCTCCTGCTTCATGCTCTTGTTCAGAGACTCGACAGAAGTTTGAATCACACCGAGGTCGTTAATGGTTTTACCAAGGTTCAGCTTCGCCTGCTTCAGCTCCATCAAGATCATGTCGGGTGATGAATTCGGGCTTGGACTGCTCCCCGTCGTCATCATCAACCTCTGCTGCTGCTCATAATGCTGATGAAATGCATCCTTGTTTACCATTTTGATAGCAGCAGCTGGACTTGACATGTTATGATGATGATGAACATCATCCGGGACTTGGATTGTCATGCATCTAAGCGCTTCTTTCTGCAACTGAAGCTTCAAATCTTCCACAATCTTCTTGGTTGTTCCTAGCTCTTCAAGAACATCTAGTGTTTCCAACTCCTTCACTATCAAATCCTTCTCTAATTCAGCAGCTTGTTCCTCTACTTTCTTCAAGTCTATCTCCCCCTAAACCAGAAATTTCAAATCCAATGTTTCATCACTCAATGCCCAATTCGAAACCCAGATTACCAAAATTCAATCATTCAATTACAAACATCTGCAATCAAAGAGAACTCATAACCAGAAAGATAGGAAAATTTTCGAAGAACTTACGAAGTCTTCTCCAATTCTGTAACAAGGCACCCAGGGACCGCTGCCGCCGAACCGATCAACAGCCTCCTTCACCGAACCAAACGGCGGCGAAGTGTCGATCTCAGCTCTCAGACCGAATTTCCTAGTTCCGGCATGGTCAGGGCAGAATCCGAGGCTCTCGCACTCCGAAACGAGCTCGGATCTCATTTCGTTGATACCAGGGTGCCCGGCACCGGCTCCGGCGGCGGAGGCGATTCGTCGGACATTGCAGATCGAAGAAGAAGAAGAAGTGGGTTGTGAGAGTGAGGGAAAGGGAAGAGGAAGGTGATAATAAAGAGTCAAAAGAGGAAGGAAGAGAAGCCGAAGCCATCATTATTTGGTAACACTGCAATCAAATCCTTTCCTTTCTCTTTGCTTTTGCTGGTTTTGGGATTTTGATGCTGGTGGGTGGTATGATTGTGTTTCCTTTTCTTGCCTTTTTAGGTCATCGGAGTGAAGAAAGAAGGTGGTGAGTGAGTAGCTAACTCGGCCGGGTCCACTCGGTAAAAAAATGGAGGAAGACTCGGAAGCTCTTTATGGTATGATCGTTCGCTTTCAGGGGACGGCGGGTCAGAGAGGAAATTGACGGTGGTGGACCTCCGGTATGGTAAATTGGTAATTAATCATTGCCCCGTGGTTGGGTGGGAAACCGGTTCGGTTTTCGAGATACCAAAATATCGGGTTTGATTAGCGTGAAAAAGAGCTGTCTCTATGGGTTTGGGCACTGCAACTGGGTGGGTTCTCCAAGATAGCTCACGTACATTACTTCATGTTGTTGGAACATCATATTCGGGTTTTTTTCCTGATTCCTTCCTTCTTGAACTATTGGCGTGTTGACAAGTGTCTCTCCTTTCAGGAGCGTCTTCTCTTGTCGCAAGATGTGCAATTGTCCAAAAGATCCTCCAGATACTGACAATAGCACCAAATATTCGTCTCTTAACAGTGCGCTTTTCAGCAAATTGAGCTGCCATTTAGTGGCACGTCTCAACTAATTTACCGTTTTTCATCTCGTTAACTCCTAACAGAGCTACCTCGTTAAAAAGTCAACACCTCAAACCACCATATCCCGTAACTGAATCGTAATTATACCAAAATTTAACCGTACTATCTTACTGAGTAGTTCATAATCCAACCGGTTCGAAACCGATTTTAACCACTATGAAGTGTTAGTTGGGAATTGAGCGGGAAACCCGGCGATTAAGGGTACAAATTGAAACACTGTGGGCCGTGGGCCCACTGATGATTTGCTATCTTTAAAAAACTTTTTTTTCCCGCTTTTACCCCTTAGTTTGGTGGGCATGCAAAAGGAAAAGAAGGGCTGGGCCCAGCCCAACTAACTTTTTAATCTTTTTCCCTCTTTATATATTCTTTTTTATTTATTTTTATTTTTTGCTCCTTTTTTTTATTAGGGTAAATAACAATATTCACTCTCTACTTTGTCAACTTAACGTATTACTCCTTACATGATAAATAACTTTTTTAATATCTTCCTATTTCTGTCACTTTGTCTTTTTTGATCTTTCTGTTTCAATTTTTGTCTTCTTAATCTTAGATTTGGACACATGTTATGCTACATCAGCAACTACTTTCACACTTTAGTGAGTAAGCATTGGGAGAGGTAACGATAAGAGTACAAGTGTAATACAGAGGGTTTTAAAACCACGTGTTTTATTCGTCGGTTTTATCCTATCCAATTATATATATTTATATTCTCAGTTAAATGACGCTCCATCAGCCAAAACTTGGCTATTGGAGCTGAAGTGGTGTGCTGAACGTGCACCAATTAATATTAAAAAGACAAAAGTTGGCACCAAATGCTAAAAAAAAAACAGAATGACTAAAGTAAGAAGGGTAAAAACAACAATTTATAGTGCAGAGACAGACAATCTGTTAAGTTAACAAAGTAGAGGGACTAAAATGCTATTTTATTTATTATTATTATTATTATATATGTCCTTGGCTATGGCATCTGACATTTTTTCCAATTTGGTCATCTTGTTTTGAATAATAGAGTTCACAATTATTATATGGTACAATTCACACATGATAGAATACCACAAAACATAATAATACTATGTACTATGAAATGATTCATTCATTTAGACATAAATAGCTAAGTATGAGAGTTGACAAAAAGGATTTGATTAGTAATTTGTTGGTATTAGTTTTTTGATAATTTAATAAGTTCCTTAATGGGTTAAATCAATTGAGTTATCTCGGGTCGGAATACGTAAAAAACTGAGTATATTTTATAAGTGTGAGTGAAAGTCTTACTTATGAGCTAGTTTAACACCAACAATGATATCAAAGTAAAGTTAGTAACAGTGCGATCCTGTAATTGGTATTAGAGTTGAACTTTCGATTGAGACAATGCTGAATAAATGTGATCAACAACAAGATAGACCTCGGAAGACGAAATTGGAGATGTGGAGACCTTGATTTTGTGGTGGTTTCTTGTGCCGAAAGTCTTCCCGATGAGTGAAGGTCAGACAACGTATCCCTTTGATATTAATAACCATCCAAGATGTCTACGAAATAAGTGTATAGCTAGACCAAAGAATACACATTGATTTGCAGGAGAGAGTATTGAAATGACAACCCAAATACTACATTGTCAAATACTAGTGCTGAGATGTTGATGGTTCATAACTTTTCTCGTGCGGTGTCCTTCAATAGTATGAATGAAAATCTGTTGTCATGTTCTTTGTCAAAACCAAAATTTAGCTGATGTACCATATAATGAGCTACTCTATTCACCATACGTGAAAAGACATGCACATAATATAACTTCAATTATCACCTAAAAAAAACACACGAAACCATCAATCACTAGGCCATCTCTACGTCTCCCGACACGTATCGAGCCTGTGGTACAGAATTTACAGCACATGATCATGAATTAAGCTGCAATTAGAAAGTTTGACATCCATTTGTTAATGGAGGTTGTTGGCTTAGTACGATTTCCATGTGAGATCTACTCATTACACCATTTGTGATCAAGCTTCATCGATCGAGTTGAAGAAGAAAAAAACAAATTTTACTGAGTGTAAAGTGCAGGCAAAAGTCCTACCCAGAAAAGCTAGCCTTTTGTCGGCATCGTGTGCCTTTTTATGATTGGGAAGTAACTAGAAAGAGGCTCAAGGACTCGATTTGCTCATGGAGATTTCAATGATTCACCGTTCAGGTAATAGGGTTGTTAATTACGTGATATGCATGGCTCCCGATGATTTCTCTAGAGTCTTGGTGGTGAACTTGACACTGTTGGTTGGAACTTGATTACCTTTCGATGTGAGTTTGTCATCTATGTCACTACAAAAAAGTTTGTCTTCAGCTACTGCAAACTTACAACGACATGAAAATGTAGTAGCAAATAGTTGATGTTTGCTATGGTGATCACTATTTCATGTAGTAATTTGCCGTAACAAATACTATTTGTCACACCACTATTTGCTACACTTCAGCATCCCTGTCGCAAATAGTATTTGCTACTGCAAATTACTACATGAAATAGTGATTATCGTAGCAAATATCAACTAGTTATATCAACTATTTGCTACTGCATTTTCATGTCGTTGTAATTTTGCAGTAGTTGAAGACAAATCTTTTTGTAGTGTACGTATGACTCCGAATGGAGTCTTGACACTATGGGTTGGAACTTGACACTATGGGTTGGAACTTGATTTTCCTTTCGATGTGAGTTTGCCATCTATGTGGAAAGAAATGGGGCTCAGTATCACGATATATAACGATCCTCTACTCTATTACCGTTTATGATATGGGAAATTTTGACCACTGATATGATTTCGGTACAGATAGTTGTTATTCATGTGTTATTTTGTGTGGTTTCATCATGTTCGTTACAACCGTACAGATACCTCGATAACTTGGTTAGTCTGGGGCGTAGAGAACGAGGTAGAACAGGTATACCCATTGGCTCGAAAAATATTAGAGTGCTGAAACTTCAGCACCAAAATGGTGCTGAAGCTGCCTACGTGTAGATTCATTCAAACATAGGATCATCACGTTTGAATGAATCTACACGTAAGCGGCTTCAGCACCATTTTGGTGCTGAAGTTTCAGCACCATAAATTGTTTGGCTCGAAATTTCAAACGACAATATTATATTTTTGTTGAAATCTAGTAACCATGTTTTTTTTTCAATTCACAATACATTGCAACAGTGAAGAGTAAAGTTTGAATTACATAACAGAAAGCATTTGGGCACAGAAACAAAGTCTCCAGCTTTGCTAAAATCATCTGAATCACTCAAGTTTCAGCTTCACCTCTTGCGTTCTTTTCTCCATTTGTATACTGCTGGCCCCGATGTTACACCGGAGGTCTCATCTTCCTGATGTCCGGAGATCTCATCTGGCCGCAGCTTACGCTTTCGACCCTTTTTCTGATTACAGAAGAAGGGCACAAGTAGTTTCAATACAGCATCAATCAGGCAAGGAGGAGTATCTCAGCAGTGCAAATAATACACATTACTATACCTGCAGTTCCTTCTGTAATGTCATCTCCATGTACATCTTCTCTAACTGGCTTATTCTGTTCTTCCTAGCTTCTAGGTCTCTGTATGAACTGGCTAGTTTCCTGCATATCGAACAGTGTTCTCAGAATGCACACAATTGCGAGTTAACGGAACTATAATCGTTGTTTCCGCAGTCTACTGTTCTTAAAAGTATGTTGATCACAAAGAAGATATGTATCAGCTAATTACAAACAGATGAACAATGATAGCTCCAAAATCACCAAGGTATTCAGAATCGAAAATCGCCAAGTAGCATTACAGCATCAGCACACCACATAAGTTATGTAAATCGCCAGATTGCCAAGTACCTTTTAATAAAATCAGGCACTGGCTTTCCTGCATTGGATGTACCCTCACTGTTCTCGGCACAGCGTGTCCTTATCTCTTTGGCCTCCGCTCTGCAAAAAGTTGATGAACCATAGGTTTAATAGCATGGCTTTCAACTTATATCAGTGCAAATTTCATCATTGAACGCTGTTACTAATAGCTGCAACATGATGAACTGTGTAGAAGTCAAGAAAAAAGTAACCAGAAGCACCTAATAGGCCTATCTCAGGACCTCAAGTCAATCGGCATATGAATAAGTCGTCAATCAAAAGTAAATGAACATTCATAAAGTGGAACGAACCTATCTTCAGCAAAATAGATATGTTTGTTTGATGGCTGCTTGTCCACCGAGTGCAAGACGGAAGTAAGCCTTTCAACTTTCTGCATACGAAAAAGATCATCAATAGCAACAATAAGCATAGATTGTATTCAAAGCTTCAGCATTTCAGTAAATAACGTAAGGGAGAGCACCAGTTACCTTTTTCTCGCTTTGAAGTGTTTGAAGCACATATCCTATGTCTTGAGTCTTCATCAACATCAATTCGTCGTGTGTGTATTTATGAGCCTCACCCCTATGGTCAGAATCCAAGCAATTCAACCGTGAGTCCAAAGTGAAACCATAGCTTCAAATTATTCATAGCTAGCTTAGCTCCAATTTGAAGGTTCTCAGTCTGACAAACAGAAGTAAGAACTCTAATTCACCTTCTAGCTGTTCTAGAAATAGAATTACTGATTACAACGATAAACTAATCCACCCAGTTTCACCACGAAATAAGATCATTCATCCAACAGTTAACTTTCAGAACCACCAATGTCATCAATCTAGCATCCTATTTGCTAAACACTCTCAATGTCTCCATTCTTAAAGGCCAAATCAAACCGTAAGCAAATGGCTGGATAAAGGAACACTACAAGGATTATTGAGGCCTTACAGAGAACGATGAACTCCATTAACAGTTCGGGATTTAACCATGCCAAAGTTGAACTCATCAGGATTTCTGAAAGCTGCTTTCTCTCTCAAAATCTGCGAAAAAAAAGATAAAAAGCCACACAGCCACAATCAGAAACAGAAGAAAAAACAGCAAAAGAAATCGGGAAATAATTCTTCCACTGCTAATACCTGTATAGTCTCCTTCTTCTTCTGGTACGCCCTCGCACGAACAGCATAGTCCTTGTGCTTCTCCAGAAGCCCAAACTTCTTTCTCGACTCTCTGCCACAGACAAAGCACACAGTAGAAAGGAATTCAGAAACACGGAAAAAGCTGAAAAAGAACAGCAATTTGATGGAGCACTCACGGTTGCGAACGTTCCTTATGGATTCTTCTAGGAAGAACATTCTTTAACGACGACATTTTCGAAGTAGCTTACTGGCTACTGATGCTCCTGACGCTCTGTTTCCGTTCACCTGCACGGCGGAGAGGTGGAGCAACGACGGAGATTACCGATCGTGCGCTGGTGGGAAAGAGTAAAACCCTAGTAGAATCGCAGAGGAGCAGCTGAGCTGAAGATGACTGTCGTACAGCGTTTGTTTTCGCAGGCGTGGTGAATTACCCTGACAGTACACCATCGAAATTTTTTTAGGTTATCTAATGGTCACTGAACTTTCTAACTTGTAAACTCTTGGGCTTTCTTACAGGCCCAAATCTTGGGCTTTCTTACAGGCCCAAATCTTGGGCTTTTTATCATTTATAATTATTAAAACAACATGTATACAATATTCTTTATTTTAGATGCTAATGGTACGGTTAGACACACTCTAAGTTATCTCTTAAGTCGGAGTTAGGTAAACTATTAAAACTTACGGTTTGGGTTGACACCCTTTCTTAGTATTACTGATTCTCTTATGTTAGAACTTCTTACTTTCAGAGATGCTTGTGCCTTGTGCTCGGCTAGAGGATGGAGTTGTGTTGATATTGAAGGGGACACAACCCTGGTTACGTCCATGGTATCCAATCAGGATATTTTTTTGCTCCGTGGTGGAATGGTGGTAGCGGGTATCCTTTACTTCCTGCAGGCCTCCCCTCCATTCGGCTACTGACTGTCCCCGGAATGGTAAATTATTTGCCTCACTCCAATTACGATTTCTCTTAGCAAAGATGATTGACCAAGTACATCAAGAGAAGAAAAATATTAAGTAGGTTGTGTCTTATTCTCGTTTATAATGAAATACCAATCTCTCATTTATCGTGGTTGAAACTGTTGTCAATGTGTCATACTGTGATTGTGAGCTTTTGAGAAGCATTACAATAACTCGAGTTGTTGGTAAAAAATTTTGAATGACTTTTATATTGTTTACTAATACGCCCCCTCAAAACAATGACACGCGAAAAAACTTGAAGTTTGCACAGCTTCGATAAAACTTGTGCATCATAATGTGGGTCACAGAGACTTGAATAAGTCTTTATACACAAATTTTATTATGTCATAAACCGTTGCATCTCAGTATCGTTATCAAATTGCCTAATTTGCCTAATGTCTATGGCAAAATTAACGGCTATGAGACCCGAAGAGTGTCTAATCCTCTTTTAATGAGGCTTGTGAGTCGTTACCATCAATGCCTTGTGGTACCACATTGCTAACTCTTGTGCCACGGCGAAGCCTTCTTAACCATGACAATTTAATATAATTAAAAAATATGCAAATACTATTTGCCATAAAAATAACAATAAATACAATAAAAAATACTATATCTTATTATTTATAGAGTTTATAATGTGTTAGGTTTACTTATTTGATTGAATTGTATGTGATTCGTCGGAAAATTGGGTAGACGAATAAGTGATTCGAGTTAAAGAACTGGACGAGTAAGAGAGGGCAGTCCTAACTCTGTTTATTTTGATTATTGATCATCTAGGAAGAAGCGCTCTTGGGCGTGTACCCTACAATGTGTGAAAAAGACGAATGTAGTAAGAGAAGTAGAATATAGAGGGTGATCAGGCGTGTGAAATTGAGAAGTACTATAAAACGAGAAGTACCGAGATATGAGACATCCATTTATGAAATTGGTAGTACAGTCACAAATGATGAGTCACCTTTCTTTTATGGCAGTCTCATGATCCCGTGCCTCATACACACGAACTGTAAACCCTGTCCTCGGTCCTCACAATTCCGTTGATAAGATCAATGACGAAAATCTTCCCCCTAGTAACCCTAGCTTGAACCCTCTTACAAACTCTTGAAGTCCGCCCTGCTAAAGACTAGACCATGAAGTCTGACCTATGGGCGGACCTAGCCCATCAATATGGTTGGTACTAGACCTCGAGACATGAAAATTAAACCATAAATATTATCGAAAACTCCGAACTCGAACCGAACCGGCTACCGTATGCCTTGTCAATTAAGTATTAAATTATGTATCCGCTACCAACATGATACAATTAATTGGCTTGCAACTGCAAAATGAGCTCATTTAAGCCGTAGAGGACAATTTAGTTCAACATCAGATGGCGATACTACGAACACCAAGAACAAAACAAAAGTAAAACATGGCGAAATTGTACTGCAATTGATAGAGGCTGAATTGAATGATGGTATGATGGATCGCGGTAATAGCTCCTTATACTTATAAATCGATCGTTTTACACTTTTTAGTTTGGCCACTTTGTCTTTTGGGTCTTTCCGATCCAACTATCGTCTTCTTAACGTTGAATCTGGACACATTTGCACACCAACAGAGAGATATCAGAGATAGGGGACAATGAGTTGGCAAGGGACGTAAATTAGGGAGGTATGCAGTGGCGAAGCCAGGATTCGAGTGTACCCTTGGCCCGATACGTAAAATACAATAGGCTGAATATATCTTCATACGGAAAAATACATGTATTTTAGCTATTTTGGTGCAGGGGGAGTCCAGGGTAGTCACCCCCTATCTTCGCCAGTGGAGATATAGCTAGCGAAGATTATTGTAAAATACGAAGGGTTTAAAATATCACACGTTTTTTTCTTCTATTTTATCCTATCTAATTATATATACTTATATTCTTAATTAAAAATGCTTAGTAAGCTAATACATGGATATTGGAGCTAACGTGGTGTACTGAATGCGTACTAATTAACGTTATTAAGATGAAAGTTGAAATGAAAGAACCCAAGAGGCAAAGTAGTCGAAGTAGGAGGGTAAAAAGAGCGATTATTTATAGTGTAGAGAGCTATCTGTTAAGTTGGAAAAGTAGAGGGGCCAAATGGATATTTTCCCTTTTATTTTCCAAGGTCTACTATGTGTGTTCATTGTTATAAGATAATAATTCATTTCTTAATTTTGGTTGTTAAGATAAGATTTTTTAATGGATAAGCATATCATATCATATAGTTTTGGTTACCTAATTATTCCATGAATAGCAAATGTTGATATAATCATAAGAGGTTGATAAAATCAATCATCCCATAAATAGCAATGAATTAAAAAAAACATTTACTTGTTGAGTCTATACTTATCTAGGTTTAATCCTAGTAATATGTGTTTTTATTTATTTATATAGGCTTAGACCTCAAGGGAAAAATACCCTAGTACTTGGACCTTCGACGGTCTAAATCGACTATGATCATCCAGGTTATCAACCAGAAGCTAACACATGATAATCCACACCTTAAATACCAATATTTTTTTTTTTATAATTGATAGTTACTATATATATGTATAAGGTCCAAACAGCAAGTGCATATACAAGGGAGATAACAGCAATCGCTAAGCATCTCCAAACTTCCAAAGAAAAGCCAAACCCCTATCCCTTATACACCCAAAAAATATAAGTTATAATTAATAGTCTCTAACACACATTGATGAGATACAATACATCATCATCTCACCCCATCATTAAACACCCTGAGACGTATGCTCTATAGCTCATACGCCCTAGGCTCCCAAAACGCCTTCGACAATCCCCGATACTTCTCTGTCTCCCGCGCTCATGCTCATATCATAAACGCTTACCTCTTTCATAATCACCCCTTACTATTCTATGAGGTACATCTTGGAGCTGAGCCACAACGGATCCAATCTCAACTCTATCCTCCAGATCAAACCATCTTATTAGGCGACCCAACGCCAAAGTGCTCAAAATCATTTAAAAGTTAATTAGTATAATTATTCAATGTAACTTACTATAAATAATTATATGAAAAATAACATCTTATCCTTCCTTGAAGAAGTCTATATGTTCTAATTAATTAGTGTTTCATTACCCCTTTGACCACACATCATAAGTCATATCAAATGAGAGTTGACAAGTTTAGAAGAAGTGCTTCCTACTATTAATTTATTTATCATATTAATTTTGTTGACAATTTAGGGGTAATGTATTAGTGGTTACCATGTTGATTTCTTATTTATAATTTAAGAATATCGATATTTTAAACGTCTTTTCTGATTATATTATGATTCGCTAAATGATATCGACGTCAGTGCAAGATGGTCACCTTATTTTTTGAGGGGACACTACAAAATATTGATTTTTAGCTATTGTAAGATTACAACGACATGAAAATGCAGTAGCAAATAGTTGATGTTATTACAACGGCATGAAAATGCAGTAGTAGTAGCAAACATAAACTATTTGCTACTGCATTTTCATGCCGTTGTAATCTTGCAGTAGCTAAAGATCAATTTTTTTTTAGTGGGATAATATGCAATGTTGCGGTTATCGATAAATAAACGTAAAGATTTACGATCATACCAGCCAATTATCATGGTTGAACCAGGTCGTTGACTGGTTGACGTCTAGCCACAAACTCACATGCCGATTTTGGGCAATTGATCGACTCATGGTTGAACCGGTCAGACTGATCCGACATTAAATACCAATGAGGACCATCCACGTGGCAAGGCTAGCTTAGCTATTACCACTATTAAATAAATATATAAATCAATACATCTCTTCCTTCTTCTTCTTCTCAACTAGCTAAAAAAATGTCGACGACGAGTAAGCTCTTCCTAACCACCGCCGCCTCCAGCAGGAAGATAACGTCGGAAGACATCAACGGCGGCGGCGCCACCCACAACCCCTCTTTCCGAGTCTACTACGGCGGCTCTCCCGTCGCCGTCCCTTTCACCTGGGAATCCGCTCCCGGAACTCCCAAGCACAACCTCTCCTCCTCCGGCGACGACGATAATCTCATGCCGCCACTCACGCCGCCGCCTTCCTTCTACTCCGCCGCCTCCATGAACTCCAACTCCTCCGCCGCCAGAAACCTCCTCGGAACCTTGTTTTCCGGTGGTAGTTATCGGTCCTCTTCGTCTTCATCGTCCACGTCATCATCTGGCCGCGATTCTGCTGACGTGTACATGAGTAGGAGGAAGAAGAAGAAGCCGCGTTTGATGAGCCGGTGGTTCTTCTGCTCCGGCCGGCAGGAGATTCGCGGTGGCGTATGGTGATCATCGGTGGTAATTAATTAATTGGTTAATTACGTAATGCTATATAATTGCTCGATGGAAAATTACTTGTTTGGTCATCAAACTCCTGAGATGTGAGTTAAACGGTCCATTAATAAAATGTAATTAGTTGTACAATTAATCTTGTGAGTTTTCATATAATTATATATATTTTTCTTTCTGCTCGGTTTGTTTCACTGATAATTCGATATACCGTCCAAATTGTTAGGGTCTCTAGAATGTACAATAGAATTTGTATAGACACTGATATGTGATCAAGAGTCTTAAAACCTCTATACGTGTTTTGGATTGGGGCGTTTATGAAGTTTGCGGAGAGTGAGTTGTGGACCAATCAATGATCTGGGTTATGACCCATCAATTCTAGTAGTAAATCAACGTAGTCGCGTATTATTGACTAGTACAAAGACAACCATCTAGTTACTTAGGATTTCACATGAACTTCTGAAACCTAACGACATAATCGATAGATCTTATTGTCGCTGGACGTAAGAATGATCGAAAGATCAACGAATCAAACAAGAAATTTGACTTGAATTCGTAGCCATCACCCGAGTGAGGTCACATTAATTTTGTGAAGAGAGAGTAGCAAGAGATGGTAGATGACTCATTAATAAGCCAAATTTTCCCATGGTCAAAATGTGGGTCTTATAGTAGGTGGGAGGGATGTGTGTTCATTTAAGTAGAGGATATTGTTTTTCCAATAGGAAAAATATGGGGGAGCTAGAAGCATTGAATTTAGGTCATGTGCCTAATTGTATGAGTTGTTGTGACTTGTGATGCATATGATCTCTCTAGTCTCTCCACGTACAATAGAATGCCAAAATCTGCCTCCCATCACTAATGGTCCACATCTTGTTACTCCCATAACCAATGATCCGGATTTTGTTAGGATCGAGTCACCATTCAGCTGATAATGCACGTGGCTTTTCAGCCTGAACTTTGAGACGCTGCAGATAGTCTTTGACTCTAATGTCGATGGAAAAGTTACAACTGTCACACTTACACGAACGTCCTCGACAGAGATGATGAAGTCACAACTATCACACTACTTACACAACGACGTCCTCGACCATACGCTCTCTAACTATACGCTCAGGGTACTCACATACCCCCCCCCCCCCCCCCCCCCCCCATACTTCTGTCTCTCATAACCAATGACGGAGATAGAACTGGCTTAGGCTACCTTGGGCCTCACCCCAAGGTCCCCTGAACTCAAATAGCTAAAACTTATTTTGTTCCTTTATATATTCAGTGCAATTACATATTTTTCCTCAATAACATCCAACCCATAGTCCACTAACATCCTAGCTTCACGAATGCCCATAACGCCTACTCTATACTCTTATTCTTTTTGTGTATACGCCTTGTAAGGAATCAATCAATGAACCATGGAGGCGTTCAAAGAGTAGTAAACGAATCACTGACCAACTCATTCAACCTACTTAATCTTTCAAATTAAACCGCTCATTGAACCAATCAGCCGACCCCGACCAAGTAGGCTTTCTTTCAATTACTATGTTAAACACAAACCATTAGCCCTCAACTACGGGTACCTACCGTATCCAAAATTGTAAGGCCCAACACACAACATCCCTATAGGCCCCCATAGCCCTAACAACAATAGCAAGGTATGTTAATTGAAGACATCAAATTATCTAGGCTACTAATGATATGCCTAACCTAATGGACAAAGGTCCCAAGTTCTAAGCCTAACTCGAGTTATTGAGATACAACGGTTATTGACATATCCAATATTGCTTAAGAGTTGAGGTTTGCTACGTAATTAGCTTAATTAATTAATTAATTAATCTAGTGTATTTTCCAAGGACTAATTATAAAAAGGGATAATAGGCCGGCAGGCCCCTGTACTATTGAAAGATAACAAACAGGCCCCTCTACTATTAATTGCACCAAACAAGCCCCTCTACTTAGAACATATAACAAACAAGCCCTTCCGTTACAAATTTGACAAACGACGTTACTGAATTGTTGACACAGTTAACACGTCACTGGCCCGTAGGTTGTTAGAGTTTACACGCCAGCCGATTGGAATGTCAGCAACCCTAAACGACGTTGTTTTTTACTATTTGGATTATTTGTTGCTAATAACCCTGAGTCAAAACACAACCGTTTATGGTTGCTGACATTCCAATCGGTTGACGTGTAAACTCTAACAATCTACGGGTTAGTGACGTGTCAACTGTGTCAACAATTCAGTAACGTTGTTTGTCATATTTGTAACGGAAGGGTTTGTTTGTTATATGTTCTAAGTAGAGGGGCCTAATTGGTGTAATTCATAGTAGAGGGGCCTGTTTGTTATCTTTCAATAGTACAGGGGCCTGCCGGCCTATTATCCCTTATATAAATAAGATCATGAAAGAGAGGAAAGTCAAAACCTATTTAAGAAGTCACACGTGAGGCTAGACTATAGCTGCTGGCCGGTGTATTTTTATATATAATCTATGGGTAATTAATTAACTAATTATAAATAATTATTAATTATAATCCCCTCCTCGTAAATTTAACTATTCATTGTATATAAATAACCCCATAAATTAATACTTAACATTCATTGTCGTAATTTTGACACATAAAATTATTGTTCTCATAAAAGAACACTAAATATACGTTCTCACTGGATATAAGATGCGACAAAACTTGATCAGTGATTCCCAACTATAACAATAGAATACTATGTTCTACATGTGACCGATTGCAAGATTTCAAATCCAAAACCGTTCAAAATACTCTAATTAAACACATATTTTGTACCTGAAATTTAATCTAGTATAAAACTGTTAAGGTGACACACAAAAAACCATTATCTAAACTCGAGACTTATACTATTACATAGAGAAAACAACCAATAGAACATTATGTATAGCCAGCTGGCTAGGGAGAAAAATCGATGTTTAAATGTAATAAAAATGTATCTTTACACTAGTGGGGTGAGCTGATTTAGACCATCGCTCATGGTCTCGTCATCCTCAAACGATAAAATTCTATGCAAATTTTTTTATATAAACGTTTATACCTAGGGTTTAACCTACAGACTTAATAACCTGTCAAAATAAAGTCTCTGACTATCCTGATTCCGCTAAAAATACTTGTTTATGTAACTTGATTGAGTTTCACTTCACAAACCACAATACTATATTCCATGAATCTCCTACAAACTAAAGTGCTTTGCCTTTAAAGCACCATCTTCTTCCTTTCTTTCTTTCTTTCTTCTTCTTCTTCCTTTTCTAAGATCAAAATCTGAGATTATTATGATCAAAGTGAAAGAATGATGCTAAGTAGTGGTAGTAGCAATGGTGGTCTGAACACAATAACACCATGTGCAGCATGCAAGCTACTAAGGAGAAGATGTGCAGCTGAAGAGTGTCCATTCTCACCCTATTTCTCACCTCTTGAGCCTCACAAGTTTGCTTATGTTCATAAGGTGTTTGGTGCTAGCAATGTCTCCAAGATGCTCATGGTACGCTATACGTAGTAACTCAGCATTCATGATTGTTAATTTCGGGGGGTTTTTCTGTAAGTTGTGTGTATGTGCTTTCACCATGAATTGAACTAAACCGGCCTCTTTTGATCTTGAGAAAGTTGTTGGTTTGAATCTTTCACGTCTTTTCATCTATGAAAAAAGTAACTTTTTTTTCTTCTGAGTTGCTAGCATCTTCTGGCGTAGTGATCAACATTTGGTTGGATTTTGATAAAGGTATATCTGCACATTGATCTGGTTAGAATCATACCAAATGACGAAATTCCAAAGATTTTTTTCTTTGTAATTGAGTCGATTGGTTGTTGAGATAGCACTATATTGTAGCAAATTTTCGTAATTTTTTGGCTTGTAAGCTTCCATCTTGGGTCAACATTAGTACTAGTAGGCAGTAGCAAGTGGTTGTCGATCATGATAGTGAATGAATCGTCTTTGTACAAAATCTTTCCTCTAGTAAGATCGAAGTTTACTCTGATCGGACTGTTTGTAGATATACAAATTTGACCAAAAATCGATTATTAGTTCAAAAAACGTGAATTAAATTTCCAAATTGGAGAGCAATAAGTGGTTTTAAGTGTCCAAACTAATGCATTAGATATCTATACTCATGATTAATGTTCAAACTCATGATTTAATGTCCAAAATTGTCTGAAATAGTTTGAATTTAGTCAAATTCGGTCAATTCAATCACGATCTGACCAAACTAAATTCGGTCTCGACCACGGTCAGTAGTTACCAGCCAAATTCAATTTCAGTGACCGACCAAATTGAATGTTTCAAATTTGCAGGAGGTGGCAGAGAACCAAAGATGGGATGCAGCAAACAGCTTAGTATATGAAGCAAGTGTGAGGCTAAGAGATCCAATTCATGGCTGCGTAGGCGCTATCTCACTTCTCCAGCATCAAATCCAATGCTTGGAATCTGAGCTCACTTCCATAAGAGCTGAAATTCTTCACTACAGATACAGAGAACAACAACAAGAAGCTTCAACATCAACAATGGCGGCCACCAATGATGTCATCAACCTTGTTCCTCCTCCTAATACTACATCACTCACTTCGAACGAAAACATTTTTCGAATAATGAAAACATCGACTTCTATGGTTAGTTTGATCAATTGGGTGACGGACTAGCTCCTTGTATCGATCGATGTCACGTGTTTGTGTGATTAATTACTGGTTAGGTTGTGATGGGTCATGGCTCAGGAACGATCTGACTGGTTGTTCAGGTGGTGTAACTCGATTGTTCGGGTTCGAGAGGACCGATTGATTGGAAACATGTTTTGGTGTTTTCTTACGTCGTTGGACTCTTGCTTGAGTTGAATCAGTCGAGAGTTTGTCCAGAGAGGAAGACCGAGGTAGTGAAGTGAGTTCAGTTTTTGGAATTGTGTATGTATATATAAAGACGAGTTTTTTACTATCTTTTCTCAAGTGTGTTAAGTTTGAACGAAAAACCATGATGAAGACTAACTCTCAGCTGGCCTCACCAGTCAGTCGATGGCACGTGGTGATCCAGCGCGATTCTTAAAGAGTTATAAATACAAGTTGATCCTAGCATTGATGGGACATGGGCTATCGGCCTACACTACAAAAAAGAGCGTTTTGGCGTCGGTTGAAACGAAAGAGGATAGCGTCGGTCGACCGGTCGACCGACGTTAAATAGAATCTCGCATTTTAGCGTCGGTCGACCAGTCGACCGACGCTAAATACTAACCCTAATGAGCCGCCTCCTCCTTTCTTCTCTCTTCTCTTTCTCTTTTCCCTTCTCTTCTCTATCTGTTCCATTCCAGCCGCCTCCTCTCTTCTCTCTTCTTTTTCTCTTTTCCTCTCCTCTCATTGATTTCTTCTTCCAGATGAGGTCTCCAGCGGCGGCGGTGAGAGGCAGAGGCGGTCTCCAGTGGCGGCGGTGGGAGGAAAGGGGTGGCGGTCTCCAGCGGCGGCGGTGGGAGGGAGTCTTCTCCAGCGGCGGCGGTGGGAGGAAGTGGCGGTGGTCTTCTCCAGCGGCGGCGGTGGGAGGAAGTGGCGGTGGTCTTCTCCAGCGGCGGCGGTGGGAGGAAGTGGCGGTGGTCTTCTCCAGCGGCGGTGGTGGGAGGAAGTGGCGGTGGTCTTCTCCAGCGGCGGCGGTGGGAGGAAGTGGGGTGGTCTTCTCCAGCGGCGGCGGTGGGAGGAAGTGGCGGTGTTCTTCTCCAGCGGTGGCGGTGGGAGGAAGTGGCGGTGGTCTTCTCCAGCGGCGGCGGTGGGAGGAAGTGGCGGTGGTCTTCTCCAGCGGCGGTGGGAGGAAGCGGCGGTGGTCTTCTCCAGCGGCGGCGGTGGGAGGAAGCGGCGGATGAGAAGAAGAAGAAGAAGAAGCGGCTGCATATGCAGCTGCTTTTTTTTTGTGATTTCCCGGTCAAGTTAGCGTCGCTCGCTAATTTGAATAGCGTCGGTCGACCAAAAAACCGACGCTAAAAACTAGCGTCACCACTTTCAGCGTCGGTTTTGTCGACCGACGCTATTCAAATTAGCGTCGGTCGGTGACCGACGCCATTACGCGCATACGACCGACGCTAAAACGCATTTTTTTTTGTAGTGCTATATGTATGCTCTTACATGCCTAAAGCCTCCCCAACTCACCCACAGGCAACCCCCGGTCACGATATTTCTGTCCTTTCAACAGTCTCAATAACCCTTACTCCCTAGATCACGATACTTATGTCTCTCCTACGTGCACTTTGTTTATACGAGGAACGATCAGTGAGAATCCAAAACACTCAATCACAAGAAGGCATCTCAAACCAACCCCAACCAAACCGATCATGTATACCAAACTTCTTATACGACTAACCAGTCTAATTGAGCGAAACAAACCGTATGGTTGACTAGAATCGAATCAAATGTACTAGTACTATTATTATATGTATGGGGATCTGATTTCTACATGTTGCTTGAAGAATGGGGAGGGTGTGTATATAATGCTGAATGAACATCCCCATGCAATTTTGAGACTACCAATGATTTGCTTTCAGCTCGTGCAAGCAATTTATTCCAATTGACCACTTAATTTTATAATAATTAATTATTGGTACTTGGCGTGCACTACAATTGAAAACAAATGCACATTTAAAAAAAATTACATTATTTATTTTTATTAAATTATTAGCTAGGAAAATATTAATTAGTGACTAATCTCTCTTCTATATTTTTTTCATGAATGAAGAATATATTACCAAACAAAGCCAACTATAACTAGTCAAACAAAGCACTGTAAAAAAGGTGGTCATAGGCCTCACCCACACAACTAACCGAAATCAGAAAGGGCCACAAGAGATGAACAAGTCTCTCTCTGCCGTTGGGGTAAAAGAAACTCAGCTACCTCCAAGAAACAGAAGCGAAACACCGCACCCAAAAAACGGCTTCCCCCAATCAAAAAACTATACACACCCCAACACCCAACCCAAAAATTGAGTTAAAGTAGAGAACCCGATTCATACCCCAAAAAAAAAACTAAAACTCCTCAGCCTGGATCATGTCCGCCTCGTTATAAAGAAAGTCAAACCTGTAACTCATCTTTGGATATGATACTTGCAACACTCAACCAACAACCAATAGCCGTGACCACCCTCAAAACCACCGTTGCAACAGTCAGCTCCTTCTCTCTTCTATATTGATAGCACTAACTAGCCGGGTTCTACGATGATAAGGTTATGTCGGCGTTTCAGGGTGGATATTGCACAAAACTTCAGTGACGTGAACCTTCATGCTTTTAGTACCTATACTCATGTATGTCTTACTGGACTGTTGTGAATTTCTTTGTTTTATATATAATTAATAACTTGTGAGAATAATACATGTGCGTTATGTCATATAATGTATTGGACAAGTCGAAAATTATCCACCTAGTTGCAGTTGACGTCATCATCTTGAACAATTACTGTTTCCCGGAAGCTGCCCCATCTATCGGTCTCAAAGATGTTCCTCGTTCAGCAAATAGCGCAAGATACACCCGTCAGTATCTTTCAAGTCAGAGATTCGTAAATCAGTCAACTCAAACACAATCCCATTTCATTAAAGTAATTAAAATTTTCCAACAAAATAGCACAAATTACAAAATTACCACACAAAATAAACACGTGTACACTTTAAACACCAAATTTGATGACTATAGCATCAATAACAATTAAACTTTATTCAAAAACGAACTTCCTTCATAATCACTTCCAAAATCCCCAAATTTCTTCGAGATCAATTTAACCTAAATCCCCAAATTTCAATTCGCCCTCCTGCAATTCCTCCTGATCTCGCCGCGCGATCCAGTCAGCGGGCTAATATCTCCCATCTTAATCATCGCAGCCGCGAAATCCGATCTAAACGCTCCCTCATTACCGCTGTAGCTACGAACAATCGAATCGGTCGACCCGGAGGCGGAGAACAGCTGCTGATCGGAGTGGAGCAGTCCGCGGTTGCCGACGAGGTTCCCGAAGTAGCGGTTGTCGAAGGAGGTCGGGGTCTGGAAATCGAGCGGCGCCAGGTTGTTGTCGCCGGTGCCGTTCTGTCTCGGGCAGTTGGATTGTCGGGTTCGGGCTAAGGACCCGTCGATGTTGTTCTCGTTGTAGATCCGTGGCCTGAATGAAGTGCATCTCGCTTGGCCGATTGTGTGGGAGCCGGAGAGAGCGACGAGGTCGCGGTTTGAGAGGCCGAGGGCGTTGAATCGGCTTGAGAGACGGTTTAGGTTTGAGGTCGGCGGCGGGATTCCGTTGTTCGCGGCGGATTGGCTCGCCGTTCTTGCGTCTCGCCTCCCCAGTTTCACGTTCCAGCTCGGACCGCCCAACTGGATAAAAAATTACAAAATTAATAATCAATTTATTTCAATATTTATTAAATCTCAATTAGGTATCATAGGAATTAGAGCGGGAATTGGACCGAAATGCAGATGCGGAATGAATTCCATCAGATATGTTTCTCGAAGTGGAAAATAGTCTAGTCCAAATTTCAGCCGGAATTGGGGTTCAAAGACGGAATTTAGCAGAATTGGATCCAATTCCAACCAATTTCATCCCTCGATTCTGTTCCGATATATACAAAATTGCCTGTTCTAGCTTGAATGCAAAATCCGAACAGAATTACCAATTCCATTACCATCTTAAATACGAATTCCGACGTAATTAGTTAATTATAATTAGCAATTCTAGCTTATATTAAAACTTACGAGGACGGTGGAGTCACGCGCGGAAACAGCCAACACATCAGCGCACGACACAACGCCGGGGCAAGCCTTCTCGACGGCGGCCTTAATATCATCAATAACCTCAAACCCCCGAGCAGAGTTCCGGTTCGGGTTAGCATTCTTCTCTCCGGAGAATGATGACGTGTCATCCAGCAGCACCGACCCTCACACCCCTGAGTGGATCACAGACAAAATATTAACCAAATGGGCCTCCACACAAAAAGCCCAACTAAATGGGCCTCCATACAAAACAGCCCACTTACATTAACGAAGCAGTCATGGAAGAAGAGACGAAGCAGAGAAGCGCCCATGCGAGCTTCTTTCCTAACGGCAGACTGGACGGCGGAGAAAACGACGTCGTTTAGGTTAGGGCATGATTTGGAGTAGTAGCTTGTGGAGAGCTGAGCGTTGCTGAAAGGTAGGAGTAGTAGAAGAAGAGCCAAGCTAAGGACAGTGGGGGGAGCCATTGGGGTTTTGGATCAAGTGAATTTGGTTCGTTGATCTGATCAATGGGTTTGTGGTGCTTGGGATTTGAGAAATGAGAAGTGATGAGTTAGGGTTTATATAGTGTGGAGGATTAGAATAAAAGGGTGAAGAAGTGTAATTAGTCAAAGTTTGGGGATCAAGGTTGAAAGGGTCGGCAGGTTACCTAACACGTAGACTTTGGTCTCTATGTGTATGCATGGGAAAAGAGATGAAAGTACAAGTGAAAATGATGGGGAAATTAAATTTTAATAATATTATACAAATGATTTTTTGCAAATATAACACAACGAGTGGTTCAATCTATAGAATCGGTGTGAAGAATTTACTTGATCTATCCTAGAGAATCAGGTAGATCAATGAGGTGGTTCGATCTATAGAATCATATGAGGTCTTAAGGATACGTTGTTCACCTAGCTCGTAGGAGGATGTCTCTTGGATGGTAAGTAGCATATAGTATTGTCGTCAGTGATGGAGTCACCTTTTTTTATATAGTAGTCTTGGAATATGTGTCTTGCGAGTCGTTTACTAACATGAGGTGATAACCTAGTTCATCAATACTAACATGTGATAAAATTAATTTATGTGGTAACATTAATAAAAATTAATTTGGTATAATATTATAAAATATCTAATTCTAGAACCTAAAACCTAGATGAAAGACATATTCTACCAACATGAATCATATGGTCTAAGATCATGTGATTGTGATAAGATGTTTTAGTTTGACTTCTACTTGATGTGTAGATATAACACTTCTAAAAATAAATTAATGTATGTACTTTAAAATATATATTATAAATTAATTAAAAATTAAGTTTCTACGTGTATCCCTAACATCTCATCGTAGTTTGTCAATCTGAAATTCAACTAGTGTGTTTCAACATTGTAGATTTTCGGGATAATTGTGAATGGAGCTTTACTTGCAGGCGTTGGAGGAGCCATGAGTTGAGTTCTTTCGGGATTTTACAAGAGCGAATATGAAAGCCATGAGACTCAGTGTCCAAGTATTTTCGATCCATTTATCATTGAAGTACTAGTCTCTAGAGATGCTTGCTCATTGTGTCTTAGCTTTAATATTTTGCGGGTAGACATTCAGGGGATGCAAAGCTCTTACTCGGCTTTCTTCGGGTCAAACTTCTACTACTCAACATGGCGCGATAATCAAGGAAATTCTTTGACGCGACCGGGTCATATCATTCTCACCTCCAGGCTCCTTTTTTATCAAGTTTCGCGTTGATGGATGATCGGGTGAAGTCGCCAATTTTGTGTGGCACCTTAGACTCTTTCCTTTCCCCCAAGTAACTCACCAGTAGTCTTGTCTTTCTGAGATGATTCCTAATCCTTGTTTTTGCTGTTATCAGGAGGTTTTCTCGCGAAACTATTGTTGACAAAAATAGTATAATATTTTGAATATATGCTTTTATGGGATGAATCTTTATAACTTTTCAACTACCCAATATCAAAAAGAGGCTAAGTAGTTTGAAAATGTCTCACATTCATGCACATAGAAATTAAGTATTAAGCATGCAGCTTGAAAATGTTGAATTTAGAGTTCGATTTGGTTAAACTTTTCCAAAGCTTGCATTGAATGATACCTAGATTAGTTAGAGTTAGCTTTTTTTTTTTTTTTTGAATTTAAATGGGTATATAAATAAATAAAATAAAAGAGAAAATTAGCTTGTGCTAATTTAAATATGATTGTTATGATCAACTATTAAATATATTCAAATTGGTGTTGAAATTTTGGGGACAAAAACTTGAATAATTAAAAGGAGAGGGAAAAAAGTCTTAAAATTTGATTAGTTAATGAAGAATTTGGAGATTAGTTATATAACAAAATTAGAGTAAAATGTACTAAGAGCAAGACGTAGTCTGGGTATAATTCATGGGTCCGTTTGCACAAGAGAGACACTATTTATACATCAAAGAGTATCTGCCATGTTTCTGCTTATCAACTAGCTAATGATGTAACATGAATCTCGATCGTTTATCTTGTGTGGTTCAACGAGATATTTCCATCTCAAAGACTGAGATCACATACGTGGCTCAAGGTCCTGTAGCCTCGATTTTTAACCAGTTAACCGCTTATCATGCCTCAAACTCATTTAGCACATAGAGACGTAAACTATAACCTTATTCACCCATCACTAATTACCCATTTTCGCTCCAAATCATCTCTAATTATTAAAATTATGATTATTCATTACAAATATGATAATTCATTACAATAACTAATTGGATAATGTCCCAATCATTACGTTAAAAGTTGATTAATGAATCTTAGATGTTACAAATCACATCATTAAAATTAATGTCGTTGAATAACTATTTATTTATTTATTTATTATTTTCATAGTAATTTGACTAATTTCCCTTTAGAAAAATAGGTTTGTTTTGATGTCGTTTTCTTAAGGGTTAACTAACTCTTTACCTATAAATTAATGGGTTATGTGCTGACAATGTTGACAAAAATCTGATCAGAAATTTGGAATTTAGGTCAACAATATGCAAATTACTATTACATTAAATTACTAATATATAGGGAAAAATAGCATTTTGCCCTCTCTACTTTGACTACTTCATCTTACGGCACGAGCTGATGACAGCCATGCACCGCCTCTGTCGTTTGGGTCCTTCCGTTTCAACTTTCGTCTTTGTAACATAAAATATGGACCCGACGGAGAGTGATATCGGAGGTAGGAGGTGAAGAGTTGGTCAGAAAGGTAAATTGGCGAAGTATGGTGAAATACAAAGGGTTTTAAAATCACGCATTTTGTTTTATCATGTTTAATTATACATATTTATATTCTCAACTAGGAAACGCACGCTTATCATTGCATGACTATTGGAGCTAATATGGTGTACCGAATACGCATTAATTAACTTTATGGAGATGAAAGTTGGAACGGAAGGACCTAAGCGGCAAAGTGATCGAAGTAGGAGGGGTAAAAAGAGCAATTTATAGTATAGGGGGGACTATTTGTTAAGTTGGCAAAGTAGAAGGGGCTAAAATGCTATTTTCTCATATATATTAATTTAAAGTGTAAGTCTAATTCCTTTTTTTACGACTATTTTTATTGTATTAAAGAAATCAGAATTTAGGCTTCTTGACTTGGTATAAGAACCAATCAACCAAAGTCACCTCAAAAACAGAAAAGTAAAAAAAATTGATTATGAGACTTTTTGTGTACTATTGTATTTTATAATAATAGAAGATGATCAATGTTGTTGATCGGTTTCGAATTTCAACCGTGTGATTCAATTCGATAGTGTTGGACATGTTTTGACAGCTTATAGTGAATGTCTGAGTGTGTGTCCTATAACCCGGGTAGAGTTAAGGGCAGCTATGACAGGTCTTCTAATAGCTTGGGAGAAAGAGTATCAGAGAGTACAGGTGCAGCTCGACTCTCGTTGTGCACTCGTTTTGATACGCCGAGAGGAGGAGGGGATCTACCAGCACTTTGCTGGTGTGGATCAATTACATGAGTTGATGCAGAGTGTGTGGGAACTCGAGTTTCGCGAAGGCAATCACGTTGATGATTACTTAGCAAGCTTTGGGCATGAGCTTCTAGGGTTTCCTATTCTTCGCCGCCGCTGGCGCCTTCTTCCTTCTGATCCTAGCTTGACCTTCCTCCACCGCTTGGCTCCCATCTTCCCCGCTTGACCTTGCTTCCGTGTCTCAGATTTGTGTTAAGGCCCCTACAAGTTACCATTAGTAACGTGATAGCGCTAATAGAGCAAGAGTTGAGGATTTTTGTCAAAGCTTGCTAGCTCTCCTGAGACTCGATCTTTGTGATGTCGAATAATCCAATCCCATTCTTTGGGCTAATTTTTGCTCTAAATACAAAATATCTCATCCATTCACGTTGCATTGACTCTAGAACTTAGCTTATGAACTCTAGTAGTTCCGTGACACTCATGTTTCATTAAAATTGTGTTCATAATAGTGTTACAAAGTACGTGACATTCACATATCTTAACTACAACGAGTCAACCTAAGCCACCGTCCAGAATCCCCAATAACAAATCAACAAGATCTTACAATTCTTTTTCTTCGAACCTTGCTCAAAACGTTATTAAAAATTTAACCCAGAACATAAAATCTCGCACAGAATCTCCGACCATCTTGATTCCGCTCTATCACTTTCCATCTTCAATTGCTCCATGATCCATAACAATGACTTCTTCCTTCTTGTAAACATACCAACTCGAAGCCCAAACAAAAGCCCCCAAATTCAAACCAGACAACACCAACAGAAACCCATAGTAGTAATCCAAACGCGACTCATTCAAGTCATTCCCAATCCACCTCCCGCCGCCGCCGGCCGTCGCCTTATCAACCACCGTCACCAAAAAACTGTTGAGAAAGTTCCCCACCCCAATCCCGCTAGTGAAAAACGTCGTCCCCAAGCTCCTCATCTCCTCCGGCGACTGATCGTAGAAAAAACTCCATTAGCCCCACCGCGTTGAACACGTCGCCGATCCCGAGCAGGACGTACTGCGGCAGCAGCCAGAATATGCTCATCGGGACCGTCATGTTGGGCTTGTTGTGGTTATTATAGAGATGGGTTTTGACGACGTGCATTCGGCGGACTTCGACGGCGTAAGCGACGGCGACGGCGGCGATCTGGATGAGGAATCCGACGCCGAGACGCTGGAGGAGAGAGATGCCACGTGGGTTTCCGGTTCGGGTTCTCATGAAGGGGACGAAGACGCGGTCGTAGAAAGGGAGAGTTATGAGCATTGAGATTTGGATGAAGCTTCCGAGTGAAGCCGCCGGAATTTGGAAGGCGGTGGCGCCGCCGATGGTGCGGTCGAGGGTTGTGCCTTGCTTGACGAACAAGGTGTTGATCTGGGCCCACAGTGTGCTGGGGATTAGTGTGACGAACCAAATTACGAGCATGCCCATGATGAGCTTGGTTTCTTCGGTTTGTGTTACTGTGCATGGAGGGGTAGTTTTGGTATTTCCTTCTTTTGTTGGTGTGAGGATTGCTGCTTTGTCTAAACACCTGATTAAGGGAAAGATCTAAGTCATTGATTGAGAAAAAAAATTCGAAAGTTTATTCGATCGAATTTTATGAGATTTTTTTGGAAATTATAAGAAATTACGTTGGATTAAAGGAAATAAGTAAAAATGTTGTGTGATGGTCGTACAAATTAGTGGACGGACAGGATTCATGAGGAAATTAAAGGACTCACGGCTGGACATGTGACTCAAAAGAAAATTGTATCTGTCATCCGAACTCGAACGAGTATACGAGTATCACTACCCGTATAAGTTGAGAAGTGGGTACACATAAATACTCGAAACACCACACTACAAAATAAAAAACCCTATGTAAAAATATCAAAACCAAAAAATTTCACACTCTGGATTCTCTTTTGATAGAAAGAAGTTTAGCTGATTTAGGAGCAAGTGTGAATGTGATGTCTTCGTGTGTTTTTGAGCGGTCAAACCTAGGAGACGTTAAACCTATACCAGCATGACTATAGTACTAGCTAATAAATCGATAAGGTACCTTAGGGGAATAGTTGAGGATGTCAATGTTAAAATAGGACCATTCATGATTCCTGTCGATTTTGTTGTGATTGACACGAAAGATGTCACCTCTATCCTAATTCCGCTATTATCTAGCTCAAAATCTCACCAGATTAACAAGAACATCAGAAAATCTCACCGGAAAACAGAGGAATGATGAACTCGACGCTTCCCGCTTCCAACATGAAGCTCCGACGGATCCTCCGGCAGCATCAGCTTCCTGTTCCTGAAAGCCGCAACCAAAACCGACCAAACATGCTTCGCCGGACTCTTCACGTTGCTCACCAATTTGTGCCTGTAAATCGGCGTCCCGATATAGAACAAGAACAGAGACATCAGAAGCCCAATCGTAGGTATGCCGTATCCCAATCCCCACCCGACATTCTCCTGTATGTATACGAGCCCAATGTTGGCAATCAGTCCTCCCAAGAACGAGCTGAACATCCACCAATTGAAGAAGGAAGCCTTGCGCTTTTTCTCGACCGGGTTCAGCTCGTCGAATTGGTCCGCCCCGAAGGTCGAAATGTTGGGTTTTGTTCCTCCCGAGCCTATGGCGATGACGTATAGTGATAAGTAGAAGAATCCAACGGATGAGCCGGCCTTGGTGCACGATGATGATCCGTCGTTGTTGGTTGCGCATGTCGTTTTTAGGGATTTTAGGGATGCGGCTGTTGTTAGCATCACCATTCCCTGCAACGAGAATTAGAGACGGATTCAGGATTAGAAGTGACATGTCTAGCAGCCCCCTTCAGCTCATTTAATTTTATTTATTTATTTTTAGTTTGGTGGGGTCATTGCCATGTGGCACTCTACCATTGGCTGAATGACTCTCAGATGGATCCGAGAGAATTGCCTCTCAGATCCATAACAAAATTATGACCAAATATGAATGCTTTTCAAGAAACCCAGTTCGTGAAATTTGCACGGGCCCACCAAACTACAACTTACGAGGACCCATAGCAAAATTGTGACCAAATATGAATGTTTTTCAAGAAACCCAGTTCGTGAAATTTGCACGGGCCCACCAAACTACAACTTACGAGGACGTAGACAAGAGAAGAGATGGTGAAAGTCCAAAACCGGCCCAAGTAAGTGTCAGCAATGTAGGCTCCAAGGATAGGAGTGATCCAAACGACGCCAGACCAGTTGTTGACATTCCTAACAGACGAGACAGTGTCTTCATGTAGCTGAGTGGTCAAGTAGTTCACCAAGTTTGATGCTATCCCGTAGAAGCACATCCTTTCGAATACTTCATACCCTGCACATACCCGTATACATAACGGTTCAACATCAAGTAAAACTTTGACCAATTGGGATATGGGTTTCTTGTGAATTACCTATTAGAAAAGCACAAGCTTTCCATTTGCCGGATTTGGAAGCTAGGATGGGTCGGCCTCGGATGTCCACGGTGCCATCTTGTGTGTAGCCTTTGATGTCCATAAGAGTGAAAGTAGAAGATAAGGAGATATAGGAGAGCTTAAAGGGGGAGAGAATATACCTTTTTTGGAGAGGATATGTATCAAGCTATATATAAATGCATCCATTGAAGTGTAATTTTTTATGGTGGATAAAAGTTAGCGATGTGACCTCTCGGCAGAAGTAACTCTAAAGAATTTCTGGTTGAGAGTTGATTTGTGGTAGTGAAAAATTTCAGGGTAGTGGGGATGGATAATTTCTTGGATTGTGGGCTTTTAGCATGGATGAATCGGAAGGATTAGTAGCAGGTGAGTGTCGGTAATGATGGTGAATGAAGCGTCATTGTGTGGGGCCTATCCTTGGAGTAGGACCGGAGTTTCCTTGGGGATGGACGCTTGAAGGGTGACTGATGGTGAGACTTCTCCGTCATGAAAAAAGGAGTGATGTGACATTAAATGGTTTATAGACAAGTAAACCAATACAATTTATTCTCTTTCTTCTTGATATACCAATCTATAAACCGTTTAATTTTTTTACCGGAATGAGTTTATGTTGAAGTGGTTTTTTTGGGGATAAATGATGGATTTAGTATAGATGAAGAAGACTGTACACGAAAAAATACCAGAGAAAGCAAGTCGTTGAAATCAAGTACACCGTCCAAAACAACCATTGAAGTCACTAGTTATAATCTAAAAGAGGATTAGCTATTAGAGCTTATAGCAACCCAAATCCAACCACAACGAAACCAGAAAAGAACAGACCACAACTCGGTTAACAACAAGGAACATGTCCATAAAACAAAACAAAAACACCACAAAGTCAACCACACGAAAGAGGAAGTCTTGTGTGATGATTTAGGTGCTAATAGAAAATGGTCTTCACCGATTCATCAAATTTTGTACAAGTAAACTGGTTACATCGAAAATACCACATGGAGAACTGTTTCATTCTAGTAATAGGAATTGGTTGAAGGGTATGTAAGTGGGCAGGAATTGGAGGAAGATTCAATGAAGGGACAAGATATTGTGGTGCATACTATGTTTAGTGGGGACTTTTAAGGTTTAGAGATCAATAGAACAGTACTATAATGGTAAATCAGAATAGTACAATGATGGTAATGGAACATGCTACTCCAATTAATGAATGAATTTGTGATTGAGTTTTCTAGGGTTTTTTTTCTTTCAATTTGGGGGCTATCTGGGTTGGGTTGTTCCTAGCAAAGATTCTTTCCCCAACTATGTGGTATATCATTCCAAAACATCACACATCGTTTTCTTCTAGGTTTTAATGGCACTAGCTATTTAGATATTTTCATGAGTGTCAAAACTTTATGGCTCAAGTCCGGGCTGAGCTAAGGGTAGTTGTAAGCCTGTAACAGGTTTTCTAATAGTCTGAGAGAAAGAGTATTAAAGAGTACAAGTGCAGTAGCCACATATGTCAAGAGGAGGAAAGGGAGTGTGAGGTATCGAGTTTGTTCATATCTGTCGCTAAGGTAACCGTGTAGCGGACTATCTTGCTGTCACAAGATGCCCATTTGCGTGTGTATAATTTCTCTATCATGATCCTTTGTTATCTTATTAGACATGATGTTGTGTACTTTGTGTATAGCTGAGAATCGTTTGATAATGATCTCAAGCTCATAAATTGGTGAATTCCTTCAACCTTATAAGCTAGTATTGATAAGGAGTCCTTGTTCAAGACAAGAATAGTGGTTTCTCGATTTATCGATAGAGGCAAGGGAAGGAATATAACTCATCTCAATAGACTATGTAGTCATCAACTGACACTTACTAAACATCCATCGATCTCTCAATAGACTACTCATCCACTCTCATCCCCAGTCATATTAACCGAATTTACATAAGTACTACAAACCAAACTCTAATTCTACGAGTAAGTGTTATCGAGTATTCTCACCTACAAAATTAAATCAAGAAAAGAGAATTTTTTTTGATGAATATATAGTCACAATTACATATTTAAGTACTCTCCAACAAACAACATTCAATTGGTACGAGCCTAGATTAAATCATTGGCTGTTGCTTTCATGATTAAGTACCAAGTTGGAGAATGAATGGTACAAATGTCGGTTCTGCTGGTAAACAATATAAGATTCATTCAAAACCCTCTTTCGACAACTCGAGTTATTGAAATGTAACAGTTCATGACATTATATCAGGTCTATGACCAACAAAAGGTCAAGATTAATTATTCGTGGTTTGAGACACACTGAGCCGAATTGACGACATTTAAAAGACATTGGACTAGACATATACTGTCAATATATTGTTGCATGCACATATCCACTATCCCATCTAGATGCATGCCATATAACTTAGTCTATCCCAAATAACTGGGATGAATCGATCATCTGTCGATTTGTGAAAAAATACGTACGAAGGGTACTGAATAATGATTAACATGGTATCAGAGTCTTTTTGATGATTATGATTAATCTTACGACAATATCCAACTTGCTTTTGGAATATATCTCTACACATAACAATGTTTTATTCACCGACTTGCAACAACTCATATGCACCAAATTTCATTTCTGTTCCAAACAGTGACTTCTACTCAGCGGCATTTGCACCAAATCCGCTCATAGAGTCATCGTTGACGAGATCCAAACACGTGTTATAACATGAATCATTGTATCTCCAAACAACTTAAGTTATTAAGAGAGGATTCAACAACAATCTTATATTATTTACTAACCGATACGAGAATTTATGAGGCAGGAGACCCCAAGAAATCTGAGTATCGCAATCTTGCTGCCCGGCTAATATGGCAACACATTTAATGGGTCATACTGTTAACTATTAATTAACTTTGTATCAAGTGGCATATTGTCCACAAACCAATTCCCTACTACTAATCCATCACTCACAATCACATTGTTAACATTCTAGGCTTTAATTATTGCCTTTCCAACAAATTTGGCTTTTATAGTAGAGGTGGTATTTCGGGTCGGTTAGGTCAAGTTGAACCGAATTTGGTTGGTGGTAGAATTTTATTTCGGTAAAAAATCATGACCGTGACTGTGATTGATTTCAAATTCGGTTAACCGTGATCATAAGCGAATTCCTGTGAATTGAAGCTTTTTCGGACAATTTTTTTTATAATATTACATGAGTTTGGAAATTTAAACCATGAGTTTGAATATTTATTCATGGGTATGGACATTAATTCTTGCAGAATTTTTCTGGTTTGGCCAAAAATCGAACCGAAATTTCCACCCATGCTTTAGAGAGATCGAATTGAATTGACTGTTTGATCTTATTAGAGAGATAAAGAAAAATGTAGAGAATCTCGGTTGGTCTGTCATTAATAAATCGTCAAAAGAGGTTCTATATCGACCATTTTTAGACACATTTACGTAAACACACATTTCACACTACTGTATGAATTGACACGTTGACCATGACACACATGAGGACAACTCGTTAAGGGTTCCCAACTCCTGTCATGAGACCAATGGCGGAACCAGGATTGGTATAAAGGGGAGCCAAATTATAAAATGAAAATGGGTGCCACCGGCAAAAAAAAAAAAAAAAAAATGGATAGTAGTAGAAAAAAAATTATTAATCTAATACTACGTAAAAATACATAATAAATTATTTGATTATAAGTTGCTTAATTAGTAAAAAAGAATTATATGTGCCACCGGCAATTTTTTCTTCAAATTTGGATGATTTATGATCAAATATTGTAATTATTACATATTATAAGTTGATTCCGAGTAACTATTACGTAAAATTTAAGACAACATTTCACCGAAACATCGTAGTGGGGGAGCCGAACTTCAAATACCCCGGCGCCAAACTCCGAAAGTACCAAATATTACATATAATTTTACACTCGATACCGAGGGAGGGGGCGCCGTGGCTCCCCTAACTCCCCCTATCTCCGCCATTGCATGAGACATCCTGACATGTATATCACCATGACTATAGACAGGCGTCAGTACCAGAACAAGCACCACCAAACCAACATTTTTATGTTGAGGCAAGGCCAGATGACAAATTCTTGAGTCGTGGTCCATCAGTAATGTTACCCTAGTGAGTGAGATCCTTATGTATTTTGTTGCATTGTAGATGTTGACATAAGCTAAGCAAATCAAATCAAAGGGTATTATTATGTAGCTAATATGGATGCCCTAGAAAAGGGGCATTCAACAATCAATTACAAGTATAGTGACATTGGCAACTTGTAAAGGGTTGTAGCAAGTTGGCTCCTTTTTTTTTAAAACATAGGCAACTTGCATGAATAGCTATAGTACCATAATCATGCAATTGAGTGGCTGAATATTGTCCTTGCTAGGTTAGGAGATTAGATCACTCCTTCATTCATTGGTCATTAGCTTGACCCTATATTTATAAGGAGGCCCTCCTAGCTATAGTGCCTAGGATAATGTATGTTTTGGCTCTTTGGAACTTGGAATCTTGTATAGTTAGCATATTCATTTTGTTTGATTTATCGATACTCGATTCTAGATTTGAAGATCAATTTGATGAATTGCTCTGATCTGATCTAGCTGGTGAGTGATCTCAGGTACTCGATCAACTAGATTTGAAGATCAGTTTGATGAATTGCTCTGATCTCACCTAGCTAAAGAGTGATCCAAGTTCGTGGCAGAGAACAAGACAACAAATGAGTATACCTTTGTTCGTTTGTAGGTTGGTTCCTATGAAAACTCTGATTCGATCAGGCTATAAGGGAGAATATCACCATGATGGGGTGCTTCTTTTTATTCCTTTCGAAAAGAATGAAATGCATAGGTAGGGACCATCCTGTTACGTTTCTAACCTGCTTTCCAAATGCATTGAAAAATCAAACTATAGTACTCTCCATAGTCTATTAGTAGCCATTAACCATATTGAATGTTGAATATTTTAGTTTTAAGGACCTGTTAAGTGATTATGTTTTAAGTAGTGTTCTCAAAACTGTATCGGTATGAATGATTGAAACGGTGGACCATGAACCACTCGCCAAAGAGATACTGTAAAATAATAGTATAATGACAATTCAGTCACTGTTTTATTATAGTTTTATAACGGCTTTAGCAATTAAAACCGTATACCGTTAGACTCACCAATATGATGTCATTTACAAAAGAGAACATGTGGACCGTGGTGCCGCTAACAGGCCTTCTAAAATAGTAATGGACTGCTAGGCCCAATTACCCAACCTTCCATTTGGGCCGAAAGTGGTCAGGCCCAGTATCGTTACGCTAGAGATTGGGCCCAGCCAAGAAAATCCATATTCAGTTTTACCGAAAAAGAAAAAAAAAACAAATCAAAATTCAAATACTCTATCTATCCATCTCTTGGAACAGAGGATCAGAGACCGCAGAAGAAGAAGAAGCTTAAGCTGCTGCTGGAGACTGAAAGCTCATCGAAAATGGCTGCTACGTTTTCAGGCGTGGGAATTGGGTTACGCCCGTCAATCTCTTCTTCCACCCATAAGCTCCCCCGTCGTCTGCAGAAGAGAATCGCCAGATCGTCGGTCAAAATGGCCGTCTCCGTCGAAGCAGAGAAGAAACAGAAGAATTTCACCTTGAAGAAATCCGAAGAAGCCTTCAATGCTGCAAAGGTAGGTTTCGTTTACCCAATTCAATTCCCTTTTATGCTGTTACTGTTTTCATTGAATCGTTGTACTGTGAATTGCAGGAGCTAATGCCAGGAGGTGTTAATTCACCAGTGCGTGCTTTCAGATCTGTTGGTGGGCAACCAATTGTGATGGATTCTGTGAAGGGCTCACACATGTGGGATATTGATGGAAATGAGTACATTGATTATGTTGGTTCTTGGGGTCCTGCTATTATCGGCCATGCTGATGATAAGGTATTCATTTCTTCATCTATTTAATGGTGTTATGGAGGAATTGTATCTGTATAGAGTGTTAAAGAACCGTTGCATCTCGATAACTTGAGTTGTTCGAAGTTGTTAGGAGAGGGTTCTAAATGGATGTTATATTGTTTACTAACGTGTCTCCTCAAACGAATGCACAGTTTCGATAAGACTATGCAACAAACTGAGGGCCACTGAGGCTTTAATGAGCCTTTATACATGAATTTGTGATTACTGGAATTCGAAAATTTGAACTCTTGTTGGTCAAAGGCCCTGATAGCATGTCAAGAACTATTGCATCTCAATAACACGAGTTATTGGGAGAGAGTTATGAATGGATCTTTATGGACTATAGTACAGATTTCTGCATATAAGGATTCATGGTTTGCTTGGTGTTACTTGTTTAGGTGATTGAAGCATTGGCAGAAGTCATGAAGAAAGGGACGAGCTTTGGTGCCCCTTGCCTCCTGGAGAATGTCCTGGCTGAGATGGTGATCAAGGCTGTCCCCAGTATCGAAATGGTGCGATTCGTTAACTCGGGAACTGAAGCCTGTATGGGAGCACTTCGCCTTGCCCGTGCATTCACCGGGCGGGAGAAGGTGATCAAGTTCGATGGGTGCTACCATGGACATGCTGATCCGTTTCTCGTCAAGGCAGGTAGTGGTGTCGCGACACTAGGGCTTCCCGATTCCCCGGGGTGCCTAAGGCAGCGACATTTGAAACCCTCGTTGCTCCGTATAACGACGTTGATGCTGTGGAAAGTCTGTTTGCTGCTAATAAGGGACAGATTGCTGCATTGATCCTAGAACCTGTTGTGGGGAACTCGGGTTTCATACCACCTAAACCTGATTTCCTGGAAGCCATCCGGAGGATCACAAAGGATAACGGTGCACTTCTCATGTTTGATGAAGTCATGACTGGGTTCCGCTTATCATATGGTGGAGCTCAGGAGTACTTCGGGATCACTCCCGACATCACGACGCTTGGGAAGATTATTGGTGGCGGATTGCCAGTTGGTGCGTACGGAGGGAGAAGGGAGATCATGGAGATGGTTGCTCCGGCTGGGCCAATGTACCAAGCCGGAACCTTGAGCGGCAATCCGTTGGCGATGACAGCCGGTATCCACACTCTAAAGCGGTTGCAGGAACCCGGTAGCTACGAACACCTGGACAAGATCACTGGCAAACTTGTTCAAGGCATCCTGGAAGCCGGCAAGAAAGCAGGACACGAAATCTGTGGCGGCTACATCAGGGGAATGTTCGGTTTCTTCTTCGCCCAAGGGCCAGTTCATAACTTCGACGATGCTAAGAAGAGCGACACCTCGAAGTTCGCCAGGTTCTATCAAGGCATGCTGGCGGAAGGCGTATACTTTGCTCCTTCTCAGTTCGAGGCCGGGTTCACTAGCTTGGCGCATACCGAGGAGGATATCCAACGCACTATAGATGCTGCTGAGAAAGTTATGAAGCAGATTTAGGCTGATCAGAGTTTGATTTAGGCTGTAGATTGGAAGAATTCCTTTCTCCTTTGTTGGAGCTGAGAATTAGTGAGCTTGTATTGTTTTTTCGTGTATAATACCGTGTTCGAGGTGGAAGCTCAGTAGTAATGGAGGAGAACAGGCTCCAAATTCATATCTGGGTTTGATTCAAGCATCAGTTTTTCCTAAATGATACTTCTTTCTTGTTTTGCAGTAGATTGCTTAAGTCAGTTTGATTCACAGTTATGATTAAACAGGAAAAGATTAGCATACAATGAATCAATCTCATTCAACTCATTAATTTGGTGGTTTAGCAGACCTTATCATATCAGTATTAGCAGTTATATCAGCTAAGAAGAACCATAATTAGACAAGTTTGAATGAGAACAATCATTTCCAGTAGAAGAACAGTTTTCTGCAACTCAAAAGCTCATTTTTAACTTCTAAGTTGCTGTTAAATAAGCCATTACTGCAACTGGAAAAAACAAAAAAAAACAGTCATGGCTCCTAACACTACTTTCTGCATTGTACTGTTACTTGCTGCTTGTTCTGCAGCTCTTCCAGAAGCTACCGGCGGCAAGCTCTCGCCGGGATATTACTGGAGAACCTGCCCTGTAGCACCAGCCATAGTCGAAGCAGGAGTTGCAGTTGCTCTGAAGATCGAACCACGAATGGGGGCATCTCTGCTTCGTCTGCATTTCCATGACTGCTTTGTCAATGTGAGTAACAGGGCATATCTTCACTTTCAGTTCTCTTATCTTCGAGTCAAAAACGAAGCTGGATTTTGTGCAGGGATGTGACGCGTCGAATCTGCTAGATGATAACGCGACTTTCGTTGGTGAGAAAACTGCGTCTCCTAACGCTAACTCTGCCAGAGGGTATGAAGTTATAGACGAGATCAAGGCTCGAGTAGAGGAAGCATGCCCTGGGATTGTGTCTTGTGCTGATATACTTGCCTTGGCAGCCAAGGACTCTGTGGTCTATGTATGTATGATCTTCGTTGTTCTTTTTTCGTTCTTTCGGTGGATATCGAATGAACGATTTGCGAAATTCACAGCTCGGAGGACCATGGTGGGAAGTCGGATTAGGAAGAAGGGATTCGGTTTCTGCAAGTAAAGCTGCTGCTGAAGAATCCATTCCTCGACCAACGTTCAATCTAAGTGATCTAGCTGCAAACTTCTGGGCACACGGTCTTTCTTTCAAGGACATGGTTGCACTTTCAGGTAATCAACTCGACATCATATGATTTCGATTCCCCCACCGACTTCCGATTCCATTTCAGAACGGTAATGCAGGTGCACACACAATCGGGATGGCAAGATGTACGACGTTTCGAGACCATATATACGACGACTCAGACATCGACCCTTTATTTTCAAAATGGTTGCAGAGCATTTGCCCTCCGATTGGATGGGATGATGTACTTGCGCCACTCGATTACCAAACTCCAATCCATTTCGACAATTCCTACTACGTCAACTTGGTCCACGAGAAGGGTCTTCTTCATTCGGATCAGGAGCTGTACAATGGTGATGATGATACCTCAGATCATTCTCTTGCCAGAACCCTGTACGAAACTCGACTGTACAATGACTTTGACAAGATGGCCACCATTAGACCGATCAACGAAAACCATGCTGCTTACATTGTTCGATTCTATGTTGATCATCCCATTGTGTTCTTCGAGGATTTCAGTGTAGGTATGATCAAAATGGGGGAGATTATGCCTCTTACTGGAAATGAGGGAGAGATCAGGAAGAACTGCAGAAAAGCCAACTGAGAAAATAGGTGTATATGACAGTGGATATCATATAAAGCAATAAACTTTGCCCAGATTATCGCAGTGAATCCATACTGAGGGCAGTGTAAGCTCTTCAGATGAGGATAATAATGAATAAAGCGAGACGATATCGTACGAAATATACCTTAACACTGGATCAAAGCAAGAGGTGTAATGTAAACTTCTGCATTATGTTCTGGTGTGGTTTGATTTACAAATTGCTATACAAATCACTACTTCACTTGTAAATCCATTCATTTGCGCGGCCTCCTGTCTCATCCATGTCTATGAATATGCTAACTGCCTGCAATTTCAAACCCAGATCAGAATAAGAACACTTTACGACTTCCAATTTAAAGAGTTCGAGAAAATTGCGACCTTGCCGATTCTAGGCCGCTCCTTCAACTTGGCTATGCTGTCTCGGATATGGGAGACTGCTCCCCAACACTTCAATGTGTTGGCTACATCGTCTAGCCTCAGCAGATACTCCTCTTCTGTCAGGGGGAATGATCTCTGATCGAGATCGTCCACCAATCACAATCGCAATTCGTTAGTCTTATAGAACATATGCATAGAGACTAGGGTGATCACTTTTTACCTGCTCTGTGTACTTCCACATGACATTCATGGCCAGGAAGTTCTTCCCCATGAACTCCTGCAAATGCAGACTCAATCAAATGAGAGAAGTTCTCTAACTAGGAGCCATCAAAATGCAGACTTGATTTACCTTCTTTATCAGTTGAACATCGTAAGACCTCCCGTACTTGTTCCTAATCAGCGTCGCAAGGTCTATCCCGCTGAATTTCGAATCGTCTCTCCCCACAATCCTCTCGAGATTGTCTCTAAGTGCTGCATCGCTGCTACCGGCCTGAAACACGAATCACACCAACTAAAATCACTGCACAGATTGTACAGAAACAGAATGTAGACAAATGAGTAGTAAATAGTTCTGCAAGTTTCTTCTGGCAATACCATTTCACCTTCCCTTTTCGAACTATTGTCATCCTTCTTCCCATCTTCAGAATCATCATCATCATCACCGCCCACCACAGTGGCAAAAACAGGCCTGCATCTCTTTGAAGCAGGGGATCGAGCAACATCGGAGATTATCAATCTGCTGCAAGGCGAACCAGCATGATGATGCTGATGATGAACGGAGAATGGAAGTTTACAATTGCTCGAGTTCTGTACTCTTCCTCCTACTGACCAGAAACTACGGTGGCTCGATGACACGAAGCTCGTCATATCCTAAACACTACCAAACAGCAATCCAAACGACTAAATCAGAACCTAATTAAGCAATTATCACACGAAAAATGGAGGAAGGAGCTCAATTGAACGGCGGAGAGAAGACGAAAGATGAACGAGCGCCATGATTGAAGAAGGAAAGAGAAGTAAGAAGTGAAGTTTACCAACCTGGATTTGAATCGGACAATCGGAGCCAGGAGAACTTGGAGAAGGAGGAAGAAGAATCCAAACCAGTAGCTGAAAGAAATTTCTTGAGGATGAGGACGCAAGGGTTAAAAACCGGACCGGATTTCACGGTTCAACCGAAACTCAACGGTCAAACCACCCGAGTCGAACCATGCCGTGGTTTGAGCAAAAACCACAAAACTACGTCGTTTTTTAATCAGTCTGTATCACTCTGTGTTCCACTTTCCGATTTGCAAACCTCCGTCGCTATTCGGCGGCGATTCATCTCCTCCGTCCCGCCGCCAAATCGTCGAAGCTCGCGATTATGCTTCATAGCTTCATACAGTCGTCCCTTCGAAGCTCCGCCGCCAAATCAGTACTATCCGTTGTGGCTAAAGTTCTGCACCATGTTTGTGTTGGCGAAACACTCTTCCAATCTGAAGCTGATGTTCCCAATGGTACTCTCTGAACTTCAGCCTCATTATCACCGTCTATTCAGACCCTGTTCCTTTCTCCAAGCATCCCGATTTCTGAGAGTTCAGTTGGAGAAAAACAATCAGAATCCAATTCTCAAATGGCAAACCGTGTTCATGATGTCCTCAGGAAGTACAGAGATGGCCCAACGAAGAGGATTGAGCTTGTTCTCGCCCAATTCTTCGACTCCAAACCTACGGAACAACTCGTCCTAGATGTCTTGAGGAGAAATTGCTCTGATTCTAAACTTGCTCTCACATTCTTCAACTGGGTTTCTAGTACTTCCCCACTATCTGCTAGCCCTGCAGCTTGGAATGAAATTCTAGATATTCTTGGGAAAACGAGGCAATTTGAAGATGTTGTCAAGGTGTTCGATGAAATGTCCAAGAGGAAAGGATTTGTCGGGGAGGAAACGTATAGGGTGTTGGTTAATAGATATGCAGCTGCACATAAGGTGGATGAGGCTATTGGGATTTATCATAAGAGGAAAGAATTTGGCTTGGAGGATGAAGCTGCTGCTTTTCGGGTTCTTCTAATGTCTTTGTGTAGGTATAAGCATGTCGAAGTTGCGGAAACGCTACTGCACTCTAAGGAGAATGGTGTTGGTAAGGACATCAAGACTCTCAACATCATTCTCAATGGTTGGTTAGTTCGTGGAAATGTACACGAGGCAAAGAGATTGTGGAAAGATATCATTGCGTCGAAATGTAAGCCGGATTTGTTTACCTATGCAACTTTCATCAAAGTGTTAACCATGAAGGGGAAGCTTGGCACTGCTCTGAAGCTGTACAGGGCAATGTGGAAGAGCGAATGCAAACCAGATGTGGTCATCTGCAATATCATTATCGATGCTCTCTGCTTTAAGAAGAGGATTCCTGAAGCCTTGGAAATTTTCAGGGAAATGAATGATGATGGAGTATGTTCTCCAAACGCTGCGACCTACAACTCGCTTATCAAACACTTGTGCAAGATCCAGAGGATGGAAAAGGTGTATGAGCTTTTGGATGAAATGGAAGAGAAAGGGGGGAGTTGCATGCCAAATGACAAAACTTTCAATTACTTGCTCAAGTCATTGAATGATCAGGTTGAAGTTCCTAGGATTTTGGAGAGGATGAAAAGAAGTGGTTGTTCCATCAACAATGATGCATACAATTTGATATTGAAGTTGTATGTGAAATGGGATTGCGAGGAGAAAGTGAGAGACCTGTGGTATGAGATGGAGAACACGGGATCAGGACCCGACCAACGATCTTACACGATAATGATACATTGGTTATATCAGAAGGGAAGATTTGATGATGCTTTGTGTTACTTTCAGGAAATGAAATCTAAGAGTATGGTTCCAGAACCGCAGACTGAAATACTGGTGCGTTCCATATCTACCAAGCAAGCAGAGCAGAGCAAAATACAGAAGAGGCAAGGCGTTAAACAGAACAGATTATCCGTCAAGAGAATTATAGAAAGGAAAGGGGTGTTGTAAGGTAAATTATTCTCATGCTTTATGTTCATAGCCATACTCAATCAACGAGATTAGCTGCATGGATTGATCGGAGCAATTAACATGTTATGACAACTGGAATAGACATCCGATGACTATGTGCATGATCTAGCTGCTGTAGTTGTTTCCAGATGCCATATGCTCGTCTTTGTTTCATTGTTTTGTCTAGAAACTAGCGAATCTCGTGTCTTTAATCGATACGAATTTCCTTTGATATGTGTTTATTGCGATTTGGAATAGACATCTGGTTACTATGTGCATGATCTAGCTGCTGTAGTTGTTCTCAGATGTCGTATGCTCGTCTTTGTTTCAATGTTTTGTTTGGAAATTCGTGAATCTCGCGTCTTTAATCGATAAAAATTTCCTTTGATATTCGTTGTATGTGAACTAGATGCTCGTCTTTGTTGCAACAAATAGTCGTAGGATATACATCTAACCTGATAATCATTCTTGCAGAAGAGTAAATGGACCACGACGAGACAGGTTGCCAGGCTGCTCCTGAACATCCTATATTCTGTGTATTAACAATTCCGGCATCTTCAGAAGTGCTGCCACAAGGATATGATGCCTAAATCAGGAGCAATCCAAGCTTGCTGCATCATCGGCATCAAGTATTCTCGACGGATCATCAATGAGCCTTGGAAGGGAACCAGCTTACGCCGCTTAAGGTGCGGAGGAGAGTGTTGAAATGAAGCAAGACAGGTGCAACACTTGCAAGAAACGGGTCGGTTGCACTGGATTCAAATGAGAACTTGTTCTGTGCAAACCATCGCTTGTCGAAAAAGCACAATTGCCCGTTTGATTATCGCACTGCTAGCTGCGAAGCCATCACAAAGGCCAGTCCTTTCGTGAAGTCAGAGAAGCTTGACGAAATCTAGAAACGTCTACTGATGTATGAACTGTCTGTATAGGGTTTGTCCTGTTTGTACGAATCGAGAGAGAACTCTAGTATGTCGTGAGTGGCGATTCTCATAGTCGGGTCAGTGATGTCTGATCATGTTTCATATGGTATTTCGATGTGGTATACGTGGAAAATCAGATCTCTTGTGCTATGAAAGACTTGTGATTTATGGTCGTCTATCGACGAGCTTCGTAATTATACAAACAGATTCGATGCCAGGATCAGCAATGATTCAAAAAAACACCATCTTTATTGGCAGAACAGCAAAATTTTTGCAGTAAATCCAGATGAAGTACACTATGTTAGTTTTGCTCTGTTAGTTAACACTATCTTCCAGTCTAGTTATGATCTCTAGTAAATAACAGCTTAAGAAACCCTAGGGAGCAATCAACCCATATGAAGAAGCAATTCAATCACACAGCATCATCACAAGCGAATTCCCTTGGATTCGGACTCAAGATACTTACAGATCCTCTCCATCACCTCCCTACCTTTGACACTATTCTGCATGAACCTATCAGCACATTTCTGCTCCAACTTCTCAGCCATTGACGCCAAGGTAGACAACGGCTTGATCTGAATGCTAGTCTGCTGCTTGCACACTGTCCACCCGCTTGGATTATCGGATGAGGTTCATACTGGATCTTCTCCTCCACTTCAATGAACTTGTCTAGACTGATGTTGCGAGTGGTGAGCTGCATTGACCTGGTTCTCCCGTCAACGACAGTCGATTCCACGCAGTTGCATATCTCCTGACCAACCATCTTGCGGATGAACCACGGTCCTGGAGTGTGGATGGTAATTGCACGAGTCGTGTAGAGCTTCCCGGTCTGTGTATCGAGCTTATGGTTCAAGGTGTCCACGTTGAGTATGTGCTTCAATGTGCTCTTGTTCTCCGGGTCGGAGAACTTGCGCCAGGATGCTGATGTTACTCTCTCCCATGGATGCTTGTATACATGCTCTTGTGTGTATGCTTTCACCATCTTCGTTTATCTTCTTCCCCCCCTGTTGAATCCAAGATCCAAGCTTATCAACTTATCAATGAATCCCAGAACTTTCAGATTTACTTAATGAATCTCAAACACTTAAGAATCCCACCACACTAAACATTTCACGATTAACCATTACAGCAACAATCAAATAAACTACTCTGAAACAATCCATACCTGCTGGTGGAGCTTTGACAGAGCTGTGGCGGCAGCCGATCGTACTTTAGATCGACTGATTTTGCGGCGGACGATTTAGCTGCTCGATTGAGATCGGAAAAAATTCAAAATCGCTAACATGAAATCGACATGGATTGGAGCTTCAAAGCTGTCTGAAGCTGTTGAAGCAGAATTGCGAGCTTCGACGATTTGCACAGCTTAACGAGGAGATGACTGCGGCGAGATGGCGGCGGCGAGAAATCGGCGAATCGCGATGGAGGTTTGCAAATCGGAAGTGGAATACAAAACAGACTGATTAAACAATGACGATGTTTTTGTGATTTTTGCTCAAACCGGGCATGGTTCAACTCGGGTGGTTTGACCGCTGAGTTGCATTGAACCGTCAAATCCGGTCTGGTTTTATAAAACTTATGGGGTTGTTTGGTTGCAGTGATATTGATATTGATAACTGCACATATCATGATATTCCGGATATCATTATTTTTTCTGTCCTGAATATCATGTATCTGGGCAAAAGTGAACAATGAATCAGGGTGAATATCTTCATAGTGATATTGATATCACAGTTTTTGACAATTCTATCCTCACTCAACTTCACAATTATAATGTCATCAACTCCACTACCCCCAATTTATTTTTTTATATGTCTCGTGTTATGATTTATATTTATTATAATAAGATAAATAATTATGATTTAGTTTTAATTACTTAATTAAATTTTTTGTTAGAATTAGATTCACATGAAATTATTAACTTATTTATTTTTTTTAGAGAGGGATGTGTACGGTAAATATAAATTAGTTATTTTCTAATGAGTGAGCATTTATTATTCTAAAAGTTAATTAACTCGAGTAATTAATTTATAAATACATTCACGAATTAAAAAAGAGAGATTCAATTTTAATTTATAAACACACTGCTTTTTAATTAAATGTAGACTACTTTTATACTTGTCAAGCAAATGAGGTATTTGTCATTTATTACTCAATTCACACTATTTAATATCATTACCAAACAGTATATCAAAATCACTTTACAAATCATATATAACATATCAATATATCTAATTCATGATATGTAGATATATCCAACCAAACGACCCCAGAAATTTTAAAAAAAGAAAAAAAAATTAAAGTGGGATTATGTAAATTTAGTTTTTAATTTTGAACCAAACTTTGGAATATATTGAAATTATATATCGGAATTATATCTTTTGAGTTTTTTTTTACAATTTCATAGGCTAACATCTCTGAATGTAAAACTGAAAAGTGCGAATTATGCTTTAATTATTCTAGATATTTCATTAAATCTTAGTGAATGAAAGTTTTGGATTATATTTCACGACAGTTTTATTATTCTAAAATTATCATACTAGAGAATATACATTTGAGTTTTTTTTTTTTTTGATAGGTAACATTTACGTAAATAAATATTATTATTTTCTTAATGAGGAGCATTTATTATTCTAAAAGTATAATTAACTCGAGTAATTAATTATAAATACATTCACGAATAAAAAAGAGAGATTACAAATTTTAATTTATAAACACACATGCTTTTAATTAAATGTTATGACTACTTTTATACTTTGTTCAAGCAAATGAGGGTATTTTGGTACATTTATCCATGCACTCACAATTCACCACTCATTTAAATATCATTACCCAAACAGTGATATCAAAGAATCACTTTTACCAATATCAATATACTAACATATCAATATATCTCACATATCATGATATGTAGATATCATCCAACCAAACGACCCCATGACAATTTTTCAAAGGGTCAAAAGTCAAAAGCCAAAAACTTAAAAGTGCGGCATTATGACTTAAATGTTTAGATTTTCTCCAATTTTTGAAGCCAAACGTGGTTGGGAAGATAATTCGGACAATTTACTATCATCCGGGAGAATATTAGTCATTTTGAGTTTTTTTTTTTCAATTTTTCATAGGCTAACCATCTCTGAAATGCCCAAAAACTGAAAAGTGCGACATTATGCCTTAATTTCCTAGATTTTCTCCAAATTTTGAGACGAAACGTGTTTGGGAATATATTTCAGACAGTTTACTATCATCCTAGAGAATATTAGCCACTTTGAGTTTTTTTTTTCAATTTTGCATAGGCTAACCATCACCGAAATGACCAAAAACTGAAAAGTGCGACATTATGTCTTAAATGCCTATATTTTCTCCAAATTTTGAGGGCAAACGTGGTTGGGAAGATATTCCAGACAGTTTACTATCATCCAGGAGAATATTAGCCATTTTGAGTTTTTTCCTATTTTTTATAGGCTAACCATCACGGAAATGATCAAAAACTGAAAAGTGCGGTATTATGGCTTAAATGCCTAAATTTTATCCAAATTTTGACACCATACGTGATTGGACATGTATTTCAGGCAGTTTCGTACTAAGGCTAGCATCTGAACAAGAGACCAAATGTAATCTAAGACTTCTCATGTAACCAAAATTAGCCAAGTAGTTCGTAGCTCGTTTAATCGTCAAAACTAGCTTAGATTTAAAATAAGGAAGAGATTAATCTAAGCTCAACCATAAATTAGTTACTTATTCATCAAACTACAACTTTGAGCTTTCCCAACTTGGCAACATGTACCTCTCTATACACCAAAAAGAATCTACAGATACAACAAGAAAGATTCTTCCTTTACCACATGGTATCAATCAAAGATTCTTTCTTTCAAATGAAAGGAGAAGGAATTGTTAGTGAACCATCCCAGAATGACTGCTCACCACCAGAAGACGAGTTGAACAATGGCAAAAGACTCTCTTCTTCCTTCCACATGAACGAGTTTCGGCCATGGCTAATCCCGTTACAGAACAACACGTCTTCCTCCTCGACCGACTCTTCCTTGTGCTGCAAGTCATCGGCATTATTGTTCAAGTTCTTCTCCACAAGTTGTTTGAACACCGACGACTTGAGGAGGAGGCCGAGTGCTGATGGGGAAGGAGTGGTTGGTGATGGCAGTGACAGTAACGACGATGATGAAGACGAGTTCTTCATCGAGCTTGGAAGGTTGAACAGTGATTGTTCAAGTGGGTTCTCATTCAGATTGTCCAGGATTCTTAGATTAGTGGATGCCTTTTCGGGTGGGAAGTAGGCCATTGAAGGGGTTGAATCTGTTGTTGCTGCCAATGGGAAGCTTTCGAGATCGAGTTTTGATTCATTCTGTTGCTGTTCAGATGGGATGATGTTGGTATCAGATTCAGGTTTCAGCCACCTTATGTATGTGCTTAGATCGAAGTTCGTCACAGCGTTTATCCCTCGATACTCGATCGCTGCTATGTCGTAGGCTCGAGCTGCCTCCTCTTGTGTACCTACACACACCAAAAGAACCAAATTCCGTTACTTTTTATTAAGGCAACATCAGTTACTGGGATGTAACGGTTCTTCACATGACATTCGAGACTTTGACCTAGTGACATCGGGTCGAGATTACTTACTGTAAGTTCCGAGGTACAAGTACTTGTTCCCAAAGACTCTGCCTATCCTTGCTTCCCATCTTCCATTATGATGGTGCCTGTCAGAATCAATTTAGGGTTTGTAAGAAATGAGAAAGCTTTCCTGAAATTGAAGGATCAAACTTAATCTAGGGTTTCACTTACCTTGCAACTCCTCTGTATTTAGATACACCTCTTGAGAAACCACTGCTTCTTCTGTTAAAGAAACAGATCAGGGCAATGATTGATGATCAAGGTTAGGTTAGATTTAAATGAAGTGTCTTATACCTTCTTAGAGATGCTAAGTACTCCTCTTTCGTCACGTTCTTCATGATTTCGAGTTCGTTCTCGTAGTCTGAAACCTGCAGAAGCCAAAAGGAGTAAAGGACCATATGAGGATCTTAAAACCCAGATGAAGAAGAACAGCATCAAGTTGCAAAGGTTCTGAATTTTTCCAGTTCATACAGGGAAATTTGTGAAGGCTGACATCCCCCAGTATTTGAGAGCAGCTAGATCATAAGCTCTTGCTGCAGATTCCTCTTCATCATAAGCACCAAGATAAACTGACATTATTATGATCAAAATTAGCAGAAGAAAGATATGTCAGAATCCAGAACAGGATTGTTCATTATTACTTAGTCAAGAACCCTAATTACCTTGTTTCCCTTTCTTCTTCTGGGTAGGATTCCAAGACCCTTTATCCCACAGATGAGCTTCATACCTTCCAGTCCATCTATGCCTGTTTCAGATCAAAACTTCAATCAGAACCCAGAACTCAGATCGACAATTTGAGTTATTGAAATGCAACGATTCGTTCATAATCCTGACACAAACCTGCTAACTCCTCTGAACCTGGAGCTTCTCTTCACAATAGGAGCAGTCCTCGTAGCAGTAGCAGTAGAGCTAGCCTGATTCAACTGAGGACCTTCCTTATTGCAGCTCAATGTCCCCACTACAGAAGGCCCTCTTCTTCGCCTCTTCGGATACTTAGTCTCGACCGTAACTTCATCTCCTTCGATCGATCCATACCTGCGCTTCACTTCAGGAATGCTGTTACCACTCACCATATCCATTATAAGCACAAAGTGAGCTGCTTTAGCTGGTTTCTTGTGGAGATTTAATGGCCAATGTGAAAAGGGTTTGCTTATATACAGTTCCCAGTTTGGATTATGCTGTAAAAGAACAGGTTTCTGTTTACCAAAACGACAAAGCTAATCGATATGTACTAGGTTTTTGAGTTCCAGCCAAGAATGTGAAGCAGCTAGCTTCACAAGTGAATACCCTTTTTGGTGGTAAGATATTTTATTTAAATTCTGTTTCAGATTCCTTCTGTCAACAATAAGCTTTTCATTGGGATCATCGCCTGTTTTGATTTAATGAGTTAATGACAATATTTCATTTGTTTTTTTGGAGATTAATTGATTAATTAGTTGTTAATTTATATTATCTTTAGATGATGACTGCTTTTGGATAGCTAGCTAAGACCAGTTTCTGAAAACTTGTGCTCAGTTTGGTTGCAACATGTTTCATGATTCATGATACATAGTTCATCATCTATGATGTTATTAGTTTGATTAATCTAGTACGACTCCGTTGAGGGGTTCACGACAAGGTAAAACTTATTATGAAACATTGTTTGGTCGAAACGTTATGACATCAAATCATGTTGATTCTTAAGAGTAGTATAGCTAATTTGTATGATGGTACATTGGCACGTGGAATCGAATTAATTTAATGTGACTCTACTGAGGGGTTCACGTCAAGGTAAAACTTGTTATGAAAAATTCTTTAGTCGAATGATTATGACATCAAATCATGTTAGCTCTCAAAAGTAACATAGCTAATTTGTATGATGGTACAATAAAATTAATTTAATACGACTCCATTGAGGGGTGCACGTCAAGGTACTTGAGATTAAACAACAGTTTAGAGTAATAATAATTGGTTACTATTAATATCCCAACACGGGTATTATACTGTCTACCTTATGCACAAATTTGCAAACTTTTAATGTCTGTCGGTAGTGCAATGGTTCATGATATGGTATCAGAGCCTTTGATGACCGAGAGGTCAATGTATCGAATCTCGATAGCCCCCTATATAATCGCATAAGGTTTGGTAGACCTTCGCAAACTTCAATCCCCCTTTCATGGACTTTCATTCGAGATGGTTCATGATAGGTAGACTATTTCTAAAATAGACGGATACATCCTGATTTGCCGATATAGTAGACTTGAATTGTTATCCCAACATCGAAGTAACTTTCCTAGAAATTTGAACAATAAAGTTGAGACATGCATCATATGTTCACACATTATTATTTATTATTATCTTGTGTCAATTATGTACACTAAATTAATTAATTAACCAACCAATTAAGCTGTAATGACCTTTGTAAATTTGGAGGTAACCCATAAGACAAAAGTTAGAGACATGTAATTAACAATGGAGACAAAACATAAACTTGGATTAACATGTTTGTTTGGTTTTGATAATGGCTGAAATTAACCCTTTGTTGCCGATTGGTTACAATGATTGGCCAGTTTTGAGAATAATAAGGTTAATACAAAACAATCATTGGGTTATCCGTCCAAGAATGTATTTGGGAATTATATTCATTTTGGTCATTAACCTATAGGGTTGTAATATACGGGTCATTAACTTATAGTGTTTGTACATTTTGATCAATCCGTTAACTCTCCATCCAAAAATTATGTTAAGTGCTAATATCAGCATGTCAACTCGATCATTTTTTTCACCTCACTCCTTGCCATGTCACCTAATTAACCCCTAACTCAACCCAACTAATCAATCCAACCTAACTCAACCTAGACCAACCAATCAAAACACACTACTCATTACCTAACCATCTAATTCCAGCCACAGTTTGTTGGTCTACCCCTCCTGCTTCCATCGGAGAGGGAGGAGGAGGTGTTCATCGATTTCGGACGGAAGGAGGAGGAGGGGAAGATCAACAGACTGTGATTGGAATTAGATGGTTGGACAGTGGGTTTAGGTCGAGTTAGGTTTAGGTTGGATTGATTAGTTGGGTTGAGTTAGGGGTTGATTAGGTGACGTGGCAAGCAGTGAAGTAGAAAAAAAATGGCTGAGTTGGCATGCTTAACGAAATTTTTGGATGGAGAGTTGACGGATTGACCAAAATGTACAAACATTATAGGTTAATGACAAGTAGGTTACAAATTAAAAGTTAATGACCAGTCTGTTACAAACCCCTATACGTAAATGACCAAAATAGATATTAAGCCGTGTATTTGGGGAGAGTTTGTTTCCACGGTAGATGTCGGGACACAATGTCGGGTTTTACTAAGCACAATCAATCGTTAATCAGAAGAGGATTAAGGGTTAATTATGAGTGACAAAGAAAAGGAAAGGGTATAGTGAAGGGTTCCATTGTTGCTTTCAAAATTTACTAATCATCATACACTAATTATAGGACGAGTTATAAATTTATCCTAAAATTTTAATCCGTTACAGAGTGGTTTTATTACTATGAAACGAGTTATAGAGTAGTCCTAATGACGTTATTGGTGTACATATTCAACCATTTTGCCGGAACAATTGACATGTCATTGAAAATATAGTTTAAAATTTAGATTAAACTGATTCAAATCTAAAATTAAATCAATCTAACTCACTAGATTTAGTTATGAACCAAAATTTATGAGTTATATGAGGTTTTATTTAGATTTGAATCAGATTGTTGAATTTTAAATTATATTTTTATGACATGTTAATGGTGACGTGGGGAAATGACTGAAAAAAAAAATACACAAATGGCATCATTAGGACTAATTTGTAACATGTTTTATAGTAATAGGACCACTCTATAACGAATTAAAATTTCAGGATGAGTTTGTAACTCGGCCTATAGTTTCGGTACGTTTTAGTATTTGGCCCAATTTTATCTACAATCCCTCTCTCAAATTAAATCTCGAAACAATCCATACGTGTTCGTAAACATTCAGAACCCTGTCCCAACAACTAGAATTATTGATCAGATGCAACGTCATGCCTCTCTCGACTTTAGTTCGTGTAGGAGCAACAACTGATTATCAAACGTCCACGGTCCTTTGTCCATAACCTAGCGCACATCTATCACGAGATAAGGTTTCATGGCATGGTATTAGAACTTTTCACGAGCAATAAAGTTTCAAATCCCGAGAAATAAGGAAATATATTATATATAAAGATGCAAAACACAATTTACACCATTTTTTTTTTCTTCAGCATGGCTTCCCAACGCAGCATTCAAGTGCACCAGCAAAACGAGTCATCCTCGTAACAAATGTCCCAGGTTTATACTTGATTAGTTGTCTCTTCGAATACTTCTTGGCCACGTTAGGGTTTCCTGATGGAACGAAGAATGCACCATTCATCATCAAATCTCCTTGTGACGACCAGTCCCAATGCTTCCACTCCGATTCCGACGCATAGTCCCTCTTTGTTACCTGAGAGATAACTTTCGTTAGTAATTCGTGGGACTTAGAGGTAAGCCCACCCCTAGTTCCGCCATTGAATGTAAGTATGTACCTCTTTGGCGCATTTATTCTCGGGAGCAATGAAGCGGTTTCCTTGGCTGATGATGGTAGGCTGGTTGCTACCTCCGATGGCGTACATTAGCCAGTGAGTGTAGTCGTTATTGACGACATGGAACAGACCGTAACGACACCTTGGCATCCTTTGGACTAGACCCTTTCCGAAATGGGTGAATGCGATTGTGATTTGCATGATCTTGTCGATAGTGTGGCTTGCACTTGCCCCGAACAACATGACCTATGTGTATGTGATGCAGAACGTGGAGCCTTTTATATGATGAATGTGTGACAACTAAATGTAAATTACCGTAGAGGATGATGTAACGATTTACCTCGTTATGGTCGGTGAAATGGGAGTTGGAGATGGTGACCCCGGTGGAGCCCATTATGGCATCAATGATCCCGTCGGTGCAGGCAGACATCGACACATGGTCAATCCAAATGTTGGATGCCCCGTAGATGGAGATTCCGTCGCCGTCACTCTTGGTCCGGAGCCCGAAATGGTCCACAGAGTCTCGGATCAACCCTCCATTCCCCGGGACAATGTCGTGAATGTGGAGCCCGTGGATGATCACGTTCTTCACATATTGGAGCGTGATCCCCGCTCCATTCGCCACACGGACGTTGGCCCCCCTCGCGTCGATGGTTTTGTCGCTGGAGACCATGAGCTCTTGGCTCAGTCTTATGATCATGCTATGCTCGAAGATGATCCAGAGTGGACCCTTCTGGATCACAGCGTGCCGGAGCGTCCCTGGTTTAGGGTTCAACAAATCATCATCAGTTCCCTCGGTGACCACGTAGATCGGCCCTCCCTTCCCACCTCTCGTCCTATACCCAAACCCTTGAACGCAGTCCGCCAGCTTCTGGCGATTTTTCGCCCAGTTCGGGTCACACCGCCAACACCGATCAATAGGGTTGGTGGCCAAACACTCGCTCTTGTGATGTTTCAAGCTCCGTCGACTTGTGTTCGTCCCGAACAAATCCATGTGGACCACCGTATTGAAACTTTCCGTGACATTGTTTGGGTCCGGGTGATACGTCTCCAGGGCAGCCTGTCTCGCCTCCTCTGCCCGTTTCTGCCAATACTCGTCGAACTCAGCAATGTTGGCTCCAAGATCGTGAGCCAAAGCTGCGACCACGACTAGGACCAAACTTAGCTTGATGCACAAGGAAGCCATATTTAGAAAAAGATCAAATCTTTCTTAGATATTGCTCTGATTCCCAGGCTTCAAAGCCAAGGTCCTGAAAGAACAATTCTTCAGGACCAAGATTGGCTGTCTGAGCCAAATGACAGGCAGCCAGATTGGAGATATTTAAGGTTTCGATTTTATTAAGGTTTTCTCTCCAAAAGCCTGGGAGCTAAGAAATTACGTCAAAATAAGGATTTTATAAATAAATTATAACACAAAATTAAAGAAAGAAACATATAATTAGGCGGGAGATGTGGAATGCCGCTTCTTCTGTTTTGACGAGATTGTTATTTTTAGGGTTCTTATTAGCTGGTTAATTTAGTTTTGTTGATAAAAAAAGAAATCCTATTTTCACGAATCTTTACTAATTACAGCATGGAATTCAAAAGCTCTGTAACAAAGATGTGACATGGAGTACTTACTGGCTTTACTATTCGGCTATGAATCGGTTACTGTTCGATCGGGGACATGTCCTCGCAATTTGTGGCTACTACCAGTTTCAGAAATGGCAGAGCTTTTCGTCGTAAGCTGAGGGCAACTCCTGCTGTTATGGCCGGTTTGATTGCATATCCTGCAGCTATACTTCCTCCTAGTAGTCATCGGTTTACGACTTGATCCAGTTGCTCGTGGACAAGACCGTTGGTTATGACCTGTTTGGCCACATATTCTGCAGTGCTGCACTCTTCTAACTCGACTTTGTGATTGGATGTCCTCGAATTCTTCGGACAGGTTCTTCTGTTATGGCCCCTTTCTCCGCATGTTGTGCATCGAGATTGTCTGTCTACTGAGTTGAGCTCGGGACAGTAGTGCTTCCTGTGACCTTCTCGCCCGCAATTCGTGCAGTAGAATCTGACCCCTGTGAATGAACATGTGAATTATGGAATGCCCTTCTTGAAGTATATAATGTATAAAAGGGTAGACCTTTCATGGAAATGCTTCGCTTGAGCCGGTTTTCTGGGTTGCTAAAGAAAGCCTTTAAAGTTTCGGAAGCGTGCTTCCTAGCAGCAGGAGTTCCTTTGGCTTTCTGCAAATTGAAACACAGAGAATTTGGAGCTGAACCAATGGATTAGCTCTGATTAAGGTTAAGATGGATCATCAATAATGGTGCAGAAAACCTTGATTGATGCTGCTCTCTCAGCACTGAGTTTAGGGTCACTGTGGATGATCTTCATTCGGTTACTAAACAGTCCTGTTTTCGCGTTTAGATTCTGCATTTATCGAACTAAACAAAGAAGTTTGAACTCACATATACCAATTATCGAACTAGACAATACCAATTACCAAATATACAGAATAAGCAATCCAATTCTCAGTCTATATGTACATTACAGCTCAAACATGAACAACCCATTTCTGAAGCAACTAACTAACCTTCAACGATCGGCTGATCTTCAATCCGACTTCAGGAGGTAGCGATCGGTAGACACGCTTGGATTTCTTCTTAGCTTCCAACTTTATGTCTAGTCTATCAACTTCATCATCTTCCTTCACTTTGAATGCAGAGCTGAAAGATAAAGAACACACCTTGTTACTTTATATGCTAACGGCGAAAAGGGTAACAGCAATGTGAAGAAAGTACATTGATCGAGCTTTCTCCCATGGCTGCTCGTCGATCGACTCTTCCCATACGACACATTCCCCCGAGCACCGGCCACATGTCATTATACCCTTTGGAAACAAACCAAAAATGAAACTGATTTAGCTACAATCATCACCATGGAAGTTGATTTAAAGTTTTAAACCCAATTTCTGATTACCTTGCCACAACATTGAGAACAATCCAATCTGGATCGCTCAACCCCACACTCAGAACATGGAGTATAGCCTCTCCCTCTGCAACTAGGGCAAGGAAGCTCCCTGATATACTGTCCATTTGGACCGAACCAAGACCTTGGCTTTGCTCCAACACTCCTGAAGATCAATCAATCAATCAAGCATGAACCCTAAACCCCTCGAAGACTCGAGAAACAAGGAAAAATCAAACCTTGCTCCAACATCAGCTGCTAGACCGAGTAATTCCTCTGAAGAATCATAACCCAAATGGCTTCTTTTTGATCTTGGATCATTGATACTGCAACAGTGAATCAAACGACTGATGTTCCTATTAGGAAGAACGAACAATCGAACGCTCTTCTTCTGCTTCCATTGAGGAATCACTGCACCAAAGCAGCTGCAGATCAAGAACATAGTGAGGAAAAAGGCTGCAACTTTCTCACGAAAACAAAACCCGTGGTTTCAGATAAGCCCGAGTACACGTGTCAAGGATGCGCCACGTCATTATGGTGACAAAAACGACATTAGGATCCTGCGTTTTGGCGTGGCTTGGTGTAGTACAAAGAAGAAGAGAGTGATAACTGATAAGCTGGAAACAAAAATGTTGCAGCTGTCTTCTTCTTCTTCTGTACTGGGTATCCAAAACCCTAAAGTATGCACTCAGCATTCTTCTTCTGTGTCTCAGTTTCATCATGGAGTGTTTCGGATTCCGGCGAAACGGTGTGACGTTTCGTTCGCCGGAACCGCCGGCAAAGGGAGGAGGAAGCTCGCCGTGAAGTGCAGGCAGTCGTCGTACTTCGAGCAGAATAATTTCAGTAACAACTCGCGCGGCCAGGGAGCTTCTAACGGTACTTTTCTTCGTTGCCCGCTTTGTAATTTTTCTTTTTCCCTCTTTGTGGGAAAGTTTGAATCTTTATGATTAATTTCTTTCATTTTGAGGTAAGGTATTTGTTGTGTGAGCAGAAGCAGAACCCTGATTCTGAGTTCTGACTGTCAATTTTTGAATTGCATTAGTTGGAGAATTGCCAGCAGCTAGGGTTTATGTGGGACATTCAATCTACAAAGGGAAGGCTGCTCTTACTGTGGAGCCTAAGGCACCGGAGTTCGCCCCATTAGAGGTAAGCTTTCTTGCTTGTTTTGGATTGAGAATCACTAATCATACAGAGATTCTCAAGCTTTCGTTCATGGTTGTATTGATGTTTCAATATGGTTGTCATGTGCAGTCAGGAGCTTTTAAACTTGTTAGGGAAGGGTTCGTCTTCTTACAATTTGCTCCTGCATCTGGTGTTCGACAATACGACTGGAGCAGGAAGCAGGTAATCAGATTTCTTTAGAACCTTGATGTCCTCTGTTAGGGTTTGAGTGAGAATGATTCCCTGTAATCGTAGCCTCTGTTAAAGATCCAAGTTCTTACCTTTGTTGGAGAGAACTGTACTCTTATTGTTGCTTCATGAGTATCCATGGCTTTACCGTTGTTATAACGATGGTCGATTTCACCTGTCTGTAGTTGTTTTCTTTGTCGGTTACTGAAATTGGATCTCTAATGAGCCTTGGTGCAAAGGAATCCTGTGAATTTTTTCATGATCCTAACAAAGGGAAGAGGTAATATACTAACATCCAATTCCTTCAGAACACTGCCTACAAATATGAAAAGCAGACATTTTGCTTCTTAGCTAAATCTGCTGTTTTTCTACAGTGATGAAGGTAAGATCAGGAAGATATTGAAGGTAGAGCCGCTCCCGGATGGTTCAGGCCACTTCTTTAACCTAAGTAATCTTCTTTCCCTAGCTAACTCATTGCCGTTCGATTCTAGTCAGTGTTAGTTGTCTGATCTATCATGATCGTTGAATATAGGTGTCCAGAACAAACCTTTGAACATGGATGAGAGCATCTACATTCCAGTAACACGGGCAGAGTTCACCGTTCTTATCGCAGCTTTTAATGTAAGATCTCTCTCTCACTCCCTTCCTCCCTCCCTTTGAGCTTCTGTATACACGTGACGACTCTTCGACCTTAGAATATGCCAAATCGAAGGTCCAATGGACGACTATGGAATATGGAATGATGAACACCACTTCCTAGTCAAATAACCGAAGTTCTAACACATTGCAAGAACTGATCCTTAGCTCCTTTCCTCTTATCCCTCTTAGCATATATAACTTTTAAAGCTAAGCTCCTTTTGTTTCATATTCTTGTGACATTTTTGCAGTACCTCTTGCCGTACCTAATAGGCTGGCACGCATACGCGAATTCAATAACCCCCGGTGAGCCCACCAGGCCGAATAATGCCAGCCCGAATTACGGAGCAGATTACGAATGGAACAGGTAAAAGCTCGTTCGGCCAACAAGTCAAAGTTCACATCTTTTCCCCCATCCCCTCGAACCCGATTGGTTCATCGGCCACCAAACCCTCTCCTGCAAGTTTTGTATCATTGTAAGGTTCCAAGTAGCTACAGTTGAATATGTTAAGGTAGGAGGGTGGCTGACCCGGATTTTGAAGGTTAGACATTTTGAATGGTACATGATTTGACATTGAATTATTAGTATGTAGGCTTAGATTGCAGACTGCTATGGCTTTGTTTTTGTTCTTTATTGGATGATTATTCTGCTCGGTCAAATCGATTTCGGTTATGTAATTCGACTATGATTCTGCTTTTCGAGACCATGTTACATCTGGTTGGACTGCAATCAGTCTGGTTTTGCTTAGGGCTTGAAATATAGGGTACGGTTTTAACGAGTTAACCGCTAATTGTTTCGTTTTTATTTCGGTTTGGTTCTGTTGCTGGCGAATGCTTCATTTGTTCAACTTGGTCAATGCAGAAAGCTTGAGAGTTGAGACTAATGGCTGCTGCTAATTTAGGTCAAACTTCTTCTGCATTTTCTTTAGGGGTTTAGCCATTGTCACGCTGACGTCACTTGGAAAAGATCCATACTTTAAGGTCAATATTGAATTAATTTTTACAAATTGCCCCCTTTCGTGGCTGAGAATGGTCACCCAAATTAATTTAATTACAAATAATGTTGTTATAATTACCAAATAGTTTATTAGCAACCCATTGACCTAACGTATTAATTAACAACTGCCCCACTAGATCCTTAATTCCTTGGGATCGATTCCTACCTATTTAATTATCACTTATTAGCTCCCTAATTAATGAATTAATGTCTAGTTTAAGTATAGCTAATTACATATTTAGAGTTTGAAAACCGAAATGGGAATGGTAATTGAGCCGGTTCGGTTGGTTTACATGTCATAGCCTCGTCTCCGTCGGATTGCCTATATTTATCTGTCTCTAGATGAGTTTCGAATGCCCTCTTTACGATATTGTCGTTCATGACTGTGAAACATATTACCCAACAAATTTTTTTTATAAAAGTGATATGTTGACCTTTAGTGTCATATGTAAGTAACAATTGTTTTAACGTGTAAGGTATATATGGACATGAAAATGAGTCAGAACGGTAGTTTCTATGACGACAACATCTTTTGTTGTTGTCACACCAACAACACTAGTAATAGTTCTTTATTTTTAGTTAAATTATAACAAAATTGGTATCTTGAAATTCAAATCATACCTACGGTCAAGAAATCAGATACCTAAGCTAAAATTTGGGTGCTTAAAAATCGACAAATCAAGTATCTAGGATGAATAAAAATTGGTACCTAAAATCAACAAATCAGACCGTAGACGAAGAAATCGAATTGCAATTTTAAAATTCATGAAGCAAATGGACCTTCACGTTGACACTCTTTAATTGATTGATTGATTGAGCTGGAAGAAGCCAACAAGACTAGTGACTTTTAATATTAATTTTATGACCAAGTTGATCAGTTAGATTTTGTAGGTCAAACTATGCTTCACATTTCTAATTAATAATTAATTGCAATGTGACATGACTATAGTGTCATTATTATATAGTTTTGAACTTGCTGAGCAATTATCTGATTAACCATTGACCAAGAGCCATGAGTGATGCTAATATTTTTAATTTTTCTATATGTGTTTGGTCTTTTCTTTCTCTTTTAATTTTTATTTTGCTAGATTGGTGGGTAGGTGTTAGAACTTGTTTGGATATTAGGATTTAAATTTGATATTCAAATTTTTAATTTTTTCTCGTGACATACAAAGTTGAAATTTGTGTTTAAATCGGGATCATTCATGAATTTTTTGTGCGTACGTGAATGACTGTGTTTCAAACATATTTTTTCAAAATAGTGATTTGCAAATACCAAATAATTTTTCTTACGAGAGAATGCACAAATCATGGACATATATGATGCATTTTTAGCAGGGTTGTTATTGTACTTCATGTATCGTGTTGGATCAATGAGGTTTTGAGAGCAAATAACATATATTTGTATATCGAACATGTTCTAGCATGCATGTGCGATTATCAACTTTTAAAAATTTATGTAGCATATGGTTGTTAAAAGACAAATGAATGTCCTTGATCGAGGTCGACCTATTGCATTATTTTCGAAACGAGACTGAAATTTAGCGTAATTATGCTATCATTTCTCAAGTTTAACAAAATTTGTAATCATTATATTCCAATGTTATTATAATAAAAAAAAAAACCTATAGGGAATAAAAATCAGCTGGCAACCAGAAAACTCTTCACCAATAATAATTAATATATAGGTATAAATATGGGTTCATCATGCAATAATGTGACACGTTATATTGGGGATGATTATGCAAATTGGCTTTTATATAGTGACCAATTCGTATTTATGATGAGGGTCATGACTTTTTTCTAAAAAGTTCACATTTGACTCTATCGTGACCCTAAAGGGATTAATATTAATTAAATGGCTGATTAGTCAAACTATAGTATGTTCCTGAATCCAGGCTTTAATTTGTACAAGTACTCAAGCAACTTGGTTGGGGTTTTGGGGTAATTGTCACTCAAGTTTGGGGTACTAACAAAATGGTCACTAGACTAAATTTAATGGACTTAATGGCCGATAGGCAGATATCATCAGATCAAGTAGCTAAGCTGCTCAAGAGTATAACTAATTTCATTACTCCAAAGGATCGTAACAACTTAAATTTTTATTAATTGTCCGTTTTGGAACTAGACCTTTTACGAATTTGCTTTTGGGTAATTAAAATGGTACGTAGTGCGGTAACACAAGTTATATGACTTGCAATTTCAAAGAGGCCTACAAGATGCCGTGATGGAGGTGCTCTGCCTGACTGAACGTTCTGCGTTAGTCTCATGGTCTTAGATATCTCCCAAGTCAAGGAGTGGTAAACCTTTTTGGCTTGGGCAGACACTTAATTTTTACCTCATTTTCTCCTGCGCATGCAGGAGTTATTTCTAGAAAAATATATATATATTCTTTCTATATATAAAGGGAGAAGGGAAGTTACTATTCAATAGTGTTTCCTTCCCTCCATTAAAGTATTTAAGACTTGGATCATAGATTTTTAAGAGTGGTCTTTTGTGAGTCATCTTGCGTTGGGTGTGATTGTGACTTATGAGAGTAAAGTTTATGGGCTTGTAGCATTCTCATCTCCATAATTGACGTTGCAAAAACAGCCTCACCCCTCCTGTCATTGTTCCACAATTATTTTTCTTGTGTGCTACGCATTATGTCAATTAATCAATCAACACTCTTCTATTTCTTTGGTTCTTTTTCGGCTGCCCATTTCACAACCATCTCGCTATGTGCTAATCAACACTCTTCTATGTCTTTTGGTTTTTTTCGGTTGCCTATTTCACTACCATCTCAAAATTCGACATCACTATTAATCAAAACTACCATTATTTGTCCTCTAAAATTTTCCGCTGCATCGCGCGGGTAATTCTAGTATTAATTATAGTAACACAAGTTTAGTAGTTGACCCGCAATTCTGGTTAAATCTTTGACGCAAAATGAAACAATTAAGGGAATTTTCAAAGACATTGACAAAACTAATTATTATCATTAACCATGTTATTTATTATCGGTTTGAAAATGCATGACGGTCGGTGGCGGCTGCCGGAAAATTGAACAGACATGCATTTGACCACGACCACCGCCGGTCGGTTTCATGCTCTTATATTTACGACTTGTTGAACGTGACCGCCAGCGGTTAATTTATGTACCCATTCAACCGTTTGAATTTCACTTAATTAATTAATTAATTAAACCATTTCACTTAATTAATTAATTAAACCATTTGTTTAGTTCATTAATCCTCTTAGAATTTCTTGTAAAAAGAAAAATAATGTTGTATGATTAACAAAGAGACTAGCTAGCCTCGATAACCGTGCAATTCGGGTTTATCTGTGAGGTCGAATTTTTTGTTTAAGCCATTATGGTTAAAAATGTATATATTACAACGATGTCATAAACGTCACACCCTACTCGTCTCTTAACAAACTCATGTTTCAAGTATTTGAATACCAGGTAAATTTGATTTTTTTTCTCTCTTATCAAATTTAATGCGGTCATGGGCAGATCTTCATATCTTGTTGCATTTTACTTCTACCTTTGGTAATTATACGAAATTTTCCATAAAAAGTTAGAGATGGCAAAATCTAATCCGACTGAGCCCAGTTTCAACCCGATTCAGTCCAACTAATAACAACATTTCAAAACAAAGGTAATTATAAGATAACTAGATAGATAATTAAGATGCTAATTATTAATTAATTAATAATTAATTAGCAGTAAAGTTGAATAACAAGAAAAAAAAATACACACAGAAAAAGTCAAACAATCACGTTATTATATATAAACACTAAAACCCCACCATGATCCAAATCAAACCCAAACATATAACACATTAATTCATCATCATCTTCTTCCATGGATTCTTCCTCAAACAAAAGCTCTGCTTCCATGGATCAAACAGAGCAGATGATCAAGTCAACAAAAGCAGAGATGGGAACAGTCAAGGAAGAGAATCACAGGCTGAAACAGCTCCTCTCCAAGATGGTCAACGACTACCAATCTCTCCAATCCCATTTCCTTCAACTCACCGCCGCCGGCGGTGCTGCGGTGGAGGAGGAATCCGACGAGCTGCTCTTCTCCCTCAGCCTGGGAAGAAGGGAGGCCGTTGAACCGAAGAAGAAGGAAGAATTATCATCATTACCCACCAAGAAGAGGAAACTTCTGGAAGGTGGGTTGTCTCTTGGATCAGGTGATAGCAGCTCCGATGAGGAAGTGGCGGCGGAGGAGGCGTGGCCGCCGAGCAAAGTTCTGAAGACGATGAAGAGTAGTAATGGTACTAGTTGTACTAGTACTAGTTCGGGTGATCGTGAAGATCACCCGAACGTGCAATTGTTGCAACCTCAGCTGAAGAAAGCTAGGGTTTCGATTCGAGCTCGTGTCGATACTCCTACCGTAAGTTTTCGATCTTTACTTTTGTTTTATGAATGGGTGATATTATATAACTTCAATTTCATGCCACGACCTCATCAACTACACCTCAAAATACACAAGGCATGACAAAAATCCATGCCCGCCAACCCAAATGAAACCTCTAAGCCCCAAAAGATCAAGTTTTCGATCTTTATTGCTCGTTACAGATTGGTAAATCTCGACCCTCTTTGATCAGTGACAAAATTTAGTTGACCGCCCAAAATCTTGTTACTGTAAAATTCTCGAAATCAAAATTTGTGCATATATAATGTCACTACAAGACTGCTACGGATAAATTGTGACGGGTGAACATCCGTCACTAAATGTCTTTATTTATGGGACGATTCGTGAAATTTGTCGTACAAGATCTGTGATTTTCTTTTCTGTGATCTGATTGTGAAATTATTTTAGAGACTTGAAATTTTGATTAGGGTCTCTAATCATTCTGATTCTGCTATTGCTCTAGATGAAGGATGGGTGTCAATGGAGGAAGTATGGACAAAAGATAGCTAAGGGAAATCCATGCCCAAGAGCCTACTATCGTTGCACTCTATCCCCAACTTGCCCTGTTAGAAAACAGGTATACTTAATTTAATTTCATGATTTTTTTTAATTGAGATAGCTCTGTGAGGAGAATCGAGACAGTAAGCAGGAAATTAACTAGTTTCAAATTATAGTGATTTAATTTTCTATTAATTTTGATTATGATTGTATATTATGGGTCAAATGAGTGACATGGGTTATAATCAATGTGTAAACTTTCTTTCATTATATTAGTACTAGTTGAACTAGTTAGGTTACCTATTCATTGACATTAACATCGATGAGTGACTTATGTATCGGGTAGTGAAGTCTGATAGATTGTATACTATATAAAGTCTTTAGAGAATCTTTCATGACTCTAGCGAAGGGTTATCGTTGTGATTCTGCTATTTGGTATAGTCAATCCTGATTTTGTGTAGTTGTTTGAGTTTTGTTATGACTTGAGTTTTGATCATTATTTATACTCACTTGATTCATTGTATACTTATTGAGATGATTGAAATGGGTTGATGAATTCTTGTGTCTCTTGCTTTTGGTAGGTTCAAAGATGTGTGGACGACATGACGATCTTGATAACAACGTACGAAGGATCACACAACCACCCTCTTCCATACTCGGCAACAGCCATGGCTTCCACAACATCTGCGGCTGCATCGATGTTGCAGTCGTGCTCTTCGTCCTCCTCGCTCCCACTCTCCTCCATCTCCACTCCTTCACAAGCCACCACCACCACACCACTACCTAATCATCACTTCTACTTCCCAAACTCTTCCATCTCGACTTGCAACTCGCACCCGACCATCACCTTGGATCTCACAACGCCCTCAGCCTCTGCTTCCCTTGCAGCCATGAGCGCACGTTCCTCGATACCTCCACCATCGGCATACTCCTCTTCCAACACTCTCGACTTCTCCAGGTCAATGCCTTGTAATGCAAGTAACATGATGATGGGTTACTTGTTGTCCAAGCAACAACCACCACAACAACCACAATCACATCTACTTCAAGCTCAACAAGGTTATTATGGTGGTCGTCATTATCAACTTGACGATACCAAGGGATCATCATCGGACATGACCATAGCTGCAGCAGCGGCCACCAAGGTGATTACTTCGAACCCAAGTTTCAGATCTGCACTGGCGGCTGCAATCACGTCGTTCGTTGGGAAATCAGATCATCAAGTTGATCGTCAAGGCGAGCATCGAACCACGTCGTTTACATTGTTTCAAGGTAGCAATAACAATGTTAAAGAGAGTGCTGATTAAGTGATAGCATTGGTGGTCAATTAATAATGATGAAGAAGTCAAGTTCATCAAAATGTATACATCAACAATTCAAAGTTTGCGATGAATGATGATCATTAGCTTTGTTAATGTTGCTACCAACACCCGACCCGTAACTCGACCGCACGTCTAGGATGAGTTTAGAGCGATCCTAGCCCTTTGTACCTAAACAATCGTGATTATCAATGAATCAACGTACGACACACGGAGATCCGACCCTGATTTTGAGGAGCTATAATTACAACATGCCTCTTCCATTGATAAGACATGACCTACCAGACCACGAGCTACCACACACAGAAAAACGTCTTAGACATTAGCTTATGTATTTATATGTCCAACGCTTCTCTACTCGTCAATGGTGCAACCTACGCCGATACTCCTCTGTCTCACATATATACTATCTAAACGACTTACCCTCTCTTCACAAAACACTTACTACTCTCTCCTTGTACGCCTTGTGAGTAACACTTAAGGAGACTCCGAGACACTCACAAACTCGTAGACGTTCGAACTTGAACTATCTAATCTTTATTGGTTCAATCAGTCTAACCGGGGAATTTTGGATTTTCTGGGCCGTATGTAGGCTGCAGTGCTGTGTGGGCCGAATTGGGCTCAGTACTGTATGGGCCTAAACAAATAAATAAATACGAATACGATACGATAAAAAATACGTATAATTCGAGGATCTGATACCGTACAAAAATGAAGAACTCAGCGGATATTAGACGCACACCAAAAGAAGAAGAAGGAAGAAAAAAATAGTAAATTACGATCGATCCAGAAAAGCCAATAGAAAAGAAAGAATTTTTATTTTCCAATAATAAGGAGCGGTGCTTAGCTGAGAAAAGAGATCGCTGACGGCCGATTCCCAGGTTCCCTTTCCGATTCGTTCACCTCCGATTGTTCAGTCCTTTTCTGGATCTGGGTTGTTCCTGCTTTGGATTAATTTTTGTTCAGGTTGCTGGAATTGATCGCTACTGAAATGGGTTTTTCATTTTTGCTTACTGTGTTTCGATACAGCTAAAGCAAGGAGGAGGAGATGACGACTCCTTCGAGGAAGAGACTTATGAGGGACTTCAAGCGGCTGCAGCAGGATCCTCCTGCTGGAATCAGTGGTGCTCCTCAAGATAACAATATACTTCTCTGGAATGCTGTCATATTTGGGTAAGAGTTCATTACTTCATAAGAGTTTGGAAAAAGTTTCTGTTTTTCTGATAGATTGATTGTGTTTTGTTTCGTGTTTCAATTCACCAGGCCTGATGACACCCCTTGGGATGGAGGTAAGTAGGGAAATTGACTTGTGTATCGTGATAGGAGGGATTTTCGATCTATTGAACATGATTATTGAGCTTCAGAGATTCGAATTTGGTTGTTGTGTTTGATTGTGTTCAGGTACGTTTAAGCTGACACTTCAGTTCAGTGAGGACTACCCGAACAAGCCACCAACTGTTCGATTCGTATCCAGGATGTTCCATCCTAACAGTAAGCTTGATCTTGCCTCTTTTAGATTCTCCTAAGAAGGGTGTTTTAAGCTCTGCTATCTGGCTAAGCAGCCATTGTTGTTCATGTTCTGATTCTATGGTATCCCTTTTGCATTCAGTTTATGCAGATGGGAGTATCTGCTTGGACATCCTGCAAAATCAGTGGAGTCCCATTTACGACGTTGCTGCAATACTGACCTCGATCCAGGTAATCAATCTCCGTTAATTGTGCGAATATACTTTCCCGAGTTGCGAGTAATTAGATGTGAATGTGGCACTCGTGATAACTGAATCTCCGGCTTATAACGATGGTGGTAGTTTAACAACACTTGGTTCGTATTGTCGTGCTTGTTGGAACAGCAAAGCTTCGTTCTTTTATGCTAACGTTACTTCGTTTCTGTCTTGTCGAAACTGCAGTCTCTGCTGTGTGATCCGAACCCGAACTCTCCTGCGAATTCGGAAGCTGCGAGGATGTTCAGCGAGAACAAGCGCGAGTACAATAGGAGAGTGCGAGAGATTGTCGAGCAGAGTTGGACTGCTGATTAAAAGGATGGTGTTCCTGGGTTCCATGGCCTCTTTGGGGGAACTTGGAAAATTGGTTTCAGTGTCCAATCTATAAATAACACTATAAGAAGAAGAAGAAAAAGACATGATTGTATGATTTGCTTCCTATGGATTTCGGTTTATTTCCGGTTTTATCAGAATGAACGATTGGCATTCTTTGTATGCATGTTCTGTTCGTCAGGAACTCTGCTTAACGATGCTCTCTGGGTTTTCCTGTTCTTAATCTTGAAACCTATAAACAAAGACGATTCAGCTCTGGATATCGCGGTAAGACGAAATGAAGAGCAAGCCCTGCAGAGGGTGAACTTGTGGTCCAACTCGGCGATTGGTAATCCCAGCAGAGGAGGTCTTCACCGGAAGAAAAACGAAAAAGATAACAAACGCCGATCAAAATCGTCGATCGTGGCTTATCAGAAACTACCTTTTGACCCACCCACCGATTTCTAATTCGTTGTTAGCGGCGTCGAGTGGCGCTCAAGATCGTCGGCGGAAACCAACGGAAAGCGGCGTCGAGTGGCGCTCAAGATCGCCGGCGGCAACCAACGGAAAGCGGCGTCGAGTGGCGCTCAAGCTCGCCGGCGGTAACCAACGGAAACTGTGCGATAACCGCAGAGCAATCTGGGTGATAGAGTGGGGCAATTTTGTAAATTTACTAGCCTTAGTTCAAAAACGACGGCGTTTTGAAGTGTGCGATAACTGCAGAGCAATCTGGGTGATAGAGTGGGGCAATTTTGTAATTTAATAGCCTTAGTTGAAAACGACGTCGTTTTCAAAGTGGGCTTTTTTTTCAGAGGTTGTTTTGGATGGCTCCAGCTCCGACCGGATTTTGTGGCCGGTTCGGTTTTGAGCGCGACCCGAATCACTTTTGGCCGAAGATCCGTGGGCTGAATCCCGTAATGGGCCGAACAAATGGCCTTAGGCCTGTACGAGCTTTGACCCGACCCGACCAAAAAAGGCCGACCCGGAAAGTTTCACGCGTGTCATACACGCGCGCGTAGACTACACGCGCCATTTTTGCGAGTGGGGGTTGTTTCACCTGCGCGTGGGGAAATCGCGTTTGTGTCTCACGTACCCAATACCCACGCGCGCATTTGTAATGCACGCGCCCCTGTTTCTTCTTCCCCTTCTCCGATTCGTCTTCTTCGCGCTACGATTCCTCTCTGCCTCCTGGGTTTCTGCAGCTCTAAAATCTAATCAATGGCGCCAATTCAAACCTCTACATTCATAATCCATCTCCTTTCTTAATTATTCTGCGTCTCTTTCTCCTTGTCCGCGAATGTGCGTCCCAAATCGGCAGCCGCTGTTCAGTTCTTCTCCTTCTCCCCATCGCTTCAAAAGCAGCTTTCTCATGGAAGAAGAAAGAGTTTCCTTAGCTGCAATCAGACCCCCTTCTAGTATCACGGCTGTCTCCGAGAACCCATGATCTCTCTCGATAAGCGCTTTCAGTAACTGAAGCTGTGATAGCTTTGTTCAGCATCGTTTCAAGTCTAAGTAAGTAACTTTTTACCCTTGGATTGGTGGTAAGTTCTGCAATAGTTATGAATATGAGCCAGTAAGTTAATGGTGGTTTAGCTATCACATCAATTTGGTATGCTGTTCTTATGGTCAAACCTTTATTTTGTATTAGGTTCCCTCCTCAGTCCTTTCTTTATTAGTTTTAGCTTTTGCAAAATGATTACACTTGTCTTCCACTCACTTGCACCTTCTTAAATAACAGAATCCTCAGACCTTTCCCAGAGAAGCAGCAAAAACACCAGCTCAAGAATGTTGCAGAGAAGAAACCAGAGAAGAAAGAAGAAAGAAAAGATTCTGGCTTTCATACAACCAGGTAATGTGATGAGACTACTACTGTTTCTTGCTTTCGTGATTTCTGGTACTCGTGTATCGAAGTTTTGTTGCGTTACTTTCTTCGTGTTCATGAGGATCCTGCATCAGTCTCAATTTGCAGCAAAGGAAGTGTATAGAATCATATGCACACCAAAACCAGGAAGACATTTCCATTCCAAAAATCGACAAGGTTTCTCTATTACATCAGAATCAAGCAGAAGGGGAAAACCAGGAACTTATTTGATATTTCTATACCCTATGCACACCACACACTAAACAAAGCAACAAATAGGAATCCAATCAGCTGGTTAATCTTCCTTTAATTTCTTTTCCTTATGTGTTTTCTCTACTCTTATATAGGCGAGATGCCAATATCTAATTACACTCTGACAGGCATATATAGTAGTACTAACCACTGTACAGATGATGATGATGAATCAAAGGCCGGAAACTGGATCTGGTAGCCCGTCTAGCAGATGCCAAAGCAGCAAAACCAATAAAAGGGGGCGCCTTTCCTCCATGGTAGCACACCTCCAATACTTGAATATGAAAAATCGTACTCAGATCACTTTGCTAGATGCGTCTGAGCTTGGCTAGAATGCAACCCTTTACATTCTAGACATGGGGAGAGGATGCAGATTCATGACATGTCGACGAGATAAAACTTCGGCCACCATGTCTGCAATCCTGGGAAAGCAAGAGAAAATTGCAGAATAGACCAGGTTTCTCTTTGTGAGATGAACCATGTTCTCTTCCTCTACGATGAATAAATATAGGATGGAATCGACGTTGTTGGGCATAGAGCTTCTCATAAGCTTTGGAGCAGGACTCTTTTGCAGGGAGGTGGTTGAGAGGTGTCGATGCTTGGATTCGGAAATGGAGACTCCACTCCAAGAGTTTTTAGTAGGAATCTCCGCTCCTGAAAACATGAAGGCCAACAATAGGATAAAAGATTCATCAGTATTGCATTATATTACAGAGTATGTAGCTAGAAGAACCAAATTGGTTTATAATACACTTACACTTTCTGAGAAATGGGGACTAGGAACTCCTGCTGCCAAAGATCTGAAGATTGGAGTAACCAGACGAGGAGAGCCAAACTCTGTACTTGATGAACAAGAAAACAAAAGTGTCTTCATTTGCTTGTTCGTCAAAGGATTGAAACAGGTCCCCTGAGATGTGCACAGATTTCATCAGCATTGGTTCTTACTCCTAGCCTTGATGTTAGAAGAAAAAGAAATGAAACTTTTTCAATTTGTGTACCTTCTGCTATGTTTTCTCCGGAGATGATTTCTTTGTCACATTCGACAGTGCCGTTTTGTCCTGCAATGTGGACGCTTTGCAGGTCACTTCCGACATCATTGTGCCTCGTATTGGTTTCATCTTGAGATCCATTAGGTGCCGGATATGGCATTAGACTTGACCCTGTGCTGAATTCGGAGCTTGCTGGAGATCCTTCATAAAGAGCAGGATGCCTAACAACATGAAGTAAGCTCTCTTATATTAATATGCTTAGAGTCCAACTCATCTAAATGCTTAATAATCTCTTGTTTTGTTACCTCCAAGAAATATGACTTCCATCGCTGCTGCTTCTTAAATCTTCTATCAAGTCTTTGAAATCCTCGAGTTGGAAATCGAGGTCGGAAATTGCATAGCTAGGTATCTCATCTTCATTGCCCTTTTTCAGGTAATCTTGGAGAACCTGCATGCCGAGTTTAATACAATCGATCAATTCGCTTTTCATGCTTCGGGAATGAAAAACTCGAGGATGAAGCTCACCTTCCAAGCATGTTCAAGACTCTGGTCTGTATTCTCTGTATTGACTTTCAATGCCAGCGTGCTCAGAAGTTCTGCTTGTTGCATCAGAGCAGATATCTTGGGATCATCTTTCTTGAGAAAGGTTCTTTGAGTCTTGCCACTTTGAGCTGCTAAACATTCCAAAATCAGGGATTCTCGTTAGTCGTTACTATCAATATTATCCATGGCAGACATGGAAAACAAAGCAAAAGCTAATTGATCAAGAAAGGATCTTTCACCATCAGAGGAGATGTCCTTAGCACAGTCGACTAGGCGAAGTCTAGCAGCATTAGCTTTACAAACATCCCTAGCTAATATCGTGAATGGAGATCTAGGCTTGGGATGAGATCTATCTCCAAAGTTGTGATTCTCAATTTGATCAGAGAAATGATTCCTCCTGAGTTTGAACAGAAGACAGATAACTTCAACAATGAGCTACAGAATTTGGCCATCAGGTTAATATCAGCAGAACAGTTTGAAACTCCACTGTACCTCATCCTCTTAGCAGCTATCACATTTTCCGGATTTCCAGTACTGTTCATCTTCCCATCCGACATTACTCTTTTGTTGTTCGAATTCGTAAACACAGTGTCGTTCCCTTTAGCTAAAGCTTCGTATTTTGCTCTCTTCTTGCACAGAGTTGTGAACCGATTCTTCACTGCATTATCCGTTCTGTTCCAACCGAAAAAACTCATCAGCATACTAGCATATAAGCATAATCTGAAACAAACATAATCATGCACAAGTTACAAAGATTTAAACTTCTATTATATACCTGCCTGAAACAACCTTTGCTATCTCTGTCCATCTGTTACCAAACACTCTTTGAGCCTGCATACGGAATCGAAAAACCATCCGAATCAGAACAGTTACAAACCCTATCTCAAATCATAACATCAAGAGAATACTATATCACCTCACACAAGAGCAAGTCTTCCTCGGGCGACCAACCGCCTTTCTTGAAATCCGAATTCAAGTATGTATACCATCTGCAGATACGCACTGATAAGCTGAAATTGAAAGCTCATTAACACCCCCAAACTCAAGTATGAAGTAACCATATACACTAACCTTCTTCTACACTGCCTAGTAGTCTTATCATTGAACCTCGACGCTATGATCGCCCAGCTGCAACACAAACAAACTGTTAAGTCTTCATTCAAGCAAATCATTGAACACAAAGAATCATTCGTTCATATTGCTTCTGAGTTCTTACTTCTCAGTCCCATGTAAGCTAATCTGCTGACGAAGTATATCATCTTCCTGCATCAACCAAAAACCAACATTTCAATCTCAATCCAAATTTCCAAAACATAAGAACTCACTTCCACAGTTCATCACTCCTTATACCTCAGGCGTCCAAGTGACGATATGTCTCTCCTTCTTCCTCTTCTTATCATCTTCCATCTTTCCTCAGTAGCATTTGCTAAAGGAATGCGAGAAAAGGGTTGGCCTTTTATGAAGAAAGAAACAAAACCCACCAAAAAGGAAACACTCAAAAGACAAAGAGAAAATCAAAAGAACCCAATAAAGCAGCTAATCCGCCATTAAAACAGGACCTTCCATTTCAACATTCAACAATCAACACCCTCGGATTCTCTGGTTTTCAATCAAATGGGTAACTCTGTAGAAAACAGGGGAAGCAACTTTGAATGAAACCCAGCTGAGATCGCATTGAGATTGATGGTGATGAATGATGATTATTGTGGGGAGGAAAAGGAAAGGGTTTTTGAGTGAAAATGAGAAAGATTGGAACTTGTGGAAGAGTGAAGTGAATGATGATCTGTCTCTTTCTCTGTATTTTTTTTTTTTTTGGTATTTTTTTGGGGGTTTTTTTATTTAATTTATTCTTGCTACTTGTATTATACGTCTGTTTTGTATTTTGAAAAATTATTTAAATTGGGGGAATATTTTTTATTTATTTATTTTTTATGGTTTTTGAATGAAGGAATAATAAGATATTAATTTAGAACAACGGATTCTTTGTGGGGAAGTTTGAAAATGTGTTTGAATAGAATGCTGAATTTCATGACATTGTGTGGGTACCCTATGAAATTATGGGCCGTTTGGTTGATGGAATTAGGCCTGGGAATTGAGACCTAATTCTCAATCCATTGGGAATTGACTCAAATAATTGTACTACAATTCTCATTAGGCCAGGAATTGAAATCCAATTCTCAGACCCAATTCCATCAACCAAACCAGATTAAAGCCATTTTAACAAACTGTGTGATGTTGTGCCTCGATGATGCCACCTCTTGGATGTTCGTTTTGAATATGAGCCCATCTCGTGACCCATTACATTGCTGATAGCATGGCTAATTATGGGTGGGATTCGAATTTTTATATATTTGATTCGAAGGTGTAGTTGTTTTATGTATTATTACTACTTGTTTCGATGTTTAGTACACATTGTTAAGAGTTGATATTTGTGTTTGGTACACTCTAATTGGTGTGTGTATAATTTCATTGGTATCTAAAATCAATTTTCTCAGATGAGAACACTATGTATGTTTTTTTTGGTCAAAGGTCATGTCTTACTGGCATACTACAAGGTCTTTTGTAATTTCATAACAATTATAGAAGGAAAATTTTAAAAGATAGAATGACCGGTGCAGAGTATTCATGCATAATATTCGTGTATATGAACTCTCCATGTTAGCGATGATTTCACAATAAAAGAGGATACTATTTTTCTGTATGGTGATTAATGGCGAGCGAGAAATTTGTTTGCAATATAATATTTCTATGTATAATATATATCGTGAACCTTTTCTAATAAAGGCCATGAAAGATTCTGGTTTCATGTGTAGAGTATCATGCGTGAATTTGAATTTATTCGAATTTAATTCTTAGATTTTATTCGAATTGAATATGTTTCTTAGATTGTATGTGCGGTCCAGTGAACGTAATAGACAAAGTGTTATATAACTCTGCATGTGGACGCATCTTTCTCACTCGTTAAATAAGATTTCTTAGATTGTATGTGCGGTCCAGTGAACGTAATAGACAAAGTGTGATATAACTCTGCATATGGACACATTTTTCTCACTCTTTAAATACGATTTTATCTTGTTCCAGCTCATATTGGTATGTGACTCAAAAGAGTTGATGTTTGCACAGTTTCGATAAGACTTGTGCAACAGATTGGTGGACCACCGAGGCTTCAATAAATCTATATACACAAATTGGTAATTATCGGGATACCTCTTGTTGATCAAAGACTCTAATACCATGTCAAGAACCTCGAGTTGTCGAGAGAGGGTTTTGAATGATGCCCCATATATACACACCATTGATAATATCTTCAACATTATATATTATAAATGTAGGGGACATCTATAGTTATGAAAGTGATCATATAATTATATTTTATAAATTATGAATATGGATTTACTTGTTTATATGATAGTGATAAGCAGCCATGATGTAGGCATGCATGCATGTTGGGTGTTTATTAATATTTTTTTTTTTTGAAATTTTTTGAATATTAAATATTATTTAATTTTTTTAAAAATATACTGTATTTAAAATGGACATAAAGATGACTTCTCCCTCCAATTTTTCATTGCTCAATTTCCCATCAATTCTTCCATCAACAATCAATGCTTTGAACTCCATTTTCATCTATGATTTTCAAAATAGTCTCAAAGATTGAATGGGTGAGATTAATGATCATGAAATCAAATTGATTTTGTTGAAAGATCATGAAAAAAATAAACTTATTTCGTCCAGTTAGCTGGTGGACCAATAAGTGGTTCGACTAGATATAGAGGTCGACGGTTGAGTGTGATCAGGTGTTTCTCTTTTATCTGTCAATTGGGTAGGCGGCGTATAAAAGAAGAGAGTCAGAGTGTGTATGAGTATAAGTGGGGCAAGGCATATGAGCGTGGATGAGAAATTGAACGAAGAAGTATATATTGGGGGTGTGCTCAAAGGCGTATGACCAACCGTAGACATATAGCTTGAATAATCGCATAGTCTAGGCTAGGCGTATGATGTTCTGGTAAGTCTCATCCCTTTAACGTTGGAGTCATCCTGCTATTTATAGTCTCCAGGAAGCTGGATAAGCTTACTCGAGAGAGAATAACATAATTAAGAGTGAGTAAATAGACTTAAGTTTAGATAATGTCAATTTTACCCGTGAGTGGAATGAAAGAATCTACTATTCAGAGTAGCATTTTTTTTTTTGTAAATGAACACATTCATGTAACTATCAAGTGGGGAACCCTAAATGTCTTAATTTCTCATTAATTTTGAAAAAAAAGTGATTGGAAAATTAATGAAAAATTAAATTAAAGAAACCCAACATCTGTGATTTGTCTTTCTCTCTTTTTTCATTAGAGAGTACTATTGGGGGATTTTATATATCTATATTGGGTCTCTGAAAAATTCCTGCTTTTGTGCCTTAATTTTTGTCATTTTTTGGCTATGATTTATTAAAAATTTTTAGACTTTGGATTTTATATTAATAATGTCTAGTCTTTTTCTAGCCCCCACCACCCACTATGTGTTTTACACTTATTAATCCAATTTTAGAGAAATTTTTTTTTGTATAATTCAAGTTATTTAGATGTAACGAGTGGTGATATGGTATCATAATTTTTCATGATTGAGAGGGGTATTGGTTCAGTTTTTTGTAAGTCTTCAATTTGTTGCATAAGACTTACTGAAGTTGTGCAAGCTTCGGAGTACTCTATCGGAAGCTTTAGGTTGAGGAGGAATTGTGTTCATGAATGATAAAATGTCTATGTTAAACCACCTCCCAAATCCCAATAACTTTGAGGTATTGGCATGCGTCAATTCATGACAATTTTGTGCTGACTTTTTTCTATATATCTTCCTCTTTAAAATTAAAGTTCTTTATAAACTGAATTTTTATAACTCCTCTTAGTTTAACATATATACTTGTCGTACGAAACTTAATGTTCAAAAATCATGACTTCTGTTTTAATAGAAGCTAAGATCTCTTTATATAAGATATTCAGTCTATTCAATGCAACTGATTGGCAATAGGCTTCCTCTCCATCTTACCCCCACAACTACCGGTGTCATCAGAGCAAGCTTGCTCACCATCTTCTTGCCTCCACCATTATCGATGTTAACTGACTGTATCATCACTTTTTAAAACACAATAATTCTTCGACAAAAAACCATATATATCTCTACAAATCACGTAGCTATAATCATACCTTCGACGAATATAAAGAAGCTAGCTAGATTGCAATCTATAATTATGTCCTCCTCTAATCCATGCCCTTATTAGATTCATTAGTAATTAGTGCTCTAATTAATATGATCAAGAAGGTCCATTTTCCCAAAAAGGATGCATCCAGGTTTCGTGATGTGATTGGGCAATTAGGGTTTCAATAATTAATAACTAATTATCCTAAAAATTGGTTCATTTATTTATTTATTTTTTTTGCCTAAGACAACTCCCACAGGAGAAAGGAGTCAACCATACAAACAAAGAAATTAAGTACACGCCCAAGCCGAAAGGTTAACCACACCTTGGCTTGGGAGGTAACTGAGCGCTTGGCGAGCCACATAGTGGGCTGCCATATTTGATTGACAGGAACCGACTGCAATCTAATCTGGGGAAGACCCTCCAAGAACTGCAAAATGTCAGCAACAATGGAACCTCCTTCTCGAGCAAACACCTGACGCTTGTCAATAGCTTGCTTAACTTGAGTAGCATCTCCTTCAATATCCACCTCCCTCCAACCCATGGAGCGGCAAAGAGCACAAGCATCCCTAACAGCCAACAATTCCAAAATAAAAGGCGTACAAATACCAGGATAGGAGATACCTGACGCGAAAACCTGGCCACCAGAAGAGTCACGGACCACCAATCCAACCGCACCACCCGAACCCAAAGCTACGACACCGTCCACATTGATCTTCAAGCGAGGGTAGCGCGGCGCCTACCAAGAAGAGACACGCGAGACAGGAGTGTTTGATGGAGGCGTCTGCACGGGAAGGAAACGAAGCTTGTCTTGGTCGAAGGAGAAATGTCGTTGAAGAGCCGCCATTGAGTACTGAACCCTTTCGAAGACTACCCAGTTTCGAGATTTCCACAGACGCCACCACGCCAGCACCCACAAAATTGGTTCATTTATTATAATTATGTGCTTGATTGTGATTTGTGCATGCATGCTTTTACTAAACACGGTTTTTAATTATATCAAGTAGAGCGGCCAGCCACCCAATCATCTTCCGCCACGTTTCCATTATGTAGCTTTCTGTTTTTTTCTGTTCAATTTGCTTTTTTATTTGTGTGAAAAAGGACCAAAAAAGTAATTAAGTGGGAAAATTTACACGTTGGGCTTTTAAAGGTTGAAAAAAGAAAGATATGTATATGATTGTTAGGTACTAAATATTCAATGAGGTTATCATTACTTTGGCTAAAATGAGGATTGAGATCACTTTCGTTCTTCTCTATCTCTTCATTTACGACTTTAGTTTCGTCAATATATGTATACCAAATAACGAGAGTTCACAGCTGAGTTTGGCTCGATGAGAGTTAGGTGTAGAAAGAATGATTTGATATTAGAGAGAAGAACGAGAAATAGAGAGAAGTATATATAGGCAAAATGTAGTTGAGATTTTTTTATTAATGAGTCTTCAGCAATGTTATAAGCTTCTTACTTATACAAAACGGTCTGAAAACACGTCAATTAGACGTTACATGCCTTTTAGTACCCCATCTAATTATCAACATTAAATTTCACTATATTCGTCAGAGTCGGGGCAGGTGGTTCCTCATTGTCATCTGAGCAAGTGGCCACCTTATGTCTAATGTTCTTCTCATTGATATCGACCTAATCATACTTCTTCACGACCCACGAGCCTAAAGCTGAATCATCCTTGAGCATGGGCTGTTGAACCTGACCATTTTGTGCCAGAATTCTACCGTCAAAATACAACAATCATGCCCAAGATCACCAGAGATCCAATGTTATAGATGGGATTTTCATTTTTTACTAGTCTTTATCATAGTCATTGATGGCTTGACAATTAAGATCCAATCAAACAACAATCACTAGCTTAGAACTGACAGTCTGACACATAACACTTGAACTCTTATCAATCACAATGTACCATAAATAAAAGACGGCTCTATTACTAGAGTCATTCGATACTATTCATTCTACTTATCCGAAATACTTCTTTGTTTACCAATCTCTAACACACTTACCCTAATTCATTCTCCAAGAAGTTGTCACATTGAATTGGGTTTCCAAGAGGCATCTATTCAAACTCTATGTGTTACCCACAGCTTTTTGGGAACACAACACACTTAAGTTCTGTTTGGGAACAGCCTTTCTAATTGGTGATCATTTCAAATCACTTTTCTTAATAATGTAAAAAACATAATCATTATCTCTTAAGAACCATAACATAATATAATCTTTGTCTTCTTGTCTTTGCACCGTCCAATGGTTAATTTTTTTTTTTATATATATAACAAACTTAATTAATTTTGTTTTGTAACGGCTAATTAGGGATTTATTAGTTTAGGGTTTTCTTAATCATTTTATTAATTTCTCACATGTAATAAGCTTTTATCTACTTTGATCACTAGATGGAGTTGGACCTTATCTGAAAAAGAGGAACAAGAAAGTCGAAAAATGAAGGCTGACAAAAAGAGTGATTACCACATGCACTAATATAAACTTTATAAAAATATAGGCCAAAAAAGAGTAGAGTCGGAATATGGGGTCAATTATACTGCTCTGTGGGGGAGGTCGGGATGTTCGTGTAGGGCTTTCTGCACATTTTTTGTTTGGTTGGAGTTTGTTTCGCCGGTGATCAGCTCTATGGGCTAATTTCTTTCGGATTTGAGTCTATAGGGACAATGTGAACGGAAAAATAAGTTATCATACCCGTGTTTTTGATGATATTTGGTTCATTTTTTTTGTAATGTAAAATACTCGCAGATATGGAGATACTTATAAGAGTGTTTCGGCCAATCTATTTTTTTTTATGAATGATGATATGTTTATATAACCAAAAACCAAACAGCATAATTACAAAAGGGTCATAAAACATCCCACTCAACCCAAAAAACAGCCACCACAAAAACGGCCACCAAAGACCGACCCTATACACCTATCCCAGCTCCCAGCACAAACCCAAAACCACCAAGAACCAAACAAAACAAGGCTTCAATCCTCATAACAAAGCAACCTGAATACCCCCAAAAAGAAAAAAACCGTCCCCAAGAGAAGAAACTAAGAAGTGGACGGAGCAAAAACAAGACTCACTCACTCAACCAGAAGTCAATATCCTTACCATGCCCTTACCCGTTACCTAGTAAACACAAGCTAAGAAAGACAATAAACACAAAGTGTGTTTGCATGTGGTGAAGAAGAGAATATTTTTAGCTTTTTTTTTTTTTTTTCTCAGGCAAGAACTTATAGCTAGAGCTGTCAAACGGCGGGCTGGGCGGGCCACGGGTCGGGTTAGTCGGGTTGCGGGTTAGTCGGGTTGCGGGTTCGTCGGGTTGCGGGTTCGTTGCGGGTTCGTCGGGTTGCGGGTTCGCCGGGTGCGGGTTCGCCGGGTCGCGGGTTCGCCGGGTCGCGGGTTCGTCGGGTCGCGGGTTCGTCGGGTCGTGGGTTCATCGGGTCGCGGGTTCATCGGTCGCGGGTCGGGCGGGTCTCGGGTTGCCCACGGGTTATTACTTACTAGTCTCAACTCTCAACTACAATTTGCAAAATTTTATGTAAATTTTTTTATGTGATAAATAATTTAAAAATATATTAAATTTTTAATCGCGAGTAGGCTTAACTCTTAAGGATTGTAGCAGTTGTTCATATATTAAAAATAATAATTCATTTTTATAAATTAAATATACTTATAATAAATGAAATGAAATTGAATATACTTTAGCTTTTAAGGTCTAGGAGGGTTTAACATTGGACTCATTTATAAATTTAGTCAATTCTTTCAAAAAAGTATCAAATCTAGCGACTTTCTCTTTATGACATTTTTAGATCAAACGTTTTGATTTTATGTTAGATGACAAATATAGTCAACGTTCTTAAGATTTTTAACACTGTTACTGATGGTGCTAAGTGTTACTGATGGAGAAGACGTGAGTCTTGCATAGATGCATTCTAGTTTCTGGTTGCTGCAGGATTCATTGTTGTTGAGTGTTGACAATGCAGAATGAATATTTTGTTATAACACTTTTTCTTTATAATTTTGGTTTGAAGGTTGAAGTATGGATGAGTGGTTTAAACTTTAATGTTCATCAGTATTGTGTTTCTATATATCAACAGGTTTGAAACTTGACTTTTGGATTATTCTATGAATTATGAATGTTTGGTGTCGAATTATGTAGTGTTGCATACTACATTAGTTGCTTGTATTGCTAATTGGTGAAAGAACTTAAAAACATGGATATGGACATATGGTGCAGAGCAGTCGTGCTCGTTCAGGTAGATTGAAGTATTTACAACTATGATTGTCAATGTTATATATAATTGATTTTAATTATTTTGGAAATAAACTTGGTGAAGTCAGAAGTAGATTAAATTTTTTATATCTTCAATAATGACATAATGTTGATATTTGAAGCACTGAATATTATGAATTGTGTGACAATCGGGTTATTCGGGTCGGGCGGGCGGGTTGCGGGTTAGTCGGGTTACGTTGTCGGGTTATTACTCGGGTTAGTCGGGTTGGGGTTAGTCGGGTTGCGGGTTAGTCGGGTGCGGGTTCATCGGGTTGCGGGTTCATCGGGCTGCGGGTTGGATTGTTGACTTTTTGGTCAATCGGGCCACGGGACGGCTGGCCGGACGGGCTGGGCGGGTTTATCGGGCCGGGTCAGCATTTTGCCAGCTCTACTTATAGCCTCTCTGTAAAGTATACATAGCAGCAGAGAATAATGAATAAATATTCTGATATTATTAACATTCATTATTCTCTGTTCTTCAGCTAGCAAACTGTCAAGTTCTGTTATCTTATGATCATCTTTCGATAAAGATGTCATGTTCTTTGCAAACCCACATGGACAAAGAGAAATGGGTCGTAAAGATCTGGTGCAAAGAGAACATTTTTGCAGGTTTATATCATCATATATATATCATTTTATTTTTAATATATTTTCTTCGATTTGTTGGGATGGAGTTTCTAGACTAACTGGTTCATATATATGTGATCTTTCTCCGTGACTTAATTACGTACTTCATTGTCTCTGGTTGGCTGGTTGGAGACTTGTAACAAGTTTCATGGTCCTCGATAAATGAATGAATTAACCCTAAGTATTTTACCACACACATAATATATGAAAAAGGTGGTAATTATTATTCATTTTCCCATACTTTTAACTACAAATTAACTTTCTTAGAAATTGGGTGCTGCATCAAAAACTCAGCTAGGAACAATGCAGCTCGTATTGTTTGGAGAGCCATTTTCAGTAATGTTTGGTACGAAAGGTGCAGGAGAAATGCAGGGGGAGTAAACTGGATGCAGGAGAATTAGCTAGAATAATTATTTCGGAGTTTGACTGTAAGAAGGATATCTCGAAGTGTCTACAGTTTGGAGTGTAATTAGTTATGATTTCGGTTGTTTTTTGCTCTGGTTCTCTGCCCCCCACTTTAGCTGACTTTGACACCTCTCTGATGAGGGAGAAAAGAACGCGAATAGTCGGTGGTTTGAGTACTTTCAGTCGTTCCTAGTTTTATTTGTTAATTCTTTCCTTAGTTGAACCGGACACCCTTGTTTGGGGGGAGATGGAGATTCGAATGGAAGGAATTAGTCTTATGTCTCCTGTATGAGTGTTGTTTGTTCCAGATGGGTTCTTTCTCCCGCTAGTCCCATTGATAAATGAAAGAATCTAATTATTCATAAAAAAAAAATTCTTTGAAATTCAAACAATCTTTAACCATGTTTTGAGATGGTTAAAATCAAGTGGATAATTTGAAGGGACATGATTGCAAGCTTTTGTTAATGTTTCCTATTTTCTTGTATATAGTCTTGTTGTGTCAGAATATTCTAGCTGAATCATTAAAAAAACAAAAGCAAAAAAAAAAAGGCTGCAGAGAGAGACCCATGTAGTTAATAATAATTCAGTTAGCTTAATATGTGTTGTTATGATTTGAAGACCGAATTCCAGCAACTAAACCACCCCTCGGTATTAACTTAGGTAGGATGTAATTATTCCTTCTTAGTATGATACTACAATATGTTGTCTAAGAGAAAGAAATGATTGAATCCTCTTGATTTTTGGAGGGTAGAATTAGAGGTGTACATAGAGAAAATAGTTGACGGTTATGAATGTGTTTATTAGTTGATTTAAAATTATGTGTTTATGCAGGTCGAGCTGACAAGAGTTGGTAAAAACCACTTCAACGTGCATCCTATACTAGTCCTTCAATATGTGCCATGTCCCTTTTTAGGCACGCATAGACAGCTATACTCAGAGATAGATCTATTAGGAGTTTGTAGATGGAAAACAGTAAAATTAAGATCTACCCAGAGAGTTAGAACTATACCGACAACAATACCCCTGTGAAATATATAAGAGTAAGGCATGTCACTGAGTGGGCAACTCAATTTGTTGTATGGCGAACTATAATTGAAGACGGATAGCGGTGTCGCTTTCATCATATGGAGAATCTCTTGGACGATGGCTCATCCATTTGTTACGAAGAAACACCCTGAGCTAAGTAGGTTTGTAACTTGTTATGCATCAATCTCCTTCAACGCCATAATGTAGGGTACCTAATGACAAACACCAAGCAACAACATCTCCATACGCCAACAATTTAAGTAGGAAGATATATCAAAAGTGCGGAGTTCCAACCGCATATAGAATCATACCAGAACAATCACGAAAAAAACCCAACAATTGTTGGGCGGATACGATGAATCAGTTAGTAATGTTTAAAAATTTTAAACATCATCTAGTGAGCGTGCCGGAGTGGTTATCGGGCATGACTAGAAATCATGTGGGCTTTGCCCGCGCAGGTTCGAATCCTGCCGCTCACGTAAATTTATAACAACATGTATTCCTTTTTGGTCAATTGAATTTGAGACTTCAATCTACAATTCAGCCCAAATTACAAAATCAAAATGTAAGAATCGCAATCAGAAACCTTTAGCGCGGCGGCTCTCTGTCACCGCCGCCGCCGCCGCCGGCTCCTCGATCATAGACCGGCAGTAATCGGCGATCTCCCGAAACCTAGGCACGCTTCTAAGATCCACCTTCGTACCATCCCTGAGCGTAATAATGACGTCACCCCACTCGCCGATGAACCGCGGCACCACCTGCACGTCCTTCACCACCTTGTACGAGAAATCGCTCCGATCCTGCCCCGTCAGGCCGGAGATCACCGTCACCCGGAGGTTGGTGAACCGGTACCTCAAATTGAACGCCCTGGACACCGCCGCGAGTGTCAGGGGAAGCCAGAAGAGTGTGAATCCGAGGAGCAAATTCGCGGCGAGGTCGCCGTAGTGGGCGCCGCCGTCGAAGTAGATGACTTCCTCCGTCGGAGGCTTCTTCGGCGGCTTCGATGGTTTGGATGTGCTGATTGGGGATTTGTTGGCTGGAGATGAGACGTTGAGTTTGAAGGTCGGAATTGGGCGGCGAGGGAAGGGGAGGTGGAGGGGAGATGTAGAGGTGGTGGTGATTGCGGCGGCGGTGGTTGATTTGGTCGTCGTCGTCGTCGGCGGTGAGAGGAAATGGACGGAAGCCATTGAATTGGGGTTTTTTATCCGATGAGGGGAAATGGTGTGGCTGAGCTGCGGAGAAGTGAAGATGTAGGAAATGATTATTGGCGGTAATCAACGGTCGATGAAGTGTCCACGTGGTCAGTTGGATTGCCACTCGTTTTAAAACAGCCGGCCCAGAAAGAAAGTTATTGGGCCTATAGTGGTCCATCACGTTAATGGGCTCTTACTGGGCTTTTAGGCTTGGCAGTTCGGATCTTCCATTACGAGCAAGGTCTATTAGAAAGGCCCATGCAAATTAGGGGTCAACAATGGTGTAGATCGATTGATTTGGATCTAGATATCAACTAGGATACGATATGTATCGTTACGAATTTTGAGATGTTAGAAGTAGAACGTCTGATATTCTAGAGGAGTATTGAATATCGTGTCACTTACTGTGGGATGTGTTATGAAAAGTTTGTTGACAAGAAGTTTTGGTTCTATCTCTTATGGTACGTATTAGAGACTTTGACCCTCGAAATGTCAAGATCTCGAATCTCGATAACCATCAGTCCATGTATAAATTAAATGCTTATTGAAACCTTTGTAGCCCTCTATCCATTGTAGAAGTCTTGTTGAATATTTTTCTAGCTGGGCTTTCGGGTGACTTGTTCTTTGCGTAATTTTCGGGTGACTCTCATTTTTCTATACCAAACACTAAATCATAGGTAATTATCGATAGAAACTTGTACAACAGAATAGTTACCAAAGTAAAAGCTCATAGGCTTGAGATTGTGTCACATGGTTGACAACTACTAAAGATGCTTTGTCCAAAATAAAAGATAAAATAAACAACAGTGATCAATTAAGTAAAGAAGATAAATATAAAGACTATTTATTTAATCATTAGAATAATACATCATCAAATCCCAAGAAATCTAACGTTGCTGCTGAGGGATCTGATTTTAAATTATGGCAGATTTGGGTGTAATGTGAAAACAATTAGAAATTTAGGGATTTAACTGCAACATGCAAATATACTTGTGATGATTTGATGGTTTTGAGTTAAGTCTAAAACATTATCCACTTTTGGTAAATAATTAACTTAAGATTAATGATAATGATTGGACTAATAAAGCTACATTATCCTTCATTGTTAAATGATAACCTTACCCGAGTCTCGAGGAGTTACAAATGACAGTGTGACGCCAACATGGATGGGAAGTGGTCTGACACAAACACACTACACGTATTGGTCGTATGCTTATTATAAGCAACACAATCACGACAATAATCTTTTGTGCTACCTTGTCTCCCATGCACTTTCAATACACCTTACTTCCTCTTTTACCTAGACGCTTACTACCCTCTGTCTACGTTACAAGGAACGGTCAGGGAGACTCTGAGATGCTCATAGATAAGCGAGGGTCTCGAATCAACCCAACCGATCTTGAAGATCGAATATCTTATTCAACGAACCAGTCTAACCGAACCAACCCATCATATTCAACTTTTATAAAGTGATGATGATGCATCAATCGACCAGAAACAGTAAGGCATGGAATCTGAAGAAAATTTTTGTCAAGGTAGCAAAGATTGGCAAGTAGCTAAGGTCTAAGGTGTGTCGTTTTGCCTTTATCTGTTTGTCGTTTTGCCTCTTCACACTCTACTACTTGGTTTTGCGTGCTTAGATGCCTCACAACTCTCTCACATAAAGTTCTTTAACCTTTTGTTTGAGAGTTTCAAAAGGTGCTGGCAAATTTGACTTTGATTTTTTTTTTTACCTCTTAGTGTCGAGGTTTCTCGGTATCGTGTGTGAAAAATATGTTTGTGTTTGAAAAATTTGATAGGACAAGAATTTTGAATGCGTGTACAAAGATCTTACAGTTCGGTGAGTTTTTCGTAAATCATTAAAACAATGAGCAGAGTTTGTGTCGACTTAAATGATTGTTGGTTCTAGGACCGAGAATTCTGGATATTATGTTGGAAGTATGTGTCGAGGTTTGGACATGATTGTAATGTCAACATCGAGAATTCTAAGACCGGAGAGATATATCCTAGCACCGAAAGTTGATAGGATAGAAGTTTGGATTGTACATGGTCTGCACACAAAGACTTTACGATCATTCAAGTTATCTTAAATTGTCAAAACAACGGGTAGAGTTATGTTTGACCTCCTAAGTGATTGTTGCCTCTAAAATAGTTGAATCGACATCGTGTTAAAGGTACATGTCGAGGTTTCACATGATTAAATGTCAACACCGTAGATTCTAAGGCCAGAGAGAGATATCATACCACTGAAAGTTGATAACTTGAATTGTACACATCCTGCACAAAGACCTTACAATTCATCGAGTTGTCATAAATCATCCAAACAACAAGCAGAATTCGCAAACCTAAATGATTATTGACTCCGAAACTCGAATTTAGATCACAACCAAGTGAAACTACAAATGAAAGAACCCTTTTCTCCTCAAATGGATCATCATATAACATATGATCAAGCACCAAAAAGAACATATGCAAAATATATGTCAAACTCATCTGCAAAAAACACAAAGAAGAAAACCCAAACAGAGATTTTGAATGAACAAAGAAAGATGTATAAACTCAAAAAGGACACAAACCCTTTTCTTTATTCCCTCTCATTCACTAGTGAGAAGAAGAAGTAAAAAAAATCAGAAAAAGAAACAAATTGAAGAGAAAAAAGATCAGTTCTTTCTTTATAAAAAACTTCAGCATCAGCATCATCATCAACCTCTTAAACTTTGTTTATATGCACCAAATCAACACATGAAAAGGGGTTCTTCTTCTCTTTTTATACAACAACAACAACACAAAACCCACTTAAATTACCAATCTTTCTTCTTGCATGGTGGTAAAATCTTCTTCTGAGTTCCGATCAGTTGAATTGCTGGTGCTCAAGCCATGGCCAAAACCCAGATTGATCATCAATGCTACAGAACATTGTGGTGAGGTTTTCTTCCTTCACAATCTGATCGATGCTCTTGTGGATGTTGGGATTGTGATGATTATTATGATGATGCGGATGATTATGATGATCAGATGATGAGATTTGTGGCCTTGTTAACGATGAAGGGTTGTCATTACTGCTGAGGAAAAGCTGTGATGCTGCTGGAGGTGGCCTGACATGGTGGGAAGATGAAGTTGTGGGGAAAAAGGGTCTCCCATTGCTAGTTTGATGGCTTGAAAGAGGGCTATCAATGGCTGCCGCTGCTGTGGTTGAGATATCTAGCTTGATATCAGAACTGCTCTCGCTTCTGTTGCTGCAAGATCCTTCTGTTTCTTTGTTCAGGTTGATTGATTCATGTGTTGGTCCTCTGTTCTTCAGAGCCAGGATCTGCAGATCAAAATAAGAGGAAAAAAGACTCAGAAATTGTGAATCATGATTTAAGTGGGTTTTCTCTTTAGGGTATAATGATGTGGGAATCTAGTTGTTCTGAAAAAGGCTAGTCCTTTCTATCTCTCCTAGGAAAGTTGCATTGATGGCAGGTTTCAAAGATCTCAAGAAAACCATAGCCAAAACAAAAGATTAAAAAAGAAAGCTTGAGAAGAAAGAATTTGCTCATGAGACTATAAGAATTAAGATTCCTGCTATGCTAAGTTCACTCTCTTCATTGGAAAGATCAATCAATCTCCACGAACAAACAAAAACAACAATCGTGATTCCAGCTGGATCAGATAACCTGATTAAGTGAATTACCTCAGCATGAAGCTTCTGGTTCTGGGTTTGGAGTGAGTCGTTATCAGCTTTGACAGCTTCATACTGTCTTTTGAGGAGATCATAGTCTTTCTCAAGCTGCTTTGTCTTCCATCTGGCTCTCCTGTTTTGGAACCAAATTGCAACTTGCCTTGGTTGAAGTCCAAGAGCTCTAGCCAGCTGCATTTTCCTCTCTGGTTCAAGCTTGTTCCCCAATTCAAAGTTTTTCTCAAGTGTCTTCACTTGTTCCATGTTTAGCCTCCTTTTCTTCTCTCCTGCAAGTGACCCATCATCTGAAAGCTCATCCTCTCCATTCCCTTCTTCATGGCACGCATCCATTCCTGAACAGGACATTGATCTCTTCCCTAGGAATGATGCCACCCCTGCACATATATAATACACATATAAACTCAAGTTGATCTGAAATTGAGAGATCAGAGAGATGCTAGCTGTTCAAATCTCTTACCATGGAAGTCCTGTGGTGTGCAGGAAGGGAGAATTGGATTGAGAGAAGTGGGAGGTTGTTGTTGTTGTTGGTGATCTTCTTCATGAGAGGATTGAAGCATGAAGTTTGATTGGAAGAAAGCCATCCCATTGCAAGTCATCAACTTTAGTATCTATAATTGCAGAAGATGTATATATAGCTCTTCCCAGAAAGGAGGAATTGATTTAGGACAAAGAGAAGAAATCTGTTCAAAGACGAAAGAGAATGAGAGATGCTTATAGGGTTGATATAGACAGCTTCTTATATACCTTATCAGCTTAAGTTCTCTATCATAGTGTATATTCTCAAATTCCTCACAGAACCAGAAGAGTAAAACTCTGAGAGAGAGAGAGAGAAAGAGCAAGAAGGAGAAGATGATGATCCTGTAGTTATGTCTATCTATATATGAAGAGCAAGAAGGAGAATCCCATTGTTTTCTGTGTGTCGAATTTTTACACACAATTAAGAAAAAACAGTGAAAATTCAACAGTCAAACAGTCATTCCCCCTCTCTTTTTTTAACAGCTACAGTAACTAATTATTCCCTTGCAGCATGATGTCAAGAATAGAACACCCCCACACCTTATTGTTTTCTTCCCCACTTGAATCAATAGAAATCCAGCAATAATGTCAGAATAAAATAATGAAATGAAATCAGCTGGATTTCATTGTTAATTCAAATTTAATATCAGAAACTGCTGAAATCATGTTCTCTGCAGTTGGATGTGTATTTTTTTTTTTTTTGCTTGGCTGCATGGATTTGGGAATTATATCCATGCAAATAAGTTCCACAAATCCCAAGGTCATTTTCAGGGGCATTTACTTAAAGGAACAAAATAATTGCTGCTGGTTCTTAAGAAAGACAGATGTGTTTCCAAATACCAAAACTTATGATTAAACAAATGATCAAAGCAACAAAGGCAGAGAGGGAAATCACTAGTTATTATGAATGCTAGTTCCATTACCCTTATTTTAATTCCCACTTAATCTGATCCAAAGCTAGTCCTAGCACTTTCAGTTGCCACCAGAGGAAAAGGAACTAATAATAAAAACAAATCATTGATCTATGATCCCAAGAAATAAACAAAACAAGGCAAGAAAACCAATAAATTTGTCCTATAGTTTATTCAGTGAAGGAGATCAAAAGAGGTTGCCTTAAAGCTAGCTACTGACTATGTGTGGTTGCTTGTTCATTTGGCTGCATCCTTCCTTCCTTCCCCTTTTCATCAAAGGCCTAAAGAGGGGAATCTAAATATCTAATGGTTTTGGGAGATGGGTCCAAGAGAGTTGCTACCTAACCCACCAACAGGTATCATGCATCAGGAACCACCTCAAGGCTGAAGCTTTTCCTTCAGCTCCTTTAGCTTACACTGATTTCGAATCTCGGTAACAACCGAATCCATGTATAAAGGCTTACTAAAGCCTCTCTAGCTCCTAATACGTTGCACAAAGTCTTATCGAACTTGTGCGAACTTCGCCATTCGTTTGAAGGGGGCATGTTACTGAACAATATAAGATCTACTCAGAACCTTCTCCCAACAACTCGAGTTATTGGGATCCAATGATTCTTTGTACATTTCATTGATGGCTGTGTTTGTGAAAGAGAAAGGAAAGGTTTGGACTTTGAAATGCCTAAGCAAATGCTATCCCTGTGAGTTGTAGTCCTACCACCAATGGAGCTGGCCATTTTTGTCTTTGTGCTATCTCTCTATCTCTCTGTCACTGCCACTTCCCCCCCACACAAATTGCAAATGGCATTCGTCATGTTATTTCTCTTCTCACCTCTCACTCTCAAACTCCCAATATTATAATATCAAATCTCTGCACAAGTTACTAGCTAACTAATCAGCATTTTTGGATCCAATCCACAACTTGCATATCAGTATATCACAGCCATGTTTTATTATATTCTAACAAGATGCATATATATATATGTAATGTCTACAAATACAAACAACATGGCTTGTTAATTCAATTTTTTTACCTGTTTTCTTTACAGTGCCTTTAATCAGCCTCTCCTCTGTGTGGATTGATGCATCTTCCCATGAGACTTGCAGGTCTCAATGATCAAACATCATGGTGGTACTCAATGATCTGAATCCCAGTGGACTCGTGTGTACTACTCCCATAGTTTTCAATGACAAGTATAAGGTTGTCCTATACAAAGAGCCTCTCTTTTTGGTGCAGGAAACGCATCAATGAATGAAACTTTTGACAGAAAGAAAGAAAAAAATCATCATCATAAAAGTTACCCAGTAGCTAGCCCACCATTTTACCAATTACCCTCACTTCAAAGTTGAAAAAACCCCACAGTAGTACTGTATATCCATGATAGCCCTTTTCACCGCTGTCCCCTTTAGCTTGACCCATCAGTGAGTTAAAGTGGTGAGCTTTTCTGGGTGGAATCATGATTGAGAGAAAGAGGCAAAAAAAAAAAAAAAACCCCAATCAATTTCTTTGTTTATTCTACACATACTGTAATAATTCTGCAAAATAGAACAGAAATGCTTCCCCTGTATCTGCTGAAGCCATAAGTTTTACTCCTTGAGTGGCTCAATACAGGAAATAAAACACTGAGACTTCTCGTTCAGGCATTTCATCGAACAGGTAAAAGGCATGGAGCTCGCCCACACCTCACAAAACAGTGAATGCATCAAATCATGAACAGTGAATCAAATGCAGAAGATTAAAGAAAGAAAGAAAGACCCATCAATTTGTTATCACTGTTCTTTTATCTTTTCCCTTTTGGATAGCATGTCAAAGCCAAAGCAGACAGCTTTGGGACCCCCATGAAAAGGAAATACGGAAGTAACTTTCAAAATAAGGGCATGGAGCCCAAATAAGAACAGTTCATAGCCACGAATTCTCCAGTAATTGGCTGACTGACTGTTCTTCTTCACTAGTCGTCTTCTGAAAATTGATTGCAATGAAGACTTGGGATTTGAAGAGAAAAGCTAAAGGAATTCAATGGGTTCTTACTTCTTAGCTGCAATTTTTGCATTGATGCCTTTGTGGGTAATTAATCAAATGAATCAAAAGTTACCAAATTTACTCAAAAGATCATAGCTTTTGCTCTTTTTGGCAGCAAAACGAAGCCGTTTTAAAGTGAAGGATGGAGAGAAAAAGTATAGTGCATGCATGGTGAGAAAGCTTTTTAGTGGAGAATCTTGTAAAGTTTGACTAATGTACTAAATAATAATAACAACATTGAACAATATGTTGTTTAGTTTAATTTAGTTGTAAAAATTTTAATGTTGTTAGTGTGTATGAAAGCAAAGGGGGTGCGGAAAAGCGAAATGGTGGATAGCATTATGTTTCAGATGCATTTGAGACGTGTATCTGATGGTTGTGATTTTGTTTTATATGATCAATTAACGATGATACATGCATTTGATATGAATAATCAGACCGGCGAGGAAGGGTGTAACTCTTGATTGGGAAAATCATTAGATCCAAAAAAAAAGTATGGGGAAAGAAATATAGTGTACCCTTCATGAGTCTTTTGGCTATCATATAGCTTTGATACATATGGTGAAAGTGATGATAAAGAATAAAGTTATGGTCCTACAAAGGGATGTACTTGAAAAATTGTAAACAATTTTATTTATTTATTTTATAATTTGAATAAATATATAGATATTTTTAGTAAAAATAAAATAAAAAAATGAAAGGGAAGAAAAAATTGGCCAAAAGACAAGCAACACACTCACATGACTTTATTAGTTGGATGGTGAAAGGATACCCCCTTGGAATTGGGTGGATCCATGTTCTTTAGCCTCTCTCTTTGAAATTTCTCACATCAAATCTAATTAAATTAAATACATTTATTGATTCCAAAATTTAAAACTATATAAATAAACTAGTTAAATATTCCTAATTGGATAGATAATTAGGAACAATATATGTTCGATTTGCATTGAGGACTTTTGAGTACTTGTTACAACAATAAGTATCGATTTTTACAAGTTGAGCTAAGAGTCTTGAGTACCGACTTTTTGAATTGGTTATCAAGGACAGTTGCATCTCACGAGCATTAAATGTTCTGATACCAACTCACATGCAGTGCACATGGCTTATCGAAATTGTGAAACCTTATAACTTCTTGTTGGTCATGAAAGACTTTGATATCATGTTAAGAACTGTTACATCCCAATACTCGAGTTAATAGGATGTAACGATTGTTAACATTGATTAATTGTCAAATATGAAAAGAAAAAAAAAACAAACAAACCTATGAGAAGACTTTTTTTTTTTATTGTTTTAATATAAGAAGGGAAAAGCATGAAATTTTAATTAAAAAAATGGACCATAATTAAATATAATTAAAATAAATACTAGTGGTAATGCAAAGAAGGGTGAATCTTCTAGTCCACATGGCTTCATGTTTCTTGTGGCTTCAGATTTAAAACTAATCTCCATGTTACAATAATCTTATGATCCATATAACAAATTGTTTGAATTTTGATTGTCATCTATATGTCAAATGGACTCTTACTCGTAGATAAATTTCATTAGTGTGCGATCCTCTCACAAGACGGAGAAAATGTTAATAGAGTGAGGTCTGTAGTTTGTCTAGTGCACAACTGATATAGTGTAGCATAACATAGAAGTTGTCGAGGGGGATGATCATCCTTTTTGTGGTTTTAATCGATTTGGATCCTTTGGTTAGGTTAATTTGGTATTAAGGCTCTACTATAACAATTATAATATACTATTCCTCGTAACCTGATCATTGGGGAAGAAATGATAAACTTTATATAGGATGTCCAAACTCACCGAATGTTGATAGACAGATGGTCACCATTCCCTTCACATGAACATTAACATACATACTTCCCTAGGATATTTTTTTCTTCAGCTGATATGATGATCGTTCTCTTCAAAGTGAGTATATTCTTGGTTAATCGAACCTTTGAATGATTTTAACCAAATCGATTCAAATAAAAGATGTGTGAAAGGGGGGGAAATTGAAAGTGATTAATTAGTATATAATTAAAGAGAGGATGACTAATGCTATACACATTTCTAGGCATTTCCAAAATTGGATTAATTCTTATGATTTTAGTGATGTTTACTTCCACACGACCCAACTACCCTATGACTATATGGAACCATCACTTTATTCAATGTAGCTCTTCTCATTTTGGTTGTATTGATGTTGACAATATGTGTGTATATGATTGTTTTGATATAGTTTTAGATGTTTGTAGATCTAACGGTTGTAGATCGGTCATTAGTTAGTGATATCAGATGTATATGATATATTAGAGAAGTTTATCTAACAACTCTAGATTTCTCAAATGTACCCGAGGTATCATATTCTTATAAAATAATATAAAATGTGTGAAGGATGTCTTTGTTGAAGAATCAAATATTGGATGTTGGATCGTTTGCTAATGAGTTTGAGCATGATTTACAGATATATGGATCATATACAAGTTAACATCAGAACTATCATCGACCCCTAAATAACTTAGTTCTTAAGTGCACTTTTTCTTCATACGTAATCAAACGAGTCTCAAATACATTAAGCTATAGTCATGAAACAATCAAAATGAAATATTAGGATTGATAAGTTCCATACAATGTGAAACAAAAAAAGAAAAATAATGACCCTATTAGCTAGATGGTACACACTGTAATTACTCTCATGGTAAACATTGTAAGATCTTCACTTTCCAATCTCGATTGAGAAGCTCATGTGCATGTTGGATGGTAGTATCGCAGAGGTGATCCTAGCGGTCAACAAACTGGAGTAGGAGAACTACACACTAAGAATCGAACTAGATATGTACTTTGCAGTAGTCCAGATCACATGCTAATTGAAGTCTCAGTCCCTCAACTCAATCATGGTAATCAAACAACAACGAATGTTGCTAAGCAACAATATTGAAGTAGGTCTCTTGTAGCTGCCAGTTCGAACTCGGGTTGACAATGTATTTTCCACTTAAATTATTCATTCGGAGCCGATTCAAGCCCATCTATACTCATCTAGAAAAGGCCCATCTAAATGAGAGACCAGCTTTGGGCCATGCATTTCCTATTGGTCTCTTTGGAACAGAGTCCATCTTTAATAAATTTCTATATGGATACGTTAGGCCCATTGGGCTTAGTTTGTTCGACCATATACATTAGCTGGGCCTCCAAGTTCATCTGCATTGTTGAAATAAGTCAAATAACACATATACCCCTCATTGTACAATTGTAACATAATTAGTCACTAATATCATAAATGTAATTCTAAATCATTATAACAGATGTATCCTGTTCGGCCCTCTTGGCTTGGGTGGATCGATGAGTGGTTCAACTTGATAATCGATTGTGTGATAAGTGCATGGAATGACGCCACTCCTGGTGCCAGATGCTCCTTGGACATTCCTAGACGTCCAGTACCTCATACATGATACAACGTATAGAGAAAATGTTGTAAGAATATGAATGTGAAGTAAGGGGTAAAACATATAAGGATCGGGAAACAGATAAATATCGGGATTGCCCTATAATGTTTAGGATGAACAATAGGTAGAATAATGTTCAATTCTTTTAAATGATGGGGTCACCCTGCTATGTAAGGATCAAAATCCTCATGTTATGTGTCGACTCTTAGTTGGTAGCCCTCGTATAATGCTTTCCTGGCCGTTAAGCAATCAAGGGCTATATTAGTCAAAGGATCGTATGATCCTTTGATAGAAACCCTATAAGAGACTAATTAGTATGTTAATCGCAATCATGCATTGGCCCAGCAACTCAAAAATCAAATCGAACCGGTTCAGATCAATCACTGGTTGAATGGTTTGGCCAAGGAGATCGGATAGAGATGGACCAATTTGCAAGTCGACATATATAATCAAATATTGCCAGCGATTGCCTTCTATATATAGCGACCACTTTACATATTAATGAAAGTATCTATACATCACTATCCATTCCGATTTTACGAAAAGATTCTTCGGTTCGATTAATATTCGTGTATAAATTCTATACGTATAAAACAACTGTATCAGAGAAAATTGTACAAAGCGAGAGCATGCTTCTGAGCTGGATCCGACGATTATCCGTCTCTCAGATCCATCTGAGAGCAATCTCTCTCGTAAGCATAAATAAAATAGTCGAAACAGAATAACTTTATAATAGTAAGGACTAGAATTAAAACTAAAGAAAGGGTATCCCATAGACCCTAACTTGGTAATAAACGATATTTCATCATATATTTAGGGGCCGTTTGATTGAGGAAATTGGGTATGAGAAATTGTGTTTTCAATTTTCGGATCACAGAGAATTTTAGGGCAATTGTTTGGATCAATTATCAGTAAAATCGGGAATTAAAAACCCGATTCCCAGACCTGATTTCATCGAACCCTAAATCAGTAAAAACCCATATTAAATATCATAATATAATACACATTATATAAAAAATTAATGTAAGTCATGCATGTGGAATACTTTAATTAATTAATTAATTAATTAATCAATTAATTAAGTAATAGCATTAGCTAGTAGCTACTACAAGAATCATCATATCAGTTGGAATCAAATCTCATGTTATCAGTAACATGCAAATCAAAATTGACGAGGTAGGTTGTGTGCTAACAAAATTATACGAATTTTATTTTAATATTTTTCTAAAATTTGAGTTATTGGGTTGTATCGTAAATAATCAGGTCATTAAAGAAGCGGAATCAAGATGAGTTATAAACCGGGACTCAGTAGTTCATGACATGGTACTAAAGTTATTAACTTACAGAAGATCAGAGAATCAAATCTGAGGTAATCCTTAACCAGTTGTATATATGATACTTATGAAAACCGTGGAAACTCGTGACTCTTTCGTGAATATTTGCTCGAGAAATAATTAACTCGAGATTTATATATATAGGAATGGGTGGTGGGGTGAAAGTCACGTGCCATGGTATTAATACTGTCAGCTTCAAAGATTTGACAACCATTTTGGGTCCATTTTGAAACATATAATTAAATCCAGGATCTTTAAATAATTAATAAATCTTAATTTTGAATATCCCCTCCATACACTCTTGACCATCATATAAATATAAAATTTAACACTTTGGCCCCCTCTACTTTCCCAACTTAACAGAATGCTCCCTATACTATAAACTGCTCTTTTTACCCGCTCCTACTTTGTTAGTAAACACTATAAGATCCATTCAGAACCCTCTCCCAACAACTCGAGTTATTGGGATGCAACGGTTCATGACATGATATCAGAGCCTTTAAAGGTCTTGGCATCAAATCTCGGTAGCCCCCCAATATAACAGTTTATCTTGCATAAGGTTTTGTGAACCTTTGCAAACTTCAATCCGTTTTCGTGGGCTTCTTCCCATTCACGAGCTTTCGTTTGAGGGGGCGTGTTAGTAAACACTATAAGATCCATTCAGAACCCTCTTCCAACAACTCGAGTTATTGGGATGCAACGGTTCATGACATTGACCACTTTGCCGTTTGGGTCCTTCCGTTCCAATTATCGTCTTCTTAACATTGAATCTAGGCATGCACATCCGCACACTTACAAAGAGAGATATCGAAGACAGGAGACAAAGAGTTGGTCAGAGAGGTAAGTTGGAGAGGTATCATCAAGAGTATGGTGAAATACGAACGATTTCATCCAATCCAATTACATACATTTAATTCCCACTTAGAAAACGCTTAGTAATAAACTAATACATGACTACTGTAGCTAACATGGTGTACCGAATGTGCATCAATTAACATTATGAAGACGAAAGTTGGAACGAAAGTGTAAAGAACCATTTTCACCCCAATAAGGGTTCTGAATGGATCTTATATTGTTTACTAATAGGAAGAACCCAAACAACAAAATGGTTCGAAATAAGAGGAGATAAAAAGGAGCAATTTATAGTATAGGGGGCTATCTGTTAAGTTGACAAAGTAGAGGGATCCAAAGTGATATTTTCCAATAGATAAATTAAAATAATAAAACTCTCCTGAAATTGGGAAGGCTAATATTGACCAGATGATCCGCAGTATAATTAGCAGAGAGACTGTCACAATCATATCTCCAAATCCACACGTTTCATGTATATTACGCTACAAAAGTCGTTTAATCTCTCAAATTACGTTAATTAATTAATTAATTAATTGTTAATTAGTAATTAATTAATTAATTAGGGTATGATGATAATGACTAGAATTCGGTGCACAATTAGACAAAGGGTTGGTCCATTTATGCATAGTAATTTGAGACACAATGCTGCCTTTGCAAAATGACAATTTCGATTCACCTCGTTTTGATCGATCGTGGTTTGGATCAATAAGTGGATATTACGTGGATGAGGGAGAAATTTGTAATTTGAACCCAACGAGCCCCACATCCCGTACTAAAACAACCATCCCATCACATGACATACATGAATATCAAAGTACTCACCCGACCCGACCCGACCCGGATGTTGGCCTCATTATTTTTCATCATATCAAAACTAAAAGGGGCCATTAATATCATTGGCTAACTCATGGCCTACACTTCATACATTATAACGTAACGTGACACATGTAAGGTTACATTACTACTAAAACAAGTTCAAGAAAAAAACAATTAAAGCTATATATATATATATATATATATATATATATATTTAGAGGGTACATAGAGCTACTAATCATGATTAATTAGGGTGGTGGCTAATGTGATTAATCTTGATCATGTGTTGATGACCATGGCTACATAAGCAAGCTCCTAATGATGGCGGCTTGAGCACTGTCGAATCCGTCGTCGCCAGTAGCTCCGATAACCGTTCGCTAAGATCGTCAACTTCTCTGTGCAAGTCCTTTATGTAGTCGCACGTGTCTTGCAGCACCTTTGATGCTGAACCCTGGTTTTAATTAATTTAATCATGATTAGTTATTAATTATTATGTAATGTAACGGGAATTTTAATATATATATATTTATTATATTATTATTAAGGAATTATTGAGAAATTAAAACTATCTTTTTCCAACATGGTTTAGCTAAGGAACAAAAGGGAACCCCACACCGACAAGTTGTGGGCAACATGAAAATGAGATAGATGGATCTCTCCATAATTAGATAATAGTTCATAAATAAGGGTATTATTACAATTAATTTTAATAATTAGTAATTATTATCGTAAAAGTGAGTTCGTTTTTCTGGGGTATCGAGTATGAAAATCCCGGCATTTATAAAAAAAATGGGTTATGTTGAAACGTACAGAAAGAATCTCGACTACTCGAGAAATTTTGATGAGTAAGGGGTGCTATTTATCTTGTATGAATAGAGACCACACAAAGGAGGGAAGGAATGAAGGAAGAGAGAATGTAGGTAAACTAAATGAAAAAGGAAAAAAAAAAAGTTTTCGGTTATCGAAGATGATGTTGGTTTTAATGTTCGAATTACCAATGTTGTGGTGAATTCAAGTTATGATAGGGGGGAGGTGGAGTGTGTACCTTGTCGCGAGAACGACGAGAGGATGAGCGGGATTCAGGGATGAGAGTTTGCAACTTGGAGACGAGGTCGATGATCTGGTCGTCGGAGATTATGCTCCTCGTGGATTGTCTGGACCTCGACGAGGATGATCTTCTGCTCGACATTAGCTCGATGTGTGAAGGAGAGAAGGAAGAAGGAGGGGGAGAATGTAGGTAGTGAGGAAATGAGTGAAGGAAAATGAAATTTGGGGGAAATGAGGAGACAAGTGCATGGGAGAAATGAGGAATGATGTGGGTTTATGTATTTATAAATAGAGTGAGTATTTGGTTATTTTTAATTTTATTTATTATTTATTTCCATTTTTTTTTTGGCATAAATTAAGTTAAGTGTGTGAAAGGGGTTGTTTGGTTAGTTAATTATGTGGTTTTATGAAGGGAAAATAACACTTTGCCCCTTCTACTTTGCCAATTTAACATATAGCTGCCTATACTATAAATCGTTTTTTATCCTCTCTTACTTTGGCTGCTTGGCCTTTTGAGTCCTTCCGTTCCAACTATCATCTTCTTAACGTTAATTCTGGACACATCCACACATTGGCGGAGAGATATATCAGAGATAGGAGACAAAGAGTTGGTCAAGGAGGTATATATATTGGGGGACTGGGGAGGTATCGCGAAGAGTATGGTGAAATACAAAGGGTTTTAAAACCACGTACACGTTTTATTCGTTGATTTCATCATATCTGATGATATATAATTATATTCTCAATTAAAAAATGTCTAGTAAGCTAATACATCGCTATTAGAGCTAATATGAATGAGCATCAATTAAGGTCATGAAGACGAAAGTTGTAACGAAATGACCCAAACGGCAAAGTGGTCAAAGTAAGAGGAGGCAAAAGGAGCCATTTATAGTATAGGGGGTTATTTGTTAAGTTGGTAAAGTATAGGGGGGCAAAGTGACATTTTCCCTTTAACTAATTAGTAAGTATTGTTTATGCATAACATAAGTACAGATTAAGAGTGTTGAAAAGTTAGTTAATTTCTTGTAATTGTGTCACCGACCTTTTTTGAGTTATAAGTCATGACTGAATGCTGAGTTGGATCCTTGTTGGCCAAATAGATTACACAGTCAAATTTAAATTAATAATATTAGGCATTTAAAAAAATGGATTAAATTAAATAAATATTAGGCCATGAGTTCGATTTTTTAGAAAATTACGATAATATAGGGCAAAGGGAAGGTACAAAACCATTTGTATCAATCAAAACCAACTAACAAATCGACTCGACTCGACCCGTCCCTAACCCGGACCCCACCCCTTTATGTGTCTCCCCCAACCCGTTATTTTGTTTCATCTTCACACCTTATCTGCATGTAAAAATACGAGTTTGAATTCTCATTATCGTCATTTTAAGAACTGAAGTGAACTTACGCCCCCCCCCCCCCCCCCCCCACATCAATTTGGAGTCGATTTTCTCTTGCTCCGAGCTGCTCTAATCCTCCAAATATGTCACCACCTTGATCTTGAAGGTCTTGGCTTGACTCCTGGTCAACGGTCCACATCCATCGATGATGGATGCTAGCATAAGAGAAACCCCTTTATTTTGGATCAGAAATTGAGCAAGATAAGCCAAAAGCTAGCACTCTTAGCTTATTGATCATTGTTTTGGGTCTTTTGGAGTAGAGAGTATTACTTGGAAGGTTGGAAAGTGTTACCTAGAAAAAAGAGCTAAGTGCCGTATGGTGCATGACATTGTTGACCAGGGGCGGATCTGGGGTGGGGTTCCCCAGGTCGCGGCCCACCCCACTAACGGGTCTAAAGCTACAAAATTATGTATATTTTTGTATGTGTAAGTAGATTGGCCCAGTGATTTTTTAGATTGAGCCCAATACATATGAAATGGCCCAGTGTCTTGATTCATCCTAGATCCGCCCCTGTTGTTGACCGATCATTTTAGTCATTGATAAATTAGGTAAAACTTATATAATTTTATTTATTTTTTACACATCCCTAAATCATAAAAATATATATTTTTATTCAATTTGTTATCTATCAACGTCCAAGAATATTGTCAGCAAGGGTTAAAAACAAGGGAATCCAAACCGTTAAATTGGATTATTTTCTCTTATTACCGATCAACCGCTACTGGTCTCGTTGACACGATAACAAGGTTCGTTGACTCGGAAAATATAACCGAGTAACTAGGGATGGTTTGGTTGATGGAATTGGATCTGAGAATTGGATTTGAATTCCCAGTAGGCCTGGAATCCAATTCCCGGACTCAATTCCATCAACCAAACCACCCTTAGTAATAGCCATAACACTTAAACCTATGGATAATCAATTGAAACACAAGACTCCAAGAGTGCTCTAAACTTGTCTTTGGTTTCATAGTTTGTCGTGATAATCCAAAAGGGCAAAGGTGATCATGAATTCATGATACAAGTCACCATGCATATACATAGTGAAGAACGATAAACGAAGTGGCAGATCCAGGATGGTTCGATGTATTAGATTGAATGGGCAACACTATATGAAGCCGTTGAATTGAATTTGGATAGATATGATACTCGAGCCTCAAAATTGTAACCGAATTTACCGTTATTGTTATAAGTTCTAGATCGAACAAACTGGTTATGAAATTTTTTAAGTGCTATTAGGCATTCTCATCCCAAAACCCAGCTCATGGGTAATTGGTGTTTTTTTGGCGAGACTTTACTTTACTTATAAAACGTCTCTTTCACTTTCCGATATGAGAAAACCCAACAACAATCTTCTATTTACACATCAATTACTGATTTTGACTAGATCAATGATAATTATTAGTAATTTTGATTCATTTTTTTTATATATGAATGAATTGAGTTTTATTATTACTATAATTATATATATATATATGGTTGGGTTTAGAGATTGTCTGTCTGCACGTGCATGCAGACATAATTAAATTAGAGAATTCAAGACTGAGCACCGCCGTACGATTGCCAACTTTAATCTAAAAAAAAGTAAGATTACAGGTTGGGATTTTCAGATTTTGTTTCTTCTTCCACAAGCTTATGGAATCTATTACTTGTAATTGATTCGCTGCCCTTAATTCAATAATATCATCATTAATTAATTAATTAATTAAGGTACCAAAAGTTAGCTTTATTATTATTAATGTTTATTAATTAGTACCAAGTGGACAATATGTTCGTAGCTACTAGAGTTAGCACTGTACATTCTCACATGATCACTGCATAATTTCTTTTGTTTTTAGAACGATCGGCTCATAGTCTCGACACTTCTGGAACTTCTGAATTCGTTACATCGACCATTTTTGGTAAACAAAATTATGCACAAAAAGCTTGTATAAATCTCTCAAATAGTGTGTGCCCGATTCGAACTTAGCACGGAGTTATCTTTCGTTAAGTGGAGTCCGGAGACCCGATTTGAAAAATAATTATGTATATATGTGTTGTATATGTTCAAATTGCTTTGAATTATTGAATAATTCAGGAGGGAATTCAATTCAATCCCTGAATTGATGCCAGAAGACTGATCAGAAGAATATACATACATGGAATGGAATCCAAAGCTTGAATTCAAACTGGGGAAACTCCTATAATTGATAAAGATTCCATCTTTGTTCTTTGTCAAATTATGGTACCAAGAATTTCTCAAGTGATTTTACAAGCTAGTACAAGATCTGATCTAGCTACTACCAAGTCGAGACCGTCATGAGTTGACTGGAAACGAATCCAGTCTTCATCGAAAATGTTTGGTCACTGATCGAGTTGTTTGCTCTCTATAGACTATTCGTATGTTCAAAAGGGCAAATATTTATCAATCAGCGGCGGAGCACAGTCGATTCGTGATCACGGGTCGGATTTTCGAGGTACTCCTGAGCCACTGGAAAACAAGAATGGAGAAAGAACGTTAAGAAAACAAATATACTCACACACTAAACATAACATTTATAATCACGGAATTCTAAATCCCAAGAATCCTAACTTCCAACACGACTCTAAATTAGAAATCACCACAACTTTCATCGTACAAAGTTCATAGACCAAAATACAAACAAGAACAGAACAGTCAGTACACTTCTCCAAGACATTTCAACCTGCAATCAGAGTCTCCCACCCTCAGAAGGCAAGAAAACATTGTCAACTGCAAACCCAATGAACAAAGGGTGATTCTTTCTATTGTTAAGAAGGAAGCCATGTGATGTTTGTTCCCTACTTGTGGTATTATAATGTGTGGGTTTACAGACATCCTAAAATACTTGTGCTTCCTAAAACTGGAACAACCACCCACAAGCAGAATAAGAGGCCATGAAGAAGGGAGAGGAGGAGGGCCATACCCATATCAGCATTTTCAGAGACTTAAGGGAAAAAAAGAGTGATAAACAATTAGCTAAAACAAATGAGCCTGAGACAATGAAAGAGAGAAAGAGAAGGACTTGGCAAGTTGACAAAAGGGTTGAGACAAATTGAAAAGACTTGTTGTAGCTAGTTGTTTTAGACACACATACCCACCTGAGTAAGGCACATCATATGCAATTGTCTTTTTGTTTTCTTTGGTAGACTAAGTTATGGTGTTCAGACTACTAAAAGATGTCATAGGATAACCAAGAAGAATGAAAAAAGCCAGAGGAATCATGACATTCTACAAACTACAACCTATCATGCTTGATTTTAGCTAGGAAATCAGGAAAGGTATGGGTGTGATGTGTCTACTGTCTGGACGAGGTGAATCGCCGAGAGCGAGTCTTTCAGAGAGTTAAATGTTTGAAGATATTATTAGGGTGGAACTAATTGCAATGGAGACAGCTTAGATAAGGGTTAATCAAAAGGGAGAGGGCCGAAGGGACTGTCGTAGTCTTTGTCTCTAAAGGGTAGCCATCCTACACCTGATCATCCATGTGACAATTAATGACATAACCATTGTAGGGTCCTTTTGTGTACCTGAACATGTCTTTTAGGTTCTTCCTCTTGTTATTCCAAGTAATGCTAAAACACTGCTTCTAAATAATTCTAGGTTTCCTAAATGGCATGCATCTCATATTGGCTATAACCCTTTGTTGCTAGAACTAGCTGAAGTTTCCACAAGTTAAGCTCAGGTGTCTCTATAGTCTACTTTTTAGAGAGAAAGTAAATGATTAAGCTTAGATTAGTCTAATCACTTGCTAATTCAACAACTTCTAGAGGGCAAATCATTAATACATTGTTGATGGGTTCCACTAACTTAAAATTCTAGCCACAATTATAATTTGGGAGGTACATAATAGTCAAAACAACGGCCCTAGGAAGTTGGCCCCAATCAGTAATGGAGATGAGGAGAACATCCAACCAACCTTTGGTTAAACCCTACGGGCAGCAAGCATGAAATTTATAGCCAAAACAATAATATCCAAAACAGAGTGCAGATGCAAACATATGGGCAACCCAAGTTAGGCAGATGCTATAAATAGGGGGATAATATAGGATTCAAACATTCACTAGGCCAGCAGACAAACCGATGTGAGCATTCAAACACCTAGGCCAGACCAGATGTTGACATCAAGTTTTCTAATTTATGGCGGTTTTATTGTATCAGGGTAGATCTACCTAAAGGATATATGGGTTTCTATCCTTAAAATATTCAGTTCCATAGTTGAGCTATTAGTAATAGTTATGTTCTTTCTTCATGAAATAAGAGTTTAGTTGGCTCTCTAGTATGCAAATGGACATAGTAATTATACAACAAGAAATTCAGACCTTGATGAATCATGGGAAGCACTTCATTCTCTGCAAAATGACACACAAGACGAGAACGATGAGTTTTCAGGCATCCATAGGAAGAAAATTAGTTTAACTGGAATGAGTTAGTTACCTGTCTTTCGATTTCAATAGCAGATGCGGCGAGTCTGCGTTTCAAGATTGATCTCTCTTCGTCACACTTCTCCATGTTAGGATCTGTAAAAAGATAACAGTAGATCATAAATTCAGTCTCTTTAGTATATATATCCAAAAACGGATGCACCAGTATTACTCAAGTACCCAAGACATCTGCTACACGTTTTATTTCTAATTCAGAAGTATCAGATTTGTCCATTGGATTATAAGTATCAAGTAAAGAGCCACTAGGAATGTAGTGAAAAGTATATTAAATATTTGGCATTCTTTTGACAGAGTGGATCTCAACGTTATGGTACTGTCCTTAGGTTGATTATTTTTATAATTAAGTTGCTTTTAAGGATCTGTCCTGTTTGCAAAATATTGAATTGACAATGTGAGAAGTGTTACAACATATCACATTTCCCAGAAATGTAAATATCCACAGTTTGACACCTACAAATGGATGTTCAATTTGAAAGGATCAAATAACAGTGATGCCAAATAAAAACATTGAAATCATACATCATTAACAAGAAGTATGTGAAAAAGTGAACTTGACAAAAAATTGTGGGTTCGGTGAAACTCGACCTCCTGCTGTGAGTAAAATTTGCAGAAACTACAGTCGACTGTTTCTGATTTCTGCCCCCTCGTTGTGATAATCTATTCCCAGGTGAAAATGCACATACAACCAAACATGTTTTCTTCTTCTTCACGTTGCCAGTTTTTAGTTACCAATGACAACAGTGAACAAAGCTAATGATAAACAAATTCTTAGCTATTTGGTTCTTTGTAGCCTTGTCTAATGGAAAAAGTGAATGTCTTCCTCCTGGCCCCAGTGTTTGGAGGTGCTCTCAAGTCTCAACATCAAATTATAGGGATTGTGTTTTCAATACTACCGCTAAAACAAATCAGATTGAAGAAAAATCTGATAGAGGACGAGTAACAGAAATTGAGTGACACTTACCATAGTAGTATGATGACAAAATAGTGATCCGTTCTGTTGGCTGAAAAAGAGACATAAACTATGTCAGAGCTATGCAAGCAGAAGCTCCAGGAAGACAAAATCTTTTTCAAGTTTTCAAATTGAATACAGAAACAACAAGTGCACACAATTGAAGGATGTTACGCCAAAAGGCAATGAGCGTAAACCCAGGATCATGTTTGGATGAGTGCACTAGAGAACAATTTCGTGTGTATAGAGTCAAAAGACTACATTCATTTTGTTAGATGAAGCATATACCATTACAAAGATTCCCTCAGTGCGAGTAGGAAGTTGCTCCAGCTTAGTCAATGTGTCATCACCTTTGGTAACTTTACCAAATATTGCATACTGAAAAGAATTTGAGTCAGTAACCATACAATCAATCCTGCAAACTACATGAATTTCGAGCATTTAAGAAGCTAAAGGTACTATACTTGGCCGTCAAGATGAGGAGCATCCCCAAGAAGGATAGAAAACGAGGAACCAGCACTGTTTGGATCAGCATGCCTTCAGAAACAAAGTACAACGGATATCAGCATCAAACTCAAACTAACAGTCCATAATATTATGATAATATGGAATAACAAAGAACAATCATCCCCTTCGTCTTCTAACGCAGTTTAAGAACTTCTAACACAATGTATTCAGGATCACTAGCTCTAAAGCCATCTTTTCGAGAACACATAGTAGTGACATGAGTGAAGATTCTTAATACTAAAGTTCAAGTAAAGAACACCAATTTTACCTTCCCATGGACAAGATGCCTCTAACATGTTTAACGTCACTGAATTCACCAATCACAGTCTTCTGTGCCACAGCTCTTTGCTCTTCATTCATCGGAGCAGATCGTCCACCGGCCACATCCGCTACTTGAGCAACAAATCCCTTGTCAACCTAACCAAACCAGAAAACTTCCACTCAATTTCATCCAAAAGACTGATAATTAAAGTCCCAAACAAACCCTGAACACCATACCCTGAAGAAGTGATTCGTGTTGTACCCTCCAAGCCGAACAAGCTTGAAAATGTGCTCCACAGTGATAGGCGCCACGGATGGATAGAATCCGAACTCGATATCGCCGTAATTCGTCTGCGAAATCGACATCAAGTATCGGTCAAATTGATCTTAATTTAGTCAATGGTGAGAGTTCCGATTTGCGGAGAAGTCAGTCTGCCACTCTGCCTACTGAGAAATTAGTAAAAGTGATGGACCAGAAGAACATAACCTGGAAGACGACACGAGCTGAGCTGAGCTCCGGCTCCGCCGATGAGATGCCAGCGGCCGCCGCAACTGCCAAACTAACAAGGAAGATCCACATTCTCCTCATCGGCGACTGATCGGAGACTCTGCTGGATATTGAAACAGTTCTTTTACGCTCCGATAAAGACTAAAATCAATTCGAATTGGGCTTATGGGATCAATTTGGATCCAACTGAATAATGGGCTTAAAATTTGTAATAGTGTTGGCCCATTGGGCTCAAACTGAATAATGGGCTTCAAGTTTGTAAATAGTGTTGGCCCATATTTTTTTTTTTGGCACAGATAGCTCCGATGGAGATATCAAGATAACAAACACAAATAGAAAGGAAAATCAAGTCCCAACCCAGGAGGTGAAGCCTACCTCCATGACTCCTGGGAGGTTAATCAGGGTCATTCATGCCACGTAATGGGCGACCCTGTTACCTAAACGGCGAACCATTTTAAAGCGTCACGAAGGAGTATAAATCTTCATGCGAAGGATGTCTTCGAAGATATCCCCCTCCCGCACGCAAGCGACTTGTTTAGCTGCTCTTGGAGAGGAAAACTCAACAACTCCTTCCATGTCAACCTACAAAACACCAAACAAAAAGACACCAACAGTATTCGTCTCAAAAAGCACTCATATAATATAGTTATTCTCTTGTATTCATTGCCTATCCATCTATTAATATTTGTTCCACTTCTCCTAGTGTTTAACCTTTAAATTTAAAAACCCGTTCAGATTCGCTGACCATTCTGGTTTTCCTATATGATGGGTAACCTAGTTATTACTTGTTCCAATTCCTGAACAACTATATGTGGGTCGGCTAGCTATCCATCAACTAGCACAAATTATACATCGAGCATCAAACTACAGATCTCTCAAATCTCAACTGGGTACGTATATCCATTACAAGAACTACTTATTATACCGATAAGTGGACAATCTTTTGGAGTGAAAACGACCAATATGGCACAAACACAAATTGGAGACTCAAATATTCCATTTGCCAAAAGATTCCAAAGTAAGAATTTGATTCGATGAGAAGATAGTAACATAACTAGGAGAAGTGTGTGGGGATGCATGCATGCATGCATGCAACCATATACATAGCCACAAAGATTGATTCCAAATAGACGGCACCGTTTTGGGTATGAGTCAATATCAAACGATTCTTTCTTCCTTCACGGCACCTGATTCTTCCTACTTTTCTGCCCCCATCGTGTGATCAACTTTGGGTTCGAACGGTTTGGAATTCGGTTTTTAGGTATGGATTGGTTTTCCATGAGTTGGGTGATCACTGATCAGGGCGGAGTTCACTTTTGGCAATTGGTTATTTGAAAAAACGGTTACTCAGTCAGTTGGCTAGTTTTTTATTTATTTTATAGACCCTGGCTGAATTCTGGTTGATGCATGATGAGTGATGATACGATTCACATTCAGCTACTGATTAAGTGTCCAAATTTTTGGTGGGGTTCATGACTGTGAAAATGGGTTGGGTATATGGTGGGGTTAGACTAGTTCGGTCCAGTCAAATAATTTGTTATGAGAAAATTCGTTACAAAAGATTAAGAAAAAAAATTGTGCATGGTCGAGGTTAATTGTTAAAATCGTAAAAACTAATGAGAATGAAGTAGTTATTTATGTTTTTTTTTTTCACACTAGTAATGTGATCGATTTTTTATGGTTATTTTAATGATTTGATTATGGTTGGAATCTTTGAACATTAACCTTCGCGTGTGTCTAGTTCAGCTTCAGATGATATTTGGGTTGTGAGCGAGAAAACACAATTATGAGAGAGATCCAAAGCAAAAATATGATGATTTTGGTATATATAGACCCCTAACACGAATGAATTATGTACATAAGAAGCTAATATACCGTGACATATGGGCCAATGAATTATGTGCATAAGAAGCTAATATACCGTGACATATGGGCCATTTCGATCACGAGTAACATAAGAGAAAGTGAATAAAACATCTTTGTACAAAACTTAGACTTTTAAATCATCATGTGCTATATATGCAATTGGCCAATGAACATCCTAAGACCAAAGTCAAACTTAGGAGAGCCTTATAATAGATAGCTCCCAAGTTATCCAAAAAGCTATGATGGCCTATGAGATTAGGTGAAGAAGGGAGACCAATAGAGATGAAGGGACAATGGCTGCACCTAAAAAAGGGGAGAAAGCTAAGGTCTTTAGGGTTTTCAACTCTCTACAGGATTAACAAGAATAATCAAAGCATGATAAAAAGAAGACTTGAAAGCTTTTACCTTTTGTCATCTTTCAAATGGCATTCATCAACTAAGAAGAAGATGTGACTACTCATGTCCATGTTCTTCAAAGCTTTTAGGTTTTGTTTTGACCTTGTACCCTTTTGAAATATTATATAAACTGTTATTGAACATCTTAGAACAATATGAGTTATTTGTGATACAACCGTTAACGACATGTGGTATTAGAAACTTCTCATAATTCAGTTTGATTAAGAGATCCCGTGATCGAACCATGTTGACCTCCAAAAAATAACACAATGTAAATGACTCAAATACTTAAAACGTCCCGAAACTATAGATCAGGTAACAAACTCGTCCCAAAACTTTAATCCGTTACAGAGTGATCCTATACTATAAAACGTGTTCCAGATTAATCCTAATGACATCATCCATGTACTTTTTTCATTCATTTCTCCTCGTCACCGTTGACAATGTCAATTGCACCAAACTTGACTAAACTTGAGTAACTTTCATAAACTTTTGTTTGGACGAAACGATTCATGACAGAATCGCTCAACTCTCCATAAGAGAAAGAAAGTGTTTGTTTTAGCCGAAAATCACGGAATCTAATCAGTGCCACGTATTTGATGCTAATTACAAGAGCAATGTTGAAACAAATTGATTCTAACTTAGTAACAACAACAACATGTTTAAAAAGGGAAGTTAATTAACGTACGTAAGACGATCCAACAACATTTATAAATTACTTACGTGTTATAACATGATCCACAAGAGACATTCGTTCATTTGTCTTTCCACGTATATATGCATGCATGTCTCTACTTTGGAAAATGACATCTCCCTAACTTTAAGTCTTATCAGAAAAAAAAAAATTAATAATAATTAATTTTGATGACACGTTTGCAAAGCTATGTCCAAAATCAGACAATCTTGACCTTAATTAACTGTTAATTAAGATCGGCTAGTTATGTTACGTTGCATGTGTGCATGGCTGGCGGCAATACATGAATGTGTGACACCATGGGGTAGTTTGATATGCAATGTGCTAGCGAGGGTAATTTGTTTCGTATTTTTGTCCTCAAAACTACCTATATGTCTTATAAACATGGTTGATACAATCTCGTTGACAGATCAACCAGAATTCTATATACTTCTCTTTATCTCTCTAAAATTGAACGATTTTTTTAGTTCAATTACACATTACTCACGAACCGCCAATCAGATTCTTGGTACCAATAATTATTTTATAAAAAATGAAAAACTATATAGATTTGAATGAAGAGAAACCCAAGACGTCTCCTATCAACACCAAATTGATACCAATTATACCAAATTACTTTGTCCTTTATTTGAACTTATTTATTATATATATATACGCAACTACCGAATTAATCATATATATATATATATATTTTTTAAAAAATAATAATAATTTAATTAATTAATTAATTTTATAATCATAAGAAGAAGAAGAAGGGTATGGTAGTTGAGATTCTAAATCAGTTACGTAATTGCCTAATTGGCCACTTGTAAAGCTTACTAAGTTAAATATTTTATTAAAGAACAATTAGGAAAGTGATTGATCAAATTTATATATTTCCATTAGTATTTGATTCCTTTTGATGACATGTGGTATATATAGTGCACCTTATTCTTGGTAGTTGTTAGCGAGATACCGAGATAGTCATATGTATACTGTTTAAATATGTATAACATCCTGATTTGAAATACATATGGGAGATTGGAGAGTCGCATGATGTGCAGTTTTGTTAACTGATTTAGGAACAATACCAAGACGCAACAACAGAGTGGTGCCCAAAAAGCTACAGATCTGATAATTAAATGGGTTTTGATCTGTAACGATGAGTAGCATTGTCATGTCGCGCTCATGATGAACTTGTATATTTGTTATATCGTTCGAGCAGAGCTGAGAGGTGCAGTGAGAGGATTACAAGGCAACATAGCTTGAACTTTCTGCCGTTAAGACAAGACCGAGTCCAACATCCTACACTTAGTCAAATAATGGATCACATGCCTGGCCAACAAGTCTTTGCATAATGATTAAACACGTGTCATTATGTGATTTGAGAAGAGGTGTGCCTTGGTTCTTGTAGGATTATTCTTTTATTAGGTGAGGTTAGTGCACGCCAGAATCTTTTTTTTTTTTTATTTTTTTTTATTTTAAATTTTATTTTTTATTTTTATTGAGAGATAGATAGTGGAGTTGCTTGCGTTTGAAGTTTGTTTTTCTCTTTAATTGATTGGTCTTTTTAATTAATATAATAATAATTATTAATTTCTCTTCCTTTTCTCTAATCCATTGCACGTGTAATTTGTACTATTAGGGTCAGATTTCAACTGTATTTTTCACATTAATTATTATTATGTTCACTAGTTTATTAATTTTTTCCCCTATATTAGTTTTTTTTTTCTAGAAAATATATGAGTTTTTATTTATATGATTTATGTGAGTTTGGGAGTTAAGGTTTTTTGTAGGTGGAAAAGCTAACTCACCTAATCATTCACAATTATCCGTCGTTAGAAATATTAAGTACATCATAATATGACTAGTAGACTAATAACAAATCAGAAATAGAAAATTAGGATTATCTTCCCTTCTCAACGCTAGCTAAGAGATCGTTTGAAAATTAGGATTCTTGAGATTTTGATTCTTATGAATATGAAATTTAGAATGTTGTGATTCTATATTATCTTGTGATGCAGGGGTAAATGTTATATTTGAAATTGGATAGTGTTTCATCAGATCTAACTAAAATTTGTGATTCTAATCCTTCACAATTTTTTTGTGATTCTAAATCAATGGATTCTCTAGAAACCTTGATTTATAATCAAATCTCTCAAGTACCAGACATCCCCTAAATAATTTGTTGTGTGATTGTCTTTGCGACAAATGTGAACAAACTCGACCTCTTACACTCTTCGCATCAGCTCATGAATTGGTCCACAACAGCAGTGGTGGTATATCAAACACACTACACATCGAGAGTCGAGCTGTTCTTGTATTCTCTAGCTCCATTTCTCTCGAACTATTATAAAATCTGTCACAAATAGACTTAACTGTGCTATTTTAGTTGCCGGTTATCTAGCAAATGAAACTAACTAAATCGAGACACATGTGACTTTGATATAACTATTCATTGTTAATTATCATATGTGAATGTGATTAGCTACTTAATCATAGGGTGGAAAAAGAGATTAAAATAATAATCATTATGCCTAGTTGTCGATGACTAAGATGAATCATCATCATCATCATATCTTGCAAATTAAATTAATAGTAATTATTTTGGTAGAAAATTTGGGATAAAAAAAGCCGGCACAGCCGGACATTCTCCACCACCATGTGTACAAATTTTAGAATTGCTATTATATAAAAAAAACAACTAATAATAATAATTAGGAAAAATATCATTTTGCCCCCTCTACTTTGTCAACTTAACAAACAGTCCCTTCCCACTTTGGCTAATTTGCATTTTTCATTCCAGCTATCATCTTCATGACGTTAATTATTTCGCATTCATTACACTGGGTTAGCTACAATAACCATGTATTAGCTTACTAAGTATTTTTTTTAATTGAGAATATAAGTATATATAATTACATAGGATGAATAATCCACAACCCATGGAGAGGTTGTGGATGGCTATGCAGACACTCTCGCATGTTCATCACCTTTGGTCGCAAAAGCTAGAGCACTCTTAGAAGCAACCAGAAGGGCCGCTACCATTTCAGGCACGAGTTGCATCAAGAAGTTATTGAGGACCCATCCGCGGATAAGAATCTCATATATATCCTACATATTCTTAATGGGATGGCAGATAGAGTAGCCAAAGCTGCGGCCATGGGGACGCTTCCGGGAAATTGGATTAGTAACACGCACTTTCTGAATCACTCTTTGTAACTAATCACCTTTCCCCCCTTGTAGATGAATACAATGAGGAACTCTTTGTAAAAAAAAATGAATAAAACATGTGATTTTAAAATCCTTTATATTTCACCATACTCTTCGTGATACTTCCCCGATTTACCTTCATGACCAACTCTTCATCTCCTATCTATGATATATCTTTTTGTTGGTGTTTGGATGTGTCCATTTTTAATGTTAAGAAGATGAAAGTTGAAACTGAATGACCAAAACAGCAAAGTAGTTGAAGTATGAGGGGATAAAAAGAACAATTTATAGTATATGGAACTATTTGTTAAGTTTTCAAAGTAGAGGAGGTCAAATGTTATTTTCCCTAATAATTAATAATGAAAAAATTATATGACGTCGTGTTTTTTTTTTTTTTACTTAGATAGCTCCGCGAGGAGAATCAAGATAGTAAGCAGTTGTTAATTAGACCGATGGTTGAATAGTAATCCACCATTAAGAGCTGTCCACGTGAGCCAACACATGCCACGTGTTCTTATGTTGATGTTGTTAAGCCTCTCATTGGATGCTTAATTAGATGAAACATATATAAAAAGGTAGAGCTCAATATAATAGAAATTAATTGAAAAGTAATGATTTTTTTATTAGCTAGATATACATGTGAGATTCGAGCCTCTCAGTCATGCTAAAAAAATCATCGTAAGTATTAAATATCGTGTTATGTGGATAAACAGCGTGCTCGTCTGATTAGAGGAGGAGAGCTGCACAATATTGAGTTGGAGATGAAATTTACAGTAGTCTAGATCTCAAGTCAACTACAATCTCGATAAAAGCACCTCTGAGCTAAACTCTGGTAATCAAGCACAAATAGTTCGACCAATTAGGATTATAAGAGACTAATTCAAAATAGAGGACTACCTAGTTCATATAGAGCTAACAAAATTTTATAATGTAAAATTTATTGTGGATAGTTATCATAGTGTACATGACCTCTTTATGAAGATATGAGCTTGACGAAAAACGTAGACAAATGTTATAAAGCTCTCTAAATAAGGAACTTTAACAAGAATCACGAACAACAAAACCAATTGCACTAGTGATATAATTTCTCAAAATGGCAAATAATTAACTTAAAGATAATTCATCCCATATCCACCACCACCACTCAGTGCTTTTTTTGTTAAGAGATTGATTAATTCATTAATCAAGAGCAGACCATAAAAGGAGTAGAGTTCTTATGAAACAACATAAAACAAAACAAAACAAACTACATGAAAGCAATTGTTTGAAAGACAGTAATCATGTGCCAGTTTCGTTAACCAGTCCACTTTTTGAACTTCACTCCTACCTATATGAACGATTTTAATCTCTAGATGATCCCCCAAATAATTGTTGAGTAATCAACGCCAAGATTGCAGCTGCCTCTCACAACCACTTATAAGACTGGTCCTCCGAAGGCTTGATAAGCATTAAACAGTTATAGAGGATGACAATGTTGATGTTCTCACATATAACCAACTCCACAGCTGCCAAGATTATTAAAGCTTTCGCGTAAATTAGTGCTCGACAAACAAAACTCCTAACTCTAATGTCAACAACTCTTTCTTCAACTCTCGATACTCGGGATGACCCAAAATAGAAAGGAAGAAAGTAGGCTAAAATAATTGAATAATAATTAAAAAAATGAAATAAAATTAAAACCCATTTAGTTTACTAATGAAATTCTTCCAAAAAGAATTAATAGGCTTTAATTAATTAAACGAATAAATAAATAACCAGAGAGAAGGGACCCCCGGAATTGAACTTGCCCAAAGCCATAGCCCCAAAGCTTCCATCTGATTTGCAGAGAGCCCCCATAACAAAAAAAAAAAAAAAATACAGTTTTGCAGCCGATACGCGAAGAACAGAGACTGAGAGATTTAGATTAGATTGATAGCTAAGCTAGGACAAATTTTTGTGCCAGGAAGACAGTTTTTGTACGCTTTTCTTCGCCTCTTCTTATCTTATTCCAATCAGTAAGTCTCCTCCCTATCTCTCGCTCTCTGTTCTTCGCATTCTATTGCTCTGTTCCGTGCTTGAATCTTCTGTTTTTCTCTTGATTTGGTGCGTTTATTTGAACGGATCTAATTCAATTCGTGTTGGGTCGTGGTGGAAATGCTCAGTTTTGTGATGAAGATTTGATCTTGTAGCTTCCGAGGCCGAAAAATGGGGCTTTGTTTATGAGATCTAGATTCCCTCGTGTGTATCGTTAACCCTCATCTCTGTTTCATTCAATTCGGTTTGTGCTGGATCAGTTTTCCTTTTGTTGTTGATTGAATTCAGATCGCTTTCTGGAAGCGATGTTAACAAGAGGGGAATCGGATTTTAGTAAATTGAACTGTTTTGCTTCTCGGTTGATTTGGGATTCTATTTGAGCTCATAGTTGAAGCATTTTTTGGGCTATGCATGCTTCTTTTTTCCATTGAATCTGTGAAATCAGTCTGAGGAAGATTGGGATTCTATTTGAGTTCTTAGAGTTGAAGATTGAAGCTTTTTGGGGTTATGCATGCCAGGTTTTTTTCCATTGAATCTGTGAAACCAGTCTGGGGAAGATTGGGGTTCTATTTGAGTTCTTATGGCAGAAGATTGAAGCTTGTATGGGGTTATGCATGCTAGTTTTTCTCCACTGAATCTGTGAAATCAGTCTGAGGAAGATTAGGAGTATTCAATTCTCTGTTGATATGGTCTGAATCTGTGGTTCTCTGTGTAGTTTTATGGTTTGGGGTTAGGGATTTGATTGATTTGGGGGTTTTGATTCAATTTTGCAGAGATATGTTGGAAGGTCGATCCTGCGATTCCTGTCTGGTAACTAGAGTGTTTGGGGTTCCTGCCAATCAGAATCTCAGTGGAATTTCATGAATTACCTGCCTGGTGGCGGCAGCAGCAGCAGCAGCAGCAAGCACTCTCTTGAGGATTCGGAGGACGATTTTCGACTAGTCAAGTCTCGTAGGTTATCAGACTTGCAAAGGACTGTTGGCCAAGATCAGCAGTCCGATGGGGATGGTCAGTCTGGTCAATCATCAGATTCCGATTCCCTTATTGATGCCATTGGAAAGGACATGTCAATAAACTGTCTCATACGAATCTCCCGGTCCGATTATGGATCCCTAGCGTCTCTGAACAGGAGTTTCCGGTCCTTATTTAGGAGCGGGGATATATACAAGCTGAGGAGGCAGCGGGGAGTGATCGAGCACTGGGTTTACTTCTCATGCCACTTGCTCGAATGGGAGGCCTTCGATCCCATTAGTCACAGGTGGATGCATTTGCCGAGAATGCCGGGGAATGACTGTTTCATGTGTTCAGATAAGGAGTCTTTGGCTGTGGGTACTGAACTCCTTGTATTTGGTAAGGAAGTGATGTCCCATGTCATATATAGATACAGCATTTTAACAAATTCTTGGACTTCCGGGATGACGATGAACTCCCCTAGATGCCTGTTCGGTTCCGCTAGCCTTGGAGAGATTGCGATTTTGGCTGGAGGCTGTGATTCTCAGGGGAATGTCTTGAGCTCTGTCGAAATGTACAATTCGGAGACTCACACTTGGCTGACATTGCCGAGCATGAATAAACCGAGGAAAATGTGCTCGGCAGTGTTCATCGATGGTAAGTTTTACGTCATCGGAGGGATTGGTGCAAACAATACTGGTGTTCTGACTTGTGGAGAAGAATACGACTTGGAAGCGAAGAAGTGGACCGAGATTCCTAACATGTCCCCGGGAGGAGCACTGCTGCTAGAGAGGGAATGCCTCCTGCTGCTGAGGCTCCACCGTTACTCGCTGTAGTGAATAAACAGCTGTACGCAGCTGATCATAACGATATGGAGGTGAAGAGGTATGACAAGGAAGGGAAAGTCTGGGTTACCGTGGGGAGGTTGCCTGAACGTGCATGTTCGATGAACGGCTGGGGGCTTGCGTTTAGGGCATGTGGAGATCGGCTCATAGTCATCGGTGGACCTAGGACACCGGGGGAAGGTTTCATCGAGCTTAACTCGTGGGTACCGAGCGAAGGACCTCCTCAATGGGACTTGCTCGAGAGGAAGCAATCGGTTAATTTTGTGTATAATTGTGCGGTGATGGGATGCTGAGTTTCTGGGATTATGATTTGTGAGAAGTGTAATTTGGGTGCTTCCTGCTAACAGGATGCACAAGATTGGGTGTTCTTATTTTACTCTCTACAACAGCTAATGGTGGGGGAAGAAAGAACTTCAGGTTTTCATTTTTAACTCTTTTGAGATTCAATTAGACTGTTCTTGTGCTTCATGGAAGTCTGAAAGTTTTAAACTTTGATTTGTGCCTCTTTTGACATGATCAATTTTCATGGTTAATAAATTTTAACCAACAGATTTGCTAGCTTGTCATCATTCATTTGAGAAAGAACTCGGAATCGATCATTCTTCTATGTAAGATTGAAGTTCAGAGAACGAACTTGTTGTGCTTGTGCTTGATGATGTCTATGTTCTTCGTGTTAACCAGTTATTCGTCTCGTGTTGAATGCTACTGTCATGGATATGGCTCCATATTGTCTGTTCTGGGAATGCTCATTAGGGTCTTTGTTACACTCGTGGAACGAGAATACCCGGATCGTTATAGTTGCAGTTCATTTGTGCAGCAATGCTTCTGGTTATTTCGGCCGAGTTTGATATTGATATTACTCGAGAACTGTCTCGTATATGCTGTTTTCAGTACCATTGACATGGTACTGAAATCGTATGGTTTGGTTAGCTTTAAACTAGTGGCCAAATCGTTACGGGTACGAAAACTGTTTATCACGGTTGGATCGACCTCGAACGATTGGTTTCGAAAAGACGGGTTCTTGAGTCCAATGAGGCAGTAAATCTAGAAGCAAGTAACAATCTCAAAGTACAGGCAGTTTTTTGAGCCGACCCGTTATGGGCTCTGGTTGGGCCGGGCTTTAAGGAATACCCCTTTGGGCTAGAGTGCTTCTTTAAGGAATGCCCCTTTGGGAAAATCCATGATAGGTAGAGAGAACTTGAAGGGTAATAGCTTAAGAGTGACCTAACCGGCTAACCGGTTAGTTCGAGTGATAGAGCTCGGTGAATCAAGATCAAGAGAGGCCTATTTCGAGAGATTATGGACCACATTTAGAGTTTTATCACCGTGATCTAAGCCGGCCCTACGTTCCTGGATGTCAAAGATTGACCGTCAACCAGGTGGCGAACCGACTCGAATCTCGAGGAGAAATAAATACAGACTGGCTCCAACATTGATATGGGATATGACCTAACATATACTATTATATATCTCACATTTTGCCATACACTCATATGTTATACGCACAATGCTTCATCAACTCGCCTATGAGCAACCTCAGTGCTCTGCTGTTTCCCCTTACACTCTCAATACACCTTACCCCTTCTTTACTTAGACGTTTAATTAATACTTTTTTTCCGTTTGTACACCTTGCGATGAATGTTAAAAGAGACTCCAAAAATTCAAAGACAAGCGGACATCTCAAATCAACCCTAACCAATCTCTCGAGTTAGAACAACCAGCCTAGATGGTCAGATGAAAACTTGATATAGACACATGGCAACACCCTCCTCATGACCATGTACACGTGTATACCTATCGAGTTTCATACACGTCTCATACATGTCTACAAACATCCATACATCTCCTTCTTATACAATTCAAACAACCAAATTTCTTTAACTAGAGAGATCATATGATCAACCATGCATTAGTGGTTCAAATCGATTGTTAGAGCACTAATGAATTAGAGAATTATAGTTAGATTTGTGTATCAATTCAATGCTTTATATCTTAATAGATAACATATAGTAAGAGTATAGCATATATATATATAAAGGAGGGGATGATAATGACATGAACGGTGTAGAACAAAGTAGACATTTTGAGATAGGGAAGAAAAGCTATAAAGGAAATAGTAGACAAATCAATATAAAATTTAAGTGTGTCAATGATGTTTGTGTAAGCATAACATTATAATATTTCTATAGTAGTTGCTTTCTATCTTTCGAGTTTATCGAGTTACGGGCTTATCAAGTATCGAGTTATGTGTCCATCAAGTTGTCTAATAAGTTGATTTTTTTTTTTTTTTGAAGACAGGACTCATTTATTCATCGCCAAACAGATACAGAGCTACAAGCCACCCTCTTGGAGGAATGAGTGAACATCACATGGTTTAATTATCTAGTCTAGGAGGAGTGTACTTAAATGAGCAGAGCGAGCGACCCAATCAGCGTACACGTTCTCTTTCCTCGGGATGAAGCGGACCGTCGTACTGTGAGAGGCTGAAAGAAGGCACACGATGCTCCACAATAGCTTGTTTTAAGTAACATCTTGTCACAACTCAAACTGAACTAAACCAAGTTAGGTAGATTACTAGATTCATCGAGTTGGGTCGAGTACCCAACCGTGGTTTTCTCGGTTTGGTTAGTGGTTAGCTTGATGAAAATTGGAGTTAGAAGCAACCATAATTTCCAGCAGTACAGAACAAACATGTCAGAATGGTCCATCTGCCAAGTGGTTGATGATGATGCATATGCTTGTGGGGGGTACTTTTGTACTATTTTATTTATAATTAAAATTTCACAATAATAATTAATTAATCAGTTTGGATGACACCTCCAACAAACAACGTGTCATATGGTACACTTATTTTCCAATTGTTTAAATCAAAATTAAAGAGAAAAAATAAATAAAAATTATGCAATATCTATTTAAATGTGAAATCAAATAGGTGAGATCTGGAACTTAGTATCACCACTAGAGTTGTCAAACAGACGGATTAAGCAGCATGTCACAACAAGTCAAGTTAGTCATGTTACAGGTCACAGTTTTGTTCTTTATGTTCAAGGGTCATCGAGCCATAAAATTAATTGAATTATGTGTCAATTTGATGATTATTCGCTTACTTGATCTAGAGGCTCTATAGATTTTTGGGTCACTCGACGCGTTTAGATTATATTAATTAATTGAGTTAGACTAGATTGAAATTAAGTTGAGTTAAGTCGATTTTTGTTAGCTATAGCCACCTTCATACTCTAATAAAGTGACATGAAAGTTTGTTGGTGGGTTTGGGTTTTCTTTCGTGCAAGTTGCTTGGCCGGTTTAATAACAGGTTTAACTTAGAGGGTTAGTTGGTTTGAGTTTAGTATAGGCAACAATCCTGTCTTGTAGCGCCGGCAGAGTTCCAGATACATCTCGCAAGGCGTATGAAAGACAACAACAAACATCTAAGTGTGAGTATGAGAGGTCGTGTGAGCATATTTGTGGTGAGACTGAGAAGTCAAAATAAAGAATTTACGCCCAGTCGAATTATAAGATTGGAATAATCGATACATCAAACTCCATAGCCAACGGATATATAATATCTAGAAATATCTTGAATTGAATTTCTATCTATTGGTAATGTTATGGTGGATTGTGACATAAAGCTAAAAAAAATAAATATAAAAACACAAGATGTATGTCTTTCTATAGACACATGAGAATCAAGTGTAGATAAAACTATTGGGAAGTCGTGTGTAAAGGTGAGTACTGCAAGGTTCGATTCTTATCGTTAATGTTGGGTCTCTCTCTATCCAAGTATTTCTGATTCTCTAGTTATTGAATTTTTGGATGTTTGAGATATTTGTTTATGGTTTTGTTTGCTTCAGCAGGTGAATTTTGAAGGAGATACTGAAATTAACGCTTCTATTCAACCTATGTTATAACGCGTTCCTTGGTGATAAAATTTTGCAAATGCAAAGCCAAGCTCTTTCCCTTCGTTTTTGCTTTAATTCGATGTTCTGGTAAAAGAATCGCTCGTGCCTATTTTGACGAGTTTGTATAAGCTTTTAGGGGCTAAAATGGAAGTTGTTGTGGGGATAACTAATAAGGAAGAATGGAAGACTTTGGCTACTTGTTGTGACGTAAATGTATGTATGAGGTGTTGTGTTATTAAATTAGGGTTAGATGAGAAATGGAAGATGGGAAAGAGCACAAGTGGCATATCATCACATCTACCACTCGTGGTCCGTGATGACACCTTTTGTTATTACCTTTTTCAAAGAAAAATATGTGACCAGCATGGGTTACGGTTTTGAATTCCGTAACCACCAATCCGTGTATAAAGGCTTATTGAAGGCGCATTAATGGCCGCTATTTTGCTGCACAAGTCTTACCGAAGATGTGCAAACCTCAGCTCTTCTGAAAGCTTCCGTTTAGGGGGCGTGTTAGTAAACATATAAGATCCATTCAGAACCCTCTCCCAACAACTCGAGTTATTGGGATGCAACGGTTTTGGACATGGTATAAGAGTCTTTGACCAACATGGGTCAAGGTCTCGAATCCAGTAGCCACTAACCCGTGTATAAAGGCTTATTGAAGCATCAGTGGCCTCCATTTTGTTGCACACGCCTTGTCGAAGATGTGAAAACCTCAGCTCTTCTGAAAGCTTCCATTTGAGGGAGGCGTGTTAGTAAACAATATAAGATCCATTCAGAACCCTCTCCAACAACTCGAGTTATTGGGATGCAACGGTTTTGGACATGGTATAAGAGCCTTTGACCAACATGGGGTCAAGGTCTCGAATCCCAGTAGCCAGTAACCCGTGTATAAAGGCTTATTGAAGCATCAATGACCTCCATTCTGTTGCACAAGCCTTACCAAAGATGTGCAAACCTCAGCTCTTCCGAAAGCTTCCATTTGAGGGAGGCGTGTTAGTTAACAATATAAGATCTATTCAGGGATGCAACGGTTCTTAACAGGTCGTACTAATCGGTGGATGCAAGAACAAGAGAAAGGAAAAGAAAGGTGTCTCGTGGTTTGCTTGGGGTTTTACTACTATTATTATTATTATTATTATTATTGTTATTATCGTGATTAATGGGTTGAGTACTTGAGTTGGTAGTCATGTCATGTTTATTGTGTTTGTTCTGTCGGCATCTTAATGTATGTATTCAATAAAAATAATAAGGTTTTGAGTTTCCAATCTATTTAGAATAATGAGTAGTTCGATCTGAAAAATTAGTATACACGTTATGTTAATATGTTGTTGAGCTTTGTGCATCTTGAAACATTCATTAACGGCAAGACGTCTAGAAGAAGATGTAGTAATGATATGAGACGAGTAAGGAGCAGCAAGACATATTATGAAAGTGAAAAAAGGTGCATAGCGTGAAAGTTGGTAGAATAACGTTCAAACTCTTTAACGACGGAGTCAATTTGCTATTTATACGGCTCTCACATATCAAGTGAGATCTCGACCTTTGAAAGATCAAAGCTCGAGATCTTTGACAAAAACCCAAAGAGAGATTAGTTGAATGTCTTGTCGTCTATTATCTGACTAGACATGAACCAATGTGACAGACAGGCCTATAGGTCACGACTCATCAAATACCATACATTAAAAACTAAATAATAATAATAATAATCTATTATTCCTTCAAAATTTAGGTTCGTTTTCAAATAATAATTTATTCCACTATTTATATAACCACTCCTTTTTTTTTTCTTCCGAATATATAATATTAAAAAATGAAAACCTCTTTTTGAAAAATAAGTAAATATAACTGAATAAATCGACAACGCACGTTTTAAAGAAATTAAAGCACATAATATATTATTATAAATTATCTAATTTAGTGTGCTCATGCATCAACATCAACTCCCATGTCAAACTTGTACGATTGAGTTGTAAAGTGTCCCCAAATTTTTGCAACTTGAAGGTTCCCCTCGTCGTCTAGGGTCCTCTGTACCTAAATAATTTAAATATAGTATAAAAAAATATGTTCGTTTCATTGTATTTTATGTATTGAGTTTAGGGTCTACTTGAGTTCTTGCCTCTGTTACTGTATGACAGTTTGAGGTACTAAATTAGATTGGTTAAAAGGTTGTTGTGACAGCTCTTTATATGATATATAAAAGAGAGGATATTAGGTAGTATATGTTGTGACAGACCTTCATAAGAGTTCGACTCTTGATGTGCAATCACAACGGCCCTTTATGGAAGGCCTTCTTAATGGGTTGTTATAACATACTTTCGTAAGAGCTCGACTCTAGATATATATGCAATCACAATAGCTCTTTATGACACGCCTTCATAAGAGTGAGCTTAATGAATAATATATATTTGATTAGCCTATGACGGAGGAGTCTCACTATGAGCCTAGCTATGAAGTTAGGATGGTTTGAGCTTTTGATGTATTGTATTAGATTGGTTAAAGAGTTGTTGTAACATGCCTTTGTATAGCTTAGAAGAGATAGCACTGGATAGTATGTTGTGACAAACCTTTATAAGAGCTCGATTCTCGATGTGCAGTCACAACATCCCTCCACGACAAACCTTCATAATGGGTTATTGTAACAGATTTTCATAAGACTCTCGATGTGCAATCACAACAACCCTTTATGACAGACCTTCATAAAAGGTTGTTGTGACAGATCTTCATCAAAACTCTACTATTAGTGTTTAATTAATTTAATACGTTGTGAGCGGGATGTGTTTCGTCTGTATTAATTATACTATTGTGGACCAAATACATAAATCGGTTTCATTTACTCTAGATGCCAAATCTGTTGCAAAGGACAAAACGTATGGAGATGTCTTCACACTCTTATCCTTTGTTGGAAATACGTACACACTTCTTTATCGATCTCCTGTAATTCTGTACGAAGAGCGGGGGCAATAGTGTAAATGCACTCCAGGAGCGGCTATGCTCCATCAATCTCTGCCTTTTTTTCATTTACAAAACTTCTCACCTCCCACTTGATCATTACTTTTGGGCCCTCAAAATCTTTATGGTCGAGATTTGATCCAACGGTCTCAAATTCATTGCCCTTCACTTTGAGAGGCTATAGTCCAAAGTTCCATTAATGCCTTATGAAAATACATTTAACAACTCTAATTAGGACTACAAAATCGAATTTAGATCTACTACGGTGATAACACGTTTTTTTTTGTCGGACCAAGATAACAATATTATTAGGTACCAAATTTTTATTTATCCAGGTACTTATTTGTTCATGGTATGTATCTGATTTTTCATTTTAGGTACAAATTTGTTCATAGTATGTACCTGATTTAAATTTGCAAGTACAAAATTTTCATAATATGGACTTAATTTATTAATTTTAGGTACCAATTTTAGTGTTGTTATGGTGATTAACAAAAATCTGTTGTCACCATAGAAATACCATTCAAATTTAGTATCTCATATGACATCATTACATCAACTCACCAATAGTTTTATCAGCTCGTCTAAGATCTCCTGCGTTTATTTTAGATTTTAGTATGCTTGTATTCTCGTGATATATACATATTTAGTTTTTTTTTCAAGGACATATTTAGTTTATTTCATTCAACCAATTCATTAATCTCCCATTAATTGTCACTTATTGAAGAGGATGACATATTGATTCCATAACCATCCAACTCAAAGTCAATAATTCATAAAAAATGGGCATCAAATTCTTTAGTAGTGATTGATTTGTAAGTCATAACAAAGACATGGACTACAATTAAACAATGTCTCTCCACATGTCTCCATTTTGTCACCTCGAGAGAGCATCATCACACAATAAAATAGAAAAATATTTTATTTTATTTCAAATCACCCCCTCAAGTTTTCCTTTATTTAATATTTAATCCCTTCATTTGACCGGAACCTCCCCACTTTCCCATCCCTATATAATCCCTTCAACCCCTCCTTCTCTCTCCTCATCCTCAACTTCTCGCTTCACTTTTCCCGTCTTTACAAATTCGTCCTCTCCGTTAACCCCCTTCCGTTTTCTCTCCCAATGGCTGACTCTACTCCGTTAAAGCGGCAGAGACCGGACCACTCCGGCGAATCCGCCGCCGTCGCCGACGAAAATAACAAACGCCTGAAACCTTCCTACAGCCACATCGTCTCCTTCCTCGATGAAGAATCCGATGAGACGAATCAGGACATCTCATCCCTCCTTACTTCCTGCAGGATGAGCTCTCTTCCGATCTCGCCGCGGGGAATTCAAATTCCTCCGCCGGCGCCGCCGTCGCCGTGACCACCGCCGTCGATGACTACGCCAGCTGCTCGTCTTCCTCGTCGGCGAGTAATTTTGAGCTGAAGGACGAGGAGGACGAGAAGGAGCGAGTCATCCGACACCTCCTGGAGGCGTCGGACGACGAGCTCGGGATCCCGACGGCGGCGGACGGCGACGACGGCGGCGTTGGAGATTTTTTCACGGCGGTGGATTCGGTGGAGGGTTTCGCGAATTGGAACGGGTTGTGGGAGTTGGAGGATGCGAATGCGAACTATTACACGATGCTGCAGTCGGAGCTGTTCATGTAGTAGAAGTTTCCGACCGGCGGCGGTGAGGGTGTAATATGGAAGGGAATGAGAATAGTAGGGAGTGAAAAGTTAATGAAGAAGAAGATTGGGTAGTGAAAGTAAATTTCCTATAGAAAGGGACCTAATATTAATTTTTTTGTGGGTTTTCTCATTTTGGTCCCCCACTTGAGAACGACTACTACTCGTCTTTTTGTGAAATATCTGAGGGCTCCCTGGTCTTTTCACGACTTTTGAGGAGGAAAAGTTAAAGTTTTAACGTCCCGTTACGTTTTCTTTCCGTTACCTAACGGCTAAAATGTTTGATTTGTAGGAGGGCTTGTATTATCACTAAAGTGTTCCTAACAATTTAATCTTTATGTTATCTTTATAAAATAGATAATAATAAAATCTTATTTACCAATTTTTGTGAATGAAATAAATATTATAGTAATCTTATTTACCGAATTGTTCTTGATTAATCTCGTGATGAGTTGTGATATCAGTTCGACCATGACTATGAGATGATGATATGAGATGTTGGATTAGTTAAATTTCGATATATGACATGACAACTTGCATTATAAATTATTGGGAAAATAGCACTTTGTCCCCCTATACTTTGCCAACTTAACAAATAGCCTCCTATACTATACATTGCTTTTTTTTTTATCCCCTTCTACTTTGAACACTTTGTCGTTTAGGTTATTCCGTTCCAACTTTCATCTTTGTAACGTTAATTGATGCGCATTCAATACACCATGTTAGCCCCAATAGTCATGTATTAGCTTACGAAGATTTTTCTAAGTGGGAATATAAATATATATAATTAAATAAGATAGAATCGACGAACAAAATGTGCGATTTTAAAATTATTCGCATTTCACCATACTCTTCATGGTACCTCCCTGACCAATTCTTCATCTCCTACCTCTGGTATCTCTCTCCATCGGGTGCATATGTGTCCAGATTTAACGTTACGAAGACAAAAATTGAAAAGGAAGGACCCAAACGGAAAAGTGGTCGAAGTAGGAGGGCTAAATGAGCAATTAATAGTATAGAGAACTATCTGTTAAGTTGGCAAAGTAAAGGAGGCAAAGTGTTATTTTCCCTAAATTATTCAATCACAATTATATATAAATATACTCCGATAATACTTTCATATAAATTGTAATAGTTGCTTGAAAGTAAGAAGAACCAATTAGTTTTACATAATCACATGATGGTCCTTTTTCTTTTTGAAGACTCACATGATGGTCATGATTCATTAAATTATGTTCACATGACTCCCAACTCCTTCTCATCTATGGTCCCATCCACATTAAATAAAGGAAAACTAAAATATTACCGTAGCAACTCCTGAGCGGAATTGAAAAATTACAAATTACAATCTTAATACAAAAATATTAATTTTTTTCCTTATCTCGAAAAAAATCTTAATAAAGCAGTACAATCAAATCTTCATCTAATTTCTCCTGTAATCTCAGATTTACTCAAACATTTTTATTAGGTCCAACTGCTCGTAGCATATACAAAATTCGTCTCATAAACTCATTATACCCGAATTTCATTCGAGTCAACCATTGCTAAACACCTTTCACTCTCTTAATTTTCCATTATAAATGGAAGATGTTCCCTACCTAGGTTCCCCATGGTTTGTTGTCCACCACAAGGCATATTATTCCACAACTCTCTATAATGGTAATCATAATATGATCCACCATATAATTATCATAATAATATTTTTAATTCTATAATCATTTTTAAGGATAATTAATATTACATAGTGGCCTTAGGATCTCAAAATCATGAGGCAGCTAATTGAACAAGAAAATGGGCATCTCTCAACACCCACATTGGGAGACACATCAATTACCAATTGTCACATAAAATTAATTAATATCTATAGTGCCCCCACTAGGCTTGGCAATGGGCATCGGGAAATCAGGTACCCACCTGAAATTTGATCAACTTGGGTGGGGATTGCCCGTTGACCGGGTAAAATTCCACCCCATACCCAACCCAGTGAGTACCCAATATGAAACAACGTTTTATTAGCCATAATATATCATCTATGTTTAATGGACCAGACCCAATTTCTCATTCAGTCATTAAGTTCTTCACTTCAACTCATCGATCGAGTAGTCTGTCGTTCCCTCTCGAAATAATAATGCTCTGAAAACTCTTTGCAATCCAAATATAGAGAGATTTGGGGTAAACCCAATGGGTAGCGGGTTTACCCGATAACCATGTCGGGGCGGGGATAATTTGGATTTTGTACTCGTTTAGTCTCGGTGGGCAGATACAAATAATACCCGTTTAATAAACGAGTTGGTAGTGAATATATGATATCCGGACTTATGAGTACCCATTATCAAGCCTAGGCCACTAACTTTAGCTTTTTGGGTCTAAATATGGCCTCATGAGTTAGTTGCCAATTAACGCCCACAAACCCTACCATTTAGGCAATGAGATTAAGTAAGGATTTGTTGCTAATTAACTAAAGTTAAGTAGGGTTTGTTCAACTAATTCCCCCCTAATTGAGTGGTTTCATTTTCATTTGTGGGGTTGTTTGGTATGGGTGCTATTGATATTAATAGCACCCAATACCATGTTAAGTGTGAATATCATTGTTTTTCCTAATTGGTTTAGATAGCTAAGTGGTGTCTATGTGGGGTGTTTAGAAATCACCCTAAAGAGGAGGAATTCTAAATTGGGAAGGGGATATTCAAAATTTCGGACAACATTGCCCTTCTAATTCCTCTCTTATTACATGCCCCTCATAATTACTTCTCCCTCTCTCCAACAACTACTATCCACACTAGGGCTGGCATTACGGTTAAGGTTATTGGGTAAAACCGATTAACCAACCGAATTCGGTTAACCTCGGTTAACCAACTTAATTTTCGGTCGGGCAGTGGTTAGAATAATTTAGTGAGGTCGGTTATCGGTCAAACCGCGGTTAACCGTCGGTTGACCGACTTTAACCGACCTGACCGATTCACACTCTCTCATCTCAAACTTCAATGCGGGTTTCATTCATTCTCCTCTTCTCTGACCTAATTTCCTCTTCTTCGTTCTCTTCCTCCTTCTCTTCATTCTCTTCCTTCTTTTCTCTTCCAGCTCCGGTCCTCTCCAATTCAATGGTTCAGCGGCCTCCACCTCATCTCTGCTCCGATGCTCTGACGGAAACGGAACTCTGACATCACCAGTCCTCCTCTCTTGGCCACTCCACCCCAGCGTCTCCACCCTCGTCTCTACCCAGCGTAGCCTACCAGGTTTCGGATGAGAAGGTCACTGGTGGGCTTCAAGGAAAATGCAGGGAGGGTGAGAACGGCGTTGGATTCGTTGAATCGGTGCTTGTTAAGCCCCCTGTAGTGGCGGAGAATTTCACTCCCACGCGTTTGAGGTCCGTCGCGGAAGGAACCAATGTTGTTTCGTCTTCTAGGGCTTCGTTCACTGTTCATATAGTTCCTTCTGTTTTTTTGTGACTGACGTTGTTGATTGATGATGCTGAGGTCTGTTTCTTTGCTAATCAATTTGATTGCGTGGAAATTTGAGGGACTTGTTAGTAATGAAAGGAGAGATTGAGACATGATATTTGTTGATCATTCTGAACTTTCAGTGTTGTTGGTCTAGAAAAATTGGAACTTGCTACTGGGTTTCTACAAAATCCAATTAAACCTTCTTGTCAATTGAAGAATTCACAGTGTCATGAGAGATAATGAGGCTTAAGGGACGGATAAAGTGGAAAGTTGGGTTTAGCTTGAGATTTGGGCATGACTTATATTCTGTACAGAAGTTTGTCTTATAATATAATAGGAATCAATCATGCTGAGGGGGTTATGAAGTAATCATACAATAGGAATCTCTTATATCTTCTTGTTGCTTCACCATTACAGGTTAAGCTACAGGGCAACTATTGGGTGTGGGGGGTGTGGTCGTTGACGGTATCTCATAGCACTGTATCGAAATCTAAGGTATGGTCCTTCCACTCAACTACTCATACATTAGCTACGTTAATTCAATTACGATGTCCTCATCATTGTCCCATCGATAGGTATGCTTGTTGCCCATTCGGGTATGTTATTGTGTGTTACATGTTCCAATAACTTGTTCATTAGTTGCTTAGTCATGTTTTAGGGTTTACGTTAAAATTCTCAATTGCTTATGCATTACGGACTTAGACCATTAGTTCTTCTTTCACCCGTTCAGTTAGTGACTGTTTAATTAGTCGGACCATAGGGATGGCTAGGCGACGTATTGTTTTTGAGAAACTATGCACGCTGCTGACAGAAGAGGGTGGGTTGCGTTGTAGTAAGAACATGGACGTCGAGGAAATGATCGCAATTTTCCTCGTCACAGTCAGACATAACATTAAGAATCGAAAGGCTCAGTTCTTATTCCAACGGTCGGCAGAAACTATAAGTAGAGTTATCAAGTGTGGTCACGGCAACTAGTTCTCGGTACGAAAATGTAGTGGGTCTTGTTCCTCTGTCTAGGTCTGTGGTAATGGACATTCCCAGGGTGTCTAAAACTGGACACAATAATGAAAGTAATCTCCTCAATATGTAATGAATATCCAGAATGTACCTGCATTTGTTGTCCTAGCTAGCCATTAATAAGCTTTAGTGATCTAAATGGTGGCAAGTTTTTGAAATAGGTTTCTGTTTTTCAATGATGATGCTTCGTTTAAATCTGCTCTGTCTGCTGGTATGATCTTGAGTCTGTTACCTGTAGTTGGAACTGCTTATTTTAATGGAATTTATCGATTTGTGCCAAGGTCCTTCTATTGGTCAGTGTGTTAGTAAGAGAACAGTCTGGATAAACATATGTTGTTATACTCTGTTTTCTTGTAGTGATGTCTTGACAATGTGCCTTGCTAGTTATTTCTGATATAGTCGAGCCATAGCTTTGATGAAACAACACTTTTTGAAATCATCGTTTCCTTGCATGCAGCTACGAGAATAATTACACAGAGCACAGGTTGTCGCTTGCCTGGCGAGTCTATGGCATGCTTTAGCCACGTGCAAATGCTGTAGCTGCCGAAAGCTCAGGGGCGTTTGGATATTCATCTACAAACTCCTAACTGAGGTGCAATTTGGAGGCAAGCCTTCGGTACGTATTGTTTCGGTTTCTATTCTGTTTCTGCATCTATGAACTTCAAAATTGATGCCCCTAAGAAATCTAATTAATGGTCAGATAGTCATATTGATTGGAAATTTACGATTTGTACGATCTTGGTCAACTTGCATATATACTAAGTGTTTTGTGGATTGTATCATTTACATCCTCTGCTTGTATGCTGTTGACTGTTGAGTCTGTTTACACCTGCTGCTCGTATCCTAGTCAAACTGCTTGTTTATAGTCTATACCAACTGTTTGTTTAGTTCTGCTTTCTGTTGGTCATAATAAGAGTTTATCAGAGGTTGGAAATTTGAATTCTTAGCTAAATCTCATGAATGTATTAGAAGAAACATGATTTTTTACAGTCATAAGTGATAATTGGCATCATCCCTTTTACTACTAAACTATGTATGCTTCCTGATTGGTTTCTTAGCCTTGAAAATCTTTTCGTCCAAGGATGCCATTGAATACATAGAGATAGATACCGTGGTGGACTTGATTCGTGCCTTATTATTTATCTTCTGATGTTATGTTTCCGTCCCTGTTTGTGAATCTGTACTAGAGAATTAAACGTAAACAGTTGAGTAATTGATGTAATGTGTTCACATTTTCATCTGTTGTCTGATGTTTTTGTTTTCAGTTTTAGTGATGTCGGCCTTAACACAATCTTCTTCATTGAAATCATTCTAGGCTTCCAGCTGAGTAAATGGAGTAACACCATTCCTGGCATGAACATAAACAAAGCTTCGCGCTTGACTCCAAAGCTTGAAATCTGGTTAAACCACCGTACCCTTAAACCCAATTCAACCGTCTCACCCTCTCAAAATCTAGGTGCGATTCTAAAAACCTGCAATCAGACTTCCGAAATCGTGCAAATTCATGGATTCATGGTCAAGACCGGTCTTCAGCACGACCCTTTCTCCGTCAGCAAGCTGCTCGCTTCCTCAATACGCGACACGCGATATGCGGCCTCCATATTCGAAAGCATTCGAGAACCCAATCTGTTCATGTTCAACTCTATGCTTAGAGCCTATTCCATTAGTGAGACTCCAGGGAAGGCTTTTAGTGTTTTCAATGACTTGAGGGCTCGAAGCATCATGCTTGATCAGTTCTCTTTCGTCACGACCCTCAAATCTTGCGCTCGTGAATTGGATTTGATAACTGGACGGGAGATTCATGGGGTAGTGGTGAGATCTGGGCATTTAGTGTTTGTGGAAGTTAAGAATGCGCTATTGCACTTTTACGGCGTTTGTGGAGAAATTGATGATGCAGGAAAGCTGTTTGATGAAATGCCTGAGAGAAATGATTTGGTTTCGTGGAACATTTTGATGGCAGCTTCTCAGCCGGAGATGGTGATGAGATTGTTGAGGGAGATGTTTAGACGTGGTGAGGGAGTTAGTGATGCTACATTGTTAACTGTTCTATCGAGCTTTGGTGAATTGGAGGATTCACTTGGAGGAGAGTCCATTCATGGCTATTGCATCAAGACCGGGCTATCCTCGAAGGTTAATATTGCAACTTCCCTCGTCGAAATGTACTCGAAAACTGGTAGTGTAGATTCAGGGCGTAGAGTTTTTGATGGGATCATAGCTAGGGATGCTGTGATGTGGAATTGTATGATAGATAGGTATGCTAAAGCTGGACTGATAGATGAAGGAATAGCTTTGCTAAGGAAGATGATGAAAGATGAACATTTGAAGCCGAATTCTTCCTCATTGGCAAGTCTGCTTTCAGCTTGTGCTTCCTCTGGATCAATCAAGCTTGGGAAGTATCTAAGCACATTTGTGGAAGAAGAGGCGATGACACTCGATGCAGTTCTCGGTACAGCTTTGATCGACATGTTCTCCAAATCGGGGTTTCTAAACAAGGCTGTTGACATCTTTAAGAGAATGGTTAGCAAAGATGTGAAGTCATGGACTGCTATGATCATAGGTTATGGAGTCCATGGCCGATCGAGAGAAGCTGTTGCACTCTTGTACAGAATGGAGGACGAAGGATTCGTTCCGAACGAGGTCACTTTCTTGGCTCTGCTAAGCGCTTGCAGCCATGGTGGGAATGTGGCTGAATCGATGACATGTTTTCGGAGGATGGTCGAACGATACGGTATGGTACCTAAGGTGGAGCATTACGGGTGCATTACCGATCTTCTGGGTCGTGCAGGGTTGCTCCAGGAAGCAAGAGGGTTGATCGAGAGTCTGCCGATTAAGGGAGATGCCACTGCTTGGCGTGCATTGCTTGCAGCTTGTAGAGTTCATGGAGATGTTGAGCTTGGGGAACATGTGAACAGAGTTTTGGTCGAAATGGGTTATCGACATCCTACTGACTCGATGCTTCTTTCGAGTACTTACGCCATTGCTGGTAGGTTGGAAGATCGTAGGAGCTTGCTTGGAAGTGCAGAAAAAGGTTCAAACTTTGACGATGGTTTGGTTAAAGAAGCTGGATGTAGCATGATAGAGGTAGAGAATAGCACAAACGGCAGCCTCTCTTGACCAATTTGCGCATTTTTGTAAGCCTTATGTTTTTTTTTAGATTATATAGCAGAGAAACAGAAGCCTATACAAGAAAGAAACTATAGCCCTTCAGCAGTGCCTAAACGATTAAATATGGAATTTGTAGCCCAACGGATTGTTCACTTAAATATATGGTCATAATATGGGTCTGACGTGGCCCATTTACGTGATTATGGGCCTGATGCGGCCCATTTACGCGATTATATGGGCCTGATGTGGCCCAATAAGAAAAACTAAAAAATACTCAAAATGACTATTAATATCTTGGAAGGTATGAAACTGCTTGAAATATATGGCTAACCACATTCGCCTTTAAAATTCGGAGAAAATTAAACTAATTAAGCCATAATACCGTAATTTTTAAGTTTTTGGCAATTTCAATGATGATTAGCCTATGAAAAAACTCAAAATGGCTAATAATCTCATGGATGGTAGAAAATTGTCTGAAATATATGCCCAACCACGTGCATATTTTAAATTTGGAGAAAATCAAAGAATTTAAGCCATAATACTGTAATTTTCAGTTTTTTGCCATTTGGGTGATGGTTAGCCTATGCAAATTTAAAAAACACAAAAGGCCAACATTATCCTAGATGGTAGTAAAATGTCGTAAATATATACCCAAACATGTCCGACCTCGAAATTTGGAGAAAATCTAGACATTTAAGCCATAATATCGTCATTTTCAGTTTTAGCGATTTCGGTGATGGTTAGCCTATGAAAAATTAGAAAATACTCAAAATGACTAATATTCTCAGGAATGATAGTAAAATGTCTGAAATATATTCCCACTTAGGTTTCGCCTCAAAATTTGGAGAAAATCTAGGTGTTTAAGCCCAAATGCCGCACTTTTCAGTTTTTGGCTGTTTCGGTGATGGTTAGCCTTTGAAAAATTGGAAAACACTCAAAATGGCTGACATTCTCAGGAATGATAGTAAAATGTCTGAAATATCTTCCCAACCAGGTTTCGCCTAAAAATTTGCAGAAAATCTAGGTATTTAAGCCAAAATGTCGCACTTTTCAGTTTTTGGCTATTTCGGTGATGGTTAGCCTATGAAAAATTAGAAAATACTCAAAATGGCAAATATTCTCAGGAATGATAGTAAAATGTCTTAAATATATTTTCAACTAGGTTTCGCCTCAAAATTTGGAGAAAATTAGGTATTTAAGAAAAAATGCAGCATTTTTCAGTTTTTGGCGATTTCGGTGATGGTTAGCCTATGAAAAATTGGAAAATACTCAAAATGGCTAATATTCTCAAGAATGATAGTAAAATGTCTAAAATATCTTTCCAACCACGTTTGACCTCAAAATTTGGAGAAAATATAAACATTTAAGCCATAATGCCACACATTTCAGTTTTTTGGCCATTTCGGTGATGGTTAGCCTATGAAAAATACTCAAAATAGCTAATATTATTCTGGATGATAGTAAACTATCTGAAATATATTTCCAACCAGGTTTTGCCTCAAAATTTGGAGAAATTATTGGTATTTAAGCAAATATGCCGTACTTTTCAGGTTTTGGCCATTTCGGTGATGGTTAGCCTATGAAAAATTAGAAAATACTCAAAATCGTTATATTCTCAGGAATAATAGTAAAATGTCTGAATATAATCCCAACCACGTTTGGCCTCAAAATTTGAGAATATTAGGCATTTAAGTCATAATGCCGCATAGTTCAGTTTTTGGCTGTTTCAGTGATGGTTAGCCCATAAAAAAATGGAAAATACTTAAAATGGCCATATATTCTAGATGGTAGTATAAAATTCTTAAATATATGCCAAAACTGTTCGACCTCAAAATTTGGAGAAAATCTAGCCATTTTAAGTCATAATATCACTATTTTCAGTTTTTCGCCATTTCGGTGATGGTTAGCCTGTTAAAAATTAAAAAAATTCAAAATGGCCAATATTCTCCTAGGTGGTAGTAAACTGTATGAAATATATGCCCAAACACGTTCGGCCTCGAAATTTGGAAAAAATCAAGGCATTTAAGCCATAATACCCAAAATATATCCCAAAATTATGGAACAAATCTAACCCAAATTTGGGACAAATCTAACCCAAAATTTGGACAATCTAACCCAAAATTTGGAATAAATCTAACCCAAAATTTGGGATAAATCTATCGCATTTTTAAGACAAATCTGCGTATTTTGGGACAAATCTAGCACATTTTTAAGACAAATCTAGCGTATTTTGGGACAAATCTAGCGTCTTTTGGTACAAATCCAACTCAAAATTTTGTGACAAATCTAACCCAAAATTATGACAAAGCTAACCCAAAAAATTGTGACAAATCTAACCAAAAATTTCGTGACAAATCTTGTGTCAAATCTAACCCAAAATTTTGTGACAAATCTAACCCAAAAATTATGTGACAAATCTAACCCAAAATTTGTGACAAATCTAACCAAAAAATTTGTAACAAATCTAACCCAAAAAATTGTGACAAATCTAACCCAAAATTTTGGTACAAACCTAACCCAAAATTTTATGACAAATCTAACCCAAAATTTTGTGACAAATCTAACCCAAAATTTTGTGACAAATCTAACCCAAAAAATTTGTGACAAATCTAACCCAAAATTTTGTGACAAATCTAACCCAAAATTTTATGACAAATCTAACCCAAAATTTGTGAAAAATCTAACCCAAACTTTTGTGACAAATCTAACCCAAAAATTTGTGACAAATCTAACCCAAAATTTTGTTACAAATCTAACCTAAAAATTGTGACAAATTTAACCCAAAATTTTGTTACAAATCTAACCAAAAAAATTGTGACAAATCTAACCAAAAAATTGTGATAAATCTAACCAAAAATTTGGACAAATCTAGCGCATTTGGACAATCTGGCATTGGGACGAATCTACGCATTGGACGAATCTAGCTCATTTTTTAAGACAAATCTAGCACATTGGGACAAATTAGCACATTTTGGAACAAATCTAGCGCATTTTGGGACAAATCTAGTGCATTTTGGACAAATCTAGCGCATTTTGTTGGCCAAATCTAGAATATTTTGGGATAAATCTAGCGCCTTTAGGACAAATCTAGCGCATTTTGGGACAAATCTAACGAATTTTGGGACAAATTTAGCGCATTTTTGGGCCAAATCTAGCGCACTTTGGACAAATCTAGCGCACTTTGGCCAAATCTAACGCATTTTTTAGCAAATCTAGCGCATGTTGGGACAAATCTAGCGCATTTTGGGACAAATCTAGCGCACTTTGGGCCAAATCTAGCGCATTTTTTGGGCTAAATCTAGCGCATTTTGGGACAAATCTAACGAATTTTTGGAAAAATTTAGCGCATTTTTGGGCCAAATCTACCGCACTTTGGGCCAAATCTACGCATTTTTTGGGCTAAATCTAGCGCATTTTGGGACAAATCTAGCCACTTTGGGCAAATCTAGCGCATTTTGGGCCAAATATAACACACTTTGGCCAAATCTAGCGCATTTTGGGACAAATTACACACTTTGGGCCAAATCTAGAGCATTTTTTGGGCAAAATATAACGCACTTTGGGCCAAATCTAGAGCATTTTTTGGGCAAAATATAACGCACTTTGGGCAAATTAAAGGGCAATTTTTGGGCCAAATCTAGCGCACTTTGGGACAAATTTAGCGTACTATGAGAAAAATCTAGCGCACTTTGGGCCAAATCTAGGGCATTTTTGAGCCAAATCTAGCGCACTTTAGACAAATCTAGCGCACTTTTTCGGCCAAATCTATCACACTTTGGGACAAATTAACACATTTTTTGGGACAAATCTAGCGCGTTTTGGGACAAATCTAGTGCACTTTGGGACAAATCTAGCGCACTTTGGGCCGAATCTAGCGTATTTTTTGGTTCAAATCTAGCGCATTTTTGGGCCAAATCTAGCGCATTTTGGGACAAATCTAGCACACTTTGTGCAAATCTAGCGCATTTTTTGGGAACAATATAACGCACTTTGGGCCAAATCTAGCGCACTTTGGGACAAATCTAGCGCATTTTTTGAGCCAAATCTAGCGCATTTTGGACAAATCAAGCGCATTTTGGACAAATCTAGCGCACTTTTTGGGCCAAATCTAGCACACTTTGGAACAAATTTTGCATACTATGAGACAAATCTAGCGCACTTTGGGCCAAATCTAGGGTATTTTTTTAGCCAAATCTAGCGCACTTTTTGGGCCAAATCTAGCACACTTTGGACAAATCTAGCCATTTTGGACAAATCTAGCGCACTTTGGGACAAATCTAGCGCACTTTGGGCCAAATCTAGCGCATTTTTTGGGCTAAATCTAGCGCATTTTGGGACAAATCTAACGAATTTTGGGAAAATTTAGCGCATTTTTGGGCCAAATCTAGCGCACTTTTGGGCAAATCTAGCGCATTTTTTGGGCTAAATCTAGCGTATTTTGGGACAAATCTAGCACACTTTGGGCCAAATCTAGCGCATTTTTCGGGCCAAATATAACCACACTTTGGGCCAAATCTAGCGCATTTTGGGACAAATCTAGCACACTTTTGGCCAAATCTAGAGCATTTTTTGGGCAAAATATAACGCACTTTGGGCCAAATCAAGAGCAATTGTTTGGGCCAAATCTAGCGCACTTTGGGACAAATTTAGCGTAACTTGAGAAAAATCTAGCGCACTTTGGGCCAAATCTAGGCATTTTTTGAGCCAAATCTAGCGCACTTTTTCGGCCAAATCTATCACACTTTGGGACAAATCTAACACAATTTTTGGGATAAATCTAGCGCGTTTTGGGACAAATCTAGCGCACTTTGGGACAAATCTACGCACTTTGGGCCGAATCTAGCGCATTTTTGGTTCAAATCTAGCGCAATTTTTGGGCCAAATCTAGCGCATTTTGGGACAAATCTAGCACACTTTGTGCCAAATCTAGCGCATTTTTTGGGCAAAAATAAACGCACTTTGGGCCAAATCTAGCGCACTTGGTACAAATCTAGCGCACTTTGGGCCAAATTTAGCGCATTTTTTGAGCCAAATCTGGGCCCATTTTGGGACAAATCAAGCCATTTTGGACAAATCTAGCGCACTTTTTGGGCCAAAACTAGCGCACTTTGGAACAAATTTTGCATACTATGAGACAAATCTAGCGCACTTTGGGCCAAATCTAGGGTAATTTTTTACCAAATCTAGCGCACTTTGGACAAATCTAGCGCACTTTTTGGGCCAAATCTAGCACACTTTGGGACAAATCTAACGCATTTTTTGGACAAATCTACGCATTTTGGGACAAATCTAGCGCACTTTGGGACAAATCTAGCGTACTTTGGGCCAAATCTAGCGCATTTTGGGCGAAAACTAGCACACTTGGCCAAATCTAGCGCATATTTTGTGCCAAATATAACACACTTTGGGACAAATCTAACGCAATTTTTTGGGCCAAATCTAACGAATTTTGAGACAAATCTAGCACACTTTGGGCCAAATCTAGCGCATTTTTTAGGCCAAATATAACGCAGTTTGGGCCAAATCTTTGGCCAAATCTAGCGCACTTTGGGCCAGATCTTGGCATTTTTTGTGCCAAATCTTGCGCATTTGTTTAACAAATTTAGCGTCTTTGGGACAAATTTAACACATTTTAGGACAAATCTACGCATTTGTTGGATAAATCTAGTGTCTGTAGGA